>CM074862.1:42042500-43292500 GCA_037501455.1 Lantana camara | reverse complement strand
GATCATGTTTGAATTCTTTGATTAAATTGAATTGATTGGAAATGTGAATTTATGAATTTGAATGAAATGAATGAACGAGTGGCTCATTTTTATACCTTAATTTCCTTAATAGTGCACATGAACATTTTCATGACATAATATTATCTTTTAGGCATTCATATCATATTCATACTTTGTCGTTCGTCGTATATGGTTCATTTAGAGTCTTGAGTCTCACGAACACGTTACGTTGTCTTTTTTGTACAGTTTATCTCCAGGGTGGAGAAATCTTGATCAACTAGGCACTCGGTAACTCGTATCCTTGTATCGCCACGTTCCAGGTGAGGGTGTTTTCGTCTTAGTTACGTATTAAAACCTATAACCCTGTGTGACAAGCTTTAGCCAAAAACCTAATATATTTACGTATATGGTTTTCAAATGAAGTTGATCGAGTAAACCCTTTTTAAATAAATTATGAAATATTTTATGTTTCTTCTAAACTGATATGTTTTGGCGAGATTATGCATGTATGTTATGTTCACGGGCCCAGGAATTTAGTACATGTGGCTATCCGGGGAGGCAAGGGCCACTGGTGATCCCATGTACTGATTCCATTATGTTAACGGCGAAACGGACCTCGTCAAGGAGTTTTTGATGGGGAAATGCTAACCGGGCTTTGAGGACTCATGACCCTCATAGCCACAATGATATGTTTAGGTGGTCGGGCCTTGCAAACCCATCCACCACCCGGAGGAAGAAGGTTGGAACATGTTTTATGATTATGATTATGTTATGATTGAAATGCACCGTGCGGGAAGGCCGGGACACGGTTCGCCCAAACGACTATGTTATATGATTTGTGTGTATTATAATATACTACATGATCACATATTCAATGTATTAATGATATTTATCGTACACGGTCGGAGTTTGCTTGGAGATGATGCACGCTCACTCGCCGAGCCTTAATGTTTATGTATAATTTATGAAATTAATGAATTTAATATGATTAGTCATAAAATCTGAGCAATGCTTAGTTATTCTCTTGCCTTTTGGGAATAAATTTTAAATAACACCTTGCTCGGGATTTACAACTTGCATGTATATGTTTTTATATATATTTATATCGCTCCTGCTGACTCAGTCTTCTAGAGACTGACCCTCTCCCTCCCCAACCTTTTAGTGCGCAGGTTTGGCTTTGGAGTTTCGAGCTAGGCGGAGTTGTATGGAGTCTTTGAGTCGGTCCAGTTCAGTTAGGAGAGTCTCTGCACTTGCATATGTATCTAATTTATGGATGATTCCATTCTATAATACTTTGAATTTGAAGCTTTATGTATTTGTTACTGTATTGCCTTGTCGGGCTTTGTTATGAATTAAAAGAGGCCTGAGGAGCCCAAGTCTGCCTGTGGTTCGTGGGTTTAATTTCTGCAGGCCCGTGGCCAATGCATGTGTTTGGTTTTAGTTCTCCGTTGTATTATGTCTTGTTGGTAAATTATAATTGCAGGGTCTAAGTTCCGCCTAGCTTAGGAAGGTTTTTCTGTTTGTCTCCCGTTCGCTATGGTTTGATACGGGTGCGGATTTACCATTTCGTTACTCGTGTTGAGCCATACTACGGATGTGGTGCCTCACGTGCGGGGTGCTACATCACGCCCTTAAGGACCACCTTGTTTCATGTAGGTGCAAAGTGTATAGTTGATACGTGCGTGATACATGAGGGTGCTTACTTTAATAAGTAAGTTCATTGAGGTGTCCCGTGTGAGAAGATTCCTAAATGGGAAAGGAAGTTTCTATTTCAGGAAATGGAAACTTCCAGATTAGGAAATATCTCACGAGTCATTGATGTGATTAATTGATCCTTAGACTTGAGGTTCCATGTCACTTTTTGAGTTAACTCTGTAGTCTTAGGTATAAGCTTTAAAGGGTGTTGCCTTAGACAACTGATTCAAGGCTTATGCTGGGGTTGCACAAGTGACTCATGAAAGTGAATGAGAATCAAGAAAGGACCTACACTTGCATTTGCAAGGTGATCTCTTATTGTGTAAGTCATTCATATGCCATATAGAGTCCTTGGCCAAGGCAGTAGATCAAGACATCAAGAAAAGGGTTTCTTGGATTGTGATCAAATGGATATGAAATGCACTTAGCTTTAAGACCGGATTATTAGGGTTCTAATTATTCCCTTACCCTAGATCTTGGTTGAGAGATAGCAAGTAGGAGGATTGTATCTCACATGAATCAGTGACTTAAAGGTTCTGTCGAATCCGAACATTCCAATTCAGCTAGGGGTTAAACACCTGTTGCTAGACTATGGTCGTTTAATCTGTGGACCGATTAATTAATTAGTGAATTAATTAATTGGGGTCACTGCTAATTGAATTGAGAACCTAGAGGGTCACACACAACAACTTGGTTACATGAATTAAGGCTTTAAAATGATTAAACGAGTTAATCGGGCCAAGAGGGTTCCACACGTGTGGCTCATGTGCGTGACACGTGTCCTTGTGACACGTGTCTCACACGTGTGTAAATATATGTGTATATTTATTTACATGTTAAATAATTAATGTGATTAATTATTTAATAGACTTTGGTTTAATTTTGAATTAAAAACAAAGTCTTATTTTGGAGAAAAATAATCTAGTTAATTAATTGTGAATTAATTAATTAGATAAAATAAGTTATTTATTTTAAATAAATAAAGTATAAAATTATCCAAAAATAGTTTGGATATTTTTAGCTCTCTTGAAAGTTGATTTGAATTTGAATTCAAAGTCAAAGTCAAAATTATTTGATGATCAAGTGATAGGAGAGAGGGACCAAATCCTTAGTCCATAAGGACTAGCATTTTCGGTCCTCCCCTTCCTATAAATAGGGGAGCTCGAGCTCCCCTTAGGGCTAATCGAGAATTCTTTTGGTTCATCTGTTGAACACCATCCCTTCTCCAAGATAAACGAAACCCTAGGTTAAGCCTAAACACTACCTAGAGAACTAGCATCCTTACTAGTTAGATTGTAGCGAAGTTGGTGGACTATCTCTAGAGAGCTTCAAGTTAGAAATTTTGAAGATTCGAGCTTTACCAAGAAGTGGGGATCAAGCAAAACGACCAGAAGGGATGATGAAACAATTCTGAACCCAACAGAAAACGAGTGAAAAAAGGGAACCAAAGAAGATGGCGAAAACCTTTCGTCCATATCCAGAAGGATGAATTTTTTCACGAGGGTTTTATGGCTGGCAGATTTCTACTTTCGCAAAACTGGTTTTCGAAGGGAGTTTCAATCATGCCTTTCTCGTTTCATGTTTCTTTCTTTATGTTATATCGTTAAGAACTTCCCTAATATGATTTGAATCTAGGTTGGTGTGGATTGTTATCCCTACAATGGATTCTGAAGTAGAAAGAGACTTTCAAGGGACGGGTTGCCATTACCGCATGAAGCGCGTTTGAGGGCGGCTCAAAACGTGTCAAGAAAGCTACTACCCAAGTGAGTTTCTTGATCTTTACGAATTTGGATTCACGATTGCGAGTCTAAGATCCTTTTGTTGGAAAAATTTTTAAATTTCCGCTACTTTCTGATTCCTGTTTTACAACAAGTGGTATCAGAGCAACCTCCTTAATCGTGTTTCTGATTCGTCTCAATTAAATTGAATTTGGTAGAAATTCATAGGCTTAGATGTGAATTAGGTATTCATGAGTTCTTTTAGAAAGCCTGAATTATGAAACTGCGACGCCCCAACGCAATCCCCGGACTTGGAGGGCCCCGTGGAGTGTCGCCCGCACGGCCTAGTCAAGGTTTACTGAGCGCGTACCCTGATTCAGCCACATAAGCGAAAAATGAAACTACGGTAATCTAGAGTAACAACTCAAAGCGCAAACCAAAACTACTGAAAGCAGCGGAACTATAACATAACTTAATATAAAAGGTAGTGGTCCTAATACAAGAGTCCAAAACAAAATAAAATAACTGAACTTATATACCGACCCCGAGGGAGATAACGACAAAACAAGTACCAGACAAAAGTGAACGCTTTCGCCCTAATGCGGGGCTTAAGCTTACAAACCATATAGCCATATACATCCCCCAAGGTGGGGTGTTGTACATCAACAACAAAACAGCAGGCAAGACAGCTCTAACGTCTCTAATCCAAGGGCTGCTCACCTAACTCCGGGCCTCGCTTAAAAAGATCTGAAATACGGGTCAAAAGAGAGGAGTAAGTCAAACTGACTTAGTGAGGTAGGCGGAAGAATACAGAACACTAAATAATGACAAAACCATAACCAATGCATGGGTAGGCAAGGAACAGTATACATAAGATATACATGCATATGAACGAGCTATGAACAATCTCTCCCCTTTTATCGCCTAAAACCAAAATCATAAAACAACTCCAAACACCAGAGTCGGGGTATCCCCCAACTAACAGAGGTCGAGAGTCCCACGTTCCCATGAGATCATCTCTTCGGCTAATCACTCAAGACCATCTCCGAATCTCCGAATGGTAGCGTCAACATGTGGTCGTTACCTCGCACAGCTACGACCGCGGCCCGATACCGCCCAGCCGGTCTGATATTGAGAGTAACCCCGTGGCCCAGAACTACCTCGTGGGCGTCCCCACGAGTGCAATCAAAAAATAATAGAACAGAATAGCTCGTTAACAAGAACGGTAGATTCGTTTCAAATAAACGAAGGATTTGATGCAGTACTTATAGATACGAAATCCTTTTTACTAACAAAAATCATTTGTCTTAAAACCAGTAACTAATAATCGAATATTTAGATAAGTAAATATAACATGATGGGAATAAAAATCGAAATCATCAAATAAAGGTCTTACGAAGGTTGTCATAATAATATAAATATACGTATTTCAGTTTTAAAGATAAAGTTCTCTCACCTTACTGATTCGCAACTGGTCCTAGTTCACCTGATATCAATACAAGCACAGAAGACAAAAAATGAGAGTCAATTAAATTTTAATTCTAATTGCATACGATTCTGGCATAACAAAAGTACTCATAAGGTCACAACTACGTCTGCAACCATTCCTTAACAATTTGTCCTATGTAACATATTGTAACTAAGACTTCAATTCTAAAATGGTATTGTCATTTTATAAATTCTGTAGGGATTGCCAGTAATTATTGTGTTATCATAATTTATAAGGTGTAGTTAAGCCAAAAAAAAAAACTCAAGTGTTATCTACCAGCAGCATTACAAATAAGATATAATCAAAACAATATTACTAAAAATGAGATTTTATGAAAAATGATATCATCACTTGATCAAGTTGCAAATAGACCCCAACTTTCTGTAATCCAAGGTACGAAAGTGTGAATTGACAAGAACTACACATGCATGATTTAACTGACTGTATTAGAAAAATAATCAATTGATTCCCTTCAAATTAAAGCTTCGTTGGGACGAAAAATGCAAATATGTAAAGGGCTATGGTTTATATTAATATTACTAAAGCCCCAATATATACATATAAAATACTAAGAACCAAAGGATTTTACATTTTAATAAAAATGAATCGTGTGTAGTGAAGGATGTTTTGATAATATTTATAACAACTCCAAGCAGATTCTAATTACAAGATTAGAATATTGCAAACCCACTTTATTTTAATTTAAGTTCTCTATTTAGAAATACTACAAGTTTATTTGATTAAAGTCTAAACTCAGAAGCAATTTCTTAATAATACTATAGGTCTATAACAAACGAATTCAACTAATTTAAATCTGAACCCAAATTTAGTTAGTAGTAATAATACTCCATCATTAAATCATGTAATTAGTGTAAAACTGATTTAATAATTTATATGAACTGCTCAAAGAAAGTTCCTACAACAAATTCTTTTTTTTTTCTTTTTCTTTATTAGTCAATTTAATACTAATTAATTGACATTCTAATTGTAATCATGAAAATAAAATAAAAAAATCATTAGTGGTAAAGGTACAACAGTGGATTAGTGTACCAAGTGCGGAACATTTGCACGTTAATTTAAACAAGAGAATTGAAAATAAAATTAGAGAGAGAGAGAGAGAGAGAGAGAGAGAGAGAGTCACGGAACGTACCTTTCAGCCGTGACTCAAAAGAAATGTCTCTACGTCTTATTTATTTAGTCTGCTGAGGCAAAAAAATTCTTTTTTTTTTCTAATGATTACCCTAGTAGTGATTAGGGAATATGTGGCAGTTGCAAGACACAATAGGAGCAAGGTGGATAAGTTCACATGGTCTCTTGTTTGCACGTGTACTTTATGGTTAATTGCAAAACTTACAGTTGCAGAAAGCTAACAAAATTAGAATTCATTTTATTATTTTATTTATTAACTAATGATATTATCAAAGAAAAGTCTAATCCTAATAGTTGTGAGCTATTACGGCAATAAACAATATATAAGATTGCATAGCACTTCTCATGTTAGTGGTTTATTTTTATTTTTATTTATTTATTTGTTTATATAGTTATTATTTCATTTTAAATTATGTTAATGTTATGAAAATTTTGAATTGAAAGCTCGTTGTTAATATAAAGTATTTAGTTTATTTCCTACTAATATTTAAAGAAAGTAAAATTTCATATATATATTTTGTTAAATAAATAAGTATTTCTTTTATAAATGAAATTAAATCAAGTAATATTATAAATTTGAACAAATAAACTGCACAGTCGATATGCCACATAATATGTATGCATTTTATGATATGATCTTTTCCTAATTTATCTTTATCTTACTTTTCTAGATATCAGGGTGTCACAACTCTCCCCCCTTGAAAGAATCTGGTCCCCAGATTCTATCTACTGCTGGTAAACAATCCCGGATAGTGTTTCTTCATCTTCTCTTCCAGTTCCCAAGTAGCTTCTTCTGTCTCTTGATTTCTCCACAGTACTTTTACCATCGGGATCCTTCTATTCCGAAGTTCTTTATACTTGCGGTCCAAAATGCGTACCGGTTTCTCCGTATATGTAAGATTTGGTTCTATTGGTATTTCTTCTGATGGTATGATGTGAGATTCATCGGGGTGATATTTGCGCAATTGCGAGACATGGAAAACATTATGAATTCCTGTAAGGTTTGGTGGTAGATCCAATCGGTATGCTACTTGTAACGCCCCGGTTTCCGGATGAACAGGTAAGCACGCCACGTGTGCGTTTTGAGCGTAGGCTATTTTATTTCTTTAATTTATAATATATTCTTACGTGGCATTCATAATTTTATAAAATTCATGAAACATTGTTTATATCAATTATTTAATTTCATATCATTGAAAAATTAATTCATGACACGGAAAATATTGTCTTGCATGAAATCAATTACCGAGAGTGATAAAATTTCCAAATTGTCCCTAGTTAAATACTTTCTAAAATTTTGGGGACTTAATTGCGTGAACTTTTAGGACTAAATTGATCATATTTTAAAACCTCGTATACTCGATTGCACAACTTAAACAATTCAAGGATTAATTGGTAAATTGGCATATTTCACACAAATCAAGAGGATGAATTACGTATCATCTCTTCTCCCTCATTCCTTGAGCATTTCTATCCAAAATTTGTCAAGCATATTCATCTCTCTCTCGGTTTCAAAGAAGGAAAAAGGGAAGAAGATAATTTTCCATTCAATCATCAAGATTCCAAGAAATATTGCAAGAAATTGAGAGTTCATCATCATCATCATCATATTTCTTCATTTCTTCTATCTTCAAGGTTGGTGTGAGCTTAAATGGATGAGTTGATCATATTTATATATACTAGGGTTTAGGAATTTCATGATATATGAGTTATGTGTTGTGCAAAGCATGATTAAATGATCATAGCATGAATTATAGCATGATTATTTCATGGATTTATGGGGAAATTGAACTTGATTGCTCAAGTTGGCCATGAACATGAAACCTTGGAATCTTGTTGATATTGTATGTTTTATGTGTTTAAGTGTTATGTTATTATGCTATAAGTGTGTATGCATCATATTTCCAGAAATTGTAGCAATTGGGGATCAAAAATGGATTGTTGGTGTTTGTTTTGTGGTTTCCCGTAGCTTTTCCCTGTTTTTGCTCTGTTTCTGTAACTTGCAGAAACAGGGAACGGCCGTTCCCAGCCCCAAGGCTTTGTGGGAACGGGCGTTCCCTTCTTTTGAATCAAAAGCATGCGGCCGACCATGGGAACGGCCGTTCCCATTTTGGCCTTGGAGTCGGAAGGGCCGTTCCCGGCTAAGCGTGTTTTAAAAATGGAAAAACGTTGCCGCGTTTTCTGGGCAACGGGAACGACCGTTCCCAGCTACAAAGGAAGCCTGGAACGGCCGTTCCCAAGGGGCTGACAGAACAAAATCCACTGCATAAAATTACGATTTTGACCCCTCGATCCAACGACTTCTTTGACCCCGAATTGCTGTAATATGTGCTAATATGATGTGAAACAACATGTTATCATACCACATTGCATTTTCGTGGTCATCTCGATACATTTCCGCCGTTCGTCACTTTTTGGGCATTTTAGGTCATGTCTCATGTATAAGTGTCGTGTTTGCACAGGTCACGAGGGTAGGGACGAGGAGCAAGCACCGTAGGCCGTGCCTACTTGTCTTTTGTCGGTATAGGTGAGGTTTAATTGTTAGTTACATAGAACCTGTATACCCCTTATGTGATATTTTGGCCAAAATAGTATTTACGTTTATACTTTCTATAAATCATTGATCATTTCAAGCCAGGTTCAAGTAAGCAAGCAAGCAAGCAAGTCAGGTATTGTTTCATGCATGTTTAGGCGAGTAGCATGACGGTTATGTTTGGGCCCGAGGGTAGTGACTAGAGCCAACCGGGAAAGCAAGGGCTGACGGGTAACTCTGGCGCTATCCTCACCGCACTAGGGGTCACCCCTGAATCCACTAGGAGATTAGTGGAGGAAGGAGCTCCGGGCTTAGGGATTCATGTACCCTCTACTCAATGAGATTGGATGTTGGGGCCTTGCAATCCCTTCATCAAACCGGAGGGAAAAGGAGACTGGGGACGAGTCCGGCACCACGGATGCGCCTCGGGTTATTGCATGATTGTCATTTCATGAACGTGTTATATGAGTACACTATCGCACGATTGCACGATAAATGAATTGCATGATCACCTATTAACTATTAAACAAGCAAGCATGTTCATGTTCGTTGGGAGTAAGGTTGGAGACTGCCCTCACTCGCCGGGGCCCATGTATTGATTGATTGCATGAAACGATCCAGTAATTAATATGGATAGTTGTAATCTCGGGCGAGTTCGGTGTTATTATGAACGTATAATATTTTAATTATAAAACCTTACCCGAGGTTATAACTTGCATGTGATTGCGCTAATGTATTTATGCCCCTCACTCAGTCTTCGGTAGACTGATACTCCACTTTTCAGGTAACTGAGAGCCGGTCGTGCTAGGCGGGAGTCTGGTCCAGTCCTGCATTGTCGAGTCTAGCAGTGTACCATCATGTATATCTTGATATTCTTTATGTTATGATCGTTATGAGTATTTTTGAATACTCAATTTTGTATATTATTAAGAGATGATAATGTATTGATAGTTAGCTGGTACCTATACGTATCTATCTGATAAATATGGTACCTATTTGTATGTATGAGTGAATGCTTCCGCTTTTCACTGTTATATCTTGATTTTGTATTGCTTTGGGGTTTAGTCCCGCCTAGCTCGTCTTTTCTTTTCTTTGTCACCCGTTCGCTATAGGTTAGTTCATGTACGGATTGCCCATTTCGTATGTGGATCGGCCTATAGTGCGGGGGTGTGGTACCTCTACGTATAGGGGTGCTACATCTGAGCTGGTATCAGAGCCCGGTTGCAAAACCGAGGTTCTAGTGTCGTGTCGTGTCAAGTCTAGGTCGAACGGCATAGGATTAATTGTTGATTGAGAGTCTTGCATCTTATTTGAATCTATTTGAATCCTTTGAGGTAATTAGGCTACTTGACAATTCGTGCTTTGCATTGATTTTTGATATTTCGTGCTAGTTAATTGATCTGAAATTCTTTGCAATTACGTGCTTAATGGGTTTTATATAAACATTAATATACTACTTGTTGCATTTATATTAAATTTTCATCGCAAGCATTAATTATGTGACTATTATGTGACATGAGCATGCCTCACCTGCATGCATTTATTTCAATAAAAGTTGTGAGTTACAGGTTGTAGACAGAATATCAAACCACGGCCAGTTGCTCGATGGTTTTGGGCTACTACCGAATTTGAGAAGGGTGTGCAAGTTGAGGCTAAAATGAGGGCATCAAAGGAAAGTCAATTAATTATGTCCGATCGGAGTACAAGCTTGGGAATTACCTTTGGGTTATATCAACCGGATTCAACTTTCTAACACGACAGCCAGAAAGATTAAACAACCAGTTATGGAAATCACCATGTTCGGGATTTTACATTTGGGTAAGACAAGTTTATTTTCTGATGCACGATAAATTGTCGTGTTGAGGAAATACATCGACAGATAGGGAACGGTAAAGGAAAGTACTCAAGAGAGGCAAAGTGTTAATTAGAGAGAGAATAACCGGATTGCCGTTAGCAAGTGATTCAAGGGGTTGGAAGGAAAAGAAGTTTCGAAGAGGCTTAAATCAGGAAGTTCTAATAATAAGGAGGAGGTATTCTGGGGAAATGACTCTAAAGATTACCAACCATGATGTGGTTGAATGGGAAGATATGAAGTAACAAGTCGAAGCATTCAAATCTCGGGACTACCACCGTGGATCAACAATTCACAGAAAATGCTACCCCGGGGAATTTTAGGCTAAGGATCAAGTACGGAAGAGGTTGGAGGACAAGTTTATTAAGTCAGGATTCAAGGGATGAGATCCGAAATAAAAGAATTCACTGTGGGAAATTGTATTACCAGAAATGACGCGTCTACCGAGCAAGGAAGTTTATTTTATCCGAGGACAAGGCGAAGAAGATTGAGGTTACTAATTATTCAAGATTCAGGAGTGTTGTTAAGTTGAGACTTAGTTAATTGGGAAGTAAATGCAAGTAGGAGAAGAAGATCATTTCAATCAAGCTGGTAGATTTGGATTCAGGAAAGGTAAAGCTCCTAGGACTCTATAACCGATTGGAATGAGTTTAGTTTCCGGACTCAATTTGGAGGGTCATGCAAGAGTGAGAATTGGGAGATTGGAGTGCCAAATGAGAATGACAACGGATGATCAGGAAATTATATGCTCAGAAGTAGGTAAGTAAGAAGAGGAGTTCTATAACCGATTCAGAGAGGAAGAGTAGGCTTGAAGGGTTTCAATCGCGGTGGCAACGTGGTGAGTCGGGAGAATAACTAGAGACTTAAGATTCGAGAAGGGTCAGGAAGTTAATTCCATAAAAGGGAACAGAAATGGAATTCAAGAGTTCTTGTTTAGGGATCATATAGTTACCCCAAGTTAACGCAAGGACAATTTTGGGATTTCAATTAAGGAAGGGATAAAGGAAGCTCAGCACTCTAGTGAATATGAAATTGAAAGACAATCACGTTAAAGATTTCGATTAGTTGGGCATTTCCAGATCCAAGCTGAATTGTAGTGTTACAAGGTTACGTTAAAAGAAATGAAGCAACAAATGGAAATGGTAAAGAAAGGTAAAGGGTTGCTGGGAGAAAGGGTTCAGATAACCAATCGAACTCCTAACCAGTAATCAAGGGGTTTTGGCTCCAAGCGACAACCATGAAGAGGATTTGGGCAGCAATTAGGGAACAACTATTAAAGGGTAAGCTAGATGCTAATTCCGGGAATATAGAAGACTTCGGGGTTCAGAAATTATAATCCGAGCCGTGGGAATGTTCAAGTGAAGGTTAGATAAATTCGAAGAATAGAAGACCGTGGGAAAATAAGAAATGATTACCAAGTTCAAGACAAGCCTAGGATTCATCAAACAAGGAATTTCCTGTCGAGATAAAATTTTTCATTACTCCGGTGACAGGTTCAATGCATCCATAAACACGTGCATCATACGCTACTTTAAATTTAAATTTCTTTACGTATATGTAATTTCCCTGATTGAACTTAAGTGCTCCAATGTGCTGAATTATTATTATTTCTGAGTGTACTACCTGCATTGGCATATTAATTCAACATGCATAGTCAGTGCCTTGAATTTCAGGATGTCTCAAGGTCACCCTCCTCAGGAACAAGCACCTAGGGTTTCTCCACATTTACCCCCTCCGGCTCAGCCTCAGGAGTTCTTCGAGTCTTTGGTTCGGTTAGTGGATCAGAAAGTAGAAGAGTATGTTTCCTCCGGATCGCGGGTCTTATCGTCACCGCCGGGCCAAATTTCGATGATATTTAGGGAATTTCAGAACCAACCATTCTCAAGATCCGCTGAAGGAGACAAGGATTCCACCGGGTCCCAATTTAAGAAAATCAAAAGGGTGTGGGAACTAACCCCGAGTGACTCCCAAGAAAAGGATCGAGGCACCACCTTGTTGGAGGCAAGAAGGTCTAATCCTCACCCCGGACAGGCTTCAGGTTCGAAGTCGGGGCAGCTTTCTAGCAAAGGAAAGCGGCCTATCTCTTATCATACCTCAGCACCTCAGGAAAGGTCTCGCAAGAAAAAGAAGCAACCATTTGGATCGAGTTCAGGAACTTCGCGTAACCCAGTTTCAGCAACATCCTCTGGGAAACTTCTTTGCAGTTATTGTGGACGTGATAACCACACCTATGACGGCTGTAGAAAACGGTTGGGATTATGTCTCTACTGCGGGAGTGACGAGCATCACATTGACAGTTGCTCAAGGCTACGAGGGAAACCTCCCGGGGGTGGAAGGTTACCAGTGCGAGCGCGGGAAGGTACCAATTATGTATATGATACAACCAACGGTGAACGGTACCTTTAACCATGCATACCACGTGCATTACTGATCTTATTGTTAGTATATTTAATTTCTCGTGCATTGCAAACTAGTTAATTATGAGTGATAAGTGTGTGATTAAATGATTTTTATTTGTCTATGTGATATCTATGACATTAATATGATTCTATTTGTCTATGCAACATTCACGCCATTATTTTGCTATCTACTCCTTGAACTACTTCAGTGGTTGGGAGAGACGGGGCTCTCTCCTTTTCTGTTGAGAGACGGGGCTCTCTCACTTCTTGTTGAGAAACGGGGTTTCTCACTTCTTGTGAAAGACGGGGTTCTTTCATTCCTTATTCAAGAGACGGGGTTCTCTTATAAATTGTGCATCTTTTTAAAAAAAAAAAAAAAAACTTAACAGTGGACCTGGGGACCAGGTCCTTTTTAAGGGGGGGAGAGTGTAACGCCCCGGTTTCCGGATGAACAGGTAAGCACGCCACGTGTGCGTTTTGAGCGTAGGCTATTTTATTTCTTTAATTTATAATATATTCTTACGTGGCATTCATAATTTTATAAAATTCATGAAACATTGTTTATATCAATTATTTAATTTCATATCATTGAAAAATTAATTCATGACACGGAAAATATTGTCTTGCATGAAATCAATTATCGAGAGTGATAAAATTTCCAAATTGTCCCTAGTTAAATACTTTCTAAAATTTTGGGGACTTAATTGCGTGAACTTTTAGGACTAAATTGATCATATTTTAAAACCTCGTATACTCGATTGCACAACTTAAACAATTCAAGGATTAATTGGCAAATTGGCATATTTCACACAAATCAAGAGGATGAATTACGTATCATCTCTTCTCCCTCATTCCTTGAGCATTTCTATCCAAAATTTGTCAAGCATATTCATCACTCTCTCGGTTTCAAAGAAGGAAAAAGGGAAGAAGATAATTTTCCATTCAATCATCAAGATTCCAAGAAATATTGCAAGAAATTGAGAGTTCATCATCATCATCATCATATTTCTTCATTTCTTCTATCTTCAAGGTTGGTGTGAGCTTAAATGGATGAGTTGATCATATTTGTATATACTAGGGTTTAGGAATTTCATGATATATGAGTTATGTGTTGTGCAAAGCATGATTAAATGATCATAGCATGAATTATAGCATGATTATTTCATGGATTTATGGGGAAATTGAACTTGATTGCTCAAGTTGGCCATGAACATGAAACCTTGGAATCTTGTTGATATTGTATGTTTTATGTGTTTAAGTGTTATGTTATTATGCTATAAGTGTGTATGCATCATATTTCCAGAAATTGTAGCAATTGGGGATCAAAAATGGATTGTTGGTGTTTGTTTTGTGGTTTCCCGTAGCTTTCCCCTGTTTTTGCTCTGTTTCTGTAACTTGCAGAAACAGGGAACGGCCGTTCCCAGCCCCAAGGCTTTGTGGGAACGGGCGTTCCCTTCTTTTGAATCAAAAGCATGCGGCCGACCATGGGAACGGCCGTTCCCATTTTGGCCTTGGAGCCGGAAGGGCCGTTCCCGGCTAAGCGTGTTTTAAAAATGGAAAAACGTTGCCGCGTTTTCTGGGCAACGGGAACGACCGTTCCCAGCTACAAAGGAAGCCTGGAACGGCCGTTCCCAAGGGGCTGACAGAACAAAATCCACTGCATAAAATTACGATTTTGACCCCTCGATCCAACGACTTCTTTGACCCCGAATTGCTGTAATATGTGCTAATATGATGTGAAACAACATGTTATCATACCACATTGCATTTTCGTGGTCATCTCGATACATTTCCGCCGTTCGTCACTTTTTGGGCATTTTAGGTCATGTCTCATGTATAAGTGTCGTGTTTGCACAGGTCACGAGGGTAGGGACGAGGAGCAAGCACCGTAGGCCGTGCCTACTTGTCTTTTGTCGGTATAGGTGAGGTTGAATTGTTAGTTACATAGAACCTGTATACCCCTTATGTGATATTTTGGCCAAAATAGTATTTACGTTTATACTTTCTATAAATCATTGATCATTTCAAGCCAGGTTCAAGTAAGCAAGCAAGCAAGCAAGTCAGGTATTGTTTCATGCATGTTTAGGCGAGTAGCATGACGGTTATGTTTGGGCCCGAGGGTAGTGACTAGAGCCAACCGGGAAAGCAAGGGCTGACGGGTAACTCTGGCGCTATCCTCACCGCACTAGGGGTCACCCCTGAATCCACTAGGAGATTAGTGGAGGAAGGAGCTCCGGGCTTAGGGATTCATGTACCCTCTGCTCAATGAGATTGGATGTTGGGGCCTTGCAATCCCTTCATCAAACCGGAGGGAAAAGGAGACTGGGGACGAGTCCGGCACCACGGATGCGCCTCGGGTTATTGCATGATTGTCATTTCATGAACGTGTTATATGAGTACACTATCGCACGATTGCACGATAAATGAATTGCATGATCACCTATTAACTATTAAACAAGCAAGCATGTTCATGTTCGTTGGGAGTAAGGTTGGAGACTGCCCTCACTCGCCGGGGCCCATGTATTGATTGATTGCATGAAACGATCCAGTAATTAATATGGATAGTTGTAATCTCGGGCGAGTTCGGTGTTATTATGAACGTATAATATTTTAATTATAAAACCTTACCCGAGGTTATAACTTGCATGTGATTGCGCTAATGTATTTATGCCCCTCACTCAGTCTTCGGTAGACTGATACTCCACTTTTCAGGTAACTGAGAGCCGGTCGTGCTAGGCGGGAGTCTGGTCCAGTCCTGCATTGTCGAGTCTAGCAGTGTACCATCATGTATATCTTGATATTCTTTATGTTATGATCGTTATGAGTATTTTTGAATACTCAATTTTGTATATTATTAAGAGATGATAATGTATTGATAGTTAGCTGGTACCTATACGTATCTATCTGATAAATATGGTACCTATTTGTATGTATGAGTGAATGCTTCCGCTTTTCACTGTTATATCTTGATTTTGTATTGCTTTGGGGTTTAGTCCCGCCTAGCTCGTCTTTTCTTTTCTTTGTCACCCGTTCGCTATAGGTTAGTTCATGTACGGATTGCCCATTTCGTATGTGGATCGGCCTATAGTGCGGGGGTGTGGTACCTCTACGTATAGGGGTGCTACATCTGAGCTGGTATCAGAGCCCGGTTGCAAAACCGAGGTTCTAGTGTCGTGTCGTGTCAAGTCTAGGTCGAACGGCATAGGATTAATTGTTGATTGAGAGTCTTGCATCTTATTTGAATCTATTTGAATCCTTTGAGGTAATTAGGCTACTTGACAATTCGTGCTTTGCATTGATTTTTGATATTTCGTGCTAGTTAATTGATCTGAAATTCTTTGCAATTACGTGCTTAATGGGTTTTATATAAACATTAATATACTACTTGTTGCATTTATATTAAATTTTCATCGCAAGCATTAATTATGTGACTATTATGTGACATGAGCATGCCTCACCTGCATGCATTTATTTCAATAAAAGTTGTGAGTTACAGGTTGTAGACAGAATATCAAACCACGGCCAGTTGCTCGATGGTTTTGGGCTACTACCGAATTTGAGAAGGGTGTGCAAGTTGAGGCTAAAATGAGGGCATCAAAGGAAAGTCAATTAATTATGTCCGATCGGAGTACAAGCTTGGGAATTACCTTTGGGTTATATCAACCGGATTCAACTTTCTAACACGACAGCCAGAAAGATTAAACAACCAGTTATGGAAATCACCATGTTCGGGATTTTACATTTGGGTAAGACAAGTTTATTTTCTGATGCACGATAAATTGTCGTGTTGAGGAAATACATCGACATATAGGGAACGGTAAAGGAAAGTACTCAAGAGAGGCAAAGTGTTAATTAGAGAGAGAATAACCGGATTGCCGTTAGCAAGTGATTCAAGGGGTTGGAAGGAAAAGAAGTTTCGAAGAGGCTTAAATCAGGAAGTTCTAATAATAAGGAGGAGGTATTCTGGGGAAATGACTCTAAAGATTACCAACCATGATGTGGTTGAATGGGAAGATATGAAGTAACAAGTCGAAGCATTCAAATCTCGGGACTACCACCGTGGATCAACAATTCACAGAAAATGCTACCCCGGGGAATTTTAGGCTAAGGATCAAGTACGGAAGAGGTTGGAGGACAAGTTTATTAAGTCAGGATTCAAGGGATGAGATCCGAAATAAAAGAATTCACTGTGGGAAATTGTATTACCAGAAATGACGCGTCTACCGAGCAAGGAAGTTTATTTTATCCGAGGACAAGGCGAAGAAGATTGAGGTTACTAATTATTCAAGATTCAGGAGTGTTGTTAAGTTGAGACTTAGTTAATTGGGAAGTAAATGCAAGTAGGAGAAGAAGATCATTTCAATCAAGCTGGTAGATTTGGATTCAGGAAAGGTAAAGCTCCTAGGACTCTATAACCGATTGGAATGAGTTTAGTTTCCGGACTCAATTTGGAGGGTCATGCAAGAGTGAGAATTGGGAGATTGGAGTGCCAAATGAGAATGACAACGGATGATCAGGAAATTATATGCTCAGAAGTAGGTAAGTAAGAAGAGGAGTTCTATAACCGATTCAGAGAGGAAGAGTAGGCTTGAAGGGTTTCAATCGCGGTGGCAACGTGGTGAGTCGGGAGAATAACTAGAGACTTAAGATTCGAGAAGGGTCAGGAAGTTAATTCCATAAAAGGGAACAGAAATGGAATTCAAGAGTTCTTGTTTAGGGATCATATAGTTACCCCAAGTTAACGCAAGGACAATTTTGGGATTTCAATTAAGGAAGGGATAAAGGAAGCTCAGCACTCTAGTGAATATGAAATTGAAAGACAATCACGTTAAAGATTTCGATTAGTTGGGCATTTCCAGATCCAAGCTGAATTGTAGTGTTACAAGGTTACGTTAAAAGAAATGAAGCAACAAATGGAAATGGTAAAGAAAGGTAAAGGGTTGCTGGGAGAAAGGGTTCAGATAACCAATCGAACTCCTAACCAGTAATCAAGGGGTTTTGGCTCCAAGCGACAACCATGAAGAGGATTTGGGCAGCAATTAGGGAACAACTATTAAAGGGTAAGCTAGATGCTAATTCCGGGAATATAGAAGACTTCGGGGTTCAGAAATTATAATCCGAGCCGTGGGAATGTTCAAGTGAAGGTTAGATAAATTCGAAGAATAGAAGACCGTGGGAAAATAAGAAATGATTACCAAGTTCAAGACAAGCCTAGGATTCATCAAACAAGGAATTTCCTGTCGAGATAAAATTTTTCATTACTCCGGTGACAGGTTCAATGCATCCATAAACACGTGCATCATACGCTACTTTAAATTTAAATTTCTTTACGTATATGTAATTTCCCTGATTGAACTTAAGTGCTCCAATGTGCTGAATTATTATTATTTCTGAGTGTACTACCTGCATTGGCATATTAATTCAACATGCATAGTCAGTGCCTTGAATTTCAGGATGTCTCAAGGTCACCCTCCTCAGGAACAAGCACCTAGGGTTTCTCCACATTTACCCCCTCCGGCTCAGCCTCAGGAGTTCTTCGAGTCTTTGGTTCGGTTAGTGGATCAGAAAGTAGAAGAGTATGTTTCCTCCGGATCGCGGGTCTTATCGTCACCGCCGGGCCAAATTTCGATGATATTTAGGGAATTTCAGAACCAACCATTCTCAAGATCCGCTGAAGGAGACAAGGATTCCACCGGGTCCCAATTTAAGAAAATCAAAAGGGTGTGGGAACTAACCCCGAGTGACTCCCAAGAAAAGGATCGAGGCACCACCTTGTTGGAGGCAAGAAGGTCTAATCCTCACCCCGGACAGGCTTCAGGTTCGAAGTCGGGGCAGCTTTCTAGCAAAGGAAAGCGGCCTATCTCTTATCATACCTCAGCACCTCAGGAAAGGTCTCGCAAGAAAAAGAAGCAACCATTTGGATCGAGTTCAGGAACTTCGCGTAACCCAGTTTCAGCAACATCCTCTGGGAAACTTCTTTGCAGTTATTGTGGACGTGATAACCACACCTATGACGGCTGTAGAAAACGGTTGGGATTATGTCTCTACTGCGGGAGTGACGAGCATCACATTGACAGTTGCTCAAGGCTACGAGGGAAACCTCCCGGGGGTGGAAGGTTACCAGTGCGAGCGCGGGAAGGTACCAATTATGTATATGATACAACCAACGGTGAACGGTACCTTTAACCATGCATACCACGTGCATTACTGATCTTATTGTTAGTATATTTAATTTCTCGTGCATTGCAAACTAGTTAATTATGAGTGATAAGTGTGTGATTAAATGATTTTTATTTGTCTATGTGATATCTATGACATTAATATGATTCTATTTGTCTATGCAACATTCACGCCATTATTTTGCTATCTACTCCTTGAACTACTTCAGTGGTTGGGAGAGACGGGGCTCTCTCCTTTTCTGTTGAGAGACGGGGCTCTCTCACTTCTTGTTGAGAAACGGGGTTTCTCACTTCTTGTGAAAGACGGGGTTCTTTCATTCCTTATTCAAGAGACGGGGTTCTCTTATAAATTGTGCATCTTTTTAAAAAAAAAAAAAAAAACTTAACAGTGGACCTGGGGACCAGGTCCTTTTTAAGGGGGGGAGAGTGTAACGCCCCGGTTTCCGGATGAACAGGTAAGCACGCCACGTGTGCGTTTTGAGCGTAGGCTATTTTATTTCTTTAATTTATAATATATTCTTACGTGGCATTCATAATTTTATAAAATTCATGAAACATTGTTTATATCAATTATTTAATTTCATATCATTGAAAAATTAATTCATGACACGGAAAATATTGTCTTGCATGAAATCAATTATCGAGAGTGATAAAATTTCCAAATTGTCCCTAGTTAAATACTTTCTAAAATTTTGGGGACTTAATTGCGTGAACTTTTAGGACTAAATTGATCATATTTTAAAACCTCGTATACTCGATTGCACAACTTAAACAATTCAAGGATTAATTGGCAAATTGGCATATTTCACACAAATCAAGAGGATGAATTACGTATCATCTCTTCTCCCTCATTCCTTGAGCATTTCTATCCAAAATTTGTCAAGCATATTCATCACTCTCTCGGTTTCAAAGAAGGAAAAAGGGAAGAAGATAATTTTCCATTCAATCATCAAGATTCCAAGAAATATTGCAAGAAATTGAGAGTTCATCATCATCATCATCATATTTCTTCATTTCTTCTATCTTCAAGGTTGGTGTGAGCTTAAATGGATGAGTTGATCATATTTGTATATACTAGGGTTTAGGAATTTCATGATATATGAGTTATGTGTTGTGCAAAGCATGATTAAATGATCATAGCATGAATTATAGCATGATTATTTCATGGATTTATGGGGAAATTGAACTTGATT
The DNA here is from genome assembly GCA_037501455.1 of Lantana camara. Classification (NCBI taxonomy): domain Eukaryota; kingdom Viridiplantae; phylum Streptophyta; class Magnoliopsida; order Lamiales; family Verbenaceae; genus Lantana; species Lantana camara. The sequence goes on along the minus strand of CM074862.1, from coordinate 43,272,293 downwards.
GCTCAAGTTGGCCATGAACATGAAACCTTGGAATCTTGTTGATATTGTATGTTTTATGTGTTTAAGTGTTATGTTATTATGCTATAAGTGTGTATGCATCATATTTCCAGAAATTGTAGCAATTGGGGATCAAAAATGGATTGTTGGTGTTTGTTTTGTGGTTTCCCGTAGCTTTCCCCTGTTTTTGCTCTGTTTCTGTAACTTGCAGAAACAGGGAACGGCCGTTCCCAGCCCCAAGGCTTTGTGGGAACGGGCGTTCCCTTCTTTTGAATCAAAAGCATGCGGCCGACCATGGGAACGGCCGTTCCCATTTTGGCCTTGGAGCCGGAAGGGCCGTTCCCGGCTAAGCGTGTTTTAAAAATGGAAAAACGTTGCCGCGTTTTCTGGGCAACGGGAACGACCGTTCCCAGCTACAAAGGAAGCCTGGAACGGCCGTTCCCAAGGGGCTGACAGAACAAAATCCACTGCATAAAATTACGATTTTGACCCCTCGATCCAACGACTTCTTTGACCCCGAATTGCTGTAATATGTGCTAATATGATGTGAAACAACATGTTATCATACCACATTGCATTTTCGTGGTCATCTCGATACATTTCCGCCGTTCGTCACTTTTTGGGCATTTTAGGTCATGTCTCATGTATAAGTGTCGTGTTTGCACAGGTCACGAGGGTAGGGACGAGGAGCAAGCACCGTAGGCCGTGCCTACTTGTCTTTTGTCGGTATAGGTGAGGTTGAATTGTTAGTTACATAGAACCTGTATACCCCTTATGTGATATTTTGGCCAAAATAGTATTTACGTTTATACTTTCTATAAATCATTGATCATTTCAAGCCAGGTTCAAGTAAGCAAGCAAGCAAGCAAGTCAGGTATTGTTTCATGCATGTTTAGGCGAGTAGCATGACGGTTATGTTTGGGCCCGAGGGTAGTGACTAGAGCCAACCGGGAAAGCAAGGGCTGACGGGTAACTCTGGCGCTATCCTCACCGCACTAGGGGTCACCCCTGAATCCACTAGGAGATTAGTGGAGGAAGGAGCTCCGGGCTTAGGGATTCATGTACCCTCTGCTCAATGAGATTGGATGTTGGGGCCTTGCAATCCCTTCATCAAACCGGAGGGAAAAGGAGACTGGGGACGAGTCCGGCACCACGGATGCGCCTCGGGTTATTGCATGATTGTCATTTCATGAACGTGTTATATGAGTACACTATCGCACGATTGCACGATAAATGAATTGCATGATCACCTATTAACTATTAAACAAGCAAGCATGTTCATGTTCGTTGGGAGTAAGGTTGGAGACTGCCCTCACTCGCCGGGGCCCATGTATTGATTGATTGCATGAAACGATCCAGTAATTAATATGGATAGTTGTAATCTCGGGCGAGTTCGGTGTTATTATGAACGTATAATATTTTAATTATAAAACCTTACCCGAGGTTATAACTTGCATGTGATTGCGCTAATGTATTTATGCCCCTCACTCAGTCTTCGGTAGACTGATACTCCACTTTTCAGGTAACTGAGAGCCGGTCGTGCTAGGCGGGAGTCTGGTCCAGTCCTGCATTGTCGAGTCTAGCAGTGTACCATCATGTATATCTTGATATTCTTTATGTTATGATCGTTATGAGTATTTTTGAATACTCAATTTTGTATATTATTAAGAGATGATAATGTATTGATAGTTAGCTGGTACCTATACGTATCTATCTGATAAATATGGTACCTATTTGTATGTATGAGTGAATGCTTCCGCTTTTCACTGTTATATCTTGATTTTGTATTGCTTTGGGGTTTAGTCCCGCCTAGCTCGTCTTTTCTTTTCTTTGTCACCCGTTCGCTATAGGTTAGTTCATGTACGGATTGCCCATTTCGTATGTGGATCGGCCTATAGTGCGGGGGTGTGGTACCTCTACGTATAGGGGTGCTACACTACTTCTCCAACCCGTTCAGTGATCTCGAATGGTCCGATGTATCGTGGGCTCAGCTTTCCTCCTTTACCAAATCTTTGGATTCCTTTTCTAGGAGAGAGTTTGAGAAACACTCGGTCACCTACTTCAAACTCCAATTTCTTTCTCCGACGATCGGCATACCTTTTCTGGCGGTCTTGGGCAATCTTCATTTTCAATCTGATGGCTTGTACTTTTTCAATTGCGTCCTGAATTAGTTCTGGTTTTGTTGCTCGATGGTGTCCATTCTCAGTTTGTCTCCATTCATCTAAATCCCAATACAAGGGCGATCGACACTTTCTCCCGTATAAAGCTTCATATGGGGCCATCTGGATAGCGGATTGATAACTGTTATTGTAGGTGAACTCTATCAATGCTAGTTGCTTGTGCCAACTCTCATTATAGTCGAGGACACACATCCGAAGCATATCTTCGAGGTACCCAATTAATCTTTCTGATTGGCCATCTGTCTGGGGGTGTGCAGCCGTACTAAATTATAGCTTCGTACCTAGTTGTTCTTGAATATCTTGCCATAATTTGGATGTGAATTTGGGATCTCTATCGGATACGATACTAGCGGGAATTCCATGCAACTTTACGATTTCTTGTATGTACAGATCCGCTAACTTCTTCACATTATATGTGGTCTTCACAGGTAGGAAATGAGCTGACTTCGTTAATCGGTCAACGATAACCCAAATGCTATCATATCCACCTCTGACCCTTGGTAATCCGACCAGAAAATCCATTGTAATCTCATCCCATTTCCAGGTTGGTATTGGAAGAGGTTGTAAAAGTCCTGAAGGTTTTTGATGCTCTCCTTTGACCTTCTGGCAAGTCAAACACACTTTTACAAAATCTGCTATGTCGCGCTTCATTCCATTCCACCAATATTGTTTCTTGAGGTCCCTGTACATCTTAGTTCCGCCTGGGTGTACGGTGTACCTTGTTTTGTGAGCTTCATCCAAGATTACACTTCGAAGAGAGGGTGGAACATATATCCTATCGCGGTGTTTGGCGATTCCCAAGTTATCTAACTGCAGAGTAGCTTGTAGATTAGTTTCAGCTCGTGTCAATTGCTCTTGGCACCACTCATCTGTTGTCTGGGCCTCCTTGATTTGTGTTGTGAGTTCTGGTTGTATGACAAGACCCATGAATTGTGCACGAGGTCGCATTTTCAGCTTGTCTCTCGAACTGATATAGCTTGTGGAGTTAACTGAAATGTGAGATACTTCAGCCTTCCTGCTAAGTGCATCTACCACTACATTAGCTTTACCAGGGTGATATAAAATTTTGCAATCATAGTCCTCTAATAGTTCCATCCATCGGCGTTGACGCATGTTCAGGTTCTTCTGGGTAAATAAATACTTCAAGCTTTGATGGTCAGTATATATATCAAAAGTCACTCCATACAGGTAGTGTCTCCACTTGGTCAAGGCAAAAACAACTGCGGCGAGCTCCAAATCATGGGTAGGATAATTTTGTTCATATGGGTGAAGTTTTCTTGAAGCATAAGCAATTACTCTACCCCGTTGCATTAGAACACATCCTAGTCCTTCTAGTGAGGCATCAGTGTACACCACTAGGTCATCTGATCCATCTGGTAGTGCTAATATGGGTGCCGTAGTCAAACATCTTTTTAACTCTTGAAAACTTGCTTCGCACTTGTTACTCCATAGGAAAGGAGTCTCCTTGCATGTTAATCGAGTCAATGGATCAACAATCTTTGAGAAATCTTTAACAAATCGTCGGTAGTAGCCTGCAAGTCCTAGGAAACTTCTGACTTCAGTAGGTGTCTTTGGTTGCTTCCAATTATTCACGGCCTCGATTTTGGATGGATCTACTCCAATGCCTTTTTCAGATATCACGTGTCCCAAAAATGCAACTCGGTCTATCCAAAATTCACACTTACTAAACTTTGCGTAAAGCTTATGTTCCTCTAGAGTCCGTAGCACAATACGTAAGTGATCGGCATGTTCTTCTGGAGTCCTTGAGTATATCAGTATGTCATCAATGAAAATTACCATAAACTGATCTAAATATGGTCGGAAGATACGGTGCATCATGTCCATAAATGCTGCAGGTGCGTTGGTTAGCCCGAACGGCATGACAACAAATTCAAAATGGCCATACCGAGTGTTGAAGCCAGTCTTGGTTGCATCTTCCCCTTTGATACGAAGCTGATAGTATCCTTGTCTCAAGCCCAGTTTAGAATATACTTTCGACCCTTGTAATGAGTCAAATAGTTCTTCAATATGTGTTGTTCTTGATTGTCATTCGGTTTAATTCTCGAAAGTCGATACACATTCGCAGCGTCCCATCCTTCTTTTTAACAAATAATACTGGAGCTCCCCACGGTGATGTGCTTGGACGAATGTATCCGATCTTTAGTAGTTCTTCTAGTTGAGTCTTCAACTCTTGTAGCTCGGGCAACGCCATCCGATACGGAGACTGGAATAAGGTTCGGCTCCAAGAGTTAGATCTATTACAAACTCAACTTCTCGTGCTGGTGGTAAAGACTCCAAGGTTTCTGGGAAAATTCCAGGAAATTCATTGACCACGGGTACTTCTTCCATCTTAACTTGATCCTTCGGCTTATTTAGTATGTAGGCTATAAATCCGGATCCTCCTTCCTTAATGTACTTCTTGGTTTCTGAGGATGTTATTAATGGGGCGATCTCAGCAACCCTGTTTATCACTTCTGAATCTTAAATCCTATCTTCTCCCAATTTGACTCGTTTGTTGTAACAATCCAATTGCGCTTTGTAATGGTACAACCAATCCATACCAAGTATTACCTCATAACCCTGAAGTGATAGCTCGATTAGATCTGCTGGATATCGGTTACCTTCAAACTCAATAGGACAATCTCGAACAATCTTGTTGGTGAGGGATCGGGGACCCATTGGTGAAACCACTTCGTAATGGTATGGTAATAATTTTATATCTAAAGGGAGTTGATGCATGAGATGTGATGATATAAATGAATGCGTAGCACCCGGATCAAATAAAGCTTTAATATGTGTGCCATGGATGCAAAGCATACCTTCCACGACAGCATTCGGATCGGGATTTTCTCCACCTCCTAGGGCGTATGCTCGGGCCCGTACCTTTGGTCTTCCAGGTCTGTTTGCCACCGGTTGACCATGACCAACCCCAGGTGTGGGACGATTTCCCATATATCCCTGATTAGTTGTAGCTTTAGGGCACTGGTTCTTCTGATGTTGATCACTTCCACATACTAAACATTTCCCAGCCTTTTTCCAGCAATTTGCTTCATGTGATTAGGATTGCCACAGTGGGCACAACCTTTTCCCCCAAATCCGACTCCTTGCCTTCCATCGGGTGCTTTAGCTGGCTTCTGGCCTACACCTTTCATTGATCTATAGAATGGTTTTCCTCAATTCTCTGATCCTGATGCTCGATTCCTATCTATCTTCTGGTTGATCAGACGAATGTTCTGAAGCTTAGCCTCTACTTCCAAAGCTTTCTCAACGGCTGTGGTGTAGTCCGGGAGGTCTGCTGTCATCAAGGGATACTGTAGATCTGTCCTTTGGCCATCAACAAATTTCTGAACCTTACATCGTTCATCTGTCATTATGTGCGGTGCATAAGGAAGTAGGCGAGTGAAATTTGCCTCATACTGAACCACTGAGGATACTCCTTGTATCAAACTGAGGAACTCCTTTTCTCGGGCATTCTTCTTAGCAAGTGGGATGAACTTTCTGGTAAATTCAGCCTTGAAATTATCCCAAGTTCGAGGAGTTTGTTCCCTCATCCACTTCTCTTCAGTAAGACGCCACCAATGGGATGCAGCATCATCCATCACATAAACAGCGCACTCGATTTTCTTTTCGTCAGTACAGTGAAGCACATAGAAGTTTTTCTCCAAAGCAAAGAGCCAATTCTCAGCTTTTATGTCGTCTGGTTCCCCATAGAACTTGGGTGGTTGAAGCCTCAAGAATCTATCTATTATTTGTTCCTGCTGGTTGTGTTCAACTGGTCGTGGTGGAGGGGGTGGTGGTTGTAGCACCCGGAACGCCAGACACCACATCCCCCGCACTATAGCTCCAATCCACATATGAAATGGGCAATCCATACATGAATCAAAGCGATAGCGAACGGGAGACAATAAAATGACTCAAGGCTAGGCGGGTACCCTCAATTTAAAACCGACCAACAATCAAGTCAGAGTAATAAAGAGCGGAAGCAATAACATTCATTCGATATGTATAGGTACCATGTTCACATTATCAATACATTAACATCTCCCAACAATATATATATAAGACGGTATACAAAATATCCCAATTAGCTATACATACAAAATGTGGGAATGAAGTGTGCTAGACCCAAATTTAAAGACCACATGACTCTAAATTCCCGCCTAGCACGCCCTGCAAAACACTGAAAAGTTGAGGTGTCAGTCCAACACAGACTGAGCGAGGGGTATAAATAAATATAAGCGCACATACATGCAAGTTATAACCTCGGGTAATAATTTTGGAAAAACAATACAATCTAATAGGTTAAAAGAGATACTATCGCCCGAGATTACAACTAATCCAATTTCAATTCAATCAATTCAATTCAATCAATAGTGGCCCGGCGAGTGGGGCAATTCTCCAACCTTACACCGACTGTGTACAATCAATCAATCAATTATTAGGTGATTAGGTGATCAAGCAATTCATTAATGTGCACAATTAGCAGTTTCAATAACGCCTTCTTCCTCCGGGTGATGGTGGGATTGCAAGGCCCCACCATCCAATCAATCTGGGCAGAGGGTACATGAATCCCTAAGCCCGGAACTCCTTCCTCCCCTAATCTCCTAGAGGGTTCAGGGGTCATCCCAATTTGGTGAGGATAGCTCTCGAGTTACCCGTCAGCCCGTGCTTTCCCGGTTGGCTCGAGTCACTACCCTCGGGCCCACAGTGCAATACAATACTCGCCAAAACAATCAATCAATCAATCAATTCTTCAATAGCTCGATAAAACATTTGAAAACCAATCTCATTTGAAAACTATAAGTATAATATAGGTTTTAGCTTAAAACATCACATAGGGTTGTACGGGTCCTATGTATCTAAAATTAAACCTCACCTGAACGACCCAAAATAATCCAAGGAAACAGCTCACGGGGCCTGCTCCTCGTCACCAGGAAGCTGGTCTGTGCAAGAAAGACAATTGTCCGTGAAACACGACTCAAAATGTACCAAATAGGACGAACGGCGGAAATGCAATGAGACGACGAGAAAAATGCAATGTACCATAAAAATATTTCGTTTCAACATGTAATCAGTCATATAATAGCAATTAGGGGTCAAAGAAGCCGTCGGATCGAGGCGTGAAAATGAAATTTTATGCAGTGAATTTGCACACATACTCCAGACTATGGGAACGGCCGTTCCGGCTTCCCTTTGAAAATGGGAAGGGCCGTTCCCATGGCTTGAAGAAAACGAGCCAGCGTTTTTTTTATTTAAAACGCGTTTTGGCTGGGAAGGGCCGTTCCGGCTCACAGGCCAAAGTGGGAACGGCCGTTCCCAGTCTCACTGGCCTAACTCAGCATCATGGGAACGGTCGTTCCAGTTTTGAACTGGAGTTGGGAAGGGCCGTTCCCAGAATACGTGAGCTGCTGTAAATGCAGAACAGAACAGAGCAGCCATGGCAAAGCAACAAACAACCATAAAAATGGCTTCAAGCCAAGTTTAAATGTGAATATAAGATGCAATAATTATGCTAACATGCATTTTGATCAATAACAATTCATAAAAACACTTGACTCCATGTTAGATCATCAATAATCCATCATTTGAAACCCCCACACTCATTCATGCTTCAAGTCCATACAACTCAAGATAAATGCATCAAACTTAAGCTTAAAGTTCACAAATAATTTTCCAACAACCAATACACAATTCACTCAAGCCAATACAAAGCCCTATATATCATACATATTCAATAAAATCAACCAATCTCCATAATTACCTCAAATGGGAGAAATGAAAGCTAAGATGATGAAGTGATGTTGATGATGCTTGTATGGTCACAAATCCCACAAAATCTAGCTTGAATGGATGAAATCTCCTCTCTTCAAAGTGAGGGTTTTGTCTCGGTTGAAATGGGAAGCAAGAACAAGGAAGAAATGTTTGTATGAAGAAAGGAAATGTAATGGTACGTGATATGCTGAAGAAAGGAGGAAGAAATGGCCAATTTTGCTATTAAATCCCTTCATTTGTTAAGTTATGCAATGAGGTTCAAGTCCCATTTTAAATGATCAATCAAGTCCAATTCAATTAGGTCCCATATTCATGCAAATGAGCAATTAAGGACATAAAAGAAATAAATCACATTCGGGAAAATAATTCACATTGCAATCACGTTCAATAAATCCGAAAAATATGATATGATATGAATTTTCAATAAAATATTAAGAATATAATTTTATAAAATTATGTCATGATAGGAAAATGAATTAAATGATCAATTAATAATTAAATTACAACTCTCAAACGCACACGTGTCGTTCATACCTGAATTGCCTAAAGCTGGGGCGTTACAATCCTCCCTCCTTATAAGAATCTGGTCCCCAGATTCACTGATCAGAAGGGAACAACTCTGGATGGAACCGTCTCATTTTGTCTTCGATCTCCCACGTGGCTTCTTCGGTCTTATCACTTCTCCAAAGAACCTTAACTATGGGAATCCTCCGGTTTCTTAATTCCTGAAACTTCTTATCCAATATCTTAACCGGTTTCTGAACAAAGGTAAGACTCGGTTCCAATTCCACTTCTTCAACAGGAATGATCTCGGTTTCATCGGGGTAGAATTTCCTCAGCTGAGACACGTGAAATACATTATGAATCCCCGTGAGGCTCGGTGGTAGGTCCAATCTGTAAGCAACCTCTCCAATTCTTTCCAAAATCTCATAAGGACCTAAATAACGAGGTTTAAGTTTACCTCCTTTCCCAATCCGAGCAAATCCTTTACGTGGAGACGCCTTCAAGAATACCCGGTCTCCAACCTCAAACTCGAGATCCCTTCTACGACGATTGGCGTAGCTCTTCTGTCTGTCCTGAGCTGATTTCATCCGTTGTTTTATTAATTGGACTTTCTCAATCATAGCTTCCACGGCCTTGGAAGGTTTTTCCAATTTCTCACCTTTCTTAACACCTTCCTGCTTAGTCCATTTCCACTCTTCCAAGTCAAAGAACAACGGAGAACGACACTTCCGTCCATAAAGTAGCTCATACGGTGCCATTCCAATCGAAGCCTGAAAACTGTTGTTGTACGCGAACTCAATCAAAGGTAGCTGATCATGCCAAGAAGACTGAAAATCCAAAGAACAAGCTCGAAGCAAATCCTCGAGATACCTTATTAATCTCTCGGACTGGCCATCCGTCTGAGGATGAAAAGCTGTACTAAACTGAAGCTTCGTACCCAAAACCTCTTGCAATTCACGCCACAACCTCGAAGTGAACCGTGGATCTCTGTCTGAAATGATACTAATCGGAATCCCGTGAAGTCTAACAATTTCCCGGTTATAAAGCTCAGCTAGCTTGCGAATCTTATACGACATCCGAACCGGTAGAAAATGTGCAGACTTCGTCAAACGGTCCACAATCACCCAAATCCCATCAAATCCACCTTTCACCTTAGGTAATCCGGACACGAAATCCATCGTCACCTGTTCCCACTTCCACTCAGGAATAGGTAACGGCTGAAGAAGACCTCCCAGTTTCTGATGCTCGGCTTTCACTTTCTGACAAGTGAGACAATGCTTCACAAACTCGGCCACATCTTTCTTCAATCCACGCCACCAATAATATTGCCTTAAGTCCCTATACATCTTGTTTCCTCCGGGGTGGATAGAATAAGCCGATCTGTGAGCTTCCTCGAGCAACACCCGTTTCAACTCTTCGGGTACAACCACTCGGTTCTTGAAACGAAGAAGACCGGTTTCATCGAACCCGAATGGACACTCTGGATCAGCTCTTGCCTTAGCTACCAATCTCTGGACTTCCAAATCCGTACTCTGAGCCTCAAACAACCTGTGCTTCAATTCTGGCTGGACCAAAATATTAGAAACTCGAGCCTTTAAAACACTTGGCTCGATTCCACTACTTTCACCCACTTCCAGGCTCGACACACTAGCCTTCCTACTAAGTGCATCGGCGACCACGTTGGCTTTGCCGGGATGGTACTTGATCGTGCAATCATAATCTTCCAACCTTTCCATCCAACGTCGTTGCCTCATATTCAAATCCTTCTGAGTGAATAAATACTGGAGGCTTTTGTGGTCGGTGAAAATCTCGAAGGACACCCCGTACAAATAATGTCTCCACTTTCCAAGTGCAAAGACTACGGCAGCAAGCTCGAGATCATGTGTCGGATAATTCTTTTCATGCTCTTTCAACTTTCGGGATGCATAAGCAATTACTTTACCCTTCTGAGTCAACACACATCCCAAGCCTTCCTTAGAAGCATCCGTATAAACCGCATATCCTTCAGAACCTTCCGGAAGGGCTAACACTGGAGCAGACACTAATTTCTCCTTCAAGAAAGTGAAACTCTTCTCACAATCTTCATTCCAACCAAATTTCACATTCTTCTTCGTCAACCGGGTTAAAGGAGCTGCTAACTTGGAGAAATCCTTAACAAACCTCCGGTAATAACCTGCCAATCCCAAGAAACTCCTAATCTCAGAGGCATTCCTAGGTTTCTCCCACTTCAACACCGACTCAATCTTGGAAGGATCGACTTCCAACCCGTTGCCCGAAATCACGTGACCCAAGAATGACACCCTGTCAATTCAGAACTCACACTTGCTAAACTTGGCAAACAACTGATGCTCCTTCAAAGTCCTTAATACTCACTGGAGGTGTCTTGCATGCTCCTCGGCAGACTTCGAGAAAACCAGGATATCATCAATAAAGATGACCACGAACTTATCCAGAAAAGGCCTGAAGATCCTGTGCATCATATCCATAAAAGCTGCTGGGGCATTAGTCAAACCAAACGGCATCACAACAAACTCATAATGCCCGTACCGAGTGTTAAATCCTGTCTTAGAAATATCCCCTGCTCGGATACGCAGCTGGTAGTATCCTTGTCTCAAGTCCAGTTTCGAATAGACTTTCGATCCCTGAAGTATATCAAACAACTCCTCGATGTGTGGAAGAGGATACTTGTTCTTGATCGTCATCCGGTTCAACTCTCTATAATCTATGCACATTCTCAAAGTCCCGTCCTTCTTCTTTACAAACAAAACCGGTGCACCCCAAGGAGAAGAACTCGGTCTAATGTACCCAACCTCCAACAACGCATCAAGTTGAGTCTTTAACTCTTTCAACTCGGCCGGAGCCATACGATACGGAGTCTTGGAGTACGGCTCTGCGTTAGGGTACAAGTCGATCACAAACTCAATTTCCCGTTCTGGAGGTAAAGAATCCAATTCCTCAGGAAAAACCTCGGGAAATTCCTTCACTACTTCCGTCTCTTCCAGCTTACTTTGATCCTTGGGTTTATTGAGAATATAAGCAATGAAACCCGTGGCTCCCTCTCGAACCAACTTATGAGCTTCAAAAAAAGAAAGTAGCGGTACAGTCTTGGAACTCCAACCTACTACCAAATCTGATCCCAACTGAACCTTCTTCGCTCTACAATCAACTGTGGCAGAATCTCTGTACAACTAATCCATGCCCAAAATAGATCCATAGCAAGTCATCGACAGCTCAATGAAGTCTGACAAGAAAACTCGACCCTCGATGCTCACCGGAACCTCTCTGAACACCCGATCAGATTCTAAACTACCACCAAAAGGAGTACTAACCACATAACATGCAGAAGAACGAGAAACAGGCAAAGGCAAAGAAACAGATATAGCACTCGAAAGAAAGGAGTGAGTAGCTCCCGGATCAAACAAGGTATGAATGTTCGTGCCATGTATGTAAATGGTACCTTCAACTACCGCGGCTGGATCAATATCAGCATCCGGCTGCTCACCCTCCAAAGCATAAGCCCGAGCCCTAATCAGTGGTCTCGGTGCCCCCGGTGGTGGTATCCTGCGATCCGGGCAACCATCTACCAAATGCTCATCGCTCCCACAAAGTAAGCATAAACCCAAACGCCTCCTGCAGTTATCATAGATGTGTGTCCTCTGTCCGCAGAAGGTACAATAAGGTCTCTCGGGTGGTGGTGGCAAAGCTGGACCAACTGGAGCAACTGGAGCTCTAATCACTGGTCCTGCTGGTCGGGGCTTCTTCCCTGGGCCCTGTGGAGCTGGTGGAGAAGAATAAACCATCGGCCTCTTGCCTGAAGCAGAACCCGAGCCAGAACCCTTATACCCTGATCCGGCACCTCTGAATCCTGATCCAGAACCTCTAAATCCCGATCCTGACCCTGAGCCCGAACCTGAACCTGAACGGTAGGTAGACCGCCTCGCATTCACTGAATCCTCAACCAATAGAGCCTTCTTGGTAGCTTTCACCCAGGTGCTCGTGTTGAATGCCTCAATCGCTACCTGAATATCCGGTCTAAGGCCCTGAACAAACTGCATCGCCTTATGGAAATCGTCACTCGCTATATTAGGGGCTTAGAGGGACAACCTCTCAAACTCGGCGATGTACTCTGAGACCGACCTGTTTCCTTGCTTCAACTCCGTAAATTCCTTCAATCTCCTAGTACGAGAAGATGGAGGAATGAACTTGTTTCTGAATTCTCTGACAAACACTTCCCAATTCACATCCTCACCTGCTGCCTCTAACACTATCCGGGCACTCTCCCACCAGGAATAGGCCTCACCCTGAATCAAAGAAAGCGTACAACGGGCCTTCTCCTGAGACTCACAAGGAATGAGCTCCCAAACCCTCTCGATCTCCCTGAGCCACTGCTCGGCCTGAATATCATTACCTTTATAAAACTTGGGAGGATGCTGGTTCTGGAACTCCCTAAAGACAGCTGAAATCTGTGCCCCTGGCTGTGGTGGTGGAACTGGTGGTGCTGGAGGAACATGATCCCGGACTCTCTGATCAATAAGACCCACCACTGCGTTCATAAAATCCTGTGGCTGAGCCTGAGGAGGTGGAGGAGGAGGTGGTGATCTCTCCCTGCGATGATGTCGATGATGTTGATGTCTAGGAGAACGATCACGGTGATGTCTATCGCGAGCCATCCTGAAATCAAGTCACTATTATGCATGTTCGATTAGTCAATGCCAATGTGTGCAAATAATTCAAAATTGCACATAAATTCAAAACTCAACAAGTCATCCCAATTCAAGTAAGTCAAGTAGGTTCAAGTATCAAATAACGATGCAAGACTCTCAAATTGACACTTAGTTCCTATGCCGTGCGACCTAGACTCACAAGACACGACACTAGAGACCCGGTTTTGCAACCGAGCTCTGATACCACCGTAGGATGTAGCACCCGGAACGCCAGGCACCACATCCCCCGCACTATAGCTCCAATCCACATATGAAATGGGAAATCCATACATGAATCAAAGCGATAGCGAACGGGAGACAATAAAATGACTCAAGGCTAGGCGGGTACCCTCAATTTAAAACCGACCAACAATCAAGTCAGAGTAATAAAGAGCGGAAGCAATAACATTCATTCGATATGTATAGGTACCATGTTCACATTATCAATACATTAACATCTCCCAACAATATATATATAAGACGGTATACAAAATATCCCAATTAGCTATACATACAAAATGTGGGAATGAAGTGTGCTAGACCCAAATTTAAAGACCACATGACTCTAAATTCCCGCCTAGCACGCCCTGCAAAACACTGAAAAGTTGAGGTGTCAGTCCAACACAGACTGAGCGAGGGGTATAAATAAATATAAGCGCACATACATGCAAGTTATAACCTCGGGTAATAATTTTGGAAAAACAATACAATCTAATAGGTTAAAAGAGATACTATCACCCGAGATTACAACTAATCCAATTTCAATTCAATCAATTCAATTCAATCAATAGTGGCCCGGCGAGTGGGGCAATTCTCCAACCTTACACCGACTGTGTACAATCAATCAATCAATTATTAGGTGATTAGGTGATCAAGCAATTCATTAATGTGCACAATTAGCAGTTTCAATAACGCCTTCTTCCTCCGGGTGATGGTGGGATTGCAAGGCCCCACCATCCAATCAATCTGGGCAGAGGGTACATGAATCCCTAAGCCCGGAACTCCTTCCTCCCCTAATCTCCTAGAGGGTTCAGGGGTCATCCCAATTTGGTGAGGATAGCTCTCGAGTTACCCGTCAGCCCGTGCTTTCCCGGTTGGCTCGAGTCACTACCCTCGGGCCCACAGTGCAATACAATACTCGCCAAAACAATCAATCAATCAATCAATTCTTCAATAGCTCGATAAAACATTTGAAAACCAATCTCATTTGAAAACTATAAGTATAATATAGGTTTTGGCTTAAAACATCACATAGGGTTGTACGGGTCCTATGTATCTAAAATTAAACCTCACCTGAACGACCCAAAATAATCCAAGGAAACAGCTCACGGGGCCTGCTTCTCGTCACCAGGAAGCTGGTCTGTGCAAGAAAGACAATTGTCCGTGAAACACGACTCAAAATGTACCAAATAGGACGAACGGCGGAAATGCAACGAGACGATGAGAAAAATGCAATGTACCATAAAAATATTTCGTTTCAACATGTAATCAGTCATATAATAGCAATTAGGGGTCAAAGAAGCCGTCGGATCGAGGCGTGAAAATGAAATTTTATGCAGTGAATTTGCACACATACTGGACTATGGGAACGGCCGTTCCGGCTTCCCTTTGAAAATGGGAAGGGCCGTTCCCATGGCTTGAAGAAAACGCGCCAGCGTTTTTTTTATTTAAAACGCGTTTTGGCTGGGAAGGGCCGTTCCGGCTCACAGGCCAAAGTGGGAACGGCCGTTCCCAGTCTCGCTGGCCTAACTCAGCATCATGGGAATGGCCGTTCCAGTTTTGAACTGGAGCTGGGAAGGGCCGTTCCCAGAATACGTGAGCTGCTGTAAATGCAGAACAGAACAGAGCAGCCATGGCAAAGCAACAAACAACCATAAAAATGGCTTCAAGCCAAGTTTAAATGTGAATATAAGATGCAATAATTATGCTAACATGCATTTTGATCAATAACAATTCATAAAAACACTTGACTCCATGTTAGATCATCAATAATCCATCATTTGAAACCCCCACACTCATTCATGCTTCAAGTCCATACAACTCAAGATAAATGCATCAAACTTAAGCTTAAAGTTCACAAATAATTTTCCAACAACCAATACACAATTCACTCAAGCCAATACAAAGCCCTATATATCATACATATTCAATAAAATCAACCAATCTCCATAATTACCTCAAATGGGAGAAATGAAAGCTAAGATGATGAAGTGATGTTGATGATGCTTGTATGGTCACAAATCCCACAAAATCTAGCTTGAATGGATGAAATCTCCTCTCTTCAAAGTGAGGGTTTTGTCTCGGTTGAAATGGGAAGCAAGAACAAGGAAGAAATGTTTGTATGAAGAAAGGAAATGTAATGGTACGTGATATGCTGAAGAAAGGAGGAAGAAATGGCCAATTTTGCTATTAAATCCCTTCATTTGTTAAGTTTTGCAATGAGGTTGAAGTCCCATTTTAAATGATCAATCAAGTCCAATTCAATTAGGTCCCATATTCATGCAAATGAGCAATTAAGGACATAAAAGAAATAAATCACATTCGGGAAAATAATTCACATTGCAATCACGTTCAATAAATCCGAAAAATATGATATGATATGAATTTTCAATAAAATATTAAGAATATAATTTTATAAAATTATGTCATGATAGGAAAATGAATTAAATGATCAATTAATAATTAAATTACAACTCTCAAACGCACACGTGTCGTTCATACCTGAATTGCCGAAAGCTGGGGCGTTACAGTGGTTGTTGTTGTTGTTATTGTAGATATTGTTGTTGCTGTTGAACAACCTGCGCCAGTTGCCAAACTGCATCAACTAATTCAGCAGTCTCATTATTACGCCGCCTCTGATTGGATGGCCCAGCTTTATCACCGTTGTCTGTTGGGGCATCAGGGTGTTGGCGTGTTCTTCTAGAAGCCATTCTATTATGCATGTGACAGTTTTATCGGATGATGTTAATACAATTGAAAATTTAAAATAAACACGTATTTAACATAACCATCCACTATATACATAAGATGTCAAAAGATGGAGTTATACATCAGGTCATAGGGTACCGCCCCTGGGTTACCCGAACATCATGCACTAGTCACAGAAGTAGACACTTTCACATATGTACAACTATACAAGTGATAAGGCCTACGGTGCATGGTACAATATATATATACAAGACAAAACACTAGCGTGACAGTTTAGCAAGCAAAAGCATATAGGATCCCTAACAACTATCAGTGGGGTGGGGAACCTATCGGAGCGTGTGACGGGAATGGCGGTGACCGTAAGGCAGGTGGCTCGACGTGAGATGGTCCAACCTCAAACTCCCTGTCCTCCCTAACCTCCCTGCTAATAGAACGACGGAACTCCTCCACCAAACAATGTGCCCGTCGCCAAAACTTCTGGTAATGATCCATATCGCTCCTCATGGCCTCCATATCACGTTGTAACCTCTGCATACGACCCCTGACTGCCTCCGACTCCATGCGGCCAGAATCCCTCTCTCTAGTGACCTGGCTGAGGCCTCTATGTAGGTCCCTCGCATGAGCTCTCTCTGCGTGTAACTCTTCCTCCAAGGAGCTCCCGTAACCATCCCAATCACGGATGAATCTACCTCGACCTCAGTATCCGCCCCTCATCCCTCTACGACCTCGGGCCCTCCAGCCTCCTCTATACATAATACCATACGTCTGCTCTAGATGATGCTCTGGCTCGGTAGGGAATGGGTGAGATGGAGTGTATGGCTCAATCTGATCAGCGTCTCCCATCCTGTCACAACACATCCGACTGACTCTAAGTTATAACAAATATATAACATAAAGGCACACAAAGCATATAAACAAGTATCCTATAACACTCTAGACTCGAATCCCTGACTATTTGTCAAGAATTCAAACTCCCAAACTCCAGGTTTCCCAACCTAGAGCTCTGATACCACCAATGCGACGCCCCAACGGAATCCCCGGACCTGGAGGGCCCCATGGAGTGTCGCCCGCACGGCCTAGTCAAGGTTTGCTGAGCGTGTACCCTGATTCAGCCGCATAAGCGAAAAATGAAACTACGGTAATCTAGAGTAACAACTCAAAGTGCAAACCAAAACTACTGAAAGCAGCGGAGCTATAACATAACTTAATATAAAAGGTAGTGGTCCTAATACAAGAGTCCAAAACAAAATAAAATAAATGAACTTACATACCGACCCCGAGGGAGATAACGACAAAAAAAGTACCAGACAAAAGTGAACGCTTTCGCCCTTATGCGGGGCTTAAGCTTACAAACCATATATCCATATACATCCCCCAAGGTGGGGTGTTGTACATCAACAACAAAACAGCAGGCAAGACAGCTCTAACGTCTCTAATCCAAGGGCTTTTCACCTAACTCCGGGCCTCGCTTAAAAAGATCTGAAATACGGGTCAAAAGAGAGGAGTAAGTCAAACTGACTTAGTGAGGTAGGCGGAAGAATACAGAACAGTAAATAATGACAAAACCATAACCAATACATGGGCAGGCAAGGAACAATATACATAAGATATACATGCATATGAACGAGCTATGAACAATCTCTCCCCTTTTATCGCCTAAAACCAAAATCATAAAACAACTCCAAACACCAGAGTCGGGGTATCCCCCAACTAACAGAGGTCGAGAGTCCCACGTGCCCATGAGATCATCTCCTCGGCTAATCACTCGAGACCATCTCCGAATCTCCGAATGGTAGCGTCAACATGTGGTCGTTACCTCGCACAGCTACGACCGCGGCCCGATACCGCCCAGCCGGTCTGATATTGAGAGTAACCCCGTGGCCCAGAACTACCTCGTGGGCGTCCCCACGAGTGCAATCAAAAAATAATAGAACAGAATAGCTCGTTAACAAGAACGGTAGATTCGTTTGAAATAAACGAAGGATTTGATGCAGTACTTATAGATACGAAATCCTTTTTACTAACAAAAATCATTTGTCTTAAAACCAGTAACTAATAATCGAATATTTAGATAAGTAAATTTAACATGATGAGAATAAAAATCGAAATCATCAAATAAAGGTCTTACGAAGGCAGGCATAATAATATAAATATACGTATTTCAGTTTTAAAGATAAAGTTCTCTCACCTTACTGATTCGCAACTGATCCTAGTTCACCTGATATCAATACAAGCACAGAAGACAAAAAAATGAGAAAGTCACTCTGTCAATTAAATTTTAATTCTAATTGCATACGATTCTGGCATAACAAAAGTACTCATAAGGTCACAACTACGTGTGCAACCATTCCTTAACAGTTTGTCCTATGTAACATATTGTAACCAAGACTTCAATTCTAAAATGGTATTGTCATTTTATAAATTCTGTAGGGATTGCCAGTAATTATTGTGTTATCATAATTTATAAGGTGTAGTTAAGCCAAAAAAAAAACTCAAGTGTTATCGACCAGCAGCATTACAAATAAGATATAATCAAAACAATATTACTAAAAATGAGATTTTATGAAAAATGATATCATCACTTGATCAAGTTGCAAATAGACCCCAACTTTCTGTAATCCAAGGTACGAAAGTGTGAATTGACAAGAACTACACATGCATGATTTAACTGACTGTATTAGAAAAATAATCAATTGATTCCCTTCAAATTAAAGCTTCGCTGGGACGAAAAATGCAAATATGTAAAGGGCTATGGTTTATATTAATATTACTAAAGCCCCAATATATATATATAAAATACTAAGAACCAAAGGATTTTACATTTTAATAAAAATGAATCGTGTGTAGTGAAGGATGTTTTGATAATATTTATAACAACTCCAAGCAGATTCTAATTACAAGATTAGAATATTGCAAACCCACTTTATTTTAATTTAAGTTCTCTATTTAGAAATACTACAAGTTTATTTGATTAAAGTCTAAACTCAGAAGCAATTTCTTAATAATACTATAGGTCTATAACAAACGAATTCAACTAATTTAAATCTGAACCCAAATTTAGTTAGTAGTAATAATACTCCATCATTATATCATGTAATTAGTGTAAAACTGATTTAATAATTTATATGAACTGCTCAAAGAAAGTTCCTACAACTAATTCTTTTTTTTTTCTTTTTCTTTATTAGTTAATTTAATACTAATTAATTGACATTCTAATTGTAATCATGAAAATAAAATAAAAAAATCATTAGTGGTAAAGGTACAACAGTGGATTAGTGTACCAAGTGCGGAACATTTGCACGTTAATTTAAACAAGAGAATTGAAAATAAAATGAGAGAGAGAGAGAGAGAGAGAGAGAGAGAGAGAGAGAGAGTCACGGAACGTACCTTTCAGCCGTGACTCAAAAGAAATGTCTCTACGTCTTATTTATTTAGTCTGCTGAGCCAAAAAAATTCTTTTTTTTTTCTAATGATTACCCTAGTAGTGATTAGGGAATATGTGGCAGTTGCAAGACACAATAGGAGCAAGGTGGCAGCCGTGTAGAGTCAGTTTTGCCGGTAAAGCCTTGTGAACGTTTCTGCTCTGATACCACTTAAACATGTAGCACCCCGCACGTGAGGCACCACATCCCCGCACTATGGCTCAACACGAGTAACGAAACAGTAAATCCGCACCCATATCAAACCATAGCGAACGGAAGACAAACATAAAAAAAAAACCTTCCTAAGCTAGGCGGAACTAGACCCTGCTATGAAAACCAATTAACAAAATATAATGCATCGCAAAGCCAAAGTTCAACATACAAACCATAACCAGAATTGGGCTCTTCAAGCCTCTTTTAAATCATAGCAAAACCCAGTAAAAGCAATTCAATAACAGTTACATAATATTCAAGTTCATGATGCTAAAGAATCAAATCATACATAATTCCAATACATGTGTGAGTGCAGAGACTCTCCTAACCTAACTTCACCAACTTAAAAACTCCAAACACCTCCGCCTAGCTCGAAACTCCAAAGCCAAACCCGCACACTAAAGTGTTGGGGAGGGAGAGGGTCAGTCTCTAGAAGACTGAGTGAGCAGGAGCGATATATATATATATATAAACATGCACATGCAAGTCATAAATTCCGAACAAGGTTTTGTTTGAAATTAGTTCCCTAAAAGGGCAAGAGAATGATTAATTAATGCTCGGATTTTATGACTAATCATATTAATTCATTACATTCATATATCATACATAAACATAAGGCTCGGCGAGTGAGCTTGCACAATCTCCAACCAAACTCCGACCGTGTACGACAAATATCATTAATATCATGATTAGGCGATCATGCAATATATCATAATACACACAGACCATAAATAATATCATAGACATATTCATAAGCATAATCATAAATCATAACCAACCTTCTTCCTCCGGGTGGTGGACGGGTTTGCAAGGCCCGACCACCCAATCATATCAATGCGGCTATGAGGTTCATGAGGCCTCAAAGCCCGGTTAGCGTTTCCCCGTCAAGAACCTCGCTTGACGAAGTCCGTTTCGCCGTAAGTTGGAACTAGTATATGGGATCCCCATCAGCCCTTGCCTTCTCGGTTAGCCACATATACTAAGTCCCAGGGCCCGTGCAATCATAATCATGTCTCGCCAAAACATATCAATTCAAACCCTTCAATAATTACTTCCTTCCAATCACCAACTTTTCTCTTTCTTACTCTTCTTGAAATCTAGACCAATTTAATCCCCTCTTGTATTTCCATTCTTCAACTAAAGGTAATCCCTTCAAGGATAAAAAAGGACTTACATTATTTCCTAATCAATGCTCCCTTATTTGGAAATTTTAGTTGAATTCGTTACTTCGCCTCTGAGATTAAGGTTTCTCCAAAACTCTTCAACTTAGTTTCTTCCGTGTAGATTGTGCTAGTAGCTAAGCCATATGCCCAGAACTCCCAAACTATAACCCAACTATTCTTCTCGTCTTGATTCGAGTAAGTACTTGATCATGGCTTGATTGAATCAGTAGGGCTCATATGTGAGATTTTGGCGACCCAGTTTTGCTGCATGATTTAGATGGTCATAATGTGTGATTTAGCCTTTGCACTCTAAATGAAATATGTTCCTTACATGCCAAATATGTTGTATATTAAGTTTCATAGCATTTGGAGTTGATTTGGTATGTTTTTGGACTGAGGTTTTGTAGAGTCAGTTTTGCCGGTAAAGCCTTGTGAACGTTTTTGCTCTGATACCACTTAAGGATGTAGCACCCCGCACGTGAGGCACCACATCCCCCGCACTATGGCTCAACACGAGTAACGAAACAGTAAATCCGCACCCATATCAAACCATAGCGAACGGGAGACAAACATAAAAAAAAGACCTTCCTAAGCTAGGCGGAACTGGACCCTGCAATGAAAACCAATTAACAACATATAATGCATCCCAAAGCCAAAGTTCAACATACAAACCATAACCAGAATTGGGCTCTTTAGGCCTCTTTTAAATCATAGCAAAACCCAGTGAAAGCAATTCAATAACAGTTACATAATATTCAAGTCGAATCATACATAATTCCAATACATGTGTGAGTGCAGAGACTCTCCTAACCTAACTTGACCAACTTAAAGACTCCAAACACCTCCGCCTAGCTCGAAACTCCAAAGCTAAACCTGCACACTAAAGTGTTGGGGAGGGAGAGGGTCAGTCTCTAGAAGACTGAGTGAGCAGGAGCGATATATATATATAAAAACATGCACATGCAAGTCATAAATTCCGAACAAGGTTTTGTTTGAAATTAGTTCCCTAAAAGGGCAAGAGAATGATTAATTAATGCTCGGATTTTATGACTAATCATATTAATTCATTACATTCATAAATCATACATAAACATAAGGCTCGGCGAGTGAGCGTGCACAATCTCCAACCAAACTCCGACCGTGTACGACAAATATCATTAATATCATGATTAGGCGATCATGCAATATATCATAATACACACAGACCATAAATAATATCATAGACATATTCATAAGCATAATCATAAATCATAACCAACCCTCTTCCTCCGGGTGGTGGACGGGTTTGCAAGGCCCGACCACCCAATCATATCAATGCGGCTATTAGGTTCATGAGGCCTCAAAGCCCGGTTAGCGTTTCCCCGTCAAGAACCTCGCTTGACGAAGTCTGTTTCGCCGTAAGTTGGAACTAGTATATGGGATCCCCGTCAGCCCTTGCCTCCTCGGTTAGCCACATATACTAAGTCCCGGGGCCCGTGCAATCATAATCATGTCTCGCCAAAACATATCAATTCAAACCCTTCAGTAATTACTTCCTTCCAATCACCAACTTTTCTCTTTCTTACTCTTCTTGAAATCTAGACCAATTTAATCCCCTCTTGTATTTCCATTCATCAACTAAAGGTAATCCCTTCAATGATCAAAAAGGACTTACATTATTTCCTAATCAATGCTCCCTTATTTGGAAATTTTAGTTGAATTCGTTTCTTCGCCTCTGAGATTAAGGTTTCTCCAAAACTCTTCAACTTAGTTTCTTCGGTGTAGATTGTGCTAGCTAAGCCATATGTCCGGAACTCCCAAACTATAACCCAACTATTCTTCTCGTCTTGATTCGAGTAAGTACTTGATCATGGCTTGATTGAATCAGTAGGGCTCATACGTGCGATTTTGGCGACCCAGCTTTGCTGCATGATTTAGATGGTCATAATGTGTGATTTAGCCTTTGCACTCTAAATGAAATATGTTCCTTACATGCCAAATATGTTGTATATTAAGTTTCATAGCATTTGGAGTTGATTTGGTAAGTTTTTGGACTGAGGTTTTGTAGAGTCAGTTTTGCCGGTAAAGCCTTGTGAACGTTTTTGCTCTGATACCACTTAAGGATGTAGCACCCCGCAGGTGAGGCACCACATCCCCCGCACTATGGCTCAACACGAGTAACGAAACAGTAAATCCACACCCATATCAAACCATAGCGAACGGGAGACAAACATAAAAAAAAGATCTTCCTAAGCTAGGCGGAACTAGACCCTGCAATGAAAACCAATTAACTAAATATAATGCATCGCAAAGCCAAAGTTCAACATACAAACCATAACCAGAATTGGGCTCTTCAGGCCTCTTTTAAATCATAGCAAAACCCAGTAAAAGCAATTCAATAACAGTCACACAATATTCAAGTTCATGATGCTAAAGAATCGAATCATACATAATTCCAATACATGTGTGAGTGCAGAGACTCTCCTAACCTAACTTGACCAACTTAAAGACTCCAAACACCTCCGCCTAGCTCGAAACTCCAAAGCCAAACCTGCACACTAAAGTGTTGGGGAGGGAGAGGGTCAGTCTCTAAAAGACTGAGTGAGCAGGAGCGATATATATATATAAAAACATGCACATGCAAGTCATAAATTCCGAACAAGGTTTTGTTTGAAATTAGTTCCCTAAAAGGGCAAGAGAATGATTAATTAATGCTCGGATTTTATGACTAATCATATTAATTCATTACATTCATAAATCATACATAAACATAAGGCTCGGCGAGTGAGCGTGCACAATCTCCAACCAAACTCCGACCGTGTACGACAAATATCATTAATATCATGATTAGGCGATCATGCAATATATCATAATACACACAGACCATAAATAATATCATAAACATATTCATAAGCATAATCATAAATCATAACCAACCTTCTTCCTCCGGGTGGTGGACGGGTTTGCAAGGCCCGACCACCCAATCATATCAATGCGGCTATGAGGTTCATGAGGCCTCAAAGCCCGGTTAGCGTTTCCCCGTCAAGAACCTCGCTTGACGAAGTCCGTTTCGCCGTAAGTTGGAACTAGTATATGGGATCCCCGTCAGCCCTTGCCTCCTCGGTTAGCCACATATACTAAGTCCTGGGGCCCGTGCAATCATAATCATGTCTCGCCAAAACATATCAATTCAAACCCTTCAATAATTACTTCCTTCCAATCACCAACTTTTCTCTTTCTTACTCTTCTTGCAATCTAGACCAATTTAATCCCCTCTTGTATTTCCATTCTTCAACTAAAGGTAATCCCTTCAAGGATCAAAAAGGACTTACATTATTTCCTAATCAATGCTCCCTTATTTGGAAATTTTAGTTGAATTCGTTACTTCGCCTCTGAGATTAAGGTTTCTCCAAAACTCTTCAACTTAGTTTCTTCGGTGTAGATTGTGCTAGCTAAGCCATATGCCCGGAACTCCCAAACTATAACCCAACTATTCTTCTCGTCTTGATTCGAGTAAGTACTTGATCATGGCTTGATTGAATCAGTAGGGCTCATACGTGCGATTTTGGCGACCCAGCTTTGCTGCATGATTTAGATGGTCATAATGTGTGATTTAGCCTTTGCACTCTAAATGAAATATGTTCCTTACATGCCAAATATGTTGTATATTAAGTTTCATAGCATTTGGAGTTGATTTGGTATGTTTTTGGACTGAGGTTTTGTAGTGTCAGTTTTGACGGTAAAGCCTTGTGAACGTTTTTGCTCTGATACCACTTAAGGATGTAGCACCCCGCACGTGAGGCACCACATCCCCCGCACTATGGCTCAATACGAGTAACGAAACAGTAAATCCGCACCCATATCAAACCATAGCGAACGGGAGACAAACATAAAAAAAAGACCTTCCTAAGCTAGGCGGAACTAGACCCTGCAATGAAAACCAATTAACAACATATAATGCATCACAAAGCCAAAGTTCAACATACAAACCATAACCAGAATTGGGCTCTTCAGGCCTCTTTTAAATCATAGCAAAACCCAGTAAAAGCAATTCAATAATAGTTACATAATATTCAAGTTCATGATGCTAAAGAATCGAATCATACATAATTCCAATACATGTGTGAGTGCAGAGACTCTCCTAACCTAACTTGACCAACTTAAAGACTCCAAACACCTCCGCCTAGCTCGAAACTCCAAAGCCAAACCTGCACACTAAAATGTTGGGGAGGGAGAGGGTCAGTCTCTAGAAGACTGAGTGAGCAGGAGCGATATATATATATAAAAACATGCACATGCAAGTCATAAATTCCGAACAAGGTTTTGTTTGAAATTAGTTCCCTAAAAGGGCAAGAGAATGATTAATTAATGCTCGGATTTTATGACTAATCATATTAATTCATTACATTCATAAATCATACATAAACATAAGGCTCGGCGAGTGAGCGTGCACAATCTCCAACCAAACTCCGACCGTGTACGACAAATATCATTAATAGCATGATTAGGCGATCATGCAATATATCATAATACACACAGACCATAAATAATATCATAGACATAGTCATAAGCATAATCATAAATCATAACCAACCTTCTTCCTCCGGGTGGTGGACGGGTTCGCAAGGCCCGACCACCCAATCATATCAATGCGGCTATGAGGTTCATGAGGCCTCAAAGCCCGGTTAGCGTTTCCCTGTCAAGAACCTCCCTTGACGAAGTCCGTTTCGCCGTAAGTTGGAACTAGTATATGGGATCCCCGTCAGCCCTTGCCTCCTCGGTTAGCCACATATACTAAGTCCCGGGGCCCGTGCAATCATAATCATGTCTCGCCAAAACATATCAATTCAAACCCTTCAATAATTACTTCCTTCCAATCACCAACTTTTCTCTTTCTTACTCTTCTTGAAATCTAGACCAATTTAATCCCCTCTTGTATTTCCATTCTTCAACTAAAGGTAATCCCTTCAAGGATCAAAAAGGACTTACATTATTTCCTAATCAATGCTCCCTTATTTGGAAATTTTAGTTGAATTCGTTACTTCGCCTCTGAGATTAAGGTTTCTCCAAAACTCTTCAACTTAGTTTCTTCGGTGTAGATTGTGCTAGCTAAGCTATATGCCCGGAACTCCCAAACTATAACCCAACTATTCTTCTCGTCTTGATTCGAGTAAGTACTTGATCAAGGCATGATTGAATCAGTAGGGCTCATATGTGCGATTTTGGCGACCCGGTTTTGCTGCATGATTTAGATGGTCATAATGTGTGATTTAGCCTTGCACTCTAAATGAAATATGTTCCTTACATGCCAAATATGTTGTATATTAAGTTTCACAGCATTTGGAGTTGATTTGGTATGTTTTTGGACTGAGGTTTTGTAGAGTCAGTTTTGCCGGTAAAGCCTTGTGAACGTTTTTGCTCTGATACCACTTAAAGATGTAGCACCCCACACGTGAGGCACCACATCCCCCGCACTATGGCTCAACACGAGTAACGAAACAGTAAATCCGCACCTATATCAAACCATAGCGAACGGGAGACAAACATAAAAAAAAGACCTTCCTAAGCTAGGCGGAACTAGACCCTGCAATGAAAACCAATTAACAACATATAATGCATCGCAAAGCCAAAGTTCAACATACAAACCATAACCAGAATTGGGCTCTTCAGGCCTCTTTTAAATCATAGCAAAACCCAGTAAAAACAATTCAATAATAGTTACATAATATTCAAGTTCATGATGCTAAAGAATCGAATCATACATAATTCTAATACATGTGTGAGTGCAGAGACTCTCCTAACCTAACTTGACCAACTTAAAGACTCCAAACACCTCCGCCTAGCTCGAAACTCCAAAGCCAAACCTGCACGCTAAAGTGTTGGGGAGGGAGAGGTCAGTCTCTAGAAGACTGAGTGAGCAGGAGCGATATATATATATAAAAACATGCACATGCAAGTCATAAATTCCGAACAAGGTTTTGTTTGAAATTAGTTCCCTAAAAGGGCAAGAGAATGATTAATTAATGCTCGGATTTTATGACTAATCATATTAATTCATTACATTCATAAATCATATATAAACATAAGGCTCGGCGAGTGAACGTGCACAATCTCCAACCAAACTCCGACCGTGTACGACAAATATCATTAATATCATGATTAGGCGATCATGCAATATATCATAATATACACAGACCATAAATAATATCATAGACATATTCATAAGCATAATCATAAATCATAACCAACCTTCTTCCTCCGGGTGGTGGACGGGTTTGCAAGGCCCGACCACCCAATCATATCAGTGCGGCTATGAGGTTCATGAGGCCTCAAAGCCCGGTTAGCGTTTCCCCGTCAAGAACCTCCCTTGACGAAGTCCGTTTCGCCGTAAGTTGGAACTAGTATATGGGATCCCCGTCAGCCCTTGCCTCCTCGGTTAGCCACATATACTAAGTCCCGGGGCCCGTGCAATCATAATCATGTCTCGCCAAAACATATCAATTCAAACCCTTCAATAATTACTTCCTTCCAATCACCAACTTTTCTCTTTCTTACTCTTCTTGAAATCTAGACCAATTTAATCCCCTCTTGTATTTCCATTCTTCAACAAAAGGTAATCCCAAGGATCAAAAAGGACTTACATTATTTCCTAATCAATGCTCCCTTATTTGGAAATTTGAGTTGAATTCGTTAGTTCGCCTCTGAGATTAAGGTTTCTCCAAAACTCTTCAACTTAGTTTCTTCGGTGTAGATTGTGCTAGCTAAGCCATATGCCCGGAACTCCCAAACTATAACCCAACTATTCTTCTCGTCTTGATTCGAGTAAGTACTTGATCATGGCTTGATTGAATCAGTAGGGCTCATATGTGCGATTTTGGCGACCCAGTTTTGCTGCATGATTTAGATGGTCATAATGTGTGATTTAGCCTTTGCACTCTAAATGAAATATGTTCCTTACATGCCAAATATGTTGTATATTAAGTTTCATAGCATTTGGAGTTGATTTGGTATGTTTTTGGACTGAGGTTTTGTAGAGTCAGTTTTGCCGGTAAAGCCTTGTGAACGTTTTTGCTCTGATACCACTTAAGGATGTAGCACCCCGCACGTGAGGCACCACATCCCCCGCACTATGGCTCAACACGAGTAACGAAACAGTAAATCCGCACCCATATCAAACCATAGCGAACGGGAGACAAACATAAAAAAAAGACCTTCCTAAGCTAGGCTGAACTAGACCCTGCAATGAAAACCAATTAACAAAATATAATGCATCACAAAGCCAAAGTTCAACATACAAACCATAACCAGAATTGGGCTCTTCAGGCCTCTTTTAAATCATAGCAAAACCCAGTCAAAGCAATTCAATAACAGTTACATTATATTCAAGTTCATGATGCTAAAGAATCGAATCATACATAATTCCAATACATGTGTGAGTGCAGAGACTCTCCTAACCTAACTTGACCAACTTAAAGACTCCAAACACCTCCGCCTAGCTCGAAACTCCAAAGCCAAACCTGCTCACTAAAGTGTTGGGGAGGGAGAGGGTCAGTCTCTAGAAGACTGAGTGAGCAGGAGCGATATATATATATAAAAACATGCACATGCAAGTCATAAATTCCGAACAAGGTTTTGTTTGAAATTAGTTCCCTAAAAGGGCAAGAGAATGATTAATTAATGCTCGGATTTTATGACTAATCATATTAATTCATTACATTCACAAATCATACATAAACATAAGGCTCGGCGAGTGAGCGTGCAAAATCTCCAACCAAACTCCGACCGTGTACGACAAATATCATTAATATCATGATTAGGCGATCATGCAATATATCTTAATACACACAGACCATAAATAATATCATAAACATATTCATAAGCATAATCATAAATCATAACCAACCTTCTTCCTCCGGGTGGTGGACGGGTTTGCAAGGCCCGACCACCCAATCATATCAATGCGGCTATGAGGTTCATGAGGCCTCAAAGCCCGGTTAGCGTTTCCCCGTCAAGAACCTCGCTAGACGAAGTCCGTTTCGTCGTAAGTTGGAACTAGTATATGGGATCCCCGTCAGCCCTTGCCTCCTCGGTTAGCCACATATACTAAGTCCCGGGGCCCGTGCAATCATAATCATGTCTCGCCAAAACATATCAATTCAAACCCTTCAATAATTACTTCCTTCCAATCACCAACTTTTTTCTTTCTTACTCCTCTTGAAATCTAGACCAATTTAATCCCCTCTTGTATTTCCATTCTTCAACTAAAGGTAATCCCTTCAAGGATCAAAAAGGACTTACATTATTTCCTAATCAATGCTCCCTTATTTGGAAATTTTAGTTGAATTCGTTAGTTCGCCTCTGAGATTAAGGTTTCTCCAAAACTCTTCAACTTAGTTTCTTCGGTGTAGATTGTGCTAGCTAAGCCATATGCCCGGAACTCCCAAACTATAACCCAACTATTCTTCTCGTCTTGATTCGAGTAAGTACTTGATCATGGCTTGATTGAATCAGTAGGGCTCATATGTGCGATTTTGGCGACCCAGTTTTGCTGCGTGATTTAGATGGTCATAATGTGTGATTTAGCCTTTGCACTCTAAATGAAATATGTTCCTTACATGCCAAATATGTTGTATATTAAGTTTCATAGAATTTGGAGTTGATTTGGTATGTTTTTGGACTGAGGTTTTGTAGAGTCAGTTTTGCCGGTAAAGCCTTGTGAACGTTTTTGCTCTGATACCACTTAAGGATGTAGCACCCCGCAGGTGAGGCACCACATCCCCCGCACTATGGCTCAACACGAGTAACGAAACAGTAAATCCGCACCCATATCAAACCATAGCGAACGGGAGACAAACATAAAAAAAAGACCTTCCTAAGCTAGGCTGAACTAGACCCTGCAATGAAAACCAATTAACAAAATATAATGCATCGCAAAGCCAAAGTTCAACATACAAACCATAACCAGAATTGGGCTCTTCAGGCCTCTTTTAAATCATAGCAAAACCCAGTCAAAGCAATTCAATAACAGTTACATTATATTCAAGTTCATGATGCTAAAGAATCGAATCATACATAATTCCAATACATGTGTGAGTGCAGAGACTCTCCTAACCTAACTTGACCAACTTAAAGACTCCAAACACCTCCGCCTAGCTCGAAACTCCAAAGCCAAACCTGCTCACTAAAGTGTTGGGGAGGGAGAGGGTCAGTCTCTAGAAGACTGAGTGAGCAGGAGCGATATATATATATAAAAACATGCACATGCAAGTCATAAATTCCGAACAAGGTTTTGTTTGAAATTAGTTCCCTAAAAGGGCAAGAGAATGATTAATTAATGCTCGGATTTTATGACTAATCATATTAATTCATTACATTCACAAATCATACATAAACATAAGGCTCGGCGAGTGAGCGTGCAAAATCTCCAACCAAACTCCGACCGTGTACGACAAATATCATTAATATCATGATTAGGCGATCATGCAATATATCTTAATACACACAGACCATAAATAATATCATAAACATATTCAAAAGCATAATCATAAATCATAACCAACCTTCTTCCTCCGGGTGGTGGACGGGTTTGCAAGGCCCGACCACCCAATCATATCAATGCGGCTATGAGGTTCATGAGGCCTCAAAGCCCGGTTAGCGTTTCCCCGTCAAGAACCTCGCTAGACGAAGTCCGTTTCGTCGTAAGTTGGAACTAGTATATGGGATCCCCGTCAGCCCTTGCCTCCTCGGTTAGCCACATATACTAAGTCCCGGGGCCCGTGCAATCATAATCATGTCTCGCCAAAACATATCAATTCAAACCCTTCAATAATTACTTCCTTCCAATCACCAACTTTTTTCTTTCTTACTCTTCTTGAAATCTAGACCAATTTAATCCCCTCTTGTATTTCCATTCTTCAACTAAAGGTAATCCCTTCAAGGATCAAAAAGGACTTACATTATTTCCTAATCAATGCTCCCTTATTTGGAAATTTTAGTTGAATTCGTTAGTTCGCCTCTGAGATTAAGGTTTCTCCAAAACTCTTCAACTTAGTTTCTTCGGTGTAGATTGTGCTAGCTAAGCCATATGCCCGGAACTCCCAAACTATAACCCAACTATTCTTCTCGTCTTGATTCGAGTAAGTACTTGATCATGGCTTGATTGAATCAGTAGGGCTCATATGTGCGATTTTGGCGACCCAGTTTTGCTGCATGATTTAGATGGTCATAATGTGTGATTTAGCCTTTGCACTCTAAATGAAATATGTTCCTTACATGCCAAATATGTTGTATATTAAGTTTCATAGCATTTGGAGTTGATTTGGCATGTTTTTGGACTGAGGTTTTGTAGAGTCAGTTTTGCCGGTAAAGCCTTGTGAACGTTTTTGCTCTGATACCACTTAAGGATGTAGCACCCCGCACGTGAGGCACCACATCCCCCGCACTATGGCTCAACACGAGTAACGAAACAGTAAATCCGCACCCATATCAAACCATAGCGAATGGGAGACAAACATAAAAAAAAGACCTTCCTAAGCTAGGCGGAACTGGACCCTGCAATGAAAACCAATTAACAAAATATAATGCATCGCAAAGCCAAAGTTCAACATACAAACCATAACCAGAATTGGGCTCTTCAGGCCTCTTTTAAATCATAGCAAAACCCAGTAAAAGCAATTCAATAACAGTTACATAATATTCAAGTTCATGATGCTAAAGAATCGAATCATACATAATTCCAATACATGTGTGAGTGCAGAGACTGTCCTAACCTAACTTGACCAACTTAAAGACTCCAAACAGCTCCGCCTAGCTCGAAACTCCAAAGCCAAACCTGCACACTAAAGTGTTGGGGAGGGAGAGGGTCAGTCTCTAAAAGACTGAGTGAGCAGGAGCGATATATATATATAAAAACATGCACATGAAAGTCATAAATTCCGAACAAGGTTTTGTTTGAAATTAGTTCCCTAAAAGGGCAAGAGAATGATTAATTAATGCTCGGATTTTATGACTAATCATATTAATTCATTACATTCATAAATCATACATAAACATAAGGCTCGGCGAGTGAGCGTGCACAATCTCCAACCAAACTCCGACCGTGTACGACAAATATCATTAATATCATGATTAGGCGATCATGCAATATATCATAATACACACAGACCATAAATAATATCATAGACATATTCATAAGCATAATCATAAATCATAACCAACCTTCTTCCTCCGGGTGGTGGACGGGTTTGCAAGGCCCGACCACCCAATCATATCAATGCGGCTATGAGGTTCATGAGGCCTCAAAGCCCGGTTAGCGTTTCCCCGTCAAGAACCTCCCTTGACGAAGTCCGTTTCGCCGTAAGTTGGAACTAGTATATGGGATCCCCGTCAGCCCTTGCCTCCTCGGTTAGCCACATATATTGAGTCCCGGGGCCCGTGCAATTATAATCATGTCTCGCCAAAACATATCAATTCAAACCCTTCAATAATTACTTCCTTCCAATCACCAACTTTTCTCTTTCTTACTCTTCTCGAAATCTAGACCAATTTAATCCCCTCTCGTATTTCCATTCTTCAACTAAAGGTAATCCCTTCAAGGATCAAAAAGGACTTACATTATTTCCTAATCAATGCTCCCTTATTTGGAAATTTTAGTTGAATTTGTTAGTTCGCCTCTGAGATTAAGGTTTCTCCAAAACTCTTCAACTTAGTTTCTTCCGTGTAGATTGTGCTAGCTAAGCCATATGCCCGGAACTCCCAAACTATAACCCAACTATTCTTCTCGTCATGATTCGAGTAAGTACTTGATCATGGCTTGATTGAATCAGTAGGGCTCATATGTGCGATTTTGGCGACCCAGTTTTGCTGCATGATTTAGATGGTCATAATGTGTGATTTAGCCTTTGCACTCTAAATGAAATATGTTCCTTACATGCCAAATATGTTGTATATTAAGTTTCATAGCATTTGGAGTTGATTTGGTATGTTTTTGGACTGAGGTTTTGTAGAGTCAGTTTTGCCGGTAAAGCCTTGTGAACGTTTTTGCTCTGATACCACTTAAGGATGTAGCACCCCGCACGTGAGGCACCACATCCCCCGCACTATGGCTCAACACGAGTAACGAAACAGTAAATCCGCACCCATATCAAACCATAGCGAACGGGAGACAAACATAAAAAAAAGACCTTCTTAAGCTAGGCGGAACTAGACCCTGCAATGAAAACCAATTAACAACATATAATGCATCCCAAAGCCAAAGTTCAACATACAAACCATAACCAGAATTGGGCTCTTCAGGCCTCTTTTAAATCATAGCAAAACCCAGTAAAAGCAATTCAATAACAGTTACATAATATTCAAGTTCATGATGCTAAAGAATCGAATCATACAAAATTCCAATACATGTGTGAGTGCAGAGACTCTCCTAACCTAACTTGACCAACATAAAGACTCCAAACACCTCCGCCTAGCTCGAAACTCCAAAGCCAAACCTGCACACTAAAGTGTTGGGGAGGGAGAGGATCAGTCTCTAGAAGACTGAGTGAGCAGGAGCGATATATATATATAAAAACATGCAGATGCAAGTCATAAATTCCGAACAAGGTTTTATTTGAAATTAGTTCCCTAAAAGGGCAAGAGAATGATTAATTAATGCTCGGATTTTATGACTAATCATATTAATTCATTACATTCATAAATCATACATAAACATAAGGCTCGCCGAGTGAGCGTGCATAATCTCCAACCAAACTCCGACCGTGTACGACAAATATCATTAATATCATGATTAGGCGATCATGCAATATATCATAATACACACAGACCATAAATAATATCATAGACATATTCATAAGCATAATCATAAATCATAACCAACCTTCTTCCTCCGGGTGGTGGACGGGTTTGCAAGGCCCGACCACCCAATCATATCAATGCGGCTATGAGGTTCATGAGGCCTCAAAGCCCGGTTAGCGTTTCCCCGTCAAGAACCTCGCTTGACGAAGTCCATTTCGCCGTAAGTTGGAACTAGTATATGGGATCCCCGTCAGCCCTTGCCTCCTCGGTTAGCCACATATACTAAGTCCCGGGGCCCGTTCAATTATAATCATGTCTCGCCAAAACATATCAATTCAAACCCTTCAATAATTACTTCCTTCCAATCACCAACTTTTCTCTTTCTTACTCTTCTTGAAATCTAGACCAATTTAATCCCCTCTTGTATTTCCATTCTTCAACTAAAGGTAATCCCTTCAAGGATCAAAAAGGACTTACATTATTTCCTAATCAATGCTCCCTTATTTGGAAATTTTAGTTGAATTCATTACTTCGCCTCTGAGATTAAGGTTTCTCCAAAACTCTTCAACTTAGTTTCTTCGGTGTAGATTGTGCTAGCTAAGCCATATGCCCGGAACTCCCAAACTATAACCCAACTATTCTTCTCGTCTTGATTCGAGTAAGTACTTGATCATGGCTTGATTGAATCAGTAGGGCTCATATGTGCGATTTTGGCGACCCAGTTTTGCTGCATGATTTAGATGGTCATAATGTGTGATTTAGCCTTTGCACTCTAAATGAAATATGTTCCTTACATGCCAAATATGTTTTACATTAAGTTTCATAGCATTTGGAGTTGACATGGTATGTTTTTGCCTGAGGTTTTGTAGAGTCAGTTTTGCCGGTAAAGCCTTGTGAACGTTTTTGCTCCGATACCACTTAAGGATGTAGCACCCCGCACGTGAGGCACCACATCCCCCGCACTATGGCTCAACACGAGTAACGAAACAGTAAATCCGCACCCATATCAAACCATAGCGAACGGGAGACAAACATAAAAAAAAGACCTTCCCAAGCTAGGCGGAACTACACCCTGCAATGAAAACCAATTAACAACATATAATGCATCGCAAAGCCAAAGTTCAACATACAAACCATAACCAGAATTGGGCTCTTCAGGCCTCTTTTAAATCATAGCAAAACCCAGTAAAAACAATTCAATAATAGTTACATAATATTCAAGTTCATGATGCTAAAGAATCGAATCATACATAATTCTAATACATGTGTGAGTGCAGAGACTCTCCTAACCTAACTTGACCAACTTAAAGACTCCAAACACCTCCGCCTAGCTCGAAAATCCAAAGCCAAACCTGCACACTAAAGTGTTGGGGAGGGAGAGGTCAGTCTCTAGAAGACTGAGTGAGCAGGAGCGATATATATATATAAAAACATGCACATGCAAGTCATAAATTCCGAACAAGGTTTTGTTTGAAATTAGTTCCCTAAAAGGGCAAGAGAATGATTAATTAATGCTCGGATTTTATGACTAATCATATTAATTCATTACATTCACAAATCATACATAAACATAAGGCTCGGCGAGTGAGCGTGCAAAATCTCCAACCAAACTCCGACCGTGTACGACAAATATCATTAATATCATGATTAGGCGATCATGCAATATATCTTAATACACACAGACCATAAATAATATCATAGACATATTCATAAGCATAATCATAAATCATAACCAACCTTCTTCCTCCGGGTGGTGGACGGGTTTGCAAGGCCCGACCACCCAATCATATCAATGCGGCTATGAGGTTCATGAGGCCTCAAAGCCCGGTTAGCGTTTCCCCGTCAAGAACGTCGCTTGACGAAGTCCATTTCGCCGTAAGTTGGAACTAGTATATGGGATCCCCGTCAGCCCTTGCCTCCTCGGTTAGCCACATATACTAAGTCCCGGGGCCCGTTCAATTATAATCATGTCTCGCCAAAACATATCAATTCAAACCCTTCAATAATTACTTCCTTCCAATCACCAACTTTTCTCTTTCTTACTCTTCTTGAAATCTAGACCAATTTAATCCCCTCTTGTATTTCCATTCTTCAACTAAAGGTAATCCCTTCAAGGATCAAAAAGGACTTACATTATTTCCTAATCAATGCTCCCTTATTTGGAAATTTTAGTTGAATTCATTACTTCGCCTCTGAGATTAAGGTTTCTCCAAAACTCTTCAACTTAGTTTCTTCGGTGTAGATTGTGCTAGCTAAGCCATATGCCCGGAACTCCCAAACTATAACCCAACTATTCTTCTCGTCTTGATTCGAGTAAGTACTTGATCATGGCTTGATTGAATCAGTAGGGCTCATATGTGCGATTTTGGCGACCCAGTTTTGCTGCATGATTTAGATGGTCATAATGTGTGATTTAGCCTTTGCACTCTAAATGAAATATGTTCCTTACATGCCAAATATGTTGTATATTAAGTTTCATAGCATTTGGAGTTGATTTGGTATGTTTTTGGACTGAGGTTTTGTAGAGTCAGTTTTGCCGGTAAAGCCTTGTGAACGTTTTTGCTCTGATACCACTTAAGGATGTAGCACCCCGCACGTGAGGCACCACATCCCCCGCACTATGGCTCAACACGAGTAACGAAACAGTAAATCCGCACCCATATCAAACCATAGCGAACGGGAGACAAACATAAAAAAAAGACCTTCTTAAGCTAGGCGGAACTAGACCCTGCAATGAAAACCAATTAACAACATATAATGCATCCCAAAGCCAAAGTTCAACATACAAACCATAACCAGAATTGGGCTCTTCAGGCCTCTTTTAAATCATAGCAAAACCCAGTAAAAGCAATTCAATAGCAGTTACATAATATTCAAGTTCATGATGCTAAAGAATCGAATCATACATAATTCCAATACATGTGTGAGTGCAGAGACTCTCCTAACCTAACTTGACCAACTTAAAGACTCCAAACACCTCCGCCTACCTCGAAACTCCAAAGCCAAACCTGCACACTAAAGTGTTGGGGAGGGAGAGGGTCAGTCTCTAGAAGACTGAGTGAGCAGGAGCGATACATATATATATAAAAACATGCACATGCAAGTCATAAATTCCGAACAAGGTTTTATTTGAAATTAGTTCCCTAAAAGGGCAAGAGAATGATTAATTAATGCTCGGATTTTATGACTAATCATATTAATTCATTACATTCATAAATCATACATAAACATAAGGCTCGCCGAGTGAGCGTGCATAATCTCCAACCAAACTCCGACCGTGTACGACAAATATCATTAATATCATGATTAGGCGATCATGCAATATATCATAATACACACAGACCATAAATAATATCATAGACATATTCATAAGCATAATCATAAATCATAACCAACCTTCTTCCTCCGGGTGGTGGACGGGTTTGCAAGGCCCGACCACCCAATCATATCAATGCGGCTATGAGGTTCATGAGGCCTCAAAGCCCGGTTAGCGTTTCCCCGTCAAGAACCTCCCTTGACGAAGTCCGTTTCGCCGTAAGTCGGAACTAGTATATGGGATCCCCGTCAGCCCTTGCCTCCTCGGTTAGCCACATATACTGAGTCCCGGTGCCCGTGCAATTATAATCATGTCTCGCCAAAACATATCAATTCAAACCCTTCAATAATTACTTCCTTCCAATCACCAACTTTTCTCTTTCTTACTCTTCTTGAAATCTAGACCAATTTAATCCCCTCTCGTATTTCCATTCTTCTACTAAAGGTAATCCCTTCAAGGATCAAAAAGGACTTACATTATTTCCTAATCAATGCTCCCTTATTTGGAAATTTTAGTTGAATTTGTTACTTCGCCTCTGAGATTAAGGTTTCTCCAAAACTCTTCAACTTAGTTTCTTCCGTGTAGATTGTGCTAGCTAAGCCATATGCCCGGAACTCCCAAACTATAACCCAACTATTCTTCTCGTCTTGATTCGAGTAAGTACTTGATCATGGCTTGATTGAATCAGTAGGGCTCATATGTGCGATTTTGGCGACCCAGTTTTGCTGCATGATTTACATGGTCATAATGTGTGATTTAGCCTTTGTACTCTAAATGAAATATGTTCCTTACATGCGAAATATGTTGAATATTAAGTTTCATAGCATTTGGAGTTGATTTGGTATGTTTTTGGACTGAGGTTTTGTAGAGTCAGTTTTGCCGGTAAAGCCTTGTGAACGTTTTTGCTCTGATACCACTTAAGGATGTAGCAACCCGCACGTGAGGCACCACATCCCCCGCACTATGGCTCAACACGAGTAACGAAACAGTAAATCCGCACCCATATCAAACCATAGCGAACGGGAGACAAACATAAAAAAAAAGACCTTCCTAAGCTAGGCGGAACTAGACCCTGCAATGAAAACCAATTAACAACATATAATGCATCCCAAAGCCAAAGTTCAACATACAAACCATAACCAGAATTGGGCTCTTCAGGCCTCTTTTAAATCATAGCAAAACCCAGTAAAAGCAATTCAATAACAGTTACATAATATTCAAGTTCATGATGCTAAAGAATCGAATCATACATAATTCCAATACATGTGTGAGTGCAGAGACTCTCCTAACCTAACTTGACCAACATAAAGACTCCAAACACCTCCGCCTAGCTCGAAACTCCAAAGCCAAACCTGCACACTAAAGTGTTGGGGAGGGAGAGGATCAGTCTCTAGAAGACTGAGTGAGCAGGAGCGATATATATATATAAAAACATGCACATGCAAGTCATAAATTCCGAACAAGGTTTTGTTTGAAATTAGTTCCCTAAAAGGGCAAGAGAATGATTAATTAATGCTCGGATTTTATGACTAATCATATTAATTCATTACATTCATAAATCATACATAAACATAAGGCTCGGCGAGTGAGCGTGCACAATCTCCAACCAAACTCCGACCGTGTACGACAAATATCATTAATATCATGATTAGGCGATCATGCAATATATCATAATACACACAGACCATAAATAATATCATAGACATATTCATAAGCATAATCATAAATCATAACCAACCTTCTTCCTCCGGGTGGTGGACGGGTTTGCAAGGCCCGACCACCCAATCATATCAATGCAGCTATGAGGTTCATGAGGCCTCAAAGCCCGGTTAGCGTTTCCCCGTCAAGAACCTCGCTTGACGAAGTCCGTTTCGCCGTAAGTTGGAACTAGTATATGGGATCCCCGTCAGCCCTTGCCTCCTCGGTTAGCCACATATACTAAGTCCCGTGGCCCGTGCAATTATAATCATGTCTCGCCAAAACATATCAATTCAAACCCTTCAATAATTACTTCCTTCCAATCACCAACTTTTCTCTTTCTTACTCTTCTTGAAATCTAGACCAATTTAATCCCCTCTTGTATTTCCATTCTTCAACTAAAGGTAATCCCTTCAAGGATCAAAAAGGACTTACATTATTTCCTAATCAATGCTCCCTTATTTGGAAATTTTAGTTGAATTCATTACTTCGCCTCTGAGATTAAGGTTTCTCCAAAACTCTTCAACTTAGTTTCTTCGGTGTAGATTATGCTAGCTAAGCCATATGCCCGGAACCCCCAAACTATAACCCAACTATTCTTCTCGTCTTGATTCGAGTAAGTACTTGATCATGGCTTGATTGAATCAGTAGGGCTCATATGTGCGATTTTGGCGACCCAGTTTTGCAGCATGATTTAGATGGTCATAATGTGTGATTTAGCCTTTGCACTCTAAATGAAATATGTTCCTTACATGCCAAATATGTTTTATATTAAGTTTCATAGCATTTGGAGTTGACATGGTATGTTTTTGACTGAGGTTTTGTAGAGTCAGTTTTGCCGGTAAAGCCTTGTGAACGTTTTTGCTCCGATACCACTTAAGGATGTAGCACCCCGCACGTGAGGCACCACATCCCCCGCACTATGGCTCAACACGAGTAACGAAACAGTAAATCCACACCCATATCAAACCATAGCGAACGGGAGACAAACATAAAAAATAGACCTTCCTAAGCTAGGCGGAACTAGACCCTGCAATGAAAACCAATTAACAACATATAATGCATCGCAAAGCCAAAGTTCAACATACAAACCATAACCAGAATTGGGCTCTTCAGGCCTCTTTTAAATCATAGCAAAACCCAGTAAAAGCAATTCATTAATAGTTACATAATATTCAAGTTCATGATGCTAAAGAATCGAATCATACATAATTCCAATACATGTGTGAGTGCAGAGACTCTCCTAACCTAACTTGACCAACTTAAAGACTCTAAACACCTCCGCCTAGCTCGAAACTCCAAAGCCAAACCTGCACACTAAAGTGTTGAGGAGGGAGAGGGTCAGTCTCTAGTAGACTGAGTGAGCAGGAGCGATATATATATATAAAAACATGCAGATGCAAGTCATAAATTCCGAACAAGGTTTTATTTGAAATTAGTTCCCTAAAAGGGCAAGAGAATGATTAATTAATGCTCGGATTTTATGACTAATCGTATTAATTCATTACATTCATAAATCATACATAAACATAAGGCTCGCCGAGTGAGCGTGCACAATCTCCAACCAAACTCCGACCGTGTACGACAAATATCATTAATATCATGATTAGGCGATCATGCAATATATCATAATACACACAGACCATAAATAATATCATAGACATATTCATAAGCATAATCATAAATCATAACCAACCTTCTTCCTCCGGGTGGTGGACGGGTTTGCAAGGCCCGACCATCCAATCATATCAATGCGGCTATGAGGTTCATGAGGCCTCAAAGCCCGGTTAGCGTTTCCCCGTCAAGAACCTCCCTTGACGAAGTCCGTTTCGCCGTAAGTTGGAACTAGTATATGGGATCCCCGTCAGCCCTTGCCTCCTCGGTTAGCCACATATACTAAGTCCCGGGGCCCGTGCAATCATAATCATGTCTCGCCAAAACATATCAATTCAAACCCTTCAATAATTACTTCCTTCCAATCACCAACTTTTCTCTTTCTTACTCTTCTTGAAATCTAGACCAATTTAATCCCCTCTTGTATTTCCATTCTTCAACTAAAGGTAATCCCTTCAAGGATCAAAAAGGACTTACATTATTTCCTAGTCAATGCTCCCTTATTTGGAAATTTTAGTTAAATTCGTTACTTCGCCTCTGAGATTAAGGT
Organism: Lantana camara; assembly: GCA_037501455.1. NCBI lineage: Eukaryota > Viridiplantae > Streptophyta > Magnoliopsida > Lamiales > Verbenaceae > Lantana > Lantana camara. Next base: position 43,231,462 of record CM074862.1, on the reverse strand, counting down.
TTCTCCAAAACTCTTCAACTTAGTTTCTTCGGTGTAGATTGTGCTAAGCGTTTCCCCGTCAAGAACCTCGCTTGACGATGTCCGTTTCGCCATAAGTTGGAACTAGTATATGGGATCCCCGTCAGCCCTTGCCTCCTCGGTTAGCCATATATACTAAGTCCCGGGACCCGTGCAATCATAATCATGTCTCGCCAAAACATATCAATTCAAACCCTTCAATAATTACTTCCTTCCAATCACCAACTTTTCTCTTTCTTACTCTTCTTGAAATCTAGACCAATTTAATCCCCTCTTGTATTTCCATTCTTCAACTAAAGGTAATCCCTTCAAGGATCAAAAAGGACTTACATTATTTCCTAATCAATGCTCCCTTGTTTGGAAATTTTAGTTGAATTCGTTACTTCGCCTCTGAGATTAAGGTTTCTCCAAAACTCTTCAACTTAGTTTCTTCGGTGTAGATTGAGCTAGCTAAGCCATATGCCCGGAACTCCCAAACTATAACCCAACTATTCTTCTCATCTTGATTCGAGTAAGTACTTGATCATGGCTTGATTGAATCAGTAGGGCTCATATGTGCGATTTTGGCGACCCAGTTTTGCTGCATGATTTAGATGGTCATAATGTGTGATTTAGCCTTTGCACTCTAAATGAAATATGTTCCTTACATGCCAAATATGTAGTATATTAGGTTTCATAGCATTTGGAGTTGATTTGGTATGTTTTTGGACTAAGGGTTTGTAGAGTCAGTTTTACCGGTAAAGCCTTGTGAACGTTTTTGCTCTGATACCACTTAAGGATGTAGCACCCCGCACGTGAGGCACCACATCCCCCGCACTATGGCTCAACACGAGTAACAAAATAGTAAATCCGCACCCATATCAAACCATAGCGAACGGTAGACAAACATAAAACAAGACCTTCCTAAGCTAGGCGGAACTAGACCCTGCAATGAAAACCAATTAACAAAATATAATGCATCGCAAAGCCAAAGTTCAACATACAAACCATAACCAGAATTGGGCTCTTCAGGCCTCTTTTAAATCATAGCAAAACCCAGTAAAAGCAATTCAATAACAGTTACATAATATTCAAGTTCATGATGCTAAAGAATCGAATCATACATAATTCCAATACATGTGTGAGTGTAGAGACTCTCCTAACCTAACTTGACCAACTTAAAGACTCCAAACACCTCCGCCTAGCTCGAAAGTCCAAAGCCAAACCTACACACTAAAGTGTTGGGGAGGGAGAGGGTCAGTCACTAGAAGACTGAGTGAGCAGGAGCGATATATATATATAAAAACATGCACATGCAAGTCATAAATTCCGAACAAGGTTTTGTTTGAAATTAGTTCCCTAAAAGGGCAAGAGAATGATTAATTAATGCTCGGATTTTATGACTAATCATATTAATTCATTACATTCATAAATCATACATAAACATCAGGCTCCGCGAGTGAGCGTGCACAATCTCCAACCAAACTCCGACCGTGTACGACAAATATCATTAATATCATGATTAGGCAATCATGCAATATATCATAATACACACAGACCATAAATAATATCATAAACATATTCATAAGCATAATCATAAATCATAACCAAACTTCTTCCTCCGGGTGGTGGACGGGTTTGCAAGGCCCGACCACCCAATCATATCAATGTGGCTATGAGGTTCATGAGGCCTCAAAGCCCGGTTAGCGTTTCCCCGTCAAGAACCTCGCTTGACGAAGTCCGTTTCGCCGTAAGTTGGAACTAGTATATGGGATCCCCGTCAGCCCTTGCCTCCTCGGTTAGCCACATATACTAAGTCCCGGGGGCCGTGCATCATAATCATGTCTCGCCAAAACATATCAATCCAAACCCTTCAATAATTACTTCCTTCCAATCACCAACTTTTCTCTTTCTTACTCTTCTTGAAATCTAGACCAATTTAATCCCCTCTTGTATTTCCCTTCTTCAACTAAAGGTAATCCCTTCAAGGATCAAAAAGGACTTACATTATTTCCTAATCAATGCTCCCTTATTTGGAAATTTTAGTTGAATTCGTTACTTCGCCTCTGAGATTAAGGTTTCTCTAAAACTCTTCAACTTAGTTTCTTCGGTGTAGATTGTGCTTGCTAAGCCATATGCCCGGAACTCCCAAACTATAACCCAACTATTCTTCTCGTCTTGATTCGAGTAAGTACTTGATCATGGCTTGATTGAATCAGTAGGGCTCATATGTGCGATTTTGGCGACCCAGTTTTGTTGCATGATTTAGATGGTCATAATGTGTGATTTAGCCTTTGCACTCTAAATGAAATATGTTCCTTACATGCCAAATATGTTGTATATTAAGTTTCATAGCATTTCGAGTTGATTTGGTATGTTTTTGGACTGAGGTTTTGTAGAGTCAGTTTTGCCGGTAAAGCCTTGTGAACGTTTTTGCTCTGATACCACTTAAGGATGTAGCACCCCGCACATGAGGCACCACATCCCCCGCACTATGGCTCAACACGAGTAACGAAACAGTAAATCCGCACCCATATCAAACCATAGCGAATGGGAGACAAACATAAAAAAAAGACCTTCCTAAGCTAGGCGGAACTAGACCCTGCAATGAAAACAAATTGACAAAATATAATGCATCGTAAAGCCAAAGTTCAACATACAAACCATAACCAGAATTGGGCTCTTCAGGCCTCTTTTAAATCATAGCAAAACCCAGTAAAAGCAATTCAATAACAGTTACATAATATTCAAGTTCATGATGCTAAAGAATCGAATCATACATAATTCCAATACATGTGTGAGTGCAGAGACTCTCCTAACCTAACTTGACCAACTTAAAGACTCCAAACACCTCCGCCTAGCTCGAAACTCCAAAGCCAAACCTGCACACTAAAGTGTTGGGGAGGGAGAGGGTCAGTCTCTAGAAGACTGAGTGAGCAGGAGCGATATATATATATAAAAACATGCACATGCAAGTCATAAATTCGGAACAAGGTTTTGTTTGAAATTAGTTCCCTAAAAGGGCAAGAGAATGATTAATTAATGCTCGGATTTTATGACTAATCATATTAATTCATTACATTCATAAATCATACATAAACATAAGGCTCGGCGAGTGAGCGTGCACAATCTCCAACCAAACTCCGACCGTGTACGACAAATATCATTAATATCATGCTTAGGCGATCATGCAATATATCTTAATACACACAGACCATAAATAATATCATAAACATATTCATAAGCATAATCATAAATCATAACCAACCTTCTTCCTCCGGGTGGTGGACGGGTTTGCAAGGCCCGACCACCCAATCATATCAATGCGGCTATGAGGTTCATGAGGCCTCAAAGCCCGGTTAGCGTTTCCCCGTCAAGAAACTCCCTTGACGAAGTCCATTTCGCCATAAGTTGGAACTAGTATATGGGATCCCGTCAGCCCTTGCCTCCTCGGTTAGCCACATATACTAAGTCCCGGGGCCCGTGCAATCATAATCATGTCTCGCCAAAACATATCAATTCAAACCCTTCAATAATTACTTCCTTCCAATCACCAACTTTTCTCTTTCTTACTCTTCTTGAAATCTAGACCAATTTAATCCCCTCTTGTATTTCCATTCTTCAACTAAAGGTAATCCCTTCAAGGATCAAAAAGGGCTTACATTATTTCCTAATCAATGCTCCCTTATTTGGAAATTTTAGTTGAATTCGTCACTTCGCCTCTGAGATTAAGGTTTCTCCAAAACTCTTCAACTTAGTTTCTTCGGTGTAGATTGTGCTAGCTAAGCCATATGCCCGGAACTCCCAAACTATAACCCAACTATTCTTCTCGTCTTGATTCGAGTTAGTACTTGATCATGGCTTGATTGAATCAGTAGGGCTCATATGTGCGATTTTGGCGACCCAGTTTTGCTGCATGATTTAGATGGTCATAATGTGTGATTTAGCCTTTGCACTCTAAATGAAATATGTTCCTTACATGCCAAATATGTTGTATATTAAGTTTCATAGCATTTGGAGTTGATTTGGTATGTTTTTGGACTGAGGTTTTGTAGAGTCAGTTTTGCCGGTAAAGCCTTGTGAACGTTTTTGCTCTGATACCACTTAAGGATGTAGCACCCCGCACGTGAGGCACCACATCCCCCGCACTATGGCTCAACACGAGTAACGAAACAGTAAATCCGCACCCATATAAAACCATAGCGAACGGGAGACAAACATAAAAAAAAGACCTTCCTAAGCTAGGCGGAACTAGACCCTGCAATGAAAACCAATTAACAACATATAATGCATCGCAAAGCCAAAGTTCAACATACAAACCATAACCAGAATTGGGCTCTTCAGGCCTCTTTTAAATCATAGCAAAACCCAGTAAAAGCAATTCAATAACAGTTACATAATATTCAAGTTCATGATGCTAAAGAATCGAATCATACTTAATTCCAATACATGTGTGAGTGCAGAGACTCTCCTAACCTAACTTGACCAACTTAAAGACTCCAAACACCTCCGCCTAGCTCGAAACTCCAAAGTCAAACCTGCACACTAAAGTGTTGGGGAGGGAGAGGGTCAGTCTCTAGAAGACTGAGTGAGTAGGAGCTACATATATATATAAAAACATGCACATGCAAGTCATAAATTCCGAACAAGGTTTTGTTTGAAATTTGTTCCCTAAAAGGGCAAGAGAATGATTAATTAATGCTCGGATTTTATGACTAATCATATTAATTCATTACATTCATAAATCATACATAAACATAAGGTTCAACGAGTGAGCGTGCACAATCTCCAACCAAACTCCGACTGTGTACGACAAATATCATTAATATCATGATTAGGCGATCATGCAATATATCATAATACACACAGACCATAAATAATATCATAAACATATTCATAAGCATAATCATAAATCATAACCAACCTTCTTCCTCCGGGTGGTGGACGGGTTTGCAAGGCCCGACCACCCAATCATATCAATGCGGCTATGAGGTTCATGAGGCCTCAAAGCCCGGTTAGCGTTTCCCCGTCAAGAACCTCCCTTGACGAAGTCCGTTTCGCCGTAAGTTGGAACTAGTATATGGGATCCCCGTCAGCCCTTGCCTCCTCGGTTAGCCACATATACTAAGTCCCGGGGCCCGTGCAATCATAATCATGTCTCGCCAAAACATATCAATTCAAACCCTTCAATAATTACTTCCTTCCAATCACCAACTTTTCTATTTCTTACTCTTCTTGAAATCTAGACCAATTTCATCCCCTCTTGTATTTCCATTCTTCAACTAAAGGTAATCCCTTCAAGGATCAAAAAGGACTTACATTATTTCCTAATCAATGCTCCCTTATTTGGAAATTTTAGTTGAATTCGTTACTTCGCCTCTGAGATTAAGGTTTCTCCAAAACTCTTCAACTTAGTTTCTTCGGTGTAGATTGTGCTAGCTAAGCCGTATGCCCAGAACTCCCAAACTATAACCCAACTATTCTTCTCGTCTTGATTCGAGTAAGTACTTGATCATGGCTTGATTGAATCAGTAGGGCTCATATGTGCGATTTTGGCGACCCAGTTTTGCTGCATGATTTAGATGGTCATAATGTGTGATGTAGCCTTTGCACTCTAAATGAAATATGTTCCTTACATGCCAAATATGTTGTATATTAAGTTTCATAGCATTTGGAGTTGATTTGGTATGTTTTTGGACTGAGGTTTTGTAGAGTCAGTTTTGCCGGTAAAGCCTTGTGAACGTTTTTGCTCTGATACCACTTAAGGATGTAGCACCCCGCACGTGAGGCACCACATCCCCTGCACTATGGCTCAACACGAGTAACGAAACAGTAAATCCGCACCCTTATCAAACCATAGTGAACGGGAGACAAACATAAAAAAAAGACCTTCCTAAGCTAGGCGGAACTAGACCCTGCAATGAAAACCAATTAACAAAATATAATGCATCGCAAAGCCAAAGTTCAACATACAAACCATAACCAGAATTGGGCTCTTCAGGCCTCTTTTAAATTAGAGCAAAACCCAGTAAAAGCAATTCAATAACAGTTACATAATATTCAAGTTCATGATGCTAAAGAATCGAATCATACATAATTCCAATACATGTGTGAGTGCAGAGACTCTCCTAACCTAACTTGACCAACTTAAAGACTCCAAACACCTCCGCCTAGCTCGAAACTCCAAAGCCAAACCTGCACACTAAAGTTTTGGGGAGGGAGAGGGTCAGTCTCTAGAAGACTGAGTTAGCAGGAGCGATATATATATATAAAAACATGCACATGCAAGTCATAAATTCCGAACAAGGTTTTGTTTGAAATTAGTTCCCTAAAAGGGCAAGAGAATGATTAATTAATGCTCGGATTTTATGACTAATCATATTAATTCATTACATTCATAAATCATACATAAACATAAGGCTCGACTAGTGAGCGTGCACAATCTCCAACCAAACTCCGACCGTGTACGACAAATATCATTAATATCATGATTAGGCGATCATGCAATATATCATAATACACACAGACCATAAATAATATCATAAACATATTCATAAGCATAATCATAAATCATAAGCAACCTTCTTCCTCCGGGTGGTGGACGGGTTTGCAAGGCCCGACCACCCAATCATATCAATGCGGCTATGAGGTTCATGAGGCCTCAAAGCCCGGTTAGCGTTTCCCCGTCAAGAACCTCCCTTGACGAAGTCCATTTTGCCGTAAGTTGGAACTAGTATATGGGATCCCGTCAGCCCTTGCCTCCTCGGTTAGCCACATATACCAAGTCCCGGGGCCCGTGCAATCATAATCATGTCTCGCCAAAACATATCAATTCAAACCCTTCAATAATTACTTCCTTCCAATCACCAACTTTTCTCTTTCTTACTCTTCTTCAAATCTAGACCAATTTAATCCCCTCTTGTATTTCCATTCTTCAACTAAAGGTAATCCCTTCAAGGATCAAAAATGACTTACATTATTTCCTAATCAATGCTCCCTTATTTGGAAATTTTAGTTGAATTCGTTACTTCGCCTCTGAGATTAAGGTTTTTCCAAAACTCTTCAACTTAGTTTCTTCGGTGTAGATTGTGCTAGCTAAGCCATATACCCGGAACTCCCAAACTATAACCCAACTATTCTTCTCGTCTTGATTCGAGTAAGTACTTGATCATGGCTTGATTGAATTAGTAGGGCTCGTATGTGCGATTTTGGCGACCCAGTTTTGCTGCATGATTTAGATGGCCATAATGTGTGATTTAGCCTTTGCACTCTAAATGAAATATGTTCCTTACATGCCAAATATGTTGTATATTAAGTTTCATAGAATTTGGAGTTGATTTGGTATGTTTTTGGACTGAGGTTTTGTAGAGTCAGTTTTGCCGGTAAAGCCTTGTGAACGTTTTTGCTCTGATACCACTTAAGGATGTAGCACCCCGCACGTGAGGCACCACATCCCCCGCACTGTGGCTCAACACGAGTAACGAAACATTAAATCCACACCCATATCAAACCATAGCGAACGGGAGAGAAACATAAAAAAAAGCCTTCCTAAGCTAGGCGGAACTAGACCCTGCAATGAAAACCAATTAACAAAATATAATGCATCGCAAAGCCAAAGTTCAACATACAAACCATAACCAGAATTGGGCTCTTCAGGCCTCTTTTAAATCATAGCAAAACCCAGTAAAAGCAATTCAATAACAGTTACATAATATTCAAGTTCATGATGCTAAAGAATCGAATCATATATAATTCCAATACATGTGTGAGGGCAGAGACTCTCCTAACCCAACTTGACCAACTTAAAGACTCCAAACACCTCCGCCTAGCTCGAAACTCCAAAGCCAACCTGCACACTAAAGTGTTGGGGAGATTCGAAAACCATGGAAAGCTAAGGAATTATCAATGTCTTCAAAGAAAGTTACAATTATGGGAATGAGGAACACGTCATCAAGCTAAAAGCTTACCACCTCGGTGGCAGCCTTGTTCTCTCCTCGTTTCACACCCTCTTGCTTTGTCCAATTCCATTCTTCCAAATCAAAGAACAACGGTGACTTGCATTTCCGTCCGTAGAGAGCCTCATATGGAGCCATTTCTATCGATGCTTGAAAGCTGTTATTATAGGCAAATTCAATGAAAGGCAATTGTTCGTTCCACGAACTCAAAAAGTCCAATGCACATGCTCTCAACATATCCTCCAAATATTTAATTAATCTTTTTGATTGCCCGTCTGTCTGAGGATGGAAAGCTGTGCTGAATTGAAGCCTTGTGCCCAGATTCCTTTGCAATTCTTGCCAAAATCTAGAAGTAAACCTCGGATCCCGATCTGATACAATGCTAACCGGCACTCCATGAAGTCGGACAATTTCATCAACATATTTCTTAGCCAATTTAGGTACCTTATCCGACATCCAAACAACTAGAAAATGTGCCGATTTCGTCAGTCGATCCACTATTACCCAAATTCCATCTAAACCACCTTTCACTCGTGGAAGACCCGAAACGAAATCCATCGCCACTTGCTGCCATTTCCATTCTAGAATAGGTAACGGTTGCAGTAGCCCCGATGGCTTCTGATGCTCTGCTTTCACCACTTGGCAAGTCAAGCATTGTCTCACGAAGTCGATTACATCCCGCTTAAGTCCATTCCACCAATAAAATTTCTTTAAGTCCTTATACATCTTATTTCCCCCGGGATGTATCGAATATCCTGATCGATGAGTTTCTTCCAATATCAACCGTCTTAACTCTTCCGGAACCACCACTCTATTCTTAAACCTTAGAAGCCCGGTGTCATCAAATCCGAACGGACTCTCTGAATCATTTCTAGTTTTCTGCACCAACCTCTGAACTTCGGAGTCCACTCTCTGAGCTTCAAACAATCTCTGCTGAAGATCCGGTTGAACGGTAATATTCCGAATACTAGCTCTCAGCTTAAAAGACTCAGATTCATCCTCAACTTCCACCTTAACACTTGACACGCTAGCTTTCCTACTAAGCGCATCCGCGACCACGTTGGCCTTTCCTGGATGATATCGAATCGTACATTCATAATCCGCCAACATCTCCATCCAACGTCTCTGTCTCTTGTTTAATTCCTTCTGACAAAACAAATACTGGAGACTCTTGTGGTCGGAAAAGATCTCAAAAGAAACTCCGTAAAGATAGTGTCTCCACTTTCCCAAAGCAAAGATCACTGCTGCAAGCTCGAGATCATGAGTGGGATAATTCTATTCATGATCTTTCAATTTCCTCGAGGCATAAGCTATCACCTTACCATTCTGCATCAAGACACATCCCAACCCTTCTTTCGAGGCGTCCGTATAAACCATGTATCCTTCAGTGCCCTCGGGAAGTGCTAATACCGGTGCAGTGGTCAATTTTTCCTTCAAGAGTTGAAAACTCGCTTCGCATGCCTCGTCCCACTCAAATTTAGCTTCCTTCTTAGTTAATCGAGTTAAAGGACCGGCTATCTTTGAAAAATCCTTTACAAACCTTCGGTAATAACCTGCCAATCCCAAGAAACTTCTAACCTCGGAAGCATTTTGCGGACTCTGCCACTGAATAACCGTCTCGATCTTTGAAGGATCAACTTCCAAACCCTTACTTGAAATAACATGGCCTAGAAAAGCAACCCGGTCGATCCGAAACTCACACTTACTAAACTTCGCATACAACCGGTGCTCTCTCAACGTCTCCAATACCAAGTTGAGATGCCTAGCGTGATCTTCCGGAGTCTTTGAATACACAAGAATGTCATCAATGAAGATTACGACGAATTTGTCCAAATACGGCCGAAAAATTCGATGCATCATGTCCATGAATGCTGCAGGGGCATTTGTTAAACCAAAAGGCATCACTACGAACTCATAATGCCCATACCGGGTATTGAATCCTGTCTTCGGTATATCCTCTTCCCGGATTTTCAACTGGTAGTAGCCTTGCCTTAAATCCAATTTCGAATAAACCTTTGAACCTTGCAGCATATCAAATAAATCCTCAATGTGGGGCAACGGGTACTTATTCTTGATAGTCATCCGATTAAGCTCCCGGTAATCTATACACATTCTCAACGATCCATCTTTCTTTTTGACAAAGAGAACCGGAGCACCCCACGGAGATGAACTCGGTCGGATATATCCACTCTTAAGTAATTCCTCAAGTTGAATCTTCAGCTCCTTCAACTCTGCCGGAGCCATTCTATAAGGAGTCTTGGAATAAGGTTCTGATCCTGGATATAAATCAATAACAAATTCAATCTCCCGATCCGGTGGTAGAGAACCTAAATTTTCTGGAAATACATCGGGATATTCCTTTATTACAGCCGTCTCCTGAAAACTTGATTGATCCTTCGGTTTATTAAGGAGATAGGCAATAAATCCTGTGGCTCCATCATTTACCAACTTGCGAGCTTCCATAAACGACAAAAGAGGCACATTCTTCGACCCAACTCCTCCAATCAACTCCTCACCCAATTTTATCTTCTTCTTAAAACAATCAACTTCGGCCCGGTGCCGATACAACCAATCCATCCCGAAGATTACCCCATACTTCTTCATAGGCATAACAATGAAATCTGCCGGATAATCTTTCCCCTCTATCAAAACTGAACATCCCCTGACGACCCAATCTGTCTGCAAACTACCTCTAAGAGGCGAACTCACATAATGACAGGAATTTGAGCAAATAACAGGTAGGCACAGAGAGGCACATAGATCAGAAGATATAAAAGTATGCGTGGCACCCGGATCGAACAATGGATGAATGCTCGTGTTATAAATGCAAACGGTACCTTCCACCACGGCGTTTGGATCAACCTCGACATTCTGCTCCTCGCTCTCAAGAGCATAGGCTCATGCCTGAACCATCGGTCTTTGAGCCCCAGCTTGGTCTTGTCCGGGCATGAAAAAGCCATATGATCCCCTTTTCCACAAATCAAACACAATCTCCATCTCTTTCGGTAGTTGTTGTAAGAATGAGTTGGCCATCCACAATAAGTACATGGAGGCTGATCATTGCGAGATCCTTTAGGAGCCGGTGGAGCCTGAGGTGGTCGTGGAACGGGTGCAATCGGACCTCCTACTCTAGGCTTCTTGAAAGGCCCTTTTTGTGGTGGAGCTGGTACATTCATCGACCTCTTTCCTTTGTTAAATCCCCAGCCGGATCCTGATCCTTGTCCTTGGCGATAAGCTGGCCTCCTCGCGTTCACAGAATCTTCAACCTTTAAGGCTTTTGAAGTAGCCTTCGCCCACGTGCTCGTATTAACTGCCTCTAAAGCTGTCTGGATATCCGGTCGAAGCCCTTGAACAAACTGCATAGCCTTATGGAAGTCATCGCCTGCTATATTTGGTGCATAGCGGGATAACCTCTCATACTCTGAAATATACTCGGCCACATACCTCGATCCTTGCTTCAATTCAGTAAATTCTCTCAATCTTCGAGTACGGGATGAGGGAGGGATGAACTTGTTCTTAAATTCTCTTGTACATACTTCCCAGTTGATCTCTTCTCCAGCTGCTTCCAATACAATCCGTGTGCTTTCCCACTAACAGTAGGCTTCCCCTTGTATCAAAGTGATGGTGCATCGAACCTTCTCTTGGGACTCACATGGAATGAGCTCCCATATCCTCTCTACCTCTTTCAGCCACAATTCCGCTTGTATATCATTTCCCTTGAAGAACTTGGGAGGTCTTTGATTCTGAAACTCCCTAAGTATAACAGAAAGTGGTGCCTCAGGCGGTACAACAGGTGCAGGTGGTGCTGGAGGTGCCGGTGGTACATAATCTCGTAGCCTTTGATCTATAATATTGATGACTGAGTTAACAAAGGCCTCTGTCGGCGGTGATTGTGGAGGTGGAGGTGTAGGAGTACGATCACGATGATGACGTCGCCCTGGAGATCTATCTCGATGTCTACGTGGAGGCATCCTGTCAATAAACACTAAAATGCGTGCTATTTTTAGTCTATGCATATTAATGCAAATAATTCAATCAGAATTCAAAATTTAAATCAATTAAGCACAAAAGAGAGGTATATGCAACACATTGTCAAGTAGTCCCTAAGTCGAACGACCTTGACTGACTCACACGACACGAGAGCCCGGGTTTTGCAACCCTAAGCTCTGATACCACTTAAGGATGTAACACCCGAGCGCAAGGCGTCACATCCCCCGCATCGAGACCCGACCCGAATATGAAATGGACGATCCATACCCGAGTCAAATCACGGCGAACGGGGACAAACACACACTCTAAGCTAGGCGGGCTAACCCTTAAAACCATAAAACAACATAAAGCATTAAAGCGGAAGCAGTAAACGAACATATACCATATATATATGTACCATGAGCATCCAAGCTCCAAAAATCATTCATATACATCGTCAATTGCCATCATGACCCAAAACATGTACGCTCGACATCATTATACATATACAATGATCGAAATAAAAGTATGCAAGTGTAAGACCAAAATATAAGAGCTAGAGACGAATGCAACACCTAGGACTCATATTCCCGCCTAGCTCCCTCAACACCTGCACAAAACCACTGAAAACCAAACGAGTTCAGTCCAAAAGGGACTGGTAGGTATAAAACAGGGCATAAGTATATTATACGACGGTAATTAAACAATCACATGCAAGCTATAATCCCGAATGAGGTTTTTAAAGAATTTCCCAAGTGGGTAAATAGAAATCATGAAAAGGGATTATAACGAATCATTAACATTAGGTCATTAGTGGCCCGGCGAGTGGGCGTGCATTATCTCCAACCAACACCTTGTGTAAACCATTTAAACATTCATTTATTCATTCTTTTCATGCAATCAATCTTTTATGCACATTCATTAACATTTACACCTTCTTCCTCCGGGTTGGTGGTGGGTTTACAAGGCCCGACCACCCATTCATTGACCAAAAGGGGTTACATGACTCCCCAGATGGCGCTCAGCGTCCATTCCTCGCTAACTCCTAACGAGGTCCGATTACGCCGTTCATTGGTGGAACTAGTGTGAGGGATCACCGTCGGCCTGTGCCTCCCCGGATAGCCACTCACACTAAGTCCCTGGGCCCCATTCGTGCATTCGATCATTTCTCGCCAAAACATTAGGTAGGGTTCATAAAATAAGGCTTTACGTTGAAAACATTTACTCTTTAAAATGACTCTCTCTATATATATAATTTTGGTCGAAAGCTTTCACATTGAAGGTATATATAGGGTCTTATATCTACATAGAAGAAAAACCCACCTTAAACCGTCAAAAGAAGAAAGCACGAGCCTCACTGACTGGCCTCATCTCCAACGTGATCAAAATCTGTGCAAGAAAAGTGAAGTGAGACTAAATATGACCAAATAAGATGCTCGGCAATGCAATGATCATGATATGAATATATAAAAGATAAAATTATGTTATGAAAATGTTCATGTGCACTATTAATACATTTAAATCATATAATTTCACATTTTCAATCCAATTAATTCACGAAATTCAATTATAATCAAAGCACAAATTAAATCACATTTAAAATTAGAACATAAACAATTAAACACATTCAATCACATTTACAATTAGAAATTAAATAATTAAATACATTCAATTAACTATCGAAAATTAATTAAAACATGAAATAGGTAACATTTAAATTCTATAATTCAATTAAATCAAATAACATTTAATATTTAATAAACATATATAAATATATAATTAAACATATACCTATAATATATTATATATAATATTATATATATATATATATATATATATATATATATATAATATGATGCATACGTATATAATGCATGCAAAACTAACTCCATGCATGCAAACACTCATACAACTCATGCAAGCTCCCACAAGCTATCAGCATTCATGCAAGAGAGAAGTAACCCAGCAGCAGCAGCTTCGCAGTAACAACAAAACAGGCATGAAAGTACAAGGTGACACCCCCGTGTCACCTTCATAGAAGAAACCGAGACACCCCCGTGGGGGTGTCTCGGTACAGAGAAGACAACCCATGATGCACCCCCGTTTCTCGCTGGAACAGCAAGAACGACACACCCGTGTCACAGCCTGTAGCAGCAGCAACAAAACGCAGAACAGCCCCTGTTTCTAGCTCAAACGCAGCCACAACTCAAGCAGCAAATAGGTAACATATGTAGCAATAAATGACATGAAATGCAGCACAAAACCAGTCCTAACCATGTACAAAAATGACAGCAAAAGCAAGGAGGAAACGCAGCAGCAAAACCAGTCCAGAAATAGGGCCAAAATTCATGAAAAACAGGGTATGATTGATCTCAATCAATCTCAACAAGTTCAGGCCAATTAAGCTATCAGAAACGCGGCAAAACAAAACAAATTCAACGTACATATCAGTCCCAAAAGAGATCAGACGTGAAAGGCAGTCATACGTGACCATTTCTTCAAAGTTTTTTAAAAAGCCATAAATGATATCTCATAAATACTTCAACTACCATGCAATTAATGATCATAAATGAGAAGAAGATATCAAAACAATCATTTTCAGGCTTGGAATCATTCAAATCCATCAAGAATGGAAGAAGATCGACATAAATGCCCAAAACCGACTCTATTGCAAGATCAGCCGAAAATGCATGAAACCATGATCAAATTTGGGGATGCATGAATGAAAATGATCAGGAATCAACATATATTACAACCCTAAGCTTACCTTGCTGATTGGATGAAGATTGGATGAGATTTGAGCTCCAAAATCTCTAAGGAATGCAAGGTTACGGGATAGCACTGGAAAACAGTAACTTTGGCTGAGATTTGTGAATTGTGTGAGGGTTTCTTCGGTTAGGGCTTGGTACAGAAGGTTAGGTGGTTGAGTTAGGGTTCTATAGCATCAAACCATGGTTAATTTGGTCAAAAAATGAATAAGTTATGGCCATTTTAGTGCAACAAGGTCAGTTTCGTCGCTGTTTCTTTTTTCGGTTGAATTTTGGAGGTTCAAATGACGTTAGAAAAATATAAGGCTAAGTTTACTAAACTTGAATTTTTGTTACGAGTTCAGCGAAGTTGACGGAACTCGAATCCGAGTTCCCGAGCCCAAGATATTAAATACGGAACCAAGGGTTCGCTAAGTGCTCGTTAGCCCCCGACTTAGATTCCAAAATTCAAATTAAATCCGAAACACAAGCAAATGAATTCGAAAATACGAAACAAAAAATTATTCATATACAAGACACGTATAAGTCCAACATATTAAATTCGCACAAAATTCCGGTATCAATTCAAATAGAAACGAAGCACGTAAATGTCACTCATACGCAAAGTAACAATAGAATCCAAAATATTAACAAATAAGGTAACATTTATAAACATATATAATATATTATGAATACATGCATGAAAACTTAATTTATAAATATACATGCATGCATACGTATATAATATATATAATAAATACATGCATGCAATATATAAGTTATAAATATAAATGCATGCATAACATGCACATGTACACAATAATATATATATATTATATAAATGTAATTAATATTAATAACATTAAATTAAATAATTAACATTTAATATAATTAAAATAAAATTTAAATACATAAAACACGTATAATTAATGATTTCGCGCATTTTGGTAAACAATTACGTCATACCTGTACGGCCGAATTATCGGGGCGTCACATCCCGCGAGTCCCCTACTGTTTCTGCATTTTTTAGGGTTTGGTGATGATCCACGCCAGTGGATTTTGGCTCCATGGGCATGGATTGTGGGGTAGGGACTAGGGTTTTTTCAGCTAAGAATCCACGGGCATGGATTTTTGTGCTTGGAAGAATCCACGGCCGTGGATCCTCCCCTGTTTTCTGTTTCAGTTTGTTTTGCTCCGTTGGCCCTTAATCCGAACTCCGATTGACCTAAATTTTGAACCCACAGAAACCTCGTGAAGTCTAGAATCTTCCCAAATTGGAATTACATCCATATCTTTCCTCGTTTGTGAGATATAACTATTCCATTTTTGCGTCGCCACTCCATAGGAATTCTGCTTTTGCCCAACTTCGAACCTATGCCCATTTGTGCCTCGCTTTGAACCATGATTCAAGCCATATATCATTTGAAAGATCTATGTGTGTGCTTTATTTTTCAAGAAACAAAACTCATTTACCATTTCTCAAACTCAAGTTATGATTGCTGTCGCACAACTTGTCCATTCCGAAAATTTTCAGCTTTTGTCCGTTTTGCCCGGAACCGTTCCTTATGCTTTCTTTCGCTTTCCTTGCACCCTTTTCACCACTAAACTTGTTCCTAACTTGTTTTATCTTGTTTTTGTGTATGAATTTGATCTTACATGCATTTTGTGTTGCTTGAGTAACGTGAATTGTTTGCACGAAGCACATTTGCACCTTGTTACTTATCTTCTCCTTGTGTTATACATTAATTTTGCACAAGAATGTGTTTTATAGTAATAAATGAATATTTTGAGCTATGTAACATCTCTCTTTGCATTTTACTGGAGTGAATATGTGTTATGCTTATATGATCGCATCTCTTATATGTATGAACATACGCCGTGCGTCTATGTGGTTCATTCTTGAGTCTAAGTCTTGCCTTTTGCCTTCAGTTTGTCCAGGTGCACCCGGGGTGGTGTTTTGTCAATCAAGTTGATTCCGGGGTAGATCGATCATGTGTCATTGGCTTCGTTGGTGCAAGGTGAGGTTAGGATATAGTTATACCCTAATGAAAGGTGCTGGTTTTTCAATGCATGTGACGTATAAGCCTCTATGTATAAGTAAATATGTGTGAGATATGTATTTTGTTGGCTTTATCGTAAGTTTGAAAGCATGAATGATATGTATGATCCTATGTATGCTAGTTTCGATTTTGTTATGATTTTGAGGTTGGTGTGTGATATGTACGTACGATATGCCTGCGCTATGGGTGTTTGTGAGTCTAGCCGTTTAAGTTTACGAGTTATGTGTGTTTATGTGTGTGTTGAGATCCGAAGATTTGTACGAAGGAGCCTCGGGATGGTGTCGGGCCGTCGGGTTACTCCCGAGTACGGTCTCCACTTAAAGGATCAACCCGGATCCCACCAGGAGGTTGGTTGGGGAATGGAATCCTCGGGCGTGAGTGTCATGAAACTCACGACCCATACATATGAGTGTGGATGGTTAGGGTATGTACAACCCGCCCATCATTCGGAGTAGAGAAGACACATTTTTTTTTATTCCGTCTATTTAGGCTATGTGTGAGATGAAGGAGTTGGCTGGATTTGCATTCATACCCGCTGAGTTTTACATTTGTCAGTCATAAGTTCGTGAAACGAGGGTAGACTCTCAAATTAAGATAAAAGCTGATATGTTTTTAACCTACGGAAATATGTTATGATATGACTACTCAATTTGCTTTGGTTTGCTTTCACTCTACGTTTCGTAACTTAAGATTTGTTGATTTTCTTCGTTAAGCTACCCTATATATATATATATTATCACGGGAAATGTTTTAACATGTAAAAACTAACCCCGGATTCACGAACATCGCTTCTACAACGTGCTATGCTCAATATATACGTAGGTGTGCGTGTGTAGCCCCTCACTCAGTCCTTGGACTGACCCTCCTCCCTCCCCATGTTTTAGCTTTGGAGGTTCGTATTGGAGTTTAAGCTAGGCGGCCTAAGTCAGTCTTGGAGTCCATTTTGGAGTCAAATCTTTTGTTTATGTTCAAGTCCTTTTCATTTCATATTCAAATTTGATTAAGTGTGTATAACATGATCTTTATATAGGTATTTGAATGTATTGTTTAATTTGTGTGGAAATTCGGGACAGGTTAGGACATGTTTTCTTTATTAGTTGAACCCATTTGAATTGTGAATTATGTTTTAAGTTTATGTTTGATGTTCGGGATTGGGGACTTGCTAGTTGAACCCGTCAGTTGTATGATTGATGTTTTATTATTGGTATGTTTAAACGTTCACATACGCTAACTTTGCATTTTGGATTTTGGTGTCTACGTGCCGCCTAGCTTAGGTGCGTGGGTTATCTCCCGTTCGCCTATGCTCGGTTCATGTGCGGGCTTTCCATCTCGCATGTGGATTGGGTCTAGGTGCGGGGATGTGGCATCCCTTTGTGTGGGGTGTTACATCTAGGGTGGTATCAAATCCCCAGGTTACAAAACCGCGGTTCAGAGTCGTGTTGTGTCTGTCTAGGTCGAACGATATAGGACAATCTGACTATGTGCGTATTTGCATCACGGTTTGACATGCTATGCATTCGAAATTCTATCTTTGTTGATTTTATATTTAATACGTTATGCACCGTATTTCTTGATTTCTCTTAATTGAGTTAATTAGGTGACATTTGCAATTACTAATCGGTATGCACACACCTATATTGTAGTTCTTGAAATTCTTAGGATGCCTCCACGTCGATAAAGTTATGATCAACCTTCTCAATCACATCCTCGTCCACCTCTCAATGTCGAGGAGCTTATGGCCCCGATGTTTCAACACTTCCAACCGAATCAAGGAGAAACTTCATCCGTGGCACCGTCTGTGCATCTAATTGCAACCTTATACCGAGAGTTTAGGGTTTTTAATCCTTCTCAATTCGGAGGAGGTGATGATATTGGGGCAGAGGAACTGCTTATGGAGATAGAAGGGATATTTAGAGTGTGGCCATGCAACCCTCAAAACATGGTTCGTCTCTTCACATTATTTTTACAAGGACAAGCTAAACAATGGTGGTCTAGAATTTCCCAAAAATTAGAAGCAATAAATATAGATTTGACATGGGAAGTGTTTGTTCGGGAATTTAGAAAGAGATACACGCCGGCCATACTTCGAGAACGAAGACTTGAAGAATTCCTCACCTTAAAACAAGGTAGCAAAACCATTATGGAGTATCTAGAGGAGTTTGAGAAATTAGAAGTATATGTACCCCATATTACAAACGACGATAGGGTAAAGACAAAATATTTCATGGAAGGCCTTCGAGGTGAAATAAAGGAAGCCCTGATTGCTAAGGATACAAACACGTGGGAAAAAGCCACTAAGAGAGCTTTGAAGGTCGAAAAATGGATTCTAACAAGAAGCAGAGGAGAAGGTACATTAGAGCAACCACTCGGATCGGGATCATGCTCCAACTTTCAAGTAAAAGAGAGACCCTCTCGACATTATATGGAAATCGGAGGAGGGCGTAAGAAGGAACATAAGTCGCGAAAGACTTCACGGGCTGAAAGAGAGTTCCAACCATGCGCTCATTGCTGGGGAACTAACCATACTTACGAGGGGTGTTGGATAAGACTAAGAAGATGCTACTCTTGCGGGTCTTTAGAGCACAAGTTCCAGAATACGACCGTGCGAGGACCAATAAGCAAAGGAGAAGGAACCAAAGGCTTTAAAAGGGAGAATAAATCGAACTCGGAATTGAGGTACTTGCATTCATGGCATCTCATTCCATGCATTGTTTAAATTTGGGGTAACCCACTTTTGTTATTACCAAATTGCCTCTTTTGTGCGTATGTCTATTATTTACGTGTGATCCTTTCCCTTTCTTATTACTTGCGCTTGTGGGGTGTTGTTACTTAGTTGTCCGGACGGACAACTTTGAGTGTACGAGTGTTTTAGCCCTACGGTAAGTGGAGGGTCGTGTTTTCTATCGAGCTTCCAAGGAGATTCATCAGAGTTGAGAAGGTGCGAGTGGAGGAAGTCCGGTGACTATGCCATTCGTGTATCTCCGAGCTCTTGAGTAACTTGAAATGAATCAAATGGTGGGTGATGAATCTCGTATAGACCCATACATCGTGCGAGACAAATCTAGCTGCTCCTAGCTGGAATCAAATTATGTAGGAGCTTTCCATCTACAGTTGAAGAATCAAACCCCTTGGCACGTGAAGACCTTTCCCAAGCTAACCCTTGTCGGGACATCATGAACCTCGAACTTGGGTCAATACGGGAGAGTTGCTCATAATTCTAACTCGAGCGGTAGGACCTGAGGACAGGTCCTCTTTAAGGGGGAGAGTTTGTAGCATCCCGCTACTTCGACATTTCCAGGTACACGTCACGAGAGAGTTTAATTCTGTATTTATGTGATTCGCATGCTTTAAATGTCAACGTGTAATTTATTTAAGTTATATGCGCATTAGAACTTAATTAAATGTTTGGGCTCAAATGTCCAATATTTATAAGTTTAGGTACCTAAATATAATTACACTGTTTTAGCCTTCATTGCTATGTAACAGCCCAAAGATGTGACACCCCGTTCGTCCGACGTATAAGGTACGCCGCGTTCCAAACTTTTAATGTGTTTAATTATGTGATTTTATATTTTTCGTGGCCCTATTTTGAACTCTTTTAGAGTTTAGGGGCCCCTTTGTAATTTTCTCCTTCAAGGGGTTTTTCGGTCATTTCTCGTTCGGTCGAGATTTTGACTTCTTTGACCCTTCCTTTGCGTCCGGGGCATCGAGACGAGTCCGTAGACTCTAAGTTTGCCCAATTCTGACTTCATTAGCTCTTTCTACCGATCGTTTCTTCGCGCGAGGACCGGGATAAATATCTATCTTCATCGTTTTGCGTGCAAAACTCCAGCTTCAGCTTCCTCGGTCTCTCTCTCCCGCGATCAACACTGTGCACACACACTCGGAGGTGTGTTTTCACACACTTGCCCGTTCTCCCTCGTTTCTCGACGGAATTCGACGAATTAATAGTCAAAGTTTATCAACTCGACGAGCCCGTCACGATGATACAAGAATCGAGACCCGAAACTCAGCGGTGGTGGCGCTACGGCACAACAGCGGCGGCGGAACGGACACCCGCCACTTCGCCGCCTTCTTGCGGCGGTTTCAGGCGACATTCCGACGTCACGCCCCACCCCATTTGTTAGGGGAGGTCCCGGCGCAACTCCAGTTTAAACGGCGTGGCCAGCGGTGGCCGGACGGCGGCGCACGCGCCGACTGAAGACCGGCGGCGGTGGTGCGTGCACTGTAGCACCTTGCTCCGCCGCGTTCCGGCGAGATTCGCGATCGGCCGTTGGTGGTTTCTGACGTATTTTGGCCTCCTGAGTCCGATTCCGGGGTCATTTTGAGCGAACGGTGGCCGGAGATGGCTGAACCGGCGAGTGGCGCACCGGCGGCTTTTCGGCGGCGAATTTGGCCCTTTTCCGGTGGGTTTTTGGTGGTGGTCCCTTCACGGAAGTTGCTCAGAATATTGGACCGTAGCGGATAGCGTTGGCCCCGACTCGAGAACCGGACGGCGGAGGCGAACCGGTGGCGGACCGGTCTGGACCGGCGGTCCGATTTTCCGGCGACTTTTCCGGCGGTTGGCTTGGGGGCTTTTGTAGGGCTCGTTACGGGCTTTCCAACGGTATGTCCGGATTTTATTTTCGTTTTACGGTTTGCATTTAATTTCAGTTTTCGTCGTTGGGATTTGGTTCGGTTTTTTTTCAACGAAGTCCCGTGTGTTTGGTATTTTCTGAAATTGGTTGAGGGGTTTTGTCAAGCAGGTCGAGGCGTACGTTTCTGTCCTTCCGGGGATTTTTCCGACCACCGGAGGCGGTGTTCCGGTGGCGGCCGGTGGCTGTTCGGTCGGCTACGGTGGCGGCATTCCGGCGACTTTCGGACAGTAGGTCCGTTTCGTTGTGGTGAGTCCATCGCCACTTTCCGTTCGTCAATCGGATGTCCGGTTGATTTTATATGAATTTTTGAAGCTATTGTATTTTATTCGTTAATTGATTTTAATTGTGCAATTTGATCCCGTATGTGCTATAAATTGAAATTATGAGTTGTATGATACGAGGAAGTATGCTATGATGTATGAATATTTGATTCTTGATTTATCGAATTTATTTGTCTCGTTTTACGCCATCTATTTGAGAATAATTATTGTTTGAAGGGGTGTTAGTGTAATTTTGGAAACTAAATTGATTATGAAATTTTATAAAACATAAGAAACGAATTATGAAAAGATACGTTGTATTTAATTTGAATAAATTTATCAAGTATGCCAATGTGTAATTTGTATATAACTTGTTATGTAATTCATGTTAATTTCGTGAGACTTGGTGCATGATATGATTAGAATTCTTAATGTCCTACTTTATTTTATGTAATTAATGTTATGAATTTTATAAGTTATGCATCTTTTGATATGAAATATGAATTATAATATGCTCTGAATGACTTGATTGAATAGATATGGATTATATGTTGCATCATTTGTATTCGTGAGCATTGCCGTGCGTATATGTGGTTCATTCATGTGTCTAAGTCTTGTTCCGGTGTTCAGTTTGTCCAGGTACACCCGGGGTGGTGTTTTGTCGGCCGTGTTGATTCCGGGGTGGATCAAGCGTCTTGTCTTCGGCCTCTTCGGTGTAAGGTGAGGTTAGGATATAGTTACACCTTATTTCAATGTGCTCGGTTTTGATTGCATGTGATTCAATAAGCCTTATATGTATATAACTAAATGTGAAGTATGTATTTGTTGAATATGTCATGAGTTTGGAAGTATGTTAAGCAATGTACAGGCCTATGTATGCCTCTGTGAGCTGATTTGTTATGTTTTGTTATGTTTTGCCACGCGAAGCTATGCTTCTAACCGTATACTTCTCATGAGCCAAGTTTGGCAAGGACCGAGTTTGACTGAAACGGAAAGTGGTATGTATATATATGTATAAGTTCGGTCTGTCTGTCTCTGTTGTAGCGGGTTATGATATGATTTGTATGTTGGGCCCCGGAGCTATGGGTAAGGAACCCTCGGGACGGTATAGGGCCGTCGAGGTTCGGCCTGTGCATAGTCTCCATCCGGAGTATCCCGCGCGACCTCGGGAGCTAGGGAAGGCGTGATATTCCGATGCCTTCGGTGTACCAGCCGGGGAGGGCACGTTGGGGTTAGCTACCCCGCGTGAGTCTGCTATGGATGGTTTGGGCGTATACACCCTTCCATCACTGGAGTTGAGGATGATATGTTATGATATGTATGTAAGTTTTCTGCTTTGTTTCTGATATGATATGTTATGAGGAGATTGGGGGAGTCGGAGCTCGTACCCGCCGAGTTCTATATGATATGATATGTATGTTCTGTTAAGGTTTATGAAACGGGGATAGATTCTAAGTTAAACAAAAAGGGAGTTTTTATAAGATAAGTTAAGTTTTGATTATGTTAAGAACTAATAGGTTTTGCTAAGTTGTTCGGTAAGATAAATTGGTTTGTTTGATTTGCTAAGTAAGCCCTTTATATATATGTATATCACGGGAAATGATTTAGTGTGCAAAAACTATCCCTGCGTTCATGAACAGTATGAGTTTGATATGTGCTTTGCTCTTATATATATAGTGTGAGTGCGTTAACCCCTCACTCAGTCGAGTTAAGACTGACCCCTCCCCTTTTTCTGTTAGTTTGCAGGTTCTGCTTGGAGTTCGTGCTAGGCGGAGTGTGTCTGTCTTTTGGAGTCTGTTCCGTATCTTTGTCTAGTAGGTGGTCTTGCATTCATTTCTTTAATTCGGTTTATGTATAAGATATGTTTGTTTATGCTATTTGGAATTTAATTATGAATGTATATGTATATTTCGGGATTAGGTATTTATGCTAGTTGAACCCGTCAACTGCTTTTGAATGTTTGATCTTTGCATGGCTTACTTTCTTGCTTCCGCATGGTTGTAGCTTGGTTTTGTTTGTTCAGGGTCTAAGTTCCGCCTAGCCTAGGTGTGAGTTTGTCAGTCTCCCGTTCGCCACTGTTTGGTTCATGTACGGACTTCCCATTTCGTATGTGGATCGGACTTTGGTGCGGGGGATGTGGTGACCCACCGTGCGGGTGCTACATCCTTAAGTGGTATCAGAGCTACCAGGTTCAGAACCGGTGCTCTGGAGTCGTGTCGTGTCAGTTTAGGTCGTACGGCATAGGAATACTTGTGCATTGCATTCGTCTGATGTGAAATTTTGACTTCTCTGTATGAATTTGACTGAGCTTATGTGATTGTGTGCACACTATGATTATGATTTTTGCAAAATTATCATTGTTTTGCTTTAAATTTTATTAAATTACGTATTGCTTCTGCATTACTTATGTGTTCTTAATTGCTTTTATTACTTGACATATCCATGTACTAACCCGCATGCATAGATATTTATTCAATTTGTGAATTACAGGG
Organism: Lantana camara; assembly: GCA_037501455.1. NCBI lineage: Eukaryota > Viridiplantae > Streptophyta > Magnoliopsida > Lamiales > Verbenaceae > Lantana > Lantana camara. Next base: position 43,207,345 of record CM074862.1, on the reverse strand, counting down.
TGTTGCCTCGACGCCAAAATTTTAAATTGATCATGACAACACTTCCCACTTCCACAAAATTATGAAGGAAGATTTGAAACTTCCGTCTTCTGACTACTTGGATGAAAAGCAAATGGACCTCTACAAGAATTTATAACAAGGAATCAATGCTACTGCTATAAAAACGGGTATTATGCATACATGGCACGTGCATCATGCATTGGAGTAAATTTTAATTATTTTGGATATTGTTCTACGTGCTTGATTGCTTTCTTTGCTGGATATGAGTGCACTCCATTCACATCCCTAACCCCACATGCAATAGCTTCGTGATTATATTTAGGTGACTTCCTTACCTGTTCCAACGAGGATCGATTTTAGTGGAAGCTGCATTGGGATCTGAATAAGGGTGGATCAGAAAATGTACAGTTGATTTAACAAACTCACGGTATAGGATGGATAAAAGAGGATGTTTGTATACAAGGGAAACAAGAGACCTTCTAATTAACGAGGTGCCTTCAGGATATATACTTAACTACTTGGAGGTGACTATGAAGAAATCGAGACACTTGTACCATTCGGAGATTCTCAAATGGAGGTCAGGTTATTGTGAAGACACCAATGAGAGCAACTTAGCGGTGGGAGTGTAGTTGGTGGATGCTTGATGAAGAAGAGAAGTAGGGTGACGTCTACAACTTGCAAGATCAACATTCACCCAGCTACACTACAAACTCCTTTTAACTGGATTCCATAGAATTTCTCAAATAAAGGAAGAGTGAAGAAAAGGTCGAGTATGTTTTGGATTCGATATTATATCAACACAAAGGTGAGAACCTTCAAGAGAATTAAAGTAAAGGAGGTTCGTGGTAATCAGCAACAAAGCTTAACTTACGTGGAAAAGAAGCAAAGGGAAGTATGGAAAATGGTATGGCTTAAGATTTCGATCGCGGAAGGAATAAAGGAAGTCAATCAATCCAGTGGATATAAATTTTGGAAGATAACAATGTGAAAGGTTTTATCTAGTTGGGGTATTTCTAGATCCAAGCTGAATTGTCGTGTTGTGGGATTACGTTGACAGACAGGAAACAACAAATGGGAACGATAAAGAAAAGTAAAGAAGTTCTTGGTGGATTTCGGGCGATCAAGTATAAACAATTGGAAGAAAAGGGGTTCACTTAATTATACGAACTCCTAAAGAGTGAACCAAGGAAGTTTTGATCAAAGTGACAACCATGAAGAAGACTCGGGAAGCAATCGGAGAGTAATTACTAAAGAAAAGACAAAATGCTAATTCCATGAGCGTAGAAGATTTCAGGTTCAAGAAATCGTACTTCCAAGCCGTGGAAATGTCCAAGTGATGCTAGATAATTCTGAAGATAAGTAGACCGTGGGAAAAACAAGAAATGATCAACAGTTCGAAACAAGCTTATAATTCAACAAACAAGGAATCAAGTGCCGAGATAAAGCTTAACATTACTACGGTGAACGGTACCTTAAGCATTCATGGCATTTGCACACATACATTTCATAAGTATTTGTATTTATCTTATTTTGCTTGACTATTGTGACAACGTGGAATGCGTGTTGCTGCCTTGATTTTCTTTAACGTGACTAACTGCTTCAATTTTTCATAACTTGAGATTTATTGTTGTTGTGAATTCTTGTAAACTGAATGGATTACATGCTTGTGTAGATTGTTGTGTTTCAGTGTTTATAAAATTTCCCAAATGGCTCACTAACCCTACATGCACCTACATGCATATTATAATTTTATCTTACAGTGATCCCATCGCGATATCCCCCTTGAGTTGAGCATGAATGATGAGTCTATACTCTAGGGACACCGATATCAGTCGGGTAAAGGTACACTATACATGCATCCCATGTTTTGCATTCGGTGCTACTTTAATGTGTGTATGTAGGAATGCTGTGTAAGTGAACTTGTGTGCTAGAGAGTTGTTGAGATCTCTCTAATTACGTGTTAGGGAGATGTGGGATTCTCCCTATTTATGTGATAGAAAGATGCTGGATTCTTTCTAAATTATGTGAGCAAGAGATGCTGGATTCTCTTGGAGTTAGATGTTTGAGAGATGCTGGATTCTCTCGAATCTAGGGTTTGAGAAATGCTGGATTTTCTCAAACTAGGATGTTTGGAAGATGTGGAAGTCTGCCAGACCTAGGTTGAGAGACGGGGCTCTCTCGATTACGTGGTTGAGAGACGGGGTTCTCTCAATTCTGTGCCTGAGAGACGGGGTTCTCTCCTTTGATGTGCTGGGAGACGGGGTTCTCTCTTTCTTGTGTGCTGAGAGATGTGATTCTCTCTTGTTTGTCGCGGCTGAGTTACGTGTGGCCTGTTATTGGGTTGCAATCGACGAGGAAGCGACGGTATCGAGCTTTGGGTGCAGTGGCCTAGTGGGGGATCGAACGAGTTTGAAGCGACCAACGATCAAGTATTTGCACAAACCTCTGGGACTACGGAACTCTGCAGGGAGTTGATGCAATCAGTGAGAGTAAACTTCTCAGTCAGGGCTGACTCTACACGATCTCAGGAGATGGATTGAAGTATTCCAGCTCGAAGATTTACGACTCAGTGGTAGGACCTGAGGACAGGTCCTTTTGAAGGAGGGGAGATTGTGACACCCCGTTCGTCCGACGTATAAGGTACGCCGCGTTCCAAACTTTTAATGTGTTTAATTATGTGATTTTATATTTTTCGTGGCCCTATTTTGAACTCTTTTAGAGTTTAGGGGCCCCTTTGTAATTTTCTCCTTCAAGGGGTTTTTCGGTCATTTCTCGTTCGGTCGAGATTTTGACTTCTTTGACCCTTCCTTTGCGTCCGGGGCATCGAGACGAGTCCGTAGACTCTAAGTTTGCCCAATTCTGACTTCATTAGCTCTTTCTACCGATCGTTTCTTCGCGTGAGGACCGGGATAAATATCTATCTTCATCGTTTTGCGTGCAAAACTCCAGCTTCAGCTTCCTCGGTCTCTCTCTCCCGCGATCAACACTGTGCACACACACTCGGAGGTGTGTTTTCACACACTTGCCCGTTCTCCCTCGTTTCTCGACGGAATTCGACGAATTAATAGTCAAAGTTTATCAACTCGACGAGCCCGTCACGATGATACAAGAATCGAGACCCGAAACTCAGCGGTGGTGGCGCTACGGCACAACAGCGGCGGCGGAACGGACACCCGCCACTTCGCCGCCTTCTTGCGGCGGTTTCCGGCGACATTCCGACGTCACGCCCCACCCCATTTGTTAGGGGAGGTCCCGGCGCAACTCCAGTTTAAACGGCGTGGCCAGCGGTGGCCGGACGGCGGCGCACGCGCCGACTGAAGACCGGCGGCGGTGGTGCATGCACTGTAGCACCTTGCTCCGCCGCGTTCCGGCGAGATTCGCGATCGGCCGTTGGTGGTTTCTGACGTATTTTGGCCTCCTGAGTCCGATTCCGGGGTCATTTTGAGCGAACGGTGGCCGGAGATGGCTGAACCGGCGAGTGGCGCACCGGCGGCTTTTCGGCGGCGAATTTGGCCCTTTTCCGGTGGGTTTTTGGTGGTGGTCCCTTCACGGAAGTTGCTCAGAATATTGGACCGTAGCGGATAGCGTTGGCCCCGACTCGAGAACCGGCCGGCGGCGGCGAACCGGTGGCGGACCGGTCTGGACCGGCGGTCCGATTTTCCGGCGACTTTTCCGGCGGTTGGCTTGGGGGCTTTTGTAGGGCTCGTTACGGGCTTTCCAACGGTATGTCCGGATTTTATTTTCGTTTTACGGTTTGCATTTAATTTCAGTTTTCGTCGTTGGGATTTGGTTCGGTTTTTCTTCAACGAAGTCCCGTGTGTTTGGTATTTTCTGAAATTGGTTGAGGGGTTTTGTCAAGCAGGTCGAGGCGTACGTTTCTGTCCTTCCGGGGATTTTTCCGACCACCGGAGGCGGTGTTCCGGTGGCGGCCGGTGGCTGTTCGGTCGGCTACGGTGGCGGCATTCCGGCGACTTTCGGACAGTAGGTCCGTTTCGTTGTGGTGAGTCCATCGCCACTTTCCGTTCGTCAATCGGATGTCCGGTTGATTTTATATGAATTTTTGAAGCTATTGTATTTTATTCGTTAATTGATTTTAATTGTGCAATTTGATCCCGTATGTGCTATAAATTGAAATTATGAGTTGTATGATACGAGGAAGTATGCTATGATGTATGAATATTTGATTCTTGATTTATCGAATTTATTTGTCTCGTTTTACGCCATCTATTTGAGAATAATTATTGTTTGAAGGGGTGTTAGTGTAATTTTGGAAACTAAATTGATTATGAAATTTTATAAAACATAAGAAACGAATTATGAAAAGATACGTTGTATTTAATTTGAATAAATTTATCAAGTATGCCAATGTGTAATTTGTATATAACTTGTTATGTAATTCATGTTAATTTCGTGAGACTTGGTGCATGATATGATTAGAATTCTTAATGTCCTACTTTATTTTATGTAATTAATGTTATGAATTTTATAAGTTATGCATCTTTTGATATGAAATATGAATTATAATATGCTCTGAATGACTTGATTGAATAGATATGGATTATATGTTGCATCATTTGTATTCGTGAGCATTGCCGTGCGTATATGTGGTTCATTCATGTGTCTAAGTCTTGTTCCGGTGTTCAGTTTGTCCAGGTACACCCGGGGTGGTGTTTTGTCGGCCGTGTTGATTCCGGGGTGGATCAAGCGTCTTGTCTTCGGCCTCTTCGGTGTAAGGTGAGGTTAGGATATAGTTACACCTTATTTCAATGTGCTCGGTTTTGATTGCATGTGATTCAATAAGCCTTATATGTATATAACTAAATGTGAAGTATGTATTTGTTGAATATGTCATGAGTTTGGAAGTATGTTAAGCAATGTACAGGCCTATGTATGCCTCTGTGAGCTGATTTGTTATGTTTTGTTATGTTTTGCCACGCGAAGCTATGCTTCTAACCGTATACTTCTCATGAGCCAAGTTTGGCAAGGACCGAGTTTGACTGAAACGGAAAGTGGTATGTATATATATGTATAAGTTCGGTCTGTCTGTCTCTGTTGTAGCGGGTTATGATATGATTTGTATGTTGGGCCCCGGAGCTATGGGTAAGGAACCCTCGGGACGGTATAGGGCCGTCGAGGTTCGGCCTGTGCATAGTCTCCATCCGGAGTATCCCGCGCGACCTCGGGAGCTAGGGAAGGCGTGATATTCCGATGCCTTCGGTGTACCAGCCGGGGAGGGCACGTTGGGGTTAGCTACCCCGCGTGAGTCTGCTATGGATGGTTTGGGCGTATACACCCTTCCATCACTGGAGTTGAGGATGATATGTTATGATATGTATTTAAGTTTTCTGCTTTGTTTCTGATATGATCTGTTATGAGGAGATTGGGGGAGTCGGAGCTCGTACCCGCCGAGTTCTATATGATATGATATGTATGTTCTGTTAAGGTTTATGAAACGGGGATAGATTCTAAGTTAAACAAAAAGGGAGTTTTTATAAGATAAGTTAAGTTTTGATTATGTTAAGAACTAATAGGTTTTGCTAAGTTGTTCGGTAAGATAAATTGGTTTGTTTGATTTGCTAAGTAAGCCCTTTATATATATGTATATCACGGGAAATGATTTAGTGTGCAAAAACTATCCCTGCGTTCATGAACAGTATGAGTTTGATATGTGCTTTGCTCTTATATATATAGTGTGAGTGCGTTAACCCCTCACTCAGTCGAGTTAAGACTGACCCCTCCCCTTTTTCTGTTAGTTTGCAGGTTCTGCTTGGAGTTCGTGCTAGGCGGAGTGTGTCTGTCTTTTGGAGTCTGTTCCGTATCTTTGTCTAGTAGGTGGTCTTGCATTCATTTCTTTAATTCGGTTTATGTATAAGATATGTTTGTTTATGCTATTTGGAATTTAATTATGAATGTATATGTATATTTCGGGATTAGGTATTTATGCTAGTTGAACCCGTCAACTGCTTTTGAATGTTTGATCTTTGCATGGCTTACTTTCTTGCTTCCGCATGGTTGTAGCTTGGTTTTGTTTGTTCAGGGTCTAAGTTCCGCCTAGCCTAGGTGTGAGTTTGTCAGTCTCCCGTTCGCCACTGTTTGGTTCATGTACGGACTTCCCATTTCGTATGTGGATCGGACTTTGGTGCGGGGGATGTGGTGACCCACCGTGCGGGTGCTACAAAAGACCCGCCGTTCGATATTGTCCGCTTTGGCCAAGGGTAGACCCCAAGCGCCTCACCGTTTTACTTTTTCCCGACATAATTTAAACCACCACTTAAGGGGTGCCTGCGCAGGAAAACGCATCTACTAAGGGGAGGGGAATCCACTTCTTATAAAGCAGCTTCAAGCCCACCTCCAATCCGATGTGGGATATTACATCCGCCCCCCCATAGAGTCCCAGTGTCCTCACTGGCACACCGAATCCGGGCCCCTGGCTCTAATACCATTTGTAACAGCCTAAAGCCTCATCGTTCGATATTGTCCACTTTGGCCAAGGGTAGACCCCAAGTGCCTCACGGTTTTACTTTTTCCCGACAGAATTTAAACCACCACTTAAGGGGTACCTGCCCAGGATAACGCGTCTACTAAGGGGAGGGGGATCCACTGCTTATAAAGCAGCTTCAAGCCTAGCTCCAAGCATACGAGCACTTTGCATTTTGGAATTGAGCTTAGGTGATGATTTGGTGTGTGAACATGAAAGTGGAAATTCTTGGTGTTCTTGGGGGGATTTAAGTGTTTATATGAGGTTTTATTGTATCTTGATCATGTATACATGCTTATTTCCAGAATTCATGCATTTTAGTATGAATTTGATCAAGTTTTGGTGTTGTTGAATTTATCCCGAGAGCCTCCCCTATTCTGCTCTGTTTCTGCATTTACAGAGGAACGGGAACGGCCCTTCCCGTCCCCAGTTCATTATGGGAACGGTCGTTCCCACTCCTTTGAATTCTAAGACGGCGCGCGCATGGGAACGACCGTTCCCATTTTGGCCTGCGAGCCGGAAGGGCCGTTCCCAGCAAAGTCGCCATTTATAAATGAAAAGCGCAGGGGCGTTTTCGGTGTGCCATGGGAACGGCCCTTCCCAGTTTACACTTAAGGCCGGAATGGCCGTTCCCATGCCTCTGACAGAACAAATGTGACTGCATAAAATGTGATTTTTGAGATGTTGATCCAATGATTTCTTTGACCCCAAATTGCTATTATATGATTAATTACATGCTAAAATAAGATGTTTTCATGCTACATTATATATTGCACTTTATCTCGTTGCATTTTCGCCATTCGTCAAGTTTGGTCCATTTTGAGTCATGTGTCACGTGTACACGTCTATCTTGCACAGACCAGCTTCACGGGGACGAGGAGCAAGCTTTGTAGGCCGTGCCCTACTTGTCTTTTATCGGTAGAGGTGAGGTTTAATTGTTAGTTATATAGAACCCGTATAACCATTATGTGGATTTCAAGCCACAAGGTATTTATATTCATTTATAATGATTTCTAAAATTACACATAATTGCAAGCAAGCCATGTTCATGAAAAGCAAGTAATGTATAGTGATTTATTGATTGTCCATGTTTTGGCGAGTCAAGCACGTCGCGTTGGGCCCGAGGATAGTAATTTGAGCTAACCGGGAAAACATGGGCTGACGGGTAACTCGAATGCTATCCTCACCACATTGGGATGACCCCTGAATCCGCTAGGAGATTAGTGGAGGAAGGAGTTCCGGGCTGAGGGATTCATGTACCCTCTGCTCAATGAGCATGAATGATAGGGCCTTGCAATCCTATCATCAACCGGAGGAAGAAGGAGACTGGGGACGGGTCCGGCACCACGGATTATCCTCGGGTTATTGTCATGATTCCACGTATTGATTGTCTTGCCTGAATACACCTGCACGACTGCATGATAGCTAAATTGCATGATCACCTATTAACTGATAAAGCAAGCATGTATTGTACACAGTTGGAGTAAGGTTGGAGAATTGCCCTCACTCGCCGGGCCACGTATTGCACGTATTGAATGCATGAAAATGATTCAAGTATTTAATATTTATAGTTGTAATCTCGGGCGAGTTCTCTATTATTATGAACTTATAATACTCTTAATTAAAAAACCTTACCCGAGGTTGTAACTTGCATGTTATCTGCACTAATATATATGTATTGCCCTTCACTCAGTCTTCCATGGACTGACACCCCACCTTTCAGGTTGTCGCGGTTGTGTGCTAGGCGGGAGTCAGGGTCGTGTCTTGTCGTACAGCTGAGTCTTGCACTTCATACCTTTCATGTTGTTCTTGATGTATCAGAATTAGCATGTTACGATTATTGTTAATAGTTAGAGACTTTTATCTGTATGATACGTAGGAGATGATAATGTATTGATATCTATTAGTACGTATACCTTTACGGTAAATATGGTACCTATATTAATGATATTATGCTTCCGCTTTTACCTTTTATGTCTCGATTTGGTTTTACTTTGGGGTATAGTCCCGCCTAGCTAGCCTGTTTCTTTTACTTGTCACCCGTTCGCTATAGGTTAGTTCATGTACGGATTGTCCGTTTCGTATGTGGATCGGCCTATAGTGCGGGGGTGTAGTATCTCCACGTGTAGGGGTGCTACAGAGTTAATTAGGTGACATTTGCAATTACTAACCGGCATGCACACACCTATATTGTAGTTCTTGAAATTCTTAGGATGCCTCCATGTCAACAAAGTTATGATCAACCTTCTCAATCACATCCTCGTCCACCTCTCAATGTCGAGGAGCTTATGGTTGCGATGTTTCAACACTTCCAACCGAATCAAGGACAAACTTCATCCGTGGCACCGTCTGTGGATCTAATTGCAACCTTATACCGAGAGTTTAGGGTTTTTAATCCTTCTCAATTCCGAGGAGGTGATGATATTGGGGCAGAGGAACGACTTATGGAGATAGAAGGGATATTTAGAGTATGGCCATGCAACCCTCAAAACATGACCCTTCTCATCACATTATTTTTACAAGGACAAGCTAAACAATGGTGGTCTAGAATTGCTCAACAATTACAAGCAATAAATATAGATTTGACATGGGAAGTGTTTGTTCGGGAATTTAGAAAGAGATACACGCCGGCTATACTTCGAGAACGAAGACTTGAAGAATTCCTCACCTTAAAACAAGGTAGCAAAACCATTATGCAGTATCTAGAGGAGTTCAAGAAATTAGGCGTATACATACGCCATATTACAAACGATGATAGGGTGACGACAAGATATTTCATGGAAGGCCTTCGAGGTGAAATAAAGGAAGCCCTGATTGCTAAGGATATAAGCACGTGGGAAAAAGCTACTAAGAGAGCTTTGAAGCTCGAAAATTGGATTCTAACAAGAAGCAGAGGAGAAGGTACTTTAGAGCAACCACTCGGATCGGGATCATGCTCCAACTTCCAAGTAAAAGAGAGACCCTCTCGACATTATATGGAAATCGGAGGAGGGCATAAGAAGGAACATAAGTCCCGAAACACTCCACGGGCCGAAGGAGAGTTCCAGCCATGCGCTCATTGCTGCGGAACTAACCATACTTATGAGGGGTGTTGGATAAGACTAAGAAGATGCTACTCTTGCGCGTCTTTAGAGCACAAGTTCCAGAATGCGACCGTACGAGGACCAATAAGCAAAGGAGAAGGAACCAAAGGCTTTAGAAGGGAGACCTAATCGAACTCAGAATTGAGGTACTTGCATTCATGGCATCTCATTCCATGTATTGTTTAAATTTGGGGTAACCCACTTTTGTTGTTACTGAATTGCCTCTTTTGTGCGTATGTCTATTATTTACGTGTGATCCTTTCCCTTTCTTATTACTTACGCTTGTGGCGTGTTGTTGCTTAGTTATCCGGAGTGACAACTTTGAGTGTACGAGTGTTTTAGCCCTGCGGTAAGTGGAGGGTCGTGCTTTCTACCGAGCTTCCAAGGATATTCATCAGATTTGAGAAGGTGCGAGTGGAGGAAGTCCGGTGACTATGCCATTCGTGTATCTCCGAGCTCTTGAGTAACTGGAAATAAATCAAATGGTGGGTGATGAATCTCGTATATACCCTCACATCGTGTGAGACAAATCGAGCTGCTCCTAGCTGGAATCAACTTATGTAGGAGCTCTCCATCTACCCTTGAAGAATCAAACCCCTTGGCACGTGAAGACCTTCCCCGAGCTAACCCTTGTCAGGACGTCATGAACCTCGAACTTGGGTGAATACGGAAGAGTTGCTCATAGTTCTAACTCGAGCGGTAGGACCTGAAGATAGGTCCCCTTGAGGGGGGTGAGTTTGTAGCATCCCGCTAGTTCGACATTTCCAGGTACGCGTCACGAGAGAGTTTAATTCCGTATTAATGTGATTCGCATGCTTTAAATGTCAACGTGTAATTTATTTAAGTTATATGCGCATTAGAATTTAATTAAATGTTTGGGCTCGAATGTCTAATATTTGTAAGTTTAGGGACCTAATTATAATTAGGGTGTTTTATCCTTCAAGGCTACCTTGAGCTCGGGAATTCGAATTCGAATTCTGACTTCACTTTTGGATTTATTTTGATGATTCGGGTCCAACGGGACTAGCCTTGACTTTTTCTAAAGCCGTTTGACCTACCCACCGATTTGATTTCTAACCGATTGAAACCGAACCGAACCGGTTTTCTTGGCCTTAATAAACCAAACCAACTCTCTTCTCCCTCATTCTTGCTCCATCGTTCCATAAGAGAAAAGGAAGAGAAAAGAAGAGTTTTCCCACCCGCACCCCTAGAGCTCAAGATTTCGTCTCCAATTCTCATCCAATCAACAATCCAAGGTAAGAATTGAACTTCTCTTCTCGTGTGCTTCGTTTCTATCCGATTAAATTCCATTTTCTTTCCTTGAATTCTTGAACTTGAAAGAGATGATGAATAGTTCCAATATATCAAAATTTGAGAATATGCTTTGTCCTTTGATTCCCTTGCTTCAAGCTTGATATATGTTGTTCTTATGAGTGTATATGATGCCTATTTGGTGGTTTTTGGTTTGTTGGTTGGAGCTTGGGTAAATCACCATTAATGGAGCTTAAAAGGTTGAAAATGGCAACTTGTTTAATTCTTGTTTTCATGCCTTATAATTGAGATATGTGTTAGAGCATGCATATGTGAACTTATGCCTTGAATTTAAAGTGTTTTGGTTGAGTTTTGTGCTTTGTTGCCTTCTCCCTTGAGTCCCCTGCTGTTTCTGTGTTTTTTAGGGCCTGGACATGATCCACGGGCATGAATTTTGGCTTCAAGAGTGTGGATTGTGAGGCAGGGACTTGGGGTTTTTCGGCTGAGAATCCACTGGTGTGGATTTTTGGGCTTGGAAGAATCCACGGTCGTGGACCCTCCCCTGTTTTCTGTTTCAGTTTGTTTTGCTCCGTTGAACCTTCATCCGAACTCCGATTGACCTGAATTTTGAACCCACAGAAACTTCTTAAAGTCTAGAATCTTCCCCAATTGGAATTTCCTCCATATCTTTCCTCGTTATAACCGTTCCATTTTTGTGTCGCCACTCCGTCGAAATTCTGCTTTTGCCCAACTTTGAACCTACGCCATTTTTGCCTCGCTTTGAACCATGATTCGACCCATATATTATTTGAAACATCTATTTGTGTACTTTCTTTCTCAAGAAACAAAACTCATTTACCATTTCTCAAACTCATGTTATGATCATTTTCCTACAGCTTGTCCATTCCGAAAATTTTCAGCTTTTGTCCGTTTTGCCTGGAACCGTTCCTTATGCTTTTCTTTCGCTTTCCTTGCACCCTTTTCACCTCTAAAATTTTTCCTAACCTGTTTTATCTTGTTTTTGTGTATGCATTTGATCTTATATGCATTTTCTGTTGCTTGAGCAACATGAATTGTTTGCACGAAGCACATATGCACCTTGTTACGTACCTCCTCCTTATGTTATACATTAATTGTGCACAAGAACATGTTTTATGGTAATAAATTAATATTTTGAGCTATGTAACATCTCTCTTCGCATTTTAGTGGAGTGAATATATGTTATGCTTATATGATTGCATCTCCTATATGCATGAACATACGCCGTGCATCTATGTGGTTCATTCTTGAGTCTAAGTCTTGCCTTTTGCCTTCAGTTTGTCCAGGTGCTCCTGGGGTGGGGTTTTGTCGGTCAAGTTTATTCTGGGGTGGATCAATCGGGTGTCTTCGGCTTTGTTGGTGTAAGGTGAGGTTAGGATATAGTTGTAAGGTGAGGTTAGGATATAATTATTTCCTAATGAAAGGTGCTGGTTTTTCAATGCATGTGACGTATAATCGTCTATGTATATGTAAATATGTGTGAGATATGTATTTTGTTGGCTTTATCGTATGCTTGAAAGTATGAATGCTATGTATGAGCCTATGTATGCTTAGTTTCGATTTTGTTATGATGTTGGGGTTGGTGTGTGATATGTACGTACGATATGCCTGTTCTATGGGTGTTTGTGAGTCTAGCGGGTTAAGTTTACGAGTTGTGTGTGTTTGTGTGTGTGATGGGCCCCGGAGATTTGTACGAAGGAGCCCCGGGACGGTGTCGGGCCGTCGGGTTACTCCCGAGTACGGTCTCCACTAAAAGGATCAACCCGGACCCCACCAGGAGGTTGGTTGGGGAATGGAATCCTCGGGCGTGAGTGTCATGAAACTCACGACCCATACATATAAGTGTGGATGGTTAGGGTATGTTTCAACCCTCCCATCATCCGGAGTAGAGAAGGTACGTTTGTTTTGATTTCGTCTATTTAGGCTATGTGTGAGATAAAGAAGTTGGCTGGATTTGCACTCATACCCACCGAGTTTTACGTTTGTCAGTCATAAGTTCCTGAAACGGGGGTAGACTCTCAAATTAAGATAAAAGTTGATATGTTTTTAACCTAAGGAAATATGCTACGATATGACTATTCAGTTTGCTTTTCTTTGCTTTCACTGTACGTTTTGTAACTTAAGCTTTGTTGATTTTGTTCGTTAAGCCACCCTATATATATATATTATCACGGGCAAGTATTTTGGCATGTAAAAACTAACCCCGGATTCACGAACATCGCTTCTACAACGTGCTATGCTCTATATATATGTAGGTATGCGTGTGTAGCCCCTCACTTAGTCCTTGGACTGACCCTCCTCCCTCCCTATGTTTTAGCTTTGCAGGTTTGCGTTGGAGTTTGAGCTAGGCAGCCTGAGTCAGTCTTGGAGTCCGTTTTGGAGTCAAATCTTCTATTTAAGTTCAAGTCCTTTTCATTTCATATTCAAATTTGATTAAGTTTGTATAACATGATCTTCGTATAGGTATTTGAACGTATTGTTTAATTTGTGTGGAAATTCGGGACTGGTTACGGCAGGTTTTCTTTATTAGTTGAACCCGTTTGAATTGTGAATTATGTTTTAAGTTTATGTTTGATGTTCGGGATTAGGGACTTGCTAGTTGAACTCGTCACTTGTATGATTGAAGTTTTATTATTGGCATGTTTAAACTTCCGCATACGCGCACTTTGCATTTTGGATTTTGGTGATTACATCCCTCCTAGCTTAGGTGCATGGGTTATCTCCCGTTTGCCTATGCTCGGTTTATGTGCATGCTTTCCATCTCACATGTGGATTGGGTCTAGGTACGGGGATGTGGCATCCCATTGTGTGGGGTGTTACATTTTGAGCCAAAATAATATATTTATATATCGAGTCTTTTAAGAGTAAATGATTTCAAACGTAAGCCTTTCTTTTATGAAACCATATCCTATGATTTTGGCGAGCGCATGTTATGATCGCACGGGCCCCGGAACTTAGTGTATGTGGCTATCTGGGGAGGCAAGGGCCGACGGTGATACCATATGCTAGTTCCAACCAAATTACGGCGAAACCGGCCTCGTTCAGGAGTTTTGATGAGGAAAGGCTAATCGGGCTTTTGACGATTCATATACCTCACTAGCCATCATGTATGAGGTGCTCGGGCCCTGCAAACCCGTCCACCACCCGGAGGAAAAAGGTGTATATGTATGATTATGGTCATGATATGATTGTGTGCGAAAGATATATGTATGATAACCAATGAATCATGTTATGAATACGCAAGGAGAAGGTTGGAGATTAGGCACGCCCACTCGCCGGCCTTGAAACTCATGATTAAATATGAATGAATATGATAGTTATAGTCCCGTAGATGTCCTTCTTTGTCTTACCCACTTGGGAAATCTTATAAAAACTTCATACGGGTTTATAGCTTGCATGTATATGTTTAAATTCTGCGATATTTATATTTATGCCCTGTTTTATACCCACCAGTCTCCTTTAGAGTGAACCCGGTTTGTTTTCAGTTGTTTTGTGCAGGTTAAGGAGTGCTAGGCGGGAATACAAGTTGTCTATGTCTTGCATTAGTGTTTAGCACTCTATTTATGTTTCACTCGCACTCATATTACTATTTTGGTATATGATCATGTTTATGGAGCGTATATGATTTTGTAGGCCGTGTGGGCCGTTGAATACTTGAATGATATTGTATATCTATTTTGGAGCTCGGTGGCTCATTGTATATATACATATTTTGGTTTTGCTTCCGCATTTTTGTTATCACTCTGATTTTATATTATGTTGTGTTTGGATGGTTTAAGGGTTAGTCCTGCCTAGCGTAGCGCGTGTGTTTGTGTCCCTATTCGCCCTGATTTGGCATGTGTATGAATTTTCCATTTCATATAAAGCTCGGGTCTCGGTGCGGGGGATGTGGTGCCTCACACTCGGGTGCTACAAGGATTGGACCTCAGAAGTTGTCATTGACTGAAAGGTTCTTTCGAATATATATTCATTGTTCGGGTAGGGGTCACACACCTGTTGCTAGGCTATGGTCATGTGATCTGTGAACTAATAAAGCGTATTAGTCTCACCGCTAACTGAAAATGAACCTAGGGGGTCACACACAAATGCCAGATTCAAAGGGTATTTGGAAAGATCAAATAGTTGATCGAAACGAGACCACACGTGTACATATGGCACGTGAGCTCGAGTTGGGCGTATAGTCCGACTGAGAAATTGGACCATATGTTAATTAATTGGAGAATTAATTATAAAGCCGAAGTATAATTAATTAAGAGAATTAATTATAAATCCCTAATATAATTAATTAGGAGAATTAATTTTAAAGCCAAATAAAATTAATTAGAGAATTAATTTTAGCCCGCTAGAATTAATTAATAATTAATTCTGAAGCCCTTCGTGGAATTAATTGAGAGAATTAATTATAGGTATTTAACTATTTAAGTATTTAATTATTTAGTTGTTCTAATTTGATTAGAATAAATAAATAAATATTAAATATCTTCTATTTATTATTCTAGTAAATGTTAATTCTAATAAGATTAGAATAAATATTATTGGAATAAGATATTTAATTATTATTAGAATAATTAAATATTCCTAATTTGATTAGGAGCTCATATCTAGAAGGAATAGATATCTAATTTTGAATAAGACTCCTATTACTTGGAGAGAAAGGAAATAGAAG
Organism: Lantana camara; assembly: GCA_037501455.1. NCBI lineage: Eukaryota > Viridiplantae > Streptophyta > Magnoliopsida > Lamiales > Verbenaceae > Lantana > Lantana camara. The sequence goes on along the minus strand of CM074862.1, from coordinate 43,191,828 downwards.
AAAAGTCAAAGTTAGAACCCGATTCCAACTAGACTAAGGGGATTTCGAACCTTAGCCTATATATAGGCAAGGAGGTTGAAATTTTCAGCTCACGCGTGACATGGGGATCACGCCCAAACTACGGCTTCATGATGGGAGAATTCTCTTGCTCTCTGTCTTCTCATTTTGTTTCTTTCTTTACACATGTCATAGTAATAGCATGCTCACTCACATGATTTGAATCTAGGTCTGGTGTGGATTATTACTCTAGAGGAGACCTGTAATGGAACAACGTGCTAATGTGTGCATTGCATTAAGATATGTGACTTGCTTGAATTATGTGTTTTAAAATTGTTACTTTCTTTTCTCAAATTATTGTTGTTGCATACTTTACGTGCGCTAGTTGTTCCATTTACGTGCTATAATCACTCGCTAATCACATGCATCATATTTTCACCTCCCTTGTGTATTGTAGGTTAATATCTTACAACAGTCAACCACTCATCTCAACGACCATGGCCCCTAAGTTGAAATTGGGGTCAAGTAGATGTAAAGGCTCTTCAAAATCGTTGAGTTATCACAAAGATAACTAATCCACCAAGATGAAGGGCAAAATGGCTCGATTTATTGGAAGAGATCTTCTGTTCGTACCGAGCTTGTCATTTTCTAAAGAACAAGGCTCGTGTACTCATTGTGGAGGACCAAATCACTCCTAAGAGACTTGTAGAAAGCGATTGGGAACTTGTTTTGGGTGCGGTGCTTCCGATCACATGGTCGACTCATGTCCTTACAATACCCAAAAGAAATTGAAGGAGTCCAAGAAATTAGTTCAATTCTTGGAGGGAATTAGGGAAGACCTTCGGGAAATGGAAACCGGGATCGAGTCTAAAACTTGGATTAAGAGTACCCAAGAAGCCCTCCGGGTTGAATCCAAGAAATTAAAAGAAAGGGGTCGAGTAGGGAGAATTGGATTGGGAAGTAACTCGGGATCGGAATCCAAGAGGGGCCAAGAAAACTCATAAGCAGGCCAAAAGGAAAGAAGAAAATGAAAGAACTTCCATGCATAGAGCAACCACCACGTGCTCATTGTAGGAGAAATTCTCATACTCATGAGAATTGTTCGAAGAGATTGGGGTGATGCCACGGATGTGGATCGCAGAAACATAAGTTGGAAGAATGTGAACGACAAAGGCCAAAGAAACACCCGAGAGGTAATTGCATTCATCGCACGAGCATCCATCCCAAATTGTATCTTTATGTTTATTTGTGATGTGCTTTATGCATTGCCATTACTTGTTGTTTTCTTATTTGAATTGTTGACCAATGTGACGCATAGCATAAGCAAATCTAACCCGACATGCATGAGTTTAATGTTTTCATGATAGCTTGCAATTGAAAAAAGTCTTCCTTCGTGATGATGACTTTGAAGATTCGATTGAAGTTATAACAAGATGTTAAGGGTGTTATCGAAAGGAGAAGATTTGCATTATATTACGTGAATCTTCTCCTTACCTACTTGATGTATCGGTTTGGAATTCAAGAAGGAAGGCCTTTTCAACGATGGATAATCAAGAGAGTATTGAAATGAGAAGCGGAACCGGGAACAAGTACCTGAACTCAATTCCTAGGAGCGGAAAATGAATGATTCACCATTTAACGTGAATACCAAGGAAAAGAGTGATGCACTACAGAGAGCTCAATGGCTCATTCTTTCTTGAGTATACAAATGTCCGACGGAGGAGAACTTTATTGGAAAAACATAACCGGAATAATTGAAGAGGAATTGAAGGTTCTCTTCTTGATGAATCTTAAGTTAGCACGGCGAGAGCCTTTCCCCTCAACGAGAAATTTATAATGGATATCGTTAGTAGATGACGAGAATGGGAAATGACGAGGAACTAGGAAGTTCAAAGTTTTAATTTACCGATGGAGCAAGATGGTTGACTCATTATTTAAGGATATCACAAAGAAAAGAGGTATCAGGTAGAGTATGGGCACTCGGGGTGAATACTCTATGAAAATGTAAAAGGGAAATGGAAGAGCTTTGAGGGATCGAAGAATCATGGAGAGTATGAAGATGTATCCACTAGGGCATATTACTCGATAATGCTAAAGGGCACTCTTTACCAGACCACAAAATGCAAGAGAAAGAAGCCGCGAGGTTGAGATTCGAATTTGATAATGTTTAAGAGACCTTGGGACTTTGGGGGAAAAGAATTTAATCAACCCCTCATGCCGATTAGGGGATTTTTAAAGGAGAAAAGAGAATTGCTCAGGGTTAAGTATCACCAATTAGAGATGGAGTTGGGAGAAGTTTGGAATAATCAAGCTAGGGATTCGTTCAAGAAAACCGAAGTCGAGGAATTCGAGTCACGAACTTTATAAGACATCAACCTTGACTCGTCACACTAACTCATTAATGTGAAGGACTCCGAGAAATGGTGAACGGTACATAAATCATTCATGGCACGTGTATCATTCATCTTTGATCATTATATAATTCTTGTGTGTTTTGTTCGTGTGTGTTTGTTGTGTATTTTGCTCGAGTGTATGGTTTTCACGGTAAGTCGAGGGTCGTGTTTACAACAGTTTTTTGGAGCGAGCAAGAAGTGGTGGTTAGCCCTTTAGCAAAGGGACTTCTTCAGTTAGAAGGTACAAATGGTGGAAGTTCAGTAACTATGCCATTCTTGTAACACTGAGCTCTTGAGTAGTTGGAATGAATCAAACGATGGGTGATGAATCGTCTTGGACCCTCCTATCGTGCGAAACATTTTAGTTTCTCCTAGCACGGGTCAAGCATTAAGGATTTTCTCCAACAAGTTTTCAAAAAGTGATCAAATCCCTTATGCAAGAAGACCTTACCGGGCTAATCCTTGTCTGGACGTAATGAACCTCGAACTTGGGTGAATACGGAAAGTTGTTCGAGCTTGAAACTCGAGCAGACGAACCTAGGGACCAGGTTCTTTTAAGGGGGGATTTTGTGATACCCCGTTTCTCCGACAATCCAGGTATAATGTCACGAGAGGGTTTCTGACTTTTTATTTTCTCTTTAGATTTAATTTATATGTTGATTTATTCTTTTAAGTGATTTATATGCCCTAAGTGTTTAAATTTCACGTTTAACTTTCGTATTTAATTTCTTTAACTTGAATTTAATTCCCGAACTATGTGATTGTGTGATTTATTTGAATTATATGTCTATGAACTCTTTTACGTGTTTATTTTATTCGTTTTATTTGCTCCTTTCGATCGGAGACCATTTCTTGTTTTGGGGGACTCGAGGGCCTAACGGAGCTTTAGCACACCTTCTGTTCCGGAGGCCACAACTTGAGATCAAGAATTCGGATTCAAAATTTGGAAGTGGCGTTGGACTTGTAACAAGATTTGGGAGCTAAGGAACCAAGACTTGTATATTTCTAAGCCCGTTTGAGCCTCCGAAATTTTTTCGAACCGAGCCATATCTGCAGATTCGCCACCTTGGAGTATTTTGGGCATAACTCTTTCAATATTTAACCTTTTGACTTGATTCTTGGCCCTACTTAACCCCAACTCAACACTCAATCACTGCAAACTCTCTCCATTTCGTTCAAGGCAATGGAAATAAGAGAATTTTCAGAAAACTTGAACCCTCATGTCCATTCCCGTCACTATTCACCAAGGAAGAGTTTGGAGCTCAAATCTTCATTTAACTCAACCAAATTCAAGGGGTAAGTGTATGATTGTTATCGCCGTGCTTATGAGGTCTTTCATCCATAAATTACAGATTTTAATCTAAGTTTTATATGGTTTTGAGGCATGATATGAATAGTAAGGGTTTAAATGTACATGTGAAATATATGCCAACTCTTGTTTTATTTGTTGATTTCAAGCTAGATATATGATCACATCAGTCTCAGTAATGGTTATATGAACTAAAATTAGTTGGTAGTTTCATGGTTGTTGAGTTACCATGAGTGAACCTTACATTTCTTGAAGTTTGAGATGCATATATGTTGATCCATTTCATCCTATTTCTTGGCCGGTTGTTGTGTGCTTTTGTGTGAAGAATTTGTTGTTGTTTTGTGTTTCATTTCATGCCTATATGTGATGCTTTGTTTCCCCTTCCTCCGCATCCTTGAACATCCCTATTCCTGCTCTTTTTTCCCGCTGTAAGCCTCTCCCCAAGCGGGGAGATTTTGTGAAGAAAGTGTCCCCGCCCGAAACTTTTTGGACTGTTTTCCCCGGGCGGGAAACTTTTGCCTTGTAAATTCCCTGGCCGGGTACCCCTTTATCCGAGCTCCGTTTGACCTGATTTTCAGACACGATCAACTTCTTTGAGTCTAGAACACTCTTCAATTGGAATCACCTTAAAATTCATTTTGGTTTGGGAGATATAACCGTTTTATTTTGGTGTCGCCACTTCGCCCTAATTCTGTACTCATTCAACTTCAGAACTCCTCCATTTTTGGATCCCTTCGAACCGTGATTTTCTTCCATATATCATTGGAAAGCCTTATGTGTCTAGTGTGATTTGAAAGAAACAAAATGTAATTCCCATTTCTCAAACTCAAGTTATGCCCGATTTCCTACAGCTTGTTCGTTTCAGTAAAACTGTCAGATTTGGCCTATTTTCACTCGGAGCCCTATTTTGCATTTCTATTCTGTTTTTCCCATATATGCTCATCCCAATTGTGATCCTAATATGTTAATATATTGTAACATGTTATGTTTCATTAATTATTTTAACTTTATGAGCTTGTTTGCTAAGTGTAATTTTGAAGTGAATTCATGATCGATATATGAATGTTTAACACTATCTTGCACCTCTTGCTTTCTTGTTGCACTTTAAGCTTATGAATGCATATGGTATGCTATAATATGACACGTTATGAGTTTATTTAATATGTTATGAGTTTAATTCTTGAATTCGTTATGTGATCTCTTGTTATTTGCTCCAATATGCCTAAATATGAATCTATATGATATGCATTGCATCCATTTGCATTCCTATGCATCGCCGTGCATCTAATTAGTTCATGATCGAGTCTAAGTCTTGAGTATGTGTTTGTTTGTCTCAAATTTGAGTTCGGGAGGTGTCAGGTCCACTATTTAGCTACTTCTTGGTCGTTAACGCTCCTCCGTGAGCACTTGTGGTAAAAGGTGAGGTTTTAGGTTTGTTTCTCTTAGTTAATGCGACCTACAACCCTATGTGCTTGTTTTCCAGCCCGCATACGACTATACTATTATATTTATATAATAGATAAGTGTTTATACAATATGTTTATGACCATATCAAATAATTACGGGTTTTGAAAACTATAAGTATAAGCGTATGTGAGCTTATGTTTTGCAACGAGACTATGCTCCAAACCGTGTGTCTTCATGCTAGCTATGGATTAGGATGACATGGAGAGGTACATCTATAACATATGCTAAGTTGCAAGGTAAGGTATGCTCCGATGAGGTACGTAAGTTATGATTTTGATAAGTTAGTATGTAGCGAGTTATGGTGTGTTATGTTTGTAATAGAGACCCGGGATGACAATGGGGTCGCCGGTTATGACCCCTGTACACGCTCTCATTTGAAGTACTCACGTGCGACTCGTGGAGGTTGAGGAGGCGTTGTGCTTTGAGCCCTCGGTGGATAATGGGGGAAGGCACAACGTGGATTAGCTACCCTGTATGTTTTTGGTAATGGTAATGTGTAATGACAGTATGCTCCCCGAGCTACATGGATGTTGGGGATGGATTGTTTATGATTTATGGTTTCCGTTTTGTATTTATGTTAAGAATTGGGGAGATTTTGTAAGACCCGTACTCGCCGAGTATAAGAATTCGATAAGATATGTTGATTATGAAATGGGATAACACCTTTCTTTTAAGTTATGTTTGATTTTGGTATGAATATGTACAAGTTTGATTCGAAAATAGTTTTAGTATACAAAACCCCATCCCGGTTCATAGTCTTTTGTTTAATACGTGCTTTGCTTATATGTATACGTGTGTGGGTGTGCGTTAGCCCCCTCACTCAGTCGGTGGACTGACCCTCTCCTTTCAACTTTTTAGTTTGCAGGTTTTGGTTTGTGCTAGGTGGAGTCGTGAGTCGGTCGGGTTCGAGTCACCTAGTTCGAGTTGTATTTTCATTTGCATTTGGATACACTTTTATATATGATTTGCATACTTTATTGAATTATGTATGAACTTTACTAATTCATGTTTTAATTATTCGGGACAGGCTTCTAGGGATAGTTGAACTCATTTTTGTGGATTTATCTTATTGAATTTTAATACATTCTTTTGCCTACTTATTGTTTTGCGCACTCTGGTTCTGTCTTAGCTCCGCCAGGCCTAGCGAGTGTGTGTAGGTTCCCGTTCACCTAGTCTTGGCTCCATGTATGGATTTCTATTTCATATGTGGGTTCGGGCCTAGGTGAGGGAGATGTCGTGGCTCGCCGCTCCGGGCGCTATAAAAATCCTATCTTTAATCCATAACCATTCCTGATATATGCTATGTTTTATACGTATACGTCTGTGGGCATGTGTTAGCCCCCTCACTCAGTCGAGTTACGACTGACCCCTCTCTATTTCCATATTTAGTTGCAGGTTGGTTCGAGCTAGGTGGGGAAATGTGTCGTGGTGTCGCAATAGTTCGTTTAGGTCGAGTCTGCATACATATGTTGCATCTTTTGGATACTATGTTATGTATTTGATATAGATTGTATAAGAATTATATTTTGTTACTTCTTAGGGACTCGATGTTTATTATTTTGGGCCGTGTTGGCCTTGTATATTTGTTGGTATGCTAATGTTGAACTTATATGTTTATCTTGGTTATTGCTTCTGTATTTTGATGTTTGTTTTGCGTGCTCTGGTTCGTCTCTAGCCCTGCTTAGCTACGTGTGTGAGTGTAGGTCCCCATTCGCTTAGAGTTGGGCTCATATATGGACTTCTATTTCATATGTGGGTTCGAATTTAGGTGCAGGGGATGTGGTGGTGTAATGCCCGGAGCGGCGAGCCATTACCAAGACAGGACCAGAGCGCGCGGAAACAAGAACAATGCGAAAGCATACATTCAAATTTTCAAGAAATATCAATCAAAAAGTACGGATTCAACTATCCCTAGTAGCCTATCCCGAAATATATAAATCAAGAATACAAAGGTTTATACATAATTCATTTAGAATATACAAATCATATACAAAAGGTGATTGAAAGCAACAAGAGATGCAACTCGAACTAGGTGACAAGAAACTTGTTCGAGCCACGACTTCGCCTAGCCCGAACGAAAACCTGCAAACTGTAAAGTGGAAATGAGAGGGTCAGTCCACCGACTGAGTGAGGGGGCTAACGCACACCCACACATACATAAACATTTAAAGGAAAGCATGTATTAAACAAAAGTCTATGAACCGGGGTAGGGTTTTGCATACCCAAGCCATTTTCAAATCAAACTTATACGTATTCATAATAATAACAAATCAAAGCTTAAAAGAAAGATCCTATCTCGTTTCATAATAATAACAGAAAATAACTTATACCCGACCTCAGATCCCCTTTAGGTACTCCGTCAAATAGCTCAACTGATGCCCACCCCACGCTACGCAACCCAGGGCAAACCGAAGGAAGAGCAAACGGAAGGTTGGGTGTTTGTGGGGCGATGAGTACGGGTTTCCAACCTTACTTCCAAATCATACTTATACGTAAGCAAAATCGAAATAATCATAAATCAAATCATATCATTCAAATCCCGTATCCATCCGCACAACTTGGAAGTCTACACGCAGGGTACGGGCCCACATCGTGCAACTCTATATACATGGGGTAGCGAGCTCACGTCGTACCTTCTCCGGCATCAATTGATGGCTCAAAGTACCACACCTCCTCAACCTCCAAGAGTCGTGCGAAGGTACTTCAAATGGAGATCATGCACAGGCTTAACCCAACGGCCCAACATCGTCCCAGGTGTCCTTACCCACGTCTCCGGGGCCCAAGAATCCAAACAGAACAAATTCATATCAAAACTTAACTAGCTACAATTATACTTATCATATCGTATCATAATCATAATGTACGTACCTTATCAGAGCATACCTTGCCTTGCAACTTAGCATATGCTATATAGAAGTACCTCTCCATGACATCCTAATCCGTAGCTAGCATGAAGACACATGGTTTAGAGCATAGCCTCGTCGCAAAACATTAAGCTTATATACGCTTATAGTTTTCAAAACCCTTAATCATTTGACAAGGTCATAAACATATTGTATAAACACGTATCTATTATATATAAATATAATAGTATATTCGCATGCGGCCTTCAAAATAAGCACATAGGGTTGTAGGTCGCATTAACTAAAAGAAAACGCACCTAAGGCTCACCTTTTACCAAAAGTGCTCATGGACGAGCGTTGACAATCATGAAGAAGTTAAATGGTGGATCCGACACCTCCCGAACTCAACTCTAAAACGAACAAACACATACTTAAGAGTTAGACTTGATTATGAACCAATTAGATGCATGGCGTCGCATAAGAATGCAAGTGGATGCGATGCACGCCGTATAAATTCATACTTAGACATATCGGAGCAAATAACGAAATATCACATAATAAATTCAAGAATCAAACTCATAACATATCAATTAAACTGATGTCATATCGTATAACAGCATACCATATGCATTCATATAAACGATCATGTATTCACAACGCTTAAACATATAACAAACGAGGCCATAAAATGAAAATAACCAACAAAACATAACATATTACAACATATTACCATATTAGGATTATAATCGAGGTGGGATGTGACACCCCGGTTTTTTGGCTGTCCAGGTATGCACTTACGAGAGAGCTACATGTGCAATTTAAATTTTTTTTTTATTTCATATTTAATTGATTTATACTTTATTATTTGAAATTCTTATATGAATTATTTGAAATTATATGAAATATTTGAATTAAATGTCAAAATTGCCTAAGTGATTGATGATACAAATTTTTATGAATTTTATGATATGTGAATTTAATTTCCGAGCATGCTAATTTTTGTGAATTATGTGATTAAGTGCTTAATTGTATAATTTATTTAATTTTGGACTTAATCGAAAATTTGAGCTTGGACTTATTTGAAACTTTTCGAAAGTTTTGGACTTAATTGAAAATATCCTTTTTAATTAAGTTTTTATATATCTTAATTCGTTTAAATATTATTTTAAAATATATTAAGCTTCTTTGTTGAAAATGTTTTGCGTTTGTGCTCGATTTGAGATCGAATTTTCGTGCCGATTTAATATGCATGAATTATACGTGTTATAAATTCATTTATGTGCTCGTTTTAATTTTCCGGACTTGTTTGATATGGTAACGAACCATATTTTAATTGTTAGGGATTCGAGAGCCTAACTAGTTTTAGCGCGCCTTGGATTCCGGAGACCGTAACTTGAGCTAGGGAATTCGGATTCGAATTTCGGAAGTAGCGCCGGACTCGTGATGAAATTTGGAACCTTCAGAACTTGGCCTCACATTTTTCTAAGCCCGTTTGATCCCCCGTATTTAGCCCGAAACGAGCTGTTCGTGCAGATTTGCCACCTTGGAGTATTTTGGCCATATCTCTCTCATTCCTTAACCAAATGAGTTGATTCTTGAGCTCACTTAACCCTAGTTAATCCCTATATCTTATCCCTAACCCTCATTTCGAAGATATCAGCCAAGAAAATAAAAGAGCTGCTGAAACGAGAGAGAAATAGAAGGGGATTTTCTGCACTATTCATTTTCCAATTTCAAGCTCAATACTTCTCCGATTCGCCTCAAATTCGAAAGGTAAGCTCATGATTTGATTCTCCATCTTCTCCTCTTTCTTTTAAGTCCAGATTTGCTAAGTTTCATGATTATTTGAGCATGTTTGAGGCTGCTACATGAATAGTTAGGTTTATATGAAAATTTTGTTGAATTCTTGGGCATCCTTGTTTTGTTTCTGATTTGCAGCTGGATATATGATCAATATGGTGTATTTGTTTCATTTATACGCATGATTTACACATTTCTTTAGTGTATAATGATCTACCATAGCTTCACTTCATGAAAAGCTTGAAGAAATGAGTTTAAGTTCCATCCATTTTCATCCTTGCTGCTACGTCCGAATTTCCTGCTGTTTTCTTGTTCTTTGCCTGCGTTTTTGGTGTGATTTTGGTGCCTTGTTGCTGCTGTGTTGTTGCTGCTTCATGGCTCTGCTGCTGCTGTGTAAAAAGGGAAGAAAAACAGGGGAATGCTACCTGCTGCTGCTGCGTCTGCATCCTTCTCCCCGGCCGGGGAGAATCTGTGCGTGAGGTGTACCCGGCAGGGTAGCCTCGTTACAGTAGCTTTTGCTTCTTTCCTTCCTTCTTTTAGTATGTGTTGTGGTTTGTTTTGCATGCATTTATTTGTTTATTGTGCTGCTGCGTGAATATATATATGATATGTAATTAATGTTTGATAAAAGAGTTCATGCAAACATGTTGAGCTATCCGTCAATTATTATTTTCCCATGCATATATTATGTTTGATCCTCTATTTTATGTGTGTGTATATATATATATATATATATATATAGTGTAGCTTTTATTGTGTGATGCATGTGTATATATTATATATAATATATTATGCATGTATTTAATATGATATGTGTAATATATATATATTGTTCATGCATGTAAATGATTAGATTTAATGTGCAGCTATGTAATATATATATATATATATATATATATATATATATATATATATATATATATATATATTGTGCTACGTGAATGCATATAGTGTATATATATAAATATATATATAATATATTTTATGTATGTACGTATATATAGTTGTATATATTATAATATATTATATAATTAGTTATTTAAGAACTTGATTTATTTTCTATAGTATGATTTTAATACTTTGATCTTATATATGAAATGTTAACCTTAAGAACGAATGCTATGAGCTTATTTGATATGTTATGAATTTATTTGACGTGATATGAGTTCGATTCTTGAATTATTTGTGTGATATTTTGTTAATTACTCCATTTTCCCTAAATATGAATTTATATGAAGTGCATTGCATCATTTGCACCCATAGGCATTTGTCGAGCGTTTCTATGGTTCATATGGAGTCTTAGCCTTGATTCTTGTGTTTAGATTGTTCGAAGGGAGTTGCTCGAGGGGTGCTTTGGGCGGTTCGTTCGGTTTGTACGTCAAGGTGAGGTTTATGTTCTTTTCTTTTTAGTTAAGCGACCTAAGACCCTTAAATGTTCGTTTTCAAAGCCCGCATGAGATTATGTTAATACATTTATATAATATATATGTGTATATATGATATGTTTATAACTTTGTCATATGATTAAATGTTTTGAATTATATATATGAGCATACGTAAGCTCGAAAATGTTTTGCAACGAGGCTATGCTCCAAATCGTGTACTTTCAAGCTAGCTAAGGATTAGGATGACACGGAGAGGTACGTCTATAGCATACGCTAAGTTGCAAGGTATGGTATGTTTGATAAGGTATGTATGTTATGATTAAGTTACGTTTTGTTTCGAGCGAGTCATGGTACGATATGTTCTGGTATGATATGTTCTGATTTGTTCGGTAATGTTGGGCCCCGGAGGTGTGGGTAAGGGGGACCCGGGACGACCATTGGGGTCGCCGGTTATTGACCTCTGTGCACATCTCCACAGTTCGATAGGATAAACCCGGAACCCACTAGGAGGTTGGTGGGGGACGGAATCCTCGGGCGTGAGCGTCATGAAACTCACGACCCATATATAACGTAATGGATGGCTAGGGTCGCGCAACCCTTCCATCACCGGAGAAGGAGGTTTGTTCTTTAATGTTACTTTTGTTTTGATTTGTAATGTTTGAATTGTATGAGGAGCCCAGGATGGGATTGGTGCTCGTACTCGCCGAGCGTTTTGTACGTTATGTTGATTATGAAACGGGATAGCACTTTTAAGTTAAAGATCGGCTATGCTTTTGATACGATATGTATACGTTTATTTTAAAAATGGATTTCGGTGTGCAAAACCCTATTCCCGGTTCATAGTCTTTTGCTTAATACGTGCTATGCTCTATATTATGTATCGTGTGAGTGTGTTCAGCCCCCCTCACTCAGTCGAGTTATGGACTGACCCCTCTCCTTTTCCCCCCTTTAGTTGCAGGTGCAGGGTTCGGGTCGTGCTAGGCGGCGGTCGTCTTTTGGGGTCTTTTGAGTCAAGTTGTTTGAGTCTTTTTGCATTCAGCATCTTTATCTTTATGCCTTGGAATTTTAAATATGTATAAGCCTATGATTATGTATTTAATGTATCTCTTTGATTTGATTTGATCCGGGACAAGTTTCTAGGGTAAGAATGAACCCGTTATGTATTTATGTATTTATGTTTATGTTTGGTTTACGGGATTAGGTACCTATGCTAGTTGAACCCGTCACCTGTTTATATTTGAGATCTTGCATGATTGAATGTATTTGTGATCCTGTTGCTTCCGCTTTTGATTTTGTATTTGTGGCGCACTCTGTTTTAGGGTCTAGACCGCCTAGCCTAGGGGTGTGTTTTTATTTGTCTTCCGTTCGCCATGGCTTGGTGCGTGTCCGGAGTTCCCATTTCGTTACACGTGTCGGGCTATGGTACGGGGGATGTGGTGCCCTTCGCTCCGGGGTGCTACATCTTAAAGTGGTATCAGAGCTCCTGGTTTCAAAACCGGAGCTCTAGTGTCGTGTTGGGTCTATCTAGGTCGTTCGGCTTAGGATTATGTGTATGTCTGCATTCATTTGCACCATATATGTGAGTTAATTATTTTATTTACATTAATTGTTCACATGAACATGCATTTACTAAACCCCCATGCATCGATATTTCTTGGAATTGTTTTCTTGTTTAGGATGGCATCTCAACATCGACAATTAACACGGGAAAAAGGACAAAGGAAAGAAGTGTCCTCAAAACCCAAGAAGTTTAGAGACCCGACTCTTTGGAGTGGTTTGGTGGTGATGATGATTAAAGCCAAGAAATGGGTGTTCGAGGTAGCGTGATTTTGGGTTAATTATCCGGGAAACACTACAAGAGAGGAAAAATAAAATAAAATACACTTCCCATCTAAATTGAGGTTGAGCATGAAGTGGTTCAAGAAAATGGATGATTTTCTATTGGAGCTTAAGGGATCGGGAGCCGAGAAAGAATACCCTAAAGTTCGAAATTAATTACAAATAAGTAGAGAGGATATTCAACAAGTTCTTTAAGCTTCAACCGTGCATACATGGTTTAAGGGAGTAAGAAAGGCGGTTCAAGTGGAGATGGATCAACAACTGCTCGAGTCTCGTACCTTCCATATGGGACAAGAACCCGATTCGAGTTCTAGTTTGTGAAAGAGATCCGAAATAAAAGAGAAATTCCAAGAATTTCAAGATATCACAATCTCAAGAAGAAGAAGAATAATAAGGTTCAACCACCGAAGATAGAATCGATGCTTTCCCCACTGAAGTCGATTCAATTCTCTATTGCCGAGGCCCGAATCATGTTGAGTGGTTGTTTGATGTGGAGATGTCGGGATTGAGGGACGGTTATTCGAGATGGTGGGATTTGGGAATATGTTCGGAATTTACAAAAGAAAGGAGAAACAATTCTCATTTATTTCAAGGCCCAGTTTCAAGTATTTCAAAAAGATGAAGCTGAAATTGAAAGAGTTCAGGAAAAAGTTCGTATGGAGGAATTCGTGAATAATTGGAAGGATATTTCAAGTGTGAAGAGTTAGGATATTTGGTTAACGGTTGTTCAAGCAACAAGAATTTGAGACCTTCTAAAGCGCCGTGACTTCAAGATCCCGGTTCAAGCTCAAGATAATACTTTAGAAGGAAAAGAAATTGATGCCGAGCTTAACTCTACCACCATGGTGAACGGTACACAAATGCATTCATGGCATTCCATACATGCATATTTATTTAAGTTTTGTGTTACCTTCCTTTCCTCGTTGTTTGCTTGTTACTTGCTCGCTGTTTGCTCGTAGCTTTCTTTTCTTTTGTGTGAACGCTCTTCTTGGAAGAGAGTTTGGTGAGCTCGAGTGCTCGGGTGGTTATGAGTTGTGAGGGCCGAGTCTACCCGGTGGCTTTGTTTGAAGGCTTCTCATGAGATACGGAGCTACCTTAGGCGTGGGTTGGTTTTTCGGGCTCTGAGTTGAGTTGGTGTTTGGCTTTAGGAGGTCCGTTTTGGGCTCAATGATATTTTCGGGTATTAGATTGTAGGCTAGCCCGTTTATATCCTTCGTGGATGCGGTTGTTTAATCCGGGATGGAGCGATGAGCTTAGTGGTTCACCTTTAGGTTAACTGAGGGGTCGAGCCAAGCTCGAGGAGACAAAGATCGAAGTAAGGCCTTTTGGGGTTCCTTGAAAGTCGGTATTCTATATTACTTGGTAGGGATGTTGAGAAGTCGTTGATCTTTATCCCGGAGTGGAACTTGTTTGAAGACTCCCTACCGTGTGGCTCTAGCGTGGTTGTTGGAGTTCGAGGCGTAGTTCGATGAGCTCTTAGAAGGTGGTTTCACCCATCGAGTGCTTTTTCGTGGAGTGCTTTAGTCCTGCCTAAGAAGAAATGGGACTTTAGGGTGAATATCGACTGCCGTGAGCTACACAGTTAACTGTGGAAGATAAGTACCCTTTTGTATGCTCGAAGAGTCGTTCGTTCTGCCCCAAAGTTCCATGTTTGTGCCCAGTTCGGTTTTAGCAAGGGTATAGCTGACTACGCATTCGGGTAGAAGAACCGAGATTTACCTCAGAGTAAGAAGTCCCTCGTGTTGACGGGGTATATTAGGCGATTCTTTCCTTTAAGAGTGCCAACCGTTGATTCACTTGACATGAAAGAGGTATGGTTTTAGAGTGGGAAGAGGTGGTAGAAGAGAGTCGCCTTTGGCGCCGGCTTTTGCATAATCGGGGGCACTCAAGACTACTTCATTTGCAATCGACGCACTAAGGAAGGCTTTGGTCATGTGTTGCTTGCGGGAGAGTTTAGCCTACGCCTCGTGATGTGCAAGGTCTCGAGACTTACCCCACTCTTGGTTTGATTTTGTTCGAGGACTTGAAGAACTGGTAAGGATGTATCGGCGTAAGAAGAGACGCTGCAAACTTAGTGTAGCGTTGTCCAATATGCCGTCGGTGGAAGGCCGAACGTCGAGAACCGGTTGGATTCTCTAACTACTTCCATATTCTAATTGGAAGTGGGAGCAAATGGCTAAGGACTATGTGTCCGGTTTGCTAAAGTTAAGGAGATTTCGATGAGATTTGAGTGGTCGTTCGTTTGAATGAGTTGGCCCATTTTCTCATGGTTTCATGGTTCGGCAAGGGCTCGAGAGCTTCGCAGTTTGGAGGTAAAGGACTCTAGAGTTGAAGTGGGAGATCGAGATTCCTCGGAAGCATCTCCTACAAGGGGTTCGTCGTTCATAGCAACCGGGTAGAGTTTCGGTTCGGCAGGGGTTCGAGTCGAAGACTAAAGGTCTTCCTTCAGTGAGAGTTCTTGTGGCAGGATTTAAAAATCCAAGAAGCCACTTGAAAACCGAATCAGAGTGGCTTAGTGGAAGCGTGGAGTTGAGCTTGTCCGGCGTTGATCAAGACCCTGGTTCGGACCTGAGGACAGGTCCTTTTTAAGGGGGAGAGATTGTGACACCACGGTTTTTCGGCCGTCCAGGTATGCACTTACGAGAGAGCTAAATGTGCAAATTAATTTTTTTTTTTATTTCATATTTAATTGATTTATACTTTATTATTTGTAATTCTTATATGAATTATTTGAAATTATATGAAATATTTTAAATGTCAAAATTACCTAAGTGATTGATGATACAAATTTTTATGAATTTTATGATATGTGAATTTAATTTCCGAGCATGCTAATTTTTGTGAATTATGTGATTAAGTGCTTAATTGTATAATTTATTTAATTTTGGACTTAATCGAAAATTTGAACTTGGACTTATTTGAAACTTTTCGAAAGTTTTGGACTTAATTGAAAATATCCTTTTAATTAAATTTTTATATATCTTAATTCGTTTAAATATTATTTTAAAATTTTATTTATTGTTTCTTTTAAAAATTTGATTTTTATATTATTTGAATAATAAGCTTCTTTGTTGAAAATGTTTTGCGTTTGTGCTCGATTTGAGATCGAATTTTCGTGCCGATTTAATATGCATGAATTATACGTGTTATGAATTCATTTATGTGCTCGTTTTAATTTTCCGGACTTGTTTGATATGGTAACGAACCATATTTTAATTGTTGGGGATTCGAGGGCCTAACTAGTTTTAGCGCCCCTTGGATTCCGGAGACCGTAACTTGAGCTAGGGAATTTGGATTCGAATTCTGGAAGTAGCACCGGACACGTGAAGAAATTTGGAAGCTTCAGAACTTGGCCTCACATTTTTCTAAGCCCGTTTGATCCCCCGTATTTAGCCCGAAACGAGCTGTTCGTGCAGATTTGCCACCTTGGAGTATTTTGGCCATATCTCTCTCATTCCTTAACCAAATGAGTTTATTCTTGAGCTCACTTAACCCTGGTTAATCCCTCTATCTCTATCCCTAACCCTCATTTTGAAGATATCAGCCAAGAGAAGAAAAGACCTGCTGAACCGAGAGTGAAAGAGAAGGGGATTTTCTGCACTATTCATTTTCCAATTTCAAGCTCAATACTTCTCCGATTCGCCTCAAATTCGAAAGGTAAGCTCATGATTTGATTCTCCATCTTCTCCTCTTTCTTTTAAGTCCAGATTTGCTGAGTTTCATGATTATTTGAGCATGTTTGAGGCTGCTACATGAATAGTTAGGTTTATATGAAAATTTTGTTGAATTCTTGGGCATCCTTGTTTTGTTTCTGATTTGCAGCTGGATATATGATCAATATGGTGTATTTGTTTCATTTATACGCATGATTTACACGTTTCTTGAGTGTATAAAGATCTACCATAGCTACACTTCATGAAAAGCTTGAAGAAATGAGTTTAAGTTCCATCCATTTTCATCCTTGCTGCTGCGTGCGAATTTCCTGCTGTTTTCTTGTTCTTTGCCTGCGTTTTTGGTGTGATTTTGGTGCCTTGTTGCTGCTGTGTTGTTGCGGCTGCGTAAAAAGGGAAGAGAAACAGGGGAATGCTACCTACTGCTGCTGCGTCTGCATCCTTCTCCCCGGCCGGGGAGAATCTGTGCGTGAGGTGTACCCGGCCGGGTAGCCTCGTTGCAGTAGCTTTTTGCTTCTTTCCTTCCTTCTTTTAGTATGTGTTGTGGTTTGTTTTGCATGCATTTATTTGTTTATTGTGCTGCTGCGTGAATATATATATGATATGCAATTAATGTTTGATAAAAGAGTTCATGCAAACATGTTGAGCTATCCGTCAATTATTATTTTCCCATGCATATATTATATTTGATCCTCTATTTTATGTGTGTGTGTATATATATATATATATATAGTGTAGCTTTTATTGTGTGATGCATGTGTATATATTATATATAATATATTATGCATGTATTTAATATGATATGTGTAATATATATATTGTTCTTGCATGTAAATGATTAGATTTAATGTGCAGCTATGTAATATATATATATATATATATATATTGTGCTACGTGAATGCATGTAGTGTATATATATAAATATATATGTAATATATTTTATGTATGTACGTATATATAGTTGTATATATTATAATATATTATGTAATTAGTTATTTAAGAACTTGATTTATTTTATATAGTATGATTTCAATACTTTGATCTTATATATGAAATGTTAACCTTAAGAACGAATGTGATATGCTATTATACAACATGCTATGAGCTTATTTGATATGTTATGAATTTATTTGACGTGATATGAGTTCGATTCTTGAATTATTTGTGTGATATTTTGTTAATTACTCCATTTTGCCTAAATATGAATTTATATGAAGTGCATTGCATCATTTGCACCCATAGGCATTTGCCGAGCGTTTTTATGGTTCATATGGAGTCTTAGCCTTGATTCTTGTGTTTAGATTGCTCGAAGGGAGTTGCTCGAGGGGTGCTTTGGGCGGTTCGTTCGGTTTGTACGTCATGGTGAGGTTTAGGTTCTTTTCTTTTTAGTTAAGCGACCTAAGACCCTTAAATGTTCGTTTTCAAGCCCGCATGCGATTATATTAATACATTTATATAATATATATGTGTATATATGATATGTTTATGACTTTGTCATATTATTAAATGTTTTGAATTATATATATGAGCATATGTAAGCTCGAAAATGTTTTGCAACGAGGCTATGCTCCAAACCGTGTACTTTCAAGCTAGCTAAGGATTAGGATGACACGGAGAGGTACATCTATAGCATACGCTAAGTTGCAAGGTATGGTATGTTTGATAAGGTACGTATGTTATGATTAAGTTACGTTTTGTTTCGAGCGAGTTATGGTACGATATGTTCTGGTATGATATGTTCTGATTTGTTCTGTGATGTTGGGCCCCGGAGGTGTGGGTAAGGGGGACCCGGGACGACCATTGGGGTCGCTGGTTATTGACCTCTGTGCACATCTCCACAGTTCGATAGGATCAACCCGGAACCCACTAGAAGGTTGGTGGGGGACGGAATCCTCCAGCGTGAACGTCATGAAACTCACGACCCATACATAACGTAATGGATGGCTAGGGTCGCGCAACCCTTCCATCACCGGAGAAGGAGGTTTGTTCTTTAATGTTACTTTTGTTTTGATTTGTAATGTTTGAATTGTATGAGGAGCCCAGGATGGGATTGGTGCTCGTACTCGCCGAGCTTTTTGTACGTTATGTTGATTATGAAACGGGATAGGACTTTTAAGTTAAAGATACGCTATGCTTTTGATACGATATGTATACGTTTATTTTAAAAATGGATTTCGGTGTGCAAAACCCTATTCCCGGTTCATAGTCTTTTGTTTAATACGTGCTATGCTCTATATTATGTATCGTGTGAGTGTGTTCAGCCCCCTCACTCAGTCGAGTTATGGACTGACCCCTCTCCTTTTCCCCCCTTTAGTTGCAGGTGCAGGGTTCGGGTCGTGCTAGGCGGCGATCGTCTTTTGGGGTCTTTTGAGTCAAGTTGTTTGAGTCTTTTTGCATTCAGCATCTTTATCTTTATGCCTTGGAATTTTAAATATGTATAAGCCTATGATTATGTATTTAATGTATCTCTTTGATTTGATTTGATTCGGGACAAGTTTCTAGGGTAAGAATGAACCCGTTATGTATTTATGTTTATGTTTGGTTTACGGGATTAGGTATCTATGCTAGTTGAACCCGTCACCTGTTTATATTTGAGATCTTGCATGATTGAATGTATTTGTGATCCTGTTGCTTCCGCTTTTGATTTTGTATTTGTGGCGCACTCTGTTTTAGGGTCTAGACCGCCTAGCCTAGGGGTGTGTTTTTATTTGTCTTCCGTTCGCCATGGCTTAGTGCGTGTGCGGAGTTCCCATTTCGTTACACGCGTCGGGCTATGGTGCGGGGGATGTGGTGCCCTTCGCTCCGGGGTGCTACATGGGAAGAATCGAATACAATTTAAAATGGAACAAAAAAACACAGACAAACATATATAGGAGTTGTCACGGGGGTGACAAGGTGCAAGCACCAAAACTTGAACCCCCGTTACCACTCACGGTAGGCACCAAAGCTGTTAGACATAGGGCTTAACTCCCACAAGAGTTAGGGGACTAACCCCCGTTAACACACATAGTAATCACGCCTGGAAGGAGTAACTGGGGTTAATCCTTCCCCGCCCTAAAGCCTTAACGAGTGTTACCCCGTTCTTCATCCTAAAACAACAACACAGAAGCAACAAAGGAAGAAACAAAAAGCCAATACAACCCATAAAAACGCAGCAAAGATCTGCCCCAAACATCACACATCAATCAGCAAGAAAATCACCAAAGTTCCATAATCCCTAACTATTCACTTCATGCTTCAAACCTCTGTCAAGATTAGCTTAAAATCTGAATTCCATGGTTGAAAATGACCACATAAGCGTGGAGAATACAATTATACACTTACCTCTTGAATATGGTGGAGCTTAGTTGAGATTTGACCCCAAAATCTCTACAAGGTTAATAGTAGCTGGAATGAGATGAAATCTCCAAGTTTGCTCCAATTCCTCTTCTTTTTCTTGCCCTAACCAAGAATCAGGGAGTAGGGGGTGATAAAGCATTGAGTTGGTCAATTGTGGGGCCAAGAATGAAGTGAAAAGGCTGAAAAATGAGGGAGTTATGTGCAATATAGTATAAGGTGGTCATTTAGGCAAGAGGAGCTTGTTACAGTCAAATTTCGGAGTATCGAACGGGCTTAGAAAAATAGAAGGCTAATTTTCTTAGTTTCGAATCTCGTTACGAGTCCAACACCACTTCTAAAATTTGAATATGAATTCCCGAGCTCGAGTTAAGCCTTCCGGAATCCAAGGCACGCTAAAACTCGTTAGGCCCTTAAATCCCAAAAATAAAAGAAATGGTCTACGACTTCCACGAACAAGTATAAACGAGTAAAATAAACACACAAACAAGTTCATAAAATATATATTTCAAGTATATCACATATTTACGAAGTTAGGAAAATAACTTCAAGTTATAGAAATTAAATACGAGAGTTAAAACGTGAAATTTAAACAATTAGGGCATATAAATCACTTAAACAATTAAATCAAGGTATAAATTAAATCAAAAGAGAAATCAAAGCATCGGTAAACCCTCTCGTGATGTCATAACTAGGTTGCTAAAGAAACGGGGTGACACAGGTGGCCCACCGCTCCGGGCGCTACAACATTCATTAACAATCAATAGCAGTTAATCAGTCCATCGTTTTCCCCATGGGATGATGATCAGGCCTACAGACCCGATCCATCCAATCAGTACAATTTGAAACGGGGACTCATGACTCCTACCAGCTCCTTCGATGGGGTTACCACCGGCTTAAGAATAACTCACCTCCCGGGCTCCTCGGTCGCATACGAGATTCTCAATGGTTACTGCAGTGTAATTCTGGCCAAAATAATAAGGTTACAGTGGAGCAATTCAATCAATTCATTATAAACGGTTCATTTTGTTTAAAATATTTACTCGATGATTCTTTGAAACCAATATAGTTATACAATAAGCTTATTGGCCAAAATGTTTTGGAGTGTAAAAACTAATCCCGGATTCATGAACATTTTTTTTTTGAACGTGCTTTGCTCCGTATATATGTATAGTGTGTATGTGTTAACCCTTCACTCAGTCAGTGTGACTAACTCCTCCCCTCTCCTTGTTTTTAACTTTGTAGGTTTTGCTCTAGAGTTCGAGCTGGAGTCCGTTTTGAGTCAGGGCCCTTGTTAAGTCAGGGACCTTGCATTTGCATTTGTATTTTGCATAAGTTTTCTTGATATGATCGCACAATTGTATAAGAATGCGCTGTCTAATTTTGTATTTTGATTCGGGATAGGCTTCCAGGGATAGTATGAACCCATTTGTAATTATGATTATGTTATGACTTGTGATTTACATTTAATTTCGGGATTATGGATTTATGCTAATTGAACCCGTCACTTGCTTATATTTGAATTTTCTATGACAAGTTTATACTTCCACACTCATATTTATTTTGTTGGATTTGTGAAGTCAGGGTCTAAGTCCCGCCTAGCTTAGGTGTGAGTTTATCTGTCTCTTGTTCACCTCTGCATAATTCATGTGCGGGCTTGCTTTCTCGTATGTGGATTGGGCTTAGGTGCGGGGGATATGGTGATCCACCCTGCGGGATGCTACATCTTTAAATGGTATCAGAGCCCCAGGTTTCAAAACCAGGGTTCTAGTCTTGAGTCTGGTCTGTCTAGGTCGAACAGCTTAGGAGTATATGCTTGGTTATGCATTTTACTTGTGTTTGTGCATCGAATTTTACTATAAATACTTTATTAATCTCGTTAATTGTTGTAATTACGTGCTTTAATTGTATCAACATGGTGTTTGTTGAATTATGCGTTGCATCCTACACCCAATACATGCTCTTGGTGCTAACTATATGGCATATGCATTCACTAACCGCACGCATATATATATATATATATATATATATTTGAGTTGATTTATGATTTATAGGATACTACCACATTACCAAACCACAACAACGACAATCTACTACGAGCTTTCTTCTCAACTGTGGATGGTAAATAAGATACTTGGTTATGAAAAGTGTTGGAATTTCATGGTCTACCGCAATGAAGTTATAGTTCGCCTACCAATGTTCGTGATAGAAGACCCCATTCCATGGGGAGAGTTTATAAACTTCACAATCACTAGAGGATGATCGATGAAGATATACCGGGAAAACTTAAACCACGAAATTGAAGATGGTAAGTTAGTAGGAGGTTGAAAGGGGCGTATAGTGTTTCCAAGCTATAAGGATGACATCTAACTACACTACAAGCAAATGTCGAAGTACTGAGTCCAAGAAAACTACTTGGTCCAAGGGTGAAAAGGGGAACATTAAAGGTGCTATGGTTCAAGGTTTGAGTTGGCGAGCCAACTAAGTATCATAATGAAGTTTTCGAGGCAAGATCGAATCGAAGGATTCTAATCAAGTAAAGATCCTCAAAAGGAAACCCCTATAGATAATCAAGTTATCGGGTTGAAGGATAAAGTGAAGTAATTAGGGTCCGAATCAAGAATTGGGGACTGGAGGATGAGTTCACACGATCGGTTGGACTCGTAAAAAATCGAACAAGGAAACAACGGACAAGCTTTCTACAATTAGAAAGGAAAAAAAATAATGACTTGAGGGAGACATCAACCGTGTTAAGGAGAAGTTAAAGAGAAAAAACTACGATGATCGAGAAGGAACCCTCTTTAGAATAACCATGGAATATAGCTATGTGGGAGTTGGAGCTTTTGGGTTACTGATGATTCACCCGAGTTCTTATCTCGTATAAGAGACCTTCTTTGGGGTATTGATAATTAGGCCTATGTCCAACGACGAGATAGCAATCGGAGGTTGAAGGATCCATTTTGTTGAAGGTAGAACAAGGTCGAGGGTACCTTCAAGAATGGAAGATCCAATAAAGGCATTTCTTTGTGGGAAGAATTTAATGGTGGGATCTAGTCGGAAGAGAAATTAGGAATCGGATCACCCACTTGCCATGAAAACATCAAAGCAAGAAATTGGGAGATATATGGCGAAACGGTTGGTTTTTGGAATATCTAGCTGTACCGAGAATCACCCGACGTGGCACTACAAATAGAGGAAGCTTCGATGCCGACTCGGACATTGGATTTAATCATTCAAATGAAAGAACTCCAATGCTATGGTGAATGGTATGTTAAACATAAATATCACGTGCATCATGCATCCTTAATTTTCTACGTATTTGTTGTCATGGAATGTTAGTTGCCTTACGGGGTGGCTTGCAGTGTATGAGTGCTTTTTGTCACTTGGTAAGATGTCGAGATTGCAACAAAGAAACTACTAAGAGAACACGGATACTCTAAATAAAGTTATGTTTCTCGTTGAGGTAAATCTATCTATTAATTTTGTCTCTTGGATACTTCATACCGGTTGTAGATCTCATATTTGTAATGATGTACAGATGCTAAGTGAGGTTCGGCAACTGAAGTCTTGCTGTTACCTTACTATGGATACTCTGGAACTATAGAAATAAGAGACGTGTTGAAGGCACAATCACTCAACTCCACAAAGCGGTGGCCCTTGGTCAGGGTTTCTTGAGGCCGAGCCAAGTGGTTGATAACGAAGCTGGAGAGAAGTTGAGACACAAAGTTGTCGACAAATGGAAAAAAACAAGTCTCGGCTGGATTAAATTAAATTTCAACGGGGTGATTTTTAAGGAGGACAATGTGATATGGATTAGGGTAGTTGTAAGAAATTAGGAGGGTGAATGTGTAACAGAGCAAAAGAGGGCCTAGATGAAAACTGTAAACTAAGGGCATTGGTAAAGCATTTATAGACCGTGATCCAACTTTACAAACCTTCATACAGTACATTCTTACTGGAACTAGGTGCTCAATTGTGATTTACAACGTGTTAAGGGGGACTTCTTGACATTTGACTCAGTTTTCTTTTCATTTTCCGAGCCTACTTTGGCCGTATTGTTGCTCGAACCCTAGAGGTTCATAACTCATGTTTTCCAATTGTTTGTACTTGTTTTCCAATCCTCGGAATCCTTCTTGAGACAAAAGGACACTTTGCTATCCAAGTTTATAGTTAAATCATTCTTGTAAACGAGTTTTGATTCAGACACCCTTTGCTATCCAAGTTTATAGTTAAATCATTCCTTGAGTTTTTATGAGTCTATTGGTATCATTCTTGACTCGAAAATCTATTTTGAACTTCGTTTTAAAGGAAACATTTGAGCTAAGACACTTTTCACTATTCCTTCTACGAACGATTTTTCGTCCGGAGAACTTGTACTCTTCAAATTTGAGTTTAAAACACTTCTAGATTCATTTCAAGACTTTTGAGGTTCATTACATCTCTTGATTTAAGCCCTAGCTCGAGTTTTGAAGAAAAAGATTTTTTAAAAATAAAGTTACTATTCATCCTACATTTCTAACTTTTTATCGATAAAACATTTCATAATCCATATTGGGCTTAAAATGCTTGTTGATTTATTTTATGACTCTTTGACACTATCCGGACTTTCAAATCAATTTTGAGGGTCGTCCTTCATTCGTGTTTTTTCAAGAGATCAAAGTCACTATTCTTTAAAATTAATATATCTTTTAAACGGTAATTCCATTTTCTTCGAGTAAATATTTGTTTCGAAGCTATTTTTTGTCCGATCAGAATGATAAGCTGTCCAGCCACTTTTAATCATATTTGGGATGTGAAATTACCAAAATACCCTTTATTTTCTATTTTTTAATAATAGATCAAAGTTAGCTTCCAAGGTAAGCCATTCTCTTTTGCTCTCCTACCCTTAACCTAAGTTTATTTACAAGGTGAGGGGCTTCTTCACACGTATAAATACCACTCCATGAGAACTCATTTCCTTGCTAAAAGTCTTTTGTTGACAAACATCTCTTCTCTCTCTCTCCCTCTCATTTTCGAGAGCTTTCCCTTGTGCATAGGTTAGTTGTTTTATTTTTTTTATGTTATAGTTTTTATGTTATGTTATGTTTAGTTTATGTTTTTATATTATTATATGTTTATATTATGTTTAGGTTGGGTCTTAGGGTCTACCCTAAGTCATATAGGAGTTTAATTTATGAATTTATTATATAGTTTTTATGATATGTTTGGATAGTTGTTTATTTGATTTAATTGTTTATGATATGTTATGAATTCGTTTAATATATGTTATGATCATGTTGTAGGGCTACTATATGTTATATATTGATGCATGTTTAGGGTATTTGAATTATATTCATACATGTTAGCTAATGAAATAGTAACCTATTATCAATATCATAACTTGTTACATGTTACTAATTGGTCTCAATTGATATATCTTACATGTTTAATGGTCATGTTATGCTATGACTTATGTCTATGATATGTTATTACGTTGTTACAATGTTACATGACTCATATGTTATGACTTGAGCTTATGATATGATTTGGATTAATGGAATAGTACTTGATCATATCTTATGCACTTGAATAGTGCCAGACCTTATAACCTAAGATAGAATAGTACTTTATAACCTTGTGTTAAACTTTAACTTGACCTTATAACCTTAGGTTATACCTTCTAATCTAGGTCACACATGCTTCTAATGATATGAACTTGTAATGGTTTGACCCGACCTTTTGACCCGACATGTAAATAGTAACCTATGAATAGTAATTCGTGAATAGCAATCTTGAATAGTACTTTTGAATAGTAAAATGAAATAAAACTTGAGCTTTCTTCTTAGACGTTTGCACCAAGGTTTTCCAAACCCGGGGTCTAAAATATATTTTCAAAATGTGTTTCTTTCATGGACTTGTTTTAAAACCTTGAGGTATATGTTTAGGGTTCATAATTTGATTAATTCTTAATCGGTTATACTTAGATCATAGTCCCAGGTTAATGATAACTCACTTTCACGTATTCCTCTGTGTGTTATCTTTCTCTAATACCATAAATGGTATTACTCTCTTGTGTTACATGTTCCTTGCTTGATTGATAGCATTCATGTGCATCATTATAGAAATGGCTCTTAGTTCTTGAGCTAACTTTAGTACACCACTTACAGGAGTTAAGTCGAGCACTAGGATTCCCAGGGCACTGCATCATCTGTCCTACTTATTGTTACTGATAGGTGAGGTTAAACTATTTCAAATTGAACCATAAATACTTAATGATTCAATCTTTTTGAACTCAAAGCCTAGTGCTTTTATCATTCTTGTTTTGAAATACCATTTATAGGGACGATTCTTCAAAGAACCCAATCCTATTTGTTATTCATTAATCAAAGGCACATGTTTTCAAAGTATTGAATCAATGGTTCAATGCTTCAATTGTTTCTTCAATGGTTTCTAGCATTCGGATTTATTCTGGATGTCATCAATGGTGCAAGAAATCAATGGTAATGGTATGAGCTGTTAGGAATAGTGCCCTAGAAAGACGATTGTGTATCCGGTTTGTGCTTTTCCTTATTGTAATCACAGACAATCTTTGAATGAAATAACGAATTGAGGCAACACTTCTTTATATGCTCTTGTTTGGTATGCGTTTACCTTAGCTGTGCATGTATGAGAACTACCCTAATCCTGATGACTTTATGACTCTACCATTTAGGTGAAATGGTTTATGAAATGAGCCCTATATCACATAAGTCATGACTAGTAAAATACTCCAAGCCGATGAGTCCTACAGACAGTGGGAGTGTCAACTTGACTCCTCTAAGGCTTTCTTGTGGGATCACGCCCTCAAGAAGGACCACCTTGTTTCATGGACGTGCAAAGTGTATAATTGATACGTGCGTGATACATGAGGGTGCTTACTTTAATAAGTAAGTTCACTGAGGTGCCCCGTGTGAGAACATTCCTAAATGGGAAAGGAAGTTTCTATTTCAGGAAATAGAAACTTCCAGATTAGGAAATATCTCACGAGTCATTGATGTGATTAATTGATCCTTAAGACTTGAGGTTCCTTGTCACTTTATGAGTTAACTCTGTAGTCTTAGGTATAAGCTTTAAAGCGTGTCGCCTTAGACAACTGATTAAAGGCTTATGCTGGGGCTGCACAAGTGATTCATGAAAGTGAATGAGAATGAAGAAAGGACCTACACTTGCATTTGCAAGGTGATCTCTTATTGTGTAAGTCATTCATATGCCATATGGAGTCCTTGGCCAAGGCAGTAGATCAAGACATCAAGAAAAGGGTTTCTTGGATTGAGATCAAATGGATATGAAATGCACTTAGCTTTAAGACCGGATTATTAGGGTTCTGATTATTCCCGTGCCCTAGATCTTGGTTGAGAGACAGTAAGTAGGAGGATTGTATCTCACATGAATCAATGACTTAAAGGTTCTGTCGAATCCGAACATTCCAATTCAGCTAGGGGTTAAACACCTGTTGCTAGACTATGGTCGTTTAATCTGTGGACCGATTATTTAATTAGTGAATTAATTAATTGGGGTTACAGCTAATTGAATTGAGAACCGAGAGGGTCACACACAACAACTTGGTTACATGAGTTGAGGCTTTAAAATGATTAAACGAGTTAATCGGGCCAAGAGGGTTCCACATGTGTGAAACCACACGTGTGGGTCACATCAGTAATTAATTACGAATATATATGTGGGACACGTGTCCCACACATGTAAATATATATCTTGTATATATATATATATATATTAAATAATTAAATGTGTTAATTATTTAATAGACATTGGTTTAATTTTGAATTAAAAAGAAAGTCTAATTTTGGAGAAAATAATCTAGTTAATTAATTATGAATTAATTAATTAGATAAAATAAGTTATTTATTTTAAATAAATAAAGTATAAAATTATCCAAAAATAGTTTGGCTATTTTAACTCTCTTAAAAGTTGATTTGAATTAGAATTCAAAGTCAAAGTCAAAATACTTGATGATCAAGTAATAGGAGAGAGAGAGACCAAAACCCTAGCCCATAAGGACTAAGATTTTCGGTCCTCCCCCTTATATAAATAGGGGAGCTCGAGCTCCCCTTAGAGCTAATTGGCAATTCTTTTGGTTCATGTGTTGAACACCATCCTTTCTCCAAGACAAACGATACCCTAGGTTAAGCCTAAACACTAACTAGAGAACTAGCATCCTTACTAGTTAGATTGTAGTCAAGTTGGTGGACTATCTCTAGAGAGCTTCCAGTTAGAAGTTTGAAGATTCGAGCTTTACCAAGGAGAGGGGATCAAGCCGCGAGAAAAGCGTTCTTGGGTGGCTTGAAAGGCTTCAAGAAAGAATAAAAGAAATGTAAGTTTCTTAACTCTACGAATTTGGATACACGATTGCGAGTCCAAGGTCCTTTTGTTGGAAAATTTTTAAATTTCCGCTGCTTTCTGATTCGTGAATGTGTAACAGAGCAAAACAGGGCCTAGATGAAAACTGTAAACTAAGGGCATTGGTAAAGCATTTATAGACCGTGATCCAACTTTACAAACCTTCATACAGTACATTCTTACTGGAACTAGGTGCTCACTTGTGATTTACAACGTGTTAAGGGGGACTTCTTGACATTTGACTCAGTTTTTTTTTTCATTTTCAGAGCCTACTTTGGCCGTATTGTTGCTCGAACCCTAGAGGTTCATAACTCATGTTTTCCAATTGTTTGTACTTGTTTTCCAATCCTCGGAATCCTTCTTGAGACAAAAGGACACTTTGCTATCCAAGTTTATAGTTAAATCATTCTTGTAAACGAGTTTTGATTCAGACACCCTTTGCTATCCAAGTTTATAGTTAAATCATTCCTTGAGTTGTTATGAGTCTATTGGTATCATTCTTGACTCGAAAATCTATTTTGAACTTCGTTTTAAAGGAAACATTTGAGCTAAGATACTATTCACTATTCCTTCTACGAACGATTTTTCGTCCGGAGAACTTGTACTCTTCAAATTTGAGTTTAAAACACTTCTAGATTCATTTCAAGACTTTTGAGGTTCATTACATCTCTTGATTTAAGCCCTAGCTCGAGTTTTGAAGAAAAAGATTTTTTAAAAATAAAGTTACTATTCATCCTACATTTCTAACTTTTTATCGATAAAACATTTCATAATCCATATTGGGCTTAAAATGCTTGTTGATTTATTTTATGACTCTTTGACACTATCCGGACTTTCAAATCAATTTTGAGGGTCGTCCTTCATTCGTGTTTTTTCAAGAGATCAAAGTCATTATTCTTTAAAATTAATATATCTTTTAAACGGTAATTCCATTTTCTTCGAGTAAATATTTGTTTCGAAGCTATTTTTTGTCCGATCAGAATGATAAGCTGTCCAGCAACTTTTAATCATATTTGGGATGTGAAATTACCAAAATACCCTTTATTTTCTATTTTTTAATAATAGATCAAAGTTAGCTTCCAAGGTAAGCCATTCTCTTTTGCTCTCCTACCCTTAACCTAAGTTTATTTACAAGGTGAGGGGCTTCTTCACACGTATAAATACCACTCCATGAGAACTCATTTCCTTGCTAAAAGTCTTTTGTTGACAAGCATCTCTTCTCCCTCTCTCCCTCTCATTTTCGAGAGCTTTCACTTGTGCATAGGTTAGTTGTTTTATTTTTTTTATGTTATAGTTTTTATGTTATGTTATGTTTAGTTTATGTTTTTATATTATTATATGTTCATATTATGTTTAGGTTGGGTCTTAGGGTCTACCCTAAGTCATATAGGAGTTTAATTTATGTATTTATTATATAGTTTTTATGATATGTTTGGATAGTTGTTTATATGATTTAATTGTTTATGATATGTTATGAATTCGTTTAATATATGTTATGATCATGCTGTCGGGCTACTATATTTATATAATGATGCATGTTTATAGTATTTGAATTATATTCATACATGTTAGCTAATGGAATAGTAACCTATGATCAATATCATAACTTGTTACATGTTACTAATTGGTCTCAATTGATATATCTTACATGTTTAATGGTCATGTTATGCTATGACTTATGTCTATGATATGTTATTACGTTGTTACAATGTTACATGACTCATATGTTATGACTTGAGCTTATGATATGATATGGATTAATGGAATAGTACTTGATCATATCTTATGCACTTGAATAGTGCCAGACCTTATAACCTAAGATAGAATAGTACTTTATAACCTTGTGTTAAACTTTAACTTGACCTTATAAACTTAGGTTATACCTTCTAATCTTGGTCACACATGCTTCTAATGATATGAACTTGTAAGGGTTTGACCCGACCTTTTGACCCGACATGTAAATAGTAACCTATGAATAGTAATTCATGAATAGCAATCTTAAATAGTACTTTTGAATAGTAAAATGAAATAAAACTTGAGCTTTCTTCTTAGACGTTTGCACCTAGGTTTTCCAAACCCGGGGTCTAAAATATCTTTTCAAAATGTGTTTCTTTCATGGACTTGTTTTATAACCTTAAGGTATATGTTTAGGATTCATAATTTGATTAGTTCTTAATCGGTTATACTTAGATCATAGTCCCACGTTAATGATAACTCACTTTCACGTATTCCTTTGTGTGTTATCTTTCTCTAATACCATAAATGGTATTACTCTCTTGTGTTACATGTTCCTTGCTTGATTGATAGCATTCATGTGCATCATTATAGAAATGGGTCTTAGTTCTTGAGCTCACTTTAGTACACCACTTACAGGAGTTAAGTCGAGCACTAGGATTCCCAGGGCACTGCATCATCTGTCCTACTTATTGTTACTGATAGGTGAGGTTAAACTATTTCAAATTGAACCATAAATACTTAATGATTCAATCTTTTTGAACTTAAAGCCTAGTGCTTTTATCATTCTTGTTTTGAAATACCATTTATAGGGACGATTCTTCAAAGAACCCAATCCTATTTGTTATTCATTAATCAAAGGCACATGTTTTCAAAGTATTGAATCAATGGTTCAATGCTTCAATTGTTTCTTCAATGGTTTCTAGCATTCGGATTTATTCTGGATGTCATCAATGGTGTAAGAAATCAATGGTAATGGTATGAGCTATTAGGAATAGTGCCCTAGAAAGCCGATTGTGTATCCGGTTTGTGCTTTTCCTTATTGTAATCACAGACAATCTTTGAATGAAATAACGAATTGAGGCAACACTTCTTTATATGCTCTTGTTTGGTATGCGTTTACTTTAGCTGTGCATGTATGAGAACTCCCCTAATCCTGATGACTTTATGACTCTACCATTTAGGTGAAATGGTTTATGAAATGAGCCCTATATCACATAAGTCATGACTAGTAAAATACTCCAAGCCGATGAGTCCTACAGACAGTGGGAGTGTCAACTTGACTCCTCTAAGGCTTTCTTGTGGGATCACGCCCTTAAGAAGGACCACCTTGTTTCATGGACGTGCAAAGTGTATAATTGATACGTGCGTGATACATGAGGGTGCTTACTTTAATAAGTAAGTTCACTGAGGTGCCCCGTGTGAGAACATTCCTAAATGGGAAAGGAAGTTTCTATTTCAGGAAATAGAAACTTCCAGATTAGGAAATATCTCACGAGTCATTGATGTGATTAATTGATCCTTATGACTTGAGGTTCCTTGTCACTTTATGAGTTAACTCTGTAGTCTTAGGTATAAGCTTTAAAGCATGTCGCCTTAGACAACTGATTAAAGGCTTATGCTGGGGCTGCACAAGTGATTCATGAAAGTGAATGAGAATGAAGAAAGGACCTACACTTGCATTTGCAAGGTGATCTCTTATTGTGTAAGTCATTCATATGCCATATGGAGTCCTTGGCCAAGGCAGTAGATCAAGACATCAAGAAAAGGGTTTCTTGGATTGAGATCAAATGGATATGAAATGCACTTAGCTTTAAGACCGGATTATTAGGGTTCTGATTATTCCCGTGCCCTAGATCTTGGTTGAGAGATAGTAAGTAGGAGGATTGTATCTCACATGAATCAATGACTTAAAGGTTCTGTCGAATCCGAACATTCCAATTCAGCTAGGGGTTAAACACCTGTTGCTAGACTATGGTCGTTTAATCTGTGGACCGATTATTTAATTAGTGAATTAATTAATTGGGGTCACGGCTAATTGAATTGAGAACCTAGAGGGTCACACACAACAACTTGGTTACATGAGTTGAGGCTTTAAAATGATTAAACGAGTTAATCGGGCCAAGAGGGTTCCACATGTGTGAAACCACACGTGTGGGTCTCATCAGTAATTAATTATGAATATATGTGTGGGACACGTGTCCCACACATGTAAATATATATCTTGTATATATATATATATATATATTAAATAATTAAATGTGTTAATTATTTAATAGACATTGGTTTAATTTTGAATTAAAAAGGAAGTCTAATTTTGGAGAAAATAATTTAGTTAATTAATTATGAATTAATTAATTAGATAAAATAAGTTATTTATTTTAAATAAATAAAGTATAAAATTATCCAAAAATAGTTTGGCTATTTTAACTCTCTTGAAAGTTGATTTGAATTAGAATTCAAAGTCAAAGTCAAAATACTTGATGATCAAGTAATAGGAGAGAGAGAGACCAAAACCCTAGCCCATAAGGACTAGGATTTTCGGTCCTCCCCCTTATATAAATAGGGGAGCTCGAGCTCCCCTTAGAGCTAATTGGCGATTCTTTTGGTTCATGTGTTGAACACCATCCTTTCTCCAAGACAAACGATACCCTAGGTTAAGCCTAAACACTAACTAGAGAACTAGCATCCTTACTAGTTAGATTGTAGTCAAGTTGGTGGACTATCTCTAAAGAGCTTCCAGTTAGAAGTTTGAAGATTCGAGCTTTACAAAGGAGAGGGGATCAAGCCGCGAGAAAAGCGTTCTTGGGTGGCTTGAAAGGCTTCAAGAAAGAATAAAAGAAAAGTAAGTTTCTTAACTCTACGAATTTGGATACACGATTGCGAGTCCAAGGTCCTTTTGTTGGAAAATTTTTAAATTTCCGCTGCTTTCTGATTCGTGAATGTGTAACAGAGCAAAACAGGGCCTAGGTTAAAACTGTAAACTAAGGGCATCGGTAAAGCATTTATAGACCGTGATCCAACTTTACAAACCTTCATACAGTACATTCTTACTGGAACTAGGTGCTCACTTGTGATTTACAACGTGTTAAGGGGGACTTCTTGACATTTGACTCAGTTTTCTTTTCATTTTCCGAGCCTACTTTGGCCGTATCGTTGCTCGAACCCTAGAGGTTCATAACTCATGTTTTCCAATTGTTTGTACTTGTTTTCCAATCCTCGGAATCCTTCTTGAGACAAAAGGACACTTTGCTATCCAAGTTTATAGTTAAATCATTCTTGTAAACGAGTTTTGATTCAGACACCCTTTGTTATCCAAGTTTATAGTTAAATCATTCCTTGAGTTGTTATGAGTCTATTGGTATCATTCTTGACTCGAAAATCTATTTTGAACTTCGTTTTAAAGGAAACATTTGAGCTAAGATACTATTCACTATTCCTTCTACGAACGATTTTTCGTCCGGAGAACTTGTACTCTTCAAATTTGAGTTTAAAACACTTCTAGATTCATTTCAAGACTTTTGAGGTTCATTACATCTCTTGATTTAAGCCCTAGCTCGAGTTTTGAAGAAAAAGATTTTTTAAAAATAAAGTTACTATTCATCCTACATTTCTAACTTTTTATCGATAAAACATTTCATAATCCATATTGGGCTTAAAATGCTTGTTGATTTATTTTATGACTCTTTGACACTATCCGGACTTTCAAATCAATTTTGAGGGTCGTCCTTCATTCGTGTTTTTTCAAGAGATCAAAGTCATTATTCTTTAAAATTAATATATCTTTTAAACGGTAATTCCATTTTCTTCGAGTAAATATTTGTTTCGAAGCTATTTTTTGTCCGATCAGAATGATAAGCTGTCCAGCCACTTTTAATCATATTTGGGATGTGAAATTACCAAAATACCCTTTATTTTCTATTTTTTAATAATAGATCAAAGTTAGCTTCCAAGGTAAGCCATTCTCTTTTGCTCTCCTACCCTTAACCTAAGTTTATTTACAAGGTGAGGGGCTTCTTCACACGTATAAATACCACTCCATGAGAACTCATTTCCTTGCTAAAAGTCTTTTGTTGACAAGCATCTCTTCTCCCTCTCTCCCTCTCATTTTCGAGAGCTTTCCCTTGTGCATAGGTTAGTTGTTTTATTTTTTTTATGTTATAGTTTTTATGTTATGTTATGTTTAGTTTATGATTTTATGTTATTATATGTTTATATTATGTTTAGGTTGGGTCTTAGGGTCTACCCTAAGTCATATAGGAGTTTAATTTATGTATTTATTATATAGTTTTTATGATATGTTTGGATAGTTGTTTATATGATTTAATTGTTTATGATATGTTATGAATTCGTTTAATATATGTTATGATCATGCTGTGGGGCTACTGTATGTTATATATTGATACATGTTTAGGGTATTTGAATTATATTCATACATGTTAGCTAATGGAATAGTAACTTATGATCAACATCATAACTTGTTACATGTTACTAATTGGTCTCAATTGATATATCTTACATGTTTAATGGTCATGTTATGCTATGACTTATGTCTATGATATGTTATTACGTTGTTACAATGTTACATGACTCATATGTTATGACTTGAGCTTATGATATGATATGGATTAATGGAATAGTACTTGATCATATCTTATGCACTTGAATAGTGCCAGACCTTATAACCTAAGATAGAATAGTACTTTATAACCTTGTGTTAAACTTTAACTTGACCTTATAACCTTAGGTTATACCTTCTAATCTAGGTCACACATGCTTCTAATGATATGAACTTGTAATGGTTTGACCCAACCTTTTGACCCGACATGTAAATAGTAACCTATTAATAGTAATTCATGAATAGCAATCTTAAATAGTCCTTTTGAATAGTAAAATGAAATAAAACTTGAGCTTTCTTCTTAGACGTTTGCACCTAGGTTTTCCAAACCCGGGGTCTAAAATATATTTTCAAAATGTGTTTCTTTCATGGACTTGTTTTATAACCTTAAGGTATATGTTTAGGATTCATAATTTGATTAATTCTTAATCGGTTATACTTAGATCATAGTCCCACGTTAATGATAACTCACTTTCACGTATTCCTTTGTGTGTTATCTTTCTCTAATACCATTTATGGTATTACTCTCTTGTGTTACATGTTCCTTGCTTGATTGATAGCATTCATGTGCATCATTATAGAAATGGGTCTTAGTTCTTGAGCTCACTTTAGTACACCACTTACAGGAGTTAAGTCGAGCACTAGGAATCCCAGGGCACTGCATCATCTGTCCTACTTATTGTTACTGATAGGTGAGGTTAAACTATTTCAAATTGAACCATAAATACTTAATGATTCAATCTTTTTGAACTCAAAGCCTAGTGCTTTTATCATTCTTGTTTTGAAATACCATTTATAGGGACGATTCTTCAAAGAACCCAATCCTATTTGTTATTCATTAATCAAAGGCACATGTTTTCAAAGTATTGAATCAATGGTTCAATGCTTCAATTGTTTCTTCAATGGTTTCTAGCATTCGGATTTATTCTGGATGTCATCAATGGTGCAAGAAATCAATGGTAATGGTATGAGCTGTTAGGAATAGTGCCCTAGAAAGACGATTGTGTATCCGGTTTGTGCTTTTCCTTATTGTAATCACAGACAATCTTTGAATGAAATAACGAATTGAGGCAACACTTCTTTATATGCTCTTGTTTGGTATGCGTTTACCTTAGCTGTGCATGTATGAGAACTCCCCTAATCCTGATGACTTTATGACTCTACCATTTAGGTGAAATGGTTTATGAAATGAGCCCTATATCACATAAGTCAGGATTAGTAAAATACTCCAAGCCGATGAGTCCTACAGACAGTGGGAGTGTCAACTTGACTCCTCTAAGGCTTGCTTGTGGGATCACGCCCTTAAGAAGGACCACCTTGTTTCATGGACGTGCAAAGTGTATAATTGATACGTGCGTGATACATGAGGGTGCTTACTTTAATAAGTAAGTTCACTGAGGTGCCCCGTGTGAGAACATTCCTAAATGGGAAAGGAAGTTTCTATTTCAGGAAATAGAAACTTCCAGATTAGGAAATATCTCACGAGTCATTGATGTGATTATTTGATCCTTAAGACTTGAGGTTCCTTGTCACTTTATGAGTTAACTCTGTAGTCTTAGGTATAAGCTTTAAAGCGTGTCGCCTTAGACAACTGATTAAAGGCTTATGCTGGGGCTGCACAAGTGATTCATGAAAGTGAATGAGAATGAAAAAACGACCTACACTTGCATTTGCAAGGTGATCTCTTATTGTGTAAGTCATTCATATGCCATATGGAGTCCTTGGCCAAGGCAGTAGATCAAGACATCAAGAAAAGGGTTTCTTGGATTGAGATCAAATGGATATGAAATGCACTTAGCTTTAAGACCGGATTATTAGGGTTCTGATTATTCCCGTGCCCTAGATCTTGGTTGAGAGATAGTAAGTAGGAGGATTGTATCTCACATGAATCAATGACTTAAAGGTTCTGTCGAATCCGAACATTCCAATTCAGCTAGGGGTTAAACACCTGTTGCTAGACTATGGTCGTTTAATCTGTGGACCGATTATTTAATTAGTGAATTAATTAATTGGGGTCACGGCTAATTGAATTGAGAACCTAGAGGGTCACACACAACAACTTGGTTACATGAGTTGAGGCTTTAAAATGATTAAACGAGTTAATCGGGCCAAGAGGGTTCCACATGTGTGAAACCACACGTGTGGGTCACATCAGTAATTAATTATGAATATATGTGTGGGACACGTGTCCCACACATGTAAATATATATCTTGTATATATATATATATATATTAAATAATTAAATGTGAATTATTTAATAGACTTTGGTTTAATTTTGAATTAAAAAGAAAGTCTAATTTTGGAGAAAATAATCTAGTTAATTAATTATGAATTAATTAATTAGATAAAATAAGTTATTTATTTTAAATAAACAAAGTATAAAATTATCCAAAAATAGTTTGGCTATTTTAACTCTCTTGAAAGTTGATTTGAATTAGAATTCAAAGTCAAAGTCAAAATACTTGATGATCAAGTAATAGGAGAGAGAGAGACCAAAACCCTAGCCCATAAGGACTAGGATTTTCGGTCCTCCCCCTTATATAAATAGGGGAGCTCAAGCTCCCCTTAGAGCTAATTGGCAATTCTTTTGGTTCATGTGATGAACACCATCCTTTCTCCAAGACAAACTGTGACACCCCGATTATCGACCGTACAGGTATGACATATTTGCGCAATTAAAATTATTATTTGTGTATTTTATATTTATTTAATGGTTTATTTTTTTATTATGTGAATTTGTTTATGTGCTCGTTTCTTGTTTTCGATGTCGTTTATTGTGGTTTCGAAGTGCTTGAACCGTTTTGGACCTAAAGGAGGCTAAAAGGTATTTAGCGCACCTTGGGTTCCGGTAAGCATATTTTGAGCTCGGGAATTCGGATTTGAATTTCGCCACTTCCGTTGGACTTGTTTCAACGATTCAGAGTCAATAGAACCAACCTTATGTTTTTCCAAACCCATTTGATATTCCAAAATTCGACCGAGAGTTCATCTCGCGCCTAAATGACCACCTTGGAGGAAATTGCACATAAGTCCCTCAATTCTTGACCAATTAACCTCAAACTTGGACCCACATGTCCCCAACTTGATACTTTACCATCCCTCTCTCCCTCACACCGATACACACAAGGCAAGGAAGAGATTTCAGCCATTTTTGGGAGAAAACACACAGCAACCCGTAACTATTCACCTAGAGGAGATTTTGAGCTCCAATTTCCATTTTCTTCCAACATCTTCAAGGGGTAAGCATATATTTGATATGTACATGCTTATATGATCATTTGCATCTAAAAAATTCAGAATTTGATGGTTGTAAGAGCATGATTGGATCATATATGTGAACAGTATAGGTTTTGGTTATTTGATAAATTTTGAGTGATCTCTTGGAGTTTTGTTGGAAGCTTTGCATCTTTCTTGGTCCTAGGACAACCATATGTATATGTATGAGCCGAGTTTTGCATGAGAAGCTAGGCTTCCTTAGTTTTCATTTTGGGTTTTTGAAGTTTTTGTTGAAAAATGAACTTGTGTGTATTTCTTGCATTGATTCTTCATTTATCTTCATACTTAGGCTTAGAGATTCCATGAATTTGATGTTTTCTTGTTGTATTTTCATCCTAATATGTGTTATGTGGAGTTGGGATTTGATTAATGTTGGTTTGGGGTGAATTTTGGCCTGAAACGAGTGTTTGTCCTGTTCTCGCCCAGCAGTCGAGGTCGCGACCGTTTTCGCTACAGATTTGGTCGAGGTCACGACCACCTGGAATTTTTCGCTACGACTTGCCGGTAGAGACCTCGACCAGTTTGTGTGCAAATTTGGTAGAGACCTCGACCCCTTTTTTTTTTCGGTTGTTTTTTTCCGTGTTTCGTGTGCATTTCTTTGCTTCATATGGTTCATTTAATATTCAAAGAAATATGTAAACTTGTTATTTGAGGTTTTAAGCTTTGTGTTATGGATTATGCTTATTTTTATGCTTCTATTTTTGATGAATTTTCCGTATTTGTCTTGTATGCCCTCATATGACTTAAGTACGCATTCATTTCATTTCATTTGCATGCATAAGCATTGCCGGGCGTCTAATTGGTACATTATTGAGTTTAAGTCTCGGGTCTTGTCTTCTTTTGTTTCAGAGCCTCTTCCAGAAGTTCGTGTGCCCGAGGTTTAGGTGCTTGTTCGCCCGTTTGCCTTCCTTTTCCACTACTTTTGTAAAGGTGAGGCTAGGATCTTTTATATTAGATAAGCGACCTAAAACCTATTACCTGTTGTTTTCTTACCCCGTATGCGATTATATACCTTATGTATATATATATTAAATACGAGTGCTTAAGCTATGTTATGATTTTGTGAAATGAGCTTTAAGTTTTCGAAATTGGTATAAGTATTAGCATAAGTAAGCTATGTTTTGAAATTCGTTATTCGTTTATGATATGTTTGAGCGAGTTGTACCCTGAAAGATGGGAGTTTGGTTTGATTTAGTTTGTTGGGCCCGGAGACGTGGGTAAGGGAGACCCGGGACGACCACGGGGTCGCCGGTTATGACCCCTGTGCACGTTCTCATTTGAGACATTCACGTACGACCTACGGAGGTTGGGAAGGCGTGGTATCTTGAGCCCTCGGTGGATAACCGGGGAAGGCATATTATGGGTTAGCTGCCCCGTATATGTTTGGTAATGTAGGTGTTAGGGTTTGATTCCCGATACACCATGGATGTGAGGTTGGAAATTGTGATTTGAATTCGATTTTATGTTATGTTTAATGGAGTAAGGGATAGTCCATTCTCGCCGGACTTATGTTTATGTTATGTTCGATAGATTACGGATCGAGATAGGTTTTCCTTTATACTATATGTTCTTTGGAAAATGATTTGGTATGTAAAACCCTAGCCTCGATTCATGACTATCACCTTTGTAATATGCTTTGCTCTATACGTGTTTAGGTGTGGGTGTGCGTTTAGCCCCCTCACTCAGTCGAGTTTTGACTGACCCCTCTCCTTTCCCAGCTTCAGTGCAGGTTGTTTCGAGCTAGGTGGGGAAGTGCGAGTTTTAGTCTTGTACTTGTGTGTCTAGGTTGAGTTGCATTCATACTTCTTACATTATGGATACTCCTTTTATGTATTTGAGATCATGACTTGTCTTTTGGGGAATTATGGGCTTTTGATGTATATACTCGATCTTTTGGGCCGTGAGGCCATTGTTTATGATGTAAATGTTATTTATAGAGCTCTTTTCGATCCTTATGTTATTGCTTCCGCATTAATATGTTTGTTTGGAGCGCTCTGTCAGAGTCTTAGCCCCGCTTAGCCTAAGGAGTGAGTGTAGGTTCCGTTCGCTTAGACCTGGACTCATGTATGGAAATCCATTTCATATGTGGGTTCGGGTTTAGGTGCTGGGGATGTGGTGGCCCACCGCTCTGGGCGTCACATCCTTAAAGTGGTATCAGAGCTCTCGGTTGCAAAACCGGAGCTCTAGAGTCGAGTCGGGTGAGTCTAGGTCGTACGGCTTAGGACAACGTGGTTATATGCATTTATGTGATTATTTGTTTTTCTTCTTGTTAATCGTGCACATGAACATGTACTAACCCTCACGCATATGAATTGGAATCTTTTGTTTTGTAGAAATATGCCTCCCCGAAGACACCACCGCCGAGATAGATCTCCAGAACATCGTCATCACCGAGATCATTCTCCACACCCGGAAAATAATAATCCACCACCACCCCAAATGGATCCGGGAAATTTCATGGAAAGGCTCGCCGTGTATTTGGAACAAAGGGCTCAGGAAAGAAATAATGCACCTCCGGCTGGAAATCGTGGAGGAAATCTTCTTACTGCTATTCTCCTGGAGTTTAAGAACCAAAATCCACCGGTTTTCGTGGGTGGAAATGACGTGCAAGCGGAGGAATGGCTCGTGCAAACTAACAGGGTATGGAAAAGCTACAATGCACACTTACCATGATCCAGGGCCAAGCTTATAGTTGGTGGTCAAGCTTGCAAGGGAGATTAGAGGCTACCGGAGAGGAGATCACATGGGAGGTGTTTGTTCGTGAATTCAAGAATAAATATATTCCCAAAGCTACAAGAAATCGAAGGGTGAGAGAATTTATGGAGCTCAAACAAGGGGTTATGTCCGTCACTGATTATATCAATGAGTTTGAGAGGCTCTCCCGTTATGCCCCAACATTGCCAATGATGATGAAAGCAAGGCTTCTCAATTCCTCCAAGGACTTCGGGAGGATATGAAAGATGCTCCAGAAGCTTCTAACACAAGTACTTGGGCGAAAGTCACGGACAAAGCTCTAAGAGTTGAAGAACGGGTTGTGATGAGGAGGAAGAGTACTTATACCGGACAAGGGTCTAGCTCGGGGAATTTTAATAAATTTGGGAAGAGGCCGGCATTTAAAACATTTCAACAAGCCAAGCCTCAAAACAAGCAACCCCGACCCGCGGGACCCAATCAACCGAACCGACCCTTAGCACTTCCGGCTCCACCTAAAGTGCAATGTACCTATTGCAAGGGTCCTCATCACGTGGATAATTGCTTCAGGCTTCATAAGAGGTGTTTCATTTGTGGGGCACAGGATCATATGGTGGGCACGTGCCCGAAAAAGAAAGATAACCCGAGGCCTGCAATCCAAGCTAGGGCTTATGCGTTGGGTGGTGAAGAAGAGCAAGCTGTGGAAATCGACCCAAATGCCGTGATCGAAGGTACTATAAGCATTCATGGCACTACATTACATGCATTATTTGATCCCGGGGCCACTCATTCCTTTATTTCCCGGGATATTGCTGCTTCTATGTGCTTGCCTATTTCCTTGTGTGCACATGATTACGTGGTTAGCTCTCCTCTTGGTGGTAGTTTAGTAACTTGCAGGGTTTTTCGGGGTTGTCCGGTTAGCTTCGAAGGCCGAGTTTTCCTCGCAGATTTGATTGAAATGCCGATGCAGAGATATGATGTAATCTTGGGTATGGATTGGTTGTATGAACATGGGGCTCAGATGGATTGTCGGGATAAGAAAGTTTCTTTTGGTTCAGTGGTGTTTAAGGGCGAAAAGGTGAAGTCAAGCCCGTTTATTTCTTTTGTTGAGGCGAGTAAACTGGTCTGGGACGGTGCGACAGGTTTCGTGGCCTATCTTTTAAATAGACCGAAGGATCAGGCCAAACTTGAGGAGACGGAGGTCGTGCGAGAGTATATCGATGTTTTCCCTGAGACTTTGGGTTCCCTACCGCCTGATAGGGACATCGAGTTCGTAATCGATCTTTATCCCGGAGCAGAGCCTTTCTCGAAGACTCCCTACAGAATGGCTCCTGCAGAGTTAAAGGAGTTAAAAACGCAGCTTGATGAGCTTTTGGCTTGTGGGTACATCCGTCCGAGCATTTCTCCGTGGGGTGCTCCCGTTCTATTTGTAAAGTAGAAGGATGGGACGTTACGGATGTGTATAGATTACCGTGAGCTGAATCGGATGACAGTGAAGAACAAATACCCTTTGCCTCACATAGAGGAGCTATTCGATATTCTGCAAGGCTCGAAAGTATATTCCAAGTTAGATTTGAGGCAGGGTTACTATCAGCTGCGAATTAGGGAGGTAGATATTCCGAAGACTGGTTTTAATACGCGATATGGGCACTTCGAATTCGTTGTCATGCCGTTTGGATTAACTAATGCTCCAGCCGTATTTATGGATATGATGCACCGAGTGTTCAGGCAGTTTCTTGACAAATTCGTGGTTATATTTATAGACGACATTCTGGTGTATTCTAAGTCCGCTGAAGAGCACGCTCAGCATCTTCGGATCGTTTTGGAAACTTTGAGGGAACACAAGTTGTATGCAAAGTTCAGTAAGTGCGAATTCTGGATTGACCGAGTTATGTTTTTGGGACATATAATTTCAGGTGATGGGATTGAGGTTGATCCATCTAAGGTTGAATCTGTGCTTCGTTGGGAGAGACCTACAAATGCCTCCGAGATCAAGAGTTTTATTGGGTTGGCCGGCTACTATCGAAGGTTTGTTAAGGATTTTTCAAAAATTGCCGCACGTTGACTCGTCTGATTAAGAAGGAAGTGAAATTCGAATGGGATGATAAGTGTGAGGCGAGTTTTCAGACATTAAAGGTGAAATTAACTTCAGCACCGGTTCTTACCCTACCCGAGGGTACCGAGGGTTATGCAGTCTATACAGATGCTTCCAAAGAAGGTCTCGGTTGTGTTTTAATGCAGCACGGTAGAGTGGTAGCTTATGCTTCGAGGAAATTGAAAGAGCATGAGAAGAATTACCCTACCCACGATCTTGAATTAGCTGCCGTTGTGTTTGCTTTGATGAAGTGGCGACACTATCTCTACAGTACCACATTCGAGGTGTTTACGGATCACCAAAGCCTCAAGTATCTCTTTTCTCAGAATGATTTAAACGTAAGACAGAGGCGTTCGATGGAGTTGTTAGAGGATTACGATTGCACAATTCAATACCATCCGGGTAAAGCAAACGTGGTCGCCGATGCCTTAAGTAGAAAGGCGAATGTGGCTAATTTGGAAGCAGGTTCTTCAAGTTCGGGTTCAGAGACCTTGACTTCGGGAACTTGGTTGGCCAATCTTACTGTTATACCAGATTTGAAAGAACAGCTCTTGGAAGCTCAGATTCAGATGCAGAAATTCAAAGGTTGGTAGCCCATTCCAAGAATGACCCGAATTCTAAGTTTGGGATTGATGATTCCGGTTTGTTAAGGTTCGAAGCGAGAATATGTGTCCCAGAAGAGCTCAAGAGGCTTGTACTTGAGGAGGCACATCGCTCGAGGTACTCGATTCATCCGGGAGGTACTAAGATGTATCGGGACCTGAAAGAGAAATTGTGGTCGAATCGCATGAAAAGGGACGTCGCGAACTTTGTGAAGCGATGTCTGACGTGTCAAAAGGTGAAGGCAAAACACCAGAAGCCGGGAGGAACTCTCCAACCACTTTCTATTCCCGAGTGGAAGTGGGAGCAAGTGACTATGGACTTCGTGTCCGGCTTGCCTAGAGTCAAAGGAGGGTTTGATGGGATTTGGGTAATTGTCGACCGATTGACTAAGTCTGCCCATTTCCTCAAGGTTCGGATGTCCGAGAAAGTTCCAAAGCTAGCTGAGTTATATATTCGAGAGATCGTAAGACTACATGGAATTCCGGCTAGTATCGTTTCGGATCGGGATCCCCGGTTTACTTCGATCTTCTAGCAGAATCTTCAGAAATGTTTGGGCACCAGGCTCAAGTTTAGCACTGCTTCGCATCCTCAAACGGACGGCCAATCTGAAAGGTTAATTCAGTACTTAGAGGATATGCTTCGGTCGTGTGCTTTGGATTTCCAGGATAAATGGGACGAGCATCTGGCTCTAGTTGAATTTGCTTATAATAACAGTTATCAGGGTTCGATTAAGATGCCTCCTTATGAAGCACTTTATGGAAGAAAGTGTAGGTCACCTTTGTTTTGGGATATCGAGGATTGGAGGTAGACCGAAGAGAATAAGCTTGAGAGGGCCGAGCCTAAGGAAAACATTGTTGCTACTATTGAGAAGGTTCATACGATTAGACAAAGAATGAGGGCAGCTCAGGCTCGACAGAAGAGCTACGCCGATAAAAGAAGAAGGCCCTTAGTGTTTGAGGTCGGAGATAGAGTTTTTCTGAAGGCATCTCCAAGGAAAGGCTTCACTCGAATAGGTAAAGGTGGAAAGCTCAGTCCACGATACCTAGGGTCGTTTGAAATTTTGGAAAGAATTGGAGAAACGGCGTACAGATTGGATCTACCACCGAATTTGACCGGGATACACAACGTTTTCCATGTTTCTCAGCTCCGCCAGTACCATCCCGATGAAGCAACAA
Source organism: Lantana camara (assembly GCA_037501455.1). Taxonomy (NCBI): domain Eukaryota; kingdom Viridiplantae; phylum Streptophyta; class Magnoliopsida; order Lamiales; family Verbenaceae; genus Lantana; species Lantana camara. The sequence goes on along the minus strand of CM074862.1, from coordinate 43,147,219 downwards.
TTCTCCCTGTTGAAGAGGTTCAGTTAGAGCCGGACTTGACGATAGAAAAGCATCTGGTTGCAATTCAAGACCGAAAAATGCAAGAGTTGAGAAACCGGCAGATTCCTTTGGTAAGGGTACTTTGGAGAGATCAGAAGACTGAGGAATCGACTTGGGAGACCGAGAAAAAGATGACGAGGTTGTATCGGATTTTGTTTGAGGGCCCGAGTCGGACTTGAGGGCAAGTCCTTTTTAAGGGGGAGAGATTGTGACACCCCGACTTATCGACCGCACAGGTATGACGTATTTGCGCAATTAAAATTATTATTTGTGTATTTTATATTTATTTAATGGTTTATTTTTTTATTATGTGAATTTGTTTATGTGCTCGTTTCTTGTTTTCGATGTCGTTTGTTGTGGTTTCGAAGTGCTTGAACCGTTTTGGACCTAAAGGAGGCTAAAAGGTATTTAGCGCACCTTGGGTTCCGGTAAGCATATTTTGAGCTCGGGAATTCGGATTGGAATTCCGTCACTTCCGTTGGACTTGTTTCAACGATTCGGAGTCAATGGAACCAACCTTATGTTTTTCCAAACCCATTTGATATTCCAAAATTCGACCGAGAGTTCATCTCGCGCCTAAATGACCACCTTGGAGGAAATTGCACATAAGTCCCTCAATTCTTGACCAATTAACCTCAAACTTGGACCCACATGACCCCAACTTGATACTTTACCATCCCTCTCTTCCTCACACCGATACACACAAGGCAAGGAAGAGATTTCAGCCATTTTTGGGAGAAAACACACAGCAACCCGTAACTATTCACCTAGAGGAGATTTTGAGCTCCAATCTCCATTTTCTTCCAACATCTTCAAGGGGTAAGCTTATATTTGATATGTACATGCTTATATGATCATTTGCATCTAAGAAATTCAGAATTTGATGGTTGTAAGAGCATGATTAGATCATATATGTGAATAGTGTAGGTTTTAGTTATTTGATAAATTTTGAGTGATCTCTTGGAGTTTTGTTGGAAGCTTTGCATCTTTCTTGGTCCTAAGACAACCATATGTATATGTATGAGCCAAGTTTTGCATGAGAAGCTAGGCTTCCTTGGTTTTCATTTTGGGTTTTTGAAGTTTTTGGTGAAAAATGAACTTGTGTGTATTTCTTGCATTGATTCTTCATTTATCTTCATACTTAGGCGTAGAGATTCCATGAATTTGATGTTTTCTTGTTGTATTTTCATCCTAATATGTGTTATATGGAGTTGGGATTTGATTAATGTTGGTTTGGGGTGAATTTTGGTCTGAAACGAGTGTTTGCCCTGTTCTCGCCCAGCAGTCGAGGTCGCGACCGTTTTCGCTACAGATTTGGTCGAGGTCGCGACCACCTGGATTTTTTCGCTACGACTTGCCGGTAGAGACCTCGACCAGTTTGTGTGTAAATTTGGTAGAGACCTCGGCCCCTTTTTTTTTCGGTTTTTTTTTTCCGTGTTTCGCGTGTATTTCTTTGCTTCATATGGTTCATTTAATATTCAAAGAAATATGTAAACTTGTTATTTGAGGTTTTAAGCTTTGTGTTATGAATTATGCTTATTTTTATGCTTCTATTTTTGATGAATTTTCCGTATTTGTCTTGTATGCCCTCATATGACTTAAGTACGCATTCATTTCATTTCATTTGCATGCATAAGCATTGCCGGGCGTCTAATTGGTACATTATTGAGTTTAAGTCTCGGGTCTTGTCTTCTTTTGTTTCAGAGCCTCTTCCGGAAGTTCGTGAGCCCGAGGTTTAGGTGCTTGTTCGCCCGTTTGCCTTCCTTTTCCACTACTTTTGTAAAGGTGAGGCTAGGATCTTTTATATTAGATAAGCGACCTAAGACCTATTACGTGTTGTTTTCTTACCCCGTATGCGATTATATACCTTATGTATATATATATTAAATACGAGTGCTTAAGCTATGTTATGATTTTGTGAAATGAGCTTTACGTTTTCGAAATTGGTATAAGTATTGGCATAAGTAAGCTATGTTTTGAAATTCGTTATTCGTTTATGATATGTTTGAGCGAGTTGTACCCTGAAAGATGGGAGTTTGGTTTGATTTAGTTTGTTGGGCCCGGAGACGTGGGTAAGGGAGACCCGGGACGACCACGGGGTCGCCGGTTATGACCCCTGTGCACGTTCTCATTTGAGACATTCACGTACGACCTATGGAGGTTGGGAAGGCGTGGTATCTTGAGCCCTCGGTGGATAACCGGGGAAGGCATATTGTGGGTTAGCTGCCCCGTATGTGTTTGGTAATGTAGGTGTTAGGGTTTGATTCCCGATACACCATGGATGTGAGGTTGGAAATTGTGATTTGAATTCGATTTTATGTTATGTTTAATGGAGTAAGGGATAGTCCGTTCTCGCCGGACTTATGTTTATGTTATGTTCGATAGATTACGGATCGAGATAGGTTTTCCTTTATACTATATGTTCTTTGGAAAATGATTTGGTATGTAAAACCCTAGCCTCGATTCATGACTATCACCTTTGTAATATGCTTTGCTCTATACGTGTTTAGGTGTGGGTGTACGTTTAGCCCCCTCACTCAGTCGAGTTTTGACTGACCCCTCTCCTTTCCCAGCTTCAGTGCAGGTTGTTTCGAGCTAGGCGGGGAAGTACGAGTTTTAGTCTTGTACTTGTGTGTCTAGGTTGAGTTGCATTCATTCTTCTTACATTTTGGATACTCCTTTTATGTATTTGAGATCATGACTTGTCTTTTGGGGAATTATGGGCTTTTGATGTATATACTCTATCTTTTGGGCCGTGAGGCGATTGTTTATGATGTAAATGTTATTTGTAGAGCTCTTTTCGATCCTTATGTTCTTGCTTCCGCATTAATATGTTTGTTTGGCGCACTCTGTCAAAGTCTTAGCCCTGCTTAGCCTAAGGAGTGAGTGTAGGTTCCGTTCGCTTAGACTTGGACTCATGTATGGAAATCTATTTCATATGTGGGTTCGGGTTTAGGTGTGGGGGATGTGGTGTCCCACCGCTCTGGGCGTCACACAAACGATACCCTAGGTTAAGCCTAAACACTAACTAGAGAACTAGCATCCTTACTAGTTAGATTGTAGTCAAGTTGGTGGACTATCTCTAGAGAGCTTCCAGTTAGAAGTTTGAAGATTCGAACTTTACCAAGGATAGGGGATCAAGCCGCGAGAAGAGCGTTCTCGGGTGGCTTGAAACGCTTCAAGAAAGAATAAAAGAAAAGTAAGTTTCTTAACTCTACGAATTTGGATACACGATCGCAAGTCCAAGGTCCTTTTGTTGGAAAATTTTTAAATTTCCGCTGCTTTCTGATTCGTGTTTTCCAACAAGTGGTATTAGAGCCACCTCGTTAATCGTGTTTCTGATTCGTCTCAATTATTCTGAATTTGTTAGAAATTCTTAGGCCTAAATGCGAATTAGGTATTCATGAGTTCTTTTTGAAAGCCTGAATTACGAAACTGTAATTTTTTTTGAATTTCTGAAACTGTTTTCTTGAATTGTGTTTTTGAAAATCGTTTTGATTGAAATCTATTTAAATCGAATTTTTTTTATTATGGATTGAACCGGGTTTTGGAGAAACCCAAAAATATGAAACGAGACACGAAAAGAATGGGCCTGGGCGTGCTAGCACGTCGCACGCCCAAGTCCCGTCACCGCCACCCAGCCCTCCCGCATCCGTGCGGGAGGCCTTCCGCCCGCCTAGGCGCCCCGCTCACCTGTCCCGCGACCGTGCGGGACAGCCGCCTGATCCTCCCGCAACCGCGCGGGAGCGCCCGCCCAAGGATGGGCGGGACTGCCTGCCCACGCCGCATGCCTGCGCGCAAGGGCGCGCCTGGCGTGCGCACGTTGGCGGCAATCGCTGCCGGCTGTGTGCAGCGCTGGCGCGCGCCTAGCACGCGTTACTGTGCGGCGGGCGGGCGATCCCGCGTCGTCCCGGGCCCGTGTTTTCATGTTTCTCGTGTTTCGTATTTTCGGTCCTTAAAATCCCATTTAATTTTATCTTTTAAAATCAGTTTTGCTAAAATAAAATTATTTTAAAATTTTGATTAAATGGGGCTTGTAACGCCCAGGATTTCGTTTTAACTAATGTGTGGTTTTGTTTATAAATTGCTCAATTTAAATATTTAATGATATGATTAATTGTTTAAAAATGTTCCTATTTGATTTTAAAATTATAAATTGTTGTTATTTTAACTTAATTTGATATTTAGTGTTTAACTTCGTAATTAAGGTTTCATGTTACCTTAACTATTTCGGAAATTCTGTTAATTAATTTCAACATGTTATTAGTTGGCTTTAATTTATTTAAAATGGAATTTAAGTTTTATCAATTAATTTATGACGTTATGAATTCATTCTTGCGCATGAGTGTTCTATTTGGGCTTCGTTCTTATATGTAATGATATCGAAATGTCGTGGAAATTTAGTATGTCGTAAATATGCGTGTTATGAACATGTCTATATGCTCGGTTTATGTTTTCGGATTCATTTGACGTGTTAACGAATTTAATTTGATTGTGGAACCAAATCGGGGGCTACGAGCAATTAGCGCACCCTTGGTTCCGTACGTGATATCTTGAGCTCGGGAATTCGGATTCGAATTCCGACACCTCCGTTGCCTTTGTATCGATGATTAGGAGACAATGGAACAAGCCTCATACCTTTTTGAAATCATTAAGACCTCCAAAATCCAACCGTAACGAGCAACTCGTGCAAGAAGAGCTCCTTTTGTTGACTAGTCTTCATGGTGGGACCCTTTTTACTCAACCTAACCTAACTAAAGCTTAACCATGACTTTTGTACCTTGAGTTAAGCCCTTTCTTCCCCCATTTTGGCAGCAAAAACCGAGCCAAATATCTCCCCTTGCTGCTGCAACTGATCGAGATAGAGGAAGAGAGAAAAAGGAAGAAAAACCCTTGGCCATTCTTGTGATTTTGAGCTCAAATCACCTCCCTTCTTCTTCCAATCTTCAAGGTATGAATATTTATGTCTTCTATACTCTATTATACTTGATTTCATCTACTTAATACATGAATTTGATCAGATTTGGTTAGGGTTTGAGTGATGAGTTTGATATGAACTTTTAGGGATTTTTGTTCTTCTGACCTATTTACTTGTGTAGCTGATTTTCTTGCTTATACATGATTATATGAGCTTGTTTCTTGGCCTATTTCTTTCCTAAATGATAGTATATGATGTTAGGAGGATTTTATCTCTTGACCCTTTGATAAAATTATGAGTTTTGGAGCTTCAAACTTGATGTTCAAAACTGCCTCCCCTGTTTCGGGACTGCTGTGTCGAATTATGGTTTGTTGCTTGATCTTATGGTCTCCATGTCGTGTGAAATTGCATGGATTTGACGTACACTCATTGCTCTATATGTTAGCATTCATGTTGCAAGTAATTGGATCCATTTTAAGCCCCAAAACCGAAAGACATGGCCAGTTCTTATGCATGATCTATGATAGACCTGCTGCTGTTGCGTTTGGTGACTTGTTGGTCATTCTAATGTGATTTAATTCATGCCATTTTTCATATATGTGATGTACATTAGTTGTTTAGTATGTTAGCATGAATTCCCCAAGGTTTCAGTTCCAAATTCAGCTCCTAAGTACTTGATCATGGCTTTATTGAAACAATAGGGCTCTTATGTACGATTTTGGCGACCCAGTTTTACTGCATGATTTAGATTCCCTTAATGTGTGATTTAGGCTTTGAACTCTAAATGAAATATGTTCCTAACATTCTAAATATGTTGTATATTAAGTTTCATAGCATTTGGAGTTAATTTGGTATGTTTTTGGACTGAGGTTTTGTAGAGTCTGTTTTGCCAGTTAAGCCTTGTGTGCGATTTTGGTTCTGTACCGTGACACCCCCGTGTCTCATTTACACTAAAATGTGAGACACGGGCGTGTCACACCTTCTGGGCATGTCTGTACTGAGCCACGGTCGTGGCTCAGTTTAGCTAGGGTTGGTGACACCCCCGTGGCCCTTCCCCTGCGCAGTCCTTGTTGCTTCCTTTTCGGTTTTGATTCGCTTCACCTCTTTAATGACTTTATCTCCTTTTATGTTGAACTATGAACTTGTTTTGTTATGTGTTAGGAGTATTGTGGTTTAATTTCATAGCATTTGGATGAGGTTTAAAGCATGCTTTTGGTGAATTTCTATGACGTGGTTTGAGTGCTTCTATATGAAATATTAAGTACCTTCTTGCATTCTTTTGATGTCTTAAGTGATGCTCTTTGCCTTTTTAGCTATCATACTCAATGTAAACATGTTGAAAGGTATAACGTGACTATGGTTCCAAGATTTTTGTTAGATATTGCTATAAATTATGAAGGATATGAAAATATGGAACTTGAATGTATATGAACGTTTATAATATCAAATGAATGACTTGGTTATAGGAGTTAAATTCCTTAATAGTGCACATGAACCTTTTCATGACATAATATCATCTTTTATGCATTCATATCATGCTTGTGCATTGTCGTGCATCATATATGGTTCATTAAGAGTCTTGAGTCTCACGAACACGTCATGTTGTCTTTTGTACAGTTTATCTCCAGGGTGGAGAGATCTTGATCTTTCAGGCACTCGGTAACTCGTATCCTTGTTTCATCGTGTACCAGGTGAGGGTGTTTTCGTTTTAGTTATGTATAAAACCCTACAACCATATGTGACAAGCTTTGGCCAAAAACCTAATATAGTTATTTATGGTTTTCAAATGAACATACCGAGTAATTATTGATCGAGTAAACCCTTTTCAAATGATTTATGAATTATGTTATGTTTCTTAGAAATTGATATGTTTTGGCGAGACACATTTATGATTTATGATTTATGATTACACGGGCCCCGGGACTTAGTATATGTGGATAACCGAGGAAGCAAGGGCTGACGGGGATCCCATATACTAGTCCCAACCAAACTACGGTGATACCGGCCCTCGCTGGGAGGTTTAGCGGGGAATGGGAGCTGAGTGCCCTTGGGGGAGTCATGAAACCCCATTAGCCTATGTATGAGGTGGTCGGGTCTTGCTAACCCGTCCACCACCCGGAGGAAGAAGGTTGGAACTGTTTTATGAATATGAGTATGTTATGTTATGATTGTTATGCACCGTACGGGAAGACCGGGACACGGATTGCCCAAACGAATATGATTTATGATATATGATCTGCATGTATTATGATATATTGCATGATCGCCTAATCAGCATATTAATGATATTTGTCGTACACGGTCGGAGTTTGGTTGGAGATTGTGCACGCTCACTCGCCGAGCCTTATGTATATGTATGATTTATGAATGTAATGAATTAATATGATTAGTCATAAAATCCGAGCATTGATTAATCATTCTCTTTCCCTTTTTGGGAACTAATTTCAAATAAAACCTTGTTCGGAATTTATGACTTGCATGTGCATGTTTTTATATATGTATATCGCTCCTGCTCACTCAGTCTTCTAGAGACTGACTGATACGAACTCCACGTACTTGCCGTGAAACCCTATACCAATACTTGGAGTTCTTGATTTTCGATCGTCCACTTCAAGGTTAAAATAGAGGAGTGTGACCCATTTGCTATAATGAGCAAGGAACCAACACTATCAGATTTGAATTATAGGAGTGTGACCCGTTTGCTATAATGAGCAAGGAACCAACACTATCAGATTTGATAAGTAATGCACCCCGTCGACTACAATGAGTCGGGAAATGACATTATCCGGTGGAGGTTTGAAACTCCGGTGTCGTTCAACTAAGAACTTGTGAGTATAACTCACTTGAATCACAATTCATTCATTTTTTGACTTAATATTTCGAACTACAAGACTAGAATATAAAGATGCATGCATGGGAATTCTAAGAGACAATTCAGAATTCAAAGAGACAAGCTAATCCCGTCACTTTCCTTGTAGGCTGAATAAAAATGGGCTTAACCTAATCTAAATGCATGGAAAATAAATAAAAAGATGGCCCAAAGTATAATATAATAGTTCAGGGCCAAATTACAATAAGCTTAACACAATTTGGGCTTAAAATTCGATCACTAAGACATTGAAACAAGGTGGATTGGGTCCAGCTGAATACTTGTCTTCTTGGAGCTAATCTTGAGTTATTTGGATCAAAAGAGATTGAACTTCTTCTTGCATTCTTTTGGACCGTGACCTTGTGATAGGTCCAACATAACTTGGTTCATCTTGAGTTGTAATCATATCATCATTTGGATCAAAGTGTGGCCTTGTTGGACCAAAGTGTGGCCTTGTCTTATGATTCACATCATCCTGATTCCTATCATTCTCCCCTTCTTGAAAAAAAGATTCGTCCTCGAATCTGGATCAAGATAGTCATCTCACAAAACAAATAGCCCCTTTTATTTCTCAAAGTAGATCTAAAACCCAAAATGAAATACACCAAAGTTGTCTTCTTTCTCGTTTTTTCTAATTTTTTTTCCTTCTTTTTTCTTTCTTTTCAACTTCTCTTTTTTTTTCCCTCCCTTTCACATTCTTAACTCTCAATTCTTTGAAGAAAGTCACAAGAAGTTTCAAATTCCTCAACTAAATAATCCCTTAAGATGAATGATAAGGGTGCTAAAATTGTCACAAATGAACTGTTACAACTAAAAAGATACAAACAAACAAATCCACATGACTTATGATTTAAGATTACAAAGAAAATGACTGAAACAATGCTGCTCTCTTTTTTTTTTTTGTTTTTTTTTGTTTTTTTTTTGTTTTTTATTTTTTTTTGTTTTTTTGTTTTTTTGTTTTTTCGGTTTTTTTGCCTTTATCGATTTTTTTCTGCAGCAATATAACAATAATGAAAAGAAATTATACAAAAGATAAAAGATACGGATACGTAACCTTGGATGGAAAACCTAAGCTCTATATACCAAATGATACGAACTCCACGTACTTGCTGTGAAACCCTATACCAATACTTGGAGTTCTTGATTTTCGATCGTCCACTTCAAGGTTAAAATAGAGGAGTGTGACCCGTTTGCTATAATGAGCAAGGAACCAACATTATCAGAATTGAATTATAGGAGTGTGACCCGTTTGCTATAATGAGCAAGGAACCAACACTATCAGATTTGATAAGTAATGCACCCCGCCGACTACAATGAGTCGGGAAATGACATTATCCGGTGGAGGTTTCAAACTCCGGTGTCGTTCAACTAAGAACTTGTGAGTATAACTCACTTGAATCACAATTCATTCATTTTTTGACTTAATATTTCGAACTACAAGACTGGAATATAAAGATGCATGCATGGGAATTCTAAGAGACAATTTAGAATTCAAAGAGACAAGCTAATCCCGTCACTTTCCTTGTAGGCTGAATAAAAATGGGCTTAACCTAATCTAAATGCATGGAAAATAAATAAAAAGATGGCCCAAAGTATAATATAATAGTTCAGGGCCAAATTACAATAAGTTTAACACAATTTGGGCTTAAAATTCGATCACTAAGACATTGAAACAAGGTGGATTGGATCCAGCTGAATACTTGTCTTCTTAGGGCTCTTCTTGAGTTATTTGGATCAAAAGAGATTGAACTTCCTCTTGCATTCTTTTGGACCGTGACCTTGTGATAGGTCCAACATAACTTGGTTCATCTTGAGTTGTAATCATATCATCATTTGGATCAAAGTGTGGCCTTGTTGGACCAAAGTGTGGCCTTGTCTTATGATTCACATCATCCTGATTCCTATCACTGACCCTCTCCCTCCCCAACCTTTTAGTGTGCAGGTTTAACTTTGGAGTTTCGAGCTAGGCGGAGGTGTTTGGAGTCTTTAAGTTGGTCAAGTTAGGTTAGGAGAGTCTCTGCACTCACATATGTATTGGAATTATGTATGATTCGATTCTATAGTATCATGAACTTGAATATTTATGTAATTGTTATTGAATTGTTGTTTCTGGGTTTTGCTATGGATTAAAAGAGGCCAGAAGAGCCCAATTCTGGTTATGGTTTGTATGTTTGAACTTTGGCTTTGCGTTGCATTATATTTCGTCGATTGGTTATCATTGCAGGGTCTAGTTCCGCCTAGCTTAGGAGGGTTTTTATGTTCATCTCCCGTTCGCTAGGGTTTGATACGGGTGCGGATTTACTATTTCATTACTCGTGTCGGGCCATAGTGCGGGGGATGTGGTGCCTCACGTGCGGGGTGCTACATCCTTAAGTGGTATCAGAGCCCGGTTGCAAAACCGATGTTCTCGTGTCGTGTGTGAGTCAGTCTAGGTCTTACGGCTTAGGGACTATATGACAATGGGTGCATTGCATCGATCTTGAACATGAATTTGGCTTTCCTTTTTGAATTTTGTTGGACTATCTGTTGCATTTACATAAGGATCCTTGCATTAATTGTTAAAAATGTGTCATAAGCATGCACTAATCGCATCCATCTACCCTAGAAGTAAGCTATGATTTACAGGTTATGGAGATAATATCAAACCACGGCTAGGTTCCACGACAAAGAAGATCGATTGCAAACTTTTCTGAGACATGGAAGATGGGCAGGATACTCCGGGAAGAATGTAGAGAATTAGAGATGTGAGACTTCCCAAATGGAGCTAGAGTTCAAGGATTAGGATTCGGAATGGGAAGATTGAATCTAGAGATGCGGTGGTAGAAGGACACCTGGTGAAATAAGGATTGATTGTGGGATGGTTATGATCTAGAAGATTGACATATACGGCTCTGCCACATAAGGTGCCTTGGATTGGATGCACAGGATCTTTCAACCTAAAGAATGAAATGAACAAACCTTGAAGATATTTTTATTCCGGATTGGATCGTTGAAGAGGTATCAATAATTAGGAGAAACTAAGATAAAATGGGTCCGGTAGGAATGGTGCACCTGGGGTCGACAAAGAAGGATTTCTGACTAAGCCTAATGAATTGAAATCAAGTCTGTCGAAGTTAAGACCGGGAAGAGTTGGACTTGGGTGCTTTGGATTTCGATCGTGATGGGAAACTCATAAACAATAGTCACGGGAATCTTGATCAAGGTGTTGATTGGGATATGAGTTCGTTTTTCCAAAACCAAGTTGAATTGGCATGTTGTGAAGTTGAAATGGAAGATATGGAGCAACAAATGGAAACGGTAAAGAACGGCAAACACACCTTGCAAGGAAATCATGCTCTCAAGTATAAGCAATTGGAGGTGAATTGAACTCACAAAGGGTAAGTGCGGGATTCTTGATTGCGGTGACGATTAGAAGTAAAGGTCGAATTTAGAGAAGAAGTGTGGATGCTAACTCCGTGGACGTGGAAGAATTAGGGATCAAGAAATTGCAATCTTGGATAGTGGATGGTACTAGCGATTTACAAAGAGTCATGGAAATCTCGAAGACCGTGGGAAAGATAAGGAATAATTACCAAGTCAGGTGACCTTGGGATCGGAAGAACGAGGAAAGCTACCGAGCTAATAACTTACCTCATTGGTGACAGGTTCCAAAACATTCATAACACGTGCATCATATTTAGCATCAATTATTTATTCTTCTTCACTTATGTTGTGCGTGCAGTTCTATTTGATTTCGTTGCTCTAATGTGCGTATAATTGTTTGAGGTAAACGTGACACATGCATTGCCATCTTTACCCGACATGCATTTTAGTGTTTACTTGATAGGAAACTCTGGCACCTCATTTGTCAAGTATATCTTCGGTTGAACCATATCTGAGTTAAGGGAAAGGAAATAATAGGGTGGCACATGAAAAGAAAGACGATTTGGGAAATAAAGAACTTTAGGTAAGGGGTAGGTTGGTGGAAGGAATCCGAAGGTAGGTGAAATTAGATTTGGCTTCGGAGTGTTCGAATGGAATGAGAATAGAGGAAGTAGTTCCGCACCTCAAAAGGGGTAGAAGGGAAATGGAAAGGCGAAAACCTTGGGTCGTCATTGGGGTTAAAACCCTCTATAATGGAAGTGGCTCCTCAAGAATTTCAATGAGAGAAGGATTAATGGAGTTTTACATGTAAGGGCAAAAATTTTAAGGGGGAGAGCACGATCGAGAGATAAATTGGAGGATGGAAGTGGTGCTCGAAGAAATATGGTAGTAGTGACAATGGGGATGCAAATTAAAGAGGATCTGGAAATCCTAATGGTGATCATTGGAAATGAATAAGACGATTGTAATGGTTATGTGACGCCCCGAGTTTTCACACGTGCAGGTAAGTGTTACGTGCGCATTTATATCTAATTATATGATTTTATATTTTATTTTGTCAATTAAATTTGTTTATACTTTCATTTATTTGTTTAAAATTACTTATGATTGTCTATTTGAGTTATGACTATGTGATCGGACTTGTGAAAATGTGAATTCTGTGATTGTGGTGTTAATGGAATGAAATTACTTGTTTCGTGTAATCCGTGGACTTAATTGTAATGTATTTGAATGTTTTGGACTCAATTGGAAATTGAGTTCGGGCTTAATTGCCACTTTTTGAAAGTTTAGGGACCTATTCGTATAATAGGCAACCCTGAACGGTTTTCGCGATATCTTGAGCTCCGGACCTCGAAATCGAGATCCGTAACCGGCGTTGAACTTGTTTCGACGTCACCTATCCTTTGAACATGACCTTGTACCTTTTTCATATCATTTGAACCTTCGACAACGAACTGTTCCATAACCCGATTTTATAACTTGTTTGAACCTTTTCTTAAACGAACCGGACTTGGACCAACCCGTACCCTACCCATTTCTCCACTAGATATCAGCATTTCCTACCCTTTTCTTCCCATTTTTGATCGATCAAAATCAGCCAAGGCAAGAGCAAGGAAGAGATAGCCAAGAAACCCTCCATTTTTTGATCAACCAAACTTGAGCTCAAGTCTAGCTTCCATCCGATTTTTTTCCAAGGTGAGCTAGGATTTGTAACCTCCATCTTCCCCTCTATATTTTCATCTATTTGAGGCTTGATAAATGATTCTTGTAAGCTTTCCATCATTCCTACATGTTTAAATTTAAGGTTTGTTGAGGAGGCCATGAGTTGCCATTGGAGGAGCTCCAAGCTCCATGTTTGTTGATCATGTGTATTGTTGATATTTTGGGCCATTTTAAGCATGTATTTTTGTGTTTTTACTTGAGTTGCACGTTGTATATGAATAATATGGACTAAAAGCATGTCTATATGTGGTTTGAGAGCTTCTTGGTGGCTGCCCTATTTTCCTTAAGCTTTTCCCTCACGTAACAGAGCTGATGCTCTGTTATTTCTTTCAAAACGATGAGCTGACACGACCGTGTCAGCTTTACACTGCAAATGGACACGACCGTGTTGGGCTCTCGACTTTGTTTTTTTTCTGATTTTAACCTCGGACACGGCCGTGTCCAAATCCTTTGAAAACTCAACACGGCCATGTCAAGCCCTCGACTTTGAATTTTCTGATTTTTAAACCTTGGACACGACCGTGTCCATTTCCCTTTGAAACTCAACACGGCCGTGTCATTTGAATTGGCAGCCTTGAGAAGTCTCTTTTCTTGCTTGAATGGCATGCATGGCTCGTATTTGTGGATTATATGGAACGTGACTCCAATTTAGCTATGTTATGATTGTTTTATAAATGCAAGAATGCAAGCATGAAAGTTGTGAACGGTTATATGTTTTAAGACATTAATAGTGCACATGAACTTGTCCATTATATTTGTTTTATGCGTTCATATTATAAGCATGGCATTGCCGAGCGTCTTATTTGGTCATTTTGAGTCTCACTTCACCTGTCTTGCACAGATTTTGATTCCTTTGGAGACGAGGCCGGTCAGTGAGGCTCGTGTGCTCTTCTTTTGCAGTTCGAGGTGGGGTTTTCTTCTACTTAGCTATATGACCCTATAAATACCTTTAATGTGAAAAGTTTTAGACCAAAATGTATATATATATATATATATAGAGTCATTTTTATAGAGTAAATGTTTACAACGTAAAGCCTTAATTTCTAAATCCTACCAAATGTTTTGGCGAGAAAGAAAAAAGGAATGTTATGCACGAATGGGGCCCAGGGACTTAGTGTGAGTGGCTATCCGGGGAGGCATGGGCCGACGGTGATCCTTCACATTAGTTCCACCAAATTAACGGCGTAACCGGACCTCATTAGGAGTTATCGAGGAATGGTCGTTGAGCGCCATCTGGGGAGTCATGTAACCCCTTTTGGTCAATGAATGGGTGGTCGGGTCTTGCAAGCCCGTCACCAAACCGGAGGAAGAAGGTGTAAATATTAATAAATGTGCACACAAGATTGAAATGCATGAACAGACTGAATGAAAGAATGTTTAAATGTATTACACGAGGAGTTGGTTGGAGATAATGCACGCCCACTCGCCGGGCCAATAATGACCTAATGTTAATGATTCGTTATAATACCTTTTGATGAGTTTCATTCACCCACTTGGGGAAGTTCTTTAAAACCTCATTTGGGATTATAGCTTGCATGTGATTGTTTAATTACTGTCATATATACTATTTATGCCCTGTTTTATACCCACCAGTCCCCTTTGGACTGAACCCGTTTGGTTTTCAGTTGTTTTGTGCAGGTGTCAAGGGAGCTAGGCGGGAATACGAGTCGTAGGTCTTGCATTCGCTTCTAGCTCTAGTATTTTGGTGTTACACTTGCATACTCGTACTTTTGGTTATTGTATATGGATATTGTTTTGAGTCGTGATGGCATACGAATATTGATTTGGAGCGTAATAGTATTGAATTTTAACTTTCGTGGATTTAAATGTTGGTACATAGAGCATATAGCTCGATATATGATATAGTTGTTGGTACCTAGAGCGTATAGCTCAATCTACGATATATGATTTATTGCTTCCGCATTTTATGTTATGCTGCTGCTATGATTGTTGTGGTGATTGGGGTTTAAGTGATAGGATAGTCCCGCCTGGCTTAGAGAGTGTGTGTGTGTCCCCGTTCGCTATGATTCAGCACGTGTATGGAAATCCATTTCATATACGGGTTGGGTCATGGTGCGGCGGATGTGGTACCTCGCGCTCGGGTGCTACATCCTTAAGTGGTATCAGAGCTTAGGGTTGCAAAACTCGGGCTTTCGTGTCGTGTGAGTCTGTATAGGTTGTTCGGCTTAGGAACTAATTGACAATGTGTTGCATATACATCTCTTTTGTGCTCGATTGATTTAAATTTCTGATGTTGGTTGAATTAAACGCATCATCATGCATGAGCTAAGCCTAGCACGCATTTTAGTGTTTTTGACAGGATGCCTCCACGTAGACACCGTGATAGATCCCTAGGACGACGTCATCATCGTGATCGTACTCCTACACCTCCACCTCCACAGCCACCGCCAGCAGAGGCCTTTGTTAATTCAGTTATCAACATTATAGACCAGAGGCTTCGAGATTATGTACCACCAGCACCTCCGGCACCACCTGTACCTGCCATACCGCAAGAGGCACCGATCTCAGTTATACTTAGGGAGTTTCAGAACCAAAGACCTCCCAAGTTCTTCAAGGGAAATGATGCGCAGGAGGAGATATGGTTAAAAGAAGTCGAGAGGATATGGGAGCTTATACCATGTGAGTCCCGAGAGAAGGCTCGATGCACTCTTACTTTAATACAAGGGGAAGCCTACTCTTGGTGGGAAAGCACAAAGATAGTATTGGAAGCAGCTGGAGAGGAGATCAACTGGGAAGTATTTACACGGGAATTCAAGAATAAGTTCATCCCTCCTTCCTCCCGTACTCGAAGATTGAGGGAATTCACCGAATTGAAGCAGGGATCTAGATCTATGGCCGAGTACATTTCAGATTATGAGAGATTGTCCCGTTATGCACCTAACATAGCAGGTGATGATTTTCACAAGGCTATGCAGTTTGTTCAGGGACTTCGACCAGACATCCAGGCAGCTCTTGAGGCGGTTAACACGAGTACCTGGGCGAAGGCTACCTCGAAAGCCTTAAAGGTTAAAGATTCTGTCAATGCAAGAAGGCCAGCTTATCGCCAGGGACAAGGGTCAGGATCCGGCTGGGGATTCAACAAAGGGAAGAGGCCGATGCCTTTATCAACTCCAACCCCAAAAGGACCTTTTAAGAAGCCGAGAATTGGAGGTTCAAGTGCACCTGTTCCACAACCACCTCAGGCTCCACCGGCTCTTAAAGGATCTCGCAATGATCAGCCTCCGTGTACTTATTGTGGATGGCCAACCCATTCTTACAACAATTGCCGAAAGAGATTGAGGTTGTGCTTGATATGTGGAAAAGGGGATCATATGGCTTTTTCATGCCCGGACAGGACACCAGGGTATCAAGCTGGATCTCAGAAACCGATGATTCAGGCACGAGCCTATGCTCTTGAGAGCGAGGAGCAAAATGTTGAGGTCGACCCAAATGCAGTGGTGGAAGGTACCGTTTGCATTCATAACACGAGCATTCACGCATTATTCGATCCGGGTGCCACTCATTCTTTTATATCTGCTGATTTATGTGCGCTTCTGTGCTTATCTGTTATTTGCTCCAATTCTTGTTATTTTGTGAGTTCCCCTCTTGGAGGTAGTTTGCAGACAGACCGGGTTGTCAGGGGTTGTTCGGTGTTGATAGAAGGGAAAGATTATACGGAAGATTTTATCGTGATGTCTATGAAGAAGTATGGGGTAATCTTCAGGATGGATTGGTTGTACCGGCACCGGGCCGAAGTGGATTGTTTTAAGAAGAAGATTAAATTGGGTGATGAGTTGATTGGAGAAGTTAGGTCGAAGAATATATCTCTATTGTCGTTTATGGAAGCTCGTAAATTGGTGAAGGATGGAGCCACGGGATTTATAGCCTATCTCCTTAATAAACCAAAGGGTCAATCAAGTTTTGAGGAGACAGCTGTGGTAAAGGATTATCCCGATGTATTTCCAGAGAATTTGGGTTCTCTACCACCGGATCGGGAGATTGAATTTGTTGTTGATTTATATCCAGGATCAGAACCTTATTCCAAGACCCCTTATAGAATGGCTCCGGCAGAGTTGAAAGAGTTGAAGGTTCAGTTGGAGGAATTACTCAAGATTGGTTATATTCGACCAAGTTCATCTCCGTGGGGTGCTCCGGTTCTCTTTGTCAAGAAGAAAGATGGGTCGTTGAGAATGTGTATAGATTACCGGGAGCTTAATCGGATGACTATCAAGAATAAGTACCCGTTGTGTAGCGCCCCAACGCCACAACCCCGCACCGTTGTATCACCCAAGTAACTAGGAAGCTTTATTACTCGAGAGATACTTCGGCGAACGGGCAGAACATAACAAAGATCAGAGTAACCAGTGTTGCCAACGCAGCGGAATTTCAGAATAATTTTAAACTTTTGAAAACATGAATGCAACACAGTAGTATATGCATAACCACAGAAACAAGTAGCCATAATATTAACATAAAACCTTAGTCCAATAGGAAAACAAAGGAACATAATAAAAACGGAGTCCAAGTAATTCAGGTCATAGCCTGAACAAGTTCTCATAGTAAAACATGCAACGTAAAGGTAGAGGTAACCACGATTATGCAGGACAAAGGAAAGTAACTAGCAATCCTGACTTAACAAAAGACCTCCTACATCTTCAAGATACCTCTAGGAAGCGCCGGGCTACCAACTTGAAACCATGAGGTCAGAAAACAGGGAAGTGGTATCAGTCAAAAGGGACTAAGTGAGGTAATTTGCAGTAAGAAAGACTAATTGGACTAGAAGGGTTTTGAAAGACTTTCTTAGCGACTTTCCTCAAACCGGAAAGAAACTCTTTTATCTTAAAACGGGATTTTTTTTACAAGTACACATATCAAGGGTTCTGGTTCATATATACTTTAAAACGGGGAACAGGATACGGGATATTTTCCAAAAGTATGAACCAGACTTTAAAACCAAAGTTTGCCCGCAAGCT
This sequence comes from Lantana camara, assembly GCA_037501455.1. Taxonomy (NCBI): domain Eukaryota; kingdom Viridiplantae; phylum Streptophyta; class Magnoliopsida; order Lamiales; family Verbenaceae; genus Lantana; species Lantana camara. The sequence goes on along the minus strand of CM074862.1, from coordinate 43,129,335 downwards.
AGGCCATATCCATCCTTTACTCGTCAAAACATTTACAAAGTTGGTATCGAGATCCGTTAGGACCCCGACACCCATAATCACATGCACCACCCCTTCTCCCCTTATTGTCGCGCCCAGGGAGCTACCCCGCGGTGACGTGCAAAACGGGAGGAATTTACCACCTCTCCCGACCTTCGATGTGGAGTAACCAACCTCCGATTAAACCATCATCAAGGTCATTACGGCGGCCAGTATCATAGTAGCCATTGGCGCACGCCTCCCGGTCTACTACTAACCATACCGCCAGGGCCCAACATAACAAAGTTTCCAAAGCTTGCTTTCAGAATAACAAAGGTGCATAAGCACACAGAGTTCAGATGACTGAACCTTTAATCAAAGCAGTATAACAATGAACAGAACGTATATCAGAGATCATTGACTTTAAACTCGAAGCATTGTCCCAAACGGGAAAACGTTAACTTGAAAGATAGGAATCTTTGCACCCGAAGGCGTTGATTTTGAAATCATTTGAAAACGAAGGAATATTCATGGTTCCAGTTGAAATAGTTTAAACCTCACCTATTTATTTAGATAAGCTGATAGTTGGTAGAAGACAGGGTTCACACAGTACCCTGCGGATCCCAGAACTCGGTATTATCTCCTGTAAGTGACAGACTACTATGAGCTTAAGGGTCTGAGTCCCACACATGATTAATGATGCATGATGAGTGCGGGTAGTCAAGTATTGAAGTGTAAGATTGAAAAGAATACGACACATTTAAACAAGGGATAATCTTTCCCGAAGAAAGAATTCGGGCAAACGATTAGTCTCATTAGAAAGCTCGTATCAAAAGCTTAGGGGTATGTTCTTAGGGTCTTAGAACAACCCCAATGTGAACTTTGAAATCTACTTTGATCCCTTGTTTTTGAAAATTTTCGAAAAAGGCTTTGACCGTTGAATTCGTCTCTTTGAAATGATCAATTAGGTTAAAAGTCAAAATTCTTGGTCAAGGTCAAAGTCAAAGTCAAAGTCAAAGGTCAAGGGTCAAAGGTCAAAGGTCAAAGGTCACTATTCAAGTATACGGTATATATACTGTATGTATACTGTACTTATACTGTATGTATACGTGCATTTATATAGTATGTATACGGTATTTATACTGTATGTATACGGTATTTATACGGGGATACCTACCGTATTTATACAGTATTTATACAAGGTACATACAGTATTTATATAAGAATACATGCGGTATTTATACTAGAATACATACGGTATTTATACAAAAGTACATACGTATTTATTAGGGAAATACACATAGTATTTATACGAAAGTATACACGTATTTATACGTATTGGAATCAAATACGTATACGTATGTTATACATGTATACCATAACATATATCAATTGGTCAAGTAATTATATGTAACAATTAATTAAACATGTAACATTTAAAACTATAGGTTATACTTTAATTATGTAACATTAAATAACATGTAACATTTAATTAAATCATGAAATAAATTAAATTACTTAAGTATGATCATAAAATAATTGAAATGTAACATATAACATGCTAGCATAATTGTCACATAATTAATTCGTCACAAAATTAAATTATGTAACACATTTCATAATAAACTATACTATAAGAAATATAATTCATAATTCATGAATAATTAAAGCATAAATTAAATCACATAATTCATGCACAAAATAAAACATAAATTAAATCCTAAACCTAGCATAATTAATAAATAAATTAAAACATAAAATAAAACGCAAATTAAAACATAAATTAAACTAATTAAAACATAAAAAAAAAAAAGAAAACTAACCTTAAAAGGGGGGAGGAGTTCGGCCACTAGGGGGAGAGGAAGAGAATGGAGTGAGCACAAAATAAGACCCCAACACACTTATTTATAGTTGTTGGGAAGGACCAAAGTGCAAATAATATTTATTTTAGGGACTTAAGGTGGGGTACTTTATGAAATTTTCAAAAATAGGTTTCCTTCTTTACATAATTGTCACATCAGGGGTATTCTGGTAATTTCACCTTTCTCCTACGTATTTTTGAAGTTGGAAAAGTGTCCAAGAGCTAGGAAATAAAATTAGCTTCGAAACGGTTACTCACGGGTCGAAATCGGACGTACGGTTTAAAAGTTATAAGCTTCGGAAGATTTGATTTTCTTGAATTTCGAAAATTAATTAAATTATGAAATAAATACTAGGATAAGATTTGAAGATCCGAAAGGCTTTCCAAAAATGTAGAAAAATTCGAGGAACGTTATGGTGATGATCTCAAGGGCTAAATCATTCTAATGAAGGAAATATTTCTTACCGACGGGAATTCTTATTTGAAAATAAATTCTTAAATTGCTCTGGACACATAAACGAAACCTCAAAGCATTGAAAAGAGAGTTGAAAAATTCCAAGAAAGTAGGTATAGGTTCTTTGAGGTCTCTTGAATAAAACAGTATAGTGTTGGTTCGGAAATAAGTAGTGCTTATAGGGTTTAAAGGTAGTTTCCCCCCCCCCCCCCCCCCCCCCCTTTGATCACCTAATATCACCATATGAGCACTCAATTCATGTAGGGATGCATGATATGATTTATTTAAAATACAGATCAAGTTCTATAAACACCCTTACGTCGCCCTTAGTTTACCTTTATTGATCCGGTCCTGAACTGGGCTGTCACAATCTCCCCTCCTTAAGAAGAATCTGTCCTCAGATTCTCTTCGTGATCTCTAAACAATTTGGGATAGTGCTCTTGCATCTTTTCCTCAGTTTCCCAAGTAACCTCCTCAGTACCGTTCCTTTTCCATAAGACCTTAACCAATGGAATCTTTTTATTTCTTAATTCTTGGAATTTCTTATCCAGGATCTTAACCGCTTTCAACTCGTAGGTTAGATTAGGTTCTAACGGAACTTCCTCTACTGGCACCACCTGTGTCTCATCGGCAAAGTATTTGCGAAGTTGGGATACATGAAATACATTATGGATTCCTGTTAAGCTTGCTGGTAGATCTAGGCGATACGCTGTTGGACCCACACGTTCAAGTATCTCAAAAGGTCCTATGTATCTAGGGTTCAATTTTCCACCTTTTCCAATCCTTGTGAACCCTTTCCTTGGCGATGCTTTCAGAAACACTTTCTCACCCACATCGAACTCTAAATCCCTTCTTCTTTTGTCGGCATAGCTCTTCTGTCTGTCCTGGGCGGCTTTCATTCTTTGCCTGATTATCTTAATCTTTTCTGTAGCCCTTTCAATCCATTAGAGTACTTTGGCCCTGGGAGTTCCCTTAGAGGTATCCCTTGTCTCATCCATATCCCAATATAATGGAGATCTGCATTTTCTCCCATACAAGGCTTCATATGGAGCTGCTTGAATTGAAGCCTGATAACTGTTATTGTATGCAAACTCCACGAGGGCTAAACAATCTTTCCAACTGTCTGAAAAATCCAAAGCACACGCTCTTAACATATCCTCCAGATATTTAATCAATCTTTCTGACTGTCCGTCTGTCTGCGGGTGCGCCGCTGTGCTGAAATGCAACTTGGTTCCCATCAAGCTTTGAACATTTTGCCAAAGTTGGGACGTAAACTTTGGGTCTCTGTCAGACACTATACTCACCGGCACTCCATGTAATCTCACAATTTCTTCTTGATACAGTTTTGCTAAGGATTTAACTTTATCCGTAATGTTGACCGGTAGGAAGTGTGCTGATTTTGTCAATCTGTCAACTATGACCCATATACTGTCTTGTCCTCCCTTAACTTTAGGTAACCCGGTAACAAAATCCATGGTTATTTGCTCCCACTTCCACGTAGGAATTGGTAGTGGTTGTAACTTTCCTGCTGGCTTTTGGTGTTCGGCTTTAACCTTTTGGCAAGTTAAGCATTTCTTGACATATTCAGCAATGTCTCTCTTCATTCCGTTCCACCAAAACTGCTTCTTGAGATCTTGGTACATCTTTGTTCCTCCAGGGTGTACTGTATAACGTGTCTTATGTGCTTCATCAAGTATTTCCTTTCGGATAGCTGAAGGCACTCAAACTCTGCTCTTATATCTCAAGATTCCATCTTCACCTTTACTGAATTTTGTCTCGTCATCCTTCTCCTTGGAATTGAGACACTTCTTAATCCATCCGTCTATAGCTTGTGTCTTTATCAACCGATCCTTCAGTGGTGATGAAATTATTAGATTTGCCAACTTAGCTCTAGGAATCACTTGAGCTGATCTTCTTTCACACTCTATTAGGTGTTCTTCGACATGCGCTATACTAGCCTTTCGACTCAATGCATCAGCCACCACGTTAGCCTTTCCAGGATGGTATTGAATTGTACAATCATAGTCTTCCAGAAATTCCATCCACCTTCTCTGTCTCATGTTTAGCTCCTTTTGAGTGAACAAGTACCGCAAACTTTTATGGTCCGTGAACACTTCTTAAGGCCGAGCCTTTCCACCATCAATTTACTAGCCACGTTCACGCAACTCCCGCTGTCAATGATCAGCCCACACACTCGCTCCTTAACATGACACCGTGTGTAAAAGATGTTTTCCCTTTGTTGTTCATCTTTGTCCTCAAGAGCTTGGATGTGCAAAGCTCTTAGAACCACCAAACTTTGCCCCACAACCGCATGCTCAACATCACTTGCCTCATCCGATGTTTCAAGGCCTCCATTATCACCCTCACTTTCGGTTTCAAGTTCTCCATTGTCTAACAAGATCATGGCTCTTTTGTTTGGACATTGAGACATTATATGGCCTGCTCCTTGACATTTAAAGCATTTAATATCACGATTGCGATGTGTAGAGGTGTTACCTTTCTCAAACGAACCCTTTGTTGTAGGTGGATCCTCCTTTGGTTTTGAAGGCTTTTCGGCTGTTTTTGGAGAAGAATTCCACTTTGGTTTAGAGGTATTTGAATCATCACGCCTAACCACAGTCCTTCCTTTCTTAAATTGTCTCTCCACCTTGATAGCCATATGGACCACTTCCTCAAGTTCAACATAGTGATGAAGTTCCACTACATTGGCGATCTCTCGGTTGAGACCACATATGAACCGAGCCATGGTTGCCTCACGATCCTCCTCAATATTTGCTCGAATCATTGCCATCTCCATTTCTTTGTAATATTCCTCTACCGTTTTGAACCCTTGCCTCAAACTTTGCAACTTAAGGTGTAGGTCCCGATAGTAGTGAGGAGGTACGAACCTCTTCCTCATAACCACCTTCATCTCATCCCAAGTTTCAATAGGGTACTCACCACTTCTGCGTCTACTTATCACCACTTGATCCCACCATACAATAGCATAGTCCGTAAAGGATACGGCTGCAAGTTTTACCTTTTTCCCTTCCGAATAGTTGTGGCAGTCATAAATTAACTCCACCTTTCGTTCCCATTCAATGTAAGCTTCCGGGTCATTTTGTCCTTTGAAGGAAGGAATAGAAAGCTTGATAGATCCGAGGTTATTGTCAATTACTCCTCTTCCTCTTCGTTGTTGTTGGTATCTTGGACGTCTATGATCTCTCCTAGAAGAGGCATTTGATGCAGCCTCATCCAAGTCATCTTCCTCATCATCAAATCCATCACGAGGATTGATACCCAAATCGGCTGGTCGTCGGTTTGGTCTCCTAGCCGGGAGAGCATTTTGTTGTAATTCAGTCACCCGTTCATCATTTTGATCCAATCGATCCCGGATCTCACCAAATTGTACGTTCAACCTATCAAATTGTTGTTGCATTGCACGGAGGACAAAGTTAACGTCCATTGGAGGCTGTTCATTTCGTTCTTCCGTCATGTTTTAAACCTGCAAGAAAATCGTTAGTAAAAATTACCTCACAACACTCCCTCACGTGTTTGCCCTCGTTTAGAGTCACTCACGCTCGTGTATCACTCAAAAATATGGCTTTTTCCCTCTTTTGTGCTCACAACTCAAGCCTTTTACCACTCTTTTCTCTCAATTCTTGAAGAAAGACACAAGAAATTTCAGATCCCTCAACCAAATAATCCTTAAGATGAATGAATCAATAAGGGTGCTAAAATTGTCACAAACGAACTGTTATAACTAAAAAGATACAAGCAAACAAATCCACATGACTTATGATTTGAGATTACAAAGAAAATGACTGAAACAATGCTGCTCTCTTTTTTTTTTTTTTTTTTTTTTTTTTCGTTTTTTTTTTTTTTTTTTTTTTTTTTTTTTTTTTTTGCCTTTTTCAATTTTTTTTTTGCAGCGATATAACAATAATGAAAAGAAATTATACAAAAGATAAAAGATACGGATACATAACCTTGGATGGAAACCTAAGCTCTAGATACCAAATGATACGAACTCCACGTACTTGCCGTGAAACCCTATATCAATACTTGGAGTTCTTGAATCTGATCGTCCAATTCAAGGTTGAAAATAAGAGGAGTGTGACCCGTTTGCTATATTGAGCAAAGAACCAACACTATCAGATTGTAAGTAACGCACCCCGTCGACTATAAGGAGTCGAGAAATAACGTTATCCGGGAAAGGGGTTTGAAACCCTAATGTCGTTCAGCAAAGAACTTGAGAGAAAAATCTCACTTGAATGAAAATTCAATAATTTTACTTCTTGATTCAAAGAAAAACAAGTTACAATGCTGAATATAAAGATGCATGCATGGAAACCTAAGAGACACTAGAATACTAAAGGACACAAGCTATTCCCGCCACTTGCCATGAGGGCTTACAAAAGTGGGCTTAAATAAACTAATATGCAGCTAAATAATGATAAAATAAAGGCCCAAATAATACTATAATAGGCTTAGGGCCGAATTACATCATTTCCACACTTTGGACTTTAGGAATTGGACATAAAAACATTGAAGTATTTTGAATTTGGTTCAGCAGCCCATCTTGAAGGTTGGAGTCCAGTTTGAGCAAATTGGTTTAAGAGATTTCCAACTTCCTCTTGGATAATTTTGGCCCGAGCTCTTGTAATTGGACCACCATAACTTTGTTCCTTTTGTATGCTATCTTCTTGAGTTGTGGATCGGTCCAGCTCTTCATTTGGGATAAGATATGGCCGCGGTTCATCATGATTCACATCATCAAATCTGATCCAAAACATGTATTAAATAGATGAAATCAAGCATAATAGATTAGAGAAGACATAAATATTCATACCTTAAAGATTTGGGAGAGAAAGGTGGTGGTTTGAGCTCCAAAACCACAAAAATGGCCAAGGGTTTTCTCTCTTCTCCTCTTCTTCTCTCTCTCGTTTCAGTTGTAGCTGAAAATGGAGATATTTGGCTCGGTTTTCAGAGCTAAAGGGAAGAGAAAGGGGTTAACTCAAGGTACAAGAGTCATGGTTAAAGCATGGTTAAGTTAAGGAGGTGTTAAGGGTCCCACCATGAAGACTAGTCAACAAAAGGAGTTCTTCTTGCACGAGTTGCTCGTTACGGTTGGATTTCGGAGGTCTTAATGATCTCAAAAAGGTATGAGGCTTGTTCCATTGTCTCCGAATCGTCGATACGAAGACAACGGAGGTGTCGGAACTCGAATCCGAATTCCCAAGGTCAAGATATCACGCACGGAACCAAGGGTGCGCTAATTGCTCTTTAGCCCCCGATTTGGTTCCACAATCAAAATTAAATTCATAAGCACGTCAAATGAACCCGAAAACATAAACCGAGCATATAGGCATGTTCATAACACACATATTTATGACAGACTAAATTTCCATACCAATCCGATATCATTACATATAAGAACGAAGTACAAATAGAACACTCATGCGCATGAACGAATTCATATTGTTATAAATTAATTACTAAAACTTAAATTCCATTTTAATTAAATTATAACCAACTAATAACATGTTGAAATTAATTAACAGAATTACCGAAATAGTTAAGGTAACATGAAACCTTAATTAAGAAATTAAACACTAAATATCGAAGTAGAAATAAAATGAATCAAATTAAAATAACGATAGTTTATAGTTTAAATCAAATATAAACATTTATAAACAATTAATCATATAATTAAATAATTAAATCGCCCAATTTATAAACAAATACGTCACCTTATTATAACTGAAAAACTGGGGCGTTACACTAACTCAACCATCTATCATGACATATCAAGCCTTGACCGAGATTATCGTCTCACAATCCCCAAAACTCAGCCAAAGCTACTGTTCTTCATTCCAGTCCCGTAACCCTTCCATCCTTAGAGATTTTGGAGCTCAAATCTCATCCAAACTTCAACCAATCATCAAGGTAAGTTAAGGGTTGTATTATATGTTTAATTCTGATCATTTCCACCCTTTCATTCATGAATTTGAGCATGGTTTCATCATTTCTGGGCATTTTTTCGAAAATAAGAGTTTTTGTGCAAATTCTTGATCTTCATCGATTCTCAATGATTTTGATTGATTCCAAGCTTGAGATTGATTGTTTTGACATCCTCATATCATTTATGGTCATTGATTTCGTGGTTGTTGAGATATTTATGATATACCATTTATGACATTTTGAGAAAATCCACATGAATGTCACGTACGGTTGCCTTCTTGTTTGAGCTTGTTTAGGACTGATTTACTTGTTGGTTTTATGTTGTTTTGCTGCACATTTGATGGACTTATGGACCTGAACTGAGTCGGATTTATTGAGTATAGGCATGCCCTGTTTTTCCCGTAGCTTTGCCCTGTTCTTTCACGCCGAGTTGTTGCTGTAATTTCTTCTCCTTGTTGCTGTCATTTTCGTGTCTTCTTGGCATGTGTTTAGTTGTGTTCTTGCTGCCTTTCATGCTTAGTTTAGCTGCCTTTGTTGCCTTCTTTCTTGCTGGGATGGCTGCCTTTTTCCTACCCTGTTCTGCGCTCTTTTGTGCTGTCTGTAACAGGAGTTGCTGGTGCGTTGCACGGGCGTTCCATTTCTGCCCGTTCCAGCGAGGAACGGGGGTGCATTGTGGGCTGGGATTTCTGTACCGAGACACGGGGGTGTCTCGGTCTAGGTTTGAAGGGTGACACGGGGGTGTCACCCCGTTTTTCTTGATTGTTCCTGCGTCTTCTTCTTCTTCCCTGCGTGTGTGTATGCTGCTGTTTTGCTGCGTCCTTCCTGGAGTGCTGCTGTTTTTGTGTGTGCTTGGCTTTGTGTTGTTAGATGCATGCATGTGAGTAATATATAGTATATATATTGTGCATGTATTATATATATGATTTATGCATGCATGGTTATGTAATGTGTGTGTACGTGTATATATATATATATGTTATATATATTATATGTTATTACATATTATATATAATGACTATATATATATTTATTATGTATTTCAATTATTATTTGATTTAATTCAATTTTGAAAATTAGTTGATTTCTATTTCGCGTATTTAATTTACCGACTATTGATTTAACGTTCTATTTATTTTATTCCTAAATGTGAATATGAATATTATGTGTTATGATTATTAAATGAATTCATGGATTAATTGATATGCATTATGAATATTATGAATGTTATGAATTTATGAAATTATGAAATATGAATTTATGAATTTATGAAATTGAACGAAACATATGAATGAATGATTTGATTATATGTTTTAAATTTCTTAATCGTGCACATGAACATTTTATTGATATAATATGATCATTTATGCATTCATGTCATATTCACTTCATTGCCGAGCGTCATATATGGTTCATTGGAGTCTCAAGTCTCACAAACACGTCATGTTGTCTTTTGTATAGTTTATCTCCAGGGTGGAGAGATCTTGATCGTTCAGGCACTTGGTATTCGTATCCTTGTATCGTCACGGTTCAGGTGAGGGTGTTTTTGTTCTAGCTATGTAACAAACCCTACAACCCTTATGTGAAAAGCTTTGGCCAAAACCTTATGATTATATATATATATGGTTTTCAAATGAAGTTATCGAGTAAATTCTTCTGAATTATACGTATGAGCGAATATAAGCTTAAAAATGGTTTTGTAATGAGGCTATGCTCCAAACCGTGTGTGTTCATGCTACCTACGGATTAGGATGACACGGAGAGGTACGTATATAGCATATGCCGAGTTACACGGTAAGGTATGATTTCTTATAGTATGTATCATATGTATGTATTGATATGTTTGGCGAGACACATTTCTATTTCTGATTGCTCGGGCCCCGGGACTTAGTATATGTGGCTAACCGAGGAAGCAAGGGCTTACGGGGATCCCATATACTAGTCCCAACCAAACTACGGTGATACCGGCCCTCGCTAAGAGGTTTAGCGGGGAATGGGAGCTGAGTGCCCTTGGGGGATTCATGTACCCCCATTGGCCTATGTGTGAACCAGTGGCCGGGTCTTGCAAGCCCGTCCACCACCCGGAGGAAGAAGGTTGGTTATGATTTATGCCTTTTCTTATGTATATGTTATGATATGATTATGCACCGTGCGGGAAGGCCGGGATCCGGATCACCCAAACGAACATGTTTATGACATGATTTATGGTCTGTGTGTATTATAATATATTGCATGATCGCCTAATCAATATATTAATGATATTTGTCGTACACGGTCGGAGTTTGGTTGGAGATTGTGCCCGCTCGCTCGCCGAGCCTTATGTTTATGTATGATTTATGAATGTAATGAATTTAATATGAATTAGTCGTAAAAGTCGAGCATTGTCTATCTATTTTCTTGTCCTTTTCGGGAACTAAATTCAAATAAAAACCTTGCTCGGGATCTATGACTTGCATGTGCATGTTTTATATATATGTATCGCTCCTGCTCACTCAGTCTTCTAGAGACTGACCCTCTCCCTCCCCAACTTTTTAGTGTGCAGGTTTGATTTTGGAATTTCGAGCTAGGCGGAGATGTTTGGAGTCTTTAGGTGGGTCGAGTTAGGTTAGGTGAGTCTCTGCACTCACTCTTGTATTGGATTTAGGTTTGATTCGATTCTGCAGTATCATAAACTTGAATAATTATGTAATTATTATTGAATTGGTTTGTTGGACTGTAATTATGAGTTTAAAGAGGCCTGAAGAGCCCAAATTCTACTTATGATTTGTATGTTTGAATTTTGGCTTTGCAATCCATTATATTTTGGTCGATTGGTTATCATTGCAGGGTCTAGTTCCGCCTGGCCTAGGAAGGTTTTTATGTTTGTCTCCCGTTCGCTATGGTTTGATATGGGTGCGGATTAGCTGTTTTGTTACTCGTGTTGAGCCATAGTGCGGGGGATGTGGTGCCTCACGTGCGGGGTGCTACAGTCCCTACACGAGCCGAATCACGGCGAACGGGGACTCTCACACACACTAGGCTAGGCGTGAACTAGAACGTTCGAAACCAATCAAACAAACCCATGAATTAAATGCGAGTGCGGAAGTAAAATATAAGATCAAGTAGTAATTGACGGGTTCATCTAGCTTAGATACCTAATCCCGAAATTTCAAAACATAAAACATAAATCGTAGAGCGTGAATCACGGTTTGATTCTATCCCAAATCCATACATTCTTATAACTTATAAAACTGAAAACATACATGTGAAAAGACTCCAACTGAGCCACGCGACTCGACAGACTCAACATCCCGCCTAGCACTCCATAACCTGGAAAGAACTGAAAACAAAGCCGGGTTCAATCTATAGGAGACTGGTGGGTATAAAACAGGGCATAATATAATATTATCACACAATTTAAACATTCACGCATGCAAGCTATAATCCCGTGAGAGGTTTTTAAATATTTCCCAAGTGGGTAAAACGAATAAACAACGTGCGGGATTACAACCATCAATTTCATCCATTCATAAGGTCAATACGTGAGCCCGGCGAGAGGGCGAATTCTCCAACCTCCACCTCGTGTGTGCATTTATTCATTCATTAGCGATCACACAATCATTCATTCAGTCACAATCATTCGTTCATTCAATCATTCATTCATTCATTCAATCAATCATGCAATCAATCAATACACTTACACCTTCTTCCTGCGGGCGGTGGATGGGTTAGCAAGACCCGATCACCTCAATCATTGACCAAAGGGGTGTCATGAGTTCCCCAAAGGCGCTCAACCCCCTTCCCTCGCTAATCTCCTCGCGAGTTTCGGAATCTGTAAATTGGTTGGGACTAGCACAAAGGATGACCGTCGGCCCTTGCCTCCCCGGATAGCCATATGTACCAAGCCCCGGGCCCCCATACGTGCATTCATTCAATACTCGCCAAAATATTACGTAGGGTATCACTAAATAAAAGGCTTAACATTAAAATCATAGACTTTTTGAAAGACTCGATATATATATGTATAATAATTATATATTTGGCTTAAAATTCTCACATAATGGATATATCGGGTCGATTCATATGTAGTAGAAGAGAAACCCACCTGTACACCTCTTACTGAACAACACCAAAAGAAAAGGAGACTCGAAAGTGACCTATGAACCCGACATCTCCGCCCTGGAGAAAACTGTATAAAGACAACATAGTGTATACGTGAGACTCAAGACTCCATATGAACCATATATGACGCACGACATGTTATGCACTTGATATGAGATGCATACGAGGTATAAATCATGTTAAGAAGCCAACTACCAAGTATTTCATTCAACAGGTTCCATAAATGAAAGTTTCATATTCAAAAGTTTCATAATTCATAGCAATTCAAGTCATGAGCGTAATTAAATAACTCGAAATAGATAACAATTAAATTCTAAAATTCAAATAAATTACTTAATATATAAAATATGTATTTACAATATACATAAATATATATATATACACGCATACATACGCTTGCATACAATATATTAATATAATTACATGCATGCAATCAAATATATTAAATATATATACTACATACATAACATATATATATATATATCACGTAATACATATATACACCATGCATGCATTAATAAATAAAAGAAAGCCATGCATGCAATTAACCTAAAATCTTGCACACACTAAGTTACATACATGCATACAAAGAACACAAACACACACAAAATATCAATATATATATACGTACACACACTGCACCAAAAGAAGAAAGTGACAGCAGCAGATTATCTATATATACACATACGCACAACATACAGCCAGACAAGGAAGAAAGAAGCAGCAAGAAACAAAGAAGGAAAAAGCAACTGGTCATGAAATACTCGCCCGGGCAATTTTCCCGCACAACATTCCCCAGCCGGGGAAGGTGATTGCAGAAACCTTCTGCAGCAGGTGTGTTAGGAATAGTGCCCTACAAAGTAGATTGTATATCCGCTTTGTGTTTTTCCTTATTGTAATCACAGACAATCTTTGAATGAAATAACGAATTAAGGCAACACTTCTTTATATGCTCTTGTTTGGTATGCGTTGACTTTAGTTGTGCATGTATGAGAACTCCCCTAATCCTGATGACTTTAGGACTCTACCATTTAGGTGAAATGGTTCATGAAACGAGCTCTATATCACATAAGTCATGATTAGTAAAATACTCCAAGCCGATTAGTCCTACCGACAGTGGGAGTGTCAACCTGACTCCTCTAAGGCTTGCTTGTGGGATCACGCCCTTAAGAAGGACCACCTTGTTTCATGGAGGTGCAAAGCTCTTCGCCACCTGGGGCTGTAGTAGGTTCTGTATAGTTGATACGTGCGTGATACATGAGGGTGCTTACTTTAATAAGTAAGTTCAATGAGGTGCCCCGTGTGAGAACATTCCTAAATGGGAAAGGAAGTTTCTATTTTAGGAAATAGAAACTTCCAGATTAGGAAATATCTCACGAGTCATTGATGTGATTAATTGATCCTTAGACTTGAGGTTCCATGTCACTTTATGAGTTAACTTTGTAATCTTAGGTATAAGCTTTAAAAGGTGTCGCCTTAGGCAACTGATTCAAGGGTTAGGCTGGGGCTGCACAAGTGATTCTTGAAAGTGAATGAGAATCAAGAAAGGACCTACACTTTCATTTGCAAGGTGATCTCTTATTGTGTAAGTCATTCATATGCTATATGGAGTGCTTGGCCAAGGCAGTAGATCAAGACATCAAGAAAAGGGTTTCTTGGATTGAGATCAAATGGATATGAAATGCACTTAGCGTTAAGACCGGATTATTAGGGTTCTGATTATTCCCTTGCCCTAGATCTTGGTTGACAGATAATAAGTAGGAGGATAGTATCTCACATGAATCAATGACTTAAAGGTTCTGTCGAATCCGAACATTCCAATTCAGCTAGGGGGTAAACACCTGTTGCTAGACTATGATCGTTTAATCAGTGAACTGATTAATTAATTAGTGAATTAATTAATTAGGGTCACTGCTAATTGAATTGAGAACTTACAGGGTCACACACAACATCTTGGTTACATGAGTTGAGGCTTTAAAATGATTAAACGAGTTAATCGGGCCAAGAGGGTTCCACACGTGTGGGTCACGTGAGTGACACGTGTCTCACACGTGAATATATATATTAAATAATTAATTTATTAATTATTCAATAGACTTTGGTTTAATTTTGAATTAAAAAGAAAGTCTTATTTTGGAGAAAATTAATCTATTTAATTAATTACGAATTAATTAATTAGATAAATAAGTTATTTATTTATTAATAAATAAAGTATAATAATATCCAAAAGCGTTTGGATATTTTAGCTCTCTTAAAAGTTGATTTAAATTTAAATTCAAACTTAAAGTCAAAATTACTTGATGATCAAGTAATAAGAGAGAGGGAGCAAATCCTTAGCCCAAAAGGACTAGGGTTTGCTTCCTTTGTTCCCGGTGCTTCTCGGAGGTGAGGTGTCTTTCTTTTTAGCTATTATGACCTACAACCCAATATGTAATTTAAGCCCCCATGCGATATATATATACATATAAATAAGTGTTCGATATGTATTTTGCGGGAATTGGCCCATTTGCTATGAAATCCGTTGAAAATGCTTTTATATGTATGTAAGCTATGTTTTGTTTATTCGTTTTCGAAAAGGGTTGGTGTGTGTACGTGTTAAGTTTTGGCAAGAAAAGCTTTTGTGATAAGTATATGCTTTGTGGGATATGTGTGTGTGAGTTCTGTGATCTGTGTGTGGGCCCAGCAGAAGTGGAATGTGATCTCGGGTCGGTCATGGGGTCGCCGGGCTCTCTCATCAACATGACTCCATTTACGGGAGACTTAGTTCTCCTATGCCGACGGAGCACTTTAAGGTTGGCCGTCGAAGGAACCGGACGGGATCCTCCGGTTCACAAGTTTCGTTCTGTGGAGGGTCGAGAGGGGCACTTCTCTTGCCCAATGGTGTGGAGGTGGGATTGTTTATGAGTTTTGTTTTGGTATGAGCTCAAGATATCATATACGGAACCAAGGGTGCGCTAATTGCCCGTTAGCCCCCGATTTGGTTCCACAAATCAAAATAAATTCGTTACCACGTCAAACGAAAATGAAAATATAAAACGAGCATATAGACATGTTCATGACACATATATCTACGACATACTAAATTTTCACGAATTTTCGATATCAAATCATATAAGAACGAAGCGCGATTAAAATACTCATGCGTGATTAAAACACTCATGCGCAAACGTTAACAATTTCATATCATTTCCAAATTAAATATACATATTTATATTTCGTTTTTAAATTAAAATTAAAGTCAACGATTAATGAAATTAATTAATTAGCATAATTAAAACATGATTAATTAACATTAATTATTAATTATCAATTTAAATAAATTCCAATTTAATGAAATAAAAATAAAATAAAATAAAATAAAATAATAACAATTTATATTAAAATTTATTATTTAAAACACTCATAAATAATTAATCACATGAATAAATAATTTAATTGTGCAATTTATAAACACATACGGCATATTTGTACAAATGAAAAGCCGGGGCGTTACAGTTTTGTTGGAGTTTTTGCATCCTAAGTGATCTTATGACATCCTAATATAAGTGTATGGTCTGATTTTGAATGAAAACCTAGGAATCATTGGGTTTCATTTTGGGTTTTTGAAGTTCTTGGCATGAATATGAATATATGTGTATCTCTTGCATTCCTTCACTTGAATGTTGATGTTTAGCCTGGATTTTTGCATGGAATGAGTGAGTATATGACATATTATGATCCTACTATGTTCTAGTTTGATTTTAGCACGGATTCAATTGAGTTTTGGTTGAGTTTTTGGCCTGAAAATATGTTTTTCCCCTGTTGTCGCAAAGGGTCGCGACTGCGATCGATTTTAGTTCATTTTGGGTAATGGCCGTGACCCATTTTTGGCCATATTTTGAGTTGTGCGGCTGTGTAGGCTTCAGGTTGCGACTGCCACCTCCCCTACGTTGTTTTCGTATAGTGGCCGCGACCGTTTTTGGGCTAACTTTCGAGTTGTTGGTCGCGACCGCGACCATTTCGTATGGAAAATGGGTAGCGCCGCGACCACCCTGCTTTCTTTTGTGACCGTTTTCTTCGTTTCATTTGTGTTTTCTTGCATTATATGGTTCGTTTATGACTCGTTTATTTTATTAAGATGTTATATTTTGTGTTAAGATTTATGTTATGAATTTATAGCTCGTTTTATGCCCTCGTTTATGAAATATGACCTAATATGCAAAATGTGACCTTGTATGATTTAAATATGAATTCATTTCATATCATTTGCATCATTTACACGCATATGCATTTGTCGAGCGTTTTATATGGTACATTTTGAGTCTAAGAATATCCGTTTTTGTTTGTTTTGTGTAGTTGACCCTCCCGTTGACGACGAGGTTGTCCCTTAGGCGTCCGGTTTGCTTTCTTTTGTCGGTGCTGCACGTTCGGAAGGTGAGGTTTTGTTCTTTTAGCTATAATGACCTAAAACCCTAATTATTTTTAATCCCGCATGCGAGTTATGTATACTATATGTTAAATACATGTATGATATGTACTTTGAGGACTTGTTCCATTTGTTATAAGTTTTTCAAAACGATTTGTATAAGTATATAAACTATTTTACGTTTGATTTAAAACCCCTTTTATAAGTGTGAGCGTGTAAGCGAGCTTTGGCTTTGAAGATAAGCTTTGTTGGAAAATATGATTTCAAATGTGATTTGGGCCCCGGAGAGTGGTATGGTATCTCGGGACGGCCGAGGGGTCGCCGAGCTCTTCCATCAACACTTTCCTTTGAGAATCTCGCCTAACCTTAGGAGGTTGAGGAAGGGTGTTTCTCTTGCGCCGGTGGAAGCAACGACCGAAGGTTTCAAGGAAGTAATTAACCTTGTTTCGTGAGAATTTGATTGATAGCTAGGGCCATCAACCCTTCTATCACCAGGAGAAAGGATGGTTTATGAATTTTGCTTTGATTATACCTTTGTTTATGGAAGTTGGAGGAATAACTCGTACTCGCCGAGTTGTGTGAATTTGCATGATCTATAAAACGGGGGTGGACTTTTAAATACCTAAAAATTGTCATTTTGGCCTATGGCCTTAAACTTCTTTTAAATATATACCTATACTATCACGGGAGATACTTTAGCTTGCAAAAACCAATCCCAGTTTATGGATCTTTTATGATTTTGAATAAATGCCTTGCTCTATACGTATTATGTGTGCGGGTGTAAGCCCCTCACTAGTCATTAGGACAAACTGTAACGCCCCGGTTTTTCAATTTTATTAATATGTCATATTCGCTTCTAAATTGCGCAATTAAATTATTTAATTATGTGACTAATTGTTTTTATGTGTTTTATATTTAATTTTATTATAATTGTTATTATTTTATTTTATTATATTTTATTTTAATTTATTATTAATTCTAATATATATATATATCGTATTATATATATATATATATTTCTTTAAGTATATATATGTATACGTTTATTTATATTATTATTAATTTAATGATTAGGCTAATTATATGTTATGCTAATTAATCATGTTTAGTTAATTAATTACGTGACCTAATATAATTTATTTAATATTAGAATTAATTTATTATTTATAATAATTATGCATGGGAAATTATATTTTGCATGGGAATTATAATATTCATGCATGGATTTTATTTGAATATGCATGAATTGCATGAATGAGTTTGTTTGTTAATTTTGATCTTCGTTCTTATATCAAATGATTTCGGATTGCCATGAATATTTAGTATGTCGTAAATATATGTGTTATGAATATGATTTTATGCTCGATTTATATTTTCGAATTCATTTGATATGTTAACGGATTTAATTTGTATTGAGGAACCAAATCAGGGGCTAACGAGCACTTAGCGTACCCTTGGTTCCGAATTTAATATCTTGAGCTCGGGAACTCGGATTCGAGTTCCGTCAACTCCGCTGAACTCGTAACTAAAATGCGAGTTTAGTAAACTTAGCCTTATATTTTTCCTAAATCATTTGAACCTCCGAAATCCAACCGAAAAACGAATCGGCGACCATTTTGACCTTGTTGTACAAAATCAGCCATATCTTGTCCAAACCATAACCAAATTAACCATGGTTTGATTCTTTGAAACCCTAACTCAACCATCTATCATGACATATCATGCCTTGACCGAGATTGTCCTCTCACAATCCCCAAAACTCAGCCAAAACTTCTGCAGTCATTCCAGTCCCGTAACCCTTCCATCTTTGGAGATTTTGGAGCTCAAATCTCATCCAAACTTCAAGCAATCAACAAGGTAAGCTTAGGGTTGTATTATATGTTCATTTCTGATCATTTCCACCCTTTCATTCATGAAGTTGAGCATGGTTTCATCATTTCTGGACATTTTTCTGAAAATAAGAAAAATTGGGCAATTTCTTGATCTCCTTCGATTCTCAATGGTTTTGATTGATTCCAAGCTTGATATTGATTGTTTTAACATCCTCATATCATTTATGATCATTGATTTCTTGGTGGTTGAGATATTAATGAGTTATCATTTATGAACTTTTGAGAAAACTTTCATGAATATCACGTATGCTTCCATTTCTTGTTTGAGCTTGTTTGAAACTGATACCTACATTGAAATGGTGTTTCTTAGATGAGTATTTGATGGTCTAAACTGATATGGATAGGTGGAGTTGAAGTGAGTGCTTCTTGCCCTGTTTTTCGGTGACCTTTGCCCTGTTCTTCACCCGTTTTATTGCTGTCAAAAAGCTATTGCGTTTCCTTCTTTCTGTTGCTGTTAATTTTGTGACTTTATGGGATCATTCTAGAGGATTACTTGCAGCTTTTCATGCATGATCTTGTTGCCTTTCTTGCTTGTACATGGTTGTAGTTGCTGCTGCGTTTTTCTATCAAAAACAGGGGATGTGATGGTGTGAGACACGGGTGTGTTGTTTTGCTCTTTCCTGCGTGTAACGGGGGTGCTGTGTGGGCTGGAATCGCTGTACCGAGACACGGGGGTGTCTCGGCCTGGGCTTGGGAGGTGACACGGGGGTGTCACCCCGTTTTTCAGAACTCTTTGTCTGCGTTTCTAGGTTGCTGCTGTATGTATGCTACTGCCGCCTGCGTTTTCCTGTCCTGCGACGCATGAATGTAGCTGTTGTGGTTGTGTGCTTTGTGTGTGCGTAGCATGCTTGGTTGTGGTGTTATATATATGCATTGTTTGTGTGTTGTGTGAGTATATATATATGTATATATTATATATATTGTATATATGCATGGCTGTAATTGTGTGTGCATGGTGTTATTTCATTTGCATGCATGAATATATTGTAAATATTGTATATATGCATGCATGGATATGTAATGTGTGTGTGTACGTGTATATATATATGTTATATATATTATATGTTATTACATATTATATATAATGATTATATATATTTATTATACATTTCAATTATTATTTGATTTAATTCAATTTTGAAATTAGTTGATTTCTATTTCGCGTATTTAATTTACCGACTATTGATTTAACGTTCTATTTATTTTATTCCTAAATGTGAATATGAATATTATGTGTTATGATTATTAAATGAATTCATGGATTAATTGATATGCATTATGAATATTATGAATGTTATGAATTTATAAAATTATGAAATATGAACTTATGAATTTATGAAATTGAACGAAACATATGAATGAATGATTTGATTATATGTTTTAAATTTCTTAATCGTGCACATGAACATTTTATTGATATAATATGATCATTTATGCATTCATGTCATATTCACTTCATTGCCGAGCGTCATATATGGTTCATTGGAGTCTCGAGTCTCACAAACACGTCATGTTGTCTTTTGTACAGTTTATCTCCAGGGTGGAGAGATCTTGATCGTTCAGGCACTTGGTATTCGTATCCTTGTATCGTCACGGTTCAGGTGAGGGTGTTTTCGTTTTAGCTACGTATTAAACCCTACCACCCTTATGTGAAAAGCTTTGGCCAAAACCTTATGATTATACATATATGTTACTTTTCAAGTAAAGTTATCGAGTAAATATTGATCGAGTAAACCCTTTTCCAATGATTTATGAATTATGATTTGTACTTACGAATTGAAATGTTTGGCGAGACACATTTAGGATTTCTGATTGTACGAGCCCCGGGACTTAGTATATGTGGCTAACCGAGGAAGCAAGGGCTGACGGGGATCCCATATACTAGTCCCAATAAAACTACGGTGATACCGGCCCTCGCTAGGAGGTTTAGCGGGGAATGGGAGCTGAGTGCCTTTGGGGGATTCATGTACCCCCATTGGCCCATGTATAAACCGGTGGCCGGGTCTTGCAAGCCCGTCCACCACCCGGAGGAAGAAGGTTGGTTATGATTTATGCCTTTTCTTATGTATATGTTATGATATGATTATGCACCGTGCGGGAAGGCCGGGATCCGGATTGCCCAAACACATATGTTTATGACATGATTTATGGTCTGTGTGTATTATGATATATTGCATGATCGCCTAATCAACTTATTAATGATATTTGTCGTACACGGTCGGAGTTTGGTTGGAGGTGGTGCACGCTCACTAGCCGAGCCTTATGTATATGTATGATTTATGAAAGTAATGAATTAATATGATTAGTCATAAAATCCGAGCATTGATTAATCATTCTCTTGCCCTTTTTGGGAACTAATCGCAAACAAAACCTTGTTCGGAATTTATGACTCGCATGTGCATGTTTTTATATATGTATATCGCTCCTGCTCACTCAGTCTTCTAGAGACTGACCCTCTCCCTCCCCAACTTTTTAGTGTGCAGGTTTGATTTTGGAGTTTCGAGCTAGCCGGAGTTGTTTGGAGTCTTTAAGTGGGTCGAGTTAGGTTAGGAGAGTCTCTGCACTCACATATGTATCGGAACTATGTATGATTTATTTCTATTATATCATGAAATTGGATACCTATGTATTTATTTTGAAATGGGCCTTACTGAGTTTTGCTATGAATTTAAAAGAGGCCTGAAGAGCCCAATTATTCTTATGATTTGTATGTTCGAATTTGAGTATGCCGCTGCATTATATTTTGTGGATCGGTTACCATTGCAGGGTCTAGCTCCGCCTGGCTTAGGAAGGTTTTTATGTTGGTCTCCCGTTCGCTATGGTTTGATACGGATGCGGATTTACTGTTTCGTTACTCGTGTTGAGCCATAGTGCGGGGGATGTGGTGCCTCACGTGCGGGGGATGTGGTGCCTCACGTGCGGGGTGCTACATCCTTAAGTGGTATCAGAGCCCGGTTGCAAAACCGGTGTTCTTGAGTCGTGTTGGAGTCAGTCTGAGTCGAACGGCATAGGGACTATGTGATATTGTGTGCATTGCATCGATCTTGAATATGGAATTTGGTTTCCTTAAGAATTTTGTTGAATTACTAGTTGCATTTTATATGGATTCTTGTCTTTCGTATTGAATATGTGCCATGAGCATGCACTAATCGCATGCATCCATTCTTGAAATGAGTTATGATTTCCAGGTTATAAAGATGATATCAAACCACGGCCAAGTCCTATGATCACAACAATCTATTACAATTCCTTCGGAGGCACGGAAGATAGGAAGGATGCCCGGGGAGGAATGTGGAGAATGCTAGTTGTGTGGCTTTGTAGACTGAGTTGCAATTAACGGTTGGGATTCAGAATGGGAGGTTCGACCCCGGCGATGCGATGGCAGAGTTCATTTGGGGTAATAGGAATAGGAGTTAATCAAGGGATGGTTGTGACTCAGAAGAACAACTTATGTGAAACCACTACTTGAAGTGCATTAATTGGATTCAACAGGATCTTGCAACCTAAGGAATGAAGGGAACAAAACCTTGAAGATATATTGGTCCCCGATTTGGATCATGGAAGAGGTACTAGTAATTAAGAGGAATAGAGATAACAGGGGTCCGGTAGGGGTTATGCACCAAGGGTTTACAAAGAAGGACTTCGAACTAAGCCTAGTGATTAGAAGTCGGGTTCTAGAAGGCAAGCATTTGGGTAAACACAAATAGAGGGAAGGTGGCGATATGGAGAACAGGATTTGAGTTCATTTTTCCAAATCCAAGCTGAATTGTCAGGTTGTGAGGTTAAATTGGAAGATATGGAGCAACAAATGGAAACGAGAAAGAAAGGAAATCATGCGCTCAAGTATAAGCAATTGGAGGTGAATTAAATTCACAAAGGATAAGCGGGGAATTCTTGATCGAGGTGACGATTAGAGGTAAAGGTCGAATTTCGAGGAGAAGTTTGGATACTAACTCTGTGGACGTGGAAGAATTAAGGATTAAGAAATTGCAATCTTGAATAGTGGAGCTAGATGCCAAAAGACTCATAGGAAACTTGAAGACCGTGGGAAAGGCAAGGGATAACCACCAAGTCAAAGTAACCTCGGGAGTGGAGGAACGAGGAAAAGCTACCGAGCTAATAGCTTACCACCTTGGTGACAGGTTCCAAACATTCATAGCATGTGCATCATATTTTGCATTAATTGTTTATTCTTTTAACCTTATGTTTATCCGTGCATTTCTAATTGGTTTCGTTGCGCTAATGTGTTGTATAACTGCTTGATGTAAACGTGACACATGCATTGTCATTTTAACCCAACACGCATTTTAGTGTTTACTTGATAGGAAGTCCTTTCGCCTCAACTATCAAGTATTATTTGACCGAGCCGCATCTGAGTTATGGGGAAGAGAAATAATAGGATGACACGTTATAAGGAAGGTGAATTTGGGAAATAAGAACTCCCATTAAGGGATAGGTTAACGGAAACGAGAATTCAGAAGGAGAAGTGAAACGAGAGTTCCAGACAAGAATAAGGAAGGAGTTTCGGACATCAAGAGAACTGGGGAAGGAGTTGAAAGGCCAAATCCTTGATTTCTATATCAGTTAAACTTCACCTAATGAGAATTACTCATCAAGACTTTCGACAAAAGAAGAATCAATGGAGTTCAACCCGGAAAACAGAAATTTAAGGGGGAGAGCACGACCGAGGAACAAATTGGACGATTGAAAGGGTGCTCGAAGAAATATTTCAGTAAGAATAACGAAATTGCAAATTAAGGAAGACCTGGGAGTCCTATTAGTGATGATCAGAAATAAACAAGACGGCTTGAATGGTTAAGTTGTTAAGAGGAGAGTTAAGTTACTCAATTCGGGTTGGAGTCCCTCATTAGGTATAACGGAAATGGCTTGGAAAATATTCCTATGTATAGAACATGGATCTGGGGATAACAGAATTCTAAGGGAGCTTCTGGAAACTCCTAAGTCAGAATTGACAAGAGAGAGTGTCGAATCAAGTTGGCATATGATGGAATGATGGCGATCACGAGTAATCCAACAGGGTACAAAAGGGGGTTAAAAAATGACAATATTATCAAGTCTTCGGTTATTCCCACGATAATTCGGAAGGAAATTTAAGAAGAAACCAAACCGGAAAGGATGATCATTGGAGGATTTACATCAAACTTCAAAACGCATCAAGAACATTCTATCTTCGATTCAAAGAAATGTGGGGCCAGATACAGAATATAACTTTAAGGGGTTAAAGAGAATGATGGATAACAGGAACGGAAGATGGGAAAGGATTCGTGTTAAGGTAGATCCTAATGACGAATACCTCAAGGTAGAGATTGAATCGTCAAGGTTGTCAGGAGTAGTTATCCTCGAGGGTATTTCAAACTCCGATATGGATAAGATAGTAGCTAGGGACCTAACTTCGAGACGGATGGTCTAAGGGTATTCGGGCGGTCAAGCTCGGATAAGTAAAAAGAGTTGACTGAATGAGGATTAAGAGGAATGATGGAGACTGGGAGCAGTACCAGGCAGAAGGGATCTAAGAAGTATAATCCCTGAAGGATTCATTAATTGTTTCATCGGGGTATCCTGAAGAGGTTAAAGACAAACTGAGCACTGAATCTATCTTCGGGATAGATGATACACTGAACAACGACAACTCACAATTTTATAACTTCGTGACTACGGTGAACGGTATTTATAGCATTCATGAAGCATACATTCATGCAAATTCAATTTAATAATTTCTTTGTTATGTGCTTTGTTTCCTTATCAAGTTGAATTACGTGAAGTAATTGATGATTAACGTGGATGATATCTGATATTTACCTTGAGGTGGCTTGTGTGATTTTGAAATTTGGTTTTGCGTGTGCTGCTTGGGAGAATTGGAGGCTTCCTTGCTTTATTTATTTTGTTTGAGAGACGGGGTGCTCTCGTTGTTTCTAAGAGACGGGGCTTCTCTTATTTTTGTTCGAGAGACGGGGTACTCTCTTTGCTTGCGAGAGACGGGGTTCTCTCATTGTTGCTCGAGAGACGGGGCTCTCTCCTTGTTGCTTGTGAGAGACAGGGAATCTCTCATTAGTGGTTTTAAGCGTGCAGTGAATCCGAGGACGGATTCTTTTTAAGGGGGAGAGATTGTAACGCCCCGGTTTTTCAATTTTATTAATATGCCATATTCGCTTCTAAATTACGCAATTAAATTATTTAATTATGTGATTAATTATTTTTATGTGTTTTATATTTAATTTTATTATAATTGTTATTATTTTATTTTATTATATTTTATTTTAATTTATTATTAATTCTAATATATATATATATATCGTATTATATATATATATATATTTCTTTAAGTATATATATGTATACGTTTATTTATATTATTATTAATTTAATGATTAGGCTAATTATATGTTATGCTAATTAATCATGTTTAGTTAATTAATTACGTGACCTAATATAATTTATTTAATATTAGAATTAATTTATTATTTATAATAATTATGCATGGGAAATTATATTTTGCATGGGAATTATAATATTCATGCATGGATTTTATTTGAATATGCATGAATTGCATGAATGAGTTTGTTTGTTAATTTTGAGCTTCGTTCTTATTTGAAATGATTTCGGATTGCCATGAATATTTAGTATGTCGTAAATATATGTGTTATGAATATGATTTTATGCTCGATTTATATTTTCGAATTCATTTGATATGTTAACGGATTTAATTTGTATTGAGGAACCAAATCAGGGGCTAACGAGCACTTAGCGTACCCTTGGTTCCGAATTTAATATCTTGAGCTCGGGAACTCGGATTCGAGTTCCGTCAACTCCGCTGAACTCGTAACTAAAATGCGAGTTTAGTAAACTTAGCCTTATATTTTTCCTAAATCATTTGAACCTCCGAAATCCAACCGAAAAACGAATCGGCGACCATTTTGACCTTGTTGTACAAAATCAGCCATATCTTGTCCAAACCATAACCAAATTAACCATGGTTTGATTCTTTGAAACCCTAACTCAACCATCTATCATGACATATCATGCCTTGACCGAGATTGTCCTCTCACAATCCCCAAAACTCAGCCAAAACTTCTGCAGTCATTCCAGTCCCGTAACCCTTCCATCCTTGGAGATTTTGGAGCTCAAATCTCATCCAAACTTCAAGCAATCAACAAGGTAAGCTTAGGGTTGTATTATATGTTCATTTCTGATCATTTCCACCCTTTCATTCATGAAGTTGAGCATGGTTTCATCATTTCTGGACATTTTTCTGAAAATAAGAAAAATTGGGCAATTTCTTGATCTCCTTCGATTCTCAATGGTTTTGATTGATTCCAAGCTTGATATTGATTGTTTTAACATCCTCATATCATTTATGATCATTGATTTCTTGGTGGTTGAGATATTAATGAGTTATCATTTATGAACTTTTGAGAAAACTTTCATGAATATCACGTATGCTTCCATTTCTTGTTTGAGCTTGTTTGAAACTGATACCTACATTGAAATGGTGTTTCTTAGATGAGTATTTGATGGTCTAAACTGATATGGATAGGTGGAGTTGAAGTGAGTGCTTCTTGCCCTGTTTTTCGGTGACCTTTGCCCTGTTCTTCACCCGTTTTATTGCTGTCAAAAAGCTATTGCGTTTCCTTCTTTCTGTTGCTGTTAATTTTGTGACTTTATGGGATCATTCTAGAGGATTACTTGCAGCTTTTCATGCATGATCTTGTTGCCTTTCTTGCTTGTACATGGTTGTAGTTGCTGCTGCGTTTTTCTGTCAAAAACAGGGGATGTGATGGTGTGAGACACGGGTGTGTTGTTTTGCTCTTTCCTGCCTGTAACGGGGGTGCTGTGTGGGCTGGAATCGCTGTACCGAGACACGGGGGTGTCTCGGTCTGGGCTTGGGAGGTGACACGGGGGTGTCACCCCGTTTTTCAGAACTCTTTGTCTGCGTTTCTGGTTTGCTGCTGTATGTATGCTACTGCCGCCTGCGTTTTCCTGTCCTGCGACGCATGAATGTGGCTGCTGTGGTTGTGTGCTTTGTGTGTGCCTAGCATGCTTGGTTGTGGTGTTATATATATACATTGTTTGTGTGTTGTGTGAGTATATATATATGTATATATTATATATATTGTATATATGCATGGCTGTAATTGTGTGTGCATGGTGTTATTTCATTTGCATGCATGAATATATTATATATATTGTATATATGCATGCATGGATATGTAATGTGTGTGTGTACGTGTATATATATATGTTATATATATTATATGTTATTACATATTATATATAATGATTATATATATTTATTATACATTTCAATTATTAATTGATTTAATTCAATTTTGAAATTAGTTGATTTCTATTTCGCGTATTTAATTTACCGACTATTGATTTAACGTTCTATTTATTTTATTCCTAAATGTGAATATGAATATTATGTGTTATGATTATTAAATGAATTCATGGATTAATTGATATGCATTATGAATATTATGAATGTTATGAATTTATGAAATTATGAAATATGAATTTATGAATTTATGAAATTGAATGAAACATATGAATGAATGATTTGATTATATGTTTTAAATTTCTTAATCGTGCACATGAACATTTTATTGATATAATATAATCATTTATGCATTCATGTCATATTCACTTCATTGTCGAGCGTCATATATGGTTCATTGGAGTCTCGAGTCTCACAAACACGTCATGTTGTCTTTTGTACAGTTTATCTCCAGGGTGGAGAGATCTTGATCGTTCAGGCACTTGGTATTCGTATCCTTGTATCGTCACGGTTCAGGTGAGGGTGTTTTCGTTTTAGCTACGTATTAAACCCTACCACCCTGATGTGAAAAGCTTTCGCCAAAACCTTATGATTATACATATATGTTACTTTTCAAGTAAAGTTATCGAGTAAATATTGATCGAGTAAAACCTTTTCCAATGATTTATGAATTATGATTTGTACTTACGAATTGAAAGGTTTGGCGAGACACATTTAGGATTTCTGATTGTACGGGCCCCGGGACTTAGTATATGTCGCTAACCGAGGAAGCAAGGGCTGACGGGGATCCCATATACTAGTCCCAACAAAACTATGGTGATACCGGCCCTCGCTAGGAGGTTTAGCGGGGAATGGGAGCTGAGTGCCTTTGGGGGATTCATGTACCCCTATTGGCCCATGTATAAACCGGTGGCCGGGTCTTGCAAGCCCATCCACCACCCGGAGGAAGAAGGTTGGTTATGATTTATGCCTTTTCTTATGTATATGTTATGATATGATTATGCACCGTGCGGGAAGGCCGGGATCCAGATCGCCCAAACGCATATGTTTATGACATGATTTATGGTCTGTGTGTATTATGATATATTGCATAATCGCCTAATCAACTTATTAAT
The DNA here is from genome assembly GCA_037501455.1 of Lantana camara. Taxonomy (NCBI): domain Eukaryota; kingdom Viridiplantae; phylum Streptophyta; class Magnoliopsida; order Lamiales; family Verbenaceae; genus Lantana; species Lantana camara. The sequence continues at coordinate 43,101,274 of CM074862.1, read as the reverse complement.
GATATTTGTCGTACACGGTCGGAGTTTGGTTGGAGATGGTGCACGCTCACTCGCCGAGCCTTATGTATATGTATGATTTTTGAAAGTAATGAATTAATATGATTAGTCATAAAATCCGAGCATTGATTAATCATTCTCTTGCCCTTTTTGGGAACTAATCGCAAACAAAACCTTGTTCGGAATTTATGACTCGCATGTGCATGTTTTTATATATGTATATCGCTCCTGCTCACTCAGTCTTCTAGAGACTGACCCTCTCCCTCCCCAACTTTTTAGTGTGCAGGTTTGATTTTGGAGTTTCGAGCTAGGCGGAGGTGTTTGGAGTCTTTAAGTGGGTCGAGTTAGGTTAGGAGAGTCTCTGCACTCGCATATGTATCGGAACTATGTATGATTTATTTCTATTATATCATGAAATTGGATACCTATGTATTTATTTTGAAATGGGCCTTACTGAGTTTTGCTATGAATTTAAAAGAGGCCTGAAGAGCCCAATTATTCTTATGATTTGTATGTTCGAATTTGAGTATGCCGCTGCATTATATTTTGTGGATCGGTTACCATTGCAGGGTCTAGCTCCGCCTGGCTTAGGAAGGTTTTTATGTTGGTCTCCCGTTCGCTATGGTTTGATACGGGTGCGGATTTAATGTTTCGTTACTCGTGTTGAGCCATAGTGCGGGGGATGTGGTGCCTCACGTGCGGGGTGCTACACAAACCCTCATTGTTTTTCCCTTTTTCCCCTTCTTTGAGTTGCAGGTACCGTGGGAGTTAAGCTAGGAAGCGAATTCGTCTTCGAGTCTTACTTGTTTCAGCTCGAGTCGTCATTATTGCATTTATAGTGGCTTATGTCTTATACTTATGAAATTATGTATTACGAATACTTTGATACATGAATTATTTTGGCCCGGGAAGGGCATTGTACATTTGTAGATGAATATCATGCTCTCATGACTAAGTGATATGTATATTTGTGATCTTGGGAATTTAGCATGAATTGTTTTTATCGCTTCCGCTATATTCTGTTTATTGGTATGCAATCTGATTAAGGGTTAGGCCGCCTAGCTAGAGAGTGAGTTTTGTTTGTCTCCCGTTCGCTATTGTTCGATGCGTGTACGAAGTCTCCATTCCACTACACGTGTTGGGCTTTAGTGCGGGGGATGTGGTGCCCTACGCTCGGGGTGCTACAATGCTAGATCTGATGATGATGAGGTTGATCTAGCAGGGCATGGACAGGATTGTTTTGGCAAAGGGGAAGTATAGATATGGTAGAAGACCCCCAAATTTTGGCACCACGGATGATGAATTTCAGACGACATGGAACCACAAGAGGTACTTTACACATGGTTTGGATGAATGGTAAGGCTTGAATAGGAGTTAACTCAATGGTATCGGGCCCTTCTCATTTCAATTTTTGTTTAAAAATGTGGCCTAATGTAGAAAATTTTTCCAAACCTTACATGTTTATGACATTTCACGGCTTTATAATGGATATCTGTTTACTGCATGAAAGCTCCGTTGGGTACTAGCTTCTTTGGATGTCGAGACCTACACTAGAGCAGTTGACAAAGAATTGAAGGTTGAAGCTGTAACGCCCCAAAACAAGGGCATCCACGCCTATCCCGCGCTACGGACCTAGCTTGTATATAGAATTGCCGTCCATATACCCACCAAGTTCGAAGCAAGCAGTGATAAACGAACAACCTAGCTAGGCGGTGCTAGACTCCCAAACGAGTAAACGAACACAAGTATGCGGAAGCTTAAATCAAATGGCATTCATCAAGACATAAGAATAATATATCCAACATGTAAATGACTGTCGCGGTCTAGCACGTAATGCTCAAAGTACGGAATGTAAATCCACCTAAGTGACTATCACGGTCCAAACTAACATAATGATTCATCATACAAACTGAATCCATAAATCCGAAGGCAAAATGTAAAACATAAAGCATAGAATGACACAACGAGTACAAGCTAGACTCGACAACAACTCTTAAGCAAGACCCCGCCTAGCAAGACTCCAAAACGCGACCTGCGGACACGAAAGGTAAAGGAGATCAGTTCAAAAGGAACCGTGAGGAGAAGTTTACATAATACAATATAAAAGGTTCAATGCATGCTAAACCAAGGATTATTCATTATCCGAATGAGTTTTCCAAAACAATGCAAGTTTTCAAAATGCGGATTATAAACTACAAAACACCCGGCTCGGCGAGAACGAGCACTCCAACCAAACATCCAAATCCAAACCAAATCAAACCAATCCATCCTTAATGCCGTGATGTCGAGGGATGCAGCCCCCAAACATCGGTCCAAAACATTGGGAAGCGAGTCCATAAAACTCCACATTCCACCCTCGAGTATACCTCAGCCCCAACACTCCGTCGGAATCGAAAATATCTCTTCCAAGTTGGGAACTTCGTAAGAGGTAATCGTCGGCCTTTGCCTTCCCGGTATCCCTCCTTACTCCATCCCTGAGCTCTCAAATCCAAAGCCAACGATGCAAGCGTCCCTACAAGGTACCAAATCTCCATGCCACTTTCATAGCATGGGCCAAAACATCTCGCTACACACGCGTATACATAATATCCAATAAAGTCTCAAATGCATTTTGGGTATTTATTCCATATACCAAAACTCATACTTGTAAACCACTTATCTTAAGCAAATATCAATAGTACGAGCAAAGCTCATAAACTTGGCTTATAGAGGCTATATATACATTTTGAAAACGGAAATTAAAACCATCAAACATGAGAGGCTTTAGGTGTCCACAGTTTTGAAAACATTTTATATATATAACTCCTCACCTTTACCACGAACCAACTGGATAACCATCACAAGCAACTAAGTCGACTCGTCCAAAGACTCACCACCTAAACAAGACAAGCGTACCAACAAGTTAAGACACGACTCGACACCAATTAAGACGACGCATGGCTTTAAGAGAGAGTATACATGCTCAAGGTATGTAAATGAATGTCCAAGCATAGCATAAGTGTAGCAATGATGGTCAACAACATCATATAGGTTATATAGTAAGCTTCCAAGTCATAAGATAGCAACTAACAACATAAGAACCATACTTAGTACAATCTTACACATAATCGAGGCATGCAAGACATTATAATGCTTAGAACATGAGTCTAAGTTATAAAGGAAGGCACACAAGTTAATTAAACGCATAACTCAGTCAATTAAGATAACTTAAGCATGACTGAGGTATAAAGATCATAATATAAGGTATGCATGAGATGTCATAACATATAACGAGGTCACAATATATTAGAGGCATAATATAAATAAGTAAAGATCAAAGGAGAGTCAAAACGAGTGAAACGAAACAAGAAAACAAGGCCAGGAACAATCCACGACTGTGGATTTTCCTTCACAAAAGTTCCACCCTCGCGGATTTGGTCCAGAAGCTACTGCCTGAAATCCACCCCCATGGATTTTTACACAGCAAATATCCACCCCGGTGGATTCTGCCCAGAACTTAAAAAAAACATGATAGCGACTTCGAACTCGACATGAATGAGTTCAAAACACCCCAAAACATGAAATTAAGATTCCAAAACCACAATTAAGCATCATAAATCATCAAGTTACATAATAAAGCACTTAGGAACATATAAACATCAAGAAAGCTAGCAATTCATACAAGAACTTCATCTTCTACAAGTTTCATGAAAGCTTGAAGCATAACAATGGTGAAATTAACAATCATCCAAGAAGTCAAAGGAATTAATCATATTCTTCATGGAATTGCTCAAGGAACAAGAATCAATCATCAAATCAAGCTAAATCACACAAGAACATAAACATGCAAGAATTCTCAAGAAAGCTTAAAAGGTCATCAATGGAGGATTCTTCAAATAAGCATGAAACTCAAGGAAACCTAACCTATTCTTCATAAAAGCACATAAGGAAGATGAATCCATTATCAAATCAAGTTAAAACAAGCTAGGTCATGAACATGCATAAGTTCTTATGAAAGTTTCAAAGTGCTTTAATGGTGAAATCTTCAAATGAACATGAAAACAAGAAATTATTATATCAAATCATTCCTATCATCAAGATAAACATATTCCGATCATAAAATTCTGATTTAATCCATCTAACATGAACCCTAGATTCACATTCAAGTTTAAAGCTCCAAGGACACAAACCCATGAAAAGAGCACACAAATCTTACCTTGGGAACTGGAAATCGAAGAGGGAATCTTGTTCTGTAGTCTTGAATCTCCAGCTTTAGTCTCCACTCTTGGCTCTTGAAGATGGCTTGAAGGTGGCTTGAAGTTCTTGAGAGAATATGAATAGACTTTGAAAGAGTGTTGGGAGAGAATGAATATGATTCTTGGAAAATAACGTAACTTATGTTTGGTGTTTAGGATCTGATTTGGGTCAGCTGAATAGAATCATGGAGCGGGTCATACGGGTCAGATTTAAGTGAAATTGGATCTCAAATTGGGTCAGAATTGAAATTGGGTCGCAGGTCAACATTTAGGCTTAAAAGGGTTGACTTTTCGTAAAATGGCCATAACTTTTTCGTCCGAACTCCGAATTGAGTGATTCAAAATCCCACGAACTCGTAATCGAATTGTCTACTCAAATTCATAAGTCTTAACCACTATGAAAATAAATTTACCATTCAGTCCCTAACTTATGCTTTAATGTCTAAACAAGCACATTGTTTCGTTTAATTATAAAACATGCTATCAAAGCTTAAAGGTAACAATACGAGCACATAATTATCAAGTCATCAAGCCACGTATCTCAGGCGACTCACGTATTTCACATAAGCGCCTAACGGTTATCAAACTAAAGCGTACATCTACACAAATCGTGCATAGAAAGGTAAATCGTACACTCTCGTGCCAGAACCTACCTTGATCGAGAAGTGGGGCGTCACAACCTCCCCTCCTTAAAGAAATCTGGTCCCCAGATTTACCATCGGAAAAAGTCTCAGGGTGAAAACTCTGCATCTTCTCTTTCATCTTCCAAGTTGCTTCTTCGGCTCGAGATCTCCCCACAGAACTTTTTTCCATAGGAGTTGGCTTAACTCTTAATCCATGGGTATTCCATCCGAAATCTTTCCTAGTTGTTGTACAAGTGTCAAGTCTTGATCCAAGTGTATCACTTCCATCGGAATAGTCCCCATCACATTCTTCAATACGTTCCACAGCTCCAGGCGGCTCGATAGATCTCGGGTTTAGGTTACTGCTCGCATTGTTTAATGAGTAACTCCTTCTTGGTGTTGCCTCTAAGAAGACTTGGTTACCGTCTTCGAATTCAAAGTCTTTCCACCTTTGTTTGGCATAACTCTGTTGCCGGTCCTATACCACTTCCACATGTGGCTTAACCTTCACACTTGTCGATGCAAAAGATCTTAGTTGGTGCATACAACTTCGGTCCATCTTGATCTTGCTTATCCACTTCAAAAGATCTCTTCTGGACGAAGTAAACTGAGCGCGCTAGCCAACGAGATGAGACACAACAAGAGAACCCCGTCTCTCCACGACCAACGAGAGAACCTCGTCTCTCAACGAGCAACGAGAGAACCCTGTCTCTCAGCAAGCAACGAGAGAACCCCTCTATCAACCTAAGTTCTAAGGAATCCGCATCCCTCAAACATCCAAGTTTGAAAGATTTGGCATCTCACAAACTCCTAAATTCGGGAGAATGTAACATTCCCAAATGACTATGACCGAGGGGACCCAACATCCCCCAAACACAAAAGAGGGAGAACCTTGCGACACCCGAGCACGAAAGCACACGCACAACAACTCGAATCTAAAACATGCAAGGAACAAATAAGGCACACAACAACGGATTGCCGAACGGTCGAGTCGTTCTCCAACGGTGAGGTAAAAGCTTCGTCGCGTCAAGAGCGTCCCTCAAGGCTTACCGTAACAAGGCGCACATAGTCAAGCATGTGCATGGTTCAAGGTTACAATATAACAAGAATTCACTCATACCCCGCCAAAGTATCCAAGACCAAGGAGTTTAATTACTAACTTCATACCTAGTAGTAGCATGCATAGAAAAGTCATTCGGTTCAACTTCCAAGCTCCAGTCTTGTATTAACATGCGTAAATAAGGTCAATTCGAGCATTTAACGTACACGCAGTTGTAAGTATCTAAACACAGCAATTCCAAGTCATACTTTGACAAATAATTCAAGTAGTACTAATCAAGAAATCGTAGTCTCAGTCATGTACAAGTCTATGTAACACTCATGCATACATACGTCATGCTCAATACATATAAGGCATACATTTAATCACGTAAGATCATGTTTTAAAGGTAAACGACATATTCCTGATTCCCTTATATCACACTCTAACAATCAACTCAAGTCTCATACTCGCATACATAGTTATTGCATATGTGTCACGTTCAAAATGGAAGGTACCACTTAATCTGTAGCACCCGTAACGCCGAGATTAGCTCAGTCCACATACGAAATGGATGATCCGTACATGAACTAAGACTATAGCGAATGGGGTGACTGTAGCGCCCATTAACACTACAACCCCGCACCGTTGTACTTCCCGAGTGGATGTGAGACCTAGCACTCGAGAAATACTCCGGCGAACGGACAAGACTATACAATACCAGAGTATGAAATTTAATTGCAACGGAAAATAAACTTGAGCAATAAAAGGGGACAATACATAACGGAACGCATATTATTGAGTTGAACAAGTAATTACAACGATAGGTCTAACTTCATAGAAGAGTGCTTATTGTCAGATGTACATGCACTCGTGATCACTCTAAATAACTGGAATGTGACACCTTAAAGCTTCAAGATACCTCTAAGGCGTCGCTGTATAGATTCCTGAAATCATGAATTAAAAGAGTAGGAGGGTTAGTCAAAATGACTAAGTGACGGGGGTTGAGGGTTATGATTATAAGCAAGATTTTTGAAATGTTTTGACCAAGTAAGTCTTGGTTTAGTAACAAATAAATATATGACAATAATATCCGGTTCATATCAGTTTGAAATTGGAGTAGGGGGAATATAGGCTATACTTTTTAGAAAACTTATGAACCGTTTTGAAAATGATTTTATGCCCGCAAGCTAGGCGTTTCCAACCTTAACTCCTTAAAAACCAAGAATATTCGTAACGACATTGATCAAGATGTCGTTACTCAGTAAAAAGAAATACAACAATACCATCCTTCTTCCTCCAGTGTCACCTCAGGGAGCTACCCCTAGTGACGATATACATGAATTTGGGAGGGACGTACCTTTTGCCGTCACTTGGTGTGGAATAACTAACCTCCAGTTAGACCACCACCAAGATCTAGTTGGCGGCTGGTATAATAGTAGACCTCGGCCCGTGCCTCCCGGACTACTACTTCTACCAAGACCACCGGGCCCATAGGAAAAATAATAACTTTACTTGTAAGACGAGAATATTTACCCGTAAGAAAGTACTAAGTACTTTTCGGGTAAATGTATGTTTTCAATAATTAACAAGAATTATTTTCCCATAAAGGGAAGAATAACTTGAAAGGAAATTCAAGAAAATAAAGTAAAGTATTTTATCATGATTTCAGTTGAAAAGATTTAAACCCTCACCGGTACCGAGACTTAAGTGGAAGTGTGAGGATTCCACTCTTCGATGCTATGTTCGCCTGAAGGTAATAACTACTATGGACTTAGAACTAGGTTCTTAGTTCCTAACCAACCTAGTTGCACACAATATTATTGTAACAAAATAATTATAGAAGGTACACATTATGTATTGCGTTAAAGATTTCCCGGTAAACCCTAAATTTACCCGTTTAATTAATAGATTCAGGGTTTATGGGATCTTTAACTAATCAAATATTTATTAACTATATTATAATTCTAATTGTAAGGTTTGAAATGAAATTCAAGGTTTAATTTGACAATGTAGGTTATCTTTTGGAAAATATTACATAGTTTATTGATTTTTGGAAAATTTAGGAAAAATTATTTCTTTAAAAATTCCAAAACTTATTTTATAATTATTTTTATAATAATTTCAAAATTAATTGTATTTTGGTTGACGAAAAAGTCAAAATTACTATTGAAAACATTTACTATTCAATTTCATATGAATTAAACACTTTATAACACAAAATCAAATTCACACACACACACACATTGATCACGGCACACACATGCACACGCACATATTCAAGAACATTATGAACATGTTCTTGAGCTTATTAGAATATTCAAAGAGGGTGTGTAACATGTTCTATCACATTCATATTCATAACATAAGATTAAAGCATAATATAGCAAAATATATGAACTTTCTATGAAAAATAATTCTAAATAAATTACTCTAAGCATGAACAAGATCATAAGCATTTATATACATAATCTCATTATATCATATCATAATTCATGCATGTAATTAAATAAAATTCCATAATGTGCACACATTATATTTAAACTAATAACTATGCACATATTTCATAAAATATATTCCTAAAACATAATTTAATTAATCCTAGGCATGCTACTATTATTTCTATACTAAGAACATTATATAAAGCATGAAATAATAGAAGAAAACATACCTTAGAGAGAGAGGGAGAGGGGTTGGCGTGAGTTTGGGAGAGGGAGAGAGTGATTTTTGTGTGTTGATTTGTGAGGTATAAATGAGGCTTAAGGGGGGTATTTATATGTAGTCATGAGGGGTTTCTAAGCAATAAATGAAAGTTTATGGGAGATGTGGTTGCCTAAGATTTCAAAATGCTTGTTAATTAAATTGGAGATGTGGTTAAATAATATGTTGAACAAATGCTAGGTAATTAACTAAGAAATGTGGAGAAATTATGCTCATTTGTTTAATTCTTCTAGAAGAGCATGAGGTCATGGATGATGTCATTTGGAATAAAAATAAATGTAAAAATAATATAAAATTTATTCAAGAGTCGAGAGGTAAAATTTTCATGTAGTGAATTAATGGAAGAATGAGTGAAAAATGAGCTTCGTTTTAGTTATAAACATAAAATATTTGGAGTTTTCGTTTATAAATTATGAACATTGAAGATGATGAAAATCATAGGAAAAATTATATAAACGAAGCCATGATAAAGTTTAAAGTTTGGAAAAATCACTATATTGTAGAGAAAAATTCAAGGATCGTTTTAAGTATAATTTCGACTATTGAATAAAAGCTAATTATTTTAAAATAAAACGATGATTTTTAAATAGGAATATATTTATAAATATGCTATGGGTGAAATCGAGTTTTTGGTAAATGCGCGAAAATTCATGAAATAATTTGAGGGCCGTTTTAGTTATAATTTTGAATTCAAAAGGTAGATGAATAAGGATTTATTGATGATCGAATCATAAGCTAGGGTTTTTGTCGGTTTTTGATACTACGGGAGTTAGGATAGGAATTATGGTTTAAGGAGAGTATCACGATCCTCGAAATAATGTGAGGATTATTTTGGTTAAAATATTGTGTAGTGAAAGTGTTTCGGGAGATGTAGGAATATTTTTGAGCTGTAGGGGTATTTTCGTAATTTCCAACCTAAAACTGTAGGAATGGGTTTTGAAGCATATGAAAGGTTTTTAGGTGCTAGAAAGGAATGATTTCTGGAATTCTAGGATTTTATGAAAAGAGTTTCGAGGTATGAGTTAAATAGAGAAAAGAATTAAATCTATGAACATTTTGTAAAAATGTAACACATAAAAGCACATAAGTCACATAAAATGCAATGCATGAAGTGAATTAATAGGGATCGAGATTATAAACGCTTCCTGAGTTACCCTTTACTTACCTTTCTCGACTTGGCCCTGAGTAGGGCTGTTACAATCTTCCCCCCTTTAAAGGAATCTGTCCTCAGATTCTATTACTGTCCTTGAACAGTCCTGGGTAATGTTTCAACATCTTTTCCTCTGTCTCCCAAGTCTGTTCTTCTGTACCATTTCTTTTCCACAAGATTCTAGTGAGGGGAACTCTTCGGTTTCTCAACTCTTGGAATTTCCTATCCAAGATTCTGACTGGCTTTACTTCATAAGTAAGGTCGGGTTCTAGTGGTACTTCTTCAACAGGTAGGATATGTGAATCATCAGCAAAGTACTTGCGGTGTTGGGACACATGGAATACGTTATGTATTCCAGTAAGACTTGCTGGTAGGTCTAGGCGATAGGCTGTTGGACCGATACGTTCCAGTATCTCAAAAGGTCCAATATATCGAGGGTTTAGTTTTCCTCCTTTCCCAATTCGTATAACCCCTTTACTTGGAGATGCTTTCAAGAATACCTTTTCGCCTATTGCAAATTCTATGTCCCTTCTTCGATTATCAACATAACTTTTCTGCCGATCTTGGGCAGCTTTCATTCTTTGCTTGATGATTTCAACCTTTTCTATTGCCTCTTCTACCCAACTCTTAACGATATTTCTTTGGGGTTTCCTTTTAATTTCCTTGGTTTCATCCATATCCCAATATAATGGGGATCTGCATTTTCTTCCATATAGGGCCTCATAAGGTGCAGCTTGGATTGAGGCCTGATAACTGTTGTTGTATGCAAATTCCATAAGGGGTAGGCAATCCTTCCAATTGTCTTGGAAATCTAAGGCACAAGCCCTTAACATATCTTCCAGGTATCGGATGGTTCTTTCAGATTGCCCGTCGGTTTGAGGATGTGCTGCTGTGCTGAAGTTTAACTTGGTACCCATCATTTCTTGAATGTTTTGCCAAAGTTGTGAAGTGAACTTTGGGTCCCTGTCTGAAACTATTCCAAGAGGTACTCCATGCAACCGAATAATTTCCTTTTGATAGAGCTTGGCTAACGAGTTAACATTATCGGTTGCTTTGACAGGTAAGAAATGTGCGGATTTTGTTAATCTATCAATGATAACCCAAATACCATCAAATCCTCCTTTAACTTTGGGAAATCCGTAAACAAAATCCATGGTTACCTGATCCCATTTCCAAGTAGGGATAGATAATGGTTGCAACAATCCTCCAGGTCTTTGATGTTCTGCTTTAACTCGTTGACAAGTCAGACATTTCTTGATGTAATTGGCTATGTCTCTTTTCATACCGTTCCACCAGAAATGCCTTTTGAGGTCTTGATACATCTTAGTTCCTCCAGGATGTATCGAGTAACGAGTTTTGTGTGCCTCGTCCAATATTTCCTTTCGAACGATACTAGGCACGCAGACCCGATTCTTGTATCTCAAAATCCCTTGATCATCGGTTTTGAATTTTTCCTCAAGATCCTTTTCTTTAGATTTGAGACATTTCTGAATCCACTCATCCTGAGCCTGAGCTTCTTTTATCTTTGAAGGATCTACTTCAACACCTGATCCCGAAATTATGTGTCCAAGGAATGCAACTTTTTCTTTCCAGAACTCACATTTGCTGAACTTAGCATATAGCTTATGATCTCGCAAAGTACTCAACACTATGCGGAGATGTTCAGCATGTTCCTCAGGCGTTTTGGAAAATACCAGTATGTCATCGATGAAAATGACCACAAATTTATCCAGACATGGTCGGAATATCCGATGCATCATGTCCATGAATGCAGCAGGTGCATTGGTCAATCCAAAAGGCATTACTATGAACTCAAAGTGTCCATAGCGGGTATTGAAAGCTGTTTTAGGGATATCCTCCTCCCTAATCTTTAATTGATAGTACCCTTGCCTTAAGTCTAACTTTGAATAGACTCGAGATCCTTGAAGGACATCAAATAACTCCTCTATATGGGGTAGAGGGTATTTGTTCTTTATGGTCATTCGGTTAAGTACTCGGTAGTCGATGCACATCCGTAATGACCCATCTTTCTTCTTTACAAACAGTACTGGTGCTCCCCAAGGTGATGTACTGGGACGGATATATCTTGATTCGAGCAAGTCATCAAGTTGTTTTCTCAACTCCTGAAGTTCAGCTGGGGCCATCCGATAAGGGGTTTTAGAGAAAGGCTCTGCCCCAGGGATTGTATCGATTACAAATTCCAACTCGCGGTCTGGAGGTAACGAGTTTAGATGTTCTGGGAAAACATCGAGAAACTCATTTACCACTTCTACCTCTTCAACCTTAAGTTGGTCCTTTGGCCTATTTAAGAGATAGGCAACGAATCCTGTGGCTCCCTTCTGAATCAACTTCTTAGCCTCTGTTATAGAAATCATTGCTACTGATCTCTTATCTTCAGGAATCCAACTTTCATCTTGTCCTAAGATGATTTCTTTCTTGAAACAATCCAACTTAGCATGGTATTTGTAGAGCCAATCCATTCCCAGAATGATTCCATATCTTGTTATCGGAAGTTCGATGAGGTCCATTGGGTAGTAACGGTCACCGATTTGTATAGGGCAGCGTTTATATACTCGATCCGTTATTAAACAAGCTCCCAAAGGGGAACTTATCTCGAAATTATATGATGAACATTCAAGGGGAAAATTTAAACGCGCACATAAATTTGATGCAATGAATGAATGCGTGGCACCAGGGTCATATAGGACCTTAACTGGCGTGTTTAGAATGTGTACCGTACCTTCGACAACATCCGAAGGGTCTGGATCCTCGTTTCCTTCCAACGGGTAAGCTTTTCCCTTGACAAGTGGTTTTCCGGACTTTCCCACGGCTTTCTCCTTTTCCTTAAATCCCGGTCTCTTTGGGCATGTATTAAACTGATGGTTAGGGTCTCCACACCACAAACAAGTGCCATCTTTCTTTCGAGATTCTTGTTCAGTATGTCATGGTTTGTGACAGTATTCACAACTGATCTCTTCTTGTAAATTGGATGGGACTGACTTAGGCTTCTGCTGGGCTGGTGTGGGTTTCTTTCCAAATTTCTGGCTGGATGGTCCAGCGGGACGTTTCATTCCTTGAGAAGGCTTATTTTGAGGGGGACCAGGGCGATTAGCTGCCAGATGAATATTCTTGTGAGCTGCTTCGGTCTTTAAGGCTTTATCGACTGCCTTGTTATAAGTTTCAATATCTAATGAAGTTAAAGCCCATTGAAGGTCTGGCTTTAATCCATCAATGAATCGCTTGGTCTTTCTTCGTTCATCATTCAGAATGTGTGGAGCATACTGAATAAGTCTCACGAACTTGGCCTCGTACTCAGCTACTGACATATAACCCTGAGTTAAAGTCATAAACTCAGCCTCTCGAGTATCCCTTGTCACTTGAGGAATATATTTATTATGAAATTCCTTTACAAACTCTACCCAACTGTAATCAGTGTGGTCTTCTATCCAGGTTAACTTGACGTGCTTCCACCAGCTCAAAGCAGGTCCTTCTAAGAGAAAGGCCGCATACTGTACTCGTTCCCGTTCCTCGGGAAATATATCCATAGCCTCGTAAATCTTTTCTAAACTGGCTATCCAATTTTCAGCCTTCAGGTCATTCGGTTCTCCAAAGAATTTTGGGGGATTCATTCGGAGAAACCTTTCTAAGGATCACTTGTTGGTAGGATTATTTCCAGGTGTACATGTTCGAACAAACTGCCTTAAGGCTTCTACAAGTTCGGGGTGTCCGGGTGGATCTTGTGGCGATGGGGAGTTATTTCGTGGTGCTCTTCGTAGAGGCATGATGAATGCTGAAATCACAATCTCATAGGAAATATAATGCATGTGGGGTTAAGAATGTTCCAAAGATCATCACAGAACAATAATCACCAAATAACATCAATTATCAAACATAAAGTGCAGAAAGAAATAACATTAGTACTCACGGTCCTGCTGGTATCTTGAAGCGACTCTAAGACTTATGATGCAAGAAATGTAAAGTATCATGAAATAACAGTGTAAATTGATCAAAATGCGTCATATATATATATGCATCAAGGTTAGTATGCTTCAAGAGCTACAAAAGTAAAAGCAAAAAGAAAAGGGGGTGGACCCGATCTACCTCGAGTTACACCCTACAAGTGCTGTCACCGTCACCCCTAGTAAGTCAAAGCTGCTACTGTCCGCCGCTGCTAATATGTACTGCTGCAAAAATGGGGAGTGTCTCCACTGGCTACTATATAAATACCCCCGGATAACTATCCTATATACTGTACCTCGTACCCTGCGGTCTGAACTCAATCCTCTGTAGCACTACCTGCCTCGAGGTCAACCGTATCGTCTGAATCTGGAACCCTAATAGGACTCCACTCCTCGCTAGGCTCAACACTGTCCTCCTCCTCAGGAACAACCTGTAGTCCATCAACATCCTCGCCAATCTCATCGTCCTGCTGGGGCTCCTCCTCCTCGTCCTCGTCAGAATGGGCTACAGCCTCTGAAGCCTCACTGTCTCCGGAATGGGCTGTTGCGGTTCCGGGCTGCATCTCCAGAACCTGCTCCATCACCTGAGTATCATTCAGGTGAAGTGCATCCTCCAAACGACTCCTCATCTGGGCTCGATACTGATCGTGGATCACAATAGAAGCCTCACGGTCCAGAGTCAAACTAACCACGTCCTCCTCGAGCTCGGCCACTCGTGATGCTAACTGCGAAATAGCGATCTGAGATGTGGCTAACTGGTCCCGAGCATGATCACGATCTACTGCTGTCTGTCTAGCCATCTCTCGGTTCCTCTCAGCCTCCAATCCATACTCACCAGTCCTCTGATACTCATAAAAGTAGGCATCTCTCTCGGCCTCTAGTAGATGAACTGCTCTGTTCGGGTAGGCATACCCGGGAAAGGCCTCCTGATGTGAATTCTGACTATGCTGCCTAATCCTCTGCCAAGGATAGTATCTAGGACCCCCACTACGAGTAACCACTAAGGTCCTAGGAGGCTCATACTGATCAAGCCACTCAATGCTATCAGAATGTGCAAGCTTATCGTAGCCAGCCATTTTTACTCTAGAAAAACACTTTACAAATTATTAGAGCAAAGAAATTACAGTGAAATACTTTCTCTATCTAATGTTCAAGTTAAGTTCTCTCTATCTAAACCTGATGCTCTGATACCACCTTAGCTTTAGCGCCCCTTAACACTACAACCCCGCACCGTTGTACTTCCCGAGTGGATGTGAGACCTAGCACTCGAGAAATACTCCGGCGAACGGACAAGACTATACAATACCAGAGTATGAAATTTAATTACAACGGAAAATAAACTTGAGCAATAAAAGGGGACAATACATAACGGAACGCATATTATTGAGTTGAACAAGTAATTACAACGATAGGTCTAACTTCACAGAAGAGTGCTTATTGTCAGATGTACATGCACTCGTGATCACTCTAAATAACTGGAATGTGACACCTTAAAGCTTCAAGATACCTCTAAGGCGTCGCTGTATAGATTCCAGAAATCATGAATTAAAAGAGTAGGAGGGTTAGTCAAAATGACTAAGTGACGAGGGTTGAGGGTTATGATTATAAGCAAGATTTTTGAAGTGTTTTGACCAAGAAAGTCTTGGTTTGAAATGCATATACTATATAGTAACAAATAAATATATGACAATAATATCCGGTTCATATCAGTTTGAAATAGGAGTAGGGGGAATATAGGCTAAACTTTTTAGAAAACTTATGAACCGTTTTGAAAATGATTTTATGCCCGCAAGCTAGGCGTTTCCAACCTTAACTCCTTAAAAACCAAGAATATTCGTAACGACATTGATCAAGATGTCGTTACTCAGTAAAAAGAAATACAACAATACCATCCTTCTTCCTCCAGTGTCACCTCAGGGAGCTACCCCTAGTGACGATATACATGAATTTGGGAGGGACGTACCTTTTCCCGTCACTTGGTGTGGAATAACTAATCTCCAGTTAGACCACCACCAAGATCTAGTTGGCGGCTGGTATAATAGTAGACCTCGGCCCATGCCTCCCGGATTACTACTTCTACCAAGACCACCGGGCCCATAGGAAAAACAATAACTTTACTTGCAAGACGAGAATATTTACCCGTAAGAAAGTACTAAGTACTTTTCCGGTAAATGTATGTTTTCAATAATTAACAAGAATTATTTTCCCATAAAGGGAAGAATAACTTGAAAGGAAATTCAAGAAAATAAAGTAAAGTATTTTATCATGATTTCAGTTGAAAAGATTTAAACCCTCACCGGTACCGAGACTTAAGTGGAAGTGTGAGGATTCCACTCTTCGATGCTATGTTCGACTGAAGGTAATAACTACTATGGACTTAGAACTAGGTTCTTAGTTCCTAACCAACCTAGTTGCACACAATATTGTAACAAAATAATTATAGAAGGTACACATTATGTATTGCGTTAAAGATTTCCCGGTAAACCCTAAATTTACCCGTTTAATTAATAGATTCAGGGTTTATGGGATCTTTAACTAATCAAATATTTATTAACTATATTATAATTCTAATTGTAAGGTTTGAAATGAAATTCAAGGTTTAATTTGACAATGTAGGTTATCTTTTGGAAAATATTACATAGTTTATTGATTTTTGGAAAATTTAGGAAAAATTATTTCTTTAAAAATTCCAAAACTTATTTTATAATTATTTTTATAATAATTTCGAAATTAATTGTATTTTGGTTGACCAAAAAGTCAAAATTACTATTGAAAACATTTACTATTCAATTTCATATGAATTAAACACTTTATAACACAAAATCAAATTCACACACACACACACATTGATCACGGCACACACATGCACACGCACATATTCAAGAACATTATGAACATGTTCTTGAGCTTATTAGAATATTCAAAGAGGGTGTGTAACATGTTCTATCACATTCATATTCATAACATAAGATTAAAGCATAATATAGCAAAATATATGAACTTTCTATGAAAAATAATTCTAAATAAATTACTCTAAGCATGAACAAGATCATAAGCATTTATATACATAATCTCATTATATCATATCATAATTCATGCATGTAATTAAATAAAATTCCATAATGTGCACACATTATATTTAAACTAATAACTATGCACATATTTCATAAAATATATTCCTAAAGCATAATTTAATTAATCCTAGGCATGCTACTATTATTTCTATACTAAGAACATTATATAAAGCATGAAATAATAGAAAAAAACATACCTTAGAGAGAGAGGGAGAGGGGTTGGCGTGAGTTTGGGAGAGGGAGAGAGTGATTTTTGTGTGTTGATTTGTGAGGTATAAATGAGGCTTAAGGGGGGTATTTATAGGTAGTCATGAGGGGTTTCTAAGCAATAAATGAAAGTTTATGGGAGATGTGGTTGCCTAAGATTTCAACAAATGCTTGGTAATTAAATTGGAGATGTGGTTAAATAATATGTTGAACAAATGCTAGGTAATTAACTAAGAAATGTGAAGAAATTATGCTCATTTGTTTAATTCTTCTAGAAGAGCATGAGGTCATGGATGATGTCATTTGGAATAAAAATAAATGTAAAAATAATATAAAATTTATTCAAGAGTCGAGAGGTAAAATTTTGATGTAGTGAATTAATGGAAGAATGAGTGAAAAATGAGCTTCGTTTTAGTTATAAACATAAAATATTTGGAGTTTTCGTTTATAAATTATGAACATTGAAGATGATGAAAATCATAGGAAAAATTATATAAACGAAGCCATGATAAAGTTTAAAGTTTGGAAAAATCACTATATTGTAGAGAAAAATTCAAGGATCGTTTCAAGTATAATTTCGACCATTGAATAAAAGCTAATTATTTTAAAATAAAACGATGATTTTTAAATAGGAAAATATTTATAAATATGCTGTGGGTGAAATCGAGTTTTTGGTAAATGCGCGAAAATTCATGAAATAATTTGAGGGTCGTTTTGGTTATAATTTTGAATGTCAAAAGGTAGATGAATAAGGATTTATTGATGATCGAATCATAAGCTAGGGTTTTTACCGGTTTTTGATACTACGGGAGTTAGGATAGGAATTATGGTTTAAGGAGAGTATCACGATCCTCGAAATAATGTGAGGATTATTTTGGTTAAAATATTGTGTAGTGAAAGTGTTTCGGGAGATGTAGGAATATTTTTGAGCTGTAGGGGTATTTTCGTAATTTCCAACCTAAAACTGTAGGAATGGGTTTTGAAGCATATGAAGGGTTTTTAGGTGCTAGAAAGGAATGATTACTAGAATTCTAGGATTTTATGAAAAGAGTTTCGAGGTATGAGTTAAATAGAGAAAAGAATTAAATCTATGAACATTTAGTAAAAATGTAACACATAAAAGCACATAAGTCACATAAAATGCAATGCGTGAAGTGAATTAATAGGGATCGAGATTATAAACGCTTCCTGAGTTACCCTTTACTTACCTTTCTCGACTTGGCCCTGAGTAGGGCTGTTACAGTGACAATGCAAGAAACAATCTATCTAGGCAGGACTAGACCCCAATTCAATTCGATCCAATACATGAAAATTCGAAAGCGGAAGTATAAACACTAACATTTCATTATCATATACCAAATATCCAAATGCTCATCCTATTCTAACTCAAACATCAATATATTATCATCTCCAATATTCAATACATGCATAAGTCTCCAAAAGATTCATAACATTACAAATATGTATCAATAATACACAATGAACATGCTAGACTCAAAAGTAAAGACCTGACTCGACCCCGCCTAGCACTCAACCTGCAAAACTGAAAATGTGAGGTGTCAGTCTATGAAAGATTGAGCGAGGTGTTTATAAAAAAATATTAGCGCAATTACCATGCAAGTCATAGTCTCGGGTAAGGTTTTATAAAAGAGAAGCAATATAACTTCAATAATAAAAATAACTCGCCCGAGATTACAACTAATCAATTTAACAAAACAACCGTTATCAGTTCAATTCAATCAGTGGCTCGGCGAGTCAGGGCAATTCTCCAACCTTACTCCGACAGTGAACATTACCAATATTTAAATTATCAATGGTTAAGTGAGCATGCGAGTCATTACAGTGCACAATACGAAGTTTCAATTCCCTTCTTCCTCCGGTGATGGTGGGATTGCAAGGCCCCACCACCCAATCTCATTGGGCATAGGGTTCATGAGTCCCTATGCCCGGAACTCCTTCCCCCACGAATCTTGTAGCACCCCTACACGTGGAGATGCCACACCCCCGCACTATAGGTCGATCCACATACGAAACGGGTAATTCGTACATGAAGTAACCTATAGCGAACGGGTGACAATGCAATTAAAGCGATAAGCTAGGTGGGATTGACTTGTACATGCAACAGAATAAAGCGGAAGCATAATCTACTCTGATCAAATATAACTATTAAACATGCTTTGATATTCCTTATTCATCACATAATTCGTATACTAGTTCACAAATATCAATACATTATCATCTCCTAAAATACATAAAAAATCACACTAAACATAATTCCCTTGAACAATAAATAAACAATTAAGTAAAATGCACCGTGCTCGACTCGACTACAAGGACTGGACTCGACTCACTTCCCGAGAATGCACTGTAATGACTCGACTCATGGGTACGCGACCATGCTCATGATCAACAATCTCCGCCTGGAGAATAACTGTACAAGAAACGGGACAATGTACGTGCATCAGACCACAATTCAAGACTATTACCACATATAAGACGCACGGTGTGATCATGTAACGAGACATCATGCAATGAACAATGTAGCATGTAAATATCATGTTTTGGCATGTACTTAATCATATAATCACAATTTGGGGTCAAATAAACCATTCGGGTTAAATTCCAAAATCCATTTTTATGCAGAATGTTTCTGCACCTCCAGAGGTCTGGGAACGGCCTTTCCGGCCCTTATATCAAAATAGGAAGGGCCATTCCCAGCTCCCCGAAGATGCTCCCCGAAGATGGGAATGACCGTTCAGGCTTACAAGCCAAAACGGGGAAGGGTCGTTCCTGTCCTCGCCGCCATGCACATCATTCAAAATATGGGAACGACCGTTCCCCAAATACAAAGGGAACGGGAAGGGTCGTTCCCGTTACGCAGGTGGTACAGAAACAAAGCAGCAAGACAGGGGAGCACGAACCATCAACCAAACTCACTCAAAACCAATATAATTCACTTCCAAATGCTATAATCTGTGAAAAGGAATAATTATGCATGCTTTAGGTACAATAACACTAAATATAAACACTTGGTTCAAGCTTGATCATCATGATTTCTACTATGAAACTCATATCCTAATCATACTTCTAATATCATGTAATCAAATTAACAAGCTTAACATCTAACCCTAACTCTCATACCTAATTCAAGAATTCATAAAATTATCCATCATATACCTTGAATGGAAAAAGGGAAGAAAAGAGATGAAGATAGAAGATGATGATGCTCCAAGTTCCATTAATTTTCAGAATTGTAGCTTGAAGATGAGAATTCCCAATTTTTCTTCCTTCTTGGAGTTCAACCGAGAGAGATGGAGATGAGATGATTGTATGATATGAATTGAAATGAAGATGGAAGAAGGTTGAAGTATATAACATGAAATAATAAAAATTGCAATTAAGTCCTTAAGTTATACAAATTATACAATTAAGGATAAAAGGTTTGCAATTTAGTCACTTAAGCCCAAGAAATGATTATGCAATGTAGCACCCCAATACGTGAGGATGCCACACCCCCGCACTATAGGTCGATCCACATACGAAATGGATAATCCGTACATGAATCAACCTATAGCGAACGGGTTACAATGCAAATAAAAACAACAAGCTAGACAGGACTAATTCATGCATGCAATAGAACAAAGCGGAAGCATGCTATACTATCGATCATTTATCAACTAATTTACACTTGGATTTTACATATCAGTACATTATCATCTCCTAAATACATAACAAGTAGCCTTGACAATAATTCCTTGGAAATGATAAACAAATAAATAAATACACCTTGCCGGGCTCAAATGCAATGACTCGACTCAGCTCGATTCCCGCCTAGAATGTACCTGCAAGCACACGGTATGTATATCGATTTCCCGAATAACTCCATCACTCCCATGAACCCTATTACACCAATAAACACCATCACTCCAATCTCTCCATCACTCCAATATACTCCATCACTCCAAGCACTCCATCACTCCAATCCCACCATCACTCCAATCACGATAACACGATAATGAGAAGGTAGCGAGCCTTCACCATTCACGATAACACGATAATAAGAAGGTAGCGAGCCTTCACCATTCACGATAACACGATAATGGGAAGGTAGCGAGCCTTGACCATTCACGATAATACGATAACACGATAATCACGATGATCACGATAATCACGATGCCCGCATTGCTTTGTATTACCATGACATTAGCATGATAATCACGGTACGTGCCTTGCTTTGCATGGCCAGACTTGCTTGCTAACAGGTGACACGATGATTCATGAATTCGTGAATGTGCTCATTGAACTCAATCTCCGCCTTGGAGAACAACTTTGAATGAAAAGAGTGAGATGAAGAAGGTAGAAATGGATGATTGAGCTTCCAACATGAAATTTCCTTGGAAAAACTTGATTAAAATTATTGAAATCCCTTCTCCTTTTCTCCATGGATGAACCGAGACACAAGGAGTCAATGTCTTGGAGGTTTTATGGATGAAGATGAAAATGGAAGAATGAAGAAGAGATGGTACGTGATTCATCTCTTTAAAATTGATGAAATACTTGAAATTGTAATTAAATCCTCCATGTTTTATAAGTTATGCAATTAAGTATAGAAAGTTTGAGAAATGATCAATTAGGTCCAAGAAGTTTTTATGCAATTTGGTCCTTGGATTATAGTGAATGAGTATTTAAGGACAATTAAGCATTTAAAACACTTCGGCAATTAATTCACGTAATAAATATTTCCAAGTCATGAAATAAATATTCAAATTGTCACGGATTTCACGTATACATGTTGAAATGTAATTCATATAGTTTATCGTAAAGTGTTGGTATTTAAGAAATGAAGGAATTAAAATTAAATCCTAACCCTCAAAATCACACGTGTCGTGCGTACCTGGAAAGCCAAAAATTGGGGTGTTACAATTCCCTCCCCGTTAAGAGAATCCGTCCTCGGATTCACCCTTCTCTTGTACAATTAAATAAAGCCAACTAACAAAGAGCTACATGTAACAATTAATTCCATAAAGCTCAAGTAGGCAAGTTGATCATGGAATTTACCAAGTCACATAAGGTCACTTGATGAGCAATTAATGACATAAATGGATGCAATGCACAAATTTCCAAGTAATTCCTACGCCGTTCGACCTAGACTTGACACGACACAACATTAGAACCTCGATTTTACAGCCGGGCTCTGATACCACTTAAGATGTAGCACCCCAATACGTGAGGATGCCACACCCCCGCACTATAGGTCGATCCACATATGAAATGGACAATCCATACATGAATCAACCTATAGCGAACGGGTTACAATGCAAATAAAAACAACAAGCTAGACGGGACTAATTCATGCATGCAATAGAACAAAGCGGAAGCATGCTATACTATCGATCATTTATCAAGTAATTTACACTTGGATTTTACATATCAATACATTATCATCTCCTAAATACATAACAAGTAGCCTTGACAATAATTCCTCGGAAATGATAAACAAATAAATAAATACACCTTGCGGGGCCCGAATGCAAGGACCTGACTCAGCTCGATTCCCGCCTAGAATGTACCTGCAAGAACACGACATGTATATCGATTTCTCGAATAACTCCATCACTCCCATGAACCCTATTACACCAATCAACACCATCACTCCAATCCCTCCATCACTCCAATCACGATAACACGATAACACGATAATGAGAAGGTAGCGAGCCTTCACCATTCACGATAACACGATAATAGGAAGGTAGCGAGCCTTCACCATTCACGATAACACGATAACACGATAATCACGATGATCACGATAATCACAATGCCCGCATTGCTTTGCATGATCATGACATTAGCATGATAATCACGGTATGCGTCTTGCTTTGCATGGCCTAACTTGCTTGCTAACAGGTGACACGATGATTCATGAATGCGTGAATGTGCTCATTGATCTCAATCTCCGCCTTCGAGAACAACTTTGAATGAAAAGAGTGAGATGAAGAAGGTAGAAATGGATGATTGAGCTTCCAACATGAAATTTGCATGGAAAAACTTGATTAAAATTATTGAAATCCCTTCTCCTTTTCTCCATGGATGAACCGAGACACAAGGAGTCAAAGTCTTGGAGGTTTTATGGATGAAGATGAAAATGGAAGAATGAAGAAGAGATGGTACGTGATTCATCTCTTTAAAATTGATGAAATAGTTGAAATTGTAATTAAATCCTCCAAGTTTTATAAGTTATGCAATTAAGTATAGAAAGTTTGAGAAATGATCAATTAGGTCCAAGAAGTTTTTATGCAATTTGGTCCTTGGATTATAGTGAATGAGTATTTAAGGACAATTAAGCATTTAAAACACATTCGACAATTAATTCACGTAATAAATATTTCCAAGTCATGAAATAAATATTCAAATTGTCACGGATTTCACGTATACATGTTGAAATGTAATTCATATAGTTTATCGTAAAGTCTAGGTATTTAAGAAATGAAGGAATTAAAATTAAATCCTAACCCTCAAAATCACATGTGTCGTGCGTACGTGGAAAGCCGAAAATTGGGGTGTTACAATTCCCTCCCCATTAAGAGAATCCGTCCTCGGATTCACCCTTCTCTTGTACAATTAAATAAAGCCAACTAACAAAGAGCTACATGTAACAATTAATTCCATAAAGCTCAAGTAGGCATGTTGATCATGGAATTTACCAAGTCACATAACGTCACTTGATGAGCAATTAATGAAATAAATGGATGCAATGCACAAATTGCCAAGTAATTCCTACGCCGTTCGACCTAGACTTGACACGACACAACATTAGAACCTCGATTTTGCAACCGGGCTCTGATACCACTTAAGATGTAGCACCCCAATACGTGAGGATGCCACACCCCCGCACTATAGGTCGATCCACATATGAAATGGACAATCCGTACATGAATCAACCTATAGCGAACGGTTATAATGCAAATAAAAACAACAAGCTAGACGGGACTAATTCATGCATGCAATAGAACAAAGCGGAAGCATGCTATACTATCGATCATTTGTCAAGTAATTTACACTTGGATTTTACTTATCAATACATTATCATCTCCTAAATACATAACAAGTAGCCTTGACAATAATTCCTTGGAAATGATAAATAAATAAATAAATACACCTTGCGGGGCTCGAATGCAAGGACCTGACTCAGCTCGATTCCCGCCTAGAATGTACCTGCAAGAACACGGCTTGTATATCGATTTCCCGAATAACTCCATCACTCCCATGAACCCTATTACACCAATAAACACCATCACTCCAATCCCTCCATCACTCCAATCACGATAACACGATAATGAGAAGGTAGCGAGCCTTCACCTATCACGATAACACGATAATAGGAAGGTAGCGAGCCTTCACCACTCACGATAACACGATAATCACGATGCCCGCATTGCTTTGCATGATCATGACATTAGCATGATAATCACGGTACGCGTCTTGCTTTGCATGGCCTAACTTGCTTGCTAACAGGTGACACGATGATTCATGAATGCGTGAATGTGCTCATTGATCTCAATCTCCGCCTTCGAGAACAACTTTGAATGAAAAGAGTGAGATGAAGAAGGTAGAAATGGATGATTGAGCTTCCAACATGAAATTTGCATGGAAAAACTTGATTAAAATTATTGAAATCCCTTCTCCTTTTCTCCATGGATGAACCGAGACACAAGGAGTCAAAGTCTTGGAGGTTTTATGGATGAAGATGAAAATGGAAGAATGAAGAAGAGATGGTACGTGATTCATCTCTTTAAAATTGATGAAATACTTGAAATTGTAACTAAATCCTCCAAGTTTTATAAGTTATGCAATTAAGTATAGAAAGTTTGAGAAATGATCAATTAGGTCCATGGATTATAGTGAATGAGTATTTAATGACAATTAAGCATTTAAAACACATTCGGCAATTAATTCACGTAATAAATATTTCCAAGTCATGAAATAAATATTCAAATTGTCACGGATTTCACGTATACATGTTGAAATATAATTCATATAGTTTATCCTAAAGTGTAGGTATTTAAGAAATGAAGGAATTAAAATTAAATCCTAACCCTCGAAATCACACGTGTCGTGCGTACCTGGAAAGCCGGAAATTGGGGCGTTACATGCAATTTGGTCCTCTAATTTAAATAAATGATCAATTATTTCAATAAACAATTAAATCACGTTCGGTAATTATTTCACGTAACAAACAAATCAAAATATAAAATGATTCTCAAGTTGGCACGTATTTCATATATTTTCATGTAATCATGTTAAAATACAATTTATAAAATTAATATAACACGTATAAATTGAATAAACGAAATTAGTAAAATAAAGTCCTAACGCTCGAAACCCACACGTGTCGAGCGTACCTGACTGTCTGGAAATCGAGGCGTTACAATTCTCTCCCCTTAATAGAATCCATCCTCGGATTCATTGTCCTGAACTACTGACGTTTAATTGGCTCTTACGTTTTCATCCCACGCGGGTTAGCTACTCCCCTTCAGGGATTAGTTCGAATGAGGTCTTCAATCCACAAGGTCCTCCAATGTGTGAAATCACGACCCTCGACTTTCCGAAGTCTAGACACTCGAAAGAAAATCTAATCTTCCACTAGAGCAAGTTGACAAGTAGCTGGAAATAATGAGAGTGCCCCGTCTCTCAAACAACTAACGAGAGAACCCCGTCTCTAGAGCACGAAACAAGAGAACCCCATCTCTTGACAACCTTGAGAGAATCCCCGTCTCTCAAGGAAAGAAAATAAAATTCAAACAAGCACTTAGATAAACATTTATAATTAACACACAAGGAGCAAGTAGACATTATCAGTTATGCAACTTATTGTTCACATAAAACAACAATTAATAATAAACAAGGAATCATGTACAAGAATAACAAAATTAATAATAAAATAAATGATGCTCGTGATATGCATGATTAAGTGTACCATTCACAGTGGATGAAAGTTCTCATTTTGGGGTAGTTGGTTGAGTGCTTGATCGTTTAGTTAAGGTTGCTTCTCATTTTGTACCACCACTATTTGGTATTTTCATTCCTGATAATTATCTCAGCCCTAGTGCTCTATTCTAACATAATCCGTAAATCACCATTAATCACCACATCTTCATACCCGTTTAACCTCAGATTTACCGGTTGAACCCTTCTTGCACTGATTCTCACATTTATTTCCTGGTTTCGAAATTGAAAATAACCTTGGTTTTCTTGTTAGCGAGTGGTTGTATATCCAAAATTAAAAGACGGCTTCCATGTTCCAAGAAAGTTTTTATCTAACAACCGAAGAGAACAAATTTTACCATTTCCTCAGCCCCCTTAGTCAGAGTAAAACACTTTTTCGAAGCAAGGATCTTAAACTCTCTGTTTTGAAATCCGAAAGTTGAGCTCCTATTCCATTAGAAAATAATACGGCGGAATCATTAATACCGTGAGTCTCTTTGGTTCCATGACTATTTTTAGTCGAGTTGTCTACCCTGCCCATTTCATGAAGGCTTCCATTTAAGATGGATATTTGAGGCGGAAAAGAAACAAGGTCGTCATCCCTTGAGAGTAACTCAGCAAGTACACTTGCATAGAAACCGAAGGAATCAAGTTCTAGTGAACTGTCTTCCACTTGATTCCCCAAATTTTGATGACATACTTAACAACTCTGCAAAATATCTTAAAGGAGAGGATCAATCTTCAATCTTCTCTGAGGTGTTTACGGTAAACTGGTACATTTATGGAGGCGACGGAGACATCACGTGAAGAAGGGCGGTTCGCATAGAGTTCTAGATCATCACGGTTGCCCTATGTATATCTGAAACAATCCGTAACCCGGAAGGAACTCCAACATCAACCAAGTTGAGCCTTTTCTTTTTACTGAGTCAACTGATATCCCGGAACTACACACACACTTCTCAAAGCCATCCACATTCTCAGAACAGTAACAAATCAAAGGTACTATCGATGATGGGACTTTTCTTTGTATAAGAGGGAGGAAAGATTTAAGTTATTGGAAAATTCTTTCACATGGTTCTGATAGAGGGCTCTAGAAGGAAGCGGTTTCTTGAAATTCCAACTCTCCTGAGTAAAGTCTCGTTTTCGGCTCTAATTTGTTTCCGGCCGACTCTCCCCCTTAAGAAAATAGAAGTTGTCTAATCCCTTGAACTTGTTTACTACTTTTTAATTTCTCCGTCTATATTCTCGATCTGTTCTGATATCTGTGATTTCCGACATCCCACAATCCGATAAAAGACGTAATCAGCCATTAAAGTGCTTTGGGGAAAGGTTATGAATTTTCTGATGTTGTGGAAGTGCAACCAACATTTCACTTGTCACTTATTGCTTCCAGAAAGTTGATACTTGACAAAGCCGACACCATGACTTGAAGCAAGAAAGAGTCCATTTTGCTGTACCACTACATCTCCTAGATACTGAATAATTCCTGAAGGTTGAAGAAACCACTGCACATTTATCTGCTTGAATTTATCAACATTTTTCCCTAGATCCCAATACTCCTACCAATAATACTCGAACATAAATTTGTTCCAATCTCCTGATTCAATATAACCTTAGTTGAGACGATAATTGAAATAAAATTGGAGAGAGAGCCGAACCTGTTATGGTAAACACTAAATAATGCATGCCGGTTAAGATGCTAATGTCCACACGTTACACTTACAAATAATTTTAAATGCAACACGTTAGAGCAATTATATTAATTTAAGAATACATATGGATACACGAAAAAATTGAATAACTTGAATATTTTAAATAACACATTTAACACTTTAGGTATGAAATCTTAGATAACATTTATAACAACATATATAAACAAGGGTAATTAATTAATAGGTATGATGCGTATGCATATGAATGCATTGAAGGGGGTCACCGTAGGAATGTTAGGCTTGGATCCGGTATCCATTCCTTGTGGCCAAATTGCAAGCTTGGTTTGAACGGCTGATCATTCTCCAGCTTCAACTTAAACCCTTCCATGTCTTGGTTGAAAATTTCTTGAACCCAACTCCTTCTCGGTTATTACTACCCAAATAGTTCCCGAACCCTTTTCCATCATTTATTCCTTGGTCCAAAATTTTTTGGTAGGACTTTCGGTAACTTTAGGATCCGAGGTGGTACTTCTTGGATTCAATTGCTTCTATTCTCATGCCATCGATGTCTCGACATTTTTCAAGGAATTAATCTCTAACGGTGATCCCGACATCTATCCTCGCCATCACATTGTCGTTCTTTATTGTTTCCATTTGTTGCTCCATATCTTCCAATTCAGCCATATCATAATTGGTAATCTTTGAAGCCACTTCATTCCTAACTCCCCGAAATGCCTCTTCCTTGTTGCTAGAATTTCCGAGGTCAAGCATATTCGAAATTCCTTTTTTTTTTTTTTTTTTTTTTTCAACCTCCCGAATCTTGTAAGTGATTTCCACGCTTGATCTCTCCTTTCCGGATCCCATCACCTAAATTTTTAACCCAATAGAAAGGATGATGACTCCCGAATCCTTATACCAATTTTCGGCACGCTTTCTTACCCTTCCCAAGTTAGAGAAGTAGTCTTGTGATAAATGGAAATCATCGCACGATTAGCCGTGGCTGATATCATTTCCATAACCTGTCACTCACAACTTATATTGCAAATAAATGTATGTGGACAAGGCGTGCTCATGTCACATAGTTGTCACATAATTGATGCCGATAACGAGAATTTAATATAAACTGCAACAAGGGATTCATCAATATTTAAGATAAGATACATTGATCACATAAATTTCAAACAATTCAAGGTCAATTAATTGACAATTAATAATATAAATCAATGCAGTACACAATTTATCAAACAATTCACTTAGTTCAAGAGTTCAAGTAAGTCAAGAAGTTCAGATAAAATGCAAGACTCTCAAGTTGTCAAGTAATTCCTATGCTGTACGACCTAGATTTGACACGACACGACACTAGAACCTCGGTTTTGCAACCGGGCTCTGATACCACCTTAGATGTAGCACCCCTACACGTGGAGATGCCACACCCCCACACTATAGGTCGATCCACATACGAAACGGGTAATCCATACATGAACTAACCTATAGCGAACAGGTGACAATGCAATTAAAACGATAAGCTAGGCGGGATTGACTTGTACATGCAACAGAATAAAGCGGAAGCATAATCTACTCTGATGAAATACAACTATTAAACATGCTTTGATATTCCTTATTCATCACATAATTCGTATACTAGTTCAAAAATATCAATACATTATCATCTCCTAAAATATATAACAAATCACACCAAACATAATTCCCTTGAACAATAAATAAACGATTAAGTAAAATGCACCGTGCTCGACTCGACTACAAGGACTGGACTCGACTCACTTCCCGCCTAGCGTGCACCTGCAATAGCCTGAAAGGTGGAGGCGTCAGTCTGTGAAGACCGAGTGAGGGGTTTAAATAATATTAGTGCAGATAACATGAAAGCTATATTCTTGGGTAAAGGTTTATCAAAATAAATGTATAAGTTCAATAATAAGATATCTTCGCCTGAGAATACAAGTATCAATATTAAATACTTGTTTATTTTCGTGCATTCAATACATGGCCCCGGCGAGTGAGGGCGGTCTCCAACCTTACTCCAAATGTACATGAAACATGCTTGCTTGATGGTTAATTAATAGGTGATCACACAATTCAATTATCGTGCAATCGTGCGATAGTGTAATCAAGTAATACAATCAAGGAATAGAAATCATACAATAAACCGAGGACAATCCGTGGTGCCGGACCCGTCCCAGTCTCCTTCTCCCTCCAATGATGGGAAGGTAGTTAGCCTTCACCATCCGTGACGTGTTGAGCAGAGGGTATATGAATCCCTAAGCCCGGAACTCCTTCATCCACTAATCTCCTAGCGGATTCAAGGGTCATCCCAAATGTGGTGAGGATAGCACGAGAGTTACCCGTCAGCCCTTGCTTTCCCGGTTGGCTCAAGCCACTACCCTCGGGCCCAACGTGAACGGTCATGCTACTCGCCTAAAACATGCACGATACATAGCTTGCTTGCTTTTCATGAACACGGCTTGCTTGCATGAAATAACTTGCTTGTAATCGTGAGTATTTTCATGGAAAACTATAATTATAAATACCTTTTGGCCGAAAGCTCACGTAAAGGTTGTATAGGTTATACATAACTAGAATTAAACCTCACCTAACAGGCGACATGACGACTCATGGGTGCGTGCCCATGCTCATAATCAACAACCTCCGCCCTGGAGAATAACTGGACAAGAAACGGGACAAAGTACGTGCATGAGACCACAATTCAAGACTATTACCACATATAAGACGCACTGCGTGATCAAGTAAGGAGACATCATGCAATGAACAATGTAGCATGTAAATATCATGTTTTGGCATGTACTTAATCATATAATCACAATTTGGGGTCAAATAAACCATTGGGGTTAAATTCTAAAACTCCATTTTTATGCAGAAAGTTTCTGCACCTCCAGAGGCCTGGGAACGGCCCTTCCGACCCTTAGTTCAAAATAGGAAGGGCCATTCCTAGCTCCGAAGATGCTCCCCGAAGATGGGAACGGCCGTTCCGGCTTACAAGCTAAAATGGGAAGGGTCATTCCCGTCCTCGCCGCCATGCACATCATTCAAAATATGGGAACGGCCGTTCCCCAGATACAAAGGGAACAGGAAGGGCCCGTTCCCGTTACGTAGGTGGTACAGAAACAAAGCAGCAACACAGGGGAGCACGAACCATCAACCAAACTCACTCAAAACCAATATAATT
The DNA here is from genome assembly GCA_037501455.1 of Lantana camara. Lineage (NCBI taxonomy): Eukaryota > Viridiplantae > Streptophyta > Magnoliopsida > Lamiales > Verbenaceae > Lantana > Lantana camara. The sequence goes on along the minus strand of CM074862.1, from coordinate 43,070,433 downwards.
CACTTCCAAAAGTTATAATCTGTGAAAAGGAATAATTATGCATGCTTTAGGTACAATAACACTCAATATAAACAGTTGGTTCAAGCTTGATCATCATGATTTCTACTTTGAAACTCTTATAAGGATTTATCAATTAACTCCCTCAAAATTCATGATATATGCAAGTAATTCAAGTTCAAGGTTCCTAATCATACTTCAAATATCATATAATCAAATTAACAAGCTTAACATCTAACCCTAACTCTCATACCTAATTCAAGAATTTATCAAATTATCCATCATACACCTTGAATGGAAAAAGGGAAGAAAAGAGATGAAGATAGAAGATGATGATGCTCCTAGTTCCATTAATTTCCAGAATTGTAGCTTGAAGATGAGAATTCACAATTTTTCTTCCTTCTTGGAGTTCAACCGAGAGAGAAGGAGATGAGATGATTGTATGATATGTCTTGAAATGAAGATGGAATAAGGTTGAAGAATATAACGTGATTCATGCTTGGTTTTTAATGAAATAACAAAAATTGCAATTAAGTCCTTAAGCTATACAAATTATACAATTAAGGATAAAAGGTTTGCAATTTAGTCACTTAAGCCCAAGAAATAATTATGCAATTAGGTCGTCTAATTTAAATAAATGATCAATTAGGGCAATAAACAATTAAACCACGTTCGGTAATTATTTCACGTAACAAATAAATCAAATTATAAAATAATTCTCAAGTTGGCACATTTTTCATATATTTTCACCTAATCATGTTAAAATACAATTTATAAAACTAATATAACACGTATAAATTGAATAAACGAAATTAGTAAAAGAAAATCCTAATGCTCGAAACCCACACGTGTCGAGCGTACCTGACTGTCTGGAAACCGGGGCGTTACAAATCTCCTAGTGGGTTCAGGGGGCATCCCAAGGTTTGTGAGGATAGTGCAAAAGTTACCCGTCAGCCATTGCTTCCTCGGTTGGTTCAATACACTACCCTCGGGCCCAAAGTGATCATGCGCTACTCGGCAAAACAGTCAATCCATCAATCAGTTCAATGGAATCAGTTGAAAATCGATAGGGTTTGGAAAACTATAGATATATAGATACATTTTGGCTCAAATCATCACATAGGGTTATATGGGTTCAATATATCTAGAAATTAAACGTCACCTGGCGAGCGACGGAAGGAGACAAGGATACAACAAAATGTCCAAACGAACAATGATCTCCGCCCTGGAGAAGAACTGGATAAGAAAGGTAATCACGTGAACTCGTGAGACAAGACTCAATATGAGACCAAGTATGACACACGGCAAAGCTCATGTAACACCTTACTACCCAAACAAATTAGCAATCAAGCGACATTTAAACATGTATGAGAACCAATTAACAGGTAAGAGAGTAAATTAGTATCAAGAAATCATGTAGTCATATCCTTCAATTAATTCAAGTTCAATTCATGTAAGGCATGGAGTCACACAATCACGTTTGAGCAATTAAGTACCAAGAAGTGTCAATTAGGAGCATACTTATCAATTAATCAAGTATATATATCATATAATTCACATATGGGAGCCAAGAGAGTGAAAGGAATGCAATAAGAAAGGTTTTGGTGATGTTTGGTAAAAACGGACAATTTTAGGAAACGTACAAGCTGAGGGAAAACTGGAATATCTGTAATTCGAGAATTGGGAATTGAGTTTTGTTTATTGGGAATGAAACTAGACACAAAGAACTTTCCGAGGATATATAGCTCGTTTCCTATTTCAAAGCGAGGAGAAAATGGCATAAGCTTGAAGTTAAGCGAGTGTAGGTGATAGGAATCAGGATGATGTGAATCATAAGACAAGGCCACACTTTGGACTTTAGGAATTGGACATAAAAACATTGAAGCATTCTGAATTTGGTTCAGCAGCCCATCTTGAAGGTTGGAGTCCAGTTTGAGCAAATTGGTTTAAGAGATTTCCAACTTCCTCTTGGATAATTTTGGCCCAAGCTCTTGTAATTGGACCACCATAACTTTGTTCCTTTTGTATGCTATCTTCTTGAGTTGTGGATCGGTCCAGCTCTTCATTTGGGACAAGATATGGCCGTGGTTCATCATGATTCACATCATTCCCCCCTTCTTGAAAAGGATTCGTCCCCAAATCTGAATCTGCATGAAAGGGAGATAAATCAGCAACATTAAAAGTGGAACTTACACTATACGTATCCGGGAGATCAATTTTGTAAGCATTATCATTGATCCTTTTCAACACTTTGAATGGTCCGTCCCCCCGTCGGTCAAGTTTGGACTTTCGCTGAAGATTGAATCTCTCTTTCCTAAAGTGAACCCAAACCAAGTCTCCTTCCTTCAAAACAACTTTCTTTCGTCCCTTGTTGGCTTGAATCATAGCTTGGTTGTTTCTTTTGAGAATGTGAAGCCGAGCATCCTCATGCATTTTCTTCACAAGTTCAGCTTTCTCCTTGCCATCTAAGCTTACAAGTTCATTCATAGGTAAAGGAAGCAAATCTAAAGGAGTTAAGGGATTAAAACCATAAACAAGCTCAAAGGGTGAGAAAGAAGTAGAAGAATGTATTGAACGGTTATATGCAAATTCAACAAATGGAATACACTCAACCCAATTCTTTGAATATGTTTTAAACACAACTCTTAAAAGAGTTGCCAAGGTTCGATTCACTACTTCCGTTTGTCCATCCGTTTGAGGATGACAAGTGGTGGAAAATAACAGTTTTGTTCCCAATTTTCCCCACAATACTCGCCAAAAGTGACTTAAAAACTTCACAGCTCGATCACTTACAATTGATTTTGGGATTCCATGAAGTCTTACTACTTCCCGAAAGAACAATCCAGCCACATGTGTTGCGTCATCAGTTTTATTACAAGGAATCAAATGTGCCATTTTAGAAAATCGATCAACAACAACAAAAATTGAATCCTTTCCATTTTGTGTTCTTGGCATTCCTAGCATAAAATCCATAGAAATATCAGTCCACGGATGCGTTGGAACAGGCAAGGGTGTGTAAAGGCCGTGAGGTTTAACTCGTGATTTAGCCTTTCTACAAGTTACGCATCTATGACAAGTCCGTTCAACATCCCGTTTCATATGAGGCCAAAAGAAATGTTCCTTAAGTATGCTCAAAGTTTTTAAAACACCAAAATGTCCCATTAATCCTCCCCCATGAGACTCACGGATTAGCAACTGACGCAAAGAACAATTTGGAATGCATAGCTTGTTTTCGATCGTCTATTGCCATGAAACCGTATACCAATACTTGGAGTTCTTGATTTTCGATCGTCCACTTCAAGGTTAAAATATAGGAGTGTGACCCGTTTGGTATAATGAGCAAGGAACCAACACTATCAGATTTGAATTATAGGAGTGTGACCCGTTTGCTATAATGAGCAAGGAACCAACACTATCAGATTTGATAAGTAATGCACCCCGTCGACTATAATGAGTCGGGAAATGACATTATCCGGTGGAGGTTTGAAACTCCGGTGTCGTTCAACTAAGAACTTGTGAGTATAACTCACTTGAATCACAATTCATTCATTTTTTGACTGAATATTTCGAACTACAAGGCTGGAATATAAAGATGCATGCTGGGGAATTCTAAGAGACAATTCAGAATTCAAAGAGACAAGCTAATCCCGTCACTTTTCTTGTAGGCTGAATAAAATGAGCTTAACCTAATCTAAATGCATGCAAAATAAATAAAAAGATGGCCCAAAGTATAATATAATAGTTCAGGGCCAAATTACAATTCTCCCCTTCTTGAAAAAAGCTCCGTCCTCGAATCTGGATCAAGATAGTCATCTCACAAAACAAATAGCCCCTTTTATTTCTCAAAGTAGATCTAAAACCCAAAATGAAATACACCAAAGTTGTCTTCTTTCTCATTTTTTCTAATTTTTTTTTCCTTCTTTTTTCTTTCTTTTCAACTTCTCTTCCCCCCCCCCCCCCCCCCCCCCCCCCCCCTTTTCACATTCTTTACTCTCAATTCTTTGAAGAAAGTCACAAGAAGTTTCAAATTCCTCAACTAAATAATCCCTTAAGATGAATCAAAAAGGGTGTGAAAAATTGACACAAATGAAACCGTTTAGATGATGCAAACAAACGTATCTATGTGATTTGAATATTACCGAAACAAAGCTGCCCTCTTTCTTCTTTTTTTTTAACGCGGCTTTTACTTCTCTTTTTGTGTGCGTTTTAAGCCTTTTTCGTAGTTTCTCTTTTTTTTTTGACGATTATTTATTATTTTTTTTTTTGCCTTTTTCGATTTTTTTCTGCAACAATATAACAATAATGAAAAGAAATTATACAAAAGATAAAAGATACGGATACATAACCTTGGATGGAAAACCTAAGCTCTAGATACCAAATGATACGAACTCCACGTACTTGCTGTGAAACCCTATATCAATACTTGGAGTTCTTGATTTTCGATCGTCCACTTCAAGGTTAAAATAGAGGAGTATGACCCGTTTGCTATAATGAGCAAGGAACCAACACTATCAGATTTGAATTATAGGAGTGTGACCCGTTTGCTATAATGAGCAAGGAACCAACACTATCAGATTTGATAAGTAATGCACCCCGTAGACTATAATGAGTCGGGAAATGACATTATCCGGTGGAGGTTTGAAACTCCGATGTCGTTCAACTAAGAACTTGTGAGTATAACTCACTTGAATCACAATTCATTCATTTTTTTGACTGAATATTTCGAACTACAAGGCTGGAATATAAAGATGCATGCATGGGAATTCTAAGAGACAATTCATAATTCAAAGAGATAAGCTAATCCCGTCACTTTTCTTGTAGGCTGAATAAAATGAGCTTAACCTAATCTAAATGCATGCAAAATAAATAAAAAGATGGCCCAAAGTATAATATAATAGTTTAGGGCCAAATTACAATAAACCTAACACAATTTGGGCTTAAAATTCTATCACTAAGACATTGAAACAAGGTGGATTGGGTCCAGCTGAATACTTGTCTTCTTGGAGCTAATCTTGAGTTATTTGGATCAAAAGAGATTGAACTTCTTCTTGCATTCTTTTGGACCGTGACCTTGTGATAGGTCCAATATAACTTGGTTCACCTTGAGTTGTAATCATATCATCATTAGGATCAAAGTGTGGCCTTGTTGGACCAAAGTGTGGCCTTGTCTTATGATTCACATCATCCTGATTCCTATCAGTAGGTGGCCGGGAAAATAGCGACACCTAAAAGAATTGATCAGAACTCCCAAATGGGAAACGATATTTAGGTGATTCTAATTGGAGGTTATTCTACACTTCAAGAAATTTCCAAAGGTTTAAAAATCAGGCCAATCGGAGTTTGTATGAGGGAGAAACGCCCGTTTGAAAAATGGCCTGAAAACCCAAACGGGCGTTTGGGAGCTCTCGGGTAAAAATTCTGGGAATTGAAACGGGCGTTTGGTAATTGAAATAAGGGGCCAAACGGGCGTTTGGAAGTGTTCTGGGTGAAAAACAGGGCAAAAACAGGGCATATGTACGAGAGTTCGCTCCCAAGCCTTCCCAACACCAAATCAATGCAAGAATCAACTCAAAACTAACATATAACATGTATATAACTCATATATATCACTTAGGCATCAAAAGAACCAAGATATCATACATTAATTCATGGAACTCATGATTAAGATACAAAAAACTAACCCAAGACCATCATATATGATTCATATAATATCATGGAATGCAAAGAACCACAAAACCCTAACTTTGCTATCATGAATCCTCAAAGATATATGTATGCTCTCACCTTGAAGATGGAGGAGAAGAAGGGGAAAAATAAAGAGATGGTATGGAGCTTGATTCTTGGTGATTATGGAAGATAATCCTTGGCTTCTCCTTGCTTGGCTTGGATCGATATTGGAGGGAGGAGAGAAAGAGATGTTTGTGCTTTGTTCTTGTAAAAAGAATAAAGGAGGAAATGTATGTAGGTGTGTATATATTATATCGTGATTGAGGGAGGAAGAAAGGAAGGAAATTGCACAACAATCCTCCAAGAATTTAAGTGATGCAAATAAGCTCTAACTCATGAAATGTGATCAATTAAATCCAAAGAAAGGTTCATGCAATTTAATCCTCAAATTATGGAAATAGATCAAGTAAAGTCATATAATCAATCAAGTCATATTCGACAATTAATTCACGTATCACTTAAATACAAATTATTCAATAATTCATGATTTGAGAATAATATCACATATATTTTCACATAAACATATAAGAATATCGTTCATATAATGTCACTTATTGCCTAACAGGAAAAATTGGGGCACTACAATTCTCTCCCCCTTAGGAGGACATGGTCCCCAGGTCCACTCTCGAGTTCGGAACTTAAAACAACAATGAGAGAGCCCCGTCTCTCAACAAGTAATGAGACAACCCCATCTCTCAAACAAGCAATGAGAGAACCCCGTCTCTCCAACAAGTATTGAGAGAACCCCGTCTCTCAAGCAAGCAATGAGCGAACCTCGTCTCAAACAAGCAATGAGAGAACCCCGTCTCTCACTCACATAGGATAATAATCCAAGAGAACAATTATAAACATATTTATATAGTTATCACATAAGGAGCAAGTAGAGCAAGATCAATTACATCAATCTCCGATCATATAAAAGCAATTTGCAATTAACAAGGAATTATATACATCAATAATGCAATTCCATGATGTACGTGATATGCATGGTTAAGTGTACCGTTCAACGTTGCTTTAGAAAACGTCTATAGTTGTAATCCGTTTCAACACTTGATTTGATGTTGGAAGTTCTTTTACCTTTGGTGTCCTGTCGAAAATTGCCCAAGGTACTCAATACTTCCATGATTAATCGGTCTTCATTCTACGACTGATTCTCTTATCTTTACTAACCATCATAATCTGTTACTCCGCTCTTGAGTATGTGCTCGCCTGTAACCTAATTAACTCGCTTCTCATCAAGAATGTTACCCGGTTCCTCAATTGCTTGATCTCATCTTTATTACTCGAATCATAGTCCTCAATCCTGGTAGTGTCTCCAGTTTATTATGGAAAACAACCGACAATTCGTATTCTCTTCTGTTTAAACTATGTATTCCTTCTTGGGTATTCCACTTCCCTCTCGGTTAAATTAACTCTTACTTTGTTCATCACCGAATGTGATAATTTGATCGGCATCACCGATTCGACGCTTTCCCTTACCAAACCCTTCTCGAATACTTAAGTTTAAATCTCGAAGCGCTTACCACTTCCACTATTATTCCGGAAGTTTTACCCCATCTTATCTATTAAGTTTTCAACTCTTCGAATCCGTATCTTCATCTATCAAGGCACTTGTCTCTTCAAGTATTATTAACGAAGTCTTCCTTATCTCGGTCATGAAATTTCACTAAGTGCTAACTCTCCTACCATTCCTTGAATACCTATATCCAGTCCTTGAAGTGCTTCTCCTTGTTAAAATTCTTATCAAAATTTTCTCATCCCAAACTTAAAGATCATCAAATGTCAGAATCATCTAATTCTTTTCTTTTTCCACTTCCAAGAGATCCCATATGTAGTAACTCTTGCATTTTTGTTGCTTCTATTGGAAGTAGTCCGTTTGAGCTAATCCATAAATTTGAAGTTATTTCCTGTCAACTCTCCCCCTTAAGAATGCCTTGTCTTATCCGTTGGTTCATAACATCACTTCTTACTTTAGAGATTCTCGACTTCTTCAACTCAGCTTCCTTGATAAAGACGATTCAAATCTCGCCACTTGTTCGGAAACTTTATCTCACATTTGCTTTGAAGCGACTGCTAGGAATAACAACCCATTTCCTTCCATTCTAACTCCCGGCTACTTTTCCCGGCCTCTTAATTGCTCTTTTCTTTTTAGACCACACTTTGCAATCCAATTATTTCTTCCCTTATTATGATTTGGGGGTGTATCGGTTGGAGTAATGCTTGATGAATAAAGTGGGGAGAGTTCCTATAAATAAAACACTTAAAATCCATGTTGGGTTAAGATGCCTATGCACGTATTACACTTATAAGTAAATAAAGATGCAACACATTAGAACAATTAAGCTCAATTAGAGATGCGCATATGATTAAGAAATTTAAATAATTTAAAGCAACGTATGATGCACGTGCCATGAATGCGTTAAACCTGTCCCCGTAGTTGCATCCTTTAACTTGACACTTGTTCCTTGTTTTGTTGAATTACGAGCTTGCCTCGATTTTGTTGGTTATTTCTTGTTACCCACGGGCTTCCAATTCTTCAAAATCATTAACATCAACTTGTACATATCTATCACTCGAGACTTGAAATTTCTTGAACTCGATTCCTTCCCCAAATATTCCTTGAACCATCTTTCCCAATTATCAACTGCTAAGTGTTGTCCGATCCTTCACTAGAAGTATCTCCCCAATCAAAGATTCCTTGTATCACTTGTATAACCTTATAAGTCGAGGCGATGATTTCTGAACTTAAATTCTTCCGATTGTTACTTTGATCAATGCTTCTTCGTTATTCTTTATGAGTTCGAACAGTTAAATGAATTTATCTTTTAATTGCTTACACCTGCACGTATAATTCCTTTCAAAAACTCCTTGCCTTTCTTTATCATTTCCACTTACTGATCCATATCTTCCAATTCCACCTCACCATATAGCAATTCATCTTGGATCCGAAAATAAATTCAATTTAATTGAAGATAGATTAAATATCTTGACTTTCCATGAACTTAAACCCGCTATATTAATCAATCTTCTTTACTCCTTTCTATCCGTCTTCCCTTTTAACCCGAAATCCAAAATATCTCAACCCCCTGTAGATCTACATCAACTACCTCCTTACTCGATTCTTCTACTTGATGTATTTACAATCCCAAAATTGGTTGATTTCTTAAAATTCCCAATTGATCTGAACCCTTTTCCAAAGCACGAAGTGTCTTGATCCCTCTCTTACTTAATTCCCAAAGTTCAACTTCGATCTGGATTACTTCAATTACTTTCCTCCTGGAACTTGGTTTTGGTTCCTACTAGTGGAAAAAAAAAAATCCTCAACTTGCTTGCAATCCGAACATTGGATCCTTGGTACCCTCAAGGCTTCCTTCTCTCTCTTATGTTAAATGAACCTCTTGTCCCCGGTTAACTAACTTCTTTAATAATAAAATCCCACGGGTTTATCTTGTAAATTATAAGCCTCACTTCTTAGCACGGTCTCTTCGAGTATCCCTTAACCTCACTAGATCTTGTAGGTTACTCCCTCAATGGGTCCTTCCATTCCGAATCTTATCACTTGAATTATAACCCGATTAGAGAAAACCATAGCTCTTGAATTCTTGTGTGAAGTTTGCCCGGTGCCTTCCTTATAACCTCAAAGCTAGAGAAAGAAGCTTGCGATAGATTGAGGTTGTCATAGAAATTGGCCGTGGGTTGACATGATCTTTGTAGCCTATAATCACAACTTGTCTCAATTATAAATGCATGGGGTTAGTGAGTGAATATGACACATAATTAACATTTAAACACATATTTATGCAAAATGAAGCAATTAATTCAACTAAGTTAAAGTAAAACACATTAAACATATAAATTCCAAGCCATAAAAGGTCATTTAATCATCAAGTAGTAACGTAAATCAATGCCATGCACAAGTCATCAAGTAGCTCAAGGATGTTCAAGTAAGTTCAAATAAGTTCAAGTAGTACCAAATAAGATGCAAGACTCGCAAATTATCAATTAATCCAATGCGTACAACTTAGACTCAAAAGACACGACACTAGAACCGCGGTTTTGCAACCGGGCTCTGATACCACCTAAGTGTTGGAAAACACGAATCAGAAAGCAGCGGAATTTAAAAAATTTTTCCAACAAAAGGACCTTGAACTCGCAATCGTGTAACCAAATTCGTAAAGATAGAAAACTTACTTTTCTTTTATTCTTTCTTGAAGCGTTTCAAGCCACCCAAGAACGCTCTTCTCGCGGCTTGATCCCCTCTCCTTGGTAAAGCTCGAATCTTCAAACTTCTAACTTGAAGTCTCTAGAGAAAGTCCACCAACTTGATCACAATCTAACTAGTAAGGATGCTAGTTCTCTAGTTAGTGTTTAGGCTTAACCTAGGGTTTAATATAATCTTGGAGAAAGGAAGGTGTTCAACACATGAACCAAGAATTGTCAATTAGCTCTAAAGGGGAGCATGAGCTCCCCTATATATAGGAAAGGGGAGGGACGGCCGAAACTAGTCCATATTGGACTAGGATTTGGTTCCTCTCTCTCCTATTACTTGATCATCAATTATTTTCCAACTTTGACTTTGAATTCTAATTCTAGTCAACTTTTAAGAGAGCTTAAAAATATCCAAACTATTTTTGGATAATTTTATACTTTATTTATTATAAAATAAATAACTTATTTTTATCTAATTAATTAATTCGTAATTAATTAACTAGATCATTTTCTCCAAAATTAGACTTTCTTTTTAATTCAAAATTAAACCAAAGTCTATTAAATAATTAACTAATTAATTATTTAACACATATATATATTATCACACGTGTGTGACACGTGTCACAGTGACACGTGTCACTCACGCGAGCCACACGTGTGAATTCACACGTGTGGAACCCTCTTGGTCCGATTAACTCGTTTAATCATTTTCAAGCCTCAACTCATGTAACCAAGTTGTTGTGTGTGACCCTCTAGGTTCTCAATTCAATTAGCAGTGACCCTAATTAATTAATTCACTAATTAATTAATCAGTCCACAGATTAAACGACCATAGTCTAGCAACAGGTGTTTAACCCCTAGCTGAATTGGAATGTTCAGATTCGACAGAACCTTTAAGTCATTGATTCATGTGAGATACAATCCTCCTACTTACTATCTCTCAACCAAGATCTAGGGCAAGGGAATAATCAGAACCCTAATAATCTGGTCTTAAAGCTAAGTGCATTTCATATCCATTTGATCTCAATCCAAGAAACCCTTTTCTTGATGTCTTGATCTACTGCCTTGGCCAAGGACTCCATATGGCATATGAATGACTTACACAATAAGAGATCACCTTGCAAATGCAAGTGTAGGTCCTTTCTTGATTCTCATTCACTTTCATGAATCACTTGTGCAGCCCCAGCATAAGCCTTGAATCAGTTGTCTAAGGCGACACCCTTTAAAGCTTATACCTAAGACTACAGAGTTAACTCATAAAGTGACAAGGAACCTCAAGTCTAAGGATCAATTAATCACATCAATGACTCGTGAGATATTTCCTAATCTGGAAGTTTCCATTTCCTGAAATAGAAACTTCCTTTCCCATTTAGGAATGTTCTCACACGGGGCACCTCAGTGAACTTACTTATTAAAGTAAGCACCCTCATGTATCACGCACGTATCAACTATACACTTTGCACCTCCATGAAACAAGGTGGTCCTTCTTAAGGGCGTGATCCCACAAGCAAGCCTTAGAGGAGTCAGGTTGACACTCCCACTGTCTGTAGGACTCATCGGCTTGGAGTATTTTACTAATCATGACTTATGTGATATAGGGCTCGTTTCATGAACCATTTCACCTAAATGGTAGAGTCCTAAAGTCATCAGGATTAGGGGAGTTCTCATACATGCACAGCTAAAGTAAACACATACCAAACAAGAGCATATAAAGAAGTGTTGCCTCAATTCGTTATTTTATTCAAAGATTGTCTGTGATTACAATAAGGAAAAGTACAAAGCGGATATACAATCGGCTTTCTAGGGCACTATTCCTAACAATCTCCCACTTGCCCGTCAAAGCCATTCTAAAGCTATTCTAAGTCCCATCTTCTGAAGATGACCTTGGAAAGCTTCTCGACTAAGGGGTTTAGTAAGTGGATCTGCCACGTTCTCTGCTGATGTGACCCTCTCAATTTGCACATCTCCTCTCTTGATAATATCACGGATTAGGTGATACTTCCTCATTATGTGCTTGGTCTGTTGGTGAGATCTTGGTTCTCTTGCTTGAGCAACCGCCCCAGTGTTGTCACAAAACACAGTAATGGGGTCTTTCATGCTAGGAACAACATTCAACTCTTGAATGAAGTTTCTAATCCAAACACCTTCCTTAGCTGCATCATTTGCAGCCAAGTATTCGGCCTCAGTGGTCGAATCTGCAGTGGTTGTTTGCTTGGAACTCTTCCAACTCACTGCTCCGCCGTTTAGGCAGAAAATGTATCCTGACATTGACTTAAAATCATCTAAGTCAGATGCAAAGCTTGCATCGCAGTATCCTTCGACAGTAAGATCTTTCTGACCTCCGTAAACTAAGAATAAATCTTTAGTACTTTTCAAGTACTTAAGAATATTCTTCACGGCAGCCCAGTGACCATCTCCAGGGTCAGATTGGAAACGACTTGTTACACTAAGTGCATAAGCCACATCCGGTCGAGTACACAACATTGCATACATTATGCTACCTATTGCTGATGCATAAGGTGTATGAGTCATTCTTTCCTTCTCAAGGTTAGTCTTAGGACACATCTTCTTTGAAAGACATGTTCCTACACTCATAGGAAGGTTCTTAACCTTTGCAGACTCCATATTGAATCTCTTCAATACTTTGTCAATGTACATCGACTGTGATAGTCCTATTAACCTTCTAGATCTATCTCTATAGATTTTAATTCCAAGGATATAGGACGCATCACCAAGATCTTTCATCTCGAATTGGTTCGATAACCATAACTTAGTCACTTTCATGTCATCATTCGAATTCCCAATAAGAAGGATGTCATCAACATAAAGTACTAAGAATTGTACTGAGGTCTCCAATTCCTTTCTATACACACATGATTCATTCGAAATTTGGATGAAGCCAAAAGCTTTGACCGATTCATCAAATCGAATGTTCCAATTCCTAGAAGCCTGTTTCAATCCATAGATTGATCTTTGGAGTTTGCAAACCTTTTGCTCACTCCCACTGAATGTGAAACCTATGGGTTGCTCCATATAAATGTCTTTGTCAATGTCACCATTGAGAAAGGCAGTTTTCACATCCATTTGCCATATCTCATAGTCATAATATGCAGCAATGGCAAGCATGATTCGAATGGACTTTTGCATTGCAACTGGTGAAAAGGTTTCGTCGAAGTCTACGCCGGGTCTTTGAGTGAATCCTTTTGCAACCAATCTTGCTTTGTAGGCTGCAATGCTTCCATCAACTCCAAGCTTTCTCTTAAAGATCCATTTGCAACCTATGGGTTTGACCCCATCAGGCAAATCTACCAAGGTCCAAACTTGGTTGGAGTTCATGGAATCCATTTCGGATTTCATGGCTTCTATCCACTGTTCAGAGTCAGAATCTGAAAGTGCCTCCTCATATGTTAAAGGATCATTATCCTTTTGAGAGATTTCATGGATGAATCCATACCATCTCTCCGGCTGTCTAGGAGTACGTTCAGAACGCCTTAGAGGAGGATTTTCGTGTGTATCGAAATTCGTGATTGGTTGTAGTTGATCAGAGTGGGACGTTTCTTCAGTGGGTGGTGTGGGGTCACTTTGTACTTCTTCTAATTCTATGATCTTGCCTTTCTTTTCTTTAAGGAACGGTTCCTCAAGAAAAGTGGCATTTCTAGAAACAAACACCTTTTGTTCAGACTGATCATAGAAGTAGTATCCTATGGATTCCTTAGGATAACCTACAAAGTAGCACAAGTTAGAACGAGATTCTAACTTATCTCCCACTGTCCTCTTCACGTAAGCAGGACAACCCCAAATTCTTAAGTAAGAATAACTAGGGAGTTTACCATGCCACATTTCATAGGGCGTTTTAGGGACTGACTTAGAGGGAACTAGATTCAAAATCTTTGCTGCACTTTCTAGGGCATAACCCCAGAAAGAAGGTGGTAAGTCAGTGAAACTCATCATGGAACGAACCATATCAAGTAGGGTTCGATTCCTTCTCTCAGAAACTCCATTAAGCTGAGGAGTTCCCGGAGGAGTCCACTGAGAGATAATCCCATTATCCTTGAGATGATTAAGGAATTCTTCACTAAGATATTCGCCTCCTCGATCAGATCGAAGTGCTTTGATCTTGTGACCAGTTTGGTTCTCAACCTCCTTTTGAAATTCTAAGAATTTCTCAAAAGCTTCAGATTTATACTTCATTAAGTATACATAACCATACCGACTGAAGTCATCAGTAACGGTTATGAAATACTGATGATTGTTTCTTGTGCTTACACTAAGCGGTCCACAAACATCAGTATGGATCAAATCCAGAACCTTAGTGGCACGTTCCACGGTTCCTTTAAAAGGAACTTTGGACATTTTTCCTTTGAGACAGGATTCGCAAGAAGTTAACTCTTTGAGATCATTTTCAGAGAATGATCCTAAAGTGTTTATCTTGCTAATTCTGTTCTTGGAAATGTGTCCTAATCTAGCGTGCCATAAGGGAGCTGAAACTTTGTCATCTCTCTTACGCTTTGTTTCTCGTTGTATATTCATAATATTGATATTTTGAGTTAGGTAAAGTCCATTACTTAGAGTACCGATATGAACGGAAGAGTTGTTCCGTTTGATAAAGTATTTACCATTCTTAATATAAGTTTCATAACCTTCACAATCTAATATTGGAATTGAAATTATATTACGAATAATGTTCGGTACATAAAGGACTTTGTTTAATACTAACTCAAAACTACCTAAATCTAATCTAATTGTGCCTAAAGCTCGAGCTTCAACGTTTGAGCCATCGCCGATCTTCAAGACACATTCTCCTTCTTTGAGTTGTTGGACTTCACTTAGCATCTGTACATCATTACAGATATGAGTTCCACAACCGGTATCAAGTACCCAAGAACTAGAATTAATAGAAAGATTTACTTCAACGAGAAAGATACCTTTCTTTAGAGTAGCCTTGTACTCTGGGCAGTTTCTCCTCCAATGTCCCGCTTTGCCACAATGGAAGCAAACATCCTCTTTCTGATCACGCTTCTTCTTTTGGACCTTCCCCTTCGCAATGCCACCAGTGGGCCTAAGGGGTTTCTTCTTCTTCTTTTGGGCTTTTCTTGCCCTTACCTTTAGAAGGCCCAGAAGAGGAAGATGGAGCATTCACCATCAAAACCTTATTGTCCTTCTTGATCGTGCTTTCAGCAGTCACAAGCTGACTAATCAGCTCAGCTACAGTAGCACCAGCATGATTCATGTTGAAGTTAAGGACAAATGGGTTGAATGATGGTGGGAGCGAAGCTAGCAACAAATCCACTGAAAGCTCATCTTTCAGTGGCATGTCCATGGAAGCAAGTTTCTCAGTAAGGGCAAGAAACTTGAGTCCATATTCATGGACACTTGTACCTTCCCTCATTCTCAAGTGGAATAATTCCTTTGAAGTGTTATACCTTGTAACACGTTCATGAGGGCGGTAAAGTTGCTCTAAGTGGTCGTAAATCTCCCAAGCAAATTCCATGGCCTCATGTTGTCTTTGCAAGTCCGGAGACATGTTAGCCAACATAAGGCAACGGGCTTGGAGATTATCATCCTTCCACTTCTGAATCGCATCCCGCTCGGCCCGAGTGGGAGCCTCCCCTTCAGGAGTAGGCTCCCCTTCGAAGAGAACATAAGTTCTCTTCTCAGAATCTAAAATGATTTTTAGATTCCTCAGCCAATCAGAATAGTTGGGACCAGTCAACTTGTTTGACTCGAGGATCGATACAAGAGGGTTTTTGGTTGCCATTTCAAAACACGTAGAGAATCACAGAATCTACGACCTAAATGGTAAAACAGAGAACTAGTGAGCATGCTGAATTATAACGATATACAAAAGATAAGGTCTTTAATCTAATGTAGCTCCCACTGTTTTTCAAAGATCTATAATTCCCAAAGATCTAAGAGGAACACGTTTCCCAATGGGTACTAAGATCCTAGGCATTTTACCTCGAACCCACGACTCGCGGACATTCTTAGTAAGAACCCTAGGTAGGTACAACTTACCAATTCTAACACCTTTAGAACTCTTAGTAATTGTTTTTGCATCACCTATCTTTCAATGTGGACCCACGACTCGTGCGACATCCATATTTACTTAGGCGTTAAGCTAGACCCATCAATCATAAGATCATGACCAAAACTTAGTTCGAACGACCCACGACTCGCGGACATCGCCCTTGCTAAAATTGACCACGAAATATTGATCATTTAAAATGATTAATTAGGTAACTAAGAACTAATAAGCTCCACTAGCTATCCCACGACTCGCGGACAATAACTAGCTTTACCTACTAAACTTAAAACCTATTGATGGAATGCTAGGAATTTAATTCAAAACTTGCATCTCGAATTAAACACCTATTTGTTCGAAATTAGCTTAATATTTAATGGGAATTTTCGAATCAACCGGAGAGTTGTCCGGTTCGACCTCACCAACATATATGTTATCCAATTTTATTAGTCTTGATTAATGCAAGTACACTTAAATGCATTTCAAACAAGCACATAAACAGATAACATGTCCTAGCATGATACTAACATGTAATGATCATGGGTTCTACCTATCTTATGCGTGATATGTGGGAGCCACTCCACAATCACAAGTTCTAACATACATGCCACATAATCAGTTCAAATCACATAAGGGAAAGCAGTAACAAAATACGAGCCCTATCTCTATTACATTTAACAATTGAGATTCCCCTCCCTAACATTTTGAGGGGTCTTCACTTATGGCCTCCTTGTTACTTGAATGTGGTCCATCTTACTCCATGGGTGCATTGTCTCCAAAATGAAAATAAAACCTCACCACCTATCTCTACTCTCAAATTACAATAAAAAGAAAAAGACATAAAGTAATAAGGCTCAATCTTCATATTGGCCATAGACAATTACACGGGGCATACCCCGGCCTCAAAAACAGTAATATGGAAAGCCACATAATAAATCACATAACAGTACGCACATAAGTGAGGCTCCAACCTCAATTGAAAAACGCAACTATAGGGCTCCAACCCCAATTTAAACCATCCATGTGCATAAATTAAAACCATACATAGATCTAAACCCATGATCACCTAACATGCTTTTGCAAGAATTTAAATTTAACCAATAAATTAAAATTCTCGCTTTAAGCTCTAATAGCTTAAAACACGACTTCATGCGAGTCTTATTTATAAAAGTTTTCAACAAATCCCAAATTACCAAAACAAATAAAATTCCAATTAATTTCTGAAAATTAATAATTTTATCAAGATGTACTTTCCCAAAATATAAACCGTTTCAATTTCTCAAAAAATCCCAATTTTAAGTTTTATTCAAAATTAAAATAAATATTCAAAAATAGAATTTTAAAATTAAAATAAAATTGGGACTGGATTGCACGAAACACGAAAAGGCCGGATCACGAAAACGGGACCCGTACGCGGAGAAGACCGCACGCACGCGTACGGGTCCCGTTTCCATGAACTTAAACCCGCTATATTAATCAATCTTCTTTACTCCTTTCTATCCGTCTTCCCTTTTAACCCGAAATCCAAAATATCTCAACCCCCTGTAGATCTACATCAACTACCTCCTTACTCGATTCTTCTACTTGATGTATTTACAATCCCAAAATTGGTTGATTTCTTAAAATTCCCAATTGATCTGAACCCTTTTCCAAAGCACGAAGTGTCTTGATCCCTCTCTTACTTAATTCCCAAAGTTCAACTTCGATCTGGATTACTTCAATTACTTTCCTCCTGGAACTTGGTTTTGGTTCCTACTAGTGGAAAAAAAAAATCCTCAACTTGCTTGCAATCCGAACATTGGATCCTTGGTACCCTCAAGGCTTCCTTCTCTCTCTTATGTTAAATGAACCTCTTGTCCCCGGTTAACTAACTTCTTTAATAATAAAATCCCACGGGTTTATCTTGTAAATTATAAGCCTCACTTCTTAGCACGGTCTCTTCGAGTATCCCTTAACCTCACTAGATCTTGTAGGTTACTCCCTCAATGGGTCCTTCCATTCCGAATCTTATCACTTGAATTATAACCCGATTAGAGAAAACCATAGCTCTTGAATTCTTGTGTGAAGTTTACCCGGTGCCTTCCTTATAACCTCAAAGCTAGAGAAAGAAGCTTGCGATAGATTGAGGTTGTCATAGAAATTGGCCGTGGGTTGACATGATCTTTGTAGCCTATAATCACAACTTGTCTCAATTATAAATGCATGGGGTTAGTGAGTGAATATGACACATAATTAACATTTAAACACATATTTATGCAAAATGAAGCAATTAATTCAACTAAGTTAAAGTAAAACACATTAAACATATAAATTCCAAGCCATAAAAGGTCATTTAATCATCAAGTAGTAACGTAAATCAATGCCATGCACAAGTCATCAAGTAGCTCAAGGATGTTCAAGTAAGTTCAAATAAGTTCAAGTAGTACCAAATAAGATGCAAGACTCGCAAATTATCAATTAATCCAATGCGTACAACTTAGACTCAAAAGACACGACACTAGAACCGCGGTTTTGCAACCGGGCTCTGATACCACCTAAGTGTTGGAAAACACGAATCAGAAAGCAGCGGAATTTAAAAAATTTTTCCAACAAAAGGACCTTGAACTCGCAATCGTGTAACCAAATTCGTAAAGATAGAAAACTTACTTTTCTTTTATTCTTTCTTGAAGCGTTTCAAGCCACCCAAGAACGCTCTTCTCGCGGCTTGATCCCCTCTCCTTGGTAAAGCTCGAATCTTCAAACTTCTAACTTGAAGTCTCTAGAGAAAGTCCACCAACTTGATCACAATCTAACTAGTAAGGATGCTAGTTCTCTAGTTAGTGTTTAGGCTTAACCTAGGGTTTAATATAATCTTGGAGAAAGGAAGGTGTTCAACACATGAACCAAGAATTGTCAATTAGCTCTAAAGGGGAGCATGAGCTCCCCTATATATAGGAAAGGGGAGGGACGGCCGAAACTAGTCCATATTGGACTAGGATTTGGTTCCTCTCTCTCCTATTACTTGATCATCAATTATTTTCCAACTTTGACTTTGAATTCTAATTCTAGTCAACTTTTAAGAGAGCTTAAAAATATCCAAACTATTTTTGGATAATTTTATACTTTATTTATTATAAAATAAATAACTTATTTTTATCTAATTAATTAATTCGTAATTAATTAACTAGATCATTTTCTCCAAAATTAGACTTTCTTTTTAATTCAAAATTAAACCAAAGTCTATTAAATAATTAACTAATTAATTATTTAACACATATATATATTATCACACGTGTGTGACACGTGTCACAGTGACACGTGTCACTCACGCGAGCCACACGTGTGAATTCACACGTGTGGAACCCTCTTGGTCCGATTAACTCGTTTAATCATTTTCAAGCCTCAACTCATGTAACCAAGTTGTTGTGTGTGACCCTCTAGGTTCTCAATTCAATTAGCAGTGACCCTAATTAATTAATTCACTAATTAATTAATCAGTCCACAGATTAAACGACCATAGTCTAGCAACAGGTGTTTAACCCCTAGCTGAATTGGAATGTTCAGATTCGACAGAACCTTTAAGTCATTGATTCATGTGAGATACAATCCTCCTACTTACTATCTCTCAACCAAGATCTAGGGCAAGGGAATAATCAGAACCCTAATAATCTGGTCTTAAAGCTAAGTGCATTTCATATCCATTTGATCTCAATCCAAGAAACCCTTTTCTTGATGTCTTGATCTACTGCCTTGGCCAAGGACTCCATATGGCATATGAATGACTTACACAATAAGAGATCACCTTGCAAATGCAAGTGTAGGTCCTTTCTTGATTCTCATTCACTTTCATGAATCACTTGTGCAGCCCCAGCATAAGCCTTGAATCAGTTGTCTAAGGCGACACCCTTTAAAGCTTATACCTAAGACTACAGAGTTAACTCATAAAGTGACAAGGAACCTCAAGTCTAAGGATCAATTAATCACATCAATGACTCGTGAGATATTTCCTAATCTGGAAGTTTCCATTTCCTGAAATAGAAACTTCCTTTCCCATTTAGGAATGTTCTCACACGGGGCACCTCAGTGAACTTACTTATTAAAGTAAGCACCCTCATGTATCACGCACGTATCAACTATACACTTTGCACCTCCATGAAACAAGGTGGTCCTTCTTAAGGGCGTGATCCCACAAGCAAGCCTTAGAGGAGTCAGGTTGACACTCCCACTGTCTGTAGGACTCATCGGCTTGGAGTATTTTACTAATCATGACTTATGTGATATAGGGCTCGTTTCATGAACCATTTCACCTAAATGGTAGAGTCCTAAAGTCATCAGGATTAGGGGAGTTCTCATACATGCACAGCTAAAGTAAACACATACCAAACAAGAGCATATAAAGAAGTGTTGCCTCAATTCGTTATTTTATTCAAAGATTGTCTGTGATTACAATAAGGAAAAGTACAAAGCGGATATACAATCGGCTTTCTAGGGCACTATTCCTAACACTAAGATGTATGTGACAGCCCGGTTCGGGACCGGATCAATAAAGGTAAACTAAGGGCGACGTAAGGGCGTTTATAGAACTTGATCCGTATTTTAAATAAATCATATCATGCATCTCTACATGAATTGAGTGCTCAAATGTGATATTAGGTGACCAAAGGGGGGGAAACTACCTTTAAACCCTATAAGCACTACTTATTTCCGAACCAGCACTATACCGTTTTATTCAAGAGACCTCAAAGAACCTATACCTACTTTCTTGGAATTTTTCAACTCTCTTTTCAATGCTTTGAGGTTTCGTTTATGTGTCTAGAGCAATTTAAGAATTTATTTTCAAATAAGAATTCCCGTCGGTAAGAAATATTTCCTTCGTTAGAATGATTTAGCCCTTGAGATCATCACCATAACGTTCCTCGAATTTTTCTACATTTTTGGAAAGCCTTTCGGATCTTCAAATCTTATCCTAGTATTTATTTCATAATTTAATTAATTTTTGAAATTCAAGAAAATCAAATCTTCCGAAGCTTATAACTTTTAAACCGTACGTCCGATTTCGACCCGTGAGTAACCGTTTCGAAGCTAATTTTATTTCCTAGCTCTTGGACACTTTTCCAACTTCAAAAATACGCAGGAGAAAGGTGAAATTACCAGAATACCCCTGCTGTGACAATTATGTAAAGAAGGAAACCTATTTTTGGAAATTTCATAAAGTACCCCACCTTAAGTCCCTAAAATAAATATTATTTGCACTTTGGTCCTTCCCAACAACTATAAATAAGTGTGTTGGGGTCTCATTTTGTGCTCACTCCATTCTCTTCCTCTCCCCCTAGTGGCCGAACTCCTCCCCCCTTTTAAGGTTAGTTTTCTTATTTTTTTTATGTTTTAATTAGTTTAATTTATATTTTAATTTGTGTTTTATTTTATGTTTTAATTTATTTATTAATTATGCTATGTTTAGGATTTAATTTATGTTTTATTTTGTGCATGAATTACGTGATTTAATTTATGCTTTAATTATTCATGAATTATGAATTATATTTCTTATAGTATAGTTTATTATGAAATGTGTTACATAATTTAATTTTATGACAAATTAATTATGTGACAATTATGCTAGCATGTTATATGTTACATTTTAATTATTTTATGATCATACTTAAGTAATTTAATTTATTTCATGATTTAATTAAATGTTACATGTTATTTAATGTTACATAATTAAAGTATAACCTATAGTTTTAAATGTTACATGTTTAATTAACTGTTACATATAATTATACTTGACCAATTGATATATGTTATGGTATGCATGTATAATATACGTATACGTATTTGATTCCAATACGTATAAATACGTGTATACTTTCGTATAAATACTATGTGTATTTCCCTAATAAATACGTATGTACTTTGTATAAATACCGTATGTATTGTAGTATAAATACCACATGTATTCTTGTATAAATACTGTATGTACCTTGTATAAATACTGTATAAATACGGTAGGTATCCCCGTATAAATACCGTATACATACAGTATAAATACCGTATACATACTATATAAATACACGTATACATACAGTATAAGTACAGTATACATACAGTATATATACCGTATACTTGAATAGTGACCTTTGACCCTTGACCTTTGACTTTGACTTTGACCTTGACCAAGAATTTTGACTTTTAACCTAATTGATCATTTCAAAGAGACGAATTCAACGGTCAAAGCCTTTTTCGAAAATTCTCAAAAAAAAGGGATCAAAGTAGACTTCAAAGTTCACATTGGGGTTGTTCTAAGACCCTAAGAACATACCCCTAAGCTTTTGATACGAACTTTCTAATGAGACTAATCGTTTGCCCGAATTCTTTCTTCGGGAAAGATTATCCCTTGTTTAAATGTGTCGTATTCTTTTCAATCTTACACTTCAATACTTGACTACCCGCACTCAATCATGCATCATTAATCATGTGTGGGACTCAGACCCTTAAGCTCATAGTAGTCTGTCACTTACAGGAGATAATACCGAGTTCTGGGATCCGCAGGGTACTGTGTGAACCCTGTCTTCTACCAACTATCAGCTTATCTAAATAAATAGGTGAGGTTTAAACTATTTCAACTGGAACCATTAATATTCCTTCATTTTCAAATGATTTCAAAATCAACGCCTTCGGGTGCAAAGATTCCTATCTTTCAAGTTAACGTTCTCCCGTTTGGGACAATGCTTCGAGTTTAAAGTCAATGATCTCTGATATACGTTCTGTTCACTGTTATACTGCTTTGATTAAAGGTTCAATCATCTGAACTCTGTGTGCTTATGCACCTTTGTTATTCTGAAAGCAAGCTTTGGAAACTTTGTTATGTTTGGGCCCTGGCGGTATGGTTAGTAGTAGACCGGGAGGCGTTCGCCAATGGCTACTATGATACTGGCTGCCGTAATGACCTTGATGATGGTTTAATCGGAGGTTCGTTACTCCACATCGAAGGTCGGGAGAGGTGGTAAATTCCTCCCGTTTTGCACGTCACCGCGGGGTAGCTCCCTGGGCGCGACAATAAGGGGAGAAGGGGGTGGTGCATGTGATTATGGGTGTCGGGGTCCTAACGAATCTCGATACCAACTTTGTAAATGTTTTGAGGAGTAAAGGATGGATATGGCCTAGCTTGCGGGCAAACTTTGGTTTTAAAGTCTGGTTCATACTTTTGGAAAATATCCCGTACCCTGTTCCCGTTTTAAAGTATATATGAACCAGAACCTCTGATGTGTGTGCTTGTGTGTGCTTGTGAAAAATCCCATTTTAAGATAAAAGAGTTTCTTTCCGGTTTGAGGAAAGTCGCTAAGAAAGTCTTTCAAAACCCTTCCAGTCCAATTACTCTTTCTTACTGCAAATTACCTCACTTAGTCCCTTTGACTAATACCACTACCCTGTTTTCTGACCTCATGGTTTCAGGTAGGCAGCCCGGCGCTTCCTAGAGGTATCTTGAAGCTGTAGGAGGTCTTTTGTTAAGGCAGGATTGCTAGTTACTTTTCCTTTGTCCTGCATAGTCGTGGTTACCTCTATCTTTACGTTGCATGTTTTACTATGAGAACTTGTTCAGGCTACGACCTGAATTACTTGGACTCCGTTTTTATTATGTTCCTTTGTTTTCCTATTGAACTAAGGTTTTATGTTAATAATATGGCTACTTGTTTCTGTGGTTATGCATATACTACTGTGTTGCATTCATGTTTCCAAAAGTTTAAAATTATTCTGGAATTCTGCTGCGTTGGCAACACTGGTTACTCTGATCTTTGTTATGTTCTGTCCGTTCGCCGAAGTATCTCTCGAGTAATAAAGCTTCCCAGTTACTTGGGTGATACAACGGTGCGGGGTTGTGGCGTTCCCGGAACGCCGAGATACCACACCCCCGCAATATAGCTCAGTCCACATATGAAATGGATGATCCGTACATGAACTAAGACTATAGCGAACGGATTACAATGCAAGAAATAATCTAGCTAGGCGGGACTAGACCCCAATTCAATTCGATCCAATACATGAAAATTCGAAAGCGGAAGTATAAACACTAATATTTCATTATCATATACGAAATTTCCAAATGCTTATCCTATTCTAGCTCAAACATCAATATATTATCATCTCCAATATTCAATACATGTATAAGTCTCCAAAAGATTCATAACATTACAAATATGTATCAATAATATACAATGAACATGCTAGACTCAAAAGTAAAGACCTGACTCGACCCCGCCTAGCGCTCAACCTGCAAAACTGAAAATGTGAGGTGTCAGTCTATGAAAGACTGAGCGAGGGGTTTATAAATAAATATTAGCGCAATTACCATGCAAGTCATATTCTTGGGTAAGGTTTTATAAAAGAGAAGCAATATAAGTTCAATAATAAAAATAACTCGCCCGAGATTACAACTAATCAATTTAACAAAACAACCATTATCACTTTAATTCAATCAGTGCCCCGACGAGTGAGGGCAATTCTCCAACCTTACTCCGACCGGGAACATTACCAATATTTAAATTATCAATGGTTAAGTGAGCATGCGAGTTTTTACAGTGCACAATAAGAAGTTTCAATTCCCTTCTTCCTCCGGTGATGGTGGGATTGCAAGGCCCCACCACCCAATCTCATTGGGCATAGGGTTAATAAGTCCCTATACCCGGAACTCCCTCCCCCACTAATCTCCTAGTGGGTTCAGGGGGCATCCCAAGGTTTGTGAGGATAGTGCAAGAGTTACCCGTCAGCCCTTGCTTCCTCGGTTGGCTCAATACACTACCCTCGGGCCCAAAGTGATCATGCGTTACTCGCCAAAACAGTCAATCAATCAATCAGTTCAATGGAATCAGTTGAAAATCGATAGATTTTGGAAAACTATAGATATATAGATACATTTTGGCTTAAATCATCACATATGGTTATATGGGTTTTATATGCCTTGAAATTAAACATCACCTGACGAGCCACGGAACAAGATAAGGATATAACAAAATGACCAAACGATCAATGATCTCGGCCCTGGAGAAGAACTGGACAAGAAAGGTAATAACGTGAACTCATGCGACAAGACTCAATATGAGACCAAGTATGACGCAGGGCAAAGCTCGTGTAACACCTTAATACCCAAACAAATTAGCAATCAAGGGACATTTAAACATGTATGAGAACCAATTAACAGTTAAGAGAGTAAATTAGTATCAAGAAATCATGTAGTCATAGCCTTCAATTAATTCAAGTTCAATTCGTGTAAGGCATGTAGTCACACAATGGCGTTTGAGCAATTAAGTACCAAGAAGTGTCAAGTAGGAGCATACTTATCAATTAATCAAGTATATATATCATATAATTCACATATGGGAGCCAAGAGAGTGAAAGGAATGGAATAAGAAAGGTTTTGGTAAAGTTTGGTAAAAACGGACAATTTTAGGAAACGTACAAGCTGAGGGAAAACTGGAATATCTTTAATTCTAGAATTGGGAATTGAGTTTTGTTTGTTGTGAATGAAACTAGACACAAAGACCTTTTCGAGAATATATGGCTCATTTCCTAGTTCAAAGCGAGGAGAAAATGGCATAAGCTTGAAGTTAAGCGAGTGTAGGTGGCCGGGAAAATAGCGACACGTAAAAGCATTGATCAGAACTCCCAAATGGGAAACAATATTTAGGTGATTCCAATTGGAGGTTATTCTAGACTTCAAAAAATTTCCAACGGTTCGAAAATCAGGTCAATTGGAGTTCGTCTGGGGGAGAAACGCCCATTTGAAAAATGGCCTAAAAACCCAAATGGGCGTTTGGGAGCTCTCGGGTCAAAATTCTTGGAAGTGAAACGGGAGTTTGGTAAATGAACTAAGGGGCCAAACGGGTGTTTGTGTAATGCCCCGGTTCCAGATGAACAGGTAAGCACGCCACGTGTGAGATTTTGAGCGTAGGAATTTATTTTAATTCTTTAATTTCATAAAATTCTTACATGACATCTCATATTTTTATAAAATTCATGAAACATCATTTATATGAATTATGTGAATTCACATTAGTGGAAAATTATTTCAATCCATGGAAAAATATTTATTACGTAAAACAATTACCGAGGGTGCTTTAATTACCGAATTATCCCTACTTGATTCTCTTTCTAAACTGTAGGGACTTAATTGCATGATCTTTCACGGACCTAATTGATTATATTTCAAAACTATATATCCTTGATTGCATGACTTGGAAAATGGGAGGCTTGACTTGCAATTTGTGGCTTTTCACATAAACCAAAGAGATGAATCATGTAATATCATTTCTTCAATCTTTCTTGTCCATTTTTCATCAATATCCATCGGTGTTTTGCTTCTCTTCTCACCGAACCATTTCCACACACAAGGAAGAAGAGATTTCATCCTTTTCATCAAGATTTGCAAGAAAATACTCCAGCTTTTGGAGCTTTGCCATCATCTGCATCTTTCTTCTCCATTTCTTTAGCTCAAGGTGGGTGTAGGCATGAGGTTATGATTCTTGATCATTTATGGACTAGCTAGGGTTTGAGGAATCATAGATTATATGGATTACTTGTTATGTGACGCATGAATATATGATTTCTCCTTGATTTATAACATGAATTCTTGCCAAAATTTGAGATTATATATGAATATTATCATGAACTTGAACTTTGATTTCTTCATGATTTTGCATGATTTGTGTGTTCAAATGATATATTATCATCTCTTGAACTTGTATACATGCATATTTCCAGAAATAATAGCATTTGGGGATCTCTTGAACTTGTATACATGCATCTCTTGAACTTGTATACATGCATATTTCCAGAAACTTTGTTGCTTGGTTGTTCTTTCCCGTAGCAATCCCCTGTTTCTGCTCTGTTTTTCAGTTGCAGAAACTAGGAACGACCATTCCCAACCTCAAGGCATTGTGGGAACGGGCGTTCCCACTCTTTCAAACAAAATAGGCGGCCGAGCCTGGGAACGGCCGTTCCCATTTTGGCCTGAGTGCCGGAAGGGCCGTTCCCGCTTAAGGTGCGCTTTTAATTTGAAAAACGTTGGCACGTTTTTAAGGGCCATGGGAACGGCCCTTCCCATTTTCAATGGGAAGCCAGAACGGTCGTTCCCGTGCGTCTGGCAGAACAAAAGTTTCTGCATAAAATTACATTTTTAGCCCCATGATCCGATGATTTCTTTGACCCCGAATTGCTATTATATGATTGATTATGTACTGAAACAAGATGTTTTCATGCTACATCGTGATTTGCTCGTCATCTCGTTGGATTTCCGCCGTTCATCCTATTTGGTCCATTTTGAGTCATGTCTCACGTATACACATCGTGTTTGCACAGGTCACGAGGTTGTGGACGAGGAGCAGGCTCCGTAGAGCATATCCTTGTTGTGTTTTGTAAGAAAAGGTGAGGTTTTGTTCTAGGTACTTAGAACCCTACAACCTTTATGTGCTATTTTCGGCCAAAACGTATTATATCTATAAACGTTTTCCAAAATACAAATACTTCAAGCAAGCAAGCCATGATTATCATGATTTTCAAGCATGTTTGGCGAGTACATGATTGCACGTGGGCCCGAGGATAGTTCTTGAGCCAACCGGGAAAGCAAGGGCTGACGGGTAACTCCTGAGCTATTCTCACCTCATTGGGATCACCCCCGAAGCCACTAGGAGATTAGTGGTGGAAGGAGTTCCTTGTTTAGGGACTCATGTTCCCAATACACACCATGTCGTGGATAGTTGGGCCTTGCAAACCCACTATCACCCGGAGGAAGAAGGAGACTAGGGATGATTCTGGCATGTCGGGTTATCCTCGGGTTATTGCATGTTTCATGCATGAATATGTTATTTGAGCACTGAAGGAAACGTATGATCACGTATTGAATAAATCATGCAAGCACGTATTGTCACGTTTGGTGTAAAGGTTGGAGAATCGCCTTTACTCGCCGGGGCCACATGTTCATGAAATGATCAAGTTAAAAAGCTAAAGTGGTTAGTTGTAATCTCGGGTAAAGAATAAGTTTTCTTGAACTATATCTTTATTTCTTTTCCAAGTCTTCACCCGAGGCTACAACTTGCATGTAACGTGTGCTATATATATTTATTGCCCCTCACTCAGTTCGGCTCGAGGCACTATTGGAAGTTGGGTACTTCCGGCCGAGTTCTTCACCCTAGGGAGCACCGATGTTATTTGTAAAGAAGAAGGACGGAACTTTGAGAATGCGCATCGATTATCGGGAGTTAAACCGGATGACTATTAAGAACAAGTATCCCCTCCCACACATCGAGGAGTTATTCGATATACTTCAGGGTTCTAAAGTCTATTCAAAACTGGATTTAAGACAGGGATACTACCAGCTGCGGATCCGAGCGGAAGATATTCCTAAGACAGGATTCAATACTCGGTACGGGCATTACGAGTTCGTGGTTATGCCTTTTGGATTAACTAATGCCCCTGCAGCTTTCATGGATATGATGCACCGGATTTTCAGGCCTTTCCTCGACAAGTTTGTGGTGATATTTATCGATGATATTTTGGTATTCTCAAAATCAACCGAGGAGCACGCGAGGCATCTTAAGCTCGTTCTACAGACTTTAAAGGAGCATCAGTTATTTGCCATGTAACGCCACAACTTTTCAGTATTTTTAAAATAGCATATGTGTTTACTAATTTGCGCAAAATTAATTGGCTTTCAGTGTTTTTGTATTTAATTTTCATTGTTTAAATTGTTAAATAAGTGAGTAATTTAAATATATGTAATATTTGAATTGGAACTAATATGGATAACTTGTGTGCTCCGTAATCTCGCGTTTAAATTATGTAATTGCTTAAGTATCGCCTTTGCTAATTACTAATCGTTACTTTCATCAATTTTCCATTATGTGCATTTGTTATAATTTTATTAAATACTTTCAATGGATTCTTAATTTTAATTGAATTTCGGAATATTTGAAATCTCGAAACGATTTGCATTCACGTGACAAGTGGCGCGTCGTTACTATATGAAATGAATTCAAAATTTGGTGAAAATTTAATATGTTGTAGATATGTGTGTCATGAATGTGTACGTATGTTCGTTTTACGTTTTCGGATTTGTTTAATTGCATTTTAAACTAATTTGGTATGATTGGAACCAAACCGGGGGCTAACGAGCACTTAGCGCACCCTTGGTTCCGTATGTGATATTTTGAGCTTGGGAACTTGGAATCGAGTTCCGTCAACTCCGTTGAACTTGTAACGAATATTTGGGTTCAATAATTTTAACCTAATATTTTACTAAGATCATTTGGACTCCCGAAATTCAAACCGAAACGAGTGCAAATCGGCCACCCTTAACCATTTTCAACATATCTCCCTCAAACCTTGACCAAATTAACCATGGTTGGAGGCTATGGAACCCTAGTTAAACCCAATATCTGATCCTTATACCCCTAAACCGAAACAACCTTCACAAACAAGAGAATAATCAGCCCCAAGCTCTGCTCCAGTTTTATCCCGTCACAATGCCCAACCTTGGAGATTCAAGCTCAAATCTCTTTCATCTTTCATCCAATCTTCAAGGTGAGTTTAGGATTGTATTATACATTCAATATGCATCATTTTAAGCTATGCATCCCCAATTTTGAGCATGTGTAGGTGGGATTTTGAAGATAAGAAAAGTTAGGTTTTGAAGTCATGTGTTGATCTCTCTCATTCTTTGATGTTTTAAGTTGATTCCAAGCATGAATATGATTGTTTGAACTTCCTCTTTACATTCATGATCATGTATTTTGTGGTGGTTAAGTGTTTCATGAGTTTCCATTAATGAGATTTTGAAGAAAATATAAGAAATGACCACCTATTCTTCCATCTCAAGTTTGGTCACCTTGAAATCTTGTTTATATGTTAAGATGGAGTTGTTATATTGCATTTATGTGTCCATATTATACCTGAACTTGTTCATTGGAGGTTGGTTTGGTTCTGCTCTGTTTTTCGTGCTTTTTGGTTACTGAATACGGCCGGTCGCGGCCGCGATCGCGATTGGTGCAAAACCAGTCGCGGCCGCAACATGCGCATATCTGCTGCGTTGTTTTCTCTCAGGTCGCGCTCGCGACCTGATCTACTTGCATTTCAGGTCGCGCCCGCGTCCACTATACACATTTGCTCACGTTAATTGCATAAAATTGCATGAAAATTAGGATTTTATTCGGTCGCGACCGCGACCATTTCATGAGTAATTTGGGTCGCGCCCACGACCCCTGCGTGGCTGCATGAAAATTTATTTTTCAAACCCCATTTGCATGGCTTTATTGGATTGTTTTTGGTTCCTTCACTTCATTAACATGTCATATAATGTGTTATGTGTGTTATGAAGTTTTATAATTTTTCGTGAATTATTTTGCTAGTTGTGGCTTCATATGTCTTTAATGCTCCTAATGTATGCATGCATGGATCTTCTGCGTCTAAGTTGAACCCTAATTGCTTGCTATCTTTTATTTTATGACTTGTATGATATGTGTACACACTATATGACGCGTTATGCTTGTTATTTGGAATTCTTGGATTGATTTGGCTTGATCTATGAGAGATATGAACTTAAATGAATTTAAATGGTAAACGTATGCCTTGATGCTTCATGTTGGAATCTTAAGTGGCATCTTACTTCTTTTTAATAGCTTATATGAATTGTTTACATATTGTACTATGGGTTAAGCGTATTAATTGAATTTCTTAGATTAATTTGGTGATTATGAAGTGATGAACCTAAATGATTTTATATGAGTCTCGAAAGGAATGCGTTGAACGTTTTTATGTCTTTAAGACGTTGATTGTACACAAGAATGTTTCTATGACATGATATCATATCTTATACCCTCATATCATACTTATTGCATTGCCGTGCATCATATATGGTTCATTTGGGGTCTTGAGTCTCACGAACAAGTTACGTTGTCTTTTGCACAGTTTTCTCCAGGGCGGAGATGCCGGGTTCATAGGACACTTTCAAGTCTTCTTGTCTTCTTGGTTTTGTTCGGTAAGATGCATACAGGTGGGTTTCTCTACTATTTAGTTAAATGGCCCTATATACTCCCAATATGTAAAGTTTTCAGCCAAAGGTATATATGTATATAGAGTCGTTTTAAAGAGTAAATGATTTAAAAGTAAAGCCTTATTTTATGAACCCACCAAATGTTTTGGCGAGAGATGAATGAATGAATGAATGCACAGAATGGGGCCCAAGTGCTTGATGTGAGTGGGGACCCGAGGAGGCAAGGGCTGACGGTAAACCCTCACACTAGTCCCACTATTGAACGGCGGTACCGGACCTCGTCAGGAGATTGGCGGGGAAAGGGAGCTGAGTGCCATCTGGGGAGTCATGTAACCCCTTTTGGTCAATGATTGGATGGTTCGGGCCGATCACCCGCCCATCAACCCGGAGGAAGAAGGTGTATATGAACGATTGAATCGAATCGATTGATTGTGCATAAAGAATGACATGCATGAACGAATTAATGAATAAATGATTATTGAATTACACATGGTGTTAGTTGGAGTTGATGCACGCTCACTCGCCGGACCACAAAAGACCTAAAGAATGGAAATGAACGTTATAATCCCTTTTGATGACTTCTTTGTTTTACCCACTTGGGAACTGCTCTAAAACCCTCATTTGGGATTATAACTTGCATGTGAATGTTAAATATTGTTGTATACGTTATTTACGCCTCTTTTTATACCCACCAGTCTCGTATAGACTGAACCCGGTTTGTTTTCAGTTTCTTTGCAGGTTCGAGTGCTAGGCGGGGAGTCTAGTTCGTCAGGTCTATTGGTTAAGTTTGAGTCACTTCATCTGCATCTTGTAACTTTGATTGTGATTATGGATTTATGTTATGAACGAATTTTCGAGAACAGGTGGTTGTGCTAATTGAAACTGTTAGGTGGCTTGAAGTAGTACGAGATTATATGCTATGATTTTGCTTTGGCAATTATCCTTGTTCTTTTGATGTGGTTGCGAAGGTTTAGTTCCCGCCTAGCCTAAGGAGTGAGTGAGTCCCCGTTCGCCATGATCTAGCTCGGGTATGGATTGTCCATTTCATATTCGGGTCAGGTCTTGGTGCGGGGGATGTGGCACCTTTCCGGTTGGGGTGCTACATGCCAAATTCAGTAAGTGTAAATTTTGGATCGATCGGGTTGCTTTCTTGGGACATGTGATTTCGGGTAAAGGTTTCGAAGTCGATCCCTCAAAAATCGTGGCCGTGGTTAAGTGGGAGAAACCGAAGAATGCCTCGGAAGTTAGAATCTTCTTGGGATTGGCCGGTTATTATAGAAGGTTTGTTCAGGATTTTTCTAAAATTGCTGCATCGTTGACCCGATTGACAAAGAAAGATGTCAAGTTTGTCTGGGACGAGAACTGTGATCAAAGTTTCAACTTCTTGAAAGAGAAGTTAGTCTCAGCTCCGGTGTTAGCACTTCCCGAGGGTTCAGAGGAGTATGCAGTGTATACAGATGCTTCTAAGGAAGGCCTAGGGTATGCATGGACTCAGAAAGGAAAAGTATAGCCTACGCCTCCTGAAAGCTAAAGGATTATGAAAAGAATTATCCAACACACGACCTAGAGCTGGCAGCCGTGATCTTCGCTCTCGGGAAATGGAGACATTATCTTTATGGGACTTCCTTTGAGATTTTCACGGACCACAAGAGCCTCCAGTACTTATTCACGCAGAAGGACTTAAATATGAGGCAACGACGCTGGATGGAAAAGTTAGAAGATTATGATTGTACGATTAAGTATCATCCGGGAAAAGCCAACGTGGTCGCCGATGCACTTAGCAGGAAGGCGGGTGTATCCATTTTGGAAATAAAAGAAATTGAGGAAGTTGCTCGGATTGTTTTAAAGGCTCGGTTTCTAATATCACAATTCAGCTGGAATTGAAGTATCGGTTATTCGAGGCTCAGAATAACGATCCGGAAATTCAGAAGCTAGTAAGCAAAGCTAGGAATGATTCGGAGAGTCCTTTCGGGTTTGATGAGACCGGTTTACTTAGATTTAAAAATAGAGTGGCAGTAGCTGAAGAATTGAAACGGGTTCTACTTGAAGAAGCTCACAAGTCAGCTTATTCGATCCACCCGGGGGGGGGGAACAAATTGTATAAGGATTTGAAACAATACTATTGGTGGAACGGGATGAAAAGAGATGTCGCCGAGTATGTGAAACATTGTCTGACTTGTCAGAGGGTAAAAGCTGAGCATCAAAAGCCCGCGGGACTTCTATAACCGTTACCTATTCCCGAATGGAAGTGGGAACAAGTGATGATGGACTTTGTTTCTGGATTACCAAAGGTTAAAGGCGGGTTTGATGGAATTTGGGTAATCGTGGATAGATTCACCAAGTCTGCTCATTTTCTACCGGTCCGGATGTCTTATAAGATTCCAAAGTTGGCCGAGATCTATAACAGAGAGATTATCTGACTTCATGGCATTTCGGTGAGCATAGTTTCAGACCGAGACCCGAGGTTCACATCCAAGTTGTAGCAAGAATTACAGGCCGTTTTCGGGACGAGGCTCAAGTTCAATACAACATTTCACCCGCAAACAGACGGTCAAACAGAACGGTTAATCAGGTATTTGGAAGATCTACTTCGGGTGTGCGCGATGGATTTTCAGAATTATTGGCAAGAACAACTTCCTTTGATTGAATTTGCATATAATAACAACTTTTAGGCTTCAATCGGGATGGCTCCGTATGAGCTTCTTTATGGAAGGAAGTGGCAATCTCCGTTGTTCTTTGACTTGGAAGAGTGGAAATGGTCGAAACAAGAAGGGGTAAAGAAAGGTGAAAGGTTTGAGAAACCTTCCAAGGTCGTTTAGGATATGATTGAGAAGGTTTAGACAATTCAACAACGGATGAAAGCCGCGCAAAACGGAGGAAGCTACGTGGTTAAAGTCTTGGATCGGAAATCTTGGATCGGAAATTTCAGGAGTTGAGAAACCGGAGAATTCCCATAATTAAAGTTTTGTGCGAAGTGACAAAACGGAGGAAGCTACGTGGGAAACTGAAGATAAAATGAAACGGTTCCACTCGGAGTTGTTCACGCAAGACTAGAGAATCTGGGGACCAGATTCTTTCAAGGGGGGGAGAGTTGTAATGCCCCGGTTCCAGATGAACAGGAAAGCACGCCACGTGTGAGATTTTGAGCGTAGGAACTTATTTTAATTCTTTAATTTCATAAAATTCTTACGTGACATCTCATATTTTTATAAAATTCATGAAACATCATTTATATGAATTATGTGAATTCACATTAGTGGAAAATTCTGTCAAGCCATGGAAAAATATTTATTACGTAAAACAATTACCGAGGGTGCTTTAATTATCAAACTGTCCCTACTTGATTCTCTTTCTAAACTTTAGGGACTTAATTGCATGATCTTTCAAGGACCTAATTGATTATATTTCAAAACTATATATCCTTGATTGCATGACTTGGACAACGGGAGGCTTGACATGCAATTTGTGGCTTTTCACACAAACCAAAGAGATGAATCACGCAATATCATTTCTTCAAGCTTCCTTGTCCATTTTTCATCAATATCCATCGGTGCTTTGCTTCTTTTCTCACCGAACCATTTCCACAAACAAGGAAGAAGAGATTTCATCCTTTTCATCAAGATTTGCAAGAAAATACTCCAGGTTTTGGAGCTTTGTCATCATCTGCATCTTTCTTCTCCATTTCTTTAGCTCAAGGTGGGTGTAGGCATGAGGTTATGATTCTTGATCATTTATGGACTAGCTAGGGTTTGAGGAATCATGGATTATATCGATTAATTGTTATGTGATGCACGAATATATGATTTCTCCTGATTTATAGCATGAATTCTTGCCAAAATTTGAGATTATATATGAATATGATCATGAACTTGAACTTTGATTTCTTGATGATTTTGCATGATTTGTGTGTTCAAATGATATATTATCATCTCTTGAACTTGTATACATGCATATTTCCAGAATTAACAGCATTTGGGGATCAAACTTGAAACTTTGTTGTTTGGTTGTTCTTTCCCGTAGCAATCCCCTGTTTCTGCTCTGTTTTTCAGTTGCAGAAATTGGGAACGACCGTTCCCAACCTCAAGGCATTTTTAGCCCCATGATCCGATGATTTCTTTGACCCCGAATTGCTATTATATGATTGATTATGTACTGAAACAAGATGTTTTCATGCCACATTGTGATTTGCTGGTCATCTCGTTACATTTCCGCGGTTCGTCCTATTTGGTCCATTTTGAGTCATGTCTCACGTATACACGTCGTGTTTGCACAGGTCACGAGGTTGTGGACGAGGAGCAGGCTCCGTAGAGCATATCCTTGTTGTGTTTTGTAAGAAAAGGTGAGGTTTTGTTCTAGGTACTTAGAACCGTACAACCTTTATGTGCTATTTTCGGCCAAAACGTATTATATCTATAAACATTTTCCAAAATACAAATACTTCAAGCAAGCAAGCCATGATTATCATGATTTTCAAGCATGTTTGGCGAGTACATGATTGCACGTGGGCCCGAGGATAGTTCTTGAGCCAACCGGGAAAGCAAGGGCTGACGGGTAACTCTTGAGCAATTCTCACCTCATTGGGATCACCCCCGAAGCCACTAGGAGATTTGTGGTGGAAGGAGTTCCGTGTTCAGGGAGACATGTTCCCTATACACATCATGTCGTGGATAGTTGGGCCTTGCAAACCCACTATCACCCAAAATACCTTTATTGCATGTTTCAAGCATGAATGTGTTATTTTAGCACTAAAGGAAAGATATGATCATGTATTGAATAAATCATGCAAGCACGTATTGTGACGTTTGGTGTAAAGGTTGGAGAATCGCCCTGTAACACCCCAAACGGAGGATGCCACATCCCCCGCACTAAGACCCAGACCCGGTCACGAAATAGAAAGTCCATGCCCGAATCCGAATCATAGCGAACGGGAGACCAACTCACACCCTAGGCTAGGCGGATCTAACTTGACAAACTCAGAGTGTGGAAGCAATTAAAACCAACAACAATAGATAGCGGAAGCATAAAAAAAAAAAAAACAAACAAAACATGCAAAGCAGGTGACGGGTTCAACTAGCATAAATACCTAGTCCCGAATCAATTCATAACCCAACATAATAAACAGCATAAGTATTATCAAAGTATCTACTAACATCCAAATACTAGCTTACTAACCCCACACGGGTTTAAGTCTAAGTAGAACATAAACATAGCCTTCAAGTATGAAACCTAAATACATAACATAAATAAAGTATGCGACAAATGCATCCTAATACCAACTAGACTGACAAGTGTGACTCAGAAGACTCACTTCCGCCTAGCTCAAGCCAAAAGGAAACCTGCAAACTAAAAGATAAATGAGGTGTCAGTCAACTGACTGAGTGAGGGGGCTAACGCACACCCACAGTATATATATACAGAGCACAACACATATCAAAAGGGTGGACTCATGAACCGGGAATAGGTGTTGCATACCAAAGCGTTTCAAGCAAAACCCAAATATATATACATATATATACTTAGAAAACATTTTCAGAAACTCTATTCCGATTCATGATTCCCATAACATATCATACCATATGCTCGGCGAGTACGAGCTTCCAACCTCAACTCCTCATATCATAACAAAACAGAAATAACATACCAACCTCAACTCCGGGTGATGGTAGGGTTGCGCGACCCTAACCATCCATACGGTCGAGGGGAGTGCTGATTGCTACTCATACCCTCAGGACTCCGTTTCCCAACCAAACCTCCTGGTGGGTCCCGGTAGATCCTTTTCATACAGATGGAGACTACGCACAGGTATATCCCCGACGGCCCGATACCGTCCCGGGGGCTCCTTACCCGTAGCTCCTGGGCCCCATAACAGAACAGAACATAACATATACCAACTTTCATGGCAATCTCGCTACATAATCATAACATAACTGATTTTCGAAAATGGCTTATATATGCCTCAAAAACTGGTTTTTATAACATAACTTTTCAAAACAGCTTACATATGCTTTCATATCTAATTTTCCAAAACAGAGCTGATTCACAAGGTCATAAACATATCATATCCAGCACATACGTATCTATAATAGATATACTCGCATGCAAGGGTTGAAATCAGCATATTAAGGCCATAGGTCGCATAACTATACAAAATCCTAAACCTCACCTGAAAAACGACGAGACGTAGAAACTGAGAAGACGATGAAACTTGATCGGATTGTCTCCACCCTGGAGATCACTGTACAGAAAAGGGAATACAATGTACGCATGAGACACGACTCAGATATGAAACCAAGTAGGACGCACGACAATGATATGGGGTATCATGAAATGGTATGATATGTACAGGAAATATACAAGATGTTCATATGCACAATTAATATCCACATAGCAAGATAACATATAAAATGAAATGTACGTGTGATACGTGGTCATCAAATGCATACTTTAAGCAATTAAGTCATATGGGCTGTTAATTCAATCATGCTCGACAACCAACAACACAACTGAACCCATAACGCGTAACCATCTCTACCAATTGAAGTTAATTATAATTGTATCATTAGTCTAAGGTTAAACAATGAAGATAATATTTACTCAGGATCAAACCCCCCAATTTAACCCATTTAATCACTCAATTCCGTGAGGACCGAGCATCAAATGCGTAACCCCGTCATATAAATACGTAACACAGCCATCATTAAACAATTTGGGCTTCATTATTATAATATCCAACACAGTAGCATTAATGTATAATTGAAATTTAAATATTGTGCACTGATTATCTTATCAACTATTCAACTATAACAAACAAAATCTAATAACTCAAATTGTGTACTCTAAATACATTAACAAGGAATTGTGTAATTATATTCAAAGTTAGAATTTCGTAACATTTACATTCAGTTTTCATAATAAACAACTAAGGCACATAGGTACATATATATATATATATATATATATATATATATATGCATTCATACTATACACGAATTAAGAACTGATTTCACGTCAATCCCTAAAACTAATTTAGTTTGAGCAGTACACATTATCAAACTTACAGACAATGGAATTTCACCTTTAATTAATTAATCGCATTTAGATTAATAAATACGAGTTAGACATTAATTGAAATGCTTATTCCAAATCAACATAACCTCACAGTACCATGTTCCTTCGATCAATTGAGTTGTCAGCGTATAAGTCATTTCAATTTATAAACAGATACTTTCATTTCTTACATAGGCAGCATCTACAACAAAATCTGAAATTAAACCATTCCACATCACTTAAGAAATTTAAGAATGATATACATATATCAATACTCACGTAGGACACACGACATCACCCTTTTAACTTATTAAATTAATCAACAATCCCATTTATAACCATCAACATTGAATTGTATACCGTTATTACAATTGTCCAGAAATTAGCTCAAATCGAATTTCCCAATAATTTATAACCAAGAATTGTACAAAAATCTAGTTAAACGATTCAATTAAATTAAACGAACACTAATAAAATGTCCAGTATGGAATGTTGGTATGCAGATTCTGAAAGGAAACGAATGACCGACGGCAATACCAAAATCAGAGGAAGGAAGAACAGGAGGCTGAAGAGTGGTAGAGATCTGCGTCGGTGGCTGAGGCAGCGGCCAGTGTTGGAGCGGCGGCGATGGCTGAAACTCAAGCGGGGCGAGATGCGCAGCGGCGGAGGGTGGTGCGTCAAGTCGCAGATCTGGCGTGGAGAAGTTCGCCTAGTGAAATGACAGGGGTTGCTCGTCCTTCAGCAGCGGTGGTGGCTCTGAACTGCCGACTGCACGACAACCCTAGAGGAAGAGGGCTGCGCCGCTGCTTCTGAAGATGAGGGCCGAAAGGGGAAAGGAGTCGCTGGAGTGGTGCGCTCTGTGGCTCATCTTCCGGTTGAGGCAGAAACTAAGGAGAGAGAAGAAGGTTGAGGGTGGTGGTTGGCTAAAGCTGCAGTGGTGGAGGAGTGGCTGAGCTACCAGCGTGACGACCGAGACGGTGATGGTGGTGACGCAGCAACTGCTGTTCTGCTGTTGTAGAAGAAAGCAAAACGAGGAGAGGAGAAATGAATGAATGAGATGGGGCTAGGGTTCCACAATTTATCAGCCCCAAGTTTCATAAATTGCGGTCAGGTCCCTCAAGAATTGAAGTCGTTCGATTGAGTCCTCAGAGTTCAATATGATCAAATAAGTCCAATTCAAACATTTAAAATTACAAAAACAGTCCCACAAGAAATTTAGTTATGCGATTGAGTCCACAGATTTTAAGTAAGATTTAGATCAAGCCCAATTAAAGTTTCAATAATTATAAAAGCAGTACCAACTTATAATAATTATAAATTAGCCCACATAATTCGAATTAGAAAGCAAATAGGCACTAAGCATATGTTTCAATTAAGTCCACATATTTTCATAAGATTGCAATTGGGTCAATTAAACAATTAAAACATAAATAAAGCAATTCAAACACAAGAAGAGTTAAATAAATAACAATCTAATCGCACGAAAACGACATCGTATCTTGCTCCGAAAATGCGGGGTGTTACACGCCCTTACTCGCCGGGGCCACAAGTTCATGAAATGATCATGTTAAAATGCTAAAGTGATTAGTTGTAATCTCGGGTAAAGAGCAATTTTTCTTGAACTATATCTTTATTTCTTTTCCAAGTCTTCACCCGAGGCTACAACTTGCATGTAACGTGTGCTATATATATTTATTGCCCCTCACTCAGTCTTCGGTAGAGTGATACTTCACTTTTCAGGTACTTGTGAGCTTGGTCATGCTAGGCGGGAGTCCGGTCCAGTTTTGCATTTTCACGGGTCTAGCATTACACCTTTCATGTTTAGCTTTTGATGTAGCATGTATAGAACTTTTGGGAAAGACATGTCATGATAGCTGTTAGCATATTTTGAGTACTTGAGCATGTATATAGTATAAAGAGATGATAATGTATTGATAGTTAAGTTTGGTACCGATATGTATCTATATCGGTAAATATGGTACCTATACGTATTTATTGAATTGCTTCCACTTTTTTTATCATGTTTTCATGGTTTATGTTGGGGAGTGTCCCGCCTAGCGCGTTTCTTTTAATTGTCACCCGTTCGTTATAGTTTTGGTTTATGTACGGATTGTCCATTTCGTATGTGGATCGAGGCTATAGTGCGGGGGATGTAGTGCCTTGAGGTTAGGGTGCTACATTTTGGAAGTGTTCTGGGCGAAAAACAAGGCATATGTACGGGAATTGGCTCCCAAGCCTTCCCAACACCAAATCAATGCAAGAATCAACTTAAAACTAACACATAACATGTATGTAACTCATATATATCACTTAGGCATCAAAAGAACCAAGATATCATATATTAATTCATCAAAATCTTCATATGAAACCCTTATGTACACAAATGATCACCCAAGCTCAACTTCATGTAACTCATGATTAAGATGCACAAAACCAACCCAAGACCATCATATATGATTCATATAATCTCATGGAATGCAAAGAACCACAAAATCCTAACTTTGCTATCATGAATCGTCAAAGATATATGTATGCTCTCACCTTGAAGATGGAAGAGATGAAGGGGAAAACGAAAGATATGGTATGGAGCTTGATTCTTGGTGATTATGGAAGATAATCCTTGGCTTCTCTTTGCTTGGCTTGGATCGATATTGGAGGGAGGAGAGAAAGAGATGTTTGTGCTTTGTTCTTGTAAAAAGAATGAAGGAGGAAATGTATGTAGGTGTGTATATATTATATCGTGATTGAGGGAGGAAGAAAGGAAGGAAATTGCACAACAATCCTCCAAGAATTTAAGTGATGCATATAAGTTCTAACTCATGAAATGTGATCAATTAAATCCAAAGAAAGGTTCATGCAATTTAATCCTCAAATTATGGAAATAGATCAAGTAAAGTCATATAATCAATTAAGTCATGTTCGGCAATTAATTCACGTATCACTTAAATACAAATTATGCAATAATTCATGATTTGAGAATAATATCACATATATTTTCACATAAACATATAAGAATATTGTTCATATAATGTCACTTAATGTACAATAGGAAAAATTGCGGTGTTACATAATCACATAAAGCCACGTTTCAAACGTAAACGATAATTCTCAATTTATTTAATCATGCCTTACAAATTCATAACATACATTGGAGTACAAACTCAAGTTTACACACATTCATGGTTTAGAAATGTTACAAATAGATCCTTAGGCGATTCACATAAGTTTGGAATTAATACACAAACATCCCCTATGGTTTCTAACAACTTGATGTGAACCAACCCTTTGTTAACTAATTAAACATGATTCTCCAATAAGTAAATTAGACATACTCTCAACCCAAAGTCATGCATCC
Organism: Lantana camara; assembly: GCA_037501455.1. Classification (NCBI taxonomy): domain Eukaryota; kingdom Viridiplantae; phylum Streptophyta; class Magnoliopsida; order Lamiales; family Verbenaceae; genus Lantana; species Lantana camara. The sequence continues at coordinate 43,029,057 of CM074862.1, read as the reverse complement.
CAAAACAAGAAAACAACATGGTTTCACAAGTACTTATTCATGCTTCAAATCTATTCAACATAACTCATAAATCTCAAGGTTGCATAATACGAGGGTTACTAGAGTTATCACATTGTAGGGCAATTTATCCAAGGAAGTATTTATACAATTGCACAAGCAGGAGACAAACTAAATACAAATGTAACATTTATTGTCACTCAATACGAATATAGCATAAGAGAGGCTATAGAATAAATCAAGTTCAGATAGAGGGCATGTATCAACTATCAAATATAGCACCCGATAAAGGACAATCGATTTCTAACTTACCGTATTCACATTGGCACTCAAAGCAATTAGCATAGCAAGACATATACATATTAAATAATTGCATTCTAGCATATATCAACAAGTATCACAACCCGGTAATGACATCCAAACCAAAATGTATGAGTGTTATGCCATGAATGCAATCCGTACCTTTCACCGTAGTAATAAAGTCATGCTTATCGTCCTCTTGCCCTCCATTCAACGCATAAGCTCGAGCATAAGCGACGGGCCTCGTCCCATCACTCAGTCCCTTAGTCTTTGGTTTATCACAATACCTTGCTATGTGTCCGGTGCTCCCACAATTGTAACATTTCCTAAGCTTCTTCCAATAATTTTCCTCACGGTGAGTGATACTACTACAATGATCACAAGGTTTACGCCCTTGCGCAGCCAGTAGAGTCCCTTTTCCTTTTTCCTTGTTACCCATCATATGACCCTTATTCGGTAGAGGAGATTCAGAGAAAGAAAGAGGCATAGCTCTCTTGAAACTCAAACTAGAACAAGGATTAACAACATTCTTCCTAACTCCAATTCTTTGTTCCTCTGCTTCAACTTTCATAGCTAGCCCGGTAGCGGTGGCCCAATTGTTGATTCCTACCTGAGCGAAGGACCTTGTTATCTCCCCACGAAGCCCTTTCAATTTCCATTGATGCGATTCCCGATTACAATCCTTTGCCCAATGCTCTGAACTACCACAAGCGAAGCATTTCCCAAGCTTTCCCCAACATTCGTCTCTCTTACGGCGAATGTCGCCACGATGCTCATGCAAACCTCTAGTCCCCGGTCTATGACAATTCCTTACCAAATGTTTGGTGCTGCCACAGTTGAAACATCTGCCTTGTTTCCGCCAACAATTCTCCCCAAGGTGTGTAGCACAACCACAATGCTCACACGGGTCATGGCCCTTAGTAGCTTGAGGGGCCGGTACTTGAGATATGGAAATCTTAACAATGCCCTTCTTATCCATATGGTGGTCTCTCCTCTGATCGCAATCCTTAGCTTTATATTTTGGGTTACCACAACATATATAACACTTCCCGTGTCCCTTCCGGTAGTTATCCCCAAAGTGATTGGCGCTCCCATAGTGCCTGTATGAGTTTCGGCCCTTAATAGCGGAAGGGGTCGCTGATCCGGATGTAAAATTTTTCGTCCTTTTATCTCCTAACTCCTTATGTGGTACTCGGGGAGTCGAAGGTGCCATCAAAGCTGGTGATCTCTCAGACCCCAATCCGAAAATTACTCCTTTAGTTCGTAACCCTTGTTCCTTGACGGTGGGCGTAGGTGTCAATGCCGGAGGTGCCAATAAGGTTTGCGGTGCTTGTAGGAGTTGCAAAATCTGAATCATAATGGTAAGCAAATCATTGACATTCGGAGGCGACGGTAGTGGTGCATTTTGATTTTCTGTCGGAGAATCTTACTCATTTTGGCGTGTCGGAGAGCAATCACGGCTGCGTAGAGGCATCTTACACACAATCTTATCATGTATGCCTGGTGATTGGTCATATGCTCAAGTCACTCAATATCGAGCAAGCAATGTAATTGGCATAATCTAAAAGCGATAGTTAACAAGATATATGTAACGCCCCGACTTTTCAAATGTAAAGGTACGACGCATGTGTTTACAAACTTGCGCGAATTAATTGTCTTTACATGTTTATATTTAATTTTAGTATAAATTATTATTATATTATTTTATTATATTTTATTTTAATTTAATTGTATTTTAAAAATAATTCGTATTTTTAAGTATATATATATATATATATATATATATATATATTCTTTTATTATTGTTAATTTAATGATTAATGATAATTATGTTGTTAATTAAGCATTATGTTAATTAACCGTGCTTTAATTAATTAATCACGTTGACCTTAAAATATATTATTAATTTAATTTATTTTATTTAATATTAGAATTAATTCTTTGGATTTAAATTTTTACGCATGAATTTTAATGAATATGTGCATGAATTGCATGAAATGTGCATGGTTGTTTATTTTGTGCATCGTTCTTATATGAAATGATATTGAAATGTCGTGAAATTGTAGTATGTCGTAAATATATGTGTTATAAAAATGCCTATATGCTCGGTTTGTGTTTTCGAATTCATTTGATATGTTAACGAATTTAATTTGATTTGTGGAACCAAATCGGGGGCTAACGAGCATTTAGCGTACCCTTGGTTCTGAATTTAATATCTTGAGCTCGGGAACTCGGATTCGAGTGCCGTCAACTCCGCTGAACTCGTAACGAAAATTCGAGTTTAGTAAACTTAGCCTTATATTTTTCCAAAGTCATTTGAACCTCCGAAATTCAACCGAAAAACGAAACGGCGACCAAACTGACCTTTCTGTACAAAAATAGCCATATCTTACCCCAACTTAAACCAAATTAACCATGGTTTGATTCTATTGAACCCTAACTCAACCACCTAACCTGATGTATCATTCCCTAACCAAACCAACCCTCACACAATCCCCAAATATCAGCCAAAGTCACTGGAATTACAGTCAGTCCCGTAACCTAGCCTTCCTTAGAGATTTTGGAGCTCAAATCTCATCCAATCTTCATCCAATCAACAAGGTAAGCTTAGGGTTGTAATATATGTTCATTTCTGATCATTTTTATCCTTTCATTCCCAAATTTGAGGATGGTTTCATGAGGTTATGGGCTGATTTCGAAATAAGTGGTTTAGAGCAAAATTTGTTGATCTTATTCAATTCTTAATGGTTTTGATTGATTCCAAGCTTGAGAATGATTATTTTGACATCCTCATCTCATTTATGATCATTGATTTCATGGTGGTTGATGTATTAATGAGATATCATTTATGGCACTTTAGGAGATTCTCATGAAATGTCACGTATGACAGCTTTTCTTGGTTGAGCTTGTTTGGAACTGAATTATATGTTGAATTTGTGTTGCTTGGCTATGTATTTGATAGCCTAAATGACCTGAACTGAGTAGGATTAATTGAGAGCAGTCATACTCTGTTTTTCTCGAGATTTTGCCCTGTTTTGAACCGAAATTTTTGCTGTCAAAAAACTGTTGTGTTTCCTCCTTACTTTTGCTATTAATTTCATAGCTTTGTGGGATTGTTTTGGCTGAATTCTTGCTGTATTCCATGCCTTATATTGTTGCATATTTTGCTTGCATTTCTTGCTGGAGTTGCTGCCCTTTTTCTGCGTCATTTGCTGTCAAAACAGGGGATTATCTATTTCGCTGCATGTTTGAGACATGGGTGTGTCATTCTTCCTCTTACCAGCGTGTAACGGGGGTGCGAGTTGGGCTGGAATTTCTGTACCGGGACACGGGGGTGTCTCGGTTTGTGCTTAGTTGGTGACACGGGGGTGTCACCTTGTTATTTCAATTTTTGCCTGCGTTTCTTTTCTCCTATGTTTGCATACATACATGGGTTGCTGTATATATATATGTATTGTGTATGTACGTTGCATGCATGTAGACTTTGTTGAACTTAAATTGCATGCATGTATAATAATTATATATATATATATATATTTGTGTGTGCATGCATGGCTAGGTGTGTGTGTGCGTACATAGCTATATATATATATATATATATATATATATATATATACATAATTGTGTTTTAGAACTTAGATATTTTGCATGCATGATTGATTTACGTGTGCATAGCTATATGTTTATTATATAATTATTATATGTTTATTATTTATATACATTTATTTATATATATATATTTATTATATATTTTAAATATTAATTGATTTAATTCAATTTTTTAAATTAATTGATCACTATTTCGTGTATTTAATTTGCCGATTATTGATTGAACGTTTTATTTATTCTATTTCTAATTGTCAATATGAATATTATGTGTTATGGATATTAAATGAATTCCTAGATTAATTGATATGAAATATGAATTTATGAATTTATGAATTTGAATGAAATGATTGAATGAATGGTTTGATTATGTGCTTTAAATTCTTTAATAGTTCACATGAACATTTCCATGATATAATATGACCTCTTATGCATTCATGTCATATTCACTTCATTGTCGAGCGTCATATATGGTTATTTTGAGTCTCATACCTTTCTTTTGCACAGATTCGGGTTTGGTCGAAGACGAGGGCGAGCATTGAGACACTTGTGCCTTTCTTATGCTTTCAAAAAGGTGGGTTTTTCTTCTAATAGCTAAAACGACCCGATATATCCCTTATGTGCAAGATTTAAGCCAAATTTATATATTATATAAATCGAGTCATTTCATGTAAATGATTTCAAACGTATGACCCCTTTTATTTATGAAACCCTACCTTATGTTTTGGCGAGACATGATTATGATTGCATGGGCCCCGGGACTTCATATATGTGGCTAACCGAGGAAGCAAGGGCTGACGGGGATCCCATATACTAGTCCCAACCAAACTATGGTGATACCGGCCCTCGCTAGGAGGTTTAGCAAGGAATGGGAGCTGAGTGCCCTTGGGGGATTCATGTACCCCCATTGGCCTATGTATGAACCGGTGGCCGGGTCTTGCAAGCCCGTCCACCACCCGGAGGAAGAAGGTGTATATGAATGCTGATGATCATGATATGTATGAGCACAAAAGATATGTATGATAATGAATGAATAATTGATTATGATTACACGAGGTGCAGGTTGGAGATTATGCACGCCCACTCGCCGGGCCATAAACCCTTATGAACAATTATGAATAAATATGAACGTTGTAATCCCGTTGTTGTTTTCTTTTGTTTTAACCACTTGGGAAATTCTTGTCAAATTTCACACGGGATTAGGGCTTGCATGAATGTGTTTAAATTATGCGATATATATCTTATGCCTCGTTTTATACCCACTAGTCTCTTTCAGACTGAACCCGGTTTGTTTTCAGTTGTTTTGTGCAGGTATAGGAGTGCTAGGTGGGAATACAAGCCGTCTAGGTCTTGCATTTATGTTTAGCACTTCTTTTCAGCATCTCACACTCTTATTGCTCTTTTGTTTACGATCATTGTATGGAGCATTACGATTTTTGTAGGCCGTGTGGCCTTGGACACTTGAATGATTTTGTATATCCATTTTGGAGCTTGGTGGCTCATTGTATATATTATATGTTGTTCTTGCTTCCACGTTTCATTATAACTCTGATTCTATATTGTCTTGAGTTGAATGGTTTAAGGGTTAGTCCCGCCTAGCATAGCGTGTGTGTTGTGTCCCCGTTCGCCGTGGATTTGGCACGTGTATGGACTTCCATTTCATATACGGGTTGGGTCTCGGTGCGGGGGATGTGGTACCTTACACTCGGGTGCTACATCCTTATGTGGTATCAGAGCTTAGGGTTGCAAAACCCGGGCTCTAGTGTCGTGTTGAGTCAGTTAAGTCGTTCGACATTAGGAACAACTTGTCAATGTGTTGCATATGCATTGTTTACGTGTTTGTGTGCTTTAAATTTAGAATTTTAATCGAATTAATTGCACTTGCATGCATGGACTAAAAATAGCATGCATTTCAGTGTTTCTTGGACAGGATGCCTCCACGTAGACACCGTGAGAGATCTCCAGGGCACCGTCGTCATCATGACCGATCCCCTACGCCTCAACCACAACCACAAGCGCCTCCAATGGATATGGGGAACTTCATGGAAGCGGTTTTTAATTATGTTGAGCACCGGAGGGCTCAGGCTCCCCCACCACAACAAGCAGAACAACAAGTTCCCCCACCAAACCATAATAATAGAGATTCTCATGGGGTGTTTCTGAGCTACAACCCCCCTCGATTTTCCGGGTCTATCGATGATGCGGTGTCGGAGGGTTGGTTGATTCGATTGGAGAGCATATTTGGAGTCCGACAGTTCACTACGCAAGAGAGGGCTCAATTCGCCATATTCCAACTAGATGGCGATGCATATGAGTGGTGGAAAAGAACGAGAGAGAAACTCGAAGTGGATGGAGAGGAAGTGACTTGGGAGGTCTTCAAGAGAGAATTTAGAGAATGCTTTATACCGGAGGTAGTGAGAGAAAGGAAGGAGCAAGAGTCTATGGATTTAAAGCAAGGTGCGCGTACGGTGACTCAATATCTTGCCATATTTAATAGACTTGGGAAATATGCTCCTCATGTCACCCGGGATTAGAAGAGAAAGTCGAGGAAATTCATTGCGGGATTATGACAAGATTTGAGACATGGCCCAGCGGGTCACAAGTTTGTCTCCTTCGCAGATACGGTGCAAAGGGCATTGGGACAAGAAGAAGAATTCAAGAAGAAGGATCCGGTCTTTAGAGCTCCAATGGGAAGAGGTTCCGGATCGAATTCGGGAAAGAGGCCGATGATTCAAGATACTCCCCCTCCAAAAGGTCCGTTTAAGAAGCCTCGGTTTGGAGGACAAGGTTCTCAGGCCGCACCAACTCGACCAAAGGCTCTACCTATGGCACCGGCATCTACCAACTCACGCCCGGATGTACCTCCATGTACTTATTACGGGGGACCGACCCATACCTACAACAATTATCGAAGAAGGTTGAATTTGTGCCTCATATGTGGAAAAGGTGACCATATGGCGGATACCTGTCCCGACAAGAACCCCGGATTTCAGAAAGGAGTTCAAAGGCCAATGATTCAGGCTCGTGCTTATACCCTCGAGGGTGAGGAGCAAGATGCAGAGATTGATCCTACAGCTGTGGTGGAAGGTACTCTATGCATGCATAACATGAACATCCATGCACTCTTTGATCCGGGTGCCACGCATTCCTTTATTTCTTGTGATTTAGTTGCCACTTTGTGCTTGCCTATTATTTGTTTATCTTCTTGTTATTTGGTGAGTTCGCCACTTGGTGGGAGTCTTCAGACAGATCGGTTGGTTCGGGAGTGTTCAATTCTGATTGAAGGGAAAGAATATCCGGCTGATTTAATCGTTATGCCTATGAAGAGGTATGGAGTTATTTTGGGTATGGACTGGTTGTCCAGGCATCGGGCTAATGTTGATTGTTATGCGAAGAAGGTGATTTTGGGTAATGAATTGGCGATTGGTAGTGGCTCAAGATCGGTACCTCTCTTGTCTTATAAGGAAGCTCACAAGTTGATGAGAGAAGGAGCAACGGGATTTATTGCTTATCTTCTTAATAGGCCGAAAGATCAAGTCAAGTTGGAGGATACCGCGGTTGTTAAGGATTTTTCCAATGTGTTCCCGGAGAATTTGAGTTCTTTACCACCAGACCGTGAGATCGAATATGTTATCGACTTATATCCAGGATCCACACTGTATTCTAAGACTCCGTATCGGATGGCACCGGCCGAATTGAAGGAATTAAAGATTCAATTAGAGGAATTGCTCAGAGTTGGATATATACGGTCAAGTTCGTCACCTTGGGGTGCTCCGGTTCTCTTCGTTAAGAAAAAGGATGGAACTTTAAGAATGTGTATAGATTACCGGGAGCTTAATCGGATGACTGTAAAGAACAAGTATATTTTCCCCCATATTGAGAATTTATTCGACATGTTACAAGGTTCGGGAGTATAATCAAAATTGGATTTGAGACAAGGATACTATCAATTGAAGATCCGGGAAGAGGACATTCCGAAGACGGATTTAACACCCGGTATGGACACTATGAGTTCGTAGTGATGCCTTTTGGACTGACTAATGCTCCGGCTGCTTTTATGGATATGATGCATCGAATTTTTCGACCCTATTTGGATAAGTTTGTAGTGATATTCATCGATGATATTCTGGTTTATTCGAGAACTCCGGAGGAGCCAGGCACCTCAGAATTGTGTTGGACACCTTAAGAGAACATCGGTTGTATGCTAAGTTTAGCAAATGCGAGTTCTGGATTGATCGGGGAGCATTTTTGGGCCATATTATCTCAAGGAAAGGTTTGGAGTTAGATCCCTCTAAAATTGAGACGGCTATTCAATGGCAAAGCCCGAAAAATGCTTCAGAAGTGAGGAGTTTTTTGGGATTGGTAGGCTACTATCGGAGATTCGTTCAGCATTTCTCAAAAATTGCGGCTCCTTTAACCCGATTGAGTAAGAAGGCGGTTAAGTTTGAGTGGGACGAGGCATGTGAGGCTAGCTTTCAACTTTTAAAAGAAAAATTGACCACTGCCCCTATCTTAGCGCTTTCTGAAGGTACAGAAGGTTATACAGTTTATACGGATGCCTCAAAGGAAGGTTTGGGATGTGTGTTGATGCAAAATGAAAGGGTAATCACCTATGCCTCAAGGAAATTGAAAGATCATGAACAGAACTACCCCACTCATGATTTGGAATTATCGGCTGTGATCTTTGCTTTGGGTAAGTGGAGACACTATCTTTATGGAATTTTTGTTCGAGGTCTTTTCCGATCACAAGAGTCTCCAATACTTATTTTCACAAAAGGAATTGAATAAGAGACAACGGCGTTGGATGGAACTTTTAGCGGATTATGAGTGTACAATCCGATACCATCCCGGCAAAGCCAACTTGGTCGCGGATGCGCTTAGTAGGAAAGCTAGCGTGTCAATGTGAAAGTGGAAATTGGAGATGAGAATGAGTTGTTCAAACTGAGGGCTAGTATCCGGAATATTACAGTTCAACCAGATCTTAAATAGAGATTATTTGATGCTCAGAGGATTGATCCCGAGGTTCAGAAATTTGCTGAGAAAGCTCGAGCTGATTCAGAATGTCCGTTTGGGTTTGATGATACGAGACTTCTAAGATTCAAGAATAGAATTGTTATCCCGGAAGAGTTAAAAAGGATTATTCTTTAGGAAGCTCATCGGTCAGGGTATTCGATACATCCCAGAGGGAACAAAATGTATAAGGATCTAAAACAGTTCTATTGGTGGAATGGTTTGAAACGGGATGTTATCAACTTCGTGAAACACTGTAGGACCTGTCAAGTGGTAAAGGCAGAACATCAAAAGCCATCGGGGCTACTTCAACCATTGCCTATCCCGGTGTGGAAATGGGAACAAATAGCCATGGATTTTATTATGGGATTACCAAGAGCGAGAGGAGGTTTCGATGGAATTTGGGTTATAGTGGACAGGTTGACAAAATCAGCTCATTTCCTTGTTATCAGAATGTCGGATAAAGTGAGTAAATTGGCTAAGAGGTATAATGATGAGATTATTAGGCTTCATGGGGTACCTGTTAGCATTGTCTCGGATCGGGATCCCAGATTTACTTCACGGTTATGGCAAGAATTACAGAAGTTTTGGGAACAAGGCTTCAATTCAGCACAACTTTCCATTCTCAGACCGACGGACAATCAGCAAGGTTGATTAAGTATCTGGAGGACCTGTTGAGAGCATGTGCATTGGACTTTCAAAGCTCGTGGAATAAACAGTTGCCGTTAATCGAGTTCGCTTACAACAATAGCTATCAAGCCTCGATTGAATTGGCCCCTTATGAAGCTCTTTACGGATGAAAATGTCGATCACCGTTGTTCTTTGACTTGGAGGAATGGAATTAGACCAACAAGGAATGTGTTAAAAGAGGGGAGAAGAAGGAAAAACCCTCTAAGGTTGTACAAGAGGCTATTGAAAAGGTCCAGATAATTAGACAACGGATGAAGGCCGCTCAGGATCGACAAAAGAGTTATGCAGACCTTCGGAGAAAGAATTTGGAGTTTGAGATTGGAGATAGGGTTTTCTTAAAGGTATCTCCACGAAAAGGGTTCTCAAGGATTGGACGAGGAGGAAAATTAAACCCTCGGTATATGGGACCATATGAGATTCTAGAGAAGGTTGGGGATACGGCCTATCGATTGGACTTGCCTCCGAGTTTGACTGGAATTCATAACGCGTTTCATGTTTCACAACTCCGAAAATATTATCGAGACGAGTCCGAGGTTCTACCGGTTGAAGAAGTGGAATTAGAACCGGATCTCACCTTCGTTCAGAAGCCGATTAAGATATTGGATCGAAAATTTCAAGAACTTTGAAATCGGCGTATTCCACTAGTCAAGGTTCTTTGGAGAAGTGATAAAACCGAAGAGGCTACATGGGAGACGGAGGAAAAGATGAGAAAATTTCACCCCGATTTATTCCTAGGCGAGCAATGAATCCGAGGACGAATTCTTTTAAGGGGGAGAGATTGTAACGCCCCGACTTTTCAGACGTAAAGGTACGACGTATGTGTTTACAAACTTGCGCGAATTAATTGTCTTTCCACGTTTATATTTAATTTTAGTACAAATTATTATTATTTTATTTTATTATATTTTATTTTAATTTAAAAGTATTTTAAAAATAATTCGTATTTATAAGTATATATATATAGATATATTCTTTTATTATTTTTAATTTAATGATTAATGATAATTATGTTGTTAATTAAGCATTATGTCAATTAACCGTGCTTTAATTAATTAATCACGTTCTCCTTAAAATATATTATTAATTTAATTTATTTTATTTAATATCAGAATTAATTCTTTGGATTTAAATTTTTATGCATGAATTTTAATGAATATGTGCATGAATTGCATGAAATGTGCATGGTTGTTTATTTTGTGCATCGTTCTTATATGAAATGATATCGAAATTTCGTGAAATTGTAGTATGTCGTAAATATATGTGTTATGAACATGCCTATATGCTCGGTTTGTGTTTTCGAATTCATTTGATATGTTAACGAATTTAATTTGATTTGTGGAACCAAATCGGAGGCTAACGAGCACTTAGCGTACCCTTGGTTTCGAATTTAATATCTTGAGCTCGGGAACTCGGATTCGAGTTCCGTTAACTCCGCTGAACTCGAAACAAAAATTCGAGTTTAGTAAACTTAGCCTTATATTTTTTCAAAGTCATTTGAACTTCCGAAATCCAACCGAAAAATGAAACGGCGACCAAACTGACCTTGCTGTACAAAAATAGCCATATCTTACCCAAAATTTAACCAAATTAACCATGGTTTCATTCCACTGAACCCTAACTCAACCACCTAACCCTGATGTATCATGCCCTAACCAAACCAACCCTCACACAATCCCCAAATATCAGCCAAAGTCACTGGAATTACAGTCAGTCCCGTAACCTAGCCTTCCTTAGAGATCTTGGAGCTCAAATCTCATCCAATCTTCATCCAATCAACAAGGTAAGATTAGGGTTATAATATATGTTCATTTCTGATCATTTTCATCCTTTCATTCCCAAATTTGAGCATGGTTTCATGAGGTTATGGGTTGATTTCGAAATAAGTGGTTTAGAGCAAAATTTGTTGATCTTATTCAATTCTTAATGTTTTTGATTGATTCCAAGCTTGAGAATGATTATTTTGACATCCTCATCTCATTTATTATCATTGATTTCATGTTGGTTGATGTATTAATGAGATATCATTTATGGCACTTTGGGAGATTCTCATGAAATGTCACGTATGACAGCTTTTCTTGGTTGAGCTTGTTTGGAACTGAATTATATGTTGAATTTGTGTTGATTGGCTGTGTATTTGATAGCCTAAATGACCTGAACTGAGTAGGATTAATTGAGAGCAGTCATACTCTGTTTTTCTCGAGATTTTGCCCTGTTTTGAACCGGAATTTTTGCTGTAAAAAAACTGATGTGTTTCCTCCTTGCTGTTGCTATTAATTTCATAGCTTTGTGGGATTGTTTTGGCTGAATTCTTGTTGTATTTCATGCCTTATATTGTTGCATATTTTGCTTGCATTTCATGCTGGAGTTGCTACCCTTTTTCTGCGTCATTTGCTGTCAAAACAGGGGATTATCTGTTTCACTGCATGTTTGAGACATGGGTGTGTCATTCTTCCTCTTACCAGCCTGTAACGGGGGTGCGAGTTGGGCTGGAATTTCTGTACCGGGACACGGGGGTGTCTCGGTTTGTGCTTAGTTGCTGACACGGGGGTGTCACCTTGTTATTTCAATTTTTGACTGCGTTTCTTTTCTCCTATGTTTGCATGCATGCATGGGTTGCTGTATATATATATGTATTGTGTATGTACATTGCGTGCATGGAGACTTTGTTGAACTTAAATTGCATGCATGTATAATAATTATATATATATATTTGTGTGTGCATGCATGGCTAGGTGTGTATGTGCGTGCATAGCTATATTTATATATATATATATATACATAATTGTGTTTTAGAACTTAGATATTTTGCATGCATGATTGAATTACGTGTATATATATACATATATATATATGTTTATTATGTAATTATTATATGTTTATTATATATATACATTTATTTATATATATTAATTATATATTTTAAATATTATTTGATTTAATTCAATTTTTGAAATTAATTGATCACTATTTCGCGTATTTAATTTGCCGATTATTGATTGAACGTTTTATTTATTCTATTTGTAATTGTGAATATGAATATTATGTGTTATGGATATTAAATGAATTCTTATATTAATTGATATGAAATATGAATTTATGAATTTATGAATTTGAATGAAATGATTGAATGAATGGTTTGATTATGTGCTTTAAATTCTTTAATAGTGCACATGAACATTTCCATGACATAATATGACCTCTTCTGCATTCATGTCATATCCACTTCATTGTCGAGCTTCATATATGGTCATTTTGGGTCTCATACCTTTCTTTTGCACAGATTCGGGTTTGGTCGGAGATGAGGGCGAGCATTGAGACGCTTGTGCCTTTCTTTTGCTTTGAAAAAGGTGGGTTTTTCTTCTAATAGCTAAAACGACCCGATATATCCCTTATGTGCAAGATTTAAGCCAAATTAGTATATTATATAAATCGAGTCATTTCGTGTAAATGATTTTAAACGTATGACCCCTTTTATTTATGAAACCTACCTTATGTTTGGCGAGACATGATTATGATTGCACGGGCCCCGGGACATATTTTATGTGGCTAACCGAGGAAGCAAGGGCTGACGGGGATCCCATTTACTAGTCCCAACCAAACTACGGTGATACCGGCCCTCGCTAGGAGGTTTAGCGAGGAATGGGAGCTGAGTGCCCTTGGGGGATTCATATACCCCCATTGGCCTATGTATGAACCGGTGGCCGGGTCTTGCAAGCCCATCCACCACCTGGAGGAAGAAGGTGTATATGAATGATTATGATCATGATATGTATGAGCCCAAAAGATATGTATGATAATGAATGAATAATTGATTATGATTACACGAGGTGTACGTTGGAGATTGTGCATGCCCACTCGTCGGGCCATAAACCCTTCTGAACAATTATGAATGAATATGAACGTCGTAATCCCGTTGTTGTTTTCTTTTGTTTTAACCACTTGGGAAATTCTTGTCAAACTTCACACGGGATTAGGGCTTGCATGAATGTGTTTAAATTATGCGATATATATATTATGCCTCGTTTTATACCTACCAGTCTCTTTTAGACTGAACCCGATTTGTTTTCAGTTGTTTTGTGCAGGTATAGGAGTGCTAGGCGGGAATACAAGTCGTCTAGGTCTTGCATTTATGTTTAGCACTTCTTTTCAGCGTCTCACACTCTTATTGCTCTTTTGTTTATGATCATTGTATGGTGCGTTATGATTTTTGTAGGCCGTGTGCCCTTGCACGCTTGAATGATTTTGTATATCCATTTTGGAGCATGGTGGCTCATTGTATATATTATATGTAACACCCCGGAGCGAAGGGCGCCACATCCCCCGCACCGTAACCCAACACGTGAAGCGAAATGGGAACTCCGACCACGTATCAAGCCACGGCGAACGGGTGACAAACAAAAATCCAACCTTAGCTAGGCGGTCTAGACCCTACTCAGAGCACGCAATAAAATAAATAACGAATGCCGAAGCCCCAGATTCTCATAAAGCAAATAAACATACTCGAGACATATCGAAATTTCGATTCAAGTTATACAAACTTTTACAATTTCGAATTTAAATCCTAACTTAACAAAATGCATACATAAACAAAATACAATGCAAGTGACTCAAGCTCTCCCAAAATAAAGACTTAAAGACAACCGCCTAGCTCCAACTCCTCAGAACGAATACCTGCAAATTCAAATCAAAGTGGGAAAAGATAGAAATAATGAGGGTCAGTCTTAGAGACTGGTGAGGGGGCTAACACACGTACTCATACATATACATAGGAGCAAAGCATTTACAAAGCTGAGAGGGATTCGTGAACCGGGCGTGGTTTTTGCATTCTAAGACATTTAACTCGTAGTAATATATATAAAGAAAGAAGTTTGGGGCCGAATGCCAAATTCAGTCAGATTTTAGAGTTTAGAAATCCGTCCCCGTTTCACGACCATAAACGAAGACATAACGAACTGAAAGCTTAAATCCATCAGACTTACTTACTCCATACACCAAGGCGAATCGAAAACAAAAGAAATCATAACCCTACTCCACCCCAACACCGTTTTGGGGAGAGAGGTGCCCCTCTCAACCCCCACTAATAAACTGAATGAGACGGGGGATCAGCCCGCTCCTACGACGGGTCACTAAGCACACCGCCGGCTCAAGAAGACCCGTCTTCCCCTCGACCTCCCGAGGATGGGCGAAGTCTCCCTTTTGTGGAGTCGTGTTGATAGAGCCCGGCGACCCCATGGCCGACCCGGGATCACATACCACTTCTCCGGGGCCCAAACTTACACTTACACTTATACTTGCACTTATCACACTTACCATACGAAGTTTATCCACAAATCTTGTCACGCAAACACACACACACACTCTTAACAAAGTTTGTCAAAACAAAAGAAAATAGAGCTTATATACTTATAAAAGCGTTTTCAAATTCTCAAGACAAACGGGACAAATCCCACAAAATATGTATCCAAACACACATATATATATATATATACATATATAGATCCCATGCGGGTTCGAAATTCAATTAGGGTCTTAGGTCATCATAACTAAAAGGAAAGAAAACCTCACCTGGACGACCAATCCGAACAAAACGGACCAAAAGGAGTCAAACGAACCACTTCCTCACATCGAAACGAACCTAAGAACAAAGCAAAGAGCAAGAGGCAAACTTAGACTTAAAATGAACCATATTGACGCTCGGCGAATGCATATGAATGCAAGTGATACGTATGGAGCTTAACAAATTGACATATAATGCATATGAGTTCATTTTAAGGAATAAGTCTCATAAATCATATCAAACAGATTCATAAATTTCATATAACGATCATATCGTACTATACAACATGTTATCAAAGCATTCATAGCATAGAAGGAGCAAAGAATGATCATGCAAGGCATATAAATGAGACAGAAGGTCATAAACGCACGTTAAAAGAGCATATCACACATATGAAGCCATAATTCAAAAACGAGCACATAAATCAAATCATAAATTCATATAACATAAGTTAACACATAATAAGTTAAGCTAACAATGCATATAGGCCACAAACGGGACAAGGAAAAGCAACGAAAAGCAAGGGAACGAAAAAGAGTTACACTTACAAATCAAACCGAGGGGAATGACACGCCCGTGTCATCCCAGAAGCCTAAACTGAGACACCCCCGTGTCTCAGTACAGGTGGGAAACAAAGCTAGAAAAAGGGGGTGACACGCCCGTGTCACTCCCAAAGAACAAACTGAGACACGGGGGTGTCTCGGTACAGAGGTGAAAAGGGGCGAAAAGGGCTGACAGCTGCCGTTAAAAAGCGGAAGAAAGCAAAGAGCAAATCAAGGGCTGAAAGAGAGGGAATTACTCAGGTGTCAAATACACACATAACATGAATGAAATACACATAAAAGAATCACATTACAAGGCCAAAGAATGAAGCAACAAAGATCATTCAAATCAAGCAACGAAAACCGGACAAAGAAGAGCATACCATGCATTCATGCCATGATCACCAACTTAGGGGTTGAGTTTGGAGTTAAAAGTTTGGGGAATGAATGCTAACATGTAAAGAAACTAATATACTCCATGTATATGCAAATTGACACGAATTGGAGCACATTAGAACCATCAAATGATCACAAAAATGCAACACCAGCAGTTTAGTTCGCCCATGCCGACAAACAGGCCATGCACTTCAAATTTGAGGTCAAGATGCAAGTTAAAAACTAGGAAAGGCCAAACTAACATAAAGAGCAACTCATATACTTCATGCTCATGCAAATTCACACAAAAATAAGTACAAGAGATCAACCAAATACTTTAAGTATCACAGCAGCAGTTAGGTTTGCACATAACATACAAACAAGCTTCATGTTGTGGTTTAGGAGCTGAAAATGGATCTAAAAACTTGCAAGAGAAGGGCTAACATGTAAAGCAATTAGTGTAAAACATCTCCACGAAATTCACACGAATTGGAAGCCATTAACTCAAGAACCAAAGCACAAATCTACACAGCAGTTCCAAAACAGGGGAGCAGTTTTTAAGGTTCAAGAACTCAAGTTTGCAGCCATAATAAAGCATGAATTCAGGGCAAAACGAAGCATATTCATAGAACAACATGTATAATACATAATCAAGCATTAGCACACGAAATTGGAGGCAAGAATTCCAACATTTGGTCTCAAAAACATGACAGCAGTCCAGTGAAAAAGAGCAGATTTGCAGCAGTTCGGTTTTCAAGTTTCATGGCCAAAAACTCAAAGTTTCACTCATGTTATCAATGGTAGATCATATATTACACAACTAACATGAAGTATAAGTCATATATTGAGGTTAAGAAGCTCAAATAATCAGTTAACATGCATCAAACCTCCATAAAACTCAATCTAAGACAAGGATTCAAAAAATGAAGTTTAACCCTAACTATTCATGCAAGCCTCCATTCCCTTATTAAATCTTACGCATTTCATGAATTTCAAGGATCAAATGAAGCATATAAGAGAGGAGAATACATAAATATACTTAGATTTAAGATATGAAGAAGTATGGAGAAGATTTGTCTTCAATATCTCAAGATATGGAAGGGGCTTCTTTCTTCTTCTTTCTTTCTTCATTTCAGCAGCTTTTTCCTTCTCTTGGGGGTGAGGAGCACGAAATGCTGCTGATAGGGAGAGAGAGGGATGAATCAAGGTCATGTAAACCAATGTTAAAGGTTTGAGTATGGTTAAATTGGGCCCACAAGTCCAAGACTAGTTAAAGAAGGTGGCTTTAGCACATGCTGTTCGTTATGGGCGAAAAACGAGGGTCTAAATGGGCTTAGAAAAATACAAAATCAGGTTTCTTGGTTTCATCTCTTCGTTACGAGTCCGACGCTTCTTCCGGAATTCGAATCCGAATTCCCGAACTCAAGTTATGGCCTCCGGAACACAAGGCGCGCTAAAACTAGTTAGGCCCTCATGTCCCTCGTCAAATACTTAAGGTTTAAAACCTCGACAATCGAACACGAAAACTTAAAACGAGCATGCAAACACATTCATAACTCACATATATCATGCATATCAACATTTCACAAAAATCGGAATTGAATTCCGACACATAACGAGCAATCTTCGAGCACGCAAAGTAAAACGTTTAAAAATTCAAAGTTCAAGAATATAAACAATTAATTTCATATCAATTCAAATAATCATATAAGCATTAAAATAACATTCAAATACGTAATTAAATAATTTAAAGCACATAAAACCCTCTCGTTACGGCGTACCTGGAAATCCGAACGATCGGGATGTTACATTATATGTTGTTCTGGCTTCCGCGTTTCATTATAACTCTGATTCTATATTGTCTTGAGTTGAATGGTTTAAGGGTTAGTCCCGCCTAGCATAGCGTGTGTGTTGTGTCCTCGTTCGCCTTAGATTTGGCACGTGTATGGACTTCCATTTCATATACGGGTCGGGTCTCGGTGCCGGGGATGTGGTACCTTACGCTCGGGTGCTACAATATATATCATAAGGACGTTCACATATGAAAACAAACCAACACAAAAGCACCAAGTTAATTAAGTGCAACAAGGTAGTTACAAGTTAGGTGATATAAGCAAGTAGTTAACAAAAGGCCACAATAGAAACAACATATTCAATCCAAGATGCTCATGTAGTGTAAGAGCAATTAGGTTAATCAACAATATAGCATATGCAAAATGAATCACTTTAAAACACATAAGCAAGTTATTCCTATTGTCGTACGACCTAGACAACTCGAGAGGACTCAAGAGCCCGGTTTTGAACCTTCGGCTCTATACCAACCAAATAGGGGTGTAACGCCCCAAAACAAGGGCATCCACGCCTATCCCGCGCTGCGGACCTAGCTTGTATATAGAATTTCCATCCATATACCCGCCAAGTTCGAAGCAAGCGGTGACAAGCGGACAAGCTAGCTAGGCGGTGCTAGACTCCCAAAGCGAGTAAACGAACAAAAGTATGCGGAAGCTTAAATCAAATGGCATTCATCAAGATATAAGAATAATTTATCAAACATGTAAATGACCATCGCGGTCCAGCGTGTAATGCTCAAAGTACGGAATTTAAATCCACCTAAGTGACCATCACGGTCCAAACTAACATAATGATTCATCATACAAACTGAATCCATAAATCTGAAGGCAAAACGTAAAACATAAAGCATAGAACGACACAACGAGTACAAGCTAGACTTGACAACAACTCTCAAGCAAGACCCTGCCTAGCAAGACTCCAAAACACGACCTGCGGACGCGAAAGGTAAAGGAGATCAGTTCAAAAGGAACCGGTAAGGAGAAGTTTACATAATACAATATAAAATGTTCAATGCATGCTAAACCAAGGATTATTCATGATCCGAATGAGTTTTCCAAAACAGTCTAAGTTTTCAAAATACGGATCATAAACTACAAAACACCCGGCTCGGCGAGAACGAGCACTCCAACCAAACATCCGAATCTAAACCAAATTAAACCAATCCATCCTTAACGTCGTGATGTCGAGGGACGCAGCCCCCAAACATCGGTCCAAAACATTGGGAAGCAAGTCCTTGAACTCCACATTCCACCATCGGGTATACCTCATCCCCAACACTCTATCGGAACCGAAAATATCTCTTCGAAGTTGGGAACTTCGTAAGAGGTAACCGTCGGCCCTTGGCTTCCCGGTATCCCTACTTGTTCTATCCCCGAGCTCTTAAATCCAAAGCCAACCATGCAAGCGTCCCTGCAAGGTACCAAATCTCCATGCCACTTTCATAGCATGGGCCAAAACATCTCGCTACACACACGTATACATAATATCCAATAAAGTCTTAAATGCATTTTGGGTATCTATCCCGTATACCAAAACTCATACTTGTAAACCGCTTATCTTAAGCAAATATCAATACTATGAGCAAAGCTCATAAACTTGGCTTATACAGCCTATATATACATTTTTAAAACGGAAATTAAAACCATAAAACATAAGAGGCTTTAGGTGTCCACAGTTTTGAAAACATTTTATATATATAACTCCTCACCTTTACCACGAACCAACCGGAGAACCACCACAAGCAACTAAGTCGACTCGTCCGAAGACTCACCACCTAAACAAGACAAGCGTACCGACAAGTTGAGACACGACTCGAAACCAATTAAGACGACGCACGACTTTAAGAGAGAGTATACATGCTCAAGGTATGTAAATGACTGTCCAAGCATAGCATAAGTGTAGCAATGATGGTCAACAACATCATATAAGTTATATAGTAAGCTTCCAAGTCATAAGATAGCAACTAACAACATAAGAACCATACTTAGCACAATCTTACACATAATCGAGGCATGCAAGACATTATAATGCTTAGAAACATGACTCTATGTCATAAAGGAAGTCACACAATTTAATTAAACCCATAACTCAGTCAATTAAGATAACTTAAGCATGATTGAGGTATAAAGATCATAATATATGGTATGCATGAGATGTCACAACATATAACGAGGTCACAATACATTAGAGATATAATATAAATAGGTAAAGATCAAACGAGAGGTAAAACGAGTGAAACGAAACAAGAAAACAAGGCCAGGGACAATCCACGACCGTGGATTTTCCTTCAAAAAAGTTCTACCCTCGCGGATTTGGACCAGAAGCTACTGCCTGAAATCCACCCCCATGGATTTTTACACAGAAAATATCCACCCCGATGGATTCTGCCCAAAACTTAAAAAAAACGTGACAACAACTTCGAACTCGACGTGAATGAGTTCAAAACACCCCAAAACATGAAATTAAGATTCCAAAACCACAATTAAGCATCATAAATCATCAAGTTATATAATAAAGCACTTAGGAACATATAAACATCAAGAAAGCTAGCAATTCATACAAGAACTTCATCTTCTACAAGTTTCATGAAAGATTCAAGCATAACAATGGTGAAATTAACAATCATGCAAGAACTCAAAGGAATTAATCACATTCTTCATGGAATTGCTCAAGGAACAAGAATCAATCATCAAATCAAACTAAATCACACAAGAACGTAAACATGCAAGAATTCTCAAGAAAACTTCAAAGGTCATCAACGGAGGATTCTTCAAATAAGCATGAAACTCAAGGAAACCTATCCTATTCTTCATAAAAGCACATAAGGAACATGATTCCATTATCAAATCAAGTTAAAACAAGCTAGGGCATGGACATGCATAAGTTCTTATGAAAGCTTCAAAGTGCTTTAATGGTGAAATCTTCAAATGAACATGAAAACAAGAAATTCTTATATCAAATCGTTCCTAGCATCAAGATAAACATATTCCCATCATAAAATTTGGATTTAATCCATCTAACATGAACCCTAGATTCACATTCAAGTTTAAAGCTCCAAGGACACAAACCCATGAAAAGAGACCACAAATCTTACCTTGGGAGCTGGAAATTTTTGAGGGAATCTCGTTCTGTAGTCTTGAATCTCCAGCTTTAGTCTCCACTCTTGGCTCTTGAAGATGGCTTGAAGGTGGCTTGAAGTTCTTAAGAGAATATGAATAGACTTTGAAAGAGTGTTGGGAGAGAATAAATATGATTCTTGGAAAATAACATAACTTATGTTTGGTGTTTAGGATCTGATTTGGGTCAGCTGAATAAGATCATGGAGTGGGACATACGGGTCGGATTTAAGTGAAATTGGATCTCAAATTGGGTCAGAATTGAAATTGGGTCGCAGGTCAACATTTAGGCTTAAAAGGGTTGACTTTTCGTAAAATGGCCATAACTTCTTCGTCCGAATTCCAAATTGAGCGATTCAAAAACCCACGAACTCATAATCGAATTATCTACTCAAATTCATTAAGTTCTAACCAGTTCCTAGCTACGAAAATAAATTTACCATTCAGTCCCTAAATTATGCTTTAATGTCCAAACAAGCACATTGTTTCGTTTAATCATAAAACATGCTATGAAAGCTTAAAGGTAACAATACGAGCACATAATTATCAAGTCATGAAGCCACGTATCTCATTCGACTCACGTATTTCACATAAGCGCCTAATGGTTATCAAATTAAAGGATATCCGGATGACTGCTAGTCTTCAAGGGCCTTCTAACCCTAAGCCTTTTCAAGGAACAAAGCGACCTGTCGGATCCTTCTCTCAGGGAACCGACAAAAAACTAATGATGGCACCACAACAACAACAAAGGGCACCCCAGTAGTATGAAGCACCTCAGCCCACTCAAGAGGAGATAGTCTGTAAATACAGTAGCCGTAAGGGACACACTGAGGAAAATTATCATAAGAATAATGGTCAGTGTTATTGGTGTGGTTCCCTTGAGCACATACGGGAACACTGTGTTAGGAATAGTGCCCTAAAAGCCAATGTAATAGTCCGCTTTTGTAACGCCCGAGCGCGAGACGTCACATCCCCCGCACCATGACCCGACCCGTATAAGAAATGGATTTCCATACACGTGTCGAATCATAGCGAACGGAGACATACACACTTGCTAAGCCAGGCAGGACTAACCTATAACTTAAACCCCAACAACAACCACAAACAAACAGAGCAATAGAAAAGCGGAAGCAATCATTCCTATATTATATATTGAGCTAGATGCTCTAGGTACCAACATGTAATTCATATATTGAGCTATACGGTCTATGTGCCAATATTTAAGCCTGAATAAGATACATATAGGTACCATATACATGTACGCTCGTTACATAAATAAAATCCAAAAGTGATCATTAATGTGAGAGTATGAGTGTAACGAAAGAAAGGCTAGACACCATGCAAGACTCTCTTCAGACTTGTATCCCGCCTAGCATCCCTTCCTGCAAAAACAACTGAAACAACTCCGGGTTCAGTCTTAGACAGACTGGTGGGTATAAAAAGATAGGCGTAATATCATAATATTGCGGAATTTAAACACGTACATGCAAATTATAATCCTTATTCGAGGTTGTGAATCCTTTTTCCCAAGTGGGAAAATAAATACATCGAATAGGATCATAACAATTCATTTCATTCATTAGGTCATTCGTGGCCCGGCGAAAGGGCGTGCATTATCTCCAACGAACACCTCGTGTAATTCATTAATCATTCATTCATTCATTCGTTCATGCATTCTTTCTTTCGTGGACATTCATTAGATCATTCATTCGATCATTCATATACTCCTTTTTCCTCCGGGTAGGGAACGGGTTTGCAAGGCCCGAACCCTCATTCATTAATGCTAGAGGGGTACATGAATCCCCAAAAGCGCGGGTCCACTTTCAGTCACTAATCTCCTAGTGAAATCCAGGTTGTCGAAATTGTTGAAACTAGTATAAATGGATTCCCGTCAACCCAAGCTTCCCCGGTTCACCACTACACTAAGTCCCGGGCCCCCATTCATTGTGATCACTCATTCATTACTCGCCAAAACATTTGGTAGGATATTCAAGAAAAAGGCTTTCGTTTAAAACATTTGCTCATTAAACCTTGGTATAAATACCTATATAGGGTTTTGGCCAAAATCTTGCACATTAGGTGTTCGGGGTCATATTGTTAACTAATAGAAGAAAAACCCACCTGGTAGACAAAAAGAACCCGACAAAGCTCTCACTGCCCGACCTCGTCACCCACGGGATCAAGATCTGTGTGACAAAGGTAGTGAGACTCAATCATGACCACATTAGACGCTCGGCTATGCAATATCATGTTAAGGAATGCTTAAAATGCAATAATATGTTGAAATATGGTCATGAATGTCATAGAATCCAATTAAACACATAATTCAACAAGTTTGGTTCAATATACGATAAAATCGTATTCGTTCCCGTTCATATCGTTCATACTTTCATACTTGCATTCATAAGGTTATCAATATCTTAAATCAATCATAAAACATAGCTTTAATATAATCATGTTACATATACTCCACCATTACGAGCCATAAACGAGATAAAAGCAAGAAAAGAGGTTCCCCAAAGCTGCCATTTCAAATGACACGGCCGTGTTTAGTGTTCAAAGGAAACGGACACGGCCGTGTCCGAAGTTTAAAAATCCAAAAATTCAAAGTCGAGGGCTTGACACGGCCGTGTTGAGTTTTCAAAGGAATTGGACACGCCGTGTCCGAGGTTAAATTCAGAAAAATTCAAAGTCGAGAGCCCAACACGGCCGTGTCCATTTTCAGTTCAAAGCTGACACCGCCGTGTCAGCTCATCGTTTTGCCAAGAAAAACACAGCAAAAGCTCTGTTTCTCGAGGGAAAAGCTTTGCAAAACAGGGGCAGCCACAAGGAAGCGCTTATACACTCTTAGACATGCTTTCAATTCATATAATTCACATATATCATGCAATCCAATCATATATGCAAGAACTTATACATAAAGTTGGCAAAAGATCATCCAATAACAAGCTTTCATCCATGGAAGCTTCAAGCTCCATTAATGGGATATCATGCACTCAACATCAAACCTTAAATTTAAACATTTAAATAGGATAGAAAGTTCACAAGAATCATTTATCAAGCATCAAGTTTCACTTTAAACCATTAAAACCAAGGATCAAGTTCAAACCCTCAATTCAAGCTCATATTCACAACCTAAGAATCCTTCACTCATGCCAAGCTTTCCATAGATGAAAAGATAGAGGAGGAGATGGATAATATAAATCACCAATTACCTTGGAAGAAGATGGAAGATTGATTGATCTTGAGCTCAAAGTTTGAAGGTTCAACAAAGGAGGGTTTCTTGGAGCTTTTCTTGGTATCTTGAGGAGCTGCTGCTGATCGATGAAAAGGGAAGCATAAGGAAGGAATGAGAAGCTATCTCTAATATCTAGAATCATTCGGATAGGAGCCGGTTCGATCCAAGTCCGATTCGGTTAAGAAAATGGTTCAAAACAAGTTATAAAGTCGAGGTTGTGGAAAGATTCGTTGTCGAAGGTTCAAACGGTATCGAAAAAGTATAAGGTCAAGTTTAATGGATAGGTAACGTCGAAACAAGTTCAACGCCGGTGACAGATCTCGATATCGAGGTCCGAACCTCAAGATATTGCCAAAACCGTTCAGGGTTGCCTATATACAAATAGGTCCCTAAACTTTCAAAAAGTGGCAATTAAGCCCAAACCCAATTTCCAATTGAGTCCAAAACATTCTAATAAGTTACAATCAAGTCCACGAATCACACGAACAAGTAATTTCATTCAATTAACACCGAATTCAAAAAATTCACATTCTCACAATTTCGTTCATATATTCATAGCACACATTGGAATTCATATAAAATTTAAACAATTAAATCAAATTAGAAACGAATTCAATTAGCAAATCAAATTAATAAAATCATATAATTAAATAAAATGCGCACGTAACACTTACCGGCACGTGTGAAAACTCAGGGCGTTACAACCTCTCCCCCTTAAAGAGAATCCGTCCCCGGATTCAATGCTCGGTCGGAAACAACTCGGGATAGAACTTCTTCATTTTCTCTTCCGTTTCCCACGTGGCTTCTTCCGTCTTATCACTTCGCCACAACTCTTTCACCAAGGGAAACCGTCTGTTTTGAAGTTCTTGAAATTTCCGATCCAAAATCTTAACTGGTTTCTGAACGAAAGTGAGATTCGGTTCAAGCTCTGCTTCCTCAACCGGTATGATCACTGATTCATCGGGATAGTACTTCCGAACTTGTGATACATGGAAGACATTGTGAATACCCGTTAACCTTGGAGGCAAATCCAATCTATAAGCTGTATCTCCGATTCTCTCCAAAATTTCATAAGGTCCCAAATATCGGGGATTCAACTTTCCTCCTTTTCTAATTCGGGTAAATCCTTTCCGAGGTGAAGCTTTCAGGAATACCCTATCCCCAACTTCAAATTCAAGATCTTTCCTTCGCTTATCTGCATAACTTTTCTGTCGATCTGGAGCTGCTTTCATCCGTTGTCGAATAATCTGAACTTTTTCAATGGCATCCTGAATAGCTTTAGAAGGTTTATCTTTCCTTTCACCTCTTTGTACCCCTTCTTGCTTACTCCACTTCCATTCTTCCAAATCGAAAAAAAATGGGGATCGGCACTTTCTTCCATAAAGAAACTCATACGGTGCCATTTCTATAGAAGCTTGGTAACTATTATTGTAAGCGAACTCAATCAGTGGTAATTGTTCATTCTATGAACTCGAGAAGTCCAACGCACACGCCCTTAACATATCCTCAAGATATCTGATTGACCTTTCAGATTGCCCATCAGTCTGTAGATGAAAAGTTGTACTGAATTGGAGCTTAGTCCCTAGACACTTCTGTAACTCTTGCCAGAACTTGGAGGTGAATCTTGGATCCCTGTCTGAAACAATACTAGCTGGCACTCCATGTAACCGAACAACCTCATCACAATACCTCTTAGCCAACTTACCTATCTTATCTGACATCCGAACTGCAAGAAAATGCGCTGACTTAGTTAGCCTGTCCACGATTACCCAAATTCCATCTAATCCACCTTTCACTCTAGGTAAACCCGATACAAAATCCATTGCTATCTATTCCCATTTCCATTCGGGAATAGGTAGTGGCTGTAACAATCCTGACGGCTTCTGATGCTCAGCTTTCACTAACTGACAAGTCAGACAATGCTTCACATAATTCACCACATCTCTCTTCAACCCGTTCCACCAATAATACTGTTTCAAGTCCCGATACATCTTGTTTCCACCAGGATGTACTGAATACACAGTTTTATGAGCTTCATCCAAAATAGCTCTTCTCAATTCTGTTGGAACTACCACTCTGTCCTTAAATCGAAAGATTCCTGATAGGAATCAGGATGATGTGAATCATAAGACAAGGCCACACTTTGGTCCAACAAGGCCACACTTTGATCCAAATGATGATATGATCACAACTCCAGTTGGACCTATCACAAGGTCACGGTCCAAAAGAATGCAAGAAGAAGTTCAATCTCTTTTGATCCAAATAACTCAAGATTAGCTCCAAGAAGACAAGTATTTAGCTGGACCCAATCCACCTTGTTTCAATGTCTTAGTGATAGAATTTTAAGCCCAAATTGTGTTAAGTTTATTGTAATTTGGCCCTGAACTATTATATTATACTTTGGGCCATCTTTTTATTTATTTTGCATGCATTTCGATTAGGTTAAGCCCATTTTATTCAGCCTACAAGAAAAGTGACAGGATTAGCTTGTCTCTTTGAATTCTGAATTGTCTCTTAGAATTCCCATGCATGCATCTTTATATTCCAGCCTTGTAGTTCGAAATATTCAGTCAAAAAATGAATGAATTGTGATTTAAGTGAGTTATACTCACAAGTTCTTAGTTGAACGACACCGGAGTTTCAAACCTCCACCGGATAATGTCATTTCCCGACTCATTATAGTCGACGGGGTGCATTACTTATCAAATCTGATAGTGTTGGTTCCTTGCTCATTATAGCAAACGGGTCACACTCCTATAATTCAAATCTGATAGTGTTGGTTCCTTGCTCATTATAGCAAACGGGTCACACTCCTCTATTTTAACCTTGAAGTGGACGATCGAAAATCAAGAACTCCAAGTATTGGTATAGGGTTTCACAGCAAGTACGTGGAGTTCGTATCAATTCCCGTATCATCGAATCCAAACGGACACTCGGAGTCTGATCGAGCCTTCTCTATCAATTTCTGAATCTCAACATCCGTCCGTTGTGCCTCAAATATCTGTTGCCTTAACTCTGGACGTACTGAGATGTTACCAATACGAGCCTTTATCTTAACCAATTCCATTAGTTGTCCAATATTTACCTTCAAATTGGATACACTAGCCTTCCTGCTCAATGCATCCGCTACCACGTTAGCTTTACCCGGGTGATACTTAATCACACAATCATAGTCCTCGAGAGTCTCCATCCACCTTCGTTGCCTTCTATTCAAATCCTTCTGAGAGAATAAGTACTGAAGACTCTTGTGATTGGTGAAAATCTCAAAAGAAGTTCCATACAAGTAATGTCTCCACTTCCCTAAGGCAAAAATCACCGCTGCAAGTTCAAGGTCGTGAGTGGGATAATTCTTCTCATGCTCTTTCAATTTCCTAGAGGCATAAGCAATTACTCTCCCATTCTGCATCAAAACACAACCTAAGCCTTCATAGGAAGCATCCGTATACACCATAAAACCTTCAATACCATCCGGAAGTGCAAGTATCGGCGCAGAAGTTAACTTATCCTTCAAGAGCTGAAAACTAACTTCACACTTCTCATCCCACTTAAACTGAACCTCTTTCTTGGTTAATCGGGTTAACGGAGCCGCAATCTTAGAAAAATCCTTAACAAATCTTCGATAATAGCCGGCCAAACCCAAGAAACTTCGGATCTCAGAAACATTCTTAGGACTCTGCCACTGTGAAACTGCCTCTACTTTCGAAGGATCCACTTCTAATCCTTTGCTCGAAATAATATGTCCCAAGAAGCTCACCCTGTCAATCTAAAACTCGCATTTACTGAACTTGGCATAAAGCTGGTTATCTCTTAAAGTCTCCAATACCAATCTCAAATGCCGAGCATGATCCTCTTCTGACCTTGAGTATACCAAAATACCATCGATGAAGATCACAACAAACTTATCCAAATACGGCCGGAAAATCCGATGCATCATGTCCATAAAAGCTGCCGGCGCATTAGTTAATCCAAATGGCATCACCACGAATTCATAATGTCCATACCGGGCATTAAATCCTGTCTTAGGAATATCTTCCTCCTTGATCTTTAACTGATAATATCCTTGCCTTAAATCGAGCTTGGAATACACTCTTGACCCTTGTAACATGTTAAACAAATCCTCTATATTAGGCAATGGATATTTATTCTTTACAGTCATCCGATTCAACTCCCGGTAGTCAATGCACATCCTTAAAGTTCCATCTTTCTTCTTAACGAAGAGAACCGGCGCGCCCCACGGTGATGAACTCGGTTGAATATAACCATTCTTAAGAAGTTCTTCTAGCTGAACTTTTAACTCCTGTAACTCTGCCGGTGCCATCCGGTAAGGAGTCTTAGAAAAAGGTTCAGATCCCGGATATAAGTCTATTACAAATTCGATCTCTCGATCCGGAAGCAAAGAACCTAAAACTTCGGGAAACACCTCAAGATACTCCTTCACCACCTCTGTCTCTTCGAGTTTCGCCTGATCTTTCGGCTTATTCAAGATATAGGCAATAAATCCCGTTGCCCCATTCCTTATCAACTTATGAGCCTTAGTAAACGACAAAAGAGGGGTAATCTCTGATTCTTTCCCCACTGTCACTTCTTCTCCCAACTTAACTGTCTTGGTGAAACAATCAACCGTGGCGTGGTACCGAAACAACCAATCCATTCCCAGAATAGCCCCATATCTGTTCATCGGCATTACCACCAAATCTGCTCGATATTCTCTGCCTTCAAACCCAAACACACAATCTCTGACCACCTGATCCGTCTCAAGACTTCCACCCAACGGCGAACTCACCACGTAACAAGCATTTAAGCACGTAACAGGCAAACACAAAGTATCAATTAATTTGGAAGATATAAAAGAATGAGTAGCACCAGGGTCAAATAATGCATGTATGTTCATGTTATGGATGCATATCGTACCTTCCACCATAGCATTGGGATTGGCTTCCACATCCTGCTCTTCACCCGCAAGGGCATATGCACGAGCTGGGATCATTGGCCTCTGAGCTCCCGGTTGATAGCCTGGAGTCTTGTCTGGACAAGTATTGGCCATGTGTGTTGCCTTTCCACAAATCAAACACTGTCCCAACCTCCTTCTGCAAGTGTTGTAGGTGTGAGTAGGGCCTCCACAAAATAGACATGGTGACCTATCATGCCGAGGATCAGAAATAACCGGAGGTGCTTGTGGTTGTGGCGGTGCAGTCCCTACAGGTCGAAACTTCTTAGCTTGCCCTTGAAATGGCTGAGGAGGAGATACCATAGGCCTTTTCCCCTTTCCAAACCCTGATCCTTGTCCCATTTGCATACGAGGTAAGGGGTCCTTTTTCTTATACTCCTCTTCCAATACCAGAGCCCTTTGTATAGTGTCAGCAAAAGACTCAAAATTATGGCCTGCATGCTCGTACCTCAGATCCTGTCTCAATCCAGCTATGAACTTCTTTCCCTTTCTCTTTTCATCCCTTGTAATGTGAGGTGCATACTTACCAAGTCTATTGAAAAGAGATAGATACTGGGCCACCGTGCGAGTTCCTTGCTTCAAATCCATAAACACTTGTTCTTTTCTTTCTCGGACAACTTCAGGAACAAAAGCCTCTCTGAATTCCCTTACAAAGACTTCCCAATTGACTTCTTCTCCTTCCACCTCAAGCTTCTCTCTAGTACGTTCCCACCAATCATATGCCTCCCCATCCAGTTGGAAAATAGCAAATTGAGCTTTCTCTTGAGAGGTAAATTGTCTAACATTAAAAATCCTCTCAATCCGAGTGAGCCATCCTTCCGATATAGCATCATCTACCAAACCGGAAAATCTTGGAGGATTATAACTCAAAAACAACCCATGATGATCTCTCGGGTTATTTGGAGGAGGTGCTTGTTGTTCAGCCTGCGGTTGTACTGGAGGATCCTGAGCCCTTCTATGTTCCACGTAGTTATATACCGCCTCCATAAAGTGCTCCATACTCATAGGCGGCTGTGGAGGATTAGGAGAACGATCTCTATGATGATGATGATCCGGAGACCTTTCCCGATGACTTCTCGGAGGCATCCCGTTCACTCAAACACTAACATGCGTGCTAATTTTAGTTCATGCATGACAATGTATTAAATTCAATCAATCATTCAAGTCAAGAATCAAAGCACCTTATCATATAAAATGCAATGCTCCAAATTACAAGTAATTCCTACAGCCGAACGACCTACTGACTCAACACGACACTAGAACCCTGGTTTTGCAACCCTGGGCTCTGATACCACTCAAAGGATGTAACGCTTGAGCGCGAGACGTCACATCCCCCGCACCATGACCCGTCCCCCGCACCATGACCCGACCCGTATACGAAATGGATTTCCATACACGTGTCAAATCATAGCGAACTGAGACATACACACTCGCTAAGCCAGGCGGGACTAACCTATAACTTAAACCCCAACAACAACCACAAACAAACAGAGCAATAGAAAAGCGGAAGCAATCATTCCTATATTATATATTGAGCTAGATGCTCTAGGTACCAACATGTAATTCATATATTGAGCTATACGCTCTATGTACCAATATTTAAGCCTGAATAAGATACATATAGGTACCATATACATGTACGCTCGTTACATAAATAAAATCCAAAAGTCATCATTAATGTGAGAGTATGAGTGTAACGAAAGAAAGGCTAGACACCATGCAAGACTCTCTCTCAGACTTGTATCCCGCCTAGCATCCCTTCCTGCAAAAACAACTGAAACAACTCCGGGTTCAGTCTTAGACAGACTGGTGGGTATAAAAAGATAGGGGTAATATCATAATATTGCGGAATTTAAACACGTACATGCAAATTATAATCCTTATTCGAGGTTTTGAATCCTTTTTCCCAATTGGGAAAATAAATACATCGAATAGGATTATAACAATTCATTTGATTCATTAGGTCATTCGTGGCCCGGCGAGAGGGCGTGCATTATCTCCAACCACCACCTCGTGTAATTCATTAATCATTCATTCATTCATTCGTTCATGCATTCTTTCTTTCGTGCACATTCATTAGATCATTCATATACTCCTTTTTCCTCCGGGTAGGGAACGGGTTTGCAAGGCCCGAACCCTCATTCATTAATGCTAAAGGGGTACATGAATCCCCAAAAGCGTGGGTCCCCTTTCAGTCACTAATCTCCTAGTGAAATCCAGGTTGCCGAAATTGTTGGAACTAGTATAAATGGATTCCCGTCAGCCCAAGCTTCCCCGGTTCACCACTACACTAAGTCCCGGGCCCCTATTCATTGTGATCACTCATTCATTACTCGCCAAAACATTTGGTAGGATATTCAAGAAAAAGGCTTTCGTTTAAAACATTTGCTCATTAAAACTTGGTATAAATACCTATATAGGGTTTTGGCCAAAATCTTGCACATTAGGTGTTCGGGGTCATATTGTTAACTAATAGAAGAAAAACCCACCTTGTAGACAAAAAGAACCCGACAAAGCTCTCACTGCCCGACCTCGTCACCCACGGGATCAAGATCTGTGTGACAAAGGTAGTGTGAGACTCAATCATGACCACATTAGACGCTCGGCTATGCAATATCATGTTAAGGAATTCTTAAAATGCAATAATATGTTCAAATATGGTCATGAATGTCATAGAATCCAATTAAACACATAATTCAACAAGTTTCGTACAATATACGATAAAATCATATTCGTTCCCGTTCATATCGTTCATACTTTCATACTTGCATTCATAAGGTTATCAATATCTTAAATCAATCATAAAACACAGCTTTAATACAATCACGTTACATATACTCCACCATTACGAGCCATAAACGAGATAAAAGCAAGAAAATAGGTTCCCCAAAGCTGCCATTTCAAATGACACGGCCGTGATGAGTTTTCAAAGGAAACGGACACGGCCGTGTCCGAGGTTTAAAAATCCAAAAATTCAAAGTCGAGGGCTTGACACGGCCGTGTTGAGTTTTCAAAGGAATTGGACACGGCCGTGTCCGAGGTTAAATTCAGAAAAATTCAAAGTCGAGAGCCCAACACGAGCTTGTCCATTTTCAGTTCAAAGCTGACACGGCGTTTTGCCAAGAAAAACTGAGCAAAAGCTCTGTTTCTCGAGGGAAAAGCTTTACAAAATAGGGGCAGCCACAAGGAAGCTCTTATACACTCTTAGACATGCTTTCAATTCATATAATTCACATATATCATGCAATCTAATCATATATGCAAGAACTTATACATAAAGTTGGCAAAAGATCATCTAATAACAGGCTTTCATCCATGCAAGCTTCAAGCTCGATTAATGGCATATCATGCACTCAACATCAAACCTTAAATTTAAAGATGTAAATAGGATAGAAAGTTCACAAGAATCATTTATCAAGCATCAAGTTTCACTTTAAACCATTAAAACCAAGGATCAAGTTCAAACCCTCAATTCAAGCTCATATTCACAACCCAAGAATCCTTCACTCATGCCAAGGTTTCCATAGATGAAAAGATAGAGGAGGAAATGGAGAATATAAATCACCAATTACCTTGGAAGAAGATGGAAGATTGATTGATCTTGAGCTCAAAGTTTGAAGGTTCAACAAAGGAGGGTTTCTTGGAGCTTTTCTTGGTATCTTGAGGAGCTGCTGCTGATCGATGAAAAGGGAAGCATAAGGAAGGAATGAGAAGCTATCTCTAATATCTAGAATCATTCGGATAGGAGCCGGTTCGATCCAAGTCCGATTCGGTTAAGAAAATGGTTCAAAACAAGTTATAAAGTCGAGGTTGTGGAAAGATTCGTTGTCGAAGGTTCAAACGGTATCGAAAAAGTATAAGGTCAAGTTTAATGGATAGGTAACGTCGAAACAAGTTCAACGCCGGTGACAGATCTCGATATCGAGGTCCGAACCTCAAGATATTGCCAAAACCGTTCAGGGTTGCCTATATACAAATAGGTCCCTAAACTTTCAAAAAGTGGCAATTAAGCCCAAACCCAATTTCCAATTGAGTCCAAAACATTCTAATAAGTTACAATCAAGTCCACGAATCACACGAACAAGTAATTTCATTCAATTAACACCGAATTCAAAAAATTCACATTCTCACAATTTCGTTCATATATTCATAGCACACATTGGAATTCATATAAAATTTAAACAATTAAATCAAATTAGAAACGAATTCAATTAGCAAATCAAATTAATAAAATCATATAATTAAATAAAATGCGCACGTAACACTTACCGGCACGTGTGAAAACTCGGGGCGTTACAGCTTTAGTACTTTCCTTTTGTAAATCACACACAATCTTGGAATAATATGAATTGAGGCAACACTTCTTTATATGCTCTCGTTTGATTGTATGTTTACTTTGACTGCGCATGTTTTAGAACTCACCTAATCAATATGACTTATAGGACTCAACCATTTAGACGAAATGGTTCATGAGACGAGGCCTATATCACATAAGTCATGATTAGAAATCACTCCAAGCCGATGACTCATTCGAGGCTTGCTCCTATGATCACGCCCTTAAGAAGCACCACCTTATTTCATGGGGTGCAAAGCATATTGTTGATACGTGCGTGATACATGGGGGTGTTTGCTCATTCTAAGTAAGTACACTGAGGTGTCCCGTGTGAGAAGATTCCTAAATGGGAAATGAAGTTTATATTTTCGGAAATAGAAACTTCCAAATTAGGAAATATCTCACGAGATATTGATGTGATTAAGCGATCCTTAGACTTGAGATTCCATTGATACTTTATGGGCTAACTCTGTAGTCTTAGGTATAAGCTTTAAAGGGTGTCGCCTTAGACTACTGATTCAAGGCTTATGCTGGGATGACACGTGTCCTTAGAATCCCAAGCATAAGCCTTGAATCAGTTGTCTAAGGCGACACCCTTTAAAGCTTATACCTATGATAAGAACTCCACGTACTTGCCGTGAAACCCTATACCAATACTTGGAGTTCTTGATTTTCGATCGTCCACTTCAAGGTTAAAATAGAGGAGTGTGACCCGTTTGCTATAATGAGCAAGGAACCAACACTATCAGATTTGAATTATAGGAGTGTGACCCGTTTGCTATAATGAGCAAGGAACCAACACTATCAGATTTGATAAGAAATGCACCCCGTCGACTATAATGAGTCGGGAAATGACATTATCCAGTAGAGGTTTGAAACTCCGGTGTCGTTCAACTAAGAACTTGTGAGTATAACTCACTTGAATCACAATTCATTCATTTTTTGACTGAATATTTCGAACTACAAGGCTGGAATATAAAGATGCATGCATGGGAATTCTAAGACACAATTCAGAATTCAAAGAGACAAGCTAATCCCGTCACTTTTCTTGTAGGCTGAATAAAATGGGCTTAACCTAATCGAAATGCATGCAAAATAAATAAAAAGATGGCCCAAAGTATAATATAATAGTTCAGGGCCAAATTACAATAAACTTAACACAATTTGGGCTTAAAATTCTATCACTAAGACATTGAAACAAGGTGGATTGGGTCCAGCTAAATACTTGTCTTCTTGGAGCTAATCTTGAGTTATTTGGATCAAAAGAGATTGAACTTCTTCTTGCATTCTTTTGGACCGTGACCTTGTGATAGGTCCAACTTGAGTTGTGATCATATCATCATTTGGATCAAAGTGTGGCCTTGTTGGACCAAAGTGTGGCCTTGTCATATGATTCACATCAGCCTGATTCCTATCATTCTCCCCTTCTTGAAAAAAGATTCGTCCTCGAATCTGGATCAAGATAGTCATCTCACAAAACAAATAGCCCCTTTTATTTCTCAAAGTAGTTCTAAAACCCAAAATGAAATACACCAAAGTTGTCTTCTTTCTCGTTTTTTCTAATTTTTTTTTTTTCCTTCTTTTTTCTTTCTTTTCAACTTCTCTTTTTTTTTCCTCCCTTTTCACATTCTTTACTCTCAAATCTTTGAACAAAGTCACAAGAAGTTTCAAATTCCTCAACTAAATAATCCCTTAAGATGAATGATAAGGGTGCTAAAATTGTCACAAACGAACTGTTACAACTAAAAAGATACAAGCAAACAAATCCACATGACTTATGATTTGAGATTACAAAGAAAATGACTGAAACAATGCTGCTCTCTCCCTTTTTTTTTGTTTTCGTTTTTTTTTTTTTTTTACGGTTTTTTTGCCTTTTTCGATTTTTCGCAGCAATATAACAATAATGAAAAGAAATTATACAAAAGATAAAAGATACGGATACGTAACCTTGGATGGAAAGCTAAGCTCTAGATACCAAATGATACGAACTCCACGTACTTGCCGTGAAACCCTATACCAATACTTGGAGTTCTTGATTTTCGATCGTCCACTTCAAGGTTAAAATAGAGGAGTGTGACCCGTTTGCTATAATGAGCAAGGAACCAACACTATCAAATTTGAATTATAGGAGTGTGACCCGTTTGCTATAATGAGCAAGGAACCAACACTATCAGATTTGATAAGTAATGCACCCCGTCGACTATAATGAGTCGGGAAATGACATTATCCGATGGAGGTTTGAAACTCCGGTGTCGTTCAACTAAGAACTTGTGAGTATAACTCACTTGAATCACAATTCATTCATTTTTTGACTGAATATTTCGAACTACAAGGCTGGAATATAAAGATGCATGCATGGGAATTCTAAGACACAATTCAGAATTCAAAGAGACAAGCTAATCCCGTCACTTTTCTTGTAGGCTGAATAAAATGGGCTTAACCTAATCGAAATGCATGCAAAATAAATAAAAAGATGGCCCAAAGTATAATATAATAGTTCAGGGCCAAATTACAATAAACTTAACACAATTTGGGCTTAAAATTCTATCACTAAGACATTGAAACAAGGTGGATTGGGTCCAGCTAAATACTTGTCTTCTTGGAGCTAATCTTGAGTTATTTGGATCAAAAGAGATTGAACTTCTTCTTGCATTCTTTTGGACCGTGACCTTGTGATAGGTCCAACTTGAGTTGTGATCATATCATCATTTGGATCAAAGTGTGGCCTTGTTGGACCAAAGTGTGGCCTTGTCTTATGATTCACATCAGCCTGATTCCTATCATTCTCCCCTTCTTGAAAAAAGATTCGTCCTCGAATCTGGATCAAGATAGTCATCTCACAAAACAAATAGCCCCTTTTATTTCTCAAAGTAGTTCTAAAACCCAAAATGAAATACACCAAAGTTGTCTTCTTTCTCGTTTTTTCTAATTTTTTTTTTCCTTCTTTTTTCTTTCTTTTCAACTTCTCTTTTTTTTTCCTCCCTTTTCACATTCTTTACTCTCAAATCTTTGAACAAAGTCACAAGAAGTTTCAAATTCCTCAACTAAATAATCCCTTAAGATGAATGATAAGGGTGCTAAAATTGTCACAAACGAACTGTTACAACTAAAAAGATACAAGCAAACAAATCCACATGACTTATGATTTGAGATTACAAAGAAAATGACTGAAACAATGCTGCTCTCTCCCTTTTTTTTTGTTTTCGTTTTTTTTTTTTTACGGTTTTTTTGCCTTTTTCGATTTTTTGCAGCAATATAACAATAATGAAAAGAAATTATACAAAAGATAAAAGATACGGATACGTAACCTTGGATGGAAACCTAAGCTCTAGATACCAAATGATACGAACTCCACGTACTTGCCGTGAAACCCTATACCAATACTTGGAGTTCTTGATTTTCGATCGTCCACTTCAAGGTTAAAATAGAGGAGTGTGACCCGTTTGCTATAATGAGCAAGGAACCAACACTATCAAATTTGAATTATAGGAGTGTGACCCGTTTGCTATAATGAGCAAGGAACCAACACTATCAGATTTGATAAGTAATGCACCCCGTCGACTATAATGAGTCGGGAAATGAC
Source organism: Lantana camara (assembly GCA_037501455.1). Lineage (NCBI taxonomy): Eukaryota > Viridiplantae > Streptophyta > Magnoliopsida > Lamiales > Verbenaceae > Lantana > Lantana camara. Next base: position 42,991,911 of record CM074862.1, on the reverse strand, counting down.
ATTATCCGATGGAGGTTTGAAACTCCGGTGTCGTTCAACTAAGAACTTGTGAGTATAACTCACTTGAATCACAATTCATTCATTTTTTGACTGAATATTTCGAACTACAAGGCTGGAATATAAAGATGCATGCATGGGAATTCTAAGACACAATTCAGAATTCAAAGAGACAAGCTAATCCTGTCCCTTTTCTTGTAGGCTGAATAAAATGGGCTTAACCTAATCGAAATGCATGCAAAATAAATAAAAAGATGGCCCAAAGTATAATATAATAGTTCAGGGCCCAATTACAATAAACTTAACACAATTTGGGCTTAAAATTCTATCACTAAGACATTGAAACAAGGTGGATTGGGTCCAGCTAAATACTTGTCTTCTTGGAGCTAATCTTGAGTTATTTGGATCAAAAGAGATTGAACTTCTTCTTGCATTCTTTTGGACCGTGACCTGGTGATAGGTCCAACTTGAGTTGTGATCATATCATCATTTGGATCAAAGTGTGGCCTTGTTGGACCAAAGTGTGGCCTTGTCTTATGATTCACATCAGCCTGATTCCTATCATTCTCCCCTTCTTGAAAAAAGATTCGTCCTCGAATCTGGATCAAGATAGTCATCTCACAAAACAAATAGCCCCTTTTATTTCTCAAAGTAGTTCTAAAACCCAAAATGAAATACACCAAAGTTGTCTTCTTTCTCGTTTTTTCTAATTTTTTTTTTCCTTCTTTTTTCTTTCTTTTCAACTTCTCTTTTTTTTTTCCTCCCTTTTCACATTCTTTACTCTCAAATCTTTGAACAAAGTCACAAGAAGTTTCAAATTCCTCAACTAAATAATCCCTTAAGATGAATGATAAGGGTGCTAAAATTGTGACAAACGAACTATTACAACTAAAAAGATACAAGCAAACAAATCCACATGACTTATGATTTGAGATTACAAAGAAAATGACTGAAACAATGCTGCTCTCTCCCTTTTTTTTTGTTTTCGTTTTTTTTTTTTTTACGATTTTTTTGCCTTTTTCGATTTTTTGTAGCAATATAACAATAATGAAAAGAAATTATACAAAAGATAAAAGATACGGATACGTAACCTTGGATGGAAACCTAAGCTCTAGATACCAAATGATACGAACTCCACGTACTTGCCGTGAAACCCTATACCAATACTTGGAGTTCTTGATTTTCGATCGTCCACTTAAAGGTTAAAATAGAGGAGTGTGACCCGTTTGCTATAATGAGCAAGGAACCAACACTATCAAATTTGAATTATAGGAGTGTGACCCGTTTGCTATAATGAGCAAGGAACCAACACTATCAGATTTGATAAGTAATGCACCCCGTCGACTATAATGAGTCGGGAAATGACATTATCCGATGGAGGTTTGAAACTCCGGTGTCGTTCAACTAAGAACTTGTGAGTATAACTCACTTGAATCACAATTCATTCATTTTTTGACTGAATATTTCGAACTACAAGGCTGGAATATAAAGATGCATGCATGGGAATTCTAAGACACAATTCAGACTTCAAAGAGACAAGCTAATCCCGTCACTTTTCTTGTAGGCTGAATAAAATGGGCTTAACCTAATCGAAATGCATGCAAAATAAATAAAAAGATGGCCCAAAGTATAATATAATAGTTCAGGGCCAAATTACAATAAACTTAACACAATTTGGGCTTAAAATTCTATCACTAAGACATTGAAACAAGGTGGATTGGGTCCAGCTAAATACTTGTCTTCTTGGAGCTAATCTTGAGTTATTTGGATCAAAAGAGATTGAACTTCTTCTTGCATTCTTTTGGACCGTGACCTTGTGATAGGTCCAACATAACTTGGTTCATCTTGAGTTGTGATCATATCATCATTTGGATCAAAGTATGGCCTTGTTGGACCAAAGTGTGGCCTTGTCTTATGATTCACATCATCCTGATTCCTATCATTCTCCCCTTCTTGAAAAAGGATTCGTCCTCGAATCTGGATCAAGATAGTCATCTCACAAAAAAAATAGCCCCTTTTATTTCTCAAAGTAGATCTAAAACACAAAATGAAATACACCAAAGTTGTCTTCTTTCTCGTTTTTTCTAATTTTTTTTCCTTCTTTTTTCTTTCTTTTCAACTTCTCTTTTTTTTTTCTTCCCTTTTCACATTCTTTACTCTCAATTCTTTGAACAAAGTCACAACAAGTTTCAAATTCCTCAACTAAATAATCCCTTAAGATGAATGATAAGGGTGCTAAAATTGTCACAAACGAACTATTACAACTAAAAAGATACAAACAAACAAATCCATATAACTTATGATTTGAGATTACAAAGAAATTGACTGAAACAATGCTGCACTCTCCTTTTTTTTTTCTTTTTTTTTTTTTAATGCAAGAAGAAGTTCAATCTCTTTTGATCCAAATAACTCAAGATTAGCTCCAAGAAGACAAGTATTCAGCTGGACCCAATCCACCTTGTTTCAATGTCTTAGTGTTAGAATTTTCAGCCCAAATTGTGTTAAGTTTATTGTAATTTGGCCTTGAACTATTATATTATACTTTGGGCCATCTTTTTATTTATTTTGCATGCATTTAGATTAGGTTAAGCCCATTTTATTCAGCCTACAAGAAAAGTGACGGGATTAGCTTGTCTCTTTGAATTCTGAATTGTCTCTTAGAATTCCCATGCATGCATCTTTATATTCCAGTCTTGTAGTTCGAAATATTCAGTCAAAAAATGAATGAATTGTGATTCAAGTGAGTTATACTCACAAGTTCTTAGTTGAACGACACCGGAGTTTCAAACCTCCACCGGATAATGTCATTTCCCGACTCATTATAGTCGACGGGGTGCATTACTTATCAAATCTGATAGTGTTGGTTCCTTGCTCATTATAGCAAACGGTTCACACTCCTCTATTTTAACCTTGAAGTGGACGATCGAAAATCAAGAACTCCAAGTATTGGTATAGGGTTTCACGGTAAGTACGTGGAGTTCGTATCAACCTAAGACTACAGAGTTAGCCCATAAAGTATAAATGGAATCTCAAGTCTAAGGATCGCTTAATCACATCAATAAACGAGTTGATCGAACCATTAAAAGAATGGTGGGGCCCACACATGTGGAACACGTGGATGACACGTGTCCTTAAAGAAACGTGTAGTCACGTATATATATGTGTATATATTAAATAATTAATGTGTTAATTATTTAATGGACTTTAATTTAGTTATGAATTAATATTGAAGTTCTAATTTGGAGAAATGAAATCTAATAAATAATTAATTATGAATTAATTAATTATTAGTCTTCAAGTCATTTATTGTTTAATAAATAAAGTAAAATAAAATATCTAAGAGAGTTAGATGTTATTCTTGCTAGACAAATTGGCCAAAAGGAAACTTTTGGTCAAAGTAAGAGTCTTTCTCTCCAAGCAAGAATTCCCTTACCAAAAGGATTTTGGAAACCCTTGCCCAACAAGCAAAGGGGTTCGAACCCCTTGTGCTATATATATATGTTGGGTTCGAACCCCATAAGGGGATGATAGAAAATTCACCTTCTCTAAATATTATACACTAAACCCTAGAGCCAAAACACCGAATATAGAACTAGCATCATCTCTATTCGAATCGTGGTCGAGGTTGGTGGACTAATTCTCTTGAGGGCTACAATCGTGAAGTCTTGAAAGATTCAAAGGAGCTTTTGGTGTTAGGAATAGTGCCCTAAAAGCCGATGTAATAGTCTGCTTTAGTACTTTCTCTTTTGTAAATCAGAGACAATCTTTGAATAATACCAATTAAGGTAATAATTTTTTATATGCTCTTGTTTGATTGTGTGTTTACTTTTGACTGCGCATGTATAAGAACTCCCCTAATGAATATGACTTATAGGACTCAACCATTTAGGCGAAGTGGTTCACGAGACGAGCCCTATATCACATAAGTCATGATTAGAAATCACTCCAAGCCGATGAGTCCTATAGACAGTGGAAGTGTCAACCTAACTTCGTTCGAGGCTTGCTCGTGTGATCACGCCTTTAAGAAGGACCACTTTATTTCATGGGGTGCAAAGAGTATAGTTGATACGTGCATGCTACATGGGGGTGCTTGCTTATTCTAAGTAAGTACACTGAGGTATCCCGTGTGAGAAGATTCCTAAATGGCAAAGGAAGTTTATATTTTTGGAAATAGAAACTTCCAGATTAGGAAATATCTCACGAGTCATTATTGTGATTAAGTGATCCTTAGACTTAAGGTTCCATTGATACTTTATGATCTAACTCTGTAGTCTTAGGTGTAAGCTTTAAACGGTGTCGCATTAGACAACTGATTCAAGGCTTATGCTGGGGCTGCACAAGTGGCACATGAAAGTATATGAGAATCGATAAATGACCTACGCTTGCATTGGCAAGATGATGATCTCTTATTGTGTAAGTCATTCATATTCCATCTAGGAGTCCTTGCCCAAGCAGTGGATCAAGACATCAAGAAATGAGTTTCTTAGATTGAGATCAAATGGATATGAAATGCACTTAACATTAAGATCGAGACTATTAGGGTTCTAATTTTTCCCTTGACCTAGAGGGTCACACACAACAACCCGGTCACGTGGGTTATGGCTTGAATCGATTAAAATAGTTAATCGAACCATTAAGAGAATGGTTGGGCCCACACGTGTGAATCACACGTGTCGAAAGCGTGGATCACACGTTTCCTTGGGGACACGTGCAGTCACGTGTATATATGTGTATATATTAAATAATTAATTTGCTAATTATTTAATGGACTTTAATTTAATTTTGAATTAATATTGAAGTCCTAACTTGGAGAATAAAGTCTAATAAATAATTAATTATGAATTAATTAATTATTAGTCTTCAAGTTATTTATTATTTAATAAATAAAGTAAAATAAAATATCTAAGAGAGTTAGATATTATTCTTGCTTGACAAGTTGGTCAAAAGGAGACTTTTGATCAAAGTAAGAGTCTTACTCTCCAAGCAAAGAAATCCCTTTCCAAGAGAGTTTGGGATCTTTATCCAACAAGGAATGGGATTCGAACACTAAGCCTATTTATATGAGGGGTTCGAAGCCTTAGGGAGATTGATAAACAATTTCTCCTTCTCCAAATATTATACACAAAACCCTAGAGCTTAAATGTAGCACCCCAAACGGAAGGTGCCACATCCCCCGCACTGAGACCTAACCCGTATATGAAATGGAAAATCCATACACGTGCCAGATCAGAGCGAACAGGGACTCACTCACTCACTATGCTAGGCGGGAACTAAACCTTCGAAACTAAACAAGCAATTCTAAAAAGATAAATGAAATTGCGATGGCGGAACATATATACAAAAATTATATCAATCATAGAGACGGCTTCGATCTATCCCTAGAAGCCTGTCCCGATTCAAAACATAAAATCAATATGATTCAAAGTAATATAATCAATTTCAATATACGATGGGGTGACTCGGACTAAACCATAAGACTCGATAGACTCGAACTCCCACCAAGCAACCAAACCTGCAAAAGAACTGAAACAAATCCGGGTTCAGTCTATAGGAGAATGGTGGGTATAAAACAGGGTTGAGTAATATAAATAGTGCAGAATTAAAAACCCTCACATACAAGTCATAATCCCATGCGAGGTTCGAAATAATTTCCCATGTAGGTGAAAATTAAATAAAACAACGCTCGGGATTACAACAATCAATTTCATTCATTCATTACAATCATGAGGTCAATACGTGAGGCCAGTGAGAGGGCGAATTCTCGAACCTCCACCTCGTGTGTGCATTTATTCATTTATTCATTCATTAGTGATCACACAATCATTCATTCAGTCACAATCATTTGTTAATTCAATCGTTCGTTGATGCAATCATTCATGCAATCATTCATTGACTTACACCTTTTTCCTTCGGGCGGTGAACGGGTTAGCAAGACCCGACCACCTCAATCATTGACCAGTGGGGTTTCATGAGTTCCCCAAAGGCGCTCAGCCTTCTTTCCTCGTTAATCTCCTAGCGAGTTTCGGATTTTGTAATTTGGTTGGGACTAGCACAAGGGATCCCCGTCAGCCCTTGCTTCCCCGGTTCGCCACATGCACCAAGTCCTAGGGCCCCCATTCAATGTGATCAATCAATTCTCGCCAAAACATTGGTAGGGTAATCATTAAAAAGGGTTTAATGTTCGAAATCATTGACTCTATGAAAGACTTGATATATATATATATATATATATATATATATATATATATATATAATAATTTGGCTTAAAACGTTTCACATTGGAAATATATCGGATCGTTTAACTACAAAGAAGAGAAACCCACCTGTTACACCTTATTGAATGATACCAAGAAGAAAAGGATACTTCATAGAAACCTATGAACCCGGCATCTTCGCCCTGGAGACAACTGTACAAAGGACAATAGTGCACTCGTGAGACTCAAGACTCCAAATGAACCATATATGACGCAAGACAATGTAATGAATATGATATGAAGTGCCTATGTAGCACCCCGCACGTGAGGCACCACATCCCCCGCACTACGGCTCAACACGAGTAACGAAACAGTAAACCCGCACCCGTATCAAACCATAGCGAACGGGAGACAAACATAAAAATCTTCCTAAGCCAGGCGGAGCTAGACAACGGTTACCAATCCACAAAATATAATGCAGAAAAGCCAAAGTTCAATCATACCAATCATAATCGGAATTTGGGCTCTTCAGGCCTCTTTTAAACAATAACAAACCCCGGTAATACAATTCAATAACAATTACATAATTATTCAAGTTCATGGTATAAAAGAACAAATCATACCTAATCCCACTACATAAATGAGTGCAGAAACTCTCCTAACCTAACCCGACTCACTCAAAACTTCAAACACCTCCGCCTAGCCCGAGACTCCAAAGATCAACCCTGCACACTAAAAGAGTGGGGAGGGAGAGGGGTCAGTCTCTAGAAGACTGAGTGAGCAGGAGCGATACATAAATATAAAAACATGCACATGCAAGTCGTAAATCCCGAGCAAGGGTTTTGTTTACAATTAGTTCCCTAAAAGGGCAAGAGAATAATTAATCAATGCTCGGATTTTATGACTAATTCATATTAAATTCATTACATTCATAAATCATACATAAATATAAGGCTCGGCGAGTGAGCGTGCACAACCTCCATCCAAACTCCGACCGTGTACGACAAATATCCATAATATAGTTTAAATAGGTGATCATGCAATACGTCATAATACACACAGACCATAATTCACATCATAAACATATTCGTTTGGGCGATCCGGATCCCGGCATTCCCGCACGGTGCATAATCATATCATAACCAACCTTCTTCCTCCGGGTTGGTGGTGGGTTTGCAAGACCCGACCACCTCTGTCTTTGACCAAAAGGGGTTACATGACTCCCCAGATGGCACTCAGCTCCCTTTCCCCGCCAATCTCCTGACGAGGTCCAGTACCGCTGTTTAATAGTGGGACTAGTATATGGGATCCCCGTCAGCCCTTGCTTCCTCGGTTAGCCACATATACTAAGTCCCGGGGACCGTGAACATAACAGCTTAGCATAATCTCGCCAAAACGTATCCATACATACATATAATACATACTATAAGAAATCATACCTTACCGTGTAACTCGGCATATGCTATATACGTACCTCTCCGTGTCATCCTAATCCATAGCTAGCATGAAGACACACGGTTTGGAGCATAGCCTCATTACAAAACCATTTTTAAGCTTATATACGCTCATACGTATAATTCAGAAGAATTTACTCGATAACTTCATTTGAAAACTATATATATATAATTATAAGGGTTTTTGGCCAAAGCTTTTCACATAAGGGGTTGTAGGGTTTGTTACATAGCTAAAACGAAAACCACCCTCACCTGAACCGTGACGATACAAGGGTACGAATACCAAGTGCCTGAACGATCAAAAGCTCTCCACCCTGGAGATAAACTGTACAAAAGACCACAAGACGTGTTCGTGAGACTCAAGACTCTAATGAACCATATATGACGCACGGCCATGAAGTGAATATGATATGAATGCATAAATGATCATATTATATCAATAAAATGTTCATGTGCACGATTAAGAAATTTAAAACATATAATCAACTCATTCATTCATACGTTTCGTTCAATTTCATAAGTTCATAAATTCATATAAATTTCATAAATTCATAACATTCATAATATTCATAAATTCATAAATTCATAATTCATAATGCTTAATATTCAAATTCATATTTAGGATTAAAATAAATAATTGGAACGTTCAATCAATAGTCGGTAGAATAATTACGCGAAATAGAATTCAATTAATTTCAATAATTAGATTAAATCAAATAATAATTGAAATATATAATAAATATATATAATATATAATATATATATAATATACAATATATAATATATATACATATATTCACGTACACTTACACACACACACCCATGCATGCACAATATATATATTATAAACTAAATACAACCATGCATGCATTATAACACAACACACACCTCATATATATATATATACATAATTACGTACACACACACAACATGCATGCACATAAACACAAATATATATATATTATATATGATATACACTTGCATGCACAATACAAACACAAACAACACCATTCCCATGCATGCAAGAACCAAAACAGCAGCAGCAACACACATTCACGCAGGCAAAGGATCAACAACAGCAGCAGCAAAACTCAAGGAAGACGCAGGAAAAGAACTCAAGCAAAACGGGGTGACACGGGGGTGTCACCCACAAAGCTTATACCGAGACACCCCCGTGTCTCGGTACAGCAAGTCCGGACCATTCTGCACCCCCGTTCCTCGCTGGAACGAGGAGAATTGACACGCCCGTGACAGCAGCAGCAGCAGCCCAGTTTCGACAGCAAAAACGCAGAAAACAGAGCAAGGAAAAGGCAGGCATATACGAGCAAAATAGGCAACAATACAAGGCACAAATTGCTGCAACAATTCAACCATAATACATGCTAAAAAAGCCATGAAAGATGACAGCAAAAAGGAGAAGGAAATTACAGCAAAAATGACAGCAACTCTCTGCGTGAAAACAGGGCAAAACGAGAAGAAAAACAGGGCATGCTTGCGTTCAATAAATCCGATTCATTTCAGGTCCATAAGTCCATCAAATATGCAGCAAAACATCATATATTCAACATATAATTCAGTCCCAAACGTGATCAACAAAGAAGAGAAGACATACGTGACCTTCAAGTGAGATTTCCGAAAATTGTCATAAATGATATGTCATAATTTCCTCAACAACCACGAAATCAATGATCATAAATGAGATGAGGATGTCAAAACAATCATTCTCATGCTTGGAATCGATCAAAACCGTTAAGAATCAAAGAAGATCATAAATTGGCTCAAAACCTCCATTTTCGGGAAAATGGGCAGAAATGAATGAAACCATGTGCAAAATCTTGAATGAAAAGATGAAAATGAACAGAATTAATCATATAATACAACCCTTAACTTACCTTGATGATTGGTTGAAGTTTGGATGAGATTTGAGCTCCAAAATCTCTATGGTTTGAAGGGTTACGGGTCTGGGATTCAGAACAGAAACTTTGGCTCAGTTTTGGGGCTTGTGAGAGGATTATCTTGGTTAGGGCTTGTTATGTCATGGTAAAGGGTTGAGTTAGGGTTTCAAAGAATCAAACTATAGTTAATTTGGTTATGGTTTAGCCAAGATATAGTTGAATTAGTGTAACAAGGTCATGTTGGTCGCCGATTCGTTTTTCGGTTGAAATTCGAAGGTTCAAACGACTTAGGAAAAATGTAAGGCTAGGTTTACTAAACTCGAACCTTCGTTACGAGTTCAGCGGATTTGACGAAACTCGAATCCGAGTTCCCGAGCTCAAGATATTAAATTCGGAACCAAGGGTACGCTAAGTGCTCGTTAGCTCCCGTTTTGGTTCCTCAATTAAAATTAAATTCGTTAACCTATCAAATGAATTCAAAAACATAAATTTAGTATAAAATCATGTTCATAACACATATATGTACAACATATTACAAAATCGTGGCAATTTGATATCATTTCATAAGAGAACGAAACACAAAATGAATAACATTCACATTTTATGAAATTCATGCAAAAATTATAAACTCCATGCACATATAAAATTCCCATGCAAATGAATATGATTTCATGCATAAATATATTTTTCAACGTATAAACATATATATATATATATATATATATATATAGTTTATAAACATGCATGCAAAATAATTTGTAAATATAATATGCATGCATTAATATATTCATGCATACGTACCTCACAACATATATACATATATATTACATAACTATATTTAATATTAGTATTGTTAAAATAAAATAATTAACATTAATCATTAAATTAACAATAATTAAAGAAATATATATATATACTTAATATACGAAATATTTGAAATAATATTGAATTAAAATAAAATTATAACGATTCATAATAAAATTAAATATAAAACACGTAAAAACAATTAATCACATAATTAAATAATTAAATTGCGCAATTTAGAAGCAAATAAAGCATATTAATAAAATTGAAAAACCGGGGCGTTACAATCTCTCCCCCTTAAAAGAATCCGTCCTCGGATTCAAAACACGCTTGAAATTAAACAATGAGAGATTCCCCGTCTCTCGCAACAACAAGGAGAGAGCCCCGTCTCTCGAGCAACAATGAGAGAACCCCGTCTCTCAAACAAAAATAAGAGAAGCCCCGTCTCTTAGAAACGACGAGAGCACCCCGTCTCTCAAACAAAATAAATAAAGCAAGGAAGTCTCCAATACTCCCAAGCAGAACACGCAAAACCAAATTCAAAATCACACAAGCCACCTCAAGGTAAATAACAGATATCAACCACGTTAATCATCAATTACTTCACGTAATTTAACTTGGTAAGAAAATAAAGCACATAACAAAGAAATTAATAAATTGAATTTGCATGAATGCATGCTTCATGAATGCTATAAATACTGTTCACCATAGTCACGAAGTTTAAAAATTGCAAGTTGTCGTTGTTCAGTGTATCCTCTGTCCCGAAGATAGATTCAGTGCTCAGTTTGTCTTTAACCTCTTCAGGATATCCCGATGAAGCAATTAATGAATCCTTCAGGGATTATACTTCTTAGATCCCTTCTGCCTGGTACTGCTCCCAGTCTCCATCATTCCTCTTAATCCGCATTGAGCCAACTCTTTTTAATTAACCGAATTTGACTTCTCGAATACCCTTAGGCCATCATTCCATCATATGCCAACTTGATTCAACACTCTCTCTTGTCAATTCTGACTTAGGAGTTTCCAGAAGCTTCCTTATAATTCTGTTATCCCCAGATCCATGTTCTATACAGAGGGATATTCTCCAAGCCATTTCCGTTATACCTAATGAGGGACTCCAACCCGAATTGAGTAACTTAACTCTCCTTTTAACAACTTAACCGTTCAAGCCGTCTTGTTTATCTTCGGTCATCCCTAATAAGACTCCCAGGTCTTCCTTAATTTATAATTTCGTTATTCGTATTGAAATATTTCGTCGAGCACCCTTTTAATCGTCCAATTTGTTCCTCGGTCGTGCTCTCCCCCTTAAATTTCTGTTGTCCCGGGTTAAACTCCATCGATTCTTCTCTTATCGAAACTCTTGATGAGTAACCCCCATTTGGTGGAGTTTTAACTGATATAAAAATCAAAGATTTGGCCTTTCAACTCCTTCCCTAGTTCTCTTGATGTCCGAAACTCCTTTCTTAATCTTGTCCGGAACTCTAATCTCACTTCTCCTTCTGAATTCTTGCTTCCGTTAACCTATCCCTTAATAGAAGTTCTTATTTCCCCAACTTCACCTTCCTTCTAAGGTCATCCTATTATTTCTCTTCCTCATAACTCGGATGCGATTCGGTTGAACTGATACTTGATAGTTGGGGCGAAAGGCTTCCTATCAAGTAAACACTAAAATGCATGTTGGGTTAAAATGACAATGCATGGGTCACGTTTACATCACGTAGTTATACAACACCGTAGCATAACAAAACCAATTAGAAATGCACGGATAAACATAAGGTGAAAAGAATAAACAATTAATGCAAAATATGATGCACATGCTATGAATGCTTTGGAACCTGTCACCGATGTGGGAAGTTATTAGCTCGGTAGCTCTTCTCGTTCTTCCGATCCCAAGGTCACTTGACCTGGTAATTATTCCTTGCCTTTCCCACGGTCTTCAAGTTTTCCATGAGTCTTTTGGCATCACTTGTATCTTCCACTATCCAAGGTTGCAATTTCTTAATCCTTAATTCCTCCACGTCCACAGAATTAGTATCCAAACTTCTCCTCGAAATTCGACCTTCACATCTAGTCGTTACCCCGATCAAGAATTCCGCGCTTATCCTTTGGGAATTTAATTCATCTCCAATTGCTTATACTTGACCGTATGATTTCCTCTCTTTACCGTTTCCATTTGTTGCTCCATATCTTCCACTTCAGCCTCACAACATGCCAATTCAGCTTGGATTTGGAAAAATGAACTCAAATCCTGTTCTCCATATCGCCACCTTCCCTCTATTCGTGTTTACCCAAATGCTTGCCTTCTAGAACCCGACTTCTAATCATTAGGCTTAATTCGAAGTCCTTATTTGTAGACCCTTGATGCATAACCTCTACCGGACCCCTGTTATCTCTACTCCTCTTAATTACTAGTACCTCTTCCACGATCCAAATCCGGGACCAATATATCTTCAAGGTTTTGTTCCCTTCATTCCTTAGGTTGCAAGATCCTGTTGAATCCCATTAATGCACTTCAGGCAGTGAATTCACATAAGTTGTTCTTTTGAGTCACAACCATCCCTTGATTAACCTCTAATCCTATACCACCAAATGTTCTTCTGCCATCGCATCGTCAAGGTCGAACCTCCCATTCTAAATCCTAATCGTTAATTGCAACTCAGTCTGTAAGCTACGCGGTTAGCATTCTCCACATTCCTCCTGGGCATCTTTCCTATCTTTCATGCCTCCGAAGGAATGTGCAATAGGTTGTTGTGATCATAAAATTTGGCCGTGGTTTGATATCATCTCTATAACCTGGGGAACCATAACTTATTTCAAGAATAGATGCATGCGATTAGTGCATGCTCATGGCACATATTCAATACGAAAGACAAGAACCCATATAAAATGCAACAAGTAATTCAACAAAATTCCTGAGGAAACCAAATTCCATATTCAAGATCGATGCAATGCACACAATATCACATAGTCCCTATGCCGTTCGACTTAGACTGACTCCGACACGACTCAAGAACACCGGTTTTGCAACCGGGCTCTGATACCACTTAAGGATGTAGCACCCCGCACGTGAGGCACCACATCCCCCGCACTACGGCTCAACACGAGTAACGAAACAGTAAACCCGCACCCGTATCAAACCATAGCGAACGGGAGACAAACATAAAAATCTTCCTAAGCCAGGCGGAGCTAGACAACGGTTACCAATCCACAAAATATAATGCAGAAAAGCCAAAGTTCAATCATACCAATCATAATCGGAATTTGGGCTCTTCAGGCCTCTTTTAAACAATAACAAACCCCGGTAATACAATTCAATAACAATTACATAATTATTCAAGTTCATGGTATAAAAGAACAAATCATACCTAATCCCACTACATAAATGAGTGCAGAAACTCTCCTAACCTAACCCGACTCACTCAAAACTTCAAACACCTCCGCCTAGCCCGAGACTCCAAAGATCAACCCTGCACACTAAAAGAGTGGGGAGGGAGAGGGGTCAGTCTCTAGAAGACTGAGTGAGCAGGAGCGATACATAAATATAAAAACATGCACATGCAAGTCGTAAATCCCGAGCAAGGGTTTTGTTTACAATTAGTTCCCTAAAAGGGCAAGAGAATAATTAATCAATGCTCGGATTTTATGACTAATTCATATTAAATTCATTACATTCATAAATCATACATAAATATAAGGCTCGGCGAGTGAGCGTGCACAACCTCCATCCAAACTCCGACCGTGTACGACAAATATCCATAATATAGTTTAAATAGGTGATCATGCAATACGTCATAATACACACAGACCATAATTCACATCATAAACATATTCGTTTGGGCGATCCGGATCCCGGCATTCCCGCACGGTGCATAATCATATCATAACCAACCTTCTTCCTCCGGGTTGGTGGTGGGTTTGCAAGACCCGACCACCTCTGTCTTTGACCAAAAGGGGTTACATGACTCCCCAGATGGCACTCAGCTCCCTTTCCCCGCCAATCTCCTGACGAGGTCCAGTACCGCTGTTTAATAGTGGGACTAGTATATGGGATCCCCGTCAGCCCTTGCTTCCTCGGTTAGCCACATATACTAAGTCCCGGGGACCGTGAACATAACAGCTTAGCATAATCTCGCCAAAACGTATCCATACATACATATAATACATACTATAAGAAATCATACCTTACCGTGTAACTCGGCATATGCTATATACGTACCTCTCCGTGTCATCCTAATCCATAGCTAGCATGAAGACACACGGTTTGGAGCATAGCCTCATTACAAAACCATTTTTAAGCTTATATACGCTCATACGTATAATTCAGAAGAATTTACTCGATAACTTCATTTGAAAACTATATATATATAATTATAAGGGTTTTTGGCCAAAGCTTTTCACATAAGGGGTTGTAGGGTTTGTTACATAGCTAAAACGAAAACCACCCTCACCTGAACCGTGACGATACAAGGGTACGAATACCAAGTGCCTGAACGATCAAAAGCTCTCCACCCTGGAGATAAACTGTACAAAAGACCACAAGACGTGTTCGTGAGACTCAAGACTCTAATGAACCATATATGACGCACGGCCATGAAGTGAATATGATATGAATGCATAAATGATCATATTATATCAATAAAATGTTCATGTGCACGATTAAGAAATTTAAAACATATAATCAACTCATTCATTCATACGTTTCGTTCAATTTCATAAGTTCATAAATTCATATAAATTTCATAAATTCATAACATTCATAATATTCATAAATTCATAAATTCATAATTCATAATGCTTAATATTCAAATTCATATTTAGGATTAAAATAAATAATTGGAACGTTCAATCAATAGTCGGTAGAATAATTACGCGAAATAGAATTCAATTAATTTCAATAATTAGATTAAATCAAATAATAATTGAAATATATAATAAATATATATAATATATAATATATATATAATATACAATATATAATATATATACATATATTCACGTACACTTACACACACACACCCATGCATGCACAATATATATATTATAAACTAAATACAACCATGCATGCATTATAACACAACACACACCTCATATATATATATATACATAATTACGTACACACACACAACATGCATGCACATAAACACAAATATATATATATATTATATATGATATACACTTGCATGCACAATACAAACACAAACAACACCATTCCCATGCATGCAAGAACCAAAACAGCAGCAGCAACACACATTCACGCAGGCAAAGGATCAACAACAGCAGCAGCAAAACTCAAGGAAGACGCAGGAAAAGAACTCAAGCAAAACGGGGTGACACGGGGGTGTCACCCACAAAGCTTATACCGAGACACCCCCGTGTCTCGGTACAGCAAGTCCGGACCATTCTGCACCCCCGTTCCTCGCTGGAACGAGGAGAATTGACACGCCCGTGACAGCAGCAGCAGCAGCCCAGTTTCGACAGCAAAAACGCAGAAAACAGAGCAAGGAAAAGGCAGGCATATACGAGCAAAATAGGCAACAATACAAGGCACAAATTGCTGCAACAATTCAACCATAATACATGCTAAAAAAGCCATGAAAGATGACAGCAAAAAGGAGAAGGAAATTACAGCAAAAATGACAGCAACTCTCTGCGTGAAAACAGGGCAAAACGAGAAGAAAAACAGGGCATGCTTGCGTTCAATAAATCCGATTCATTTCAGGTCCATAAGTCCATCAAATATGCAGCAAAACATCATATATTCAACATATAATTCAGTCCCAAACGTGATCAACAAAGAAGAGAAGACATACGTGACCTTCAAGTGAGATTTCCGAAAATTGTCATAAATGATATGTCATAATTTCCTCAACAACCACGAAATCAATGATCATAAATGAGATGAGGATGTCAAAACAATCATTCTCATGCTTGGAATCGATCAAAACCGTTAAGAATCAAAGAAGATCATAAATTGGCTCAAAACCTCCATTTTCGGGAAAATGGGCAGAAATGAATGAAACCATGTGCAAAATCTTGAATGAAAAGATGAAAATGAACAGAATTAATCATATAATACAACCCTTAACTTACCTTGATGATTGGTTGAAGTTTGGATGAGATTTGAGCTCCAAAATCTCTATGGTTTGAAGGGTTACGGGTCTGGGATTCAGAACAGAAACTTTGGCTCAGTTTTGGGGCTTGTGAGAGGATTATCTTGGTTAGGGCTTGTTATGTCATGGTAAAGGGTTGAGTTAGGGTTTCAAAGAATCAAACTATAGTTAATTTGGTTATGGTTTAGCCAAGATATAGTTGAATTAGTGTAACAAGGTCATGTTGGTCGCCGATTCGTTTTTCGGTTGAAATTCGAAGGTTCAAACGACTTAGGAAAAATGTAAGGCTAGGTTTACTAAACTCGAACCTTCGTTACGAGTTCAGCGGATTTGACGAAACTCGAATCCGAGTTCCCGAGCTCAAGATATTAAATTCGGAACCAAGGGTACGCTAAGTGCTCGTTAGCTCCCGTTTTGGTTCCTCAATTAAAATTAAATTCGTTAACCTATCAAATGAATTCAAAAACATAAATTTAGTATAAAATCATGTTCATAACACATATATGTACAACATATTACAAAATCGTGGCAATTTGATATCATTTCATAAGAGAACGAAACACAAAATGAATAACATTCACATTTTATGAAATTCATGCAAAAATTATAAACTCCATGCACATATAAAATTCCCATGCAAATGAATATGATTTCATGCATAAATATATTTTTCAACGTATAAACATATATATATATATATATATATATATATATATATATAGTTTATAAACATGCATGCAAAATAATTTGTAAATATAATATGCATGCATTAATATATTCATGCATACGTACCTCACAACATATATACATATATATTACATAACTATATTTAATATTAGTATTGTTAAAATAAAATAATTAACATTAATCATTAAATTAACAATAATTAAAGAAATATATATATATACTTAATATACGAAATATTTGAAATAATATTGAATTAAAATAAAATTATAACGATTCATAATAAAATTAAATATAAAACACGTAAAAACAATTAATCACATAATTAAATAATTAAATTGCGCAATTTAGAAGCAAATAAAGCATATTAATAAAATTGAAAAACCGGGGCGTTACAGCCTACGAGACAATATCACATGATGAAGATGTTCATGTGAAAAATTAATGCGTTAGAAGCACATAAGCGAGCAAGTCATTCAAGTTCAATCAATACATGATGGTTTCATATTCATTCGTTCCATATATTTCATAAATCACATCAATTCAAGTCATGAATTTCATATAACAATTACAACTCAAATATATCAAGGTTACAATTATAAGATGAATGATAAATAAAAACATACAAATCATTAAAATATGTAAGAACGTGAAATAGAAAACAAATTAATTCCATAAACTACATAAATTAAATAATACATTATATATATATATATATATATATATATATATATATATATATATATATATATATATGTACAGACACATACAAAAATATATATAATATATATATATACCCATGCATGCAACATATTTGTATATTATGTAATACATAACACAAGTACATGCACACATAAGCATAATATTGATGATATATATAGATTGCATGTATAATATATAATATGTAATATACACACAATACCCATGCACACCATACATGATTACACCTTATAAGCACGTACACGCATGCACAATGTATAAATCACATGCACACACACACACACACATATACTTAAAGTTCAAAACCAAAGAAAAACGCAGCAGCAGCAGTTCTTATTGCACAGGTTCCCCGCCCTGGTAAAAATATTTAGCAACATTCCCCGGCCAGGTAAAAAGGGGAAAAACATTACAGAAGCTCTCAAGGTAAAGTCCCCGGCCGGGGACTCCTCAAGCACAAATTTCCCTGCCTAGGGAGATGTTTCCTTTGCGAACGAACAGCGGCAACACTCTGAATCTCCCCTGTTTTCGGTTCTCCATGGCAGCAGCAGCAAGGTAACATACACAGCACTCAAGGTAACAGCTTAGGCAACAAATACAGTAGCTAAGGTAAGGAAATGAGGCAACAAACAAGGTACAACAGTAACAACAAACCGCACGCAGCAACAGGGAAGCAAATCAGTCACCAACTTTCAAAAGAAACACATTTTCAGCCATGGTGGATCCTCGTACACCCCATATAAATCAAATTCAAGTTCATGAATGTTTAAAGGAAGCTAAAATGATCATATTTCATGCATCAAACCTCAAGAAATCTAAAAATAAAAGCATAAATTCAAGAAATGGAATTTAACCTAACAATTCATCTCAAGGATCAAAACTCAATCAAACATGGCTTAGATTCTGAATTTCTTGGATTAAAATGATCACATAAGCATGCAGATATCAAATATGTGCTTACCCTTTAATTTGGTTGAGTTTGGAAGAGATTGGAGCTCAAAATCTCTTCAAGGTGAAAAGTGACGGGAACAGTGTAAAAGCTCCAAGTTTGTTGCTTTTTCTCCTTCCTTTCTTAACTTATCCGATTATGAGAGAATGAGGGGTGGTAGGGTAATGTGTTGTTAAAATGTAGGGCCAAGAATTAGGTGAAAAGGTTACGTGTTGAAGGAGTTATGTCAAAAATACTCCAAGTTGGTCATTTAGGCTTGAAATCAGTTTTTCGGTGGAAGTTCGGAGGTTCAAACGATCTTAGAAAAATATGAGGCTTATTCCATTAAGCCCGAATCTTCGATATGAGTTCAACGGTAGTGACGGAACTCAAATCCGAGTTCCCGAGCTCAATTTATGACGCCCGAAACCGAAGGTACGCTAAATGCCCTTTAGCCCCCATTTCGGTCCCATCTCCAAAATAAAATTCGTTACCACATCAAACGAGATCGAAAAATGAAACAAGCACATATACACGTTCATAACACATAAATCTACAACATACTAAAATTTCACAAAATTTCGATATCAAATCATATAAGAACGATGCGCGATTATAACACTAATAATCAATGTATTTACAAATTCATAACCTTCCAAACTGAATAATAAAAATTTAATTCCATTTTAAATTAAATATAAAATTCAACGATTAATTTTGAAATTAATGATAATGTAATTAAGAATATAATTAATTAACATTTTAACATTTAATTATAAAATTAAATACACAAAACACTTATAAATAATTTAATTGCGCAGTTAGTATACACATACGTCATTGTAACACCCCAAACGGAGGATGCCACATCCCCCGCACTATGACCCAGACCCAGAACATGAAATGGAAATCCATGCCCGAATCCAAATCAGAGGGAACGGGAGACCAACTCACACACTAGGCTAGGCGGATCTAACTTGACAAAAACTCAGAGTGCGGAAGCAATTAAAACCAACAACAATAGATAGCGGAAGCATTTAAAACAAAACATGCAAAGCAGGTGACGGGTTCAACTAGCATAGATACCTAATCCCGAATATCGACATACATAATCCAACATAATAAACAACATAAATATCATCAATATCTAGTAACAACCAAATACTATCTTACTAACCCCACACGGGTTGAAGTCTAAATAGAACATAAACATAATCTGCAAATGTGAAACATAAATACATAAAATAAGTAGAGTATGCGACAAATGCATCCTAACATCTACCAGACTGACAAGTGTGACTCAGAAGACTCACTTCCGCCTAGCTCAAGCCAAAAGAACCTGCGACTAAAAGATAAAATGAGGTGTCAGTCAACTGACTGATTGAGGGGGGCTAACGCACACCCACAATATATATATAGAGCACAGCACAAATCATAAGGGTGGACTCATGAACCGGGATTAGGGTTTTGCACGCTAAAACAGTTGAAATACCCAAAATAGTATAAGTTTGGAAAACCATTTAGAGAAGCCTATCCCGTTTCAGAAATCCCATATATTCATAACATATACCCGGCGAGTACGGGCTTCCAACCTTTACTCCTCATAACTGAACAGAACATAAAGCAGAATCAATCCATCCTCTACTCCAATGATGGAAGAGCCACGCGTTGGCCCTAACCATCAATAACATACATACAAACCCTCAAGGGGTAGCGAACCCACAAGAGTCCTCCCCGGCTGCACACCGAAGGCTCAAGATATCACGCCTCCCTCATCGCCCTAAGGTCGCGCAATGATGTCTCAAATGGAACTAGCACAGTGGCTTATCCGACGGCCCTATGCCGTGCCGGTCTCCACTCGTACCAGCTACTGGATCCACATAACATAACATACATACATATGCCAACATTTCATGGCAACTCGCTACAGAATCATAATATATTAGAGTTTTCCAAAATAGCTTACATATGCCTTAATACTTAATTTTTCTTCAAAACCAAGGATGGTCCACAAGGTCATAATCATATCATATCCAACACATATCTAATCGTACATAGTATATAACCGCATGCAAGGATTGAAATCATCATTTTAAGGCCATAGGTCGCTTAACTATACAAAATCCTAAACCTCACCTCGTGAAAGTAGAGTCTGAGAGTGTGAAGGGCCAAACACTCTAAACCTCGGGCCCACCGGCACCACCAAACTCTGTGACAAGACATACAGAAGCCCAGACTTAGACTCTATATATGAACCAAACAAGACGCACGGCGTTGCTCAACATGATCGTGGTTATGCATAAGTGTTCATGTTGTGCTTGGATAAGGTGTCGTGGTCATTCAAGGCATATCAATGCTCAATAAGGTCATATTTACAAGCAACCATCACGTAATTCCATATCCAAATATGCACAATCAATTTAGGAAGTCAATGTATTCACAAAATGCATATTAAATCATCCAATGTCACAGGGTTCAATTATAATATTAGAATTAAGCATCAAGTTCATGTCGAGTTATAAAGTGCATAAGTAAGAGCAACTTGATCGTATAAACATACAAAGTTGTTGTGCGTAGATGGCATGCTTGATACAAATAAAGAGTACATTTAATTCACTTAAGATCATACTTTACAACTTCACAACATGTTTGGTACACAAGCTCAAATCACATTCGTAGTTTCATAAATATTACACTTACATCCCCTAAGTTATTTATAAAAGTTTAGAATTATTACACATACATCCCCTTAGTTGATTACTAAGCATAATTGTTCGTTTAAAGTGTTTATATAGTTATTCCACTAGGAATTAATTACTTACAAACATGACAATTATCAATTTATCGTAATTCATAATATACCATTTTCAAGTAGTAAGAGTAAATCAAGATATTACAATTCTAACTCCTATCATGCATAAAGTCTCAAGTTGTTCAAGCATCCTTCATGTATCTAAATTTAATATTGGAAACACAATTTACAACAAACATAACATTGAGAACGTCTCAAATTCGTATAGAGAAATCACAACATGTTCGTTCTTCTAAAATATCATTCAAGTTCATTTAGTCACATAAAAGATTAGTTTCTAGATATTACACTAACACCCCTTCGTACTTAACAAATAGCGTAAATTCATCACATCGGGATTCAAATTGTAAATCGAAACATTCATATATATCACAATCCATTCAACACATGTTTTCATATACGATTGGAATACATCTCGATCAACAAACCAACAATAACCAATTTATTTGCACTTAAAACAATTAATTCAAATAATCACAATTACGTAAAATAATTCATAATAAATAGATCGAGTGTCCGATTAACGAACGGAAGGTGGCGTTGAACTCACCACAACGAGACGAACATTCTGACCAAACGCCGCCGGAACTCCACCACTGTAGCTGCCGAAATTTGGCCGGACCGCCGCCGAAGGTGGCCGGAAAAATCCCGAAAAATCATTCCTGAATGAAGTCTTCGTGCCCGTTCCGAATCCTCAATCAATTTCTGGAAATTCCAAGCCGATTGTCGTAGATCTGAAATCTAAGAGCACGAAACCCTAAATCTTCAAACTCAAATTACTTCCAAACCGGTGAACCAAAATACGATCCGAAAGAGGTGTTGTCTTACCCATGACGAGTTCTTCGAAAGCCCTAAGGTAGCTTTCCGGAAAAATCCTCGGAGCTAGTGCCGCCGCTGCACCGCCACTTTGCCGCCACCGATCCGCCACCAAACCACCGAATCTGGAGTCGCCTGATGACAGGTCACTAGTTCTCGTCGTTCCGAACAACTTTTGTGAAGAGCCCGAGACCAAAAGATGGCCGAAAAAGGCCCCCGTTGGCCACCGAAGTTTCTGCCGCCGCCGCTACAGTAACTCGCGCCGCCGCCGCGAGCTTTGGGCGGCGCGTGCTGCTCCGTCTTTGCTCCGATGGCCGCGCCACCAACGTCAAACGAAGCGCCTGGAAGTCTACTTTATGGGTCATGGGCGCGTGTTTCTGAAATCCCGCCGGAAGCCGTCGGAAATGGGCGGCGAAGTCGCGGTCCGCTGCCACCCGCCTGGGCGTCTGAAAATCAGCGATATCTTTGCCGTCGTTCATTTTTAGGCTGTGAAATTGGTACTCTTACATCGGTCTCGCCGAGATAATCGAAATGGACTATTCGTTTGTTGAATTCCGTCGAGAAACGATCGAGTTATGGGCTCGTAACCGAAGCCGCGATAGTAACCCGCGGGAGAGAGAAAGTGGGAGAGGAGAGAGAGAGAGAGAGAAAAAGGGATTGTGAGAAATGTCTCTTGTGCACAAGCTATATATAACCGGGTATCCTTATCGCGTAGCAAGGATAAATATCGCGTACAATTAATCGTAAATAAAATTAGTAAAGTTACGAATAAACATTCAAGCTCCGAATTAATTTTACAAATAAAAGTGAAATAGAGATTTACCAATTAGAGTTTAATTCAATTTAATTTTAGAAACTTTTCGTATAATTTAATGTCACTTTGTAAACACATGATTGACAATTAATCTCAAGGAATTCAAGTAAACCGAAATTAAACAAGTTAAGTAACATGATGGATTTAAAATCACTTGACAATTATTTCATGGAATAAATTTGAATTAAATCAAATTAGGTAGTTAGGGTTAAATATGCGCGTAATTAATCAAGTTGACGATAATCTTAGAATAATTCGAATGAACACATATTAAATTGGATTTACATTAAATCACATAATTCAAGAACTCTTAAATTAAACACACATAAGCGTAGAGACTTACTTGTTGATGTCGTAAGAACGCCCTTCGAGAAAACGGGGCGTCACAGTCATACTTGTACGAATGAAAAATCAGGGCATTACAATCTCTCCCCTTTAAAAGAGTCCATCCTCAGATTCACTGTTCGCCTGAAAACAATTAATGAGAGAACCCCGTCCCTCACAAGCAACAAGGAGAGAAACCCGTCTCTCGAACAACAAAGAAGAACCCCGTCTCTCGAACAACAAAGAGAGAACCCCGTCTCTCGAACAACAAAGAGAGAACACCACTAAATCACAAAATAATTATAAGCGAAGAGTAAGACAAAACCAAATACGACAATTAAGATTCACATAAGTCACACAAGAGGACAGCTAGTAAATATCTATCATATTAATCTTCGATTATATAAGGCAATTAACACTAGAATCGATCAAAACACATCTCGACCAAATTATTTGAATTAAATTTGTATGTATGCATATGCCATGAATGTTTAAGGTACAATTTACCGCGAAAGGAAATACGAAGTTAGAAATTTCATGGGCCAAATGTACGGTCGGATCCCCGAGCTAGCTCAATTCTCAACTTATCATCCATTCTTTGGTATGCGCTTGGTTGGAAGGATAAACAGACCCTTAGTTCATTCAGTTCTCAATTTCCATTCTGACTCTGCCCCCTATTACCTTCTTCGATCCCTCCTCATTCATCTATAATCTTCTTTTAGCAAGACCAACTCCTTTAATTAACCAAACTTTGACCTTCCCATATACCTTTTGATCATTCATCCCGGTGTCAGATCCAAATCTACTATCTTTACCCGTATCCGGATCTACCATGTCCTCGAAGGCAACTACTCTCGACAACCTTAAAAGTTCAATCCCGATCTTAATATAATCGCCATTGTGGTTGATCTCAACACGAATCCTTCCCGATCTTCTTCTCGGTTATCCCTTCATCCTCTTAAAGCCTTTAAGGTCGAATTCGATTTTCGGTCCGTTCAATTCCTAAACCGAAGATAGAACATTCTTCATGATTCTTGAAGTTTGATCCAAGTCCTCCAATGATCAACCTTTTCGGTTTGTCTCTTCTCAAATTTTTCTTCTGGACTATCATGGAAAATAACTAATGACTTAATAATGTTGGCTTTGTTACACGTCGTCCGAACCCCTTTAATACGTAACTGAATTAATCCTTATTGACACCATCCTATTATATGATAACTCGATCCGGTTTCCTTTTGCCAATACTGATTTAGGAGTTCCCAGAAGCTCTCTCATAATTCCATCGTCTTCAAAATCCAAATCCTGTACTACAATTACCCCTTAGCAATCTTCAACCCAAATCATCCTCGATCATCTTGTACCAAATATTACTGTTTCAACTCCCAAACATTCCTTGGATCCATATCCTCATCTCTCTAAGTGCCTATTTCCTCTGATATTATTCTCGAAGCTTCATCCACCTCGGTTTTGGAGTAGCATCAAGTGCTAGAACTCCTATCTCATCTCTTGCCACTTTGGTAGAATTCTCGCTACATGTTAATTCTTACATTTCACCGTTCCTTCTAAAAGTGACCCGTTCAAGCACAACCGTGATGTCCAATTTATTTCCCGATCGAGCTCTCCCCCTTAAAAGTTCTAGTCTCGATTCTTTGAACTTGTTCTATCGTTCATGGAATAGGAGATTTCGAACACCTTCATCTTAGTTTCCCTGATAAAACAGTTCTAGACATGCCACAAGTTCGATGATCTCACCTACATTCACTTTGAAGTGTTTGGTAAGGATAGTAACCTACTTCTTTTATTTCATCCTCCAGTTCTATTTTCCGAGCTTTGGTATTTTCTATTTCCTTTTTGATTCACGATGTGCAACCCAGTTATTTCTCCTCATCTTGATTCGAATATGGCTTGTTTAGAATAACGCTTGATGGGTGAGGTGAAAGAACTTCCTATCATGTAAACACTAAAATACATGTCGGGTTAAGATGCCAATGCACGCGGTACAATTTCAACCAATTTAATAAACAACACATTGGAGCCATTTTGTCAATTAGAAATGCATATATAAATAAGGGAATTTAAATAATTTAAAGCGGCGTATGGTGCACGTGCCATAAATGCGATACCTGGCATCGTAGTGGTAAACTTTGGCTCGACAACTTGTTCTTCATTTCCTTAAGTACAGGCTTACCTTGGATTTATTGATCATGGCTTGTTTACCCATGGTCTTCTAAATCTTCAAAGTTTCCTTGTATCAACTTATGTGTTCCCGCGGTCCGAAATTGAAATCCCTCGATCCTAACTTCTTTCACGCCTATGGAATCGGCATCTTGACTCCCTTCAAAGATTGACCCCGAAATAACGTTCCAAATCCTATTCTTAATTATCACTCTGCTCGAAGTCCTCTTGACTATTCTTTATGAGTTTATGATTGGATTAACTCATCTTTCAATTGCTTACACTTGAGCACATAATTTCCCGTCAACAGCTATTTCCCTTTCTTTATCGTTTCCATATGTTGCTCCATGTCTCCCAATTCGAACTCACAACATGACAATTCTGCTTGACTCTGGAAAATAAACTTCAATCCGACCGAAGATAGAACCTTTGGCATCTTGGCTTTCCATGAACTTGAAATCTCCGTATTAATCGGTGTTTACTAAATCCTTCCAATACGACTTCTTCCTTACCCGAAATCCGAGTGTCTCAATTTATCTCTTCCTCTCCCTTTGACCCGAACTTGAGTTCTCTTGAGGGTCTTCCTCTCCTCGTTGATAAAATCCTTGAATCTAAACATCTTCAAGATTTCTTCACTTCTCCCGTGAATGGATGATCCACTATCTTAACAAACCTTCACCGACCACCACGAAAATTGGGGACTATTCCACAAATCAGTCTTCTACTCCGAATCCTACCTCCTACTCCTAGCGAAGAGATATTCTCTCTTGACTTTAAGCTTAGGAATTGGAAAAACATGGCTTCCAACCTCCTTCCTTGTGGATTCCATCCTAACTTCTCTTCTAATGAGGCTCTTTGTAACGATGAGAGAGCTTTGGTGCACCATTGTGAGGATACCAAAGAACATGGCTCCATTTAGAAAAGACTATGATCCTCGGATCCTCGAAGGTAAACCCAGGTGCATTCCTTACATTTCCCTTGTTTCAAATTAGATCTTGTGATAGGTTATGGTTATCGTAGAGATTGCCCGTCGTTTGTTATTGTAAGAATATCCTACAAGCACAACTCATCTCAAATATAAATGCATGTCGGTTAGTACGTGCATATAACACATAAGTAGCACCAAGAGCACGTATTTGAAGTAAAATGCAACACATAATCAAAAAGTTTAAAGTAAAACGAGTTCAACATATAAATTTCCAACATCTTGCATCAAACACTATCAAGTAGGGTCAAGAATCAATGCAATGCACACGTTGACAATTAGTTCCTATGCAGTACGACCTAAGCTGACTTAATCACGACACGAGAGCCCGGGTTTTGCAACCTGGGGCTCTGATACCACTTAAGGATGTAGCACCCTAAACGGAAGGTGCCACATCCCCCGTACTCAGACCCGACCCGTATATGAAATGGAAAATCCATACACGTACCAGATCAGAGCGAACAGGGACTCACTCACTAACTATGCTAGGCGGGAACTAAACCTTCCAAACCAAATAAACAATTCCAACAAGATAAATGCAATTGCGATGGCGAAATATATATATAGAAATTATATTAATCATAAAGATGGGTTCAATCTATCCCTAGAAGCCTGTCCCGATTCAAAACATAAATTCAATATGATTCAAGGTAATATGATCAATTTCAATATGCGGTGGGGTGACTCGGACTAAACCACAAGACTCGACAGACTCGAACTCCCGCCTAGCACCCAAATCTGCAAAAGAACTGAAACAAATCCGGGTTCAGTCTATAGGAGACTGGTGCGTATAAAACAGTGTTGAGTAATATAAATAGTGTAGAATTAAACACCCTCACATACAAGTCATAATCCCATGCGAGGTTTTAAAACAATTTCCCATGTGGGTGAAAATCAAATAAAACAACGCTCGGGATTACAACAATCAATTTCATCCATTCATTACAATCATGCGGTCAATACGTGTGCCCGGCGAGAGGGCGAATTGTCCAACCTCCACCTCGTTTGTGCATTTATTCATTTATTCGTTCATTAGTGATCACACAATCATTCATTCAGTCACAATCATTTGTTAATTCAATAGTTCATTCATTCAATCATTCATGCAATCATTCATTCAGTTACACCTTTTTCCTCCAGACGGTGAACAGGTTAGCAAGACACGGCCACCTCAATCATTGACCAGTGGGGTTTCATGAGTTCCGCAAAGGCGCTCAGCCTCCTTTCCTCGCTAATCTCCTAGCGAGTTCTGGATTCTGTAATTTGGTTGGGACTAGCACACAGGATCCCCGTCAGCCCTTCCTTCCCCGGTATGCCACATGCACAAAGTCCCAGGGCCCCCATTCGATGTGATCAATCAATTTTCGCCAAAACATTGGTAGGGTAATCATTAAAAAGGGTTTAACGTTCGAAATCATTGACTCTATGTAAGACTCCACATATATATATATATATATATATATATATAACGTTTCACATTGGAAATATATCGGGTCGTTTAACTACATAGAAGAGAAACCCACCTGTTACACCTTACCGAATGATACCAAGAAGAAAAGAATACTTGATAGAAACCTATGAACCCGGCATCTCCGCCCTGGAGAAAACTGCACAAAGGACAATAGTGCACTCGTGAGACTCAACACTCCAAATGAATCATATGTGACACACGGCAATGCAATGAATATGATATGAAGTGCCTACGAGGCAATATCACATGATGAAGATGTTCATGTGCAAAATTAATGCGTTAGAAGCACATAAGCGAGCAATTCATTCAAGTTCAATCAATACATGAAGGTTTCATATTCATTTGTTCCATATATTTCATAAATCACATCAATTCAAGTCATGAATTTCATATAACAATTACAACTTAAATATATCAAGGTTACAATTATACATGAACACACAAATATATATATTGTATAATATATAATATATAATATATAATATACACACAATACCCGTGCACACCCGTCATAATTACACCTTATAAGCACGTATTGTAGCACCCTAACCCCCAAGGCACTACATCCCCCGTAGTATAGCCTCGATCCACATACGAAATGGACAATCCGTACATAAACCAAAACTATAGCGAACAGGTGATAATCAAAATAAAGAGCTAGGCGGGACACTCCCCAACATAAACAACCAAGACATGAAATTAAAAGAGGAAGCATTTCAATTAATACGTATAGGTACCATATTTACCAAGTATATACATAATAGGTACTAACATTAACTATCAATACATTATCATCTCTTATATAATATACAGATCCAAGTATCCAAAACATGATGACAATGATCATAACAAGCTATAATCAAAAGTTCTATACATGAAAAGTACAATGCTAGACTCAAGAAAATGCAAGACCTGACCGGACTCCCGCCTAGCACGACCACAACCAAAAGTACCTGAAAAGTGAAGTATCAGTCTACCGAAGACTGAGTGAGGGGCAAATACATAAATATAACACACGTCACATACAAGTTGTAGCCTCGGGTGAAGACTTGGAAATGAATTAATATGTGTAGTTCAAGAATAACTTGTTCTTTGCCCGAGATTACAACTGTCCAAATTAACATGTTAAATTTCTTGATCATTTCATGAAACATGTGGCCCCGGCGAGTAGGGCTATTCTCCAACCTTTACACCAATCGTGATCAGTACGTGCTTGCATGATTAATTCAATACGTGATCATACATTTCATTTAGTGCTCATTTAGACATATTCATGCTTGAAAACATGCAATAACCCGAGGATAATCCGTGGTGCCGGATCCGTCCCCAATCTCCTTCTTTCTCCGAGTGATAGTGGGTTTGCAAGGCCCAACTATCCACGACATGGTGCACATAGGGAACATGACTCCCTACGCACGGAACTCCTTCCACCACCAATCTCCTAGTGGCTTCGGGGGTGATCCCAATGAGGTGAGGATAGTCCAAGAGTTACCTGTCAGCCCGTGCTTTCCCAGTTGGCTCAAGAACTACCCTCGGGCCCAAGTGCAATCATAACTCGCCAAACATGCCTGAAATCGTGAACAATCATGGCTTGCTTGCTTGAAAATGTTTATATTTTAGAAAACGTTATATGTATAATAGATTTTGGCCGAAATCAACACATAAGGGTGTAATGGTTCTGTATACCTAGAACAAAACCTCACCTTTGATTACAAAATGAAACAAGGATATACTCTAGGGAGCTTGCTCCTCTTCGACGACCTCGTGACCTTTAAATGAAAAGAAATGAAGAAAGGAGATAAATATGATGATCAAGCTTCAAATCTTCAAATATTTCTTGAAATTCTTGGTGAAAGTTGATAAAATCACTTCTCCCTTTTTGCTTGAAGGAACCGAGAATGAGAGGAATGGATATGTCAGAGAAATTTGATGAAATGTGATCAAGGAAGCTTGAAGAAGCCATATACCGTGATTCATGATTTTGAAATGTGTGAAATGTTTAAATTGCCATTTAATCCTCCAAGTATTCAAGTCATGCAATTGAGGATATGTGGTTTCGAAATATAATCAATCAAGTCCTTGAAAATCTATCCACTTTAGTCCCTAAATTGAAAGAAATAAACATCTGGGGATAATTCGGTAATTAAAGCACTCTCGGTAATTATTTTTCATAGCAAATATTTTTCCAGGACATGAAATAGTTTTCCAATGATATAAAATCATATAATTCACATAATTAATGTATCCTGAATTTTATAAAATTATGAGATGTCACGTCGGAAAATAGAAATTTAAAGAATTAAATAAATCCTACGCTCAAAATCTCACACGTGGCGTGCTTACCTGTTCATCCGGAACCGGGGAGTTACAACTCCCCCCCCCCCCCCCCCCTTAAAAGAATATGGTCCCCAGATTCCCTAGTCCTGAGTGAACAACTCCGGGTGGAACCGTTTCATCTTATCCTCAGTTTCCCACATAGCTTCCTCAGTTTTATCGCTTCTCCACAACACTTTAACCATGGGAATCCTCCGGTTTCTCAATTCCTAAAATTTCCGATCCAAGATGTAGCACCCCAAGCGGTGGGGCACCATACCCCCGCACTATGACCCGACACGTGGTACGAAATGAAAAGTCCGCACACGCACCAAGTCACAGCGAACGGGTGACAAACGAAAAACCAACCAAAGCTAGGCGGTAACTAAACCCTGTACAAGTAAAATAAGCAAAACCCGAATGCGGAAGCGATGCAAAATATGAACTAACAAAAACTTTAATCAACGAACATAAATAAACGGGTTCAACTAATTCACATCTTGTCCTAACCTGTCCCGAAAATTCATATGATCAAAGCATAAACGTCAACTTGTACAGAACATACTATATACATAATTTTCATACATAAATCGGAACAAAGTAATTAACAAAGTCAAACGGACAGACACAGACTCGACAGACCCGACTCAAAGCCGCCTAGCTCGAACTCCAACAACTTGCACCTGCAAACTAAAAACATAGGTGGGGCGAGGGTCAGTCCACTGACTGAGCCAGTGGGCTGAACCCACACACACTATACATAATAAGGAGCAGAGCACGTATCAAAAGAGAGATTATGAACCGGGAGTAGGGTTTTGCATACCAAAACCATTTTCAAATCGAACTTACACATATCCTATCAAATCAAACTTATACATATCTTAACATGTCAAACTTATACGTATCTTATTCATAACTTAACAAACTGAGCAAACTCACGTTTTATAAAAAGAGAAAGCTCCTATCCCATTTCATAATCAACATAACAGATCATAATCATATACCCGGCGAGTACGAGTCTCCCACCTTACTTCCATATCGAATCAAACGTATCATAACAGAAAACAAACAAATATCATAAACAATCCAACCCCAACACCATGTAGTTCGGGGAGCAAACCCTCACTACTCATACAGATACAAACACACACGGGGTAGCGAACCCACACTGTGCCTTCCCCGGTTATCCACCGAGGGCTCAAGATACCACGCCTTCCCAACCTCCGTAGGTCGCACGTGAATATCTCAAATGAGAATGTGCACAGGGGTCATAACCGGCGGCCCCATGGTCGTCCCGGGTCCCCCTTACCCACGTCTCGGGGCCCAACATATCAAAACAGAGCATATCAGACAGATCATATCATAACTCGCTACATATCAAACTTATCATATCGAATCAAAATCATACTTACGTACCTTATCGGAGCATACCATACCTTGCAACTTAGCATATGCTATAAACGTACCTCTCCGTGTCATCCTAATCCGCAGCTGGTATGAAGACACATGGTTTGGAGCATAGCCTCGTTGCAAAACATTTCAAGCTTACATATGCTCGTACATATACAGTTCGAAAACCTTTAATCGTATGACAAATTCATAAACATATCATATAAACACGTATCTATTATATAAATATAATAGAATAATCGCATGCAGGCTTGAAAACAAGCACAGAATATTGTAGATCGCTGTAACTAAAACAAAAATCCTAAAACCTCACCTTACACCAAACGGAGCCAAATACAAAGCAGAAGGTCCACCCCGGAACCTGCACGACCTCAAGTCACCACCCCGGGTGCACCTGTACCAACTGAACACACAAACACAGCACGGAACTCAGACTCAAGCAGACAACCACATAGGGACGCACGGCATATGCTCAAACACTTAATAATTGCAATCACATCAGCAAGGTTCAAATTTATATAAATTATATGCGAAACAAAACATTAAGGCATGTTCATGTGCATAATTAATGCAAATAACAAAATTAAAGGCAAAGCACTTCATATCATTTCATATCAATTCATTTAATACCTAACAAATTCAATTAACAAAGTTCAGACAATTCATATCGCATTTCATACAAATTTCCAAGTATTAATAAGTCAAGCAATCACTGTAGCATGCTTCTAATTTATTTAAACCTCACGAAGTCTTATACAAATTCAAAGCAAGTTATTTAATCATTCAAGGTTCATATTTCATATAAGTCAAATTCTAATCAAACTAAGTTCATTAAACTCATACGTTACATATTCAATTCATACATTACATTTTAGATTTCATTACTAAGGTCTATTAATTCAAATCAAACAAATTCCCACTTTTTCAAAAATTACGCAAACACCCCCTCTAGACTAAACAAGTAGCAAAATCAACAAGTCGGGGGTTCAATTTACAAATCAAATTATCCAAATATATCAAATTATAATTCATACAAGTTTTCATACACATTGGAGCACAATTCAATCAGTAATTCACGCTTACAGTAATTAATTGACAATTACAAACAATTAACAAAAGTAAATACAACCACTTCAAAAAAATTCATATAAAATCAACCGGACATCCGATAGACGAACGGAAAGTGGCGTTGGACTCACCACAACGAAACGGACCTACTGTCCGAAAGTCACCTGAATGCCGCCACCGTAGCCGGCCGAACAGCCACCGGTCGTCACTGGAACACCGCCTCCGGTGGTCGGAAAAATCCCCGGAAGGACAGAAACGTACGCCGCGGCCTACTCAATAAAAGCCCCCAACCAATTTCAGAAAAAGCTAAACACACGGGACTTCGTTGAAGAAAAACCGAACCAAATCCCAACGATGGAAACTGAAATTAACTGCAAACCGCAAAATGAAAATGAAATCCGGGCATACCGTTGGAAAGCTTGTAACGAGACCTACGAAAGCCCCAAGTCAAATCGCCGAAAAAATCATCGGAACAGTAACCGGTTCAGACCCGCCGGTTCACCGCCGGTCCGCCGCCAACGGCCGGTTCTTGCAACGCCGCCGATGCCATCCACTACGTTTCGTCATTCCAAGCAACTTTCGTGAAGCGACCACCACCAAAACAGGCCGGGAAAAGGGCCGAAATTGCTACCGAAGTTTCTGCCGCTGTTGCCTCGCCAGAACCACCACTTGCGGTGGTTTTCGTGCTGAACGGAGGCCGGAAATGGAACGGGAAGGTCCAAAAACGTAGGGTAGGGTCAAGCTCCGCTCGCGAAACTCGCCGGAACGCCGGCGGCGAAGTGGTGGCGCCACCCGCCACCTTCAGGCCGCCGATGCGCCGCCGTCGGTCTTCGGTTGGCCACGATCTTGGTACGGTTGTGACGGGTTCATCGAGCAGATGAATTTCCACTATTGATTCGTCGAATTCCGTCGAGAAACGAGGGAGAACGAGCATGTGTGTGAAATTGCACCTTCACTACGTGAATAGTGCTCTGCGCGAGGAAGAAGACGATGCGGCTGGAGCTGCTGAAATGGCATGCAAAACGAGGGAATCCGAGTATATATCTCGGGTCCTTGTATGCAAAAACGATAGAACGAACGAGCTAACGACATCCGAATTGGGCAAACTTAGAGTCTACTGACTCGTTTCGCCGCCCCGGACGCGTTGAAGGGGTCAAAGAAGTCAAAATCTCAACCGAACGAGAAGTGACCGGAAAAACCCCCTAAAAGGAGAAAATTACAAAAAGGGCCCTAAACTCTAAAAGAGTTTAAAATAGGGCCACGAAAAATATAAAATCAGTTAATTAAACACATAAAAGTTAAAAGGTGACAAACCTTATAATTCGAACGATCGGGATGTTACAATCTTCCCCCCTTCAAAAGGACCTGTCCTCAGGTCCTAATACTGACTCGTAAAGCTTCGAACTGAAATACTTCAATCCATCTCCTGAAATCGTGTAGAGTCATAGCCCGGACTGTGATGTTTACTCTCACTGATTGCGTCAACTCCCTGCAGAGTTCCTTAGTTACAGAGGTTTGTTCAAACACTTGACCGTTAGTCGCTTCCTCGTCGATTGTAACCAACATCAGACCACACTTAACTCAGCCGCGACAAAAAAGAGAAAATCCCATCTCTCAGCACGCAAGAGAGAGAGAGCCCCGTCTCCCTGCACATCAAAAGAGAGAACCCCGTCCCTCAGGCATAGAATTGAGAGAACCCCGTCTCTCAACCACATAATCGAGAGAGCCTCGTCTCTCAACCTAAGTCTGGCAGACCTCCACATGTTCCAAACATCCTAGTTTGAGAAAATCCAGCATTTCTCAAACCCCAAATTCGAGAGAATCCAACATCTCTCAAACATCTAATTCAAGAGAATCCAGCATCTCTTGCTCACATAATTTAGAAAGAATCCAACATCTTTCTATCACATAAATAGGGAGAATCCCACATCTCCCTAACACGTAAATAGAGAGATCTCAACAACTCTCTAGCAGAAAAGTTCACTTACTCAGTATTCAAACATACACACATCAAAATAACACTGGATGCAAAACATGGGATGCATGTATAGTGCACCTTCACACGACTGATATCAGTATCCCTAGAATATGGACTCATCATCCATGCTCACCTCAAGGGGAATATCGCGATGGGATCCCTGTAAGATAAAATTATAATATGTATGTATGTGCAAGAAGGGTTAGTGAGCCATTAAGAAAAGTATAAACACTGAAATACGAACAATTCACGCAAGCATGTAATCCATTCAGTTACAAGAATTCACAACATATATAAATTCTTAAATTATAAAAATTAAAGCAGTTAGCCACGTTATTACCATCGAAGTAACGTCAAACATTACACATTGTCACATTAGTCAAGCAAAATAAAATAAAATACAATTACTTATGAAATGTATGTGTGCAAATGCCATGAATACTCAGTGTACCGTTTACCGTAGTAGTGGAGTCGAGGTTGGCAATTTCTTTAACTTGAATGGTTAATCAACTCCTTAACTGGCTATAGTTTCAACTTCCCGTTCAAACTTGCATTCTTTAGTATTCCTTCAGATTCTCGGGTACTCAACTGATCTTGGATCGTGTCACTTGATTCTCGGGGTATAGTAATCCGTGTAATCTCTTGAAATCCCAATAGGATCCTCGGTAATCGGAAATTACCATTTCTTTCAAATGTGAAATCTCTCAGGACAATCATGGAGAAATAAATGAAGAATCTTTACACCGTCTTGCTTAGTACACCGTCGTTGTAAAAGATGACCTTACCCTCAATATTTGGTGGAGTTGATCTTCAATGACCTCGGCACAAAATTCCATTGCTTGCACAATTTTCCCCTTTTTCCTTTGTGTAAGTGTAACTACTCTGGTGAGTGTCTTTATAATAGTAACCCGATTTCCTGCTTGGAATTCTCTAAATGATATAAGTGTCTTGATCTCTTCATTGTCACCTCACACCTTCCAGAGTTAGAAATGCTGACTTTCTTATAAACCATGTTACTCCCGAGCCTCCAAGTAGTAAGTACATATCCTGAAAGCAACTTAATAGTTAAAAGATTTCTTGTTTTTCCCCACGGTCTTCTTATCTTCAGAATTATCTAGCATCACTTGGACATTTCCACGGCTTGGAAGTACGATTTCTTGAACCTGAAGTCTTCTACGCTTATGGAATTAGCATTTTGTATTTTCTTTAGTAATTACTCTCCGATTGTTTCCCGAGTCTTCTTCATGGTTGTCACTTTAATCAAAACTTCCTTGGTTCACTCTTTAGGAGTTCGTAGAATTAAATGAACTCCCCTTTTTTTTTCTTCCAATTGTTTATACATGATCGCCCGAAATCCACCCAGAATTTCTTTGCTTTTCTTTATCATTCCCATTTGTTATTTCCTGTCTTTCAAGTAATCCCACATCACGACAATTCAGCTTGGATCTAGAAATACCCCGACTTTCATCAAATCATTTATGAGGCTATGAGTATCACATCGTGTAGAGAGATTGACCACAACCCAACATTCTATCTTACATGCATTCACCCTATCTTGAAGCTATTGGCTCGACCGTATATTTTCTGGTCAAACCCTGTTCGAATTCAAACGTTGCTTCGACCAAGACAGCACTTAGTGGATCAGGTAGGGGAACACCTAAATTACAACCACGAAGCTAATGCATGTGGGGTTAGGGATGTGTATGGCATACATGCATTAATCAGCAAGGGAGACAACCAAGCACGTACAACAAATGTTCGAAATAATTATAATTTAATCCAATGCATGATCCACGTGCCATGAATGTATAATACCCGTTTTCATAACGATAGCATTGATTCCTTGTTCTGAATTCTTGTAGAGGTCCATTGTCTCTCATTAGAGTATGGCTTCTTTGAATCTCCTGTCAAAGATTGATAGAAGTGGAAAGAATTGTCACGATTATTTACAATTTGATGTCGAAGTAACGTCCTGCAATTCACAAATCGAATAAACATCTATGCATGCGGGTTAGTACGTGGATATGTCAAGTAATAAAAGCAATTAAGAACACTTAAGTAATGCAGATTCAATACGTAATTTAATAAAATTTAAGCATAACAATAATAATTTTTACAAAAATTCGTAATCATAGTGTGCACACAATCACATAAGCTCAGAGAAATTCATACATACAAGTCAAAATTTCACGTCTGCCAAATGCAATGCACAAGTATTCCTATGCCGTACGACCTAAACTGACACGACACGACTCCAGAGCACCGGTTCTGAACCTGGTAGCTCTGATACCACTTAAGATGTAGCACCCCAAGCGGTGGGGCACCACACCCCTGCACTATGACCCGACACGTGGTACGAAATGGAAAGTCCGCACACGCACCAAGTCACAGCGAACGGGTGACAAACGAAAAACCAACCAAAGCTAGGCGGTAACTAAACCCTGTACAAGTAAAATAAGCAAAACCCGAATACGGAAGCGATGCAAAATATGAACTAACAAAAACTTTAATCAACGAACATAAATAAACGGGTTCAACTAATTCACACCCTGTCCTAACCTGTCCCGAAAATTCATATGATCAAAGCATAAACGTCAACTTGTACAGAACATACTATATACATAATTTTCATACATAAATCGGAACAAAGTAATTAACAAAGTCAAACGGACAGACACAGACTCGACAGACCCGACTCAAAGCCGCCTAGCTCGAACTCCAACAACTTGCACCT
This sequence comes from Lantana camara, assembly GCA_037501455.1. Taxonomy (NCBI): domain Eukaryota; kingdom Viridiplantae; phylum Streptophyta; class Magnoliopsida; order Lamiales; family Verbenaceae; genus Lantana; species Lantana camara. Next base: position 42,954,228 of record CM074862.1, on the reverse strand, counting down.
GCAAACTAAAAACATAGGTGGGGCGAGGGTCAGTCCACTGACTGAGCGAGGGGGCTGAACCCACACACACTATACATAATAAGGAGCAGAGCACGTATCAAAAGAGAGATTATGAACCGGGAGTAGGGTTTTGCATACCAAAACCATTTTCAAATCGAACTTACACATATCCTATCAAATCAAACTTATACATATCTTAACTTGTCAAACTTATACGTATCTTATTCATAACTTAACAAACTGAGCAAACTCACGTTTTATTAAAAGAGAAAGCTCCTATCCCGTTTCATAATCAACATAACAGATCATAATCATATACCCGGCGAGTACGGGTCTCCCACCTTACTTCCATATCGAATCAAACGTATCATAACAGAAAACAAACAAATATCAGAAACAATCCAACCCCAACACCATGTAGTTCGGGGAGCAAACCCTCACTACTCATACAGATACAAACACACACGGGGTAGCGAACCCACACTGTGCCTTCCCCGGTTATCCACCGAGGGCTCAAGATACCACGCCTTCCCAACCTCCCTAGGTCGCACGTGAATATCTCAAATGAGAATGTGCACAGGGGTCATAACCGGCGGCCCCGTGGTAGTCCCGGGTCCCCCTTACCCACGTCTCGGGGCCCAACATATCAAAACAGAGCATATCAGACAGATCATATCATAACTCGCTACATATCAAACTTATCATATCGAATCAAAATCAAACTTACGTACCTTATCGGAGCATACCATACCTTGCAACTTAGCATATGCTATAAACGTACCTCTCCGTGTCATCCTAATCCGCAGCTGGTATGAAGACACATGGTTTGGAGCATAGCCTCGTTGCAAAACATTTCAAGCTTACATATGCTCATACATATATAGTTCGAAAACCTTTAATCGTATGACAAATTCATAAACATATCATATAAACACGTATCTATTATATAAATATAATAGAATAATCGCATGCAGGCTTGAAAACGAGCACAGAATGTTGTAGGTCGCTGTAACTAAAACAAAAATCCTAAAACCTCACCTTACACCAAACGGAGCCAAATACAAAGCAGAAGGTCCACCCCGGAACCTGCACGACCTCAAGTCACCACCCCGGGTGCACCTGTACCAACTGAACACACAAACACAGCACGGAACTCAGACTTAAGCAGACAACCACATAGGGACGCACGACATATGTTCAAACACTTAATAAATGCAATCACATCAGCAAGGTTCAAATTTATATAAATTATATGCGAAACAAAACATTAAGGCATGTTCATGTGCATAATTAATGCAAATAACAAAATTAAAGGCAAAGCACTTCATATCATTTCATATTAATTCATTTAATACCTAACAAATTCAATTAACAAAGTTCAGACAATTCATATCGCATTTCATACAAATTTCCAAGTATTAATAAGTCAAGCAATCACTGTAGCATGCTTCTAATTTATTTAAACCTCACGAAGTCTTATACAAATTCAAAGCAAGTTATTTAATCATTCAAGGTTCATATTTCATATAAGTCAAATTCTAATCAAACTAAGTTCATTAAACTCATACGTTACATATTCAATTCATACATTACATTTTAGATTTCATTACTAAGGTCTATTAATTCAAATCAAACAAATTCCCACTTTTTCAAAAATTACGCAAACACCCCCTCTAGACTAACCAAGTAGCAAAATCAACAAGTCGGGGGTTCAATTTACAAATCAAATTATCCAAATATATCAAATTATAATTCATACAAGTTTTCATACACATTGGAGCACAATTCAATCAGTAATTCACGCTTACAGTAATTAATTGACAATTACAAACAATTAACAAAAGTAAATACAACCACTTCAAAAAAATTCATATAAAATCAACCGGACATCCGATAGACGAAAGGAAAGTGGCGTTGGACTCACCACAACGAAACGGACCTACTGTCCGAAAGTCGCCGGAATGCCGCCACCGTAGCTGGCCGAACGGCCACCGGCCGTCACCGGAACACCGCCTCCGGTGGTCGGAAAAATCCCCGGAAGGACAGAAACGTACGCCTCGGCCTACTCAATAAAAGCCCCCCACCAATTTCAGAAAAAGCTAAACACACGGAATTTGTTGAAGAAAAACCGAACCAAATCCCAACGACGGAAACTGAAATTAACTGCAAACCGCAAAACGAAAATGAAATCCGGGTATACCGTTGGAAAGCTTGTAACGAGCCCTACGAAAGCCCCAAGTCAAATCGCCGGAAAAATCATCGGAACAGTAACCGGTTCAGACCCGCCGGTTCACCACCGGTTCACCGCCGGTCCGCCGCCAACGGCCGGTTCTTGGAACGCCGCCGATGCCATCCACTACGTTTCGTCATTCCAAGCAACTTTCGTGAAGCGACCACCACCAAAACCGGCCGGGAAAAGGGCCGAAATTGCTGCCGAAATTTCTGCCGCTGTTGCCTCGCCAGAACCACCACTTGCGGTGGTTTTCGTGCTGAACGGAGGCCGGAAATGGAACGGGAAGGTCCAAAAACGTAGGGTAGGGTCAAGCTCCGCTCGCGAAACTCGCCGGAACGCCGGCGGCGAAGTGGTGGCGCCACCCGCCACCTTCAGGCCGCCGATGCGCCGCCGTCGGTCTTCGGTTGGCCACGCTCTTTGTACGGTTGTGACGGGCTCATCGAGCTGATGAATTTCCACTAATGATTCATCGAATTCCGTCGAGAAACGAGGGAGAACGAGCATGTGTGTGAAATTGCACCTTCACTACGTGAATAGTGCTCTGTGCGAGGAAGAAGATTATGCGGCTGGAGCTGCTGAAATGGCACGCAAAACGAGGGAATCCGAGTATATATCTTGGGTCCTGGTACGCAAAAACGATCGAACGAACGAGCTAACGACATCCGAATTGGGCAAACTTAGAGTCTACGGACTCGTTTCGCCGCCCCGGACGCGTTGAAGGGGTCAAAGAAGTCAAAATCTCAACCGAACGAGAAGTGACCGGAAAAACCCCCTAAAAGGAGAAAATTACAAAAATGGCCCTAAACTCTAAAAGAGTTTAAAATAGGGCCACGAAAAATATAAAATCAGTTAATTAAACACATAAAAGTTAAAAGGTGACATACCTTATAATTCGAACGATCGGGATGTTACAATCTTCCCCCCTTCAAAAGGACCTGTCCTCAGGTCCTAATACTGACTCGTAAAGCTTCGAACTGAAATACTTCAATCCATCTCCTGAAATCGTGTAGAGTCATAGCCCGGACTGTGATGTTTACTCTCACTGATTGCGTCAACTCCCTGCAGAGTTCCTTAGTTACAGAGGTTTGTTCAAACACTTGACCGTTAGTCGCTTCCTCATCGATTGTAACCAACATCAGACCACACTTAACTCAGCCGCGACAAAAAAGAGAGAATCCCATCTCTCAGCACGCAAGAGAGAGAGAGCCCCGTCTCCCTGCACATCAAAAGAGAGAACCCCGTCCCTCAGGCATAGAATTGAGAGAACCCCGTCTCTCAACCACATAATCGAGAGAGCCCCGTCTCTCAACCTAAGTCTGGCAGACCTCCACATGTTCCAAACATCCTAGTTTGAGAAAATCCAGCATTTCTCAAACCCTAAATTCGAGAGAATCCAACATCTCTCAAACATCTAATTCAAGAGAATCCAGCATCTCTTGCTCACATAATTTAGAAAGAATCCAACATCTTTCTATCACATAAATAGGGAGAATCCCACATCTCCCTAACACGTAAATAGAGAGATCTCAACAACTCTCTAGCAGAAAAGTTCACTTACTCAGTATTCAAACATACACACATCAAAATAACACTGGATGCAAAACATGGGATGCATGTATAGTGCACCTTTACACGACTGATATCAGTATCCCTAGAATATAGACTCATCATCCATGCTCACCTCAAGGGGAATATCGCGATGGGATCCCTGTAAGATAAAATTATAATATGTATGTATGTGCAAGAAGGGTTAGTGAGCCATTAAGAAAAGTATAAACACTGAAATACGAACAATTCACGCAAGCATGTAATCCATTCAGTTACAAGAATTCACAACATCTATAAATTCTTAAATTATAAAAATTAAAGCAGTTAGCCACGTTATTACCATCGAAGTAACGTCAAACATTACACATTGTCACATTAGTCAAGCAAAATAAAATAAAATACAATTACTTATGAAATGTATGTGTGCAAATGCCATGAATACTCAGTGTACCGTTTACCGTAGTAGTGGAGTCGAGGTTCGCAATTTCTTTAACTTGAAAGGTTAATCAACTCCTTAACTGGCCATAGTTTCAACTTCCCGTTCAAACTTGCATTCTTTAGTATTCCTTCAGATTCTCGGGTACTCAACTGATCTTGGATCGTGTCACTTGATTCTCGGGGTATAGTAATCCGTGTAATCTCTTGAAATCCCAATAGGATCCTCGGTAATCGGAAATTACCATTTCTTTCAAATGTGAAATCTCTCAGGACAATCATGGAGAAATAAATGAAGAATCTTTACACCGTCTTGCTTAGTACACCGTCGTTGTAAAAGATGACCTTACCCTCAATATTTGGTGGAGTTGATCTTCAATGACCTCGGCACAAAATTCCATTGCTTGCACAATTTTCCCCTTTTTCCTTTGTGTAAGTGTAACTACTCTGGTGAGTGTCTTTATAATAGTAACCCGATTTCCTGCTTGGAATTCTCTGAATGACACAAGTGTCTTGATCTCTTCATTGTCACCTCACACCTTCCAGAGTTAGAAATGCTGACTTTCTTATAAACCATGTTACTCCCGAGCCTCCAAGTAGTAAGTACATATCCTGAAAGCAACTTAATAGTTAAAAGATTTCTTGTTTTTCCCCACGGTCTTCTTATCTTCAGAATTATCTAGCATCACTTGGACATTTCCACGGCTTGGAAGTACGATTTCTTGAACCTGAAGTCTTCTACGCTTATGGAATTAGCATTCTGTATTTTCTTTAGTAATTACTCTCTGATTGTTTCCCGAGTCTTCTTCATGGTTGTCACTTTAATCAAAACTTCCTTGGTTCACTCTTTAGGAGTTCGTAGAATTAAATGAACTCCCCTTTTTTTTTTCTTCCAATTGTTTATACATGATCGCCCGAAATCCACCCAGAATTTCTTTACTTTTCTTTATCATTCCCATTTGTTATTTCCTGTCTTTCAAGTAATCCCACATCACGACAATTCAGCTTGGATCTAGAAATACCCCGACTTTCATCAAATCATTTATGAGGCTATGAGTATCACATCGTGTAGAGAGATTGACCACAACCCAACATTCTATCTTACATGCATTCACCCTATCTTGAAGCTATTGGCTCGACCGTATATTTTCTGGTCAAACCCTGTTCGAATTCAAACGTTGCTTCGACCAAGACAGCACTTAGTGGATCAGGTAGGGGAACACCTAAATTACAACCACGAAGCTAATGCATGTGGGGTTAGGGATGTGTATGGCATACACGCATTAATCAGCAAGGGAGACAACCAAGCACGTACAACAAATGTTCGAAATAATTATAATTTAATCCAATGCATGATGCACGTGCCATGAATATATAATACCCGTTTTCATAACGATAGCATTGATTCCTTGTTCTGAATTCTTGTAGAGGTCCATTGTCTCTCATTAGAGTATGGCTTCTTTGAATCTCCTGTCAAAGATTGATAGAAGTGGAAAGAATTGTCACGATTATTTACAATTTGATGTCGAAGTAACGTCCTGCAATTCACAAATCGAATAAACATCTATGCATGCGGGTTAGTACGTGGATATGTCAAGTAATAAAAGCAATTAAGAACACTTAAGTAATGCAGATTCAATACGTAATTTAATAAAATTTAAGCATAACAATAATAATTTTTACAAAAATTCGTAATCATAGTGTGCACACAATCACATAAGCTCAGACAAATTCATACATACAAGTTAAAATTTCACGTCTGCCAAATGCAATGCACAAGTATTCCTATGCCGTACGACCTAAACTGACACGACACGACTCCAGAGCACCGGTTCTGAACCTGGTAGCTCTGATACCACTTAAGATGTAGCACCCCAAGCGGTGGGGCACCACACCCCCGCACTATGACCCGACACGTGGTACGAAATGGAAAGTCCGCACACGCACCAAGTCACAGCGAACGGGTGACAAACGAAAAACCAACCAAAGCTAGGCGGTAACTAAACCCTGTACAAGTAAAATAAGCAAAACCCGAATGCGGAAGCGATGCAAAATATGAACTAACAAAAACTTTAATCAACGAACATAAATAAACGGGTTCAACTAATTCACACCCTGTCCTAACCTGTCCCGAAAATTCATATGATCAAAGCATAAACGTCAACTTGTACAGAACATACTATATACATAATTTTCATACATAAATCGGAACAAAGTAATTAACAAAGTCAAACGGACAGACACAGACTCGACAGACCCGACTCAAAGCCGCCTAGCTCGAACTCCAACAACTTGCACCTGCAAACTAAAAACATAGGTGGGGCGAGGGTCAGTCCACTGACTGAGCGAGGGGGCTGAACCCACACACACTATACATAATAAGGAGCAGAGCACGTATCAAAAGAGAGATTATGAACCGGGAGTAGGGTTTTGCATACCAAAACCATTTTCAAATCGAACTTACACATATCCTATCAAATCAAACTTATACATATCTTAACTTGTCAAACTTATACGTATCTTATTCATAACTTAACAAACTGAGCAAACTCACGTTTTATTAAAAGAGAAAGCTCCTATCCCGTTTCATAATCAACATAACAGATCATAATCATATACCCGGCGAGTACGGGTCTCCCACCTTACTTCCATATCGAATCAAACGTATCATAACAGAAAACAAACAAATATCAGAAACAATCCAACCCCAACACCATGTAGTTCGGGGAGCAAACCCTCACTACTCATACAGATACAAACACACACGGGGTAGCGAACCCACACTGTGCCTTCCCCGGTTATCCACCGAGGGCTCAAGATACCACGCCTTCCCAACCTCCCTAGGTCGCACGTGAATATCTCAAATGAGAATGTGCACAGGGGTCATAACCGGCGGCCCCATGGTAGTCCCGGGTCCCCCTTACCCACGTCTCGGGGCCCAACATATCAAAACAGAGCATATCAGACAGATCATATCATAACTCGCTACATATCAAACTTATCATATCGAATCAAAATCAAACTTACGTACCTTATCGGAGCATACCATACCTTGCAACTTAGCATATGCTATAAACGTACCTCTCCGTGTCATCCTAATCCGCAGCTGGTATGAAGACACATGGTTTGGAGCATAGCCTCGTTGCAAAACATTTCAAGCTTACATATGCTCATACATATATAGTTCGAAAACCTTTAATCGTATGACAAATTCATAAACATATCATATAAACACGTATCTATTATATAAATATAATAGAATAATCGCATGCAGGCTTGAAAACGAGCACAGAATGTTGTAGGTCGCTGTAACTAAAACAAAAATCCTAAAACCTCACCTTACACCAAACGGAGCCAAATACAAAGCAGAAGGTCCACCCCGGAACCTGCACGACCTCAAGTCACCACCCCGGGTGCACCTGTACCAACTGAACACACAAACACAGCACGGAACTCAGACTTAAGCAGACAACCACATAGGGACGCACGACATATGTTCAAACACTTAATAAATGCAATCACATCAGCAAGGTTCAAATTTATATAAATTATATGCGAAACAAAACATTAAGGCATGTTCATGTGCATAATTAATGCAAATAACAAAATTAAAGGCAAAGCACTTCATATCATTTCATATTAATTCATTTAATACCTAACAAATTCAATTAACAAAGTTCAGACAATTCATATCGCATTTCATACAAATTTCCAAGTATTAATAAGTCAAGCAATCACTGTAGCATGCTTCTAATTTATTTAAACCTCACGAAGTCTTATACAAATTCAAAGCAAGTTATTTAATCATTCAAGGTTCATATTTCATATAAGTCAAATTCTAATCAAACTAAGTTCATTAAACTCATACGTTACATATTCAATTCATACATTACATTTTAGATTTCATTACTAAGGTCTATTAATTCAAATCAAACAAATTCCCACTTTTTCAAAAATTACGCAAACACCCCCTCTAGACTAACCAAGTAGCAAAATCAACAAGTCGGGGGTTCAATTTACAAATCAAATTATCCAAATATATCAAATTATAATTCATACAAGTTTTCATACACATTGGAGCACAATTCAATCAGTAATTCACGCTTACAGTAATTAATTGACAATTACAAACAATTAACAAAAGTAAATACAACCACTTCAAAAAAATTCATATAAAATCAACCGGACATCCGATAGACGAAAGGAAAGTGGCGTTGGACTCACCACAACGAAACGGACCTACTGTCCGAAAGTCGCCGGAATGCCGCCACCGTAGCTGGCCGAACGGCCACCGGCCGTCACCGGAACACCGCCTCCGGTGGTCGGAAAAATCCCCGGAAGGACAGAAACGTACGCCTCGGCCTACTCAATAAAAGCCCCCCACCAATTTCAGAAAAAGCTAAACACACGGAATTTGTTGAAGAAAAACCGAACCAAATCCCAACGACGGAAACTGAAATTAACTGCAAACCGCAAAACGAAAATGAAATCCGGGTATACCGTTGGAAAGCTTGTAACGAGCCCTACGAAAGCCCCAAGTCAAATCGCCGGAAAAATCATCGGAACAGTAACCGGTTCAGACCCGCCGGTTCACCACCGGTTCACCGCCGGTCCGCCGCCAACGGCCGGTTCTTGGAACGCCGCCGATGCCATCCACTACGTTTCGTCATTCCAAGCAACTTTCGTGAAGCGACCACCACCAAAACCGGCCGGGAAAAGGGCCGAAATTGCTGCCGAAATTTCTGCCGCTGTTGCCTCGCCAGAACCACCACTTGCGGTGGTTTTCGTGCTGAACGGAGGCCGGAAATGGAACGAGAAGGTCCAAAAACGTAGGGTAGGGTCAAGCTCCGCTCGCGAAACTCGCCGGAACGCCGGCGGCGAAGTGGTGGCGCCACCCGCCACCTTCAGGCCGCCGATGCGCCGCCGTCGGTCTTCGGTTGGCCACGCTCTTTGTACGGTTGTGACGGGCTCATCGAGCTGATGAATTTCCACTAATGATTCATCGAATTCCGTCGAGAAACGAGGGAGAACGAGCATGTGTGTGAAATTGCACCTTCACTACGTGAATAGTGCTCTGTGCGAGGAAGAAGATTATGCGGCTGGAGCTGCTGAAATGGCACGCAAAACGAGGGAATCCGAGTATATATCTTGGGTCCTGGTACGCAAAAACGATCGAACGAACGAGCTAACGACATCCGAATTGGGCAAACTTAGAGTCTACGGACTCGTTTCGCCGCCCCGGACGCGTTGAAGGGGTCAAAGAAGTCAAAATCTCAACCGAACGAGAAGTGACCGGAAAAACCCCCTAAAAGGAGAAAATTACAAAAATGGCCCTAAACTCTAAAAGAGTTTAAAATAGGGCCACGAAAAATATAAAATCAGTTAATTAAACACATAAAAGTTAAAAGGTGACATACCTTATAATTCGAACGATCGGGATGTTACAATCTTCCCCCCTTCAAAAGGACCTGTCCTCAGGTCCTAATACTGACTCGTAAAGCTTCGAACTGAAATACTTCAATCCATCTCCTGAAATCGTGTAGAGTCATAGCCCGGACTGTGATGTTTACTCTCACTGATTGCGTCAACTCCCTGCAGAGTTCCTTAGTTACAGAGGTTTGTTCAAACACTTGACCGTTAGTCGCTTCCTCATCGATTGTAACCAACATCAGACCACACTTAACTCAGCCGCGACAAAAAAGAGAGAATCCCATCTCTCAGCACGCAAGAGAGAGAGAGCCCCGTCTCCCTGCACATCAAAAGAGAGAACCCCGTCCCTCAGGCATAGAATTGAGAGAACCCCGTCTCTCAACCACATAATCGAGAGAGCCCCGTCTCTCAACCTAAGTCTGGCAGACCTCCACATGTTCCAAACATCCTAGTTTGAGAAAATCCAGCATTTCTCAAACCCTAAATTCGAGAGAATCCAACATCTCTCAAACATCTAATTCAAGAGAATCCAGCATCTCTTGCTCACATAATTTAGAAAGAATCCAACATCTTTCTATCACATAAATAGGGAGAATCCCACATCTCCCTAACACGTAAATAGAGAGATCTCAACAACTCTCTAGCAGAAAAGTTCACTTACTCAGTATTCAAACATACACACATCAAAATAACACTGGATGCAAAACATGGGATGCATGTATAGTGCACCTTTACACGACTGATATCAGTATCCCTAGAATATAGACTCATCATCCATGCTCACCTCAAGGGGAATATCGCGATGGGATCCCTGTAAGATAAAATTATAATATGTATGTATGTGCAAGAAGGGTTAGTGAGCCATTAAGAAAAGTATAAACACTGAAATACGAACAATTCACGCAAGCATGTAATCCATTCAGTTACAAGAATTCACAACATCTATAAATTCTTAAATTATAAAAATTAAAGCAGTTAGCCACGTTATTACCATCGAAGTAACGTCAAACATTACACATTGTCACATTAGTCAAGCAAAATAAAATAAAATACAATTACTTATGAAATGTATGTGTGCAAATGCCATGAATACTCAGTGTACCGTTTACCGTAGTAGTGGAGTCGAGGTTCGCAATTTCTTTAACTTGAAAGGTTAATCAACTCCTTAACTGGCCATAGTTTCAACTTCCCGTTCAAACTTGCATTCTTTAGTATTCCTTCAGATTCTCGGGTACTCAACTGATCTTGGATCGTGTCACTTGATTCTCGGGGTATAGTAATCCGTGTAATCTCTTGAAATCCCAATAGGATCCTCGGTAATCGGAAATTACCATTTCTTTCAAATGTGAAATCTCTCAGGACAATCATGGAGAAATAAATGAAGAATCTTTACACCGTCTTGCTTAGTACACCGTCGTTGTAAAAGATGACCTTACCCTCAATATTTGGTGGAGTTGATCTTCAATGACCTCGGCACAAAATTCCATTGCTTGCACAATTTTCCCCTTTTTCCTTTGTGTAAGTGTAACTACTCTGGTGAGTGTCTTTATAATAGTAACCCGATTTCCTGCTTGGAATTCTCTGAATGACACAAGTGTCTTGATCTCTTCATTGTCACCTCACACCTTCCAGAGTTAGAAATGCTGACTTTCTTATAAACCATGTTACTCCCGAGCCTCCAAGTAGTAAGTACATATCCTGAAAGCAACTTAATAGTTAAAAGATTTCTTGTTTTTCCCCACGGTCTTCTTATCTTCAGAATTATCTAGCATCACTTGGACATTTCCACGGCTTGGAAGTACGATTTCTTGAACCTGAAGTCTTCTACGCTTATGGAATTAGCATTCTGTATTTTCTTTAGTAATTACTCTCTGATTGTTTCCCGAGTCTTCTTCATGGTTGTCACTTTAATCAAAACTTCCTTGGTTCACTCTTTAGGAGTTCGTAGAATTAAATGAACTCCCCTTTTTTTTTTCTTCCAATTGTTTATACATGATCGCCCGAAATCCACCCAGAATTTCTTTACTTTTCTTTATCATTCCCATTTGTTATTTCCTGTCTTTCAAGTAATCCCACATCACGACAATTCAGCTTGGATCTAGAAATACCCCGACTTTCATCAAATCATTTATGAGGCTATGAGTATCACATCGTGTAGAGAGATTGACCACAACCCAACATTCTATCTTACATGCATTCACCCTATCTTGAAGCTATTGGCTCGACCGTATATTTTCTGGTCAAACCCTGTTCGAATTCAAACGTTGCTTCGACCAAGACAGCACTTAGTGGATCAGGTAGGGGAACACCTAAATTACAACCACGAAGCTAATGCATGTGGGGTTAGGGATGTGTATGGCATACACGCATTAATCAGCAAGGGAGACAACCAAGCACGTACAACAAATGTTCGAAATAATTATAATTTAATCCAATGCATGATGCACGTGCCATGAATATATAATACCCGTTTTCATAACGATAGCATTGATTCCTTGTTCTGAATTCTTGTAGAGGTCCATTGTCTCTCATTAGAGTATGGCTTCTTTGAATCTCCTGTCAAAGATTGATAGAAGTGGAAAGAATTGTCACGATTATTTACAATTTGATGTCGAAGTAACGTCCTGCAATTCACAAATCGAATAAACATCTATGCATGCGGGTTAGTACGTGGATATGTCAAGTAATAAAAGCAATTAAGAACACTTAAGTAATGCAGATTCAATACGTAATTTAATAAAATTTAAGCATAACAATAATAATTTTTACAAAAATTCGTAATCATAGTGTGCACACAATCACATAAGCTCAGACAAATTCATACATACAAGTTAAAATTTCACGTCTGCCAAATGCAATGCACAAGTATTCCTATGCCGTACGACCTAAACTGACACGGCACGACTCCAGAGCACCGGTTCTGAACCTGGTAGCTCTGATACCACTTAAGATGTAGCACCCCAAGCGGTGGGGCACCACACCCCCGCACTATGACCCGACACGTGGTACGAAATGGAAAGTCCGCACACGCACCAAGTCACAGCGAACGGGTGACAAACGAAAAACCAACCAAAGCTAGGCGGTAACTAAACCCTGTACAAGTAAAATAAGCAAAACCCGAATGCGGAAGCGATGCAAAATATGAACTAACAAAAACTTTAATCAACGAACATAAATAAACGGGTTCAACTAATTCACACCCTGTCCTAACCTGTCCCGAAAATTCATATGATCAAAGCATAAACGTCAACTTGTACAGAACATACTATATACATAATTTTCATACATAAATCGGAACAAAGTAATTAACAAAGTCAAACGGACAGACACAGACTCGACAGACCCGACTCAAAGCCGCCTAGCTCGAACTCCAACAACTTGCACCTGCAAACTAAAAACATAGGTGGGGCGAGGGTCAGTCCACTGACTGAGCGAGGGGGCTGAACCCACACACACTATACATAATAAGGAGCAGAGCACGTATCAAAAGAGAGATTATGAACCGGGAGTAGGGTTTTGCATACCAAAACCATTTTCAAATCGAACTTACACATATCCTATCAAATCAAACTTATACATATCTTAACTTGTCAAACTTATACGTATCTTATTCATAACTTAACAAACTGAGCAAACTCACGTTTTATTAAAAGAGAAAGCTCCTATCCCGTTTCATAATCAACATAACAGATCATAATCATATACCCGGCGAGTACGGGTCTCCCACCTTACTTCCATATCGAATCAAACGTATCATAACAGAAAACAAACAAATATCAGAAACAATCCAACCCCAACACCATGTAGTTCGGGGAGCAAACCCTCACTACTCATACAGATACAAACACACACGGGGTAGCGAACCCACACTGTGCCTTCCCCGGTTATCCACCGAGGGCTCAAGATACCACGCCTTCCCAACCTCCCTAGGTCGCACGTGAATATCTCAAATGAGAATGTGCACAGGGGTCATAACCGGCGGCCCCATGGTAGTCCCGGGTCCCCCTTACCCACGTCTCGGGGCCCAACATATCAAAACAGAGCATATCAGACAGATCATATCATAACTCGCTACATATCAAACTTATCATATCGAATCAAAATCATACTTACGTACCTTATCGGAGCATACCATACCTTGCAACTTAGCATATGCTATAAACGTACCTCTCCGTGTCATCCTAATCCGCAGCTGGTATGAAGACACATGGTTTGGAGCATAGCCTCGTTGCAAAACATTTCAAGCTTACATATGCTCGTACATATACAGTTCGAAAACCTTTAATCGTATGACAAATTCATAAACATATCATATAAACACGTATCTATTATATAAATATAATAGAATAATCGCATGCAGGCTTGAAAACGAGCACAGAATGTTGTAGGTCGCTGTAACTAAAACAAAAATCCTAAAACCTCACCTTACACCAAACGGAGCCAAATACAAAGCAGAAGGTCCACCCCGGAACCTGCACGACCTCAAGTCACCACCCCGGGTGCACCTGTACCAACTGAACACACAAACACAGCACGGAACTCAGACTTAAGCAGACAACCACATAGGGACGCACGACATATGCTCAAACACTTAATAAATGCAATCACATCAGCAAGGTTCAAATTTATATAAATTATATGCGAAACAAAACATTAAGGCATGTTCATGTGCATAATTAATGCAAATAACAAAATTAAAGGCAAAGCACTTCATATCATTTCATATTAATTCATTTAATACCTAACAAATTCAATTAACAAAGTTCAGACAATTCATATCGCATTTCATACAAATTTCCAAGTATTAATAAGTCAAGCAATCACTGTAGCATGCTTCTAATTTATTTAAACCTCACGAAGTCTTATACAAATTCAAAGCAAGTTATTTAATCATTCAAGGTTCATATTTCATATAAGTCAAATTCTAATCAAACTAAGTTCATTAAACTCATACGTTACATATTCAATTCATACATTACATTTTAGATTTCATTACTAAGGTCTATTAATTCAAATCAAACAAATTCCCACTTTTTCAAAAATTACGCAAACACCCCCTCTAGACTAACCAAGTAGCAAAATCAACAAGTCGGGGGTTCAATTTACAAATCAAATTATCCAAATATATCAAATTATAATTCATACAAGTTTTCATACACATTGGAGCACAATTCAATCAGTAATTCACGCTTACAGTAATTAATTGACAATTACAAACAATTAACAAAAGTAAATACAACCACTTCAAAAAAATTCATATAAAATCAACCGGACATCCGATAGACGAAAGGAAAGTGGCGTTGGACTCACCACAACGAAACGGACCTACTGTCCGAAAGTCGCCGGAATGCCGCCACCGTAGCCGGCCGAACGGCCACCGGCCGTCACCGGAACACCGCCTCCGGTGGTCGGAAAAATCCCTGGAAGGACAGAAACGTACCCCTCGGCCTACTCAATAAAAGCCCCCTACCAATTTCAGAAAAAGCTGAACACACGGAATTTGTTGAAGAAAAACCGAACCAAATCCCAACGACGGAAACTGAAATTAACTGCAAACCGCAAAACGAAAATGAAATCCGGGTATACCGTTGGAAAGCTTGTAACGAGCCCTACGAAAGCGCCAAGTCAAATCGCCGGAAAAATCATCGGAACAGTAACCGGTTCAGACCCGCCGGTTCACCACCGGTTCACCGCCGGTCCGCCGCCAACGGCCGGTTCTTGGAACGCCGCCGATGCCATCCACTACGTTTCGTCATTCCAAGCAACTTTCGTGAAGCGACCACCACCAAAACCGGCCGGGAAAAGGGCCGAAATTGCTGCCGAAATTTCTGCCGCTGTTGCCTCGCCAGAACCACCACTTGCGGTGGTTTTCGTGCTGAACGGAGGCCGGAAATGGAACGGGAAGGTCCAAAAACGTAGGGTAGGGTCAAGCTCCGCTCGCGAAACTCGCCGGAACGCCGGCGGCGAAGTGGTGGCGCCACCCGCCACCTTCAGGCCGCCGATGCGCCGCCGTCGGTCTTCGGTTGGCCACGCTCTTTGTACGGTTGTGACGGGCTCATCGAGCTGATGAATTTCCACTAATGATTCATCGAATTTCGTCGAGAAACGAGGGAGAACGAGCATGTGTGTGAAATTGCACCTTCACTACGTGAATAGTGCTCTGCGCGAGGAAGAAGACGATGCGGCTGGAGCTGCTGAAATGGCATGCAAAACGAGGGAATCCGAGTATATATCTCGGGTCCTGGTACTCAAAAACGATCGAACGAACGAGCTAACGACATCCGAATTGGGCAAACTTAGATTCTACGGACTCGTTTCGCCGCCCCGGACGCGTTGAA
This sequence comes from Lantana camara, assembly GCA_037501455.1. Classification (NCBI taxonomy): domain Eukaryota; kingdom Viridiplantae; phylum Streptophyta; class Magnoliopsida; order Lamiales; family Verbenaceae; genus Lantana; species Lantana camara. Next base: position 42,938,244 of record CM074862.1, on the reverse strand, counting down.
GGGGTCAAAGAAGTCAAAATCTCAACCGAACGAGAAGTGACCGGAAAAACCCCCTAAAAGGAGAAAATTACGAAAAGGGCCCTAAACTCTAAAAGAGTTTAAAATAGGGCCACGAAAAATATAAAATCAGTTAATTAAACACATAAAAGTTAAAAGGTGACATACCTTATAATTCGAACGATCGGGATGTTACAATCTTCCCCCCTTCAAAAGGACCTGTCCTCAGGTCCTAATACTGACTCGTAAAGCTTCGAACTGAAATACTTCAATCCATCTCTTGAAATCGTGTAGAGTCATAGCCCGGACTGTGATGTTTACTCTCACTGATTGCGTCAACTCCCTGCAGAGTTCCTTAGTTACAGAGGTTTGTTCAAACACTTGACCGTTAGTCGCTTCCTCATCGATTGTAACCAACATCAGACCACACTTAACTCAGCCGCGACAAAAAAGAGAGAATCCCATCTCTCAGCACGCAAGAGAGAGAGAGCCCCGTCTCCCTGCACATCAAAAGAGAGAACCCCGTCCCTCAGGCATAGAATTGAGAGAACCCCGTCTCTCAACCACATAATCGAGAGAGCCCCGTCTCTCAACCTAAGTCTGGCAGACCTCCACATGTTCCAAACATCCTAGTTTGAGAAAATCCAGCATTTCTCAAACCCTAAATTCGAGAGAATCCAACATCTCTCAAACATCTAATTCAAGAGAATCCAGCATCTCTTGCTCACATAATTTAGAAAGAATCCAACATCTTTCTATCACATAAATAGGGAGAATCCCACATCTCCCTAACACGTAAATAGAGAGATCTCAACAACTCTCTAGCAGAAAAGCTCACTTACTCAGTATTCAAACATACACACATCAAAATAACACTGGATGCAAAACATGGGATGCATGTATAGTGCACCTTTACACGACTGATATCAGTATCCCTAGAATATAGACTCATCATCCATGCTCACCTCAAGGGGAATATCGCGATGGGATCCCTGTAAGATAAAATTATAATATGTATGTATGTGCAAGAAGGGTTAGTGAGCCATTAAGAAAAGTATAAACACTGAAATACGAACAATTCACGCAAGCATGTAATCCATTCAGTTACAAGAATTCACAACATCTATAAATTCTTAAATTATAAAAATTAAAGCAGTTAGCCACGTTATTACCATCGAAGTAACGTCAAACATTACACATTGTCACATTAGTCAAGCAAAATAAAATAAAATACAATTACTTATGAAATGTATGTGTGCAAATGCCATGAATACTCAGTGTACCGTTTACCGTAGTAGTGGAGTCGAGGTTGGCAATTTCTTTAACTTGAAAGGTTAATCAACTCCTTAACTGGCCATAGTTTCAACTTCCCGTTCAAACTTGCATTCTTTAGTATTCCTTCAGATTCTCGGGTACTCAATTGATCTTGGATCGTGTCACTTGATTCTCGGGGTATAGTAATCCGTGTAATCTCTTGAAATCCCAATAGGATCCTCGGTAATCGGAAATTACCATTTCTTTCAAATGTGAAATCTCTCAGGACAATCATGGAGAAATAAATGAAGAATCTTTACACCGTCTTGCTTAGTACACCGTCGTTGTAAAAGATGACCTTACCCTCAATATTTGGTGGAGTTGATCTTCAATGACCTCGGCACAAAATTCCATTGCTTGCACAATTTTCCCCTTTTTCCTTTGTGTAAGTGTAACTACTCTGGTGAGTGTCTTTATAATAGTAACCCGATTTCCTGCTTGGAATTCTCTGAATGACACAAGTGTCTTGATCTCTTCATTGTCACCTCACACCTTCCAGAGTTAGAAATGCTGACTTTCTTATAAACCATGTTACTCCCGAGCCTCCAAGTAGTAAGTACATATCCTGAAAGCAACTTAATAGTTAAAAGATTTCTTGTTTTTCCCACGGTCTTCTTATCTTCAGAATTATCTAGCATCACTTGGACATTTCCACGGCTTGGAAGTACGATTTCTTGAACCTGAAGTCTTCTACGCTTATGGAATTAGCATTCTGTATTTTCTTTAGTAATTACTCTCTGATTTTTTCCCGAGTCTTCTTCATGGTTGTCACTTTAATCAAAACTTCCTTGGTTCACTCTTTAGGAGTTCGTAGAATTAAATGAACTCCCCCTTTTTTTTTCTTCCAATTGTTTATACATGATCGCCCGAAATCCACCCAGAATTTCTTTACTTTTCTTTATCATTCCCATTTGTTATTTCCTGTCTTTCAAGTAATCCCACATCACGACAATTCAGCTTGGATCTAGAAATACCCCGACTTTCATCAAATCATTTATGAGGCTATGAGTATCACATCGTGTAGAGAGATTGACCACAACCCAACATTCTATCTTACATGCATTCACCCTATCTTGAAGCTATTGGCTCGACCGTATATTTTCTGGTCAAACCCTGTTCGAATTCAAACGTTGCTTCGACCAAGACAGCACTTAGTGGATCAGGTAGGGGAACACCTAAATTACAACCACGAAGCTAATGCATGTGGGGTTAGGGATGTGTATGGCATACACGCATTAATCAGCAAGGGAGACAACCAAGCACGTACAACAAATGTTCGAAATAATTATAATTTAATCCAATGCATGATGCACGTGCCATGAATATATAATACCCGTTTTCATAACGATAGCATTGATTCCTTGTTCTGAATTCTTGTAGAGGTCCATTGTCTCTCATTAGAGTATGGCTTCTTTGAATCTCCTGTCAAAGATTGATAGAAGTGGAAAGAATTGTCACGATTATTTACAATTTGATGTCGAAGTAACGTCCTGCAATTCACAAATCGAATAAACATCTATGCATGCGGGTTAGTACGTGGATATGTCAAGTAATAAAACCAATTAAGAACACTTAAGTAATGCAGATTCAATACGTAATTTAATAAAATTTAAGCATAACAATAATAATTTTTACAAAAATTCGTAATCATAGTGTGCACACAATCACATAAGCTCAGACAAATTCATACATACAAGTTAAAATTTCACGTCTGCCAAATGCAATGCACAAGTATTCCTATGCCGTACGACCTAAACTGACACGACACGACTCCAGAGCACCGGTTCTGAACCTGGTAGCTCTGATACCACTTAAGATGTAGCACCCCAAGCGGTGGGGCACCACACCCCCGCACTATGACCCGACACGTGGTACGAAATGGAAAGTCCGCACACGCACCAAGTCACAGCGAACGGGTGACAAACGAAAAACCAACCAAAGCTAGGCGGTAACTAAACCCTGTACAAGTAAAATAAGCAAAACCCGAATGCGGAAGCGATGCAAAATATGAACTAACAAAAACTTTAATCAACGAACATAAATAAACGGGTTCAACTAATTCACACCCTGTCCTAACCTGTCCCGAAAATTCATATGATCAAAGCATAAACGTCAACTTGTACAGAACATACTATATACATAATTTTCATACATAAATCGGAACAAAGTAATTAACAAAGTCAAACGGACAGACACAGACTCGACAGACCCGACTCAAAGCCGCCTAGCTCGAACTCCAACAACTTGCACCTGCAAACTAAAAACATAGGTGGGGCGAGGGTCAGTCCACTGACTGAGCGAGGGGGCTGAACCCACACACACTATACATAATAAGGAGCAGAGCACGTATCAAAAGAGAGATTATGAACCGGGAGTAGGGTTTTGCATACCAAAACCATTTTCAAATCGAACTTACACATATCCTATCAAATCAAACTTATACATATCTTAACTTGTCAAACTTATACGTATCTTATTCATAACTTAACAAACTGAGCAAACTCACGTTTTATTAAAAGAGAAAGCTCCTATCCCGTTTCATAATCAACATAACAGATCATAATCATATACCCGGCGAGTACGGGTCTCCCACCTTACTTCCATATCGAATCAAACGTATCATAACAGAAAATAAACAAATATCAGAAACAATCCAACCCCAACACCATGTAGTTCGGGGAGCAAACCCTCACTACTCATACAGATACAAACACACACGGGGTAGCGAACCCACACTGTGCCTTCCCCGGTTATCCACCGAGGGCTCAAGATACCACGCCTTCCCAACCTCCCTAGGTCGCACGTGAATATCTCAAATGAGAATGTGCACAGGGGTCATAACCGGCGGCCCCATGGTAGTCCCGGGTCCCCCTTACCCACGTCTCGGGGCCCAACATATCAAAACAGAGCATATCAGACAGATCATATCATAACTCGCTACATATCAAACTTATCATATCGAATCAAAATCAAACTTACGTACCTTATCGGAGCATACCATACCTTGCAACTTAGCATATGCTATAAACGTACCTCTCCGTGTCATCCTAATCCGCAGCTGGTATGAAGACACATGGTTTGGAGCATAGCCTCGTTGCAAAACATTTCAAGCTTACATATGCTCGTACATATACAGTTCGAAAACCTTTAATCGTATGACAAATTCATAAACATATCATATAAACACGTATCTATTATATAAATATAATAGAATAATCGCATGCAGGCTTGAAAACGAGCACAGAATGTTGTAGGTCGCTGTAACTAAAACAAAAATCCTAAAACCTCACCTTACACCAAACGGAGCCAAATACAAAGCAGAAGGTCCACCCCGGAACCTGCACGACCTCAAGTCACCACCCCGGGTGCACCTGTACCAACTGAACACACAAACACAGCACGGAACTCAGACTCAAGCAGACAACCACATAGGGACGCACGACATATGCTCAAACACTTAATAAATGCAATCACATCAGCAAGGTTCAAATTTATATAAATTATATGCGAAACAAAACATTAAGGCATGTTCATGTGCATAACTAATGCAAATAACAAAATTAAAGGCAAAGCACTTCATATCATTTCATATCAATTCATTTAATACCTAACAAATTCAATTAACAAAGTTCAGACAATTCATATCGCATTTCATACAAATTTCCAAGTATTAATAAGTCAAGCAATCACTGTAGCATGCTTCTAATTTATTTAAACCTCACGAAGTCTTATACAAATTCAAAGCAAGTTATTTAATCATTCAAGGTTCATATTTCATATAAGTCAAATTCTAATCAAACTAAGTTCATTAAACTCATACGTTACATATTCAATTCATACATTACCTTTTAGATTTCATTACAAAGGTCTATTAATTCAAATCAAACAAATTCCCACTTTTTCAAAAATTACGCAAACACCCCCTCTAGACTAACCAAGTAGCAAAATCAACAAGTCGGGGGTTCAATTTACAAATCAAATTATCCAAATATATCAAATTATAATTCATACAAGTTTTCATACACATTGGAGCACAATTCAATCAGTAATTCACGCTTACAGTAATTAATTGACAATTACAAACAATTAACAAAAGTAAATACAACCACTTCAAAAAAATTCATATAAAATCAACCGGACATCCGATAGACGAACGGAAAGTGGCGTTGGACTCACCACAACGAAACGGACCTACTGTCCGAAAGTCGCCGGAATGCCGCCACCGTAGCCGGCCGAACAACCACCGGCCGTCACCGGAACACCGCCTCCGGTGGTCAGAAAAATCCCCGGAAGGACAGAAACGTACGCCTCGGCCTACTCAATAAAAGCCCCCACCAATTTCAGAAAAAGCTAAACACACGGGACTTCGTTGAAGAAAAACCGAACCAAATCCCAACGACGGAAGCTGAAATTAACTGCAAACCGCAAAACGAAAATGAAATCCGGGCATACCGCTGGAAAGCTTGTAACGAGCCCTACGAAAGCCCCAAGTCAAATCGCCGGAAAAATCATCGGAACAGTAACCGGTTCAGACCCGCCGGTTCACCACCGGTTCACCGCCGGTCCGCCGCCAACGGCCAGTTCTTGGAACGCCGCCGATGCCATCCACTACGTTTCGTCATTCCAAGCAACTTTCGTGAAGCGACCACCACCAAAACCGGCCGGGAAAAGGGCCGAAATTGCTGCCGAAGTTTCTGCCGCTGTTGCCTCGCCGGAACCACCACTTGCGGTGGTTTTCGTGCTGAACGGAGGCCGGAAATGGAACGGGAAGGTCCAAAAACGTAGGGTAGGGTCAAGCTCCGCTCGCGAAACTCGCCGGAACGCCGGCGGCGAAGTGGTGGCGCCACCCGCCACCTTCAGGCCGCCGATGCGCCGCCGTCGGTCTTCGGTTGGCCACGATCTTGGTACGGTTGTGACGGGCTCGTCGAGCTGATGAATTTCCACTATTGATTCGTCGAATTCCGTCGAGAAACGAGGGAGAACGAGCATGTGTGTGAAATTGCACCTTCACTACGTGAATAGTGCTCTGCGCGAGGAAGAAGACGATGCGGCTGGAGCTGCTGAATTGGCACGCAAAACGAGGGAATCTGAGTATATATCTCGGGTCCTGGTACGCAAAAACGATCGAACGGACGAGCTAACGACATCCGAATTGGGCAAACTTAGAGTCTACGGACTCGTTTCGCCGTCCCGGACGCGTTGAAGGGGTCAAAGAAGTCAAAATCTCAACCGAATGAGAAGTGACCGGAAAAACCCCCTAAAAGGAGAAAATTACAAAAAGGGCCCTAAACTCTAAAAGAGTTTAAAATAGGGCCACGAAAAATATAAAATCACTTAATTAAACACATAAAAGTTAAAAGGTGACATACCTTATAATTCGAACGATCGGGATGTTACACAAGATTTTACCCGGCCTCTGAACAAATGTTAAATTCGGTTCCAACTCTACTTCTTCCACGGGGAGAATCGTGGTCATTTCCTTAATTGAGATATGTGAAACACGTTGTAAATCCCCGTAAGACTCGGTGGTAGGTCCAGTCAATAGGCTACTTCGCCTATTCTTTCAAGAATCTCGAAAGGACCTAAGTAGTGAGGATTAAGCTTTCCTCCTTTCCCGATCTGGGTGAAACCTTTCCTTGGTGACACCTTCAAGAATACCCGGTCACCAACTTCAAATTCAAGATCTCTTCGGTGAGTACAGGCATAGCTCTTTTGCCTATCTTGCGCGGCTTTCATCCGTTGTTGTATCATTTGAACTTTCTCTATCATAGCCTGAACGACTTTGGAAGGTTTCTCAAACTTTTCCCCTTTTTTTACCCCTTCCTGTTTCGACCATTTCCACTCTTCCAAGTCGAAAAACAACCGAGATCAGCACTTCCTTCCATAAAAAATTCATAAGGAGCCATCCCGATCGAAGCCTGAAAGCTGTTGTTATATGCAAATTCAATCAAAGGTAGCTGCTCTTACCACGAATTTTGGAAGTCCATCGCGCAAGCCCGAAGTAGATCTTCCAAATATCTTATTAATCTTTCTGTTTGACCGTCTGTTTGTGGGTGAAATGTTGTACTGAACTTGGGCCTCTTTCCCAACATAGCCTGTAACTCTTGCCACAACTTAGATGTGAACCTCGGGTCTCGGTCTGAAACTATGCTCACCGAGATGCCATGAAGTCGGACAATCTCTCTGTAATAAATCTCGGCTAATTTCGGAATCTTATAAGACATCCGGACCGGTAGAAAGTGAGCAGACTTCGTAAATCTATCCACGATTACCCAAATACTATCAAATCCACCTTTTACCTTTGGTAATCCGGAAACAAGGTCCATCATTACTTGTTCCCACTTCCATTCGGGAATAGGTAACAGTTGTAGAAGTCCCGCGGGTTTCTGGTGCTCAGCTTTCACTCTCTGATAAGTCAGACAATGTTTCACATACTCCGCGACGTCTCTTTTCATTCCATTCCACCAATAATATTGTTTCAAATCCTTATACATTTTATTTCCTCCCGGGTGGATCGAATAGGCTGACTTGTGAGCTTCTTCAAGTATAACCCGTTTCAACTCTTCAGGCACCACTACCCTGTTCTTAAATCGAAGCAAACCGGTCTCATCAAACCCAAAAGGACTCTCCGGATCAGATCTAGCCCTACTTACCAATTTTTGTACCTCCGGATCATTATTCTGAGCCTCGAATAACTGATACTTCAATTCCGGTTGAACTGTAATATTGGAAACCCGAGCCTTTAACACAATTGGAGCAACTTCATCTTTCTTTTACTTCCAAATTCGATACACTCGCCTTTCTGCTAAGTGCATCGGCAACCACATTGGCTTTTCCTGGATGATACTTGATCGTGCAATCATAATCTTCTAACTTTTGGCATAAATCAACATATAAGGGTGTAATGGTTCTATATACCTAGAACAAAACCTCACCTTTGATTACAAAATAAAACAAGGATATACTCTAGGGAGCTTGCTCCTCGTCCACGACCTCGTGACCTTGAAATGAAAAGAAATGAAGAAAGGAGATAAATATGATGATCAAGCTTCAAATCTTCAAATATTTCTTGAAATTCTTCGTGAAAGTTGATAAAATTACTTCTCCCTTTTTGCTTGAAGGAACCGAGAACGAGAGGAATGGATATGTTGGAGAAATTTGATGAAATGTCATCAAGGAAGCTTGAAGAAGCCATATACCGTGATTCATGATTTTGAAATGTGTGAAATGTTTAAATTGCCATTTAATCCTCCAAGTATTCAAGTCATGCAATTGAGGATATGTGGTTTTGAAATATAATCAATCAAGTCCTTGAAAATCTATGCACTTTAGTCCCTAAATTTAAAGAAATAAACATCTGGGGATAATTCGGTAATTAAAGCACTCTCGGTAATTATTTTTCGTAACAAATATTTTTCCATGACATGAAATAATTTTCCAATGATATAAAATCACATAATTAATGTATCATGAATTTTATAAAATTATGAGATGTCAAGTAGGAAAATAGAAATTTAAAGAATTAAATAAATTCTACGCTCAAAATCTCACACGTGGCGTACTTACCTATTCATCCGGAACCGGGGCGTTACAACTCTCCCCCCCTTAAAAGAATCTGGTCCCCAGATTCCCTAGTCATGAGTGAACAACTCCGGGTGGAATCGTTTCATCTTATCCTCAGTTTCCCACGTAGCTTCCTCAGTTTTATCGCTTCTCCACAACACTTTAACCATGGGAATCCTCCGGTTTCTCAATTCCTAAAATTTTCGATCCAAGATTTTAACTGGCCTCTGAACAAATGTTAAATTCGGTTCCAACTCTACTTCTTCCACGGGGAGAATCGTGGTCTCATCGGGGTAATATTTTCTTAATTGAGATACGTGAAACACGTTGTGAATCCCCGTAAGACTCGGTGGTAGGTCCAGTCGATAGGCTACTTCGCCTATTCTTTCAAGAATCTCGAAAGGACCTAAGTAGCGAGGATTAAGCTTTCCTCCTTTCCCGATCCGGGTGACACCTTCAAGAATACCCGGTCACTAACTTCAAATTCAAGATCTCTTCGGCGAGTATAGGCATAACTCTTTTGCCTATCTTGTGTGGCTTTCATCCGTTGTTGTATCATTTGAACTTTCTCTATCATAGCTTGAACGACTTTGGAAGGTTTCTCAAACTTTTCCCCTTTCTTTACCCCTTCCTGTTTCGACCATTTCCACTCTTCCAAGTCGAAAAACAACGGAGATCGGCACTTCCTTCCATAAAGAAGTTCATAAGGAGCCATCCCGATCGAAGCCTGAAAGCTGTTGTTATATGCAAATTCAATCAAAGGTAGTTGCTCTTGCCACGAATTTTGGAAGTCCATCGCGCAAGCCGGAAGTAGATCTTCCAAATATCTTATTAATCTTTCTGTTTGACCGTCTGTTTGTGGGTGAAATGTTGTACTGAACTTGAGCCTCGTTCCCAACATAGCCTGTAACTCTTGCCACAACTTAGATGTGAACCTCGGGTCTCGGTCTGAAACTATGCTCACCGGGATGCCATGAAGTCGGACAATCTCTCTGTAATAAATCTCGGCTAATTTCGGAATCTTATAAGACATCCGGATCGGTAGAAAGTGAGCAGACTTCGTAAATCTATCCACGATTACCCAAATACTATCAAATCCACCTTTTACCTTCGGTAATCCGGAAACAAAGTCCATCGTTACTTGTTCCCACTTCCATTCGGGAATAGGTAACGGTTGTAGAAGTCCCGCGGGTTTCTGGTGCTCAGCTTTCACTCTCTGACAAGTCAGACAATGTTTCACATACTCCGCGACGTCTCTTTTCATTCCATTCCACCAATAATATTGTTTCAAATCCTTATACATTTTATTTCCTCCCGAGTGGATCGAATAGGCTGACTTGTGAGCTTCTTCAAGTAGAACCCGTTTCAACTCTTCAGGCACCACTACCCTGTTCTTAAATCGAAGCAAACCGGTCTCATCAAACCCCAAAGGACTCTCCGAATCAGATCTAGCCCTACTTACCAATTTATGTACCTCCGGATCATTATTCTGAGCCTCGAATAACTGATACTTCAATTCTGGTTGAACTGTAATATTGGAAACCCGAGCCTTTAACACAATTGGAGCAACTTCATCACTTTCTTTTACTTCCAAATTCGATACCCTCGCCTTTCTGCTAAGTGCATTGGCAACCACATTGGCTTTTCCTGGATGATACTTGATCGTGCAATCATAATCTTCTAACTTTTCCATCCTGCGTCGTTGTCTCTTATTCAGGTCCTTCTGCGTGAATAAATACTGAACGCTTTTGTGGTCGATGAAAATCTCAAAAGAAGTCCCGTACAGTGCTATGCGGTGTGAGGTCACTCCGTCCGGGCATTCCGTGCTCATGGTTTCTCGTTTTCATCTTTTTCGTGTTTCAGTCCACAAAATCCCGATTTAATTTTTCTGCAAAATTTTGTTTTACTAAATTAAAATTTATTTTTGAAATAATATTTTAAATTGGGATTTTGAGAAATTAAAACGATTTAAATTTTGGGAACATTACGAACTTTATTTTCTGAAAATATTGAAGTAATAAAATTATTAATTTTCATAAACTAATTGGAATTTTATTAGTTTATTGTTTTTCGGGTTTATAGAAAAGGCTCTTGAACAAGAATTGCATCTAAGTCGTATTTTAAGTTATTAGGGCTTAAAGAGAGAATTTTAATTTATTGGTTAAATTTAAATTCTTGAAATTTATGCATGTTAGGTGATCATGGGTTTAGTCTTATGAATGGTTTTAATTTATGCACATGGGTGGTTTAAATTGGGGTTGGAGCCCCATAGTTATGTTTTTCAATTGGGGTCGGTGCCCCACTTATGTGCGCACTGTTATGTGTTTATTATGTGGCTTTCCATATTCCGGTTTTTGAGGCCGGGGTATGCCCCTTGTAATTTGAGACTAGAGATAGGTGGTGAGGTGTTTTTCTTTCATTTTGGAGAAAATGCACCTATGGAGTAAGATGGATCCACATGATGAATAAGAATGGAGGCCATAAGTGAAGACCTCTCGAAGTGTTAGAGAGGATTTCTATTGTTGTAATAGATAGGGTATTGCTTTGTTTCCAATTCCCTTATGTGATTTAAACTATTTTATGTGGCATGTATGTTAGAACTTGTAACTGTGGAGTGGCTCCCACATATCATCAATAAGATAGGTAGAACCCATGGTCATCACATGTTAGTATCATGCTAGGACATGTTATATGTTATGTGCTTGTGTGAAATGCATTTAAGTTGTACTTGCATTAATCAAGACTAATTAATATGGATAACATATATGTTGGTGAGGTCGAACCGGACAACTCTCCGGTTACATAAAAAATTCCCATTAAATATTAATCTAATTTTCGAAAAATGGGTGTTTAAATTGAGGTGCAAACTTTGAATTAAATTCCTAGCATTCCATCAATAGGATTTAAGTTTAATAGAGGAGCTAGTTACTATCCAGAGTCGTGGGGTGACTATGTGAAATCTATTAGTTCTTAGTTTCCTAATTGATCATTTTAAATGATCAATATTTCGAGGTCAATTTTGGGGAGGGCGATGTCCGCGAGGTATGGGTCGTTAAAACTAAGTTTTGATCTTGATCTTATGATTGATGGGTCTAGCTTAACGCCTAAGTAAATATGGATATCGCACGAGTCGTGGGTCCATATTGAAAGATAGGTGATGCAAAAACATTACTGAGAATTCTACAGTGATGGAATTGGTATGTTATACCTACCTTAGGCTTTATTCAGAATGTCTATGAGTCGTGGGTCCAAGGTAAAGTGCTTAGGATCTTAGTACCCATTGGGATAACAAGTATCCTCTAAGATCTTTGGGAATTATAGATCTTCTAAAAACAATGGGAGCTACATAGATTAAAGACCTAATCTCATGTATATCGTTATTATTCAGCATGGTCACTTAGTTTTCTGTTTTTCCATTTAGGTCGTAGATTCTGTGATTCTGTACGTGTTTTGAAATGGCAACCAAAAACCCTCTAGTATCAATCCTCGAGTCAAACAAGTTGACTGGTCCCAACTATTCTGATTGGCTTAGGAATCTAAAAATCGTTCTAGATTCTGAGAAGAGAACTTATGTTCTCTATGAGACAGAACCCGTTCCCAAAGGGGAAGCTCCGACCCGGGCTGAGCGGGACGCGATCCTGAAGTGGAAGGATGATAATCTCCAAGCCCGTTGTCTCATGCTCGCTAACATGTCTCTGGACATGCAAAGACAACATAAGTCCATGGAATTCGGTTGGGAGATTTATGACCACTTAGAGCAACTCTGCCGTCCTCATGAACTTGTTACAAGGTATAACAACTCAAAAGAATTGTTCCATTTAAGAATGAATGAAGGTATAACAACTAAAAACTTTGAATATGGACTCAAGTTTCTTGCTCTCAGTAAGAAACTTGCCTCCATAGACATGTAACATCCCGCTCGTCCGGCCGTATAGGTACATGGTTTGAGAATGTTATATGCATATTTAAATTATTTTAATTATGCTAATTACATGTTTATTATATCGTTTATGTGATTTATTTGAATTATATTTAAACTTTATTTGAATTATTTGAATGTTTTTGCCTTTTTACGTCTTTTTAATCCGTTTGAACTCGTTTTCATTTCTAACTTTTGTGATTACATGGTATGCATGAATTATACATGTTATGATTGTGTTTTTATGTTCGTTGGATGATTTTATGTTCGTTTGAAACGGTTTCGAACTCGTTTAGCGCACCTTAGGTTCCGGAAGGCGTATCTTGGGCTCGGGAATTTGGATTCAAATTCCAGAAGAGGGATCGGACTTGTAACAAAGAATGGAAGCTAGAGAACCCAACCTTGTATTTTTCTAAGCCCGTTTGGTTCCCCGTATTTCGCCCGTACCGAGCCTCGCGTGCAATTCTGACCCTTCTTGACCATTTTGAGCATAACTTATTCATCCTTTGACCAAATTAACCAAATTTTGAACCTAAATAACCCTAGTTAACCCTATTATAAGCCCTTAGCCTCCCCCATTTCTTCCCACATTAGAAAGGAGAAGGAAAAAGGGATTTTTCCCCTGCTACCCGTCACTCCAAGAAAAGGAAGAGGAATAGTGTGCAATTTCCAAGTGTTGAGCTCAATACTCGTTGGATTCGCCTCAAATTTGAAAGGTTAGTCCGTGAATGTATTCTCCATCTTCTCCCCTTTAATTTGATACCTTATTTGCTCATTTTCATGGAGAGATGATCTTGTTTTGGCTAGCATGATGAATAGTTAGGTCATATGATAAAATTTGGAAGAACCCATGCGATACTTGCTCCAATCTTTGAATTTATGAATGATAAATGATCTCATGACATTATTACATGATTATCTGATCTGAAATTTGGAGGAAATTTGCTGAAAATTGATCCACCAATTTTATATTTTGTTAAACTTGAACTTGAAGAAGGATATGTGATTTCTTGCCTTTGATCTCGTTTCTATCTTTTGTCTTGCATGTTTAGTTGTTAATTTGAGCTTCTTTTGTTGCCTTTTCCTTGTCTTTTCGTTGCTTGAGCTGTTGCGGTGGTTGGGAGACTTGGAGATGGAGAAAACAGGGCTGGAAGTTGCTGTTTTCGCAGCAGGCGCAGACGGTCGCGCCCTCGACCGAGGTGACAAGGTTTCTGGTCGTGCCAGTGACCAAAAAATGGCCAACTTTCGACCTGGAACAGTGATGGAGGCTGCTGGAGGAGGTGGTCGTGACCACGACCACCAGAGACTGGCGCGACCCCATTTTGGTGCAGTTTCGAGTAGGTGCTGCTGGATCGTTTTGTTTTTCGTTTCTTTCGTGTTTTGTTTGATTTTCTTGCTTCTTTCTTCTCTTCTATTCATTTATAACTTGTTATATTATATGTCACATGGATACTTGTGAATTAATTACGTGAATTCGATGCTCATACGTTAAATATATGACCTAATATGTGTTATATGTTCTTCAACGTGCATACATGAATCAATGTGACGTTTGGTTGCCTCTGGTGATATTTTCTTGCCTCGTTTGTGATATGCATGCACTATTAACGTGATGTATTATGTGTTATATGTTATATTATAAATTTATTACGTGAATTTAGTGTTCTTATGTGCAATAAATGCTCTAATATGTGTTCTATATTCTTCAATGTGTATGTATAACTTAATAGGTTGCTTATTTGCCTTGCATGTAGTTTTTCTTTATATGATGTGTACGCATCTCTAATGTGTTATATAATGTGTTATGTATATTATGTGAGATTTTTGGAGTGACCTTCTACGTGCATGCATGCATTAATATGATATCTCCTTACCTTGCATTATTTTTCCTTATTTCTTTCAGAGTGTGTATGCATGTCTAACATGTTATATGATGTGACGTGCTTGTTATGTAATTTTTATGAATTCATTTAATGTGAAATATACGAGTTATGAATTACTATGATTCAATATGGCTTCAAATGATTTAATTGACATCTCATTGCATTCCTTATGCATCATTTACATCCATATGCATATACCGAGCGCCTAATTGGTACATTTCGAGTCTAAGGTTGTCTTTTGTTCTTTGCTTTGCCTTTAGGTTCGTTTCGTGGGTTACGAGGAGGTCTCTTAGATGTGTTTTGGTCCGTTTCGTTTGGTTTGGTCGACAAGGTGAGGTTTTCTTCTTTTAGTTAATACGACCTACAACCCCAATATGTATTTTCAGCCCGCATGCGGTTTACGTATAATATACATCTATATAAATACGTGTTTGATTAGTATTTTGCAGGAATTGGCCCTTTTGCTATGAAATTTTTTGAAAAACACTTTTATATATATATGTAATCTGTTTTTCGTTTGTTTGAATTAAAAAGGGTTGGTGTGTGTGAACGTTTTTGAAAATAGCGAGATTACCACTTTCAATTTGAAAGTCGGAAAATTATGAAATTTTAAAATTTATGAAACTATGACTTATGAATTAAGAAATGGGCCCAGGGATGTGGTATGTGATTCTCGGGTCGGCCATGGGGTCGCCGAGCTCTCTCATCAACACCACCCCAATTTGATGTAGGGAAATTCACCCATCCTCGAGAGTTCGAGGGGAAGGCGGTTTCTCGAGAGCCAGCGGTTAACACCCATCGGGGAGCGGGTAGGATCCCCCGACTCAAACTTTTGACGGTAGAACGGGGTTGAGGGAGCGCTTCCTCATCCCCAACCGGAGAAGGAGGATTGATTATAAATTTGGTACGTTTTCCATTTGATTTTGTTATGTTATGAAAGGAGTTAGGTGGGTTTAAACTTGTTCTCGACAAGTTATTTTGATTTTGATTATAAATATGGTTCGTGAAACGGGAGTGGACTTATAATTTCTAAAATTGGTTGATTTTGGCCTACGGCGCCAAACCCTTTTTACTTATATGTATTATCACGGGATAAAATGCTTTAGAATATAAAAACCACACCCCGGTTCATGAACTTTCCAATTTGAATTTGCTTTGCTCTTACTTATACATATTTGTACGTGGGTTAGCCCCCTCACCAGTCTTTAGGACTGACCCCTCCTCGTTGTTTTCTTTTCCCCTTTTTGTTTCTTTTGAGTTGTAGGTTCCAGTTTTGAGAAGTTTATGCTAGGCGGCGGTCTTCTTTCGAGTTTTCGGTCATCTAGAGAGTCTCATCCATTTCGTTTTAAGTTTATTTTGTACCTTTGGTTCTTATGCTGAGCATGTTAGTCAATATGTTTGAATCCTGGGCTTCCGCATGCAATGTTTGTTTATTTTACGCACTCTGATTTAGGGTCTAGACCACCTAGCATAGGAGAGATTTTGTTTGTCTCCCGTTTGCCGTAGTTTGGTACGTATGCGGAGTTCCCAATTCATTACACGTGTTGGGCTATGGTGCGGGGGATGTAGTGCTCTGCGCTCCAGGGTGCTATATCCTAAAGTGGTATCAGAGCTCCCAGTTGCAAAACCGGAGCTCTATTGTCGTGTTGGGTCTGTCTAGGTCGTTTGGCTTAGGATTATGTGCTTGTTTGCATTCACCTTCATCAATTATGTGAATTACTTTAATTATTTATATTATTTATGTTAATAGTTCACATGAACATGCACTAAAACCCCGTATACATCGCTATTTATTGGAAATTGTGGTTTTATTTCAGGAAATAGTCCCGATATTGGCTAACAACACTGAGATGAACAAAGCAAATAAGTGTCTTCGGTCTATAAGAAGTTTTAGGGGCTTGATCTTCCTAAATGAAAATGATGATGTTAAGATCAAAAAAAGGATATCCGAGGTGGAATGGTTTAGAAAACTGGTTCGAGAGGGTTCCAAGAAAACTGAAGTACGTTTTATCACCCAAAGTTCTAGATCAAGTTTCAAGCATTTTAAGAGAATGAAGCCAAATTTGAAGAACCTGGAAAAATGTTCAACTAGGAGAATTTTGCTCAAAAGGTCTATTACACGTGCATCCCTCTAAGTCTAATGATACGAGATTTCAAGAAAATTCTTAAATTTTGAAGAAGAGTTGAAGAGGATGGATGATTTTAGGTTAAAGTTGAAAGATCTACCACCGAGAGGCTTGTCTTAAAGTTCCACATCTTACACTCGGACACAGGATATTCCCTGATTTCTTCAAGATTGAGAGATATATTAGGAAGCTCACACACCACTTATGAGAGATGAAGGCTCGGTCTATACTCGAAAATTAAGTAAGAGATCCGAATTTTAAGAATTCTTGAGAAATTTTAAAACATCAACAATCATGAGAAGAACAAGATTCAATTTTCAAACGAGAGATTTGATGTTCCTGTGGCGCCGGCACCACATCCCGCACTGAGAAATACCCCGAGTGTTAGTTTTGGACCTTCACTCGAGATCTTTCCCAGCGAACGGCGAATAAACAGACAAAAACAAGCATAGCGGAAGCATATAAACAACAGTACTCAAATATATAAGTCAATTACAAGGCCGATAAGGCCGACGACAAACGACAAATTACAAACGACGACTGTTTTAGGTATAGGTACATAGACTGTACATACTGACTTTCCACGAAGGAGAAGTTCCAAAAACACTAAACTTAGGAACAAACCATCTAGACCGCACCTGTTGACCTAGAACCGACATGCCACCTAGCTACACCTGCCTGAAACCGAAGCCCAAAGAGAAGGGATGTTAGTCAAAGTGACTAAGTGAGGGGGTTATACATATACATAAACAAAACCACAAGCTTGGTTCACATTTTCCTTATTTTTGAAAACGAGATGTAACGTATAAGAAGGGATAGCTTTTAGTTTGTATGAAAACACACTTGTGAACCAATAATCAAAACGATCGATCAATCACAGTAACCCGGCGAGTACGGGTAAGTTCTCCAACCTTTCACACCATGAACACAAGAAACACAAAACAGAAACCAACCTTCTCCCTCCAATTGTTAGTCGAGAAGCCCCCCGACGAACCACACGATCACACAGATAGGGGCAATATGCCCTGGTACCAATAACCTCACTCTATACGTGTCGTAGTCAACCTCCGGCTACTCCCCGTACAGAGCTTCACAGAAGTACGTAGTAAAGATCAGCCTTTGGCACACACCTCCGGGCTTCACCCACTAGATACTTCGGGCCCATATTCCCCAAGGGCGTCCCCAAGGGTTCGATCAGATCAATACTCGCTTTAATTTTCAAAACATTTTCACAACACTTTCTTTCTTTTAACGGTTTCACCGTTCAAAAATCAAAACTTTTCAGTCACTCAACGCTTATATATGATATAAGAAGAACCCATTTTTATAAGAAAATCCGATTTTTCAACAAAATACCAAAATATTATAAAACATCTATTTATATATATAATATCAACGGTTCGAAAATCAAACTTAATAAATAAGGGTTGGGTTTTAAGAATATATATATTTACATAATATAGGTTTTGGTCCCAGTTGAAAACATTTTAATCCCTCACCTTAAACTTCTCTGAAAATTGAAACGCAACCAAGACGGTCAGGGCTCCTCCATAGGAACATCTGTAACACGCATGTAGCTACAAATTATGACTCGACTGACATAGGGGTGCGTTTCAAGCCGAGTCGAGTCGAGTTTGGCCAAAAAAATGTAGCTTGAGCTTGAGCTTGAAAATTATTTGCATGGCTTGAGATTGAGCTTGAGCTTGTCAAGATTATTTTTTGAGGGCTTGAGCTTGGCTTGTCCAAAATTCGATCCGAGCTCGATTCGGCTTGACGAGCCAAGAGATTTGTTGGATATTTTTTAATTATCATTCAATAATAATATTAAACAATAGCAAAGATATTATGATATATAATATATATAGTAAATTAATATTTCTAAGTTTTTTATATCATTATTAATAAATTATAATCATTAATATATACTTGATATTTTAGATTATGTATGAGTATTATTAATTATATTAGAATAAACTATAAATTATGTAATTACAAAATAAAAATTATTAACTAATATTTTATTAAAATATATACTTATGTTATTATTTAGTTATTAAGGTATATGACATTTATTATTTTATTATATTAAATATTTGAGTGAATATTTTATGAATATATTTTTGTATTAATAATATTATATGGTCTAATGTGTCATTGTAAAATAATATATTATTAAGACATATTATGATACAAAATTTAGTAAGGATCATACATATATTACAAATAATATATAATATAGTAATAAATTATGTTATATATCTTGTAATTATACCAAATAAATTATTAACTAATATTTTATTAAGATATATACTTATATAATTAATTATTTATTGTAGTAGATTGAATCTATTTTTTATTAAATTATTTGTTTGGATAAATATTATATATTATCATAGTAATATGTTAGTACTATTGTATAGAATGATATGTTGTAATTATTGAATTGAGATATTATTAAATCATATTTATTATCAAAATAAGTAGATAAAAATATATAATATATCATATATTTAATATTACTAAATCATATAAATGCAGATTAATTTACTGCATATTTATATATATAAATTATTAAACATTATAATATATATATATATATATATATATATATATATATACTAGCTTGCGAGCAGGCTTGCAAGCCTCGAGCGTCAAAGAAATAGGCTTGAGCTTGGCTTGACAAACAAGCCGATCTCGATTAAGCTTGGCTTGAGCTTGACATCGTTCGAGTTCGAATCGAGCCAGCTTGAGCTTGGCTTGTGCGGCTCACAAGCCGGCTCGGCTCAGAGCACACCCCTAGACTGACAACCAGACAACACGACTGACTCGTACGGCTATGACAATATCACACTAGAACTAAATAGTAAACAATTTAACTAAGCAGGGAATCAAGAATAAAATTTAAGTTTAATCTATTTATATCCTGAAAATTTATAAATCATAACAACAGTCCAAACTAATAGAAGAAACGGGACCCCAGAGGGGTGTTAGTATATTATATCACTTGACTGCTAATTGCATGAATCTTGTCAATCCTATACACATACTTTAACAATTATTAGTATTTTGTTTTTAGCAGTCAAATTTGTTCGGCCACTACCAGATGCACATAATATATTAAGATCATATAAAAAGATTGTCAAATAATTCCTTCCTCAAAATTTGTTGCTTCCCAAAAGACATTCAGAATAATTAGATTATAATCAACTCAGTTGAGAATCAATACTTAACAATAGATGATAATTTTTTTTTTTAAAAAGAAAAATAACAAGAAATTTCAATGTACTTTTTGTTTGAATAAATTACGACATATGAAAATTTAAGATTGAATTTAATATCAAATGTTAAACACAATTTGACAAGTAATAGAAAGCACATAAATACTATATTACCTGTTCCTCGTCGTTGTAAGAGAAATGCCGCTCCCTTATCTTTAATAGAAAGTGAAATATGGTATTCAAAGCAGTTTCATTTTCTTTGGAATAAATCAAATGGACCATATATATATATATATATATATATATGGATTTGTTATTAAATAAATGATCACAATATATTTCAATTGGCCAAAGGATCGGTAGCAGTTATCCATTGAATAACAAATCTTAAAAGTTAAGTTTGTTGTAATTGGTTAAAGAAAAGGTAGTAATTATCTCAAATAAAATTTTAAGAATTAATATTGAAAAATTGATGTTGATCCACTACGTGTGGTGAAACGTGTCATTTAAATTGGAAATAGATGGTGACTAAGCTTTGCTAGTGGTTTACCGTGGGAGTGCTTATTGGGAATTGTGTAAATATGTTTGAATGTCTAACTATTATTATTGGCTAAAGGTACGATTGGCTAATGCAATACACATATTAGTAATTAACATAACACAAAATCTTTCTAGAATATATATATATATAGACAATCATATATTATACATGCACGTAAGTTAAAAGTATTATAGATGTATATATACATATATTATTATTTAACATTACACAATAATTTCAGAATACTTAAAATCAATGGAACATATATTCGGTAATTGGATCATCAAAACATAAGTTGGACACATATAATTTATCTATACATTATTTGATTTGTTATAAGAGTAGAGTGACATAATTTATCTTATAAATTTTTAAAAGTGTTCCGATATCTCAATTAACTCATCTATTTCTCTTTAGTTTAAAATTTGGGATGTTACAATCTCTCCCCCTTAATAGAATCTGGTCCCCAGATTCTACTCCTGATTTTGTGAAAGGTTTTGATTAGTTCGACCATCAATCTCTTACGGGTAACTAACCTTATACACATTTGCCGACATTCAACAACTACAAACAATTTCATAATATTATCATATGCAAACAATTGAGCACCCAAATCATATAGTAACCTAATAGGGATGCCTATAATGTTTAACGTACCTTTTATTATTGTATTTGGATCCATTTGTTCCTCTTCTCCCCCTAATGCATAAGCCCGGGCACGAATTACTGGTCTCTCTGCTCCTCCAGCAGGTTGAGTATTTCTTATTGGTGTTATCGGACCTTGTTGTGGTTGTATTCTTGGGCAATTTCTAATCAAGTGTTGGTCGCTGCCACACCGGGTACAACGACCCAACTTTCTCCAGCAATTATTCTCTTCATGGTTTGGTCCACCACAAAAATCACACTTACGTTCTGGAGCATGGGACCCCTTTGGGCATGGAGCTAGATTTGGTTTGTTCCCTGTTGGTCTGCTCTCAATTGTAGCTGGTTTTTTGTGAGTAGGTTGTTCTATTTCTATAAATGGTCTCTTTGACCCAGAAGATTGATTCACTTGTGATGGGACTGATTGCATATCACGTATTTCAGACTCCACTTCCATAGCTCTCGAAACTGCATCAGTATATTCAGTGATGTTAGCTGCCATAAGCGCATACCTTATTTCATACCTAAGCCCTTGAATGAACCTTTTAGTTCTCCTCCTCTGATCCGGCACGATATGAGGAGCATAATTGATCAGACGAGCAAATCGTGCCTCATATTCTACAACACTCGTATTTCCTTGAACCAACTCCATAAACTCTTTCTCCCTACGATCCCGAATCACTTGGGGAATATATTTATCCCTGAATTCAGTTAGGAATCGATTCCAAGTAATTGGTCCTCCAATAACCTGTCATCCTTGTCGTGTGAGTTTCCACCAATCTTGAGCAGGACCCTTAAGCAGAAACACTGCAAATTCTACTCGATCAGGATCTCCAATTCGAGTAACTTGGAAAATTTGTTCCATTTTAGATATCCACTCTTCAGCCTTCAGATCATCAGTCTGGCCATAGAACTTGGGTGGATTATACTTGAGGAACTTATCTAGCGCTTTCTCTTCTGACTGCACTGGTCCTTGACACTGTTGTTGAGCCTGCTAGGTTGCTTGTTGTACACAAGGTTGTGCAAAATGTCGTGCAAAATCATTAACATTAACATTAACATTCTCAGGTGGGGCTTGTTCTCCGACTGGTGGCGGGATCTTAGCACGAGGGGGTCTTCCGCGTGGCATTGCTGTAATCACAACTTACTGGCAATATGATGCATGATTGATTAGAGCGTAATCATATAAGCCACAAAAATATCGCATAGGTACATACCACAAGCGCACACAAAAGCACATAATGACTCAAATTCTATAGCCGTACAACCTAGACACACTCAAATACCCAACCTAGACACATCCTAGACATGACAAGAGCTCCGATTGACAATCGGGCTCTGATACCACCCAAATGTGGCGCCCCTGCCACATCCCACACTGAGAAATACCCCGAGTGTTAGTTTTGGACCTTCACTCGAGATCTTTCCCAGCGAACGGCGAATAAACAGACAAAAACAAGCAAAGCGGAAGCATATAAACAACAGTACTCAAATATACAAGTCAATTACAAGGCCGATAAGGCCGACAACAAACGACAAATTACAAACGACGACTGTTTTAGGTATAGGTACATAGACTGTACATACTGACTTTCCACGAAGGAGAAGTTCCAAAAGCACTAAACTTAGGAACAAACCATCTAGACTGCACCTGTCGACCTAGAACCGACATGCCGCCTAGCTACACCTGCCTGAAACCGAAGCCAAAAGAGAAGGGATGTTAGTCAAAGTGACTAAGTGAGGGGGTTATACATATACATAAACAAAACCACAAGCTTGGTTCACATTTTCCTTATTTTTGAAAACGAGATGTAACGTATAAGAAGGGATAGCTTTTAGTTTGTATGAAAACACACTTGTGAACCAATAATCAAAACGATCGATCAATCACAGTAACCCGGCGAGTACGGGTAAGTTCTCCAACCTTTCACACCATGAACACAAGAAACACAAAACAGAAACCAACCTTCTCCCTCCAATTGTTAGTCGAGATGCCCCCCGACGAACCACACGATCACACAGATAGGGGCAATATGCCCTGGTACCAATAACCTCACTCTATACGTGTCGTAGTCAACCTCCGGCTACTCCCCGTACAGAGCTTCACAGAAGTACGTAGTAAAGATCAGCCTTTGGCACACACCTCCGGGCTTCACCCACTAGATACTTCGGGCCCATATTCCCCAAGGGCGTCCCCAAGGGTTCGATCAGATCAATACTCGCTTTAATTTTCAAAACATTTTCACAACACTTTCTTTCTTTTAACGGTTTCACCATTCAAAAATCAAAACTTTTCAGTCACTCAACGCTTATATATGATATAAGAAGAACCCATTTTTATAAGAAAATCCGATTTTTCAACAAAATACCAAAATATTATAAAACATCTATTTATATACATAATATCAACGGTTCGAAAATCAAATTTAATAAATAAGGGTTGGGTTTTAAGAATATATATGTTTACATAATATAGGTTTTGGTCCTAGTTGAAAACATTTTAATCCCTCACCTTAAACTTCTCTGAAAATTGAAACGCAACCAAGACGGTCAGGGCTCCTCCATAGGAACATCTGTAACACGCATGTAGCTACAAATTATGACTCGACTGACAACCAGACAACACGACTGACTCGTACGACTATGACAATATCACACTAGAACTAAATAGTAAACAATTTAACTAAGCAGGGAATCAAGAATAAAATTTAAGTTTAATCTATTTATATCCTGAAAATTTATAAATCATAACAACAGTCCAAACTAATAGAAGAAACGGGACCCCAGAGGGGTGTTCGTATATTATATCATTTGACTGCTAATTGCATGAATCTTGTCAATCCTATACACATACTTTAACAATTATTAGTATTTTATTTTTAGCAGTCAAATTTGTTCGGCCACTACCAGTTGCACATAATATATTAAGATCATATAAAAAGATTGTCAAATAATTCCTTCCTCAAAATTTGTTGCTTCCCAAAAGACATTCAGAATAATTAGATTATAATCAACTCAGTTGAGAATCAATACTTAACAATAGATGATAATTTTTTTTTTAAAAAAAAAAAATAACAAGAAATTTCAATGTACATTTCGTTTGAATAAATTACGACATACGAAAATTTAAGATTGAATTTAATATCAAATGTTAAACACAATTTGACAAGTAATAGAAAGCACTTAAATACTATATTACCTGTTCCTCGTCGTTGTAAGAGAAATGCCGCTCCCTTATCTTTAATAGAAAGTGAAATATGGTATTCAAAGCAGTTTCATTTTCTTTGGAATAAATCAAATGGACCATATATATATACATATATATATATGGTGATACGAACTTCACGTACTTGCCGTGAAACCCTATACCAATACTTGGAGTTCTTGATTTTCGATCGTCCACTTCAAGGTTAAAATAGAGGAGTGTGACCCGTTTGCTATAATGAGCAAGGAACCAACACTATCAGATTTGAATTATAGGAGTGTGACCCGTTTGCTATAATGAGCAAGGAACCAACACTATCAGATTTGATAAGTAATGCACCCCGTCGACTATAATGAGTCGGGAAATGACATTATCCAGTGGAGGTTTGAAACTTCGGTGTCGTTCAACTAAGAACTTGTGAGTATAACTCACTTGAATCACAATTCATTCATTTTTTTACTTAATATTTCGAACTACAAGGCTGGAATATAAAGATGCATGCATGGGAAATCTAAGAGACAATTCAGAATTCAAAGAGACAAGCTAATCCCGTCACTTTTCTTGTAGGAAGAATAAAATGGGCTTAACCTAATCTAAATGCATGCAAAATAAATAAAAAGATGGCCCAAAGTATAATATAATAGTTCAGGGCCAAATTACAATACACTTAACACAATTTGGGCTTAAAATTCTATCACTAAGACATTGAAACAAGGTGGATTGGGTCCAGCTGAATACTTGTCTTCTTGGAGCTGATCTTGAGTTATTTGGATCAAAAGAGATTGAACTTCTTCTTGCATTCTTTTGGACCGTGACCTTGTGATAGGTCCAACATAACTTGGTTCATCTTGAGTTGTAATCATATCATCATTTGGATCAAAGTGTGGCCTTGTTGGACCAAAGTGTGGCCTTGTCTTATGATTCACATCATCTTGATTCCTATCATTCTCCCCTTCTTGAAAAAAGATTCGTCCTCGAATCTGGATGAAGATAGTCATCTCACAAAACAAATAGCCCCTTTTATTTCTCAAAGTAGTTCTAAAACCCAAAATGAAATACACCAAAGTTGTCTTCTTTCTCATTTTTTCTAATTTTTTTTCCTTCTTTTTTCTTTCTTTTCAACTTCTCTTTTTTTTTCCTCCCTTTTCACATTCTTTACTCTCAAATCTTTGAACAAAGTCACAAGAAGTTTCAAATTCCTCAACTAAATAATCCCTTAAGATGAATGATAAGGGTGCTAAAATTGTCACAAACAAACTGTTACAACTAAAAAGATACAAACAAACAAATCCACATGACTTATGATTTGAGATTACAAAGAAAATGACTGAAATAATGCTGCTCCCTTTTTTTTTTTTTTTTTTTTTTTTTGTTTGCCTTTTTCGATTTTTTTACAGCAATATAACAATAATGAAAAGAAATTATACAAAAGATAAAGGATACGGATACATAACCTTGGATGGAAACCTAAGCTCTGATACCAAATGATACGAACTCCACGTACTTGCCGTGAAACCCTATACCAATACTTGCAGTTCTTGATTTTCGATCGTCCACTTCAAGGTTAAAATAGAGGAGTGTGACCCGTTTGCTATAATGAGCGAGGAACCAACACTATCAGATTTGAATTATAGGAGTGTGACCCGTTTGCTATAATGAGCAAGGAACCAACACTATCAGATTTGATAAGTAATGCACCCCGTCGACTATAATGAGTCGGGAAATGACATTATCCGGTGGAGGTTTGAAACTCCGGTGTCGTTCAACTAAGAACTTGTGAGTATAACTCACTTGAATCACAATTCATTCATTTTTTGACTTAATATTTCGAACTACAAGGCTAGAATATAAAGATGCATGCATGGGAATTCTAAGAGACAATTCAGAATTCAAAGAGACAAGCTAATCCCGTCACTTTTCTTGTAGGCTGAATAAAATGGGCTTAACCTAATCTAAATGCATGCAAAATAAATAAAAAGATGGCCCAAAGTATAATATAATAGTTCAGGGCCAAATTACAATACACTTAACACAATTTGGGCTTAAAATTCTATCACTAAGACATTGAAACAAGGTGGATTGGGTCCAGCTGAATACTTGTCTTCTTGGAGCTAATCTTGAGTTATTTGGATCAAAAGAGATTGAACTTCTTCTTGCATTCTTTTGGACCGTGACCTTGTGATAGGTCCAACATAACTTGGTTCATCTTGAGTTGTAATCATATCATCATTTGGATCAAAGTGTGGCCTTGTTGGACCAAAGTGTGGCCTTGTCTTATGATTCACATCATCTTGATTCCTATCATTCTCCCCTTCTTGAAAAAAGATTCGTCCTCGAATCTGTATCAAGATAGTCATCTCACAAAACAAATAGCCCCTTTTATTTCTCAAAGTAGTTCTAAAACCCAAAATGAAATACACCAAAGTTGTCTTCTTTCTCGTTTTTTCTAATTTTTTTTCCTTCTTTTTTCTTTCTTTTCAACTTCTCTTTTTTTTTTTCCTCCCTTTTCACATTCTTTACTCTCAAATCTTTGAACAAAGTCACAAGAAGTTTCAAATTCCTCAACTAAATAATCCCTTAAGATGAATGATAAGGGTGCTAAAATTGTCACAAACGAACTGTTACAACTAAAAAGATACAAACAAACAAATCCACATGACTTATGATTTGAGATTACAAAGAAAATGACTGAAATAATGCTGCTCCCTTTTTTTTTTTTTTTTTTTTTTTGTTTGCTTTTTTCGATTTTTTTACAACAATATAACAATAATGAAAAGAAATTATACAAAAGATAAAGGATACGGATACATAACCTTGGATGGAAACCTAAGCTCTGATACCAAATGATACGAACTCCACGTACTTGCCGTGAAACCCTATACCAATACTTGGAGTTCTTGATTTTCGATCGTCCACTTCAAGGTTAAAATAGAGGAGTGTGACCCGTTTGCTATAATGAGCAAGGAACCAACACTATCAGATTTGAATTATAGGAGTGTGACCCGTTTGCTATAATGAGCAAGGAACCAACACTATCAGATTTGATAAGTAATGCACCCCGTCGACTATAATGAGTCGGGAAATGACATTATCCGGTGGAGGTTTGAAACTCCGGTGTCGTTCAACTAAGAACTTGTGAGTATAACTCACTTGAATCACAATTCATTCATTTTTGACTTAATATTTCGAACTACAAAGCTAGAATATAAAGATGCATGCATGGGAATTCTAAGAGACAATTCAGAATTCAAAGAGACAAGCTAATCCCGTCACTTTTCTTGTAGGCTGAATAAAATGGGCTTAACCTAATCTAAATGCATGCAAAATGAATAAAAAGATGGCCCAAAGTATAATATAATAGTTCAGGGCCAAATTACAATACACTTAACACAATTTGGGCTTAAAATTCTATCACTAAGACATTGAAACAAGGTGGATTGGGTCCAGCTGAATACTTGTCTTCTTGGAGCTAATCTTGAGTTATTTGGATCAAAAGAGATTGAACTTCTTCTTGCATTCTTTTGGACCGTGACCTTGTGATAGGTCCAACATAACTTGGTTCATCTTGAGTTGTAATCATATCATCATTTGGATCAAAGTGTGGCCTTGTTGGACCAAAGTGTGGCCTTGTCTTATGATTCACATCATCCTGATTCCTATCATTCTCCCCTTCTTGAAAAAAGATTCGTCCTCGAATCTGGATCAAGATAGTCATCTCACAAAACAAATAGCCCCTTTTATTTCTCAAAGTAGTTCTAAAACCCAAAATGAAATACACCAAGGTTGTCTTCTTTCTCGTTTTTGCTAATTTTTTTTCCTTCTTTTTTCTTTCTTTTCAACTTCTCTTTTTTTTTTCCTCCCTTTTCACATTCTTTACTCTCAAATCTTTGAACAAAGTCACAAGAAGTTTCAAATTCCTCAACTAAATAATCCCTTAAGATGAATGATAAGGGTGCTAAAATTGTCACAAACAAACTGTTACAACTAAAAAGATACAAACAAACAAATCCACATGACTTATGATTTGAGATTACAAAGAAAATGACTGAAATAATGTTGCTCCCTTTTTTTTTTTTTTTTTTTTTTTTGCCTTTTTCGATTTTTTTTGCAGCAATATAACAATAATGAAAAGAAATTATACAAAAGATAAAAGATACGGATACATAACCTTGGATGGAAACCTAAGCTCTGATACCAAATGATACGAACTCCACGTACTTGCCGTGAAACCCTATACCAATACTTGGAGTTCTTGATTTTCAATTGTCCACTTCAAGGTTAAAATAGAGGAGTGTGACCCGTTTGCTATAATGAGCAAGGAACCAACACTATCAGATTTGAATTATAGGAGTGTGACCCGTTTGCTATAATGAGCAAGGAACCAACACTATCAGATTTGATAAGTAATGCACCCTGTCGACTATAATGAGTCGGGAAATGACATTATCCGGTGGAGGTTTGAAACTCCGGTGTCGTTCAACTAAGAACTTGTGAGTATAACTCACTTGAATCACAATTCGTTCATTTTTGACTTAATATTTCGAACTACAAAGCTAGAATATAAAGATGCATGCATGGGAATTCTAAGAGACAATTCAGAATTCAAAGAGACAAGCTAATCCCGTCACTTTTCTTGTAGGCTGAATAAAATGGGCTTAACCTAATCTAAATGCATGCAAAATGAATAAAAAGATGGCCCAAAGTATAATATAATAGTTCAGGGCCAAATTACAATACACTTAACACAATTTGGGCTTAAAATTCTATCACTAAGACATTGAAACAAGGTGGATTGGGTCCAGCTGAATACTTGTCTTCTTTGAGCTAATCTTGAGTTATTTGGATCAAAAGAGATTGAACTTCTTCTTGCATTCTTTTGGACCGTGACCTTGTGATAGGTCCAACATAACTTGGTTCATCTTGAGTTGTAATCATATCATCATTTGGATCAAAGTGTGGCCTTGTTGGACCAAAGTGTGGCCTTGTCTTATGATTCACATCATCTTGATTCCTATCATTCTCCCCTTCTTGAAAAAAGATTCGTCCTCGAATCTGGATGAAGATAGTCATCTCACAAAACAAATAGCCCCTTTTATTTCTCAAAGTAGTTCTAAAACCCAAAATGAAATACACCAAAGTTGTCTTCTTTCTCATTTTTTCTAATTTTTTTTCCTTCTTTTTTCTTTCTTTTCAACTTCTCTTTTTTTTTCCTCCCTTTTCACATTCTTTACTCTCAAATCTTTGAACAAAGTCACAAGAAGTTTCAAATTCCTCAACTAAATAATCCCTTAAGATGAATGATAAGGGTGCTAAAATTGTCACAAACAAACTGTTACAACTAAAAAGATACAAACAAACAAATCCACATGACTTATGATTTGAGATTACAAAGAAAATGACTGAAATAATGCTGCTCCCTTTTTTTTTTTTTTTTTTTTTTTTTGTTTGCCTTTTTCGATTTTTTTACAGCAATATAACAATAATGAAAAGAAATTATACAAAAGATAAAGGATACGGATACATAACCTTGGATGGAAACCTAAGCTCTGATACCAAATGATACGAACTCCACGTACTTGCCGTGAAACCCTATACCAATACTTGCAGTTCTTGATTTTCGATCGTCCACTTCAAGGTTAAAATAGAGGAGTGTGACCCGTTTGCTATAATGAGCGAGGAACCAACACTATCAGATTTGAATTATAGGAGTGTGACCCGTTTGCTATAATGAGCAAGGAACCAACACTATCAGATTTGATAAGTAATGCACCCCGTCGACTATAATGAGTCGGGAAATGACATTATCCGGTGGAGGTTTGAAACTCCGGTGTCGTTCAACTAAGAACTTGTGAGTATAACTCACTTGAATCACAATTCATTCATTTTTTGACTTAATATTTCGAACTACAAGGCTAGAATATAAAGATGCATGCATGGGAATTCTAAGAGACAATTCAGAATTCAAAGAGACAAGCTAATCCCGTCACTTTTCTTGTAGGCTGAATAAAATGGGCTTAACCTAATCTAAATGCATGCAAAATAAATAAAAAGATGGCCCAAAGTATAATATAATAGTTCAGGGCCAAATTACAATACACTTAACACAATTTGGGCTTAAAATTCTATCACTAAGACATTGAAACAAGGTGGATTGGGTCCAGCTGAATACTTGTCTTCTTGGAGCTAATCTTGAGTTATTTGGATCAAAAGAGATTGAACTTCTTCTTGCATTCTTTTGGACCGTGACCTTGTGATAGGTCCAACATAACTTGGTTCATCTTGAGTTGTAATCATATCATCATTTGGATCAAAGTGTGGCCTTGTTGGACCAAAGTGTGGCCTTGTCTTATGATTCACATCATCTTGATTCCTATCATTCTCCCCTTCTTGAAAAAAGATTCGTCCTCGAATCTGTATCAAGATAGTCATCTCACAAAACAAATAGCCCCTTTTATTTCTCAAAGTAGTTCTAAAACCCAAAATGAAATACACCAAAGTTGTCTTCTTTCTCGTTTTTTCTAATTTTTTTTCCTTCTTTTTTCTTTCTTTTCAACTTCTCTTTTTTTTTTTCCTCCCTTTTCACATTCTTTACTCTCAAATCTTTGAACAAAGTCACAAGAAGTTTCAAATTCCTCAACTAAATAATCCCTTAAGATGAATGATAAGGGTGCTAAAATTGTCACAAACGAACTGTTACAACTAAAAAGATACAAACAAACAAATCCACATGACTTATGATTTGAGATTACAAAGAAAATGACTGAAATAATGCTGCTCCCTTTTTTTTTTTTTTTTTTTTTTTGTTTGCTTTTTTCGATTTTTTTACAACAATATAACAATAATGAAAAGAAATTATACAAAAGATAAAGGATACGGATACATAACCTTGGATGGAAACCTAAGCTCTGATACCAAATGATACGAACTCCACGTACTTGCCGTGAAACCCTATACCAATACTTGGAGTTCTTGATTTTCGATCGTCCACTTCAAGGTTAAAATAGAGGAGTGTGACCCGTTTGCTATAATGAGCAAGGAACCAACACTATCAGATTTGAATTATAGGAGTGTGACCCGTTTGCTATAATGAGCAAGGAACCAACACTATCAGATTTGATAAGTAATGCACCCCGTCGACTATAATGAGTCGGGAAATGACATTATCCGGTGGAGGTTTGAAACTCCGGTGTCGTTCAACTAAGAACTTGTGAGTATAACTCACTTGAATCACAATTCATTCATTTTTGACTTAATATTTCGAACTACAAAGCTAGAATATAAAGATGCATGCATGGGAATTCTAAGAGACAATTCAGAATTCAAAGAGACAAGCTAATCCCGTCACTTTTCTTGTAGGCTGAATAAAATGGGCTTAACCTAATCTAAATGCATGCAAAATGAATAAAAAGATGGCCCAAAGTATAATATAATAGTTCAGGGCCAAATTACAATACACTTAACACAATTTGGGCTTAAAATTCTATCACTAAGACATTGAAACAAGGTGGATTGGGTCCAGCTGAATACTTGTCTTCTTGGAGCTAATCTTGAGTTATTTGGATCAAAAGAGATTGAACTTCTTCTTGCATTCTTTTGGACCGTGACCTTGTGATAGGTCCAACATAACTTGGTTCATCTTGAGTTGTAATCATATCATCATTTGGATCAAAGTGTGGCCTTGTTGGACCAAAGTGTGGCCTTGTCTTATGATTCACATCATCCTGATTCCTATCATTCTCCCCTTCTTGAAAAAAGATTCGTCCTCGAATCTGGATCAAGATAGTCATCTCACAAAACAAATAGCCCCTTTTATTTCTCAAAGTAGTTCTAAAACCCAAAATGAAATACACCAAGGTTGTCTTCTTTCTCGTTTTTGCTAATTTTTTTTCCTTCTTTTTTCTTTCTTTTCAACTTCTCTTTTTTTTTTCCTCCCTTTTCACATTCTTTACTCTCAAATCTTTGAACAAAGTCACAAGAAGTTTCAAATTCCTCAACTAAATAATCCCTTAAGATGAATGATAAGGGTGCTAAAATTGTCACAAACAAACTGTTACAACTAAAAAGATACAAACAAACAAATCCACATGACTTATGATTTGAGATTACAAAGAAAATGACTGAAATAATGTTGCTCCCTTTTTTTTTTTTTTTTTTTTTTTTGCCTTTTTCGATTTTTTTTGCAGCAATATAACAATAATGAAAAGAAATTATACAAAAGATAAAAGATACGGATACATAACCTTGGATGGAAACCTAAGCTCTGATACCAAATGATACGAACTCCACGTACTTGCCGTGAAACCCTATACCAATACTTGGAGTTCTTGATTTTCAATTGTCCACTTCAAGGTTAAAATAGAGGAGTGTGACCCGTTTGCTATAATGAGCAAGGAACCAACACTATCAGATTTGAATTATAGGAGTGTGACCCGTTTGCTATAATGAGCAAGGAACCAACACTATCAGATTTGATAAGTAATGCACCCTGTCGACTATAATGAGTCGGGAAATGACATTATCCGGTGGAGGTTTGAAACTCCGGTGTCGTTCAACTAAGAACTTGTGAGTATAACTCACTTGAATCACAATTCGTTCATTTTTGACTTAATATTTCGAACTACAAAGCTAGAATATAAAGATGCATGCATGGGAATTCTAAGAGACAATTCAGAATTCAAAGAGACAAGCTAATCCCGTCACTTTTCTTGTAGGCTGAATAAAATGGGCTTAACCTAATCTAAATGCATGCAAAATGAATAAAAAGATGGCCCAAAGTATAATATAATAGTTCAGGGCCAAATTACAATACACTTAACACAATTTGGGCTTAAAATTCTATCACTAAGACATTGAAACAAGGTGGATTGGGTCCAGCTGAATACTTGTCTTCTTTGAGCTAATCTTGAGTTATTTGGATCAAAAGAGATTGAACTTCTTCTTGCATTCTTTTGGACCGTGACCTTGTGATAGGTCCAACATAACTTGGTTCATCTTGAGTTGTAATCATATCATCATTTGGATCAAAGTGTGGCCTTGTTGGACCAAAGTGTGGCCTTGTCTTATGATTCACATCATCCTGATTCCTATCATTCTCCCCTTCTTGAAAAAAGATTCGTCCTCGAATCTGGATCAAGATAGTCATCTCACAAAACAAATAGCCCCTTTTATTTCTCAAAGTAGTTCTAAAACCCAAAATGAAATACACCAAGGTTGTCTTCTTTCTCGTTTTTGCTAATTTTTTTTCCTTCTTTTTTCTTTCTTTTCAACTTCTCTTTTTTTTTTCCTCCCTTTTCACATTCTTTACTCTCAAATCTTTGAACAAAGTCACAAGAAGTTTCAAATTCCTCAACTAAATAATCCCTTAAGATGAATGATAAGGGTGCTAAAATTGTCACAAACAAACTGTTACAACTAAAAAGATACAAACAAACAAATCCACATGACTTATGATTTGAGATTACAAAGAAAATGACTGAAATAATGTTGCTCCCTTTTTTTTTTTTTTTTTTTTTTTTTTGCCTTTTTCGATTTTTTTGCAGCAATATAACAATAATGAAAAGAAATTATACAAAAGATAAAAGATACGGATACATAACCTTGGATGGAAACCTAAGCTCTGATACCAAATGATACGAACTCCACGTACTTGCCGTGAAACCCTATACCAATACTTGGAGTTCTTGATTTTCAATCGTCCACTTCAAGGTTAAAATAGAGGAGTGTGACCCGTTTGCTATAATGAGCAAGGAACCAACACTATCAGATTTGAATTATAGGAGTGTGACCCGTTTGCTATAATGAGCAAGGAACCAACACTATCAGATTTGATAAGTAATGCACCCCGTCGACTATAATGAGTCGGGAAATGACATTATCCGGTGGAGGTTTGAAACTCCGGTGTCGTTCAACTAAGAACTTGTGAGTATAACTCACTTGAATCACAATTCATTCATTTTTGACTTAATATTTCGAACTACAAAGCTAGAATATAAAGATGCATGCATGGGAATTCTAAGAGACAATTCAGAATTCAAAGAGACAAG
This sequence comes from Lantana camara, assembly GCA_037501455.1. NCBI lineage: Eukaryota > Viridiplantae > Streptophyta > Magnoliopsida > Lamiales > Verbenaceae > Lantana > Lantana camara. The sequence continues at coordinate 42,903,793 of CM074862.1, read as the reverse complement.
CTAATCCCGTCACTTTTCTTGTAGGCTGAATAAAATGGGCTTAACCTAATCTAAATGCATGCAAAATGAATAAAAAGATGGCCCAAAGTATAATATAATAGTTCAGGGCCAAATTACAATACACTTAACACAATTTGGGCTTAAAATTCTATCACTAAGACATTGAAACAAGGTGGATTGGGTCCAGCTGAATACTTGTCTTCTTGGAGCTAATCTTGAGTTATTTGGATCAAAAGAGATTGAACATCTTCTTGCATTCTTTTGGACCGTGACCTTGTGATAGGTCCAACATAACTTGGTTCATCTTGAGTTGTAATCATATCATCATTTGGATCAAAGTGTGGCCTTGTCTTATGATTCACATCATCCTGATTCCTATCATTCTCCCCTTCTTGAAAAAAGATTCTTCCTCGAATCTGGATCAAGATAGTCATCTCACAAAACAAATAGCCCCTTTTATTTCTCAAAGTAGTTCTAAAACCCAAAATGAAATACACCAAAGTTGTCTTCTTTCTCGTTTTTTCTAATTTTTTTTTTCCTTCTTTTTTCTTTCTTTTCAACTTCTCTTTTTTTTTCCTCCCTTTTCACATTCTTTACATCAAATCTTTGAACAAAGTCACAAGAAGTTTCAAATTCCTCAACTAAATAATCCCTTAAGATGAATGATAAGGGTGCTAAAATTGTCACAAACGAACTGTTACAACTAAAAAGATACAAACAAACAAATCCACATGACTTATGATTTGAGATTACAAAGAAAATGACTGAAATAATGTTGCCCCCTTTTTTTTTTTTTTTTTTTTTTTGCCTTTTTCGATTTTTTTGCAGCAATATAACAATAATGAAAAGAAATTATACAAAAGATAAAAGATACGGATACATAACCTTGGATGGAAACCTAAGCTCTGATACCAAATGATACGAACTCCACGTACTTGCCGTGAAACCCTATACCAATACTTGGAGTTCTTGATTTTCGATCGTCCACTTCAAGGTTAAAATAGAGGAGTGTGACCCGTTTGCTATAATGAGCAAGGAACCAACACTATCAGATTTGAATTATAGGAGTGTGACCCGTTTGCTATAATGAGCAAGGAACCAACACTATCAGATTTGATAAGTAATGCACCCCGTCGACTATAATGAGTCGGGAAATGACATTATCCGGTGGAGGTTTGAAACTCCGGTGTCGTTCAACTAAGAACTTGTGAGTATAACTCACTTGAATCACAATTCATTCATTTTTTGACTTAATATTTCGAACTACAAGGCTGGAATATAAAGATGCATGCATGGGAATTCTAAGAGACAATTCAGAATTCAAAGAGACAAGCTAATCCCGTCACTTTTCTTGTAGGCTGAATAAAATGGGCTTAACCTAATCTAAATGCATGCAAAATAAATAAAAAGATGGCCCAAAGTATAATATAATAGTTCAGGGCCAAATTACAATACACTTAACACAATTTGGGCTTAAAATTCTATCACTAAGACATTGAAACAAGGTGGATTGGGTCCAGCTGAATACTTGTCTTCTTGGAGCTAATCTTGAGTTATTTGGATCAAAAGAGATTGAACATCTTCTTGCATTCTTTTGGACCGTGACCTTGTGATAGGTCCAACATAACTTGGTTCATCTTGAGTTGTAATCATATCATCATTTGGATCAAAGTGTGGCCTTGTCTTATGATTCACATCATCCTGATTCCTATCATTCTCCCCTTCTTGAAAAAAGATTCGTCCTCGAATCTGGATCAAGATAGTCATCTCACAAAACAAATAGCCCCTTTTATTTCTCAAAGTAGTTCTAAAACCCAAAATGAAATACACCAAAGTTGTCTTCTTTCTCGTTTTTTCTAATTTTTTTTTCCTTCTTTTTTCTTTCTTTTCAACTTCTCTTTTTTTTTCCTCCCTTTTCACATTCTTTACATCAAATCTTTGAACAAAGTCACAAGAAGTTTCAAATTCCTCAACTAAATAATCCCTTAAGATGAATGATAAGGGTGCTAAAATTGTCACAAACGAACTGTTACAACTAAAAAGATACAAACAAACAAATCCACATGACTTATGATTTGAGATTACAAAGAAAATGACTGAAATAATGTTGCTCCTTTTTTTTTTTTTTTTTTTTTTGCCTTTTTCGATTTTTTTGCAGCAATATAAAAAAAAAAGGAAAAGAAATTATACACAAGATAAAAGATACGGATACATAACCTTGGATGGAAACCTAAGCTCTGATACCAAATGATACGAACTCCACGTACTTGCCGTGAAACCCTATACCAATACTTGGAGTTCTTGATTTTCGATCGTCCACTTCAAGGTTAAAATAGAGGAGTGTGACCCGTTTGCTATAATGAGCAAGGAACCAACACTATCAGATTTGAATTATAGGAGTGTGACCCGTTGCCTATAATGAGCAAGGAACCAACACTATCAGATTTGATAAGTAATGCACCCCGTCGACTATAATGAGTCGGGAAATGACATTATCCGGTGGAGGTTTGAAACTCCGGTGTCGTTCAACTAAGAACTTGTGAGTATAACTCACTTGAATCACAATTCATTCATTTTTTGACTTAATATTTCGAACTACAAGGCTGGAATATAAAGATGCATGCATGGGAATTCTAAGAGACAATTCAGAATCCAAAGAGACAAGCTAATCCCGTCACTTTTCTTGTAGGCTGAATAAAATGGGCTTAACCTAATCTAAATGCATGCAAAATAAATAAAAAGATGGCCCAAAGTATAATATAATAGTTCAGGGCGAAATTACAATACACTTAACACAATTTGGGCTTAAAATTCTATCACTAAGACATTGAAACAGGGTGGATTGGGTCCAGCTGAATACTTGTCTTCTTGGAGCTAATCTTGAGTTATTTGGATCAAAAGAGATTGAACTTCTTCTAGCATTCCTTTGGACCATGACCTTGTGATAGGTCCAACATAACTTGGTTCATCTTCAGTTGTAATCATATCATCATTTGGATCAAAGTGTGGCCTTGTTGGACCAAAGTGTGGCCTTGTCTTATGATTCACATCATCCTGATTCCTATCATTCTCCCCTTCTTGAAAAAAGATTCGTCCTCGAATCTGGATCAAGATAGTCATCTCACAAAACAAATAGCCCCTTTTATTTCTCAAAGTAGTTCTAAAACCCAAAATGAAATACACCAAGGTTGTCTTCTTTCTCGTTTTTTCTCATTTTTTTTCCTTCTTTTTTCTTTCTTTTCAACTTCTCTTTTTTTTTCCTCCCTTTTCACATTCTTTACTCTCAAATCTTTGAACAAAGTCACAAGAAGTTTCAAATTCCTCAACTAAATAATCCCTTAAGATGAATGATAAGGGTGCTAAAATTGTCACAAACGAACTGTTACAACTAAAAAGATACAAACAAACAAATCCACATGACTTATGATTTGAGATTACAAAGAAAATGACTGAAATAATGTTGCTCCCTTTTTTTTTTTTTTTTTTTTTTTTTTTGCCTTTTTCGATTTTTTTGCAGCAATATAACAATAATGAAAAGAAATTATACAAAAGATAAAAGATACGGATACATAACCTTGGATGGAAACCTAAGCTCTGATACCAAATGATACGAACTCCACGTACTTGCCGTGAAACCCTATACCAATACTTGGAGTTCTTGATTTTCGATCGTCCACTTCAAGGTTAAAATAGAGGAGTGTGACCCGTTTGCTATAATGAGCAAGGAACCAACACTATCAGATTTGAATTATAGGAGTGTGACCCGTTTGCTATAATGAGCAAGGAACCAACACTATCAGATTTGATAAGTAATGCACCCCGTCGACTATAATGAGTCGGGAAATGACATTATCCGGTGGAGGTTTGAAACTCCGGTGTCGTTCAACTAAGAACTTGTGAGTATAACTCACTTGAATCACAATTCATTCATTTTTTGACTTAATATTTCGAACTACAAGGCTAGAATATAAAGATGCATGCATGGGAATTCTAAGAGACAATTCAGAATTCAAAGAGACAAGCTAATCCCGTCACTTTTCTTGTAGGCTGAATAAAATGGGCTTAACCTAATCTAAATGCATGCAAAATAAATAAAAAGATGGCCCAAAGTATAATATAATAGTTCAGGGCCAAATTACAATACACTTAACACAATTTCGGCTTAAAATTCTATCACTAAGACATTGAAACAAGGTGGATTGGGTCCAGCTGAATACTTGTCTTCTTGGAGCTAATCTTGAGTTATTTGGATCAAAAGAGATTGAACTTCTTCTTGCATTCTTTTGGACCGTGACCTTGTGATAGGTCCAACATAACTTGGTTCATCTTGAGTTGTAATCATATCATCATTTGGATCAAAGTGTGGCCTTGTTGGACCAAAGTGTGGCCTTGTCTTATGATTCACATCATCCTGATTCCTATCATTCTCCCCTTCTTGAAAAAAGATTCGTCCTCGAATCTGGATCAAGATAGTCATCTCACAAAACAAATAGCCCCTTTTATTTCTCAAAGTAGTTCTAAAACCCAAAATGAAATACACCAAGGTTGTCTTCTTTCTCGTTTTTTCTAATTTTTTTTCCTTCTTTTTTCTTTCTTTTCAACTTCTCTTTTTTTTTTCCTCCCTTTTCACATTCTTTACTCTCAAATCTTTGAACAAAGTCACAAGAAGTTTCAAATTCCTCAACTAAATAATCCCTTAAGATGAATGATAAGGGTGCTAAAATTGTCACAGACGAACTGTTACAACTAAAAAGATACAAACAAACAAATCCACATGACTTATGATTTGAGATTACAAAGAAAATGACTAAAATAATGCTGCTCCCTTTTTTTTTTTTTTTGTTTGCCTTTTTCGATTTTTTTGCAGCAATATAACAATAATGAAAAGAAATTATACAAAAGATAAAAGATACGGATACATAACCTTGGATGGAAACCTAAGCTCTGATACCAAATGATACGAACTCCACGTACTTGCCGTGAAACCCTATACCAATACTTGGAGTTCTTGATTTTCGATCGTCCACTTCAAGGTTAAAATAGAGGAGTGTGACCCGTTTGCTATAATGAGCAAGGAACCAACACTATCAGATTTGAATTATAGGAGTGTGACCCGTTTGCTATAATGAGCAAGGAAACAACACGATCAGATTTGATAAGTAATGCACCCCGTCGACTATAATGAGTCGGGAAATGACATTATCCGGTGGAGGTTTGAAACTCCGGTGGAGGTTTGAAACTCCGGTGGAGGTCAACTAAGAACTTGTGAGTATAACTCACTTGAATCACAATTCATTCATTTTTTGACTTAATATTTCGAACTACAAGGCTAGAATATAAAGATGCATGCATGGAAATTCTAAGAGACAATTCAGAATTCAAAGAGACAAGCTAATCCCGTCACTTTTCTTGTAGGCTGAATAAAATGGGCTTAACCTAATCTAAATGCATGCAAAATAAATAAAAAGATGGCCCAAAGTATAATATAATAGTTCAGGGCGAAATTACAATACACTTAACACAATTTGGGCTTAAAATTCTATCACTAAGACATTGAAACAAGGTGGATTGGGTCCAGCTGAATACTTGTCTTCTTGGAGCTAATCTTGAGTTATTTGGATCAAAAGAGATTGAACTTCTTCTTGCATTCTTTTGGACCGTGACCTTGTGATAGGTCCAACATAACTTGGTTCATCTTGAGTTGTAATCATATCATCATTTGGATCAAAGTGTGGCCTTGTTGGACCAAAGTGTGGCCTTGTCTTATGATTCACATCATCCTGATTCCTATCATTCTCCCCTTCTTGAAAAAAGATTCTTCCTCGAATCTGGATCAAGATAGTCATCTCACAAAACAAATAGCCCCTTTTATTTCTCAAAGTAGTTCTAAAACCCAAAATGAAATACACCAAAGTTGTCTTCTTTCTCGTTTTTTCTAATTTTTTTTTTCCTTCTTTTTTCTTTCTTTTCAACTTCTCTTTTTTTTTCCTCCCTTTTCACATTCTTTACATCAAATCTTTGAACAAAGTCACAAGAAGTTTCAAATTCCTCAACTAAATAATCCCTTAAGATGAATGATAAGGGTGCTAAAATTGTCACAAACGAACTGTTACAACTAAAAAGATACAAACAAACAAATCCACATGACTTATGATTTGAGATTACAAAGAAAATGACTGAAATAATGTTGCCCCCTTTTTTTTTTTTTTTTTTTTTTTTTTGCCTTTTTCGATTTTTTTGCAGCAATATAACAATAATGAAAAGAAATTATACAAAAGATAAAAGATACGGATACATAACCTTGGATGGAAACCTAAGCTCTGATACCAAATGATACGAACTCCACGTACTTGCCGTGAAACCCTATACCAATACTTGGAGTTCTTGATTTTCGATCGTCCACTTCAAGGTTAAAATAGAGGAGTGTGACCCGTTTGCTATAATGAGCAAGGAACCAACACTATCAGATTTGAATTATAGGAGTGTGACCCGTTTGCTATAATGAGCAAGGAACCAACACGATCAGATTTGATAAGTAATGCACCCCGTCGACTATAATGAGTCGGGAAATGACATTATCCGGTGGAGGTTTGAAACTCCGGTGGAGGTTTGAAACTCCGGTGGAGGTCAACTAAGAACTTGTGAGTATAACTCACTTGAATCACAATTCATTCATTTTTTGACTTAATATTTCGAACTACAAGGCTAGAATATAAAGATGCATGCATGGAAATTCTAAGAGACAATTTAGAATTCAAAGAGACAAGCTAATCCCGTCACTTTTCTTGTAGGCTGAATAAAATGGGTTTAACCTAATCTAAATGCATGCAAAATAAATAAAAAGATGGCCCAAAGTATAATATAATAGTTCAGGGCGAAATTACAATACACTTAACACAATTTGGGCTTAAAATTCTATCACTAAGACATTGAAACAAGGTGGATTGGGTCCAGCTGAATACTTGTCTTCTTGGAGCTAATCTTGAGTTATTTGGATCAAAAGAGATTGAACTTCTTCTTGCATTCTTTTGGACCGTGACCTTGTGATAGGTCCAACATAACTTGGTTCATCTTGAGTTGTAATCATATCATCATTTGGATCAAAGTGTGGCCTTGTTGGACCAAAGTGTGGCCTTGTCTTATGATTCACATCATCCTGATTCCTATCATTCTCCCCTTCTTGAAAAAAGATTCGTCCTCGAATCTGGATCAAGATAGTCATCTCACAAAACAAATAGCCCCTTTTATTTCTCAAAGTAGTTCTAAAACCCAAAATGAAATACACCAAGGTTGTCTTCTTTCTCGTTTTTTCTAATTTTTTTTCCTTCTTTTTTCTTTCTTTTCAACTTCTCTTTTTTTTTTCCTCCCTTTTCACATTCTTTACTCTCAAATCTTTGAACAAAGTCACAAGAAGTTTCAAATTCCTCAACTAAATAATCCCTTAAGATGAATGATAAGGGTGCTAAAATTGTCACAGACGAACTGTTACAACTAAAAAGATACAAACAAACAAATCCACATGACTTATGATTTGAGATTACAAAGAAAATGACTGAAATAATGCTGCTCCCTTTTTTTTTTTTTTTGTTTGCCTTTTTCGATTTTTTTGCAGCAATATAACAATAATGAAAAGAAATTATACAAAAGATAAAAGATACGGATACATAACCTTGGATGGAAACCTAATCTCTGATACCAAATGATACGAACTCCACGTACTTGCCGTGAAACCCTATACCAATACTTGGAGTTCTTGATTTTCGATCGTCCACTTCAAGGTTAAAATAGAGGAGTGTGACCCGTTTGCTATAATGAGCAAGGAACCAACACTATCAGATTTGAATTATAGGAGTGTGACCCGTTTGCTATAATGAGCAAGGAACCAACACTATCAGATTTGATAAGTAATGCACCCCGTCGACTATAATGAGTCGGGAAATGACATTATCCGGTGGAGGTTTGAAACTCCGGTGTCGTTCAACTAAGAACTTGTGAGTATAACTCACTTGAATCACAATTCATTCATTTTTTGACTTAATATTTCGAACTACAAGGCTGGAATATAAAGATGCATGCATGGAAATTCTAAGAGACAATTCAGAATTCAAAGAGACAAGCTAATCCCGTCACTTTTCTTGTAAGCTGAATAAAATGGGCTTAACCTAATCTAAATGCATGCAAAATAAATAAAAAGATGGCCCAAAGTATAATATAATAGTTCAGGGCGAAATTACAATACACTTAACACAATTTGGGCTTAAAATTCTATCACTAAGACATTGAAACAAGGTGGATTGGGTCCAGCTGAATACTTGTCTTCTTGGAGCTAATCTTGAGTTATTTGGATCAAAAGAGATTGAACTTCTTCTTGCATTCTTTTGGACCGTGACCTTGTGATAGGTCCAACATAACTTGGTTCATCTTGAGTTGTAAACATATCATCATTTGGATCAAAGTGTGGCCTTGTTGGACCAAAGTGTGGCCTTGTCTTATGATTCACATCATCCTGATTCCTATCATATGGATTTGTTATTAAATAAATGATCACACTATATTTCAATTGGCCAAAGGATCGGCAACAGTTATCCATTGAATAACAAATCTTAAAAGTTAAGTTTGTTGTAATTGGTTAAAGAAAAGGTAGTAATTATCTCAAATAAAATTTTAAGAATTAATATTGAAAAATTGATGTTGATCCACTACGTGTGGTGAAACGTGTCATTTAAATTGGAAATAGATGGTGACTAAGCTTTGCTAGTGGTTTACCGTGGGAGTGCTTATTGGGAATTGTGTAAATATGTTTGAATGTCTAACTATTATTATTGGCTAAAGGTACGATTGGCTAATGCAATACACATATTAGTAATTAACATAACACATAATGTTTCTAGAATATATATATATATATAGACAATCATATATTATACATGCACGTAAGTTAAAAGTGTTATAGATGTATATATACATATATTATTATTTAACATTACACAATAATTTCAGAATACTTAAAATCAATGGAACATATATTCGGTAATTGGATCATCAAAACATAAGTTGGACACATATAATTTATCTATACATTATTTGATTTGTTATAAGAGTAGACTGACATAATTTATCTTATAAATTTTTGAAAGTGTTCCGATATCTCAATTAACTTATCTATTTCTCTTTAGTTTAAAATTTGGGATGTTACAGTTCCCCTCTCCCAGGAACCAATTCAATCATCCAATTTTTGAATTCGGATGACATGGAGGGGATTAATAAAAAGAGATCGAGGAAATTCTTGAAGTGTGGAAAATTTTGGCATATACCGAGAGTTCATCCGAAGAATAACAAGAATTCGAAGACTTCACAATGTCGCAACTTCAAGATCCCGGTTCAAGTACAAGGTGACCCTTTTGAGAGGCAAGAAGTGGACACCGAGCTCAACACTACCACTATGGTGAACGGTACACTAAAACATTCATGGCATTTCATATATGTATTTTTTTGTTTATTTGGGGAAACCCACATACTTGTTATCTTTCTTTCCTTGTTACCTATAGCACCCCAACAGGAAAGGCGCCACATCCCCCGCACTATGAGCCTGATCCACACATGAAATGGAAAGTCCATGTATGAACCCAGCTCACAGCGAACGGGGACTCACTCACTCCTTAGGCTAGGCGGGAAGTAAACCTTCGCAACCAAATAAAAAAGAACAAGGATAAATGCCAAAGGCGGAAGCATAACATATAATCTAGTACTAATTCAAGCCACATAATGGTTTAAACTAGCACAATAACCTATTCTCGAAAATTCATGCATAACATAATTCCATAATCATAATCATAGTCATACATTTATCGATTCTTGCAAATTCAATCAAATTACAAAATGCATATGAAGTGACTCAAACTTAACCAATAGACTTGACAAACTAGACTCCCCGCCTAGCACTCCAAACCTGCAAAGAAACTGAAAACAAACCGGGTTCAGTCTATACGAGACTGGTGGGTATAAAATGAGGCATAAATAGTATATAGAACAATATTTAACATTCACATGCAAGTTATAATCCCAAATGAGGTTTTTAGAGCATTTCCCAAGTGGGTAAAATAAAGAAGTCATCAAAAGGGATTATAACGTTTGTTATCATTCTTTAGGTCTTTTGTGGCCCGGAGAGTGGGCGTGCATTATCTCCAACCAACACCTCTTGTAGTTCATTAAACAATCATTCTTTCTTTCTTTCTTTCTTTCATGCATTACATTCTTTTGTGCACATTCGAAAACATTTACACCTTCTTCCTCCGGGTGATGGCCGGGTGATCGGCCCGAACCATCCATTCATTGACCAAAAGGGGAACCTAACTCCCCATATGGCACTCAGCGTCCATTCCTCGCTAACTCCTAACGAGGTCCCGTTACGCCATTCATTGGTGGAACTAGTGTGAGGGATCACCGTCAGCCCATGCCTCCTCGGGTCACCACTCACACCAAGTCCCTGGGCCCCATTCTGTACATTCAATCATTCTTTCTCACCAAAACATTTGGTAGGTTCATAAAAGAAAGGCTTTACTTTTAAAACCATTGACCCTTGAAAACGACTCTATATACATATATACTTTTGGCTGAAATCTTTACACATTGGGAGTATATAGGGCCATTTAACTAAATAGTAGAGAAACCCACTTGTACACCTCTTACCAACAATACCAAGAAGAAAAGGTGACTCGAAATGAAAATTGTACAAAGGACAACGTAACGTGTTCGTGAGACTCAAGAATCTAAATGAACCATATATGACGCACTGCAATGCAATGAACATGATATGAATGCATAAGAGATGATATTATGTAATGAACATGTTCATGTTCACGATTAACGATTTTAAATCATATAAACGAGCCATTCATTCGTTCAAGGAAGCGTTCATATTCATTCAAGTTCAATCTTTACACATTTCATAATAATTCAATCCAAGAATTCAAATAACGATCATATCACGTACTATAACAAATTTACAATTATAGCATAGACAAACCATTCATTCGTTCAAGGAAGAGTTCATATTCATTCAAGTTCAATCTTTACACATTTCATAACAATTCAATCCAAGAATTCAAATAACGATCATATCACGTACTATAACAAATTTACAATTATAGCATAGACAAATAAATACATTAAATCAAGATTGGAAATTAGGTAAGAACATGAAATAGATAACATTTTAATTTCCATAATTTAATTAAATCAAACAATATTTAATATATCATACACATATATATAATATACATAAATACTTTATATATATATTTACATGCACATGCATGCATATATTAATAGTATAACACATTCACGAAATATAAAATATACACATTAATACTCACATTCATATACAAACACATGCATGCAATAAGGTAATAATTTAGATATGCATGCAATTATGTTATATATTACTCATGAACTAAATATTAATCTCATGCATGCACGTACCTCATGCATATATATATAGTTAACCATGCATAAAACAATAATAACATGCATGCAATTATTTACTATTTATATAAATCACACATGCATGCAAAGATGTAATACACATACACACACTACATGCATTAGAGTATAATCCCTACACAATACATGTAACATCCCGACTGATCAGACTCTTTAGGTAAACTATTATGTGCGCTATTCGATTATTTCCTTATGTGATATTTTATTGCTAACGTGAATTATTGAAGTTATTTGAACTCATTTGCTTTAATATGAATTTGGTTATCTTTGAATGTTTAATTTTCCTTGCTTTGTACTTGTTCGCTTTGGATCCGAATTTGATTCTGATTTCTGTGAATTTCTGATATGTATTAATTATATGCTTTATGAAATCGATTATGTGCTTGTTACATGTTTTGGTATTTGTTTTGTTTGCCTTTTTGGGTTCGTTGTGGAGACGGGACCTAAAGGAGGCTAAAGAGCATTTAGCGCACCTTGGGTTCCGGGTTAGGTATCTTAAGCTCGGGAATTCGGATTCGAATTCCGTCACCTCCATTGAACTCGTTTCGACGATTCGGGTTCGATGGGACAGGCCTCACATTTTTCTAAGTTCATTAAGACCTCCGTATTTCACCCGTAACGAGCCCTGACGCTTGGAAGCTACCTTTTGACCTAGCTTTGAGTTGTGGACCCCACCTTAAACTCAACCAAGCCTTAACATGATTTGTGCCTTGAGTTAGCTAACCCATTTCAGCCCCAAAACCCCCTAAACCGATCCATTTCTCTCCCTCTCTCCTCTATATCGATCAGCAACCAAGGAAGCAAGAAGAGGAAAACCCCTTTGTCCAACTTTGTGATTTTTGAGCTCAAATCTTCTTCAAAGCTTCTCCAATTTGAAAGGTAAGATCATGGTTGAACTCTACACTCTTTCTTCTCTGTTCTATGTGATCTTGAGCTGAATCCTTTGGTTGATTATTGTAATATAGCAAGCATGTGAATAGTAAGTGTTGGGAGAATTTGTTTGATTCTTGATCATTCCTTGTTTTTTTGAGTTTGGATGATGATTTATGATTTATATGACTTGATTCTTGATAATTATTGCATCTTCTTTCATGGTTGCTGAGATATGATCAATGGCCATAAATGAGTTTTGATAATTGGATGATACATGATGCATTCCTTTCCCCTTTGCTTGCCTTGATTACTTGCATTTTGGAGCTGAGTGTGTGGCTACTTGTTGGGCATGAAATGTTGAGGTATTGGTGTTATTTTGATGTATGTTGTGTGTTTGTTGGATGGCCTAAGAGTCCCCTTGGAGCAAGAACCCGAAAACCCCTGTTTTGCTTCCATTTTCAGCAAATTTTCGCTAAAACTTGCTCAGGCCGAAGGCCTGACACGGCCGCGTCAAGTTTCAAAGGAAAATGGACACGGTCGTGTTGAGCCCTCGACCCATAATTTTCTGAATTTTTTCGCCTGACACGGCCGCGTCAGTTTACAAAGGAAAATGGACACGGCCGTGTCAAGCCCTCGGAAATGTTTTTTTTCGAATTATTTCGCCTGACACGGCCATGTCCGTTCCCCTTTGTTTTCTGACACGGCCGTGTCAAGCAGGGTGGCATCCGGGGAGATTTCTTTCGCCTTTTCGTTGCTTCTTATTTGTGATATATGTTCTTATATGAATTATTTGCTCGTAAATGGCCTTAATGTGAATTCATTTCGTATCATTGGCATCATAAGCATACGTACGCATGTACCGAGCGTCAATGTGGTTCATTTTGAGTCTAAGGGTGTTCCTTGTTGTTTGTCTTGTTCAGCGGATCTTCCCGTAGAGGACGAGCTTGCTCCGTAGGTGTCCGGTTTCCTCTTTTGGTCTCCACTACGTCCGTTGACAAGGTGAGGTTTTGTTCTTTTAGTTATTTGACCTACGACCCTAATTGGTTTCAAACCTCGCATGCGAATACGTATAATATATGGTAAATAAGTGCATGATACGTATGTTGCGGGATTCTTCCCATTTGTTATAAGAGTTTGGAAAACGTTTTGTATAAGAATATATGCTATTTTGCTTTTGTTTGCAAAAGTTTAGTTTTGTGCAAGTGTGTGTGTGTAAGCGAGATTTGGCTTTGAAAGATAAGCTTTGAGATATGTTGGTGTGACTTTCGTGATATGTTTGGGCCCCGGAGTGTGGTATGGTAATCTCGGGACGGCCGAGGGGTCGCCGAGCTCTTCCATCAACACCTCCATTTGAGAGTCTCACCCAACCTTAGGAGGTTGAGGAAGGGTGTTTCTCTTGAGCCGGCGGAGGCAACCGCCGAAGGTTTCAAGGTAGTAATTAAACCTTGTCTCGTTTCTATGTGTGGATAGTTAGGGCCGATCAACCCTTCTATCAACCAGTGTTGGGGATGTATGATGATTTGTTTTGTTTTGCTTTGGTCTTCGTATATGGGAGTTTGGTGTGTGACTCGTACTCGCCGAGTTGGTTTAGTTTTGTATGATCTGTGAAACGAGAATGGATTTCTAATTACTTAAAATTTGGCAATTTCTCCTTTTGCCTTCTCTTTACTTTATGTTCATATATATATATCACGGGAATTAATTTGGCTTGCAAAAACCACTCTTGGTTCAAGGATCCTTCCGTTTTAATAATTGCCTTGCTCTATATATGTATATCGGGTGCGTGAGTAGCCCCTCACTAGTCACTAGGACTAACCCTCGTTGTTGTTTTCCCCTTTTTCCTTTCTTTTGAGTTGCAGGTTCTTCCGAGTCAAGCTACGCGGCAAGTGTCTTTTGGAGTTTACTTGTGGTTTAGCTTGAGTCTTCATGCATTCGTAGTGGGTTACTTTCTCTTTTGCTTATGTACTTGGAGATTATGTATTCTGATTACACTTTTGTTTTTGGCCGAGATGGCATTGTATATATTGCACATGAGCTAGCATGATAGTTGGATTACTTGACCCTAGTCTCATTTTGATTATGTATATATGTGATGATCTTGGGATATTTGTTTAGTTCAGGAATTGTTTTAATTACTTCCGCTACTCTGATTTTATTTTTGAGCAGTCCTTGAGGGTCTAGGCCGCCTAGCGAGGGTGTGAGTTTTGTGTGTTTCCCGTTCGCTACGGTTTGATACGGGTGCGAACTTCCATTTCGTTACTCGTGTTGGACCCTAGTGCAGGGGATGTGGCACCCTTCGCTCCGGGGGTGTTACAATACATTATAATTTCCATTACATATATATATATATGCACATTCACGCACAATGCAGCACATACAATCAAATTCCCATGCACAACATACTACATTACATATATATATTACATACACAATCACAAACCCAACATGCATGCACAAGGAAGGAAATTGCAGAAGAAAAAGATGCAGTAGCTTCTGTATAAGGCCTACCCGGCCGGGGCTTTCCATGGCCAAGACCTCCCCGCCGGGCGAGATCCATTCCAGGCGCATAGCAGCAGTTCAAACAAAGGATTATCCCCTGTTTTAAATGCATGATCATACAGCAGCAGGTAGCAACAATATAGGCAATCAATCAGCAGCAAAATGGCACAAAAACTCCCACAAAATAACTAAAAACCGACAGCCTAGAAGCTAGGAAGAAAGAGCAGCAGCAGACGCAGCAGTTCAGGCCAAAACAGGGCACGAAAATGAAGCAAAACAGGACAACGACTAATCCACTCCTTAAGCAACATGATCAAGTATGTAGGTTCAGTAAACAAGGCAAAAATGATCAGCAAATGACAGCAATTTCTATCCTAAAACGCAGCAGCAACAGTACATCGAGAGAGAGGAAGAATTCAGTCCCATTTCATGCCTTTCGCAACAAGTTCATTAATGGTAACTCATATAATAACCAACTACCACAAAATACATGATCATAGATGAAAAGAGGGAGTTAAGAAAATCATATTCATGCTTGGAATCAACCAAATTCATCAAAGAATGGAAGAGATCAACACATTTCATCATAACCTAACTATTCATCTTTTTCTCCAAAAATTCATGAAAGCATGCTCAAAATTGGGGATGAATGGATCAAAATGACTCATAATGAATATATATTACAACCCTAGCCTTACCTTGTGGATTGGATGAAGTTTGGAAGAGATTTGAGCCTCGAATCTCCAAGGGTGACAAGAGCTACGGGAAAAATGGAGATCAGAAGGTTTTGGCGGAATTTTCCCCAAGTTCTGAGGGTTATCTCGGTTTGGGGTGATTAATGTTGGTTAGAGGGTTGAGTTAGGGTTCTAAGGAATCAAACCATGGTTAATTTGGTCAAGGTTTGAATAAGATATGGTCATTTTAGTAAACTATTGCAGATTTGGTTTTCATTGCGTGTTTCGGTTGAATTTCGGAGGTTCAAATAACATTGGAAATTTATAAGGCTAAGTTCACTAAACTCGAATTTTCATTGCGAGTTCAGCGAAGTTGACGAAACTCGAATCCGAGTTTCCTAGCTCAAGATATCAAATACGGAACCAAGGGTGCGCTAATTGCTCGTTAGTCCCTCGATTTGGATTCCAAAATCAAAATAAATTTGATACTTATGAAAACGAACCCGAAAACATGAAACGAACATATATTCATATACACGACATGTATATCTTCAACATATTAAATTTTCACGAAATTTCGGTATCAAATCATATAAAAACGAAGCACGTTTATAACACTCATAAACCAAACATTTTAAAAAATTTAATAACAATTCAAATAAATGACAAAAATTAAATTCATAATTAAATTATAACTTAAGTGCATGAATTAAAAATACTTTATCAAAGTGTACAAATTATTTAATATAAACCAAATGCACGATATAAATATATATATATATATATATATATATATATATAGTATTAATAACATTAAGATTATATATCAACTAATTCATATATATAATATTAATTGACTTAAGATTTAAATAATTAAATATATAAAACACGTATAAATAATTATTTCGTGCAATTTGGTAAACACATACGTCATGCTATACGACTGAAAAACTGGGGCGTTATAACCTCTCCCCTAAAAAAGAATTCGTCCTCGGATTCACTACTCGACCAAACAAACAATGAGAGATTCCCCGTCTCTCACAAGCAACAAGGAGAGAGCCCCGTCTCTCGAGCAACAATGAGAGAACCCCATCTCTCGCAATCAAAGAGAGCACCCCGTCTCTCAAAGAAAGATAAGAGAATCCCCGTCTCTTACAAACGACGAGAGCACCCCGTCTCTCAACCAAAAAAAAAACAAGGAAGTCTCCAATACTCCCGAGCAACACAACGCAAAACCATAATTAAAATCACGAAAGACACCCAAAGCAAGTAATAGATATCATCCACGTTGATCATCAATTACTCCAAGTAAGTTAACATGATTGGGAATCAAAGCACATAGCAGAAAAATTATTTGAATTAAATTCGCATGGATACATGTATCATGGATGCTTCATGTACCGTTCACCGTAGTTGCATAATTCAGAATGGTAAGTTTCGTTGTCCAAAGCATGATCTGCCCCGAAAGTGAGTTCAGTGCTCGACTTGTCTTTAAGCTCATCAGGGTACCCCAGCAAAGCAATTGATAGATCCTCTAAGGATTTTATTCTTTATTCCATTCTGACTTGTATTGCTTCCAATCTTCTTCGATCTTTCCTCATTTCCCATAATCTTCATTCGACCAACCAACTCTTTTTAATTAACCGAACTTGACCTCCCCGAATATCCTTAAATCATCCGTCCCGAAATCAGATCCATAGTTATTTCCTTTACCCATATTAAAACCTAACATACCATCGAAGATAGCTACCCTTGGTCCTTAAAAGTTCATTCCCGACCCTAATATATATGCTGTACA
The DNA here is from genome assembly GCA_037501455.1 of Lantana camara. NCBI lineage: Eukaryota > Viridiplantae > Streptophyta > Magnoliopsida > Lamiales > Verbenaceae > Lantana > Lantana camara. The sequence goes on along the minus strand of CM074862.1, from coordinate 42,886,447 downwards.
ACTCTTCTTCTATCTTCCATTCGATTGACCCTTTTTACTCTCTTTAAACCTCTAACGTGAAATTTGGTATTCGGCTCCTACAATTCTCTAATTGGAGAAGGATGTTCTTGTTGATTCTTGAAGTTTGATTTAAATCTTTCCAATGTTTATCCTTGACGGTTTGTCGCTTCTAAAATCTCTTTCCGAACCCATTGTACCAAGCTTTACTGACAGTATCCCTTTCTATGATAACTTGATTCGGTTCCCTCTTGACATCTCAGCTTGGGAGTCTCCTTAAACTCCTCCATAACTCCTATATCTTCAAATCGACTTACATACATTGAAAGATTCAACAAACTATCTTCTCTATTTTCCTTGAAAATCTTCAACCCGAATTTAGTGGCTTAGCTCTCATTTGAATGGTCAACCCGCAAAGTCGTCTTACTCATCTCCGCTCACCACCACAAAATTCCCGAATCTTCCCTAATTGCATTCCCGTTATCTCTATTAATTATTTCTTCGGCCACAACTTCCAATTTCAATTTTGCCTCTTGGTTATGCTCTCGCCCTTAAATTTCTATCGTTACACTTTAAAATCCATCGATCCTTCTTTCATCGCAATCCTCTCATCTTCCTTTTCAATTCTCCTGGTAATCAAATGTAACGCCCCGTTTTTTCCTATGTGCAATATGTGATAATTTATATACATTGCATAACCTTAGATGCACTATATTTTCTATGAACTTATATGAAATAATTGTTAACGTGAGAAATTGTTAGGAATAGTGCCCTAGAAAGCCGATTGTATATCCGCTTTGTGCTTTTCCTTATTGTAATCACAGACAATCTTTGAATAAAATAACGAATTGAGGCAACACTTCTTTATATGCTCTTGTTTGGTATGCGTTTACTTTAGCTGTGCATGTATGAGAACTCCCCTAATCCTGATGACTTTAGGACTCTACCATTTAGGTGAAATGGTTCATGAAACGAGCCCTATATCACATAAGTCATGATTAGTAAAATACGCCAAGCCGATGAGTCCTACAGACAGTGGGAGTGTCAACCTGACTCCTCTAAGGCTTGCTTGTGGGATCACGCCCTTAAGAAGGACCACCTTGTTTCATGGAGGTGCAAAGTGTATAGTTGATACATTCGTGATACATGAGGGTGCTTACTTTAATAAGTAAGTTCACTGAGGTGCCCCGTGTGAGAACATTCCTAAATGGGAAAGGAAGTTTCTATTTCAGGAAATGGAAACTTCCAGATTAGGAAATATCTCACGAGTCCTTGATGTGATTAATTGATCCTTAGACTTGAGGTTCCTTGTCACTTTATGAGTTAACTCTGTAGTCTTAGGTATAAGCTTTAAAGGGTGTCGCCTTAGACAACTGATTCAAGGCTTATGCTGGGGCTGCACAAGTGACTCATGAAAGTGAATGAGAATCAAGATAGGACCTACACTTGCATTTGCAAGGTGATCTCTTATTGTGTAAGTCATTCATATGCCATATGGAGTCCTTGGCCAAGGCAGTAGATCAAGACATCAAGAAAAGGGTTTCTTGGATTGAGATCAAATGGATATGAAATGCACTTAGCTTTAAGACCGGATTATTAGGGTTCTGATTATTCCCTTGCCCTAGATCTTGGTTGAGAGATAGTAAGTAGGAGGATTGTATCTCACATGAATCAATGACTTAAAGGTTCTGTCGAATCCGAACATTCCAATTCAGCTAGGGGTTAAACACCTGTTGCTAGACTATGGTCGTTTAATCTGTGGACTGATTAATTAATTAGTGAATTAATTAATTGGGGTCACTGCTAATTGAATTGAGAACCTAGAGGGTCACACACAACAACTTGGTTACATGAGTTGAGGCTTAAAAATGATTAAACGAGTTAATCGAGCCTAAGGGGTTCCACACGTGTGAAATCACACGTGTGGCTCACGTGATTGGACACGTGTCATTAAGACACGTGTGCCACACGTGATTATGTGATGTTAAATAATTAATGTGTTAATTATTTAATAGACTTTGGTTTAATTTTGAATTAAAAAGAAAGTCTAATTTTGGAGAAAATAATCTAGTTAATTAATTATGAATTAATTAATTAGATAAAAATAAGTTATTTATTTTATAATAAATAAAGTATAAAATTATCCAAAAATAGTTTGGATATTTTTAGCTCTCTTAAAAGTTGACTAGAATTAGAATTCAAAGTCAAAGTTGGAAAATACTTGATGATCAAGTAATAGGAGAGAGAGGAACCAAATCCTTTCCCAACAAGGATTTGGATCGGCACCCTCTCCCTATAAATAGGAGAGCTCGAGCTCCTTATGGAGCTAATAGACAATTCTTTTGGTTCATGTGTTGAACACCTTCCATTCTCCAAGATTATATTAAACCCTAGGTTAAGCCTAAACACTAACTAGAGAACTAGCATCCTTACTAGTTAGATTGTGATCAAGTTGGTGGACTTTCTCTAGAGACTTCAAGTTAGAAGTTTGAAGATTCGAGCTTTACCAAGGAGAGGGGATCAAGCCGCGAGAAGAGCGTTCTTGGGTGGCTTGAAACGCTTCAAGAAAGAATAAAAGAAAAGTAAGATTTCTATCTTTACGAATTTGGTTACACGATTCCGAGTTCAAGGTCCTTTTGTTGGGAAATTTTTTTAAATTCCGCTGCTTTCTGATTCGTGTTTTCCAACAAGTGGTATCAGAGCCACCTCGTTAATCGTGTTTCTGATTCGTCTCAATTATACTGAATTTGGTAGAAATTCTTAGGCTTGATGCGATTGAGTATTTGTAATTGTTTTAGAAAGCCTGAATTACGAAACTGTATTTTTTCCTGAAAGTTTCTGAAAATTGGTTTTTGCAAAAAATTAATTTTTGAAAACAGTTTTAGATTTGAAACTGTATAAACTGTTTTTGGATTTCTTGGATTGGTTTTGCTTTTGAACGAAAACACGAAACGAAAACCCGGATCACGACGAACACGCGAAACCCCGCGCGCAAAGGCGTCGCGCGCGCGGGCTTCCCGCGCCACCCTCCCGCAACCGCGCAGGAGGCCCTCCCGGGCGTGCCGCCCGTCGCCGCCCAGGCCTGGCCGGGACAGACCGGCCAGTCTCCCAGCACCTCCCGCACGCCTGTGCGGGAGCCTTCCGGGCGCGCTCCCAGGGCGGCCGAGACTGGCCGCCCACCCCGCCCGCATGCTTGCGGGAAAGCCGCGCCCAGCAGCGCGCAGCTTGCGCGCGCTTGGCCGCGCGCTGTGCGCGCCTGTCGTGCGGTCTTCTCCACGTAGGGGTCCCGTTTTCGCGATCCGGCCTTTTCGTGTTTTGTGCAATCCAGTCCCAATTTTATTTGAATTTTAAAATTTTATTTTTGAATATTTATTTTAATTTTGAATAAAACTTAAAATTGGGAATTTTTTTTTTTTTTGAGAAATTGAAACGGTTTATATTTTGGGAAAATACATCTTGATAAAATTATTAATTTTCAGAAATTAATTGGAATTTTATTTGTTTTGGTAATTTGGGATTTATTGAAAACTTTTATAAATAAGACTCGCATCAAGTCGTGTTTTAAGCTATTAGAGCTTAAAGCGAGAATTTTAATTTATTGGTTAAATTTAAATTCTTGCAAAAGCATGTTAGGTGATCATGGGTTTAGATCTATGTATGGTTTTAATTTATGCACATGGATGGTTTAAATTGGGGTTGGAGCCCTATAATTGCGTTTTTCAATTGAGGTTGGAGCCTCACTTATGTGCGTACTGTTATGTAATTTATTATGTGGCTTTCCATATTACTGTTTTTGAGGCCGGGGTATGCCCCGTGTAATTATCTAAGGCCAATATGAAGATTGAGCCTTATTACTTTATGTCTTTTTCTTTTTTTATTGTAATTTGAGAGTAGAGATAGGTGGTGAGGTTTTATTTTCATTTTGGAGACAATGCACCCATGGAGTAAGATGGACCACATTCAAGTAACAAGGAGGCCATAAGTGAAGACCCCTCAAAATGTTAGGGAGGGGAATCTCAATTGTTAAATGTAATAGAGATAGGGCTCGTATTTTGTTACCGCTTTCCCTTATGTGATTTGAACTGTTTATGTGGCATGTATGTTAGAACTTGTGATTGTGGAGTGGCTCCCACATATCACGCATAAGATAGGTAGAACCCATGATCATTACATGTTAGTATCATGCTAGGACATGTTATCTGTTTATGTGCTTGTTTGAAATGCATTTAAGTGTACTTGCATTAATCAAGACTAATAAAATTGGATAACATATATGTTGGTGAGGTCGAACCGGACAACTCTCCGGTTGATTCGAAAATTCCCATTAAATATTAAGCTAATTTCGAACAAATAGGTGTTTAATTCGAGATGCAAATTTTGAATTAAATTCCTAGCATTCCATCAATAGGTTTTAAGTCTAGTAAGTAAAGCTAGTTATTGTCCGCGAGTCGTGGGATAGCTAGTGGAGCTTATTAGTTCTTAGTTACCTAATTAATCATTTTAAATGGTCAATATTTCGTGGTCAATTTTAGCAAGGGCGATGTCCGCGAGTCGTGGGTCGTTCGAACTAAGTTTTGGTCATGATCTTATGATTGATGGGTCTGGCTTAACGCCTAAGTAAATATGGATGTCGCACGAGTCGTGGGTCCATATTGAAAGATAGGTGATGCAAAAACAATTACTAAGAGTTCTAAAGGTGTTAGAATTGGTAAGTTGTACCTACCTAGGGTTCTTACTTAAAATGTCCACGAGTCGTGGGTTCGAGGTAAAATGCCTAGGATCTTAGTACCCATTGGGAAACGTGTTCCTCTTAGATCTTTGGGAATTCTAGATCTTTGAAAAACAGTGGGAGCTACAACAGATTAAAGACCTTATCTTTTGTATATCGTTATAATTCAGCATGCTCACTAGTTCTCTGTTTTACCATTTAGGTCGTAGATTCTGTGATTCTCTACGTGTTTTGAAATGGCAACCAAAAACCCTCTTGTATCGATCCTCGAGTCAAACAAGTTGACTGGTCCCAACTATTCTGATTGGCTGAGGAATCTAAAAATCATTTTAGATTCTGAGAAGAGAACTTATGTTCTCTTCGAAGGGGAGCCTAGTCCCGAAGGGGAGGCTCCCACTCGGGCCGAGCGGGATGCGATTCAGAAGTGGAAGGATGATAATCTCCAAGCCCGTTGCCTTATGTTGGCTAATATGTCTCCGGACTTGCAAAGGCAACATGAGGCCATGGAATTTGCTTGGGAGATTTACGACCACTTAGAGCAACTTTACCGCCCTCATGAACGTGTTACAAGGTATAACACTTCAAAGGAATTATTCCACTTGAGAATGAGGGAAGGTTCAAGTGTCCATGAATATGGACTCAAGTTTCTTGCCCTTACTGAGAAACTTGCTTCCATGGACATGCCGCTGAAAGATGAGCTTTCAGTGGATTTGTTGCTGGCTTCGCTCCCACCGTCATTCAACCCATTTGTCCTTAACTTCAACATGAATCATGCTGGTGCTACTGTAGCTGAGCTGATTAGTCAGCTTGTGACTGCTGAAAGCACGATCAAGAAGGACAATAAGGTTTTGATGGTGAATGCTCCATCTTCCTCTTCTGGGCCTTCTAAAGGTAAGGGCAAGAAAGCCCATAAGAAGAAGAAGAAACCCCTTAGGCCCACTGGTGGCATTTCGAAGGGGAAGGCCCAAAAGAAGAAGCGTGATCAGAAAGAGGATGTTTGCTTCCATTGTGGCAAAGCGGGACATTGGAGGAGAAACTGCCCAGAGTACAAGGCTACTCTAAAGAAAGGTATCTTTCTCGTTGAAGTGAATCTTTCTATTAATTCTAGTTCTTGGGTACTTGATACCGGTTGTGGAACTCATATCTGTAATGATGTACAGATGCTAAGTGAAGTCCAACAACTCAAAAGAAGGAGAATGTGTCTTGAAGATCGGCGATGGCTCAAACGTTGAAGCTCGAGCTTTAGGCATAATTAGATTAGATTTAGGTAGTTTTGAGTTAGTATTAAATAAAGTCCTTTATGTACCGAGCATTATTCGTAATATAATTTCAGTTCCAATATTAGATTGTGAAGGTTATGAAACTTATATTAAGAATGGTAAATACTTTATCAAATGGAACAACTCTTCCGTTCACATCGGTACTCTAAGTAATGGACTTTACCTAACTCAAAATATCAATATTATGAATATACAACGAGAAATAAAGCGTAAGAGAGATGACAAAGTTTCAGCTCCCTTATGGCACGCTAGATTAGGACACATTTCCAAGAACAGAATTAGCAAGATAAACACTTTAGGATCATTCTCTGAAAATGATCTCAAATAGTTAACTTCTTGCGAATCCTGTCTCAAAGGAAAAATGTCCAAAGTCCCTTTTAAAGGAACTGTGGAACGTGCCACTAAGGTTTTGGATTTGATCCATACTAATGTTTGTGGACCGCTTAGTGTAAGCACTAGAAACAATCATCAGTACTTCATAACCTTTACTGATGACTTTAGTCGGTATGGTTATGTATACTTAATGAAGTATAAATCTGAAGCTTTTGAGAAATTCTTAGAATTTCAAAAGGAGGTTGAGAACCAAACTGGTCACAAGATCAAAGCACTTCGATCTGATCGAGGAGGCGAATATCTCAGTGAAGAATTCCTTAATCATCTCAAAGATAATGGGATTACCTCTCAGTGGACTCCTCCGGGAACTCCTCAGCTTAATGGAGTTTCTGAGAGAAGGAATCGAACCCTACTTGATATGGTTCGTTCCATGATGAGTTTCACTGACTTACCACCTTCTTTCTGGGGTTATGCCCTAGAAAGTGCAGCAAAGATTCTGAATCTAGTTCCCTCTAAGTCAGTCCCCAAGACGCCCTATGAAATGTGGCATGGTAAAATCCCTAGTTATTCTTATTTAAGAATTTGGGGTTGTCCTGCTTACGTGAAGAGGACAATGAGAGATAAGTTAGAATCTCGTTCTAACTTATGCTACTTTGTAGGTTATCCTAAGGAATCCATAGGACACTATTTCTATGATCAATCTGAGCAAAAGGTGTTTGTTTCCAGAAATGCCACTTTTCTTGAGGAACCGTTCCTTAAAGAAAAGAAAGGCAAAATCATAGAATTAGAAGAAGTACAAAGTGACCCCACACCACCCACTGAAGAAACGTCCCACTCTGATCAACCACAACCAATCACGAATTTCGATACACATGAAAATCCTCCTCTGAGGCGTTCTGAACGCACTCCTAGACAGCCGGAGAGATGGTATGGATTCTTCCATGAAATCTCTCAAAAGGATAATGATCCTTTAACATATGAGGAGGCACTTTCAGATTCTGACTCTGAACAATGGATAGAAGCCATGAAATCCGAAATGGACTCCATGAACTCCAACCAAGTTTGGACCTTGGTACATTTGCCTGATGGGGTCAAACCCATAGGTTGCAAATGGATCTTTAAGAGAAAGCTTGGAGTTGATGGAAGCATTGCGGCCTACAAAGCAAGACTGGTTGCAAAAGGATTCACTCAAAGACCCGGCGTGGACTTTGACGAAACCTTTTCACCAGTTGCAATGCAAAAGTCCATTCGAATCATGCTTGCCATTGCTGCATATTATGACTATGAGATATGGCAAATGGATGTGAAAACTGCCTTTCTCAATGGTGACATTGACAAAGACATTTATATGGAGCAACCCATAGGTTTCACATTCAGTGGGAGTGAGCAAAAGGTTTGCAAACTCCAAAGATCAATCTATGGATTGAAACAGGCTTCTAGGAATTGGAACATTCGATTTGATGAATCAGTCAAAGCGTTTGGCTTCATCCAAATTTCGAATGAATCGTGTGTGTATAGAAAGGAATTGGAGACCTCAGTGCAATTCTTAGTACTTTATGTTGATGACATCCTTCTTATTGGGAATTCGAAGGATGACATGAAAGTGACTAAGTTATGGTTATCGAACCAATTCGAGATGAAAGATCTTGGTGATGCGTCCTATATCCTTGGAATTAAAATCTATAGAGATAGATCTAGAAGGTTAATAGGACTATCGCAGTCGATGTACATTGACAAAGTATTGAAGAGATTCAATATGGAGTCAGCAAAGGTTAAGAACCTTCCTATGAGTGTAGGAACATGTCTTTCAAAGAAGATGTGTCCTAAGACTAACCTTGAGAAGGAAAGAATGACTCATACACCTTATGCATCAGCAATAGGTAGCATAATGTATGCAATGTTATGTACTCGACCGGATGTGGCTTATGCACTTAGTGTAACGAGTCGTTTCCAATCTGACCCTGGAGATGGTCACTGGGCTGCCGTGAAGAATATTCTTAAGTACTTGAAAAGTACTAAAGATTTATTCTTAGTTTACAGAGGTCAGAAAGATCTTACTGTCGAAGGATACTGCGATGCAAGCTTTGCATCTGACTTAGATGATTTTAAGTCAATGTCAGGATACATTTTCTGCCTAAACGGCGGAGCAGTGAGTTGGAAGAGTTCCAAGCAAACAACCACTGCAGATTCGACCACTGAGGCCGAATACTTAGCTGCAAATGATGCAGCTAAGGAAGGTGTTTGGATTAGAAACTTCATTCAAGAGTTGAATGTTGTTCCTAGCATGAAAGACCCCATTACTGTGTTTTGTGACAACACTGGGGCGGTTGCTCAAGCAAGAGAACCAAGATCTCACCAACGGACCAAGCACGTTATGAGGAAGTATCACCTAATCCGTGATATTATCAAAAGAGGAGATGTGCTAATTGAGAGCGTCACATCAGCAGAGAACGTGGCAGATCCACTTACTAAACCCCTTAGTCGAGAAGCTTTCCAAGGTCATCTTCAGGATGGGACTTAGAATAGCTTTAGAATGGCTTTGACGGGCAAGTGGGAGATTGTTAGGAATAGTGCCCTAGAAAGCCGATTGTATATCCGCTTTGTGCTTTTCCTTATTGTAATCACAGACAATCTTTGAATAAAATAACGAATTGAGGCAACACTTCTTTATATGCTCTTGTTTGGTATGCGTTTACTTTAGCTGTGCATGTATGAGAACTCCCCTAATCCTGATGACTTTAGGACTCTACCATTTAGGTGAAATGGTTCATGAAACGAGCCCTATATCACATAAGTCATGATTAGTAAAATACTCCAAGCCGATGAGTCCTACAGACAGTGGGAGTGTCAACCTGACTCCTCTAAGGCTTGCTTGTGGGATCACGCCCTTAAGAAGGACCACCTTGTTTCATGGAGGTGCAAAGTGTATAGTTGATACGTGCGTGATACATGAGGGTGCTTACTTTAATAAGTAAGTTCACTGAGGTGCCCCGTGTGAGAACATTCCTAAATGGGAAAGGAAGTTTCTATTTCAGGAAATGGAAACTTCCAGATTAGGAAATATCTCACGAGTCATTGATGTGATTAATTGATCCTTAGACTTGAGGTTCCTTGTCACTTTATGAGTTAACTCTGTAGTCTTAAGTATAAGCTTTAAAGGGTGTCGCCTTAGACAACTGATTCAAGGCTTATGCTGGGGCTGCACAAGTGACTCATGAAAGTGAATGAGAATCAAGATAGGACCTACACTTGCATTTGCAAGGTGATCTCTTATTGTGTAAGTCATTCATATGCCATATGGAGTCCTTGGCCAAGGCAGTAGATCAAGACATCAAGAAAAGGGTTTCTTGGATTGAGATCAAATGGATATGAAATGCACTTAGCTTTAAGACCGGATTATTAGGGTTCTGATTATTCCCTTGCCCTAGATCTTGGTTGAGAGATAGTAAGTAGGAGGATTGTATCTCACATGAATCAATGACTTAAAGGTTCTGTCGAATCCAAAAATTCCAATTCAGCTAGGGGTTAAACACCTGTTGCTAGACTATGGTCGTTTAATCTGTGGACTGATTAATTAATTAGTGAATTAATTAATTAGGGTCACTGCTAATTGAATTGAGAACCTAGAGGGTCACACACAACAACTTGGTTACATGAGTTGAGGCTTAAAAATGATTAAACGAGTTAATCGAGCCTAAGGGGTTCCACACGTGTGAAATCACACGTGTGGCTCACGTGATTGGACACGTGTCATTAAGACACGTGTGCCACACGTGATTATGTGATGTTAAATAATTAATGTGTTAATTATTTAATAGACTTTGGTTTAATTTTGAATTAAAAAGAAAGTCTAATTTTGGAGAAAATAATCTAGTTAATTAATTATGAATTAATTAATTAGATAAAAATAAGTTATTTATTTTATAATAAATAAAGTATAAAATTATCCAAAAATAGTTTGGATATTTTTAGCTCTCTTAAAAGTTGACTAGAATTAGAATTCAAAGTCAAAGTTGGAAAATACTTGATGATCAAGTAATAGGAGAGAGAGGAACCAAATCCTTTCCCAACAAGGATTTGGATCGGCACCCTCTCCCTATAAATAGGAGAGCTCGAGCTCCTTATGGAGCTAATAGACAATTCTTTTGGTTCATGTGTTGAACACCTTCCATTCTCCAAGATTATATTAAACCCTAGGTTAAGCCTAAACACTAACTAGAGAACTAGCATCCTTAATAGTTAGATTGTGATCAAGTTGGTGGACTTTCTCTAGAGACTTCAAGTTAGAAGTTTGAAGATTCGAGCTTTACCAAGGAGAGGGGATCAAGCCGCGAGAAGAGCGTTCTTGGGTGGCTTGAAACGCTTCAAGAAAGAATAAAAGAAAAGTAAGATTTCTATCTTTACGAATTTGGTTACACGATTCCGAGTTCAAGGTCCTTTTGTTGGGAAAATTTTTTAAATTCCGTTGCTTTCTGATTCGTGTTTTCCAACAGAAATTACGTGAATTATTTGACAAATGTGGTTTAATTGCCTAATTGCCCTTAAGTGATCATTTCTTAAATTGGTGGACTTAATTGCATTAGATTTGCTTGGGACTTAAATGACCATTCTCCATGAGTGTGAACCTAATTGCATGACTTATGATTTGTAGGGATTAAATTGCAATTTGTGCTTAGTCATATAATATCTAGCATATATCACTTTATTGCATACACACATGATCCCTGCTCTCTCTCCCTCATCCCGATCCAAAAACCCCAAGGAGAAGAAGTGGATTTCATCATTTTCAAGCTTGAATTCAAGGGGAAATTGCATATTTTGGAGCATCAACATCATCACTTCATTTCATCTCTTCTTTCTTTCATGAAGGTAGAGTTGGAGATATTATTGAGTTCTTGATTTATACATGAAGTAGGGTTTAAGAATCTATGATGTGATTACTTGTTTATTTGATGTTAGAAGCATGATTAGGATCATTAATTTTCAAAGCTTGCATGAATTCTTGTATAAAATGAGAGTTGGAGGTCATGGAATTATTTGGGTTTTTGAATGATGAATTCTTGATGATTGATGCATGTTTTATGGTTTATATCATGCCTAATTGATATATATGAGTTATATACATGTTATATGTTAGTTTTGAGTTGATTCTTGCATTGATTTGGTGTTGGGAAGGCTTAGGAGCCAACTCCCATACATATGCCCTCTTTTTACCCTGTTTTTCACCCAGAACACTTCCAAACGCCCGTTTGGCCCCTTAGTTCAATTACCAAACGCCCGTTTCACTTCCCAGAATTTTGACCCGAGAGCTGCCAAATGCCCGTTTGGGTTTTCAGGCCATTTTTCAAATGGCCGTTTCTCCCTCATGCGAACTGTGATTGACCTAATTTTTGAACCTTTGGAAACCTCTTGAAGTCTAAAACAACCTCCAATTGGAATCACCTCAATATCTTTTCTATTTTATGAGATATAATCCATTCTTTTAGGTGTCGCTATTTTCCCGACGAACTGCACTCGCCTAACTTCAAGCTTACGCCATTTTCTCCTCACTTTGAACTAGAATACAAGCCATATATCATCGGAAAGGCCTTTCTGTCTAGTTTCATTCACAATAAACAAAACTCAATTCCCACTTCTAGAATTAAGCATATTCCAGTTTTCCCTCAGCATGTATGTTTCCTAAAATTGTCCATTTTTACCAAACTTCACCAAAACCTCTCCTATTGCATTCCTTTCACTTCCTTGGCTCCCATATGTGAATTATATGATATATTTTGTAGCACCCGAGCGCAAGGTACCACATCCCATGCACCGAGACCCTACCCGAATATGAAATGGACGATCCATACCCGAGCTAGATCACGGCGAACGGGGACAAACACACACGCTATGCTAGGCGGGCTAACCCTTAAAACCAGAAAATCAGAGTAAACATTAATGCGCAAGCAATAACTGAACATGTAACATATAGGTATATTATGAGCATCAAAGTTCCAATAATAAATCATAACATTATCCCATGCCATCAAGGCTCAAAACATGTACGCTCCATTAATATTCATATACAATGATCAAACGTGCAATATGGAAGTGTAAGACCAAAATATAAGAGCTAAAACGAAAGTAACTCCTATGACTCGAAATCTCGCCTAGCTCCCTTTACACCTGCACAACACAACTGAAAGCCAAACGGGTTCAGTCCAAAAGGGACTGGTGGGTATAAAAACAGGGCATAAATATAATATACGATGGTATTTAACAATCGCATGCAAGCTATAATCCCAAGCGAGGTTTTTAAAGAATTTCCCAAGTGGGTGAATAGAAATCATCAAAGGGGATTATAACGATTCATTTACATTAGGCCATTAGTGGCCCGGAGAGTGGGCGTGCATTATCTCCAACCAACACCTCTTGTAATTCATTAACATTCATTAACATTCATTCATTCTTTCTTTTCATGCATATCATTCTTTCGTGCGCATTCAATAACATTTACACACCTTCTTCCTCCGGTTTGGTGGTGGGTTTGCAAGGCCCATCCACCCATTCATTGACCAAAAGGGGAACATGACTCCCCAGATGGCACTCAGCATCCATTCCTCGCTAACTCCTAACGAGGTCCGGTTACGCCGTTCATTAGTGGGACTAGTGTGAGGGATCACCGTCAGCCCTTGCCTCCTCAGGTCACCACTCACACCAAGTCCCTGGGCCCCATTCAGTGCATTCATTCATTCATTTCTCGCCAAAATATTAGGTAGGATTCATAAAATAAGGCTTTACGTTGAAAACATTTACTCTTGAAAACGACTCTATATAGATATATATATATTCATTTTTGGTCGAAAGCTTTTCACATTGAAGGTATATAGGGTCATTTATCTAATTAGAAGAAAAACCCACCTTAAACCACGAAAAGGAGAACACAAGAGCCTCTCGGACCGGCCTCGTCTCCAACGGAATCAAAATCTATGCAATAAAGGTGAAGTGAGACTCAATATGACCAATTAAGACGCTCGACAATGTAATGATCATGATATGAATGTATAAAAGATGAGATTATGTCATGAAAATGTTCATGTGCACTATTAATGAATTTAAATCATATAATCAAGTCATTCATTCATTCATTCACTTTCATTCGAATTCATCAATTCACATTTCCAATCAAATTAATTCAAGAATTCAAATAGGAGCATAGCACGTATTCAATCTTTCACAAAAAGCTACTACATACATCATATTACGTAATATAACATATTTCCAAAGTTTGACAACAAGAAGGAATCATATGATAGGAGAAATGAGTTACAGAATTCACAAACGACCCAAAAAAGCACATAAACGACATTCAACAAAAGCATTCATAAATCTCATCCAAATGTTATGAAATTAAACCACAGTACTCCCAACACATAGCAAAACAAGTTCATAGTTCATCACAATTGAAGATAAAGGCATTAAAGAGTTGAAACAATCAAAAACCGAAAAGGAAAAGACAAGAACAGCGCAGGGGGAGGGACACGCCCGTGTCCCTCAATTTGAATAGACTGAGACACGGGGGTGTCTCAGTACAAACCTACCAAAAGGGCATGACACGGGGGTGTCTGACATTTCAAAGCAAATGAGACACGGGGGTGTCACGGTACAGACCCAAAAACGCAAACAAAGTTTACCGGCAAAACAGAACCTAAACAAAATCAGTCCCAAAAGCAACCCAAATCAACTCCAAATCTCATGAAACTTGATATACAACATATTTAGCATGTTAGGAGTATATTCCATTGCGAATGAAAAGGCTAAATGACGCGTTAAGAGCACCGAAATCATGCAGCAACTCTGGAGCGCCAAAAATCGGACATATGAGTTAGATTGGTTCAATCATGCCATGATCAAGTACTTAGGAGCGGAATTTGGATCTAAAATCTTGGGGAATGCATGCTAACATACTAAAAAACTAATATACATCATATATATGCAAAATGGCACGAATTGAAGCACATTAGAATGACCAACGAACCACAAAAATGCAACAGCAGCAGGTCTGTCATAAGCCATGCATAGAACAGGTAATGTGCTACGGTTTTGGGGCTCAAAATGGATCCAAAGGCTTGCAACATGAATGCTAACATATAGAGAAATGAATGTACATCATATCCATGCAAGTTGACACGAAAAAAAGGTCATTTGATCAAGCAAAAGCCACGAAACGTCACAGCAGTTCCAAAACAGGGGAGGCAGTTTTAATCATCAAGTTTGGAGCTCCATAGCTCATAATTTCATCAAAGGGTCTAAAGAGAAAATCATCCTAACATATCATACTATCAGTTAAGAAACAAAGAGGCAAAGAAACAAGTCTAAAAGCTCAGTTTAAAGCCACGAAATCAGCTACACAACCAAGCAAGGTCAGAAGAGCAATTACCCCCAAAAATGCATATCAAGTTTATAACTCAAACCCTAACCAAATCTGATCCAAAATCAGAAATAAATGGATGAAAATATGTATAAGAGAGTAGAGAATACATAAATAATCATACCTTGAAGATTTGGTGAAGAAGGGAAGTGATTTGAGCTCAAAATCACAAAGGTAGCCAAGGTTCTTCCTCTTTTCTTCTCTCCCTCTCTCTCGATCTGTTGCAGCAGCAATAAGGGGGGTTTGGCTCGGTTTGGCTAACCAAAAGGGGGAAGAAAGGCTTAAATCTAGTACACAAGTCATGGGTTAAAGTATGGTTAGGTTAGAGAGGTGTTAAGGGGTCCCACCATGAAGACTAGTCAACAAAAGGGTTACACTTGCACGAGTTGCTCGTTACGGTTGGATTTCGGAGGTCTTAATGATCTCAAAAAGGTATGAGGCTTGTTCCATTGTCTCTAAATCGTCGATACGAAGGCAACGGAGGTGACGGAATTCGAATCCAATTCCCGAGCTCAAGATATCAAATACGGAACCAAGGGTGCGCTAATTGCTCGTTAGTCCCCGACTTGGATTCCAAAATTAAAATAAATCGGAAACACATGCAAATGAATCCGAAAATATGAAACGAATATATATTCATATACAAGACACGTATAAGGCCAACATATTAAATTTGCATGAAATTTCGGTATCAATTCATATAGAAACGAAGCACGTAAATGTCACTCATACGCAATGTAACAATAAACCACAACATTACAATAATATACAATTTTCCAATGCATAATAAATACATACATGCATAATTATTAATTAAAATGAATTGCATGAGTTCATGCAAATATGTTAATAAACAACTCATACCACGTTAATATATATATAAATATATTTGATATTAATAACATAAAAATAAAGTAATTAACATTTAATACATTTAAAAAAAAATTAAATATGTAGATCACGTATAAATAATTATTTCACGCAATTTGATAAACACATACGTCATGCTGTACCAATAAAAAAAACTGAGGCGTTACATATTTATATATATATGGATTATTGATAATTATGCTTTTATTTGATATTCCTTAAGTGTTATTGCATGACATATTGATCATAACTTTGGCGTGCGTCGTAAATGGTTCATGCGAGTCGTGTCTCACAAACTCTCGTCCCTTTTTACATAGATTGTCTTCCCGTTGATGAGGAGCAAGCTCTATAGACATATCCTTGTTATTTTGTCGGCACAGGTGAGGTTTAATTACTAGATATATAGAACCCGTAAAACTCCTACGTGATTTTTCGGCCAAAATATAAACATAGATCTATATATATATATTTCTCAAAACCTTATGGATTGCAAATGGTTTTCGTAACATTGAACTTATCATGATTGATCGTGTTTTGGTGAGTAAGCATGTCGTGTTCACTTGGGCCCGAGGGTAGTGTATTGAGCCAACCGAGGAGGCAAGGGCTGACGGGTAACTCTTGCTCTACCCTCACTCTTATGGGATCAACTCTGAATCCACCGGGAGGTTTGATAGAGGAAGAAATCCCATACGTAGGAGTCATGCTCCTGACGTACATAGTGATTGGGTGGTGGGGCCTTGCAATCCCACCATCACCGGAGGAAGAAAGGATTGAAATTGCTACTTGTGCACTGTAATTGATTGCATGATCACTTAACCGTTTATAACTTAATCATGGTAATGTTCACTATTGGTTTAAGGTTGGAGAATTGCCCTCACTAGTCGGGCCACTGATTGAATTAAAGTGAATTGATTGATTGATATTGTTAAATTGGATATTTGTAGTCTCGGGCGAGATCTATCTTATTATTGAACTTATATTGTTCCTTTTATAAAACCTTACCCGAGACTATAACTTGCATGATATGTACGCTAATATTTATTTAAACCCCTCACTCAGTCTTTCATAGACTGACACCTCAACATTTTCAGGTTTGTAGGTTGCATGCTAGGCGGGATCGAGTCGGTCTTTATTTGGGTCTAGCACAGTCACATGTATTTTGTTAATGCATGTGTATATTATTGACGCATATCTCTTAATTATGACTTTTTATTGAATATATGGACTTGAATTGGTGATAATGAAATACATGAATATTATGCTTCCATTTTATTATTTATACATGTTGGTATTTAATGAGGGTTAGTCCCGCCTAGCTAGAGATTTATTTTCTTTTGTCACCTGTTAGCTATAGTTTTAGTTCATGTACGGATTACCCATTTCGTATGTGGACTGAGCTATAGTGCGGGGGTGTGGCATCTCGCCGTTCCGGGTGCTACATCGAAACCCCCTTCTCTATTCTTATTCGATCCCAACACCCCGAAACCACATCTAGTCTTACTTTCCTTCGGAGTTCCTTTCCACCGACCTATCCCTTACCTGAAGTTCTTTATTTCCTGAAATCATCTTTCTTGTCATGTGCCATACCACTATTTCTTTTCCTCTTAACTCAGGTGTGGCCGAGTCGCAGAGATACTTGATAAGTGAGGTGAAAGAACTTCCTACGAAGTAAACACTAAAATGTATGTGGGGTAAAGATGTCAATGCACGTGTTACGCTTACAGCAAGCAAATATGCAACACATTAGAGCAACAAAATCAATAGAAATGCACGCACGAACATAAGTAAAGTAGAAGAAATAATTGATGTGAAGTATGATTCACATGCTACGAATGTTTTGGAACCTATCACCAATATGGTAAGTTGTTAGCTTGGTAGCTTTCCTCGTTCTTCCAATCACGAGGTTACTTTGACTTACTGCTCATGCCTTGTTTTTCCCACGGTGTTCAAGTTTTCCATAAATCTTTGTGCATCAACTTGTACCTTCCACGGTCCCGGATTGCAATTTCTCGATCCCTAACTTCTTCTACATCCACGGAATCAGCATCCAAATTTCTCCCCGAAAATTACCCTTCAATAATGCCCAACTCTCTTATAAAATTACTCCAACTGTGTTTTCGAATCCCACTTCGAGTCATCACCCTGATCAAGATTCCCGTGCTTCTCCCTTACGAGTTTAGATTGGAAATAGAACTTGTTTTCCAATTACTTCCACTTGAGCACATGATTTCCTTCCAACAAGTCTTTACCTTTCTTTACCGTTTCCGTTCATCGCTACATATTTCCCATTTCACCCTCACAACATGATAATTCAGCTTGGATTTGGAAAACGAACTCAAATCTTGTTCGTAGTATTGTCACCTTCCATGAACTTGTATTTTCAACGCTACTTGGTTCCTTCCATTCCCTTCCCGACTCCTTTTCCCATGTTAGTTGAATTTTAAGGCTCCCGGACTTACTTCTTCCAGATCTTGACCTCTGCAACCTCTTTTCTAACCATTAAATTTATTTAGAAATTCCTCTTTGAGGACTCTTGATGCTTAATTCCCGCCGAATGTGTTTTAGGTTGAACCTTCACAATCCTCGCTATCTCTTCCATAATCCGAACCCTGAAGGGTAACCAAAGGGTAGAGCCAAGCTTGAAGAGACGAAGATCGTAGTAAGACCCTTTTGATGTTTCCTTGAAGGTTGGAATTCATCACCACTTGATAGGGACGTCGAAGTGGTCGTGATCTTTATCCCGGAATTGGACCTTTCTCGAAGATTTCCTACTGGATAACTCTAGTGTAGGTGTTAGAGTTCTACAAGTAGTCGATAAGCTCTTAAGAGGTAGTTTCATCAATTGAGCACTTCTTTGTGGAGTGCTTAGTCCTATCTAAGGAAGAAGACGGATTTTAACATGAATATAAATTACCGTGAACAACACGGGTTACCCCGTGGGAAAAGAATATCCTTCTCCTAGCTTCGAGGAGTGGTGTCTTCCCGCTTCTTCAGAGTTTCATCGGTGGCTCCGAGTTTGGTTTCTACAAGGGTATTACAGACTATGTGTTCTGGTAGAAGAACCGAGAATTACCTCAGAGCATAAGTCTCTAGTGTTATCGAGATTCGACAGGAGATTCGTCTTTCGATAGGCGACCATCCCGTGACATAAACGGCAAAGAAGAGGCACGGTTTCGAGTGGATGAGGCTTTTAAGGAGAGTTGCCTTCGGCATCGACTTTGTTTCCCGAGGGTACTCGAAAATACTCCGTTTCAATCGAGGTACTAAGGAAGATTTTGGTTGTGCGTTGGTAACGGAGAGCTGGACCCTATGTCTCTAGAAGTGCTCGGTCACGAGACTAATTCCACTCGTGGTTCGAGACTTGAAGATCCGGTAATGATATGTTGGCATAAGAAAAGAGGTTGCAAACTTTGTGTAGCAACATCTAACGTGCCATCGGTGGAAGAATGAATATCGAGAACCGGAAGGATTCTCCAAATACTTCTAAATTCTACTTGGAAGTGGGAGCAAACGACTAAGGACTTTGTCTCCGGTTTGCTAGCTTTAAGGAGACCCTGAGAGAGAGTTGAGGGGTTGCTCGTTTAACGAGTTAACCTATTTTTTCTTAGCATGGCGGTCCGATGACTTTCGAGAGCCTCGTGGGTTGGAGGAGAAGATCCTTAGAGATGAACTTCATTCCCGGTTCGATCAACACTTTGCTTTAGGACCAGAGGACAGGTCCTTTTGAAGGGGGAGAGCTTGTAACATCCCACCCGTCCGGCCGTATAGGTACGTGGTTCGAGAGTGCTATATGCGCATTTAAATTATTTTAATTACACTAATTACGTGTTTATTATATCGTTTATGTGATTTATTTGAATTATATTTGAACTTTATTTGAATTATTTGAATGTTTTTGCCTTTTTACGTCGGTTTAATCCGTTTGAACTCGTTTTCGTTTCTAACTTTTGTGATTATGTGGTATGCATGAATTATAAATATTATGAGTGTGTTTTTATGTTCGCTGCATGATTTTGTGTTCGTTTGATACGGTTTTCGAACCATTTTATTTGTTAAGGGATTCGAGGGCCTAACTCGTTTAGCGCACCTTGTTTCGGAAGTCGTATCTTGGGCTCGGGAATTCGGATTCGAATTCTGTAAGGGGTGTCAGACTCGTAATGAAGAATAAAAGATAGAGAATGAAACTTTGTATTTTTCTAAGCCCATTTGGTTCCCCGTATCGAGCCTCGCATGCAATTCCGACCCTTCTTGACCATTTTAAGCATACCTTATTCATCCTTTGACCAAATTAACCAAAGTTTGAACCTAAATAACCCTAGTTAACCCCATTATCAGCCCTTAACCTCCCTCATTTCGTCCCATATCAGAAAGGAGAAGGAAAAAGGGATTTTTCCCCTGCTACCCGTCACTCCAAGAGAAGGAAGAGGAATAGTGTGCAATTTCCAAGTGTTGAGCTCAATACTCGTTGGATTCGCCTCAAATTTGAAAGGTTAGTCTGTGAATGTATTCTCAATCTTCTCCCCTTTAATTTGATACCTTATTTGCTCATTTTCATGGAGAGATGATCTTGTTTTGGCTAGCATGATGAATAGTTAGGTCATATGATAAAATTTGGAAGAACTCACGCCATACTTGCTCCAATCTTTGAATTTATGAATGATAAATGATCTCATGACATTATTACATGATTATATGATCTAAAATTTGGAGGAAATTCGCTGAAAATTGATCCACCAATTTTATATTTTGTGAAACTTGAACTTGAAGAAGGATATGTGATTTCTTGCCTTTGATCTCGTTTCTTTGTTGTTTACTGCATGTTTGGTTGTTAATTTGAACTTATTTTGTTTCCTTTTCCTTACCTTTTTGTTGCTTGAGCTGCTACTGTGGTTGGGAGACTTGGAGATGGAGAAAACAGGGCTGGAAGTTGCTGTTTTCGCAGCATGCATAGATGGTCGCGCCCGCGACCGAGATGAGAAGGTTTCTAGTCGTGCCAGCAACCAGAAAATGGCCAACTTTTGACCTGGAACAGTGTTGGTAGCTGCTGGAGGAGGTGGTCGCGGTCCTGTTCTGCACGACCCCATTTTGGTGCAGTTTCAAGTAGGTGCTGCTGCGTCGTTTTGTTTTTCATTTCTTTCGTATTTTGTTTGATATTCTTGCTTGTTTCTTGTCTTGTATACATGTATAACTTGATATATTACATGTTATGTGGATACTTGTGAATTAATTTGAATTCGATGCTCATACGTGAAATATATGACCTAATATGTGTTATATGTTCTTCAACGTGCATGCATGAATCAATGTGACGTTTGATTGCCTCCGGTAATATTTTCTTGCCTCGTTTGCGATATGCATGCACTATTAACGTGATGTATTATGTGTTATATGTTGTATTATAAATTTATTACGTGAATTTGGTGTTCTTATGTGCAATACGTGCTCTAATATGTGTTCTATATTCTTCAACGTGTATGTATAGCTTAATAGGTTGCTTATTTGCCTCGCATGTAGTTTCTTACTCTTTTTATGACGTGTATGCATCTCTAATGTGTTATATAACGTGTTATGTATATTATGTCAGATTTGTGGAGTTATTTAACGTGAAATACGTGAATTATGATTTAATATGAGCTTAAGTGACCTTCTACGTGCATGCATGCATTAATATGATATCTCCTTGCTTGCATGATTTTTCCTTATTTCTTTCAGAGTGTGTATGCGTGTCTAACATGTTATATGATGTGACGTGCTTGTTATGTAATTTTTATGAATTCGTTTAATGTGAAATATACGAGTTATGAATTAATATGATTCAATATGGCTTCAAATGATTTAATTGACATCTCATTGCATTCCTTATGCATCATTTGCATCCATATGCATATGCTGTAATGCCCCCCGACGAGGGCTACGGACCTAGCTTGTATATTGAATTGCTATCCATGTACCCGCTGGTACCGAAGCAAGTAGTGACAAACGAACATCCTAGCTAGGCGGTGCTAGACTCACAAAGCGAGTCACAAACACAAGTAATGCTGAAGCTTAAATCAAATTGCAATCACAAACATAAGATTAATATCCAACAAGTAGTGACCATCAAGGTCCAGCACGAAATGCTCAAAATACAGGAATGTAAATCCATCCTAATGACCAACACGGTCCAAACTAACATAATAACGTCACACGGAATAAAAACCATAAGTCTCAGAGCATAACATAAGTCATAAAGTAAAGTACGCTATAAGCGTAAAAAAGGACAAGCTAGACTCAAGACAAGACTCTTAAAAGACCCCGCCTAGCTTGACTCCAAAACACGACCTGCGGACACGAAAGGTAAAGGAGATCAGTTCAAAAGGAACCGGTGAGGAGAGGTGAAATACGGTAATATATATAAGGTTAAATACATGCTAAACCAAAGGTTGTTCATGATCCAAATGAGTTTTTCAAAGCAATGCAAATTTTCCAATAATACGGATCACAAGCTACAAAACACCCGGCTCGGCGAGAACGAGCACTCCAACAAAACTTCCGAATCCGAACCAAATCAAAACCAATCCACCCAAACTCCATGATGCCGAGGGTCTCCAACCCCCGAACATCGGTCCAAAACATTGGGAAGCCAGTCCTTGAAACTCCACATTCCACCCTCGAGTATACCTCAGCCCTAACACTCGTCGGAACCGAAAATATCTCTTCCAAGTTGGGAACTTCGTAAGAGGTAACCGTCGGCCCTTGCCTTCCCGGTAACCCTACTTACTCCATCCCCGAACTCTCAAATCCAAAGCTAACCATTCAAGCGTCCCTACAAGGTACCAAATCTCCATGACACTTTCATAGCATGGGCCAAAACATCTCGCTACACACGCGTATACATAATATCCAATAAAGTCGCAAATGCATTTTGGGTATCTATCCCATATACCAAAACTCATACCTAACAAGACAAACGTACCAACAAAGGTGAGACTCGACCCAAACCAAGTAAACGACGCACGGCTTAAGTAACAAGTCACTTATGAGAGTTATGATTGCTTATGGAGTCATATCATGCACTTAATGAAATGTGAGGATCAATCATGAGCATGTATAACATGTCAAGGTCACACATCACGTAGGAAGTCATACAAATTCAAGTAAATGCATAACTTAGCAAAATGTGACAACTTAAACTTGATCATGGTTTTAATCATAACAAGTGATATGCAAGAAGTTCCACCAAATATAATACGGCCACATCTCATTAAAGGTATCATAGAAACAAGAAAAGGACATACAAGAGTCAAAACAAGCGAAACAAGTCAAGAAAACAAGCTAAGGGACAATCCACGATCGTGGATTTTTCTTCACAAAAAAATCCACCCTTGCGGATTCGGTCCAGAAGCTACTGCCTGAAATCCACCCCCATGGATTTTTACACAACAAAAATCCACCCCGGTGGATTCTGCCCAGAACTTAAAAAAAACGTGACAGCAACTTCGAACTCGACGTGGATGAGTTTAAAACACCCCAAAACACGAAATTAAGATTCCAAAACCACAATTAAGCATCATAAAACATTCATACATTATATAAGAACATAACATAAGCATAAAATCCAAGAATTAAATCATTTAAGCAAGAATTACATATATGCATAAAAGCTTCATAGTTCAAGCATGCTCTTCAATGGTGAATCTCTAATCCTAGCATGAATTCAACTAAAATTGATTCCAAACTTCATAAAAACTCAAGCATATGTTAGGAATAGTGCCCTAGAAAGCCGATTAGTCATAATCCATTTTGGGACTTTCCTAGTATCACAAACAATCTTTGAATAATATACGGTTGATTAATATCATAGGCAAACACTTCTTTATATGCTCTTGTTTGGTATGCGTTTACTTTACTTGTGCATGTATGAGAACTCCCCTAATCCTGATGACTTTAGGACTCCACCATTTAGGTGAAATGGTTCATGAAACGAGCCCTATATCACATAAGTCATGATTAGTAAAATACTCCAAGCCGATGAGTCCTACAGACAGTGGGAGTGTCAACCTGACTCCTCTAAGGCTTGCTTGTGGGATCACGCCCTTAAGAAGGACCACCTTGTTTCATGTAGGTGCAAAGTGTATAGTTGATACGTGGGTGACACATGAGAGTGCTTACTTCAATAAGTAAGTTCACTGAGGTGCCCCGTGTGAGAAGATTCCTAAATGGGAAAGGAAATTTCTATTTCAGGAAATGGAAACTTCCAGATTAGGAAATATCTCACGAGTCATTGATGTGATTAATTGATCCTTAGACTTGAGGTTCCTTGTCACTTTATGAGTTAACTCTGTAGTCTTAGGTATAAGCTTTAAAGGGTGTCGCCTTAGACAACTGATTCAAGGCTTATGCTGGGACTGCACAAGTGATTCATGAAAGTGAATGAGAATCAAGAAATGACCCATACTTGCATTTGCAAGGTGATCTCTTATTGTGCAAGTCATTCATATGCCACATGGAGTCCTTGGCCAAGGCAGTAGATCAAGACATCAAGAAAAGGGTTTCTTGGATTGAGATCAAATGGATATGAAATGCACTTAGCTTTAAGACCAGATTATTAGGGTTCTAATTATTCCCTTACCCTAGATCTTGGTTGAGAGATAGTAAGTAGGAGGATTGTATCTCACATGAATCATTGACTTAAAGGTTCTGTCGAATCCGAACATTCCAATTCAGCTAGGGGTTAAACACTTGTTGCTAGACTGTGGTTGTTTAATCTGTGGACTGATTAATTAATTAGTGAATTAATTAATTAGGGTCACTGCTAATTGAATTGAGAACCTAGAGGGTCACACACAACAACTTGGTTACATGAGTTGAGGCTTTAAAATGATTAAACGAGTTAATCGGGCCTAGAGGGTTCCACCCGTGTGAAACCACACGTGTGGGTCACGTGACTGGACACGTGTCATAGGGACACGTGTGCTACACGTGTTTATTTGATTGAATATTAAATAATTAATTTATTAATTATTTAATAGACTTTGGTTTAATTTTGAATTAAAAAGAAAGTCTTATTTTGGAGAAAAAATAATCTAGTTAATTAATTATGAATTAATTAATTAGATAAAATAAGTTATTTATTTTAAATAAATAAAGTATAAAATTATCCAAAAATAGTTAGGATATTTTAGCTCTCTTAAAAGTTGATTTGAATTTGAATTCAAAGTCAAAGTCAAAATTACTTGATGATCAAGTAATAGGAGAGAGGGACCAAATCCTTGGTCCATAAGGACTAGGATTTTCGGTCCTCCCTTCCTATATATAGGGGAGCTCGAGCTCCCCTTAGAGCTAATCGAGAATTCTTTTGGTTCATGTGTTGAACACCATCCTTTCTCCAAGATAAACGAAACCCTAGGTTAAGCCTAAATACTAACTAGAGAACTAGCATCCTTACTAGTTAGATTGTAGCCAAGTTGGTGGACTATCTCTAGAGAGCTTCAAGTTAGAAGTTTTGAAGATTCGAGCTTTACCAAAAAGTGGGGATCAAGCAAAACGATCAGAAGGGATGATGAAACGATTCTGAACCCAACATGAAACGAGTGAAAAAATCGAACCAAAGAAGATGGCGAAAACCGTTCGTCCATATCCTGAAGGATGAATTTTTTCACGAGGGTTTTGTGACTGGCAGTTTTCTACTTTCGTAAAACTGGTTTTCGAAGGGAGTTTCAATCATGCTTTTCTCGTTTCGTGTTTCTTTCTTTATGTTAAATAGTTAAGAACTTCCCTAACACGATTGGAATCTAGGTTGCCATTACCGCATGAAGCGCGTTTGAGGGCGGCTCAAAACGTGTCAAGAAAGCTACTACTCAAGTGAGTTTCTTGATCTCTACGAATTTGGATACACGATTGTAAGTCCAAGATCCTTTTGTTGGAAAAATCTTAAAATTCCGTTGCTTTCTGATTCCTGTTTTCCAACAAGTGGTATCAGAGCCACCTCGTTAATTGTGTTTCTGATTCGTCTCAATTATTCTGAATTTGGTACAAATTCTTAGGTTTAGATGCGAATTAGGTATTCATGAGTTCTTTTAGAAAGCCTGAATTACGAAACTGTAATTTTTCTTGAATTATGTTTTTGAAAATCGTTTTGATTGAAATTTATTTAAATCGAATTTTTCTGATTATGGATTGAACCGGGTTTTGGAGAAACCCAAAAATACGAAAACGAGACACGAAAAGAATGGGCCTGGGCGTGCTAGTACGTCGCACGCCCAAGCCCCGTCACCGCCGCCCAGCCCTCCCGCATCCGTGCGGGACAGCCGCCTGCTCCTCCCGCAACCGCGCGGGAGCGTCCGCCCAGGGATGGGCGGAACTGCCTGCCCACGCCGCATACCTGCGCGCAAGGGCGCGCGCCTGGGGTGCGCACGCTTGCGGCAATCGCTGTCGACTGTGCGCAGCGCTGGTGCGCGCGCCTAGCGCGCGTTCCTGTGTGGCGGGCGAGCGATCCCGGGTCGTCCCGGGGCCGTGTTTTCGTGTTTCTCGTGTTTCGTGTTTTGGTCCTTAAAATCCCATTTGATTTTATTTTAATTTTATCTTTTAAAATCAGTTTTGCTAAAATAAAATTATTTTAAAATTTTTGATTAAATTGGGATTTTTTGAGAAATTGATCGATTTAAATTTTGGAAAAATTACAATCTTTGTTTTCTGAAAATATTGAAAGAATAAAATTATTAATTTTTAGAAATTAATTGGAATTTTATTAGTTTATTGTTTTTCGGGTTTTATTGAAAAGACTCTTGAACAAGAATTGCATCTAAGTCGTGTTTTAAGCTATTAGAGCTTAATGCGAGAATTTTAATTTATTGGTTAAATTTAAATTCTTGCAATTTATGCATGTTAGGTGATCATGGGTTTAGACTTATGTATGGTTTTAATTTATGCACATGGATGGTTTAAATTGGGGTTGGAGCCCTATAGTTGCGTTTTTCAATTGAGGTTGGAGCCTCACTTATGTGCGTACGGTTATGTGATTTATTATGTGGCTTTCCATATTACTGTTTTTTAGGCCGGGGTATGCCCCGTGTATTTGTCTAAGGCCAATATGAAGATTGAGCCTTATTACTTTATATCTTTTTCTTTTTATTGTAATTTGAGAGTAGAGATAGGTGGTGAGGTTTTATTTTCATTTTGGAGACAATGCACCCATGGAGTAAGATGGACCACATTCAAGTAACAAGGAGGCCATAAGTGAAGACCCCTCAAAATGTTAGGGAGGGGAATCTCAATTGTAAAATGTAATAGAGATAGGGCTCGTATTTTGTTACCGCTTTCCCTTATGTGATTTAAACTGTTTATGTGGCATGTATGTTAGAACTTGTGATTGTGGAGTGGCTCCCACATATCACGCATAAGATAGGTAGAACCCATGATCATCTCATGTTAGTATCATGCGAGGACATGTTATCTGTTTATGTGCTTGTTTGAAATGCATTTAAATTGTACTTGCATTAATCAAGACTAATAAAATCGGATAACATATATTTTGGGGAGGTCGAACCGGACAACTCTCCGGTTGATTCGAAAATTCCCATTAAATATTAAGCTAATTTCGAACAAATAGGTGTTTAATGCGAGATGCAAATTTTGAATTAAATTCCTAGCATTCCATCAATAGGTTTTAAGTTTAGTAAGTGAAGCTAGTTATTGTCCGCGAGTCGTGGGATAGCTAGTGGAGCTTATTAGTTCTTAGTTACCTAATTGATCATTTTAAATGATCAATATTTCGTGGTTAATTTTGGCAACGGCGATGTCCGCGAGTCGTGGGTCGTTCGAACTAAGTTTTGATCATGATCTTATGATTGATGGGTCTAGCTTAACGCCTAAGTAAATATGGATGTCGCACGAGTCGTGGGTCCATATTGAAAGATAGGTGATGCAAAAACAATTACTAAGAGTTCTAAAGGTGTTAGAATTGGTAAGTTGTACCTACCTAGGATTTTACTTAGAATGTCCGCGAGTCGTGGGTTCGAGGTAAAATGCTTAGGATCTTAGTACCCATTGGGAAACGCGTTCCTCTTAGATCTTTGGGAATTATAGATCTTTGAAAAACAATGGGAGCTACATTAATTTAAAGACCTTATCTTTTGTATATCGTTATAATTCAGCATGCTCACATTTTCTCTGCTTAGCATTTAGGTTGTAGTTCTGTGATTCTCTACAATATGAAATGCAAACCCATTTGTATCCATCCTTAAGTCAAAAGAGTTGACTAAGTCCTAACTAACTCTGATTGGCTTCGGACCCTAAAATTCGTTTTAGATTCCGAATAAGAGAAAGGCGTTCTCTAAAGGGCGAAGTTTTTCAATTGTGAAAATTCGACCCGGGCCAAAAGAGAAGCAATCTGAGGAGAATGGATTTTTTCCAAACCACTTAAGAGCAATTGAACCACCTCATAAAAATGTTACAAGGTATAACATTATGGAATTATTCAATATTCCAAATGAGGAAACAAGTGCACACGAACAAGGTCTAAAGATCTTATTTGAAGATCTTATAGTCTCGATCATCAACCGAGAAAAGAGTTCTCTATGCACTGATTGCTTACATTGCTTCCACCATCATTCAAACCCTTTATACTCAACTAGAATGATGCTAATGTAGCACAATTAATCATTTAGTTGATAATGGTTGAGAGCATCCTTAAGAAGGAATAAAAGGTTGAGATGGTTAATTCTTCTTCTAAACTCCCTAAGTTAAAGGCTTGAACGTCTAAAGAAGAAGAAACCCTTAAGAGCCCAATGGAGGGGCATGTAAGGGGTGCGCCCAAAAGACACTAGAGATCAAATAGGACGTTTACTTCTATGCACTACAAGAAAAAACCCTTTTCCCCACGCCACTTTTTGTTTACACTTGCAAAACTGTAAGTATTAAACTTTTCACTACGGTTTGTTATGTGTAGTCTTTAAAATTTATAAAAGACTACGGTACATACTAAATCCGTAGGGAATAATTGATTATTACTTACAAAATTACAATCGTAAGGAATAAAATTTTAAATACTTACGTTTTTAATCCAAACCGTAATCAATACTTTATTATTACTTACACTTGTACAAATATAACTAATAAACTTATTAAAAGACTACGCTTCTCACTAGAACTGTAAGCAAAGCTCAAAGTATTGTTTACGATTATCTAGTCGTAATTAATAAACTTATAAAAGTGTAAGTATTAAATTTGGTAAAGTTTGTAAGTAATAAATTTCTTAAAGTCTACGCTAGAATTAATAATGATACTTTTTTTTTTTTTGAATTAATAGTGATACTTAATCATTTATATTTTGATGATTTAAATATCTTATAATTAAGAATAAACTTCTCAGGAATTTCCTTTTTTTTTTAAATAATAATTTAGAAAGAAATAGAAGTTTCCCATACAAATTCTATCGATCTATAATTTTTTATATTACAACAATCACCGATTAATAATTCAAAAAAAAAAAAAAATTGAATGATTTTTTTCTTATGGATAATTTAAAAAGTTTTGACTTAATCTAACTCTTTTTTAGTTTTAACTACTTTTTTTTTTTTTGAAAGTTTGAACTAATTAAATCTCTATGTGATAAATGTTTTCTGTTATAGACAAATTCTCTATGCCGTTAAAAAATTCTTTTAAAGATAATTTAAATTTTTTTATAAATTCTCTTTCTTTTTGCCATTAAAAAAATTCTTTTATAGATAAAATTTTTTTTTTTACAGATTCTCTTTATGTTTAAATTTTTTTTTTTTGTGTTACTAATCCTAATTTAATTTTTTTGAAGAGTTCTATACTTAACTAAACTCTTTTCAAATTTCTTTTCTAATCTATTGATTATTTGAAATATTAGTTTCCTTTCTAAATATTCTTTTATCCAAGGAAGAAGTAAGTGTTCCAGAAATCAAGCACAATATTTCAGTAATATTTCTATTCAATTGATTTTCCTTTGAATTTATTATCATTAATCTTCAACTATCCACTTCTTTTCTTTTGTTAAGGAGAAGGAACACAAGCCAAGAAAAGAAAATTTAGAAGAATTAAGTGTTGCAAAATCAGCACATTCAATCTAAGTAAGTATTTCGACGTTCTTTCTATTCAATTAATTTTTCTTTAATTTTTTCAACTACCCACTTGTTTCTGTATGGAAATTAAAAGGAACGGAGAAAAGAAAATTTGGAAGAATTGAACGTGAAAGGAGAAAAGAAAATTTAGAAGAATTGAGTGTTCCAAAAATCAAGCATTATAGGTAAGTATTTCAGAAATCTCTATAGTCAATTGATTTTCCTTTAATTTATTCATCTTTAATGTTCAACTAGATATCCACTCCTTGTCCTTTTTTTTTTTCTCTCTGTTTATTCACGTTTAATGTTCAACTGTTCATTTCCTTGCCCTTTTTTTTTTTTCCTTTTCTTTTCTTTGATCTTCTTAACGAGAAGGAAAAAAACAAAAAAAAGAAGTTTAGAAGAATTGCTTCACGGATAGCATTGGACAAAACAATTTGGAAAAATCAAGTTCAGGTTAGTATTGAGTTTCTCTTTGTACTAAATTTATTTTTTTTTTTAATTTCTGCTTATCGGGTTATAGCCAATTTTATAATAATATTGTATGAATTCGAATCAGAAAACATTATCTCTCATTAATTTAGTATGATTATTTATAGGCTGCTGTGAAGAACATAATTTAATTTTGAGTAGGTTTGTAGTTTGTTTATTGGATAATTTGCTAGCTATCAGCACCAATTAGCTAATGATTTGCGTTATATAAACTTTGAATGTATGAGACGTGTGTAGCATTGATAAAAAAATCTAGATTTACTCCATCTCTCTTCCTCTTCCTTTTGCACCCCTCTCCCTCTCTAATATAAAAAACTACGCAGTTCTGTTTAAAAAAATCTAATAAAATTGAAAATTTACAAAAAATACCTTAAAATTTAATTATCCTATAAAACCCCTAATTCGTAAACTCCAATTTAAATTGTCTTCACAAAAATTCCTTCTGATTTCTTACCTATTATCTTTTTCCGGCTGAGACTTGCCACAACAAAAGGAGGTTGTGTTGGTGCCTGCGAAGGAAGTAGCACCGACAGCGATGGCGGCGGCCAGCCACCATCTCAATAAACAAGAAAACGATAAAAGTGGAGAGGGAGAACTACTCCTCTATTTGAGGAATTTGTTTTTAAAGAGTTTACACAATATTAAATAACTAGCTTGTGGCGTCAAAAAAAATAAATAACTAGTT
Source organism: Lantana camara (assembly GCA_037501455.1). Lineage (NCBI taxonomy): Eukaryota > Viridiplantae > Streptophyta > Magnoliopsida > Lamiales > Verbenaceae > Lantana > Lantana camara. Next base: position 42,855,585 of record CM074862.1, on the reverse strand, counting down.
TGTAAAATAAGTATGAATAATATAAATTAAAATAATTGTAAAATAAATAAAAAAATTATATAGAATGAAAAATAATTTAAGTAATACATATTTTTGATAGATAATAAATGAATTACTGCTAAAGTCTAATCCTATTAATTTAATATACTTAATTCTAAATTGTATATTAAATTAAGAGTTTTTTTTATCATAATCTATACTATCTAGTAAGTAAGAGACCCAAGTTTGGACTCTAAAAATAATTTATTTTCTATTTATTTATTAATTAATTTCATCCCTCTTTATCTCTCCACGTTTTATCTCTTCCATATTTTGTGAATTTCTCTTTTCTGGCTGCTCTTTTTAACTTCTCTTTTCCTTTTTTTTTTTCACATCACTTGCATTCTTTTTCTTTTTTTATTATAATTTTTATCACTTTTCATTTATATTTTAAATTTTTATAATTATTAATATGACATTATCTTATGCTACTTATTTATTTTTTTATCATAAATTAGTGATTATATTAAAAATAATTATAGAGTATATGTTTAATGAAAAAAAATTTATTTTAATATATTTATACAATAATTATTTTTTATTTGCACATGCATCGAATGTGCAAAGTTGCTAGTTTTCTTTATTTATAAAGTAGAGACGTCACAAAAACAAAAAAAAAAAATATCAGATAGATTATATAATTATCATTAAATTGTAAACAAAAATAAATATATATATTTAGAATTTTCGCTACATTGCAAGTTACAAATATGTGGGGTAGTAAATAAATAAAACTCATGCATGTTAATATTATATTTTAACTAAATAGGTTATAATATGTGAAAAAGAATAATATATATACATATATATATATATATATATATATAATATTTACGTAAAAAAATGGGTAACTAATAGAAAGAAATACACATTCATATTTGGCCCTAAAAATAATAATAATAACTTTAGTAAATAATCATAAATATAATTATATATTTAATTTAATGAAATACTTTAATAAATATTTTCAAAAATCTAATATTTTTTAAAATTGAAAATACACAACTTAATTTTTTTAAATTTCAAAAATTCAAAAAATATATTCTATATATATAATAAATTTTGGAAAGAAACAATGTAGTTAATCATAGTTCTTATATTGTTACAATTTTTTTTAATAGAATACATACAATTAATTGTAATTGTCTATTTTATATAAAAATATGAATGTTTTAATATAGTCCTTATCTAATTACCAATTTATTTTTTACCTTATAATTATAAACTACAACAGGGTATGGATAAGAGCTGGATTGATTTATCAAAATATGATCCGATGTACGTGTCAGGCGTAGGGAACTTTATTGAGTTTGCATTTAAAGATAAACCAGCTGATGCAGTAGTTCGATGTCCTTGTAAGAAGTGTAGGAATAGGTTTAACAAATCACGAAATGATGTTTTGGTCCATTGCGTACTAGATGGTTTCTACAAACATTATAAAAATTGGGTTTATCATGGAGAGTCGTTACGCATGGTAAACCATGATAATGCAGAGCTAAACCTAACTTCAACTGATACGAATGATGAGATGAGCCAAATGGTACATGATGCAATGGGGATTCACGGTACGGAAGCTAACCAAGACGATGATCACGTATCTATAAATGAACAAGTTAGCGAAGCAAATGAAGAAACTAAGAAGTTCTTTAGATTGTTGGAGGATGCAAGGTCAGAAGTTTATGCAGGGAATAAAAAATTCACTAAGTTGTCTCTAGTTGTTCATCTTATTCAGTCTAAGGCATTGTGTGGTTGGACAGATAAGTCAATTGATATAATACTTGAAATGCTAGAGGGTTTACTTCCAACCGATGCAAAAATTCCAAAGTCATACTATGAAGCAAAAAAATTAATAGATGACTTTGGATTTTCTTACGAGACATGGGATGCATGCCCTAATAATTGTATGCTATATAGAGGGGAAGATAAAGATAAGCATGTGTGTGACATTTGCGGTGCATCTCGTTATCGAGATGATGTGAGAAAGTTAGCTGCAAAACAAATGAGATACTTTCCGTTAAAGCCACGACTGCAAAAGTTGTTTATGTCAAGCAAGACTGCAGCTCACATGCGATGGCATGCAGAGAAGCGAAAAGATGATGGTGTATTGAGGCATCCTGCTGATTCCCTTGCATGGAAGGAATTTGACCAAAAGTTTCCAATGTTTAGTAATGATGTGCGTAATGTTAGACTTGGTTTATCAACAGATGGTTTCAACCCGTTTAGAACTCTAGCTTCGACTTATAGCATTTGGCCGGTGGTTTTGATGCCATATAATTTGCCTCCCTGGCTTTGCATGAAACAACCTTATTTTATCTTGTCCACCCTCATTGATGGACCACAAAGTCCAGGTCAAAAAATTGATGTATACCTGCAACCTCTGATTGAAGAGTTAAAGGAATTGTGGGATGAAGGGGTTCCAACTTTTGATGCTTCTAGTAATCAGATGTTCTTAATGCGTGCGGCTTTGTTGTGGACTATTAGTGATTTTCCTGCCTACTCAATGTTGTCTGGTTGGGGTGTTAAAGGCAAACTTGCATGTCCTTATTGTGGAAAGATGACTTGGCATAGAAGATTAAACGAATGTCGCAAAGATTGTTATATGGGGCATCGACGTTTTCTACCTGCAGGCCATTGATTTCGAAGAGATACTGTATCATTTGATGGCAAAAGAGAATTAGGAAGAGCTCCTATTCCTCTGTCGGGGTCACAAGTTTTGCAAGAATTAGATAGATTTCAAGTATTAACGCAATACAAGAAAGAAGATTTGTTGAAGAGGTCGATCGGGGTTGGTAAGGATAAATCAGAGGATCATAATTGGAAAAAGAGGAGCATCTTTTTTGAGTTGTCTTATTGGGAGCATAACTTGATTAAACATAATCTTGATGTGATGCACGTTGAGAAGAATATGTGCGACAATATTCTTTGGACCATACTTGGTGATAAAAAGAAGTCAAAAGACCATCGTCGTGCTCGATTACAGTTGAAATTCATGAATATACGCAAACCCTTATGGCCACAAGCACGAGCATCCGGGAAAGACAATCTTCCACCTGCTGCATTCACCATGGGTAGGAAAGATAAAGATATTTTTTGTAAGGTGTTAAAGAGTATTAGAGCTCCAGACGGATATGCATCTAATATTGCGCGTCGTGTCAATATTGCTTCTAGAACTATAAATGCATTGAAAAGTCATGACAATCATGTGTTAATTCAACAGTTGCTTCCAATTGCAACTCGTGGAGCACTTCCGGCGAATGTTGTAAGTGTGTTGATTGAATTGGCAAATTTTTGGAAGCAGTTGTGTTCCAAATCTAACACCACAATTTTGTTGGAAAAGTTGCAACAATGTATAGCTCTTACACTTTGCAATCTTGAAAAGATATTTGTTCCATCTTTCTTTGATATAATGGAGCATCTTCCTATTCATTTGGTTGATGAAGTTCTAAAAGGTGGCCCAGTTCAATTTCGATGGATGTATCCAATCGAAAGGTATGTTGGAAATTTGAAATTTATTTTTAATTAAAACATACATAGTATGTTTCTTCGTTCTAAGTATTTCAAGTTTATATTTTAGGTACTTGCTTACTTTGAAAAAGTATGTTCGTAATCGAGCACGGCCAGAAGGATCAATAGCTAAAGGTTACTTGATGGATGAATGCATGAACTTTTGTGCAAGATATCTTGGGGACATTGAAACTAAAGAAACTCGACCATTACGAAATTGGGTTGGCGATAATCCTATGGGTCGGGTTTTAGGAAAAGGAAAATCCCAAATATTTGACAATACTACTTTGACTCAAGTCCATCGCTGGATTCTTGCACATGTTGAATCTTTAGCTCCCTACAAATCGTAAGTCATATTATTTATGAATTTTTAATTATATCCGTACTCATAATATATCTAACAATTTATGCAATCTAAATTCAGAATTCACATTGCTTCGATTGCAAGTGAAAGACGAACAACATCACGCAGAGAGCTCGATAGTATCCACAATGCAACATTCCATGATTGGTTAAAGTTATATGTAAGTGTGAAATAATAACAATTAATTATTAATAATAGTATCTAATAAATTTAATTCATATAAATATATAAAAAATTTTACCATAAAATTCAGGTGCAAGATAGAGAAAATACGACATCATTTCCGGATGAAATTAGAAAGTTGGCGAATGGTCCCATGGCACATGGAAAGAGTTATAATGCATGCATTGTAAATAGCTTTCGCTTTCGCACAAAATCTCACGACGAAAGGAAAGCTACTCAAAATTCTGGTGTTGTTGTTAGGGCTACAACAAATAGTTATGCAAGTGCAAGGGATAATAATCCTCGCTTGGGGGAGGTTCTTTACTATGGCATCTTGACAGATATTATTGAAGTTCAGTACGCTCACAATATGAAATTCACATTGTTTAAGTGTGATTGGATTGATAATGAGAAGGGAGGGTTCAAAGAAGATATTCATAAATTCAAGCTTGTAAACTTCAATCACTTGATGTATAGCAACAACCTTCCGAGTGATGAGCCTTTTATCTTGTCGAATCAAGCTGAGCAAGCATGGTATATTAGAGACCCAGTGGATCCGAATTGGAGAATTGCATTACCAATGGTCAGAAGAGATGACTTTGACATATATTCACGAATGTATGAAGCGGAACCTTATAGTAATCAAGTATTAGACGATCATATTCCTTTGAATGATGATGATGCTAATTGGGTTCGAGATGGGGTTGAAGGAACTATAGTTGATGTTAATGATAATGAGCATCATAATGATATTGACGATGATGAAGACTTAGAGTAGGACACTATGGAATGCGTATGATGGAACATTAATTCTCTTTTGTTTTTTATTCTTTTTAGGTTAATAAAGTTTATCTTTTTATTGTTTACAGAACGCATTAACTAATTTTGAACTATTTATTGATTCGCTTTTTACATGTGATTAATCGTACTTTTTGTACGAAGCAATTTCATTACTATCCCAATGGATTAATGGAAAAAAAATGCACTTAACCATCTAGAAATATTTTATTTTGGTACCAAACCCTCTAACAATAAGACTCCTATTCCTCCCCATTAAAAATTTAATTTCTATTGAACTTTCCCCCAGTATTAATATCTCACCAAAATCTTATCAAAATTAAATAAATGAGCTTTTTAATTTTTAATAGAAAATATTTATTTAAATACTTTTCCCTCCATAACAAATAATTTCTTATGAAATTTTTTGGATTAATATTTTCAATTTTGAGAAAAATAACAAATAAAATATCAATTAAAATTAAAATAGAATAAAATCTTTTAATTTTTTTTTTCATTCGGACTATAAACCAAAATTATAAGGCAACAAACCAGAAAAATTAGGCTTTATATTTATTTTAAGAATATAAAAAATATTAATGTCAAATATTGTTTAGCCTACAAATAAAAATTGAGATTTTATATTTTAAGCATAAATACAAACTTATTTTTCTTGTTTCTTTTTTTTTTTTTTTAATAATTTTAGTTTATGGGGAAAATAAAAAGAATATTCCTTTCTATAAATTTTAAAAAGCTCATCTATTTATTTTTGGTGTGATTTTGATGAGCTTCCGGTGGGATATTAATATTAGGAGAAAGTGCAATATAAATTAAGTTTTTAAGGGGAAGAATCTTGTAATCTTATTTCAAGGGGGTATAGTGCCAAAATAAATATTTTTTTTAGGGACAATGTGTATTTTTTACTAAATTAATTTTAATTTATATCTTCATTTGATTAAACATTTTCATATTTATCTCTAAAGTTTTTGATACACAGATATTGATATGGGAAGACCACGTAAACATCCCCGGGGGACTATGATTGGTGGAGACATTGATGAAGCCACGACTCGAAATATGGAGCAGGTCCCCTCACCCCAAGTCACTCATTCACCTTTGATAGACGAGCACGGTGAATCTAGTGAATCAATTGAACCAACCACCTCGGGTATAACATTAAATATATGTATGTATTTAATTATATCATATATGAATATTTTATTATTTCTGCTTGTTTTTTTTTTTTTTCTTTTTTTTTGATCAGAACCATTAAAGAGAAAAAGTAGAGGTACCTCACACTTACCATCAGTGTGGAATACCGGTAAACAACTCGAGGTGCAACTTAACGAATTTGATCAAATTGTTGGTAAGGACCAAGTGCACTTGAGCACTGCTTTAGGTGTTCTTGCTAGAATGGGAAATTTGTTACCCCTAAATTATGAAAAATGGTCGGACATGCCAAAGTCAAGACACGACGATGTTTGGAATGAAGTTCAGGTAATTAACTTTTGTGATTTGATTTATAATATATCGCATCATACTCTTTTAATTTGTAACAAAATTCTTATTTCATAATGTTGTAGGTGAATACAACACTGCCTCTTGAAGCAAAGAAGCACGTTCTTACAAACTTGAATTCTCTGTGGAGAGGTTGGAAAGGCACTGTGAAAAAAGAATACTATAAGCCACATAAAAATGATTCAACATACCTGAGAGAAGTTCCAGATGAAAGGTTGGAACCCAGACAATGGCATGCTCTTGTGGATTACTGGAACAAAGAAGATGTGCAGGTGATAAATAAAACTTTTAATATAATTTATTTACAATTTAGTTTGTCATTTTTAGTATACTATATTATTTTCAACTGTATGGTAATATTCTTGTAAATGTTCTAATTATTACAGATTCGAGCTGAAAAGAATACTGAGATTAGAAAGATCCAGAAACATCCACATAGAACTGGTCGAAAACCTTTTCCTGTATTAAGAGAGGAGGTATAAATTATAATTTGTATTTCTTCTTATATTAAACATGTCTATATTATTTTTGTTATTTTAATCAATTACCTTCGAAAACCAGCTTAAACAAGATGGAGTGTCTGATCCCAGGAGATTAGACGTGTTTATTAAGTTTCGAAAAGGAGAGAATGCAGATAATGAGACATCTAACTTATGCGTAAGTTTTATCAAACTTGTATAATTTTAACCATAAAGATAATACTTATTATTGTTTTTTTTTTTTTTAATTGAAAAAGGATGAGTTAGAAGAACAAGCGAAACAAGTTCCAGAAAATGAAAGATCAAGCAAATTTAAGGATGATTTATTTGTCAATGCAACGGGACTTGATGGACATGGAAGGGCTAGGTGTATGGGCAAAGGGGTAACACCTACCCAACTTAATGGAAGTTCGTTTGCTTCTAGTTCTCGACAAACAGATATGTCAACAATGAAGGTTCAGGTGAGGGATGAAGTACGAGAAGAGCTTCGTGAAGAAATTCGAGTTGAGGTACAAAATGAGGTGCAAGTTAAATTGGCTGAAGTGGAGTCCATGAAGAAACAAATGGGGATTTTGCTGAATTTATTGGATCCTTCAACAGTAGAAGCTTTTCGTGCTGCTTGTACCGATTCAGTTGGTGTTTGTTCTACAACATCTCCTCGTGGAAGATCAAATGCAGCCTACACGTTTGGTCGTGAGGTCAGCATAAAAAAAGTGATAATTTTGGTGCAAAAAAGTGATAATTTATTATAACGCTCACGTATATATATATATATTGATAAATGAATCAATTATAGGATATATCTGGATCTGATGCTCGTTTAGAAGTAAATGAAGATGAGCATACCTCGTTTGATCACATCAGGGATGATAAGGTAATATGTATTTCAAGTAATTTGATTTATTGTTGTTCTATTAAAATTTCATGTTATTATTTTTATATCATGGTATATTAATAATTATTTAATTTCTTTTGTAGGCAAAAAAAAATGGAAAGAACTGATTTATTGCATCGTCATGGAGATTGAGTAATTCAAAATCGTAGTTATAAGTTTTTAAGAATTATTTTTAATAATTAGGATATTTTTTTATAGCAAATTAAGTCACATATAATATTTACTTTATGTTATTTCATAAGTTTTTCCATTTTTGAATAGTTTAATTATCCATTTTTGAATATTTTGATTAATAAAGAATTGAGAATGATTTTTTTCAAATCCGATATAAACTAGAAATAAAGAATTATTGACTATAGCATCTTTATTATTTCAATCGACTTTGGTACCTAAATATTACTATACAATTAACATTGAATCCAAACTTGCCATGAAAAATATTAAATTCATTAAACATGAATAATATTATTAGCATATTAATTAAAAAAAAACAAAAATAACAACATTATTATTATTATTATTATGAAGCAAAGTTTGTTTTTTTTTCTTTCCCACAATTATAAGGTGAAATCAAGTTAAAACGAAAATTATATTAGATTTTCACCTATTAATTACCTTAAACACTTCTTAATTAATTTAAATGAACCCAAATGGCACCGACGCACCGTCAATCGTCTTCCACAGAGGAGGGTAAAACCAAAAAATGTTTGCCTCCACACCAAAAATGTTGGCTCCAAAAACCAAATATTTTCGAAAGAGGCGCCTCCCATTCTCTAATCCAACCTCCAACCACTATCCACAAGATCAAGCACATTCTTGAGCCTTCGTCCATGCCCTGGGATTCGGATTGAGGTAATAGCCTGAGGAGCGGTAGATCGAGCAGTAATAATAGCCGGAAGGAAGTGCAGAGGAGTAATAATAGCCGGATCTGCTTAACAGTTTGATTCATCTGAGTCGATCAGGAGATCCCGGAGTTCGAATCAAAGGATACCAACTAAAGGTTTCGACGAGACACACGGCGATGCGCAGGCGAGGACGCCGCTGACGGTGCCAATTTCAGGTATCGATCCTCAATCCCTTGTTCACCAACCCGATTCCAATTTAAAATGGGAAATAACAACAAAATTCGGCGCAGGAAGCTGGAAGAGCAGAGAGGGCTTTTGCGAGGTACGATGTTCTGACAGTAATGAAGAAATTTATGCTGATCAACAAGACGGATCTGCTCATAGCGTTTCCGGGAATGGGGTGTATATTGTTTGTTAGTTCCTGAAATGAGTGTGTTGGAATTTTAGGCTATTAAAGTTGGCCCATCAACCCGAGATTTTGATTTGGGGTTATAAATATAGAAAAAAATTGAATCTTGAAAATGAAATAGGTCTATATGTAGCCTGCAAGATTGAATTTTTAATAGATGTGAAGAGATGTATGGTCTGCCATTTTTCTGAAGATAGAATTGAAGTAATTTTGGTATTGTGTGTGCTATTACAGGTTGTTTTGTGGGTGTACGATAACATATACTGTCTGTTCATGGGAAGCTTAAACAATTTGTGTGCACAAATCAAGCAGTATGGATATGACGTTGGCCCCTTGCAGCTCTGCTATAGAGACGCTCATGCTAATAATGGCGGCGATAGGGATAGAGAAATGGGAGAAGAGCAATCTCAGATCAGGGCTCTGAAGTTGTCTGAGAGACTTCGTGAAAAAGATGTTGAAGAGGTTTCATTATTTCTTAATTCCATAATTTGATTTCCCTCTAATTTTTGTTAATTGTATGCAACTGAATGGATTTAGTGTTGAGATTGTGGAAGATTAGTCATTGTTTATTGGTTCAAGCTTATTTTCAAGAAAGATAGGCATAATGGGATGGCGGATTTGCTTGAGATTTTGGGAAGTATAATTAATAGATATGTTTTGCTAAAGGAGGAGCATAATCTTTTTCTTGTGTGGGTGCTGATTTCTCTTCACAAATTGAAATGCATGTCTGTTTATCATCAGCATCTATCTTATTTTATTACTCAGTTTGTGGAGAAAGACTTCAAGCTTGCTGACGCAGTAATTCTTGGTTTTTTGAAGTATTGGCCTCTAACTAATAGTTCCAAGGAAGTTAATGTTTTGCAGTGAATTGGAAGTAGTATTGGAAGCAACACTTGCTGCAGAGTTTCAGCGTTGCATGGTCCCTTTGTTCTGTAAGATTGATCGCTGTATCAGTAGTTCACATTTTCAGGTAATGTAGCAGACCTTGGTTTTTATTATCTTTTCAATACTCAGATTTTCCCTTTTGTGATTATGTTTGCAGTATGTTCATACCTCTATATTTCCCTTTTCTTTTCCAGTTTGAAAAGAAAATGGTTGTCCTTTGCCAGTGCTTTGTTATGCGTTTTCACTTTGGCGACATCTGTGAATAAAGTTCATGTTTATTTAGCGTTACTTAAGGAAGCTATAGCTTTTCTATCTATTTCATTATTTTTCTCAATTCCAAGACTCCATTGTTTAAAGCTAATAGATCTCTCCACGAGGTACAGGAGCACATGGTTATGCCAAACTATTGACCAAAATTATTTATTTTCTGTTTAATTTATCCCTTTATTTCTAACATATACACTGCTTCTGCTTCTAAAGTTGTGGCCTATTCCTCTCCTTCTATCTCCATTTTAGTTAACAGTAAGTTAATCAAATTAAGTTTTATCTAATCTTAAATCATCCAATAATATTCCTCTGTTTTGAATCTTTTGCCAGATCTCTGGTAGGTGGGCTTTTCAGTGAAAGTGATTTGGTTTCTTGTCTCTATTATCCTGAACCTGTATTTTAGTTATCAGTAGTTGTGCTTGTGGGCCTGAACGTGATGATATTCTGTTATTAGAGCTATTCTCTTAATGATCTTTGCAACAGATCTGTTTCTTTTTGTATAAACAAATATTTTTATCATTCTTGAGTTGGATTATTAGTTGTGGCTGGTTAAGTTTAGCTTGATTTGCATGAAACCTGAGAATGATAACTAATTTTGCTTTCTGTCCTTCAATGATGCTTACTTATGATGTTCTTCTCTTCATTGTCAGAATTCGGCACTTGGGCTACTCGAAATCATCGTCAGTTTGGCTAGTAAAGTATGCTTCTTAGTCGTTTTCTTCTTTCGATTGCAGCTAAAGGTGTTATGTGGATTTCCTCGAATCTAAAGGTGGCCTTCAATTGATATATGTTGCATAATGTGCCAGAGATGCATTTTTTTGTAGAATCATTGTAATTGATAATGATAGAACATGATTTGCTAGCTAGTTGTTACTGATTTCAATGGGTTTGTTACATTTTCAATTTTAGAATCATACAACATGTTTGTTCGTTGATATCTATTTTTGAATGATTGATTTTGTATATAAAAATCTTATTTAATTAGTTTTTTTTAAAATTTTTATAGTGATTTTGGAATTATTTTTGTAGAATTTTGATGTCAATAATAAATTATATTTATATATATTTTTAATAAAAAGAAAATATCAAAAAAATTAAAATAAATAAATATTTTAAAATATTTTTATATTAATGACTACGGTTTGTAACGTAGCTAAAAGTATTTATTTTTCAAAAATAATTATTGTTTTTTTCAAATAAAATTATAGGTAAAATATAGAGATATTGGTTGATCGAAATCGTAGCCAATATTTTATAATATTAATTACAATTAGTCAAACCGTAGCCAATAATTTTATTGATTACGAAATATACAAGTGTAGGCAATGTTTACAGAATATCTCCCACGTTTTAAAGTACTGTCGCCAATGTTAGGTTCAAGCGTAAGGAAAACTTTGACTACGCTTTTCAAACCGTAGCTAAGTATTGGCCACGGCTACGGTTGTTACGGGTGTCAAAGCGTAGCAAAAGCGTAGCCAATAATGTATTACCTACGGTTTGCACTATTTCACTACGTTTTGGGTAACGTAGCTAAAAACCATTTTTTTTGTAGTGATGGTAGCAAATAAGGACTTTGAAAGGGAACTGCGAAGAGTATGAGTACTCTGAAATGTTACCTCGTTTAGTAATTCTACTAGGAATAGAATTCACTAGTCTTGAGTCAATCCGTTGTGCAAAGACTCAAGGCACTAATGTTCTGAACATACAATGAGATAACAAAAGTAAGTGAGATGACAAAGCTTCGAATTACTTTGGAACGTTGAGATATAAAAGGATTAGCAAGTCAGACACCTTAGGATCATTCTATGAAAATGAACCTATAGAGTTGACTTCCTGTGAATCCTATCTCAAAGGGAAAACGTTCCCGGAACATTGTTTAGGTTAAACATGGAACGTTCCAAAATTATAGTGGATTTCGATCCATGCTGATGAGTGTAAGATGCTTAATGTAAGCACTAGATACAATCGTCAGTTTAATCATTATGAATGAATGTACTTGTTAAAGTACAAATTCGAAACTTATATAAAATTCTTAGAATTTCAAAAGGAGGTTAGGAACCGAAGTAGTCATAAGTTATAGGCAAATCGATATGATCGAGATAGCCAATATCTTATCAACTAATTCCCTAGTCATCTTAGAAATAATAGGATTATCTCTCAGTAAACTAATTCGAGAACACCTTAGTGTTTCCGAATGAGGGAATGAAACCTTATAGGAAATGGTCCATTCCATAGCAAACTTTACTGACTTATAATCATTCTAGGAATAAACTCCTAGAATATGCAGTTAGAGATTTTGAATTTTGCACCTTCCAAAATCAGTCCTTTAGATGCACTATGCAATGTGGCACACTAAATTCCCTAATTATTCTTGTCTAAGAATTTAGTGGAATCCTTTTAAGTAAAGAGGATAGTAGGAGATAGGCTTGAAATGAGTTCAAGTTTATACAAAAAATATTGGATATCATTTCTGCGATTCCCTTAGACAAAGGTTGTTTGTCTCAAGGAATGTATCTTTCTTAAGGAATCGTTCCTATAGAAGAAGAAAGATAAGCAAGCAGACCTCAAAGAAATTTGAGAATAAATATCCACGCCACATATGGAAGAAACGAGCCCATCTGATAAAACTTAGCCAAATTTTAGAGCATGTACACGTGTGAAACCCTTCTCTTAAGACGTGTTTAGAACGCGTTCGTAGATAGCCAAGAAATTACTTGAAGACGAGACACTGTCAGATTTGGAATCTGAGTAGTGTAAGCAAGCCTTGAAATCCAATATGGATTCCATATACTCGAACCAAGTTTTGACCTTGGTTGATCCACCTGATAGGATCAAGCTCGTGTAGCTTCGAGTGAATGAAAGCATTACAACCTTCTTGACGGTTGAAATGCAAAAGCCCATTTGGATTGTGTTTATCACATCCTCATATTTTGACTATGAGATATGATAAATGAATATGAGAACTATCTTGTTCAATATGAGATTGAAAGAGACTGAAATAAGGTATTTCTATAAATCTCATATTCAGTGGGAGTATGCATAAGGTATACAAATCCCTAAAGTCAATCTGTGGATTGATAAAGGCTTCTAGGAGTTAGACAATTCGATTCCATAGGATAGTCAAATCGTTTGGCACAGATGGAAGTCGAATAAGTCTTAAAAGTGTACATATGAAAGTTAGTGATGTAAGAGTCAATTTTTGGTTCTTTAGAAGACGACATCCTTTTCATTAGGAATGTCAAGGATAACGTGAAAGTTACCAATTCTTGTTTAAGAAACAATTTGACATGAAAGATCTTAGTGATTATCCTAAATTCTCGACATTCAGATCTATAGAAGATAGATCTAAGAGAATAAAAGGATTATCACAAAACGAGTACATAACCATAATACTAAAAGGAGTTTAGTAGGGACAATGGAACATCTCTTTTGAAGAGTATGTGTCCTAAGATAACTTTAAGAAAGTTAGAATGTCCAAAATCCCTTTAAGTAAAAGGGTGCATAATGTATGAAATGTTATGTACTAGACTTGACATGGCGCAACACTAAGCGTAGTGGGCCAAATCTAATATGACCTCAGAGAAGGTCATTAGATCTCTGTAAAGGATGTCCTCAGAGTACTTGAGAAGAAATGAGGATATGTATTAGTTACAGAGCCCAAAAGATCTTATCATTGAAATGATATTTTGATGTAATTGTTTCATCAAACATAGATGATTATGAAATCATTGAAAGGGTACAACTTCTACCAGAATAGTAATGCAATGTGTTGGAAAGGGGTTCCAAGGACGGACATTGCAAAACTCGACTATCGTAGTTGAGAACTTAGTCGTATTATATAACGCTAAGTTAAGTGTTTGGGTAAGAAACTCCATCTAACTGGTGAGATGAAGTTCCTAGCATGAAACAACTCCTTTATCATATTGTATGATAAAATGGATGGTTGCTCAAGTAAGAGAACCAAGACCTCACCAAGAGACTGAACACGTGATTACGAATCACTTTATAAGGAAAAGGTGTTTTCCTAAGAGATGTGTAAACAAGAGGGTCACATCCGCTGAGAATATAGCAGATCCACTTTGGAAACGCCCAAAGTCCATAGGCTCTCAAAGTGCATCTTGAGAAATGGGACTTAGAGTACCTAAATGGCTTTTACGGGCAAGTGGGAGATTGTTAGGAATAGTGCCCTAGAAAGCCGATTAGTCATAATCCGTTTTGGGACTTTCCTAGTACCACAGACAATCTTTGAATAATATACGATTGATTAATATCATAGGCAAACACTTCTTTATATGCTCTTGTTTGGTATGCGTTTACTTTAGCTGTGCATGTATGAGAACTCCCCTAATCCTGATGACTTTAGGACTCTACCATTTAGGTGAAATGGTTCATGAAACGAGCCCTATATCACATAAGTCATGATTAGTAAAATACTCCAAGCCGATGAGTCCTACAGACAGTGGGAGTGTGAGAAGATTCCTAAATGGGAAAGGAAGTTTCTATTTCAGGAAATGGAAACTTCCAGATTAGGAAATATGTCACGAGTCATTGATGTGATTAATTGATCCTTAGACTTCAGGTTCCTTGTCACTTTATAAGTTAACTCTTTAGTCGTAGGTATAAGCTTTAAAGGGTGTCGCCTTAGACAACTGATTCAAGGCTTATGCTGGGGCTGCACAAGTGATTCATGAAAGTGAATGAGAATCAAGAAAGGACCTACACTTGCATTTGCAAGGTGATCTCTTATTGTGTAAGTCATTCATATGCCATATGGAGTCCTTGGCCAAGGCAGTAGATCAAGACATCAAGAAAAGGGTTTCTTGGATTGAGATCAAATGGATATGAAATGCACTTAGCTTTAAGACCAGATTATTAGGGTTCTAATTATTCCCTTACCCTAGATCTTGGTTGAGAGATAGTGAGTAGGAGGATTGTATCTCACATGAATCAATGACTCAAAGGTTCTGTCGAATCCGAACATTCCAATTCAGCAAGGGGTTAAACACCTGTTGCTAGACTATGGTCATTTAATCTGTGGACTGATTAATTAATTAGTGAATTAATTAATTAGGGTCACTGCTAATTGAATTGAGAACCTAGAGGGTCACACACAACAACTTGGTTACATGAGTTGAGGCTTTAAAATGATTAAACGAGTTAATCGGGCCTAGAGGGTTCCACACGTGTGAAACCACACATGTGGGTCACGTGACTGGACACGTGTCATAGGGACACGTGTGCTACACATGTTTATTTGATTGAATATTAAATAATTAATTTATTAATTATTTAATAGACTTTGGTTTAATTTTGAATTAAAAAGAAAGTCTTATTTTGGAGAAAAAATAATCTAGTTAATTAATTATGAATTAATTAATTAGATAAAATAAGTTATTTATTTTAAATAAATAAAGTATAAAATTATCCAAAAATAGTTTGGATATTTTAGCTCTCTTGAAAGTTGATTTGAATTTGAATTCAAAGTCAAAGTCAAAATTACTTGATGATCAAGTAATAGGAGAGAGGGACCAAATCCTTGGTCCATAAGGACTAGGATTTTCGGTCCTCCCTTCCTATATATAGGGGAGCTCGAGCTCCCCTTAGAGCTAATCGAGAATTCTTTTGGTTCATGTGTTGAACACCATCCTTTCTCCAAGATAATTGAAACCCTAGGTTAAGCCTAAACACTAACTAGAGAACTAGCATCCTTACTAGTTAGATTGTAGCCAAGTTGGTGGACTATCTCTAGAGAGCTTCAAGTTAGAAGTTTTGATGATTCTATCTTTACCAAAAACTGGGGATCACGCAAAACGATCAGAAGGGATGATGAAACGATTCTGAACCCAACATGAAACGAGTGAAAAAATCGAACCAAAGAAGATGGCGAAAACCGTTCGTCCAAATCCTGAAGGATGAATTTTTTCACGAGGGTTTTGTGACTGGGAGTTTTCTACTTTCGCAAAACTGGTTTTCGAAGGGAGTTTCAATCATGCTTTTCTCGTTTCGTGTTTCTTTCTTTATGTTATATTGTTAAGAACTTCCCTAACATGATTTGAATCTAGGTTGGTGTGGATTGTTATCCCTACAATGGATTCTGAAGTAGAAAGAGACTTTCGAGGAACGGGTTGCCATTACCGCATGAAGCGCGTTTGAGGGCGGCTCAAAACGTGTCAAGAAAGCTACTACCCAAGTGAGTTTCTTGATCTCTACGAATTTGGATACACGATTGCGAGTCCCAGATCCTTTTGTTGGAAAATTTTTAAAATTCCGCTGCTTTCTGATTCCTGTTTTCCAACAGCATAATCATTCTACAACACCAAAATTACAAGAAATCAAATAAATCTTAGACATGCAAGAATTTCTTCAAATCTTCAAAATACTCAAAATGGTGAAATCAAGAGAATAGATGGAATCCAACCTAAACATGCTTCTAGGGTCCAAATAGCATACTTAGAACACGAATTCATCAAGAAAACATGGATTGAACTCATAAAAATTCAAACCTAGTTCATGCTTCTACCAAGAACTTCAAGCTCAAAGCATAACCCAAGCATTTACACAAAACCTTACCTTATGAGCTAAGAATCGAAGAGAATAACTTGGTCTTGAGTCTTGAATCTCTAGCTTCAATCTCCTCTCTTTGTCTCTTGAAAATGGCTTGAAGGTTTTTGGGTGTTCTTGAGAGAAGATGAATAGACTTGAGAGAGTTTGTGTGTTTCAATCTTGGAATACAACGTAATATGAGTTTGAAGGGCTAAAATCTTATTTAGTTATTTGGGTCAGCCATTAGGGCCACGAAGCGGGTCATATGGGTCGGATTTAAGGTGAAATTGGCTCTCAAATTGGGTTAATTTCGAAATTGGGTCGCAGGTCATCAATCAAAGGTTTAAAAGGTTGACTTTTCGTAAAATGGCCATAACTTCTTCGTCCGAACTCCAAATCGAGCGATTAAAAAACCCACGAACCCGTAATCGAATTATCTACTCAATTCCATTAAGTCCTACCCAATTTCAGGCTTGGAAAATAAATTTACCATTTAGTCCCTAACTTATACTTTAATGTCCATATAAGCACATTGTTTCGTTTAATCATAAACCATGCTATAAAACTCAATAAGCATAACACAAGCATGTAATTATCATACCAACTAACCACATTTAGCATCAAATCATATATTTCACGTAAGTACGAATATGACAATCGAGTTAAGGCATAATTTCACATAACTCATGCTTGAAAGATAAATCGTTCACTATCGTAATCAAAACTTACCTTGTTCGAGAAACGGGGCGTCACAACCTCCCCTCCTTAGAGAAATCTGGTCCCCAGATTTAGCGTCGGAAAACAACTCAGGATGAAATCTTCGCATCTTCTCTTCCGTCTCCCATGTTGCTTCTTCGGACTTAAGGTCTTTCCAAAGTACCTTAACCAACGGTATTTGTCAATTCCTCAACTCTTGTACCTTTCTATCCAAGATTTTTACCGATTGTTGCTTAAATGTCAAGTCCGGATCCAATTGTACCTCTTCAGTCGGTAAAGTTTCCATCTCATCCCGAAAATACTTCCTGAATTGCGATACATGAAACACATTATGAATTCCCATGAGATTCGGAGGCAAATCCAAGCGATACGCAACTTCCCCAATACGTTCTACAATCTCAAACGAACCAATGAATCTCGGATTCTACTTACCACCCTTTCCAATTGGTGAGAAACCCTTCCTAGGTGTTGCCTTAAAAAATACCCGATCACTCCAAATTGCAAACCTTTCCTTCTCCGATCGGCATAACTCTTTTGCCGTTCTTGTGCTTCTTTCATATGTTGCTTAATCTTTTCAACTTTCTCAATTGCTCCCTTAATTAAATCGGGCTCGGTTCCTCTCTCCAAACCGTCTTCCTCGGTCCATTTCCATTCCTCAAGATCCCAATAAAGAGGTGATCTACACTTGCGACCATACAACGCCTCATACAGTGCCATCTTGATCGAAGATTGGTAGTTATTATTGTAGGCGAATTCAATCAAAGTCAATTGCTTATCCCACTCATTCGAAAAATCCATTAGACAAGCCCTTAATAAATCCTCAAGAAACTTAATTACCCGTTGGGATTGTCCATCGGTTTGCGGATGAAAAGCGGTACTAAACTTCAACTTCGTACCCCACAATCTATTGAGAACCTTCCACAACTTCGAAGTGAAACGAGGATCTCTATCCGAAATGATACTAGCGGGTATCCCATGTAACCTTACAACTCCGCTAATTTCTCCACTTTATCGGTTGATCGAATCGGTAGAAAGTGTGCAGATTTTGTGAGGCGATCTACGACAACCCAAATTCCATCAAATCCCTTCCGAACTCTCGGAAGCCCGTTCACGAAATCCATGGTGACTTGTTCCCATTTCCATTCGAGTATAGGTATCGGTTGTAATTTTCCCGACGGTAGTTGATGTTCGGCCTTAACTTGTTGACAATCCCGACATCTCTTAACAAAATTAGCCACGTCCCGTTTCATTCCATGCCACCAAAAGTACTTCTTAAGAGCCCGGTACATCTTGTTGCCACCCGGATACATCGTATAAACGGTCCTATGTGCTTCTTCAAGCACTAATCTTTGCAATACATCCGGTATACATACTCGGCCCTTGTACCTAAAGATCCCCAAATCATCAAATCCAAACTTGGACTTCGGATTAGCTCTTGGTCGAACCACTTGTCTTTGAATCCACTCATCCGTTGCTTGAGTATCTAGGATTCGTTGCCTCAAATCCGGTCTTATAGTGATGTTAGCCAACCTCGATTGTGAAACAAGGATCTCGGCTTCACTCTTACCGGAATCAACCTCAAGATTAGCAATCTTTGCTTTCCGACTCAAGGCATCCGCTACTACATTCACCTTTCCCAGATGATATTGTATAACACAATCGTAGTCTTCCAAGAATTCCATCCACCGACGTTGTCTTATGTTCAATTCCTTCTGTGTGAACAAGTAACAAAGACTCTTTTGATCGGTGAACACTTCAAACTTAATCCCATAAAGATAGTGTCGCCATTTTGCTAAGGCAAATATCACCGCGGCCAACTCAAGATCATGTGTTGGGTAATTCTGCTCGTGCTCCTTTAATTTCCTCGAAGCATAAGCAATCACCCGACCATTTTGCATAAGCACACACCCCAATCCTTCCTTGGAGGCATCGGTGTAAAGTAAAAATCCATCCGGATCTTCCGGTAGTGTCAACACCGGAGCCGTTGTCAACTTCTCCTTAAGCATACGGAAGCTCTCTTCACAAGCTTCATCCCATACAAACTTTGTTTCCTTCTTTGTCAAACGAGTGAGAGGTGCTGTGATCTTAGAGAAACCCTGCACAAATCGGCGGTAATAACTTACTAAGCCGAGAAAACTCCTTACTTTCGACACATTCTTCGGTTGCTCCCAAAAAGAAACGGTTTCTATCTTAGAAGGATCCACTGAAATTCCATCACCGGAAATAATATGTCCCAAGAATGATACCCTATCCATCCAAAAGTCACACTTGCTATACTTAGCATACAACTTTTGCTCATCAAGCTTCTCAAGAACCAAGCAAAGGTGCGAAGCATGATCCTCAACTGACTTAGAGAAAACCAAGATGTCGTCAATAAATATAACCCCGAACCTATCCAAGAACTCCTTCAAAACTCGATGCATCAAATCCATAAATGCGGCGGGTGCGTTAGTAAGTCCGAAGGGAATCACAACGAACTCACAGTGTCCGTATCTCGTGTTAAAGCCCGTCTTCGGTATATCCGACTCCTTAATCCTTAACTGATAGTATCCTTGTCGGAGATCGAGCTTCGAATATACTCTTGAACCTTGCAACAAATCGAACAACTCTTCGATGTGCGGGAGGGGATATTTGTTCTTCACCGTCATCCTATTCAACTCCCGATAGTCTATGCACATGCGGAGTGTCCCATCCTTCTTCTTCACGAAGAACACCGGAGCACTTAGATCATAAAATGCCATATTAGATCATACCGGTTCATAAGTCACACATTTCACGTTAAACAAATTCATAAATTTCATGCAACACTCATAACACGTCATATAACACGTTAGCAATGCATATACTTCAATAAAATAGCAAGGGAATTACATGCAAGGCAAACAAACAAGGTACTCAAATATACATGCACTTTAAAGAGCAATTAGAGCATATTAAGGCATATATTGCATGTAAGATCACCAAATTCACATCAAATAAATTAATAAAATTGATTGAAGACATTTGACATATAATATAACACGTTGATATAACATCTAAGTCATAAACAACTAAAAAGAAGGCATTAAGGAGCATGAACGAAGCACAAAAGTAATGCACGCGAGGTCGAATTATTTAAGGTCATAACCTATATAAACTTAATAAAACAATTTCACAAATTAAAACCATAATATATATAGCATACATTATATTACATATATAGCACATAATATAATATATATATATATTCATACATATATTCACGTACACACATGCATATAATATAATATATAGTTATATGTACATAAATATATCATATAAACACACATACAAACTTCACACTAACACAATACACACGGACAAACACAAGGAACGGGGGTTAACACTCCCAAGAGGAAGGGGAGTGACCACCGTTAACAGCAACAGCAGCTCAGCCTGAGGGAGTAACACTTCCGCCACAATGAGGTAACGAGCGTTACCTCGCCCTGCAACTCCAAACCGAGAGCAGCCACCTCTGTTCTCCTTCCCATGGATAAGCAGTAGCAACAGGGGCCTTCTCCAAGACGCAAGACAGCAACAAACAATAACAAGGAAAGCAAGGAAATACGCAGCAGCACAACAACAATCCATACGTAGCAATTAAGGATGAAAAAGGTGAAAGAAACTTCATTTTCTCAAAGCTTTCATGGAGGTTCAGCTATGGAGATCAAATTTATGCAAATTCCACGAGATTCATGCATATAAATGAAGCAAACAAGTCAGATAGATCATATATCACTCATCAATTCAAGTAACAAAGCAAGCTAATCATAACATACCAAACATAACATAACAAAATAAACATATCAAACAAACCGCCTTTCTCCGGTGATGGAAGGGTTGCGCGACCCTAACCATCCATTTTAAGTGGGGGGAGCGCAAGCTACTCCAAACCCTCAGGATCTCCATTACTCACCAAACCTCCTTGTGAGATCAGGGGTAATCCGAACTAACTGTGGAGATGTGCATAGGGGTCATAACCGGCGACCCCATGGTCATCCCGGGTCTCCCTTACCCACTACTCCGGGGCCCATTAACCAATACAAAAGCAAAACATTACCTACCATTACATAACCAACTTAACCCGCTACTGAATATAACAAACCTAACGATCTTACCTTGCAACAACTATGCTATACATACCTCCCCGTGCTAACTCCTTAGCATATCCATAACTCGTAGCTCCCGGCTCATAAGAGGCGCACGATTTGAAGCATAGTTAAATGTTGCGACACCGAACAACTAAATAACAAATTAGACCAAGCGTACAAAGGCTCGTACATAGATTACATACTTGCAAAAGCTTAACATATTCTTAAACATACATATCTCGTACATATTTACTTATACTTAAGGTTATAGTTCGCATACGAAGAAAACGAGCACATTTTATAGGGTTTAACTATAACCTAATGTAACGCCCCAGTTTTTCAGTCGTATAGCATGACGTATGTGTTTATCAATTTGCGCGAATTAATTGTTTATAAGTGTTTTATATATTTTAATTCTATATATTTAATTTTAAATACTTAAATGTTAAAGTGTGTTAATTAATCATATCCTAAGTTAATTAATATTAATTATATGCGAATTAATGACTTTTAATCTTAATGTTATTAATACTATATATATATATATATTATATTTAATTCGTGCATTTGAATTTAGAATATAGGTAATTAGCGCATTTTGTTTTAATGAATATGAACTCATGCATTTTAATTTGAACTATATTAATTTCGCGCACTTTGACTTTCAATTAAATTAATTTGTACACTTTGATGTAATGTATAATTAATTCATGCAATTTGATTAATATTTAAATATGAATTTGAATTTTTGTTATATCTTATGAAATTCTTTGAATTTATTTATGCATTGCTCATGAGTTTTATAAACGCGTTTCGTTTTTATATGATTTGATATCGAAATTTCGTGAAAATTTAATATGTTGGAAATATACGTGTTATGAATATGAATATATGTTCATTTCATGTTTTCAAGTTAATTTGCATGAGTTTCGAATTTATTTTGTTCTTGGAATCCAAATCGGGGGCTAATGAACAATTAGCGCACCCTTGGTTCCGTATGTGATATCTTGAGCTAGGAAACTCGGATTCCAGTTTCGTCAACTTCCCTGAACTTGTAACAAAAATTCTAGTTTAATGAACTTAGTCTCATATTTTTCTAAGACCATTTGAACCTCCGAAATTCAACCGAAAACCGAAACGGATACGAAACTGCCACACTTTACTAAAAAGGCCATAACTCCCTCAAACCTTGACCAAATTAACCATGATTGGAGGCTATGGAACCCTAGTTAAGCCCACTATCACTCCATCCCTTCTCCTAACCGAACCATACTCAGCAAACAAGAGAAAAATCAGTCCAAAACCCCTGTTCCAATTCCATTCCCGTAACCTTGCCAAAACTTGGAGATTCAAGGCTCAAATCTCTTCCATCTTCCATCCAACCCACAAGGTGAGTTTAGGGTTGTGATATACATTCAATATGTGTCATTTTGAGCTATGCATCCCTAATTTTGAGCTCATATTCATGGAGTTTGAAGGAGGTGATTGAATAGTTAGGTTATAACTTCAATTTTGAATTCATCGTTTAAACTTGGTTTTCTTGATAATTTATGCATGATCTCTGACCACTTCAGCTTCCATTATGTATATCTCAACTTGGATTTGATGTATGTTAAGTGTATGAGAACCCACCAATGTTGAACTTCATGAAACTTGAAGATTTATGCAAGAACATGACTGTTCTTCTTTGGCCTGCTGCTGCGTATGATTTTGGGCTGAAATAGGGATCTTTGGTGTTGTTTCCTTTGTAATTTTTCCATGGTTGTTGAGTATACATGTTTCCCTATGTGTTGCCCTGTTTTTCATTCATTTTCAGCCATATATATATTGATTTAAAGCTTGTTTTGAGCTGCTATCATTGAGGCGTTGCTGCTGTGTGTTATTTGCTACCTTGAATGCCTGCTTTGTTGTTGTTGTTTTGTTGTTACGTTGTTGTCTACTGCTGCTGTGTGTAAAGGAAGGAGAAACAGGGGATTGCTTCGTTTGGGACTGATGCATCGCGACTGGAATGGATCTCCCCGGGCGGGGAGATTTTGGCCGTAAAAAGGCCCGGCCTGGTAGCCTTTGTGTAGAAACTTTCTGCACGAAGCCCCCCGGGCGAGGACTTTTGCTGTACAAAATCTCCCCGGGCGGGGAGATTGATTTTGGAGCTACTGTGTTGCTGCTGCCTTCTTTCCTTCTTTGCACGTTATGCATGTAATGTGTGCATGTGAATGTTTTGAATGCATGCATATAATTAAAAATTGAATGTTTTCATGCATGTTATTATGGGTGCATGTATATTTACATAGATATATATATATATATATATCTTTGCATGCATGCATGAGTATTAATTTAATTTGTTTTGTTTTGGTATATGCATGCATGTTGTGCGTAGAATATATATATGCATGTTTAATTATATATATTTAAGGGTTGTTCATTCATTTAATTTTAGAATTTAATTGTTATCTATTTCGTGTTATTTAATTTCCGAACATGATTTGAATGTCTCTATTTACCTATTTTCTAATTGTAAACATGTTATACTGTGTGTTATGATTGTTATTTGAAATTCTTGGATCGATTGGATATAAATGTGAAAATTATGAACTTGAATGGATTTAAACATTTCTTGAAATGAATGGAATAAATGTTTATATGTCTTTAAGATATTAATCGTACACATGATTGTTTTCATGGCAAGAATTGTATTCCTTGTGCATCTCATATCTTGATCAACTAGGCACTCGGTAACTCGTATCCTTGTATCGCCATGTTCCAGGTGAGGGTGTTTTCGTTTTAGTTACATATTAACCCCTACAACCTTATGAGATAAGTTTGGCCAAAAACCTAATGTATATCTACATATGGTTTTCAAATGAGGTTATCGAGTAAACTTTTTTACAAGGAGTATGATAAATGTTGTGTTTCTTATGAATCAAATGTTTTGGCGAGATTATTTTATGTTCACGGGCCTAGGAATTTAGTACATGCGGCTATCCTGGGAGGCAAGGGCCGACGGTGATCCCATATGCTAATTCCATTTATGTTTACGATGGAACGAACCTTGTTAGGAGTTTTGACGAGGAAACGCTAGTCGGGCTTTTGGGGCCTCATGAACCCCTCTAGCCATTATGTATGAGGTGGTCGGGTCTTGCAAACCCCGTCCACCACCCGGAGGAAGAAGGTTGGAATTCTGTTATGATTATGATTATGTTATGATTGTTATGCACCGTGCGGGAAGGCCGGGATATGGATTGCCCAAACGACTATGTCTTATGTTATGTCATATGACTTGTGTGTATTATAATATATTGCATGATCACGTATTCAATGTATTAATGATATTTGTCGTACACAGTCGGAGTTTGGTTGCAGATAATACACGCTCACTCGCCGAGCCTTAATGTTTTTGTATGACTTATGAACTTAATGAATTTAATATGATTAGTCGTAAAGTCCGAGCATTGCTTAGTTATTCTCTTGCCCTCTTGGGAACTAACTTTAAATAAAACTTTGCTCGGGATTTATGACTTGCATGTGTATGTTTTTATATATATGTATTGCTCCTGCTCACTCAGTCTTCTAGTGACTGACCCTCTCCCTCCCCAACGTTTTAGTGCGCAGGTTTGGCATTGGAGTTTCGAGATAGGCGGAGCTGTGTTGAGTCTTTGAGTCGGTCAAGTTAAGTCAGAAGAGTCTTTTCACTCGCTTATGTATTTAAATTGTGTATGATTCGACTTTGTAAGATTATGAATTTGAATCTTTATGTATTTGTTATTGAATTGCCCTTGTCGGGCTTTGTTATGAGTTAAAAAGAGGCCTGAGGAGCCCAAGTCTGCTTGTGGTTCGTGTGTTTATTTTCTGCAGGCCGTGGCCAATGCATGTGTTTGGATTTTAGTTTTCCGATACATTATGTTTTGTTGGTTGGTTATATTTGCAGGGTCTCAGTCCCGCCTAGCTTAGGAGGGTTGTTTTGTTTATCTCCCGTTCTATGGTTTGATACGGGTGCGGACTTCACATTTTGTTTCTCACATTGACCCATAGTGTGGGGGATGTGGTACCTCACGTGCGGGGTGCTACACCTAACCTCACCATACACAAAAGAAACCAAGAACGAGACAAATGATCTACGCCGGAATCAACACGGCCAACGAGACACCACCCCGGGTGCACCTGGACAAACTGGAGACAAAATGCAAGACTTAGACTCAAGAATGAACCACATAGACGCACGGCTTATACATAAGCACTTAAAAGATGCAAAAACATAAGCAAAGCTCATATTCAAATTAATGTCATGCAAGAGAATTCATAACACACTCAACATACTCATTAATATCATATAGCATGTTAAGAATAAGTTCATGTATACAAACAATGCATAAAACAACAATTCATCACCTAACAAGGCATACATGCGTTTCATACAGATAATTCACATTACTCAAGCAACATAAAATGCGTATAAGAATAGGAGCATACACATAAACATGATAAAAAAAGTTAGGAATAAGTTCAGAGGTGGGAAGATACGAGAAAAACGGAATAAGAACACAAAAAGGGGTTCCGAACGAAATCGGGCCAAAGCTGATAGTTTTGTCGAAACGGATAAGCTGTATGAAAACAGGAATATCTTGAGTTTTAGAAATGCGCATTGAGTTTTGCTTGTTGGAAATGAAACTAGACATAAAGATCTTTCCTATGATATATGGCACGATGAGTGGTTCAAAGGGATCCGAAAATGGCGGAGGTTTGAAGTTGATTGAATGCAGAATTTCGGCGGAGTGGCGACACCAAATTAAAACGATTGTAACTCATAATCTAGAATGAATTTTGGGGTGATCTCAAAAATCTGCTCAATCGGAGGTCATATGAGGGGGTACCCGGCCGGGTAAAATATAAGGAAAAATCTACCCGGCTGGGGAAAAAGAGTGCAGAAACCCTCCTGTATTAAAGTACCCGCCTGGGTACTTTTTAGTACAAAAACTACCCGCCCGGGTAGTCCTTCTGGGCATGAAAATGAAGCAGAAACAAGGGCTATACGAATGGGGAACCAAAAATTACAAAATCCACCTCCAAACTCAACCAAATGCAATGAAAATCAAGGCACAAGCTCTTATAAACATGCTCTAACACATAGCTTAAATTCAAGGTATGAAACAAACAAGAAACCAAGTTGCCATTTTCATCTTCTTCAAGCTCCATTAATGAAGTTATATGCAATTCTCACCCAACAACCAAAATTCCATCAAATAAACACCAAATGAGCTCAAGGAAACATTATATCTTAGTCTTAGATCAAGTAGTTCAAGAATGAAAGCATGGATCAAATTTTTCATATAAAAGTCACTATTCATCATCTCTTCCAAGTCCAAGAATTCAAGCCAAGAAAATGGAATTTAATCGGATAGAAATGAAGCACTCGAAGAGGGGAATTCACCTCTTACCTTAGATTGTTGATCAAGCGAGAACTGAAAACGGAATCTTGAGCTAAAGGTCTAGGAGTGGGAAAACCCTTCTTTCTTCTCTTCTTGTTTCCAACGTGAGAAATGGGAGAGGGATGGCTGATAATATATCTCTTTTAGAGCCAAAATGGGTAGGGTCAAGTGGAAACGGGTCGGGTAAAAAAGATCCGGTCCAAACGGATTGGATTTTAAAACGGTATGGTAATCAAACGGCTTTAGAAAAACAAAAGGGCTAATTCACCGAATCCAAATCATCGAAACGAACTCAATGATAAGGTCGACATTCGAATTCGAATTCCCGAGCTCAAGTTAGCCACGAGGCTCAAACACCCTAATTAGAATTAGCTCCCTAATTTGCAAATATTGGAAGATTGAGTCCAAGTATATTTTATTAAATTCTAATGTGCGCATAACTAAAATAAATTGGAAATTGACACGTAAGGCATGAGAATTACATAATTACTGAATTAAACTCTCGCAAGACATCGTACCTGGATTGCTGAGAAGACGGGGTGTTACAAACTCCCCCCTTAAGAGAACCTGGTCCCCAGGTTTGCCTGCTCGAGTTTCAAGCTCGAACAACTTTACGTATTCACCCAAGCTCGAGGTTCATGACGTCCCAACGAGGGTTAGCTCGAGAAAGGTCTTCATGCACAAGGGGTTTGAATCTCCAAATCGATCCGATCATTTTAATTGCTCGATTGACTTGCATGATAAAAAGAGTCTAAAATAGATTCAACTCTCACCGTTTGAGTTCATTTGAGTCAACTCTCGAGCTCGGTATTCTCTGGAAGGGCGAAGCTACAAACTCACGCCACTTTCATCACCAATATCAAACCGAATCTCCTCCTTGACCACGATCTAAGGTCCGAAGTGTCTAACATCCGGACCCCCTTCTTACACCTCCAAAATCTTCAAGAGGTTATTGGTCTCGTTGCAAAACTCGACCCTCATCTCACCGAAGCAACACTCTCGAACACTCAAAACATAAAATAAAACTAAAGATGCATGATGCACATGATATGCGTGTTCAAGGTACCTTTTACCGATGTGGGGAATCTCATTTGGTAGTGATTGATTGTAACGCCCCCCTCCCCCCCCCCCCGATGAGGGCATCCACGCCTGTCCCGCGCTACGGACCTAGCTTGTACATAGAATTGTTATCCATTTACCCGCCGGTACCGAAGCCAGCTGTGACAAACGGACATCCTAGCTAGGCGGTGCTAGACTCACAAAGCGAGTATCAAACACAAGTAATGCGGAAGATTAAATCAAATTGCAATCACAAACATAAGATTAATATCTAACAAGTAGTGACCATCACGGTCCAGCACGAAATGCTCAAAATACGGGAATGTAAATCCATCCTAATGACCAACACGGTCCAAACTAACATAATAACATCACACAGAATAAAAACCATAAGTCTCAGAGCATAACATAAGTCATAAAGTAAAGTACGCTACAAGCGTAAACAAGTACAAACTAGACTCAAGACAAGACTCTCAAAAGACCCCGCCTTGCTTGACTCCAAACCGCGACCTGCGGACATGAAAGGTAATGGAGATCAGTTCAAAAGGAACCGGTAAGGAGAAGTGAAATACGGTAATATATATAAGGTTAAATGCATGCTAAACCAAAGGTTGTTCATGATCCAAATGAGTTTTTCAAAGCAATGCAAATTTTCCAGTAATACGGATCATAAACTTCAACCAAACTTCCGAATCCGAACCAAATCAAAACCAATCCACCCAAACTCCATGATGCCGAGGGTGTCCAGCCCCCGAACATCTGTCCAAAACATTGGGAAGCGAGTCAATGAAACTCCACATTCCACCCTCGAGTATACCTCAGCCCCAACACTCCGTCGGAACCGAAAATATCTCTTCCAAGTTGGGAACTTCGTAAGAGGTAACCGTCGGCCCTTGCCTTCCCGGTATCCCTACTTACTCCATCCTCGAGCTCTCAAATCCAAAGCCAACCATGCAAGCGTCCCTGCAAGGTACCAAATCTCCATTCCACTTTCATAGCATGGGCCAAAACATCTCGCTACACACGCGTATACATATTATCCAATAAAGTCTCAAATGCATTTTGGGTATCTATCCTATATACCAAAACTCATACTTTACTTGTAAACCGCTTATCTTAAGCAAATATCAAAACTACGAGCAAAGATCACAAACTTGGCTTATAAGGCCTATATATACATTTTGAAAACAAAAGTTAAAACCATCAAACATGAGAGGCTTTACGTGTCCACAGTTTTGAAAACATTTTACATATTAGCTCCTCACCTTCACCAAGAACTTCCAAGGCCAACCACGAGCAACGGAACTACTCGTCCGGAGGCTCAACACCTAACAAGACAAACGTACCAACAAAGGTGAGACTCGACCCAAACTAAGTAAACGACGCACAGCTTAAGTAACAAGTCACTTATGAGAGTTATGAATGCTTATGGAGTCATATCATGCACCTAATGAAATGTGAGGATCAATCATGAGCATGTATAGCATTTCAAGGTCACACATCACGTAGGAAGTCATACAAGTTCAAGTAAATGCATAACTTAGCAAAATGTGACAACTTAAACTTGATCATGGCATAAAAATCATAACTAGTGATATGCAAGAAGTTCCACCAAATATAATACGGCCACAACTCATTAAAGGAATCATAGAAACAAGAAAAGGACATACAAGAGTCAAAACAAGTGAAACGAGTCAAGAAAACAAGCCCAGGGACAATCCACGATCGTGGATTTTTCTTCACAAAAAAATCCACCCTCGCGGATTTGGTGCAGAAGCTACTGTCTGAAATCCACCCGCATGGATTTTTACACAGCAAAAATCCACCCCGGTGGATTCTGCCCAAAACTTAAAAAAAACGTGACAGCAACTTCGAACTCGATGTGAATGAGTTCAAAACACCCCAAAACCTAAAATTAAGATTCCAAAACCACAATTAAGCATCATAAATCATCAATTTACATAATAAAGCACTTAGGAACATCTAACATCAAGAAAGCTAGCAATTCATACAAGAACTTCATCTTCTACAAGTTTCATGAAAGCTTCAAGCATAACAATGGTGAAATCAACAATCATGCAAGAAATTGTAGGAAATCTATCACATTCTCCATAAAAACACATAAGGAACAGGAATCCATCATCATATCAAACTAAAACATGCTAGAACAAAGACATGCAAGAATTCTTCAAAAAGCTTCAAAGGTCATCAATGGTGGATTTCACATAAGAGCGTAAAAGCAAGAAATTCATGTACTAAAGTGTTCCCAACTTCAATATAAACACATTTCCAACAAGAAATCCAGATTCAATCCAACACACAAGAACCCTAGTTCAAAAAGTTTCAAGAACATAAACCTAACAAAGAGCATATAAACCTTACCTCAAGAACTGAAAATCGAAGGGAATAACTCGTCTTTTAATCTCGAATTCCCAGCTTCAATCTCTACTCTTGTCTCTTGAAAATGGCTGGGGGTGTTCTTGGGTGTTCTTGAGAGAAGATGAATAGACTTGAGAGAGTTTGTGTGTTTCAATCTTGGAATACAACGTAATATGAGTTTAAAGGGCTAAAATCTGATTTATTTATTTGGGCCAGCCATTAGGGTCACGAAGCGGGTCATATGGGTCGGATTTAAGGTGAAATTGGGTCTCAAATTGGGTTAATTTTGAAATTGGGTCGCAGGTCATCAATCAAAGGTTTAAAAGGTTGACTTTTCGTTAAATGGCCATAACTTCTTTGTCCGAACTCCAAATCGAGCGATTCAAAAACCCATGAACTCGTAATCGAATTATCTACTCAATTCCATTAAGTCCTACCCAATTTCAAGCTTGGAAAATAAATTTACCATTTAGTCCCTAACTTATACTTTAATGTCCATATAAGCACATTGTTTCTTTTAATCATAAAGCACTCTATAAAACTCAATAAGCTTAACTTGAGCATGTAATTATCATACCAACTAACCACATATAGCAGCAAATCATATATTTCACATAAGCACGAATATGAAAATCGAATTAAGGTATAATTTCACATAACTCATGCTTGAAAGATAAATCGTTCACTCTCATAACCAAAACTTACCTTGTTCGAGAAACAGGGCGTCACATTGATCAATGCTCGAAACGTTGTTGATGTTCTTCATCCTCGTTGTTATTCTTGAATTACCAATGTGGACCGATATCGTAGTAACCATCCCGCGTTCCATTCCTTCTTTAGCTTTTGATCTTCAAATATTACCCCCGTCATGTCTCGAAGATCCCAAGGCATTTTGTGTGGCAAGTCTCATCCTGGTCTTAATCTCACAATTGTTGCATTACTCTTGGAAACTTTCCTAACCCAACCTTCAATTCTTAAGTGTTCTCTTCATCTTCTTTTCGGGTTCCAAGAATTGAATCCTTCGGCTTTGATTTATCACCAATTGGCCTTATAGCCCGAATTCTTTCACTCGAATACATACTTATTTGTAGAAATCCCAACGAAGAGGTATTGACTTGTAATCATAATTCCTCTTCGTTATGGTGCTCCCCAAAGTACGATGTCAGTTCTCATATTTAGCACCACTCTTCTCTAGGAATATAGATAGATGCGTCCGAAGACCTTTTTGTGACTCACATTGAACTCCTTCTCTAGCCTAAAGACATCTCCTTGGGTCGTTCATATTGTTAGGTAATCCAAAGTTCCCAACTCCTACTCTGATACGTTCCATAGTGTTTTTCTATCCGAGCACCCTTTTTCATTATCGAATCTGCTTCTTGCCATCTCGTTCTTAATTCACGACTTCATTACAGAATTTTATCTTGATTCTTTAAAGTCCCTAAAGAGCTCGACTAGAGCCCTCTATCAATTCCCTTTGACGTTTCAATTCCATTTGTAGACTTCCCAAAACAATTTTCTTCAACACCATCTTGGTGTCACCCTACACTTTTCAACCCGATTTCCAAAAAGGGTCCTCAAATTCGGGCCTTACTCTGACCAAATCTTTCAACTTCATAGCATTCAAAACTTTGAGGTCCAAAGAAGCGACATCCTATCAAGCAAACACTGAACATGCATGTTGGGTTATCATGCCGATGCTATGCATCACATAATTTCCACTCAAGGGCACAAGAAAGTTAGAAGTAGTAATTATAGCATGATAGATAAATAAATATAGGAAATTTAAAGATGTCATGAACGTGAGTGCCATGAATGCAAATACCTCCATCCTCGGATTCATTTGGGTTCTCGATCTGAAGCCTTTGCTCACGCACCCTTTGTTTTCTAGCTCTCGATTGCTCACAGTCAGAAAGCATATGCTCTGTTAACCCGCACGCGTAACATCTCTTCAACCTATCCCGACACGCCTCATATGTATGGTACTCTCCTCCACAATAGGCACATGATCAGGACTCTTTCTTTGATCTTGGATAATCTCTAGTCTTATGCTTCTTTCCAAGAATCTTTTTAGCTCGAGTACAACGTTGATGGGATCTTTCTTCCATCTGTAGATTTGAACAAAATCCCAATTCAACTTCCGATCCCGAATTCTCTTCTTCTTTA
This sequence comes from Lantana camara, assembly GCA_037501455.1. Taxonomy (NCBI): domain Eukaryota; kingdom Viridiplantae; phylum Streptophyta; class Magnoliopsida; order Lamiales; family Verbenaceae; genus Lantana; species Lantana camara. The sequence continues at coordinate 42,823,045 of CM074862.1, read as the reverse complement.
CCTTTAGTTAATCTCCGATTCTCGACCCTTAAAGCTCTTGTTGTAGCTTTATCCCATGTGTTCGTATCCTCCGTAATTAAGGCCTCTTTAAACTCATCACGAAGGCCTTCCATGAAGTGCCAAGTCTTCACCTCATCGTTGCTCATAATATATGGCACGTAAGTGCCTAACCTCTCGAATTCGTTGATGTACTCCATGACCGTTTTGCCTCCTTGCTTTAGGGTACGAAACTCTACAAACCTTCGATTTCATAAAATGGCCAGTGTATACCTCCTTCTAAACTCCTGAACGAAGGTATCCCATGTCAATCCTTCGTTCGTTGCTTCAACTTGTGGGGCAACTCTTTTCCACCATTGTCTTACCTGTCCCTGTAGAAGTAATATGGCAAGACGAGCCCTGTTTTGAGAGTTTCACGACCATACTTCGAATATACTCTCTAATTCAGAGATTCATTCTTCAGCCCGGATATCATCGCCTTCTCTAAACTGGGGAGGATTAAAGGTCCTGAAGTCCCAATATAAGGTTGCCATCGGATTTATAGGTCGCATCTCGGCGTGAATTTTCCCTTGATTGTAATGATGTCGATGTGATGGTTGACCAAAATCTTATCGACATGGTGGTATCCTGGAAATCCCACAGCTACAATATAAATATATGCATGGCGGTTAGTATGTGAGGATGGCAGATAATTAAATCAAGAAAAATTAGATAAATGCAATGCATCATGAAAAATAAAATCAACAAAGTGTTAAGAATTCAAACGTATATCGTAACAAATCATGATGCAAATGCAAGCACATAGCCACATTGTCCAATACCGTTCGACTTAGACCGACAAAACAAGACTCTGAGCCGGGTTTTACAACCCAGAGCTCTGATACCACTTTAAGATGTAGCGCCCGGAACGATGGGTCACCACATCCCCCGCACCTAAGCCCAATCCACATACGAGATGGACACCCATACATGAACCAAGCAGAGGCGAACGTGATGTGAATCATGATGAACCGCGGCCATATCTTGTCCCAAATGAAGAGCTGGACCGATCCACAACTCAAGAAGATAGCATACAAAAGGAACAAAGTTATGGTGGTCCAATTACAAGAGCTCGGGCCAAAATTATCCAAGAGGAAGTTAGAAATCTCTTAAACCAATTTGCTCAAACTGGACTCCAACCTTCAAGATGGGCTGCTGAACCAAATTCAGAATACTTCAACGTTTTTATGTCCAATTCCTAAAGTCCAAAGTGTGGAAATGATGTAATTCGGCCCTAAGCCTATTATAATATTATTTGGGCCTTTATTTTATAATTATTTAGCTGCATAGTAGTTTATTTAAGCCCACTTTTGTAAGCCTTCATGGCAAGTGGCGGGAATAGCTTGTGTCCTTTAGTATTCTAGTGTCTCATAGGTTTCCATGCATGCATCTTTATATTCAGCATTGTAACTTGTTTTTCTTTCAATCAAGAAGTAAAAAATTATTGAATTTTCATTCAAGTGAGATTTCCTCTCAAGTTCTTTGCTGAACGACATTAGGGTTTCAAACCCCTTTCCCGGATAACGTTATTTCTCGACTCCTTATAGTCGACGGGGTGCGTTACTTACATTCTGATAGTGTTGGTTCTTTGCTCAATATAGCAAACGGGTCACACTCCTCTTATTTTCAACCTTGAATTGGACGATCAGATTCAAGAACTCCAAGTATTGATATAGGGTTTCACGGCAAGTACGTGGAGTTCGTATCATTTGGTATCTAGAGCTTAGGTTTTCCATCCAAGGTTACGTATCCATATTTTTTATCTTTTGTATAATTTCTTTTCATTATCGTTATATTGCTGCAAAAAAAATCGAAAAAGGTAAAAAAAAAAAAAGAAAAAAAAAGAGAGCAGCATTGTTTCAGTCATTTTCTTTGTAATCTCAAATCATAATTCATGTGGATTTGTTTGTTTGTATCTTTTTAGTTGTAACAGTTCGTTTGTGACAATTTTAGCACCCTTATTGGTTCATTCATCTTAAGGATTATTTGGTTGAGGGATCTGAAATTTCTTGTGTCTTTCTTCAAGAATTGAGAGAAAAGAGTGGTAAAAGGCTTGAGTTGTGAGCACAAAAGAGGAAAAAAGCCATATTTTTGAGTGATACACGAGTGTGAGTGACTCTAAATGAGGGCAAACACGTGAGGGAGTGTTGTGAGGTAATTTTTACTAACGATTTTTTCTTGCAGGTTTAAAACATGACGGAAGAACGAAATGAACAGCCTCCAATGGAAGTTAACTTTGTCCTCCGTGCAATGCAACAACAATTTGATAGGTTGAACGTACAATTTGGTGAGATCCGGGATCGATTGGATCAAAATGATGAACGGGTGACTGAATTACAACAAAATGCTCTCCCGGCTAGGAGACCAAACCGACGACCAGCCAATTTGGGTATCAATCCTCGTGATGGATTTGATGATGAGGAAGATGACTTGGATGAGGCTGCATCAAATGCCTCTTCAAGGAGAGATCATAGACGTCCAAGATACCAACAACAACGAAGAGGGAGAGGGGTAATTGACAATAACCTCGGATCTATCAAGCTTTCTATTCCTTCCTTCAAAGGACAAAATGACCCGGAAGCTTACATTGAATGGGAACGAAAGGTGGAGTTAATTTATGACTGCCACAACTATTCGGAAGGGAAAAAGGTAAAACTTGCAGCCGTATCCTTTACGGACTATGCTATTGTATGGTGGGATCAAGTGGTGATAAGTAGACGCAGAAGTGGTGAGTACCCTATTGAAACTTGGGATGAGATGAAGGTGGTTATGAGGAAGAGGTTCGTACCTCCTCACTACTATCGAGACCTACACCTTAAGTTACAAAGTTTGAGGCAAGGGTTCAAAACGATAGAGGAATACTACAAAGAAATGGAGATGGCAATGGTTCGAGCAAATATTGAGGAGGATCGTGAGGCAACCATGGCTCGGTTCATATGTGGTCTCAACCGAGAGATCGCCAATGTAGTGGAACTTCATCGCTATGTTGAACTTGAGGAAGTGGTCCATATGGCTATCAAGGTGGAGAGACAATTTAAGAAAGGACGGACTGTGGTTAGGCGTGATGATTCAAATACCTATAAACCAAAGTGGAATTCTTCTCCAAAAACAGCCGAAAAGCCTTCAAAACCGAAGGAGGATCCACCTACAACAAAGGGTACGTTTGAGAAAGGTAACACCTCTACACATCGCAATCGTGATATTAAATGCTTTAAATGTCAAGGAGCGGGCCATATAATGTCTCAATGTCCAAACAAAAGAGCCATGATCTTGTTAGACAATGGAGAACTTGAAACCGAAAGTGAGGGTGATAATGGAGGCCTTGAAACATCGGATGAGGCAAGTGATGTTGAGCATGCGGTTGTGGGGCAAAGTTTGGTGGTTCTAAGAGCTTTGTATATCCAAGCTCTTGAGGACAAAGATGAACAACAAAGGGAAAACATCTTTTACACACGGTGTCATGTTAAGGAGCGAGTGTGTGGGCTGATCATTGACAGCGGGAGTTGCATGAATGTGGCTAGTAAATTGATGGTGGAAAGGCTCGGCCTTAAAACCTTGAAGCACCCAAGACCTTATAAGCTCCAATGGCTGAATGAACATGGTGAAATGAAGGTAACAAAACAAGTTCTTATCTCCTTTTCAATTGGCAAATACATGGATGAGGTTCTTTGTGATGTCGTACCAATGCAAGCTGGCCATATATTGCTTGGAAGACCATGGCAATTTGATAGACGAACAGTTCATGATGGCTACAAGAATTGATATAGTTTTACCAAGGATGGGCTAAACATCACCTTGGCACCTTTACCACCAAGCCAAGTGTATGAAGAACAGTGCCAAATTAAGAAATCCATTTCAGCTTCTTCAAAACAAAGTGATTGTAATAGTGAGAAAGAATGTGAAAAAGAAAAAGAAAAAGAGCATGAAAAAGAAAAGGAGAAGGAAAAAGAAAAAGAGTGTAACAGAAAAGAAGAGGGAGAAAAGAAACTAGTTGAAAAGAAAGAAAGAAAAAAAGTGAGTTTCTTTATAAAAGAAAAAGAGATTGAGGGGGTGATAAAAAAAGAAAAGCTTGTGATGATGATGATGTATAAAAACATATTTCTTTCATCTAATGAAACCCCTCCCTTGCCTAGTGTTGTTTCTTCTCTCTTGCAGGAGTTCGAGGATGTATTCCCGGAGGAAATACCACCCGCTTTACCTCCTATACGAGGAATAGAACACCAAATTGACCTCATCCCCGGGGCTGCCATCCCAAACCGACCAGCTTACCGAAGCACCCCTCAAGAGACAAAGGAGCTTCAAAAACAAGTTGAAGAGTTGCTTGCAAAGGGATATGTGCGTGAGAGCATGAGTCCACGTGCTGTTCCGGTTCTTTTGGTGCCTAAAAAGGATGGTACTTGGCGAATGTGCATGGATTGTAGGGCTGTCAACAAGATCATGGTAAAGTATCGTTATCCCATACCTCGCCTTGATGATATGATTGATGAATTGCATGGTTCTACAATCTTCACTAAAATTTATTTGAAAAGTGGCTATCACCAAATAAGAATGCAAGAAGGTGATGAATGGAAAACAGCTTTTAAAACTAAGCATGGATTGTATGAGTGGTTAGTAATGCCTTTTGGCTTAACTAACGCACCTAGTACCTTCATAAGATTGATGTATCATGTATTGCGTGCTTATATTGGTAAATTCGTAGTGGTTTACTTTGATGATATACTGATCTTTAGCCGTAATTTGCATGAACATATTGAGCATTTGAGGTTAGTACTTGAGGTACTAAGGCATGAAAAGTTATATGCTAATCTTAAGAAGTGTAGCTTTTGCATGGATAGAGTCGTGTTCCTTGGATTTGTTGTAAGTGCAGGTGGTATAGAGGTAGATGAAGAAAAGGTTAAGGCAATCAAAGAGTGGCCTACACCCAAGACCATCACGGAAGTAAGGAGTTTTCATGGTTTGACCGGGTTCTATAGGAGATTCGTGCCCAATTTCAGCACCATAGCTGCCCCCTTAACGGAAATCATCAAGAAAAGCGTGGGATTTAAGTGGGGAGAAGCTCAAGAAATGGCATTCCAAACATTGAAAACAAAGCTAAGTTCAGCTCCTCTTTTACTTTTACCGGATTTTTCTAAAGCCTTTGAAATCGAATGTGGTGCTTCGGGTGTTGGTATAGGTGATGTGCTCATGCAAGAGAAGAAACCAATTGCATACTTTAGTGAGAAACTCAATGGGGCTGCATTGAACTACTCTACTTATGACAAGGAGCTCTATGCCTTAATTAGGGCCTTAGAAACGTGGCAGCATTACTTGTGGTCGAAAGAGTTCATCATTCATACGGATCATGAGTCATTAAAACATTTGAAGGGGCAAGGAAGTTTGAACCGAAGGCTGCTCGCTGGGTTGAATTTATAGAGATGTTTCCTTATGTGATTCGGTACAAGCAAGGTAAGGATAATGATGTTGCTGATGCCTTATCACGAAGGTACATTCTTCTCTCTAACTTAAGTGCTAAATTCATGGGATTTGATCATATTAAGGAACTATATTTGAGTGATTCTGATTTTGCTGAAATATTTGCATCTTGTGAACAAAAGCCTTGTGATAAATTTTATGTTCAAGATGGTTATTTGTTTAGAGAAAACAAGCTATGTATTCCAAATTTTTTCTTTGCGTCAGTTGCTAATCCGTGAGTCTCATGGGGGAGGATTAATGGGACATTTTGGTGTTTTAAAAACTTTGAGCATACTTAAGGAACATTTCTTTTGGCCTCATATGAAACGGGGATGTTGAACGGACTTGTCATAGATGCGTAACTTGTAGAAAGGCTAAATCACGAGTTAAACCTCACGGCCTTTACACACCCTTGCCTGTTCCAACGCATCCGTGGACTGATATTTCTATGGATTTTGTGCTAGGAATGCCAAGAACACAAAATGGAAAGGATTCAATTTTTGTTGTTGTTGATCGATTTTCTAAAATGGCACATTTCATTCCTTGTAATAAAACTGATGATGCAACACATGTGGCTGGATTGTTCTTTCGGGAAGTAGTAAGACTTCATGGAACCCCAAAATCAATTGTAAGAGATAGAGATGTGAAGTTTTTAAGTCACTTTTGGCGAGTATTGTGGGGAAAATTGGGAACAAAACTGTTATTTTCCACCACTTGTCATCCTCAAACGGATGGACAAACGGAAGTAGTGAATCGAACCTTGGGAACTCTTTTAAGAGCTGTGTTTAAAACATATTCAAAGAATTGGGTTGAGTGTATTCCATTTGTTGAATTTGCATATAACCGTTCAATACATTCTTCTACTTTTTTCTCACCCTTTGAGCTTGTTTATGGTTTTAATCCCTTAACTCCTTTAGATTTGTTTCCTTTACCTATGAATGAACTTGTAAGCTTAGATGGCAAGGAGAAAGCTGAACTTGTAAAGAAAATGCATGAGGATGCTCGGCTTCACATTCTCAAAAGAAACAACCAAGCTATGATTCAAGCCAACAAGGGACGAAAGAAAGTTGTTTTCAAGGAAGGAGACTTGGTTTGGGTTCACTTTAGGAAAGAGAGATTCAATCATCAGCGAAAGTCCAAACTTGACCCACGGGGGGACGGACCATTCAAAGTGTTGAAAAGGATCAATGATAATGCTTACAAAATTGATCTCACGGATACGTATAGTGTAAGTTCCACCTTTAATGTTGCTGATTTATCTCCCTTTCATGCAGATTCAGATTCGGGGACAAATCCTTTTCAAGAAGGGGGAATGATGTGAATCATGATGAACCACGGCCATATCTTGTCCCAAATGAAGAGCTGGACCGATCCACAACTCAAGAAGATAGCATACAAAAGGAACAAAGTTATGGTGGTCCAATTACGAGAGCTCGGGCCAAAATTATCCAAGAGGAAGTTAGAAATCTCTTAAACCAATTTGCTCAAACTGGACTCCAACCTTCAAGATGGGCTGCTGAATCAAATTCAGAATACTTCAACGTTTTTATGTCCAATTCCTAAAGTCCAAAGTGTGGAAATGATGTAATTCGGCCCTAAGTCTATTATAATATTATTTGGGCCTTTATTTTATCATTATTTAGCTGCATATTAGTTTATTTAAGCCCACTTTTGTAAGCCTTCATGGCAAGTGGCGGGAATAGCTTGTGTCCTTTAGTATTCTAGTGTCTCTTAGGTTTCCATGCATGCATCTTTATATTCAGCATTGTAACTTGTTTTTCTTTCAATCAAGAAGTAAAAAATTATTGAATTTTCATTCAAGTGAGATTTTCTCTCAAGTTCTTTGCTGAACGACATTAGGGTTTCAAACCCCTTTCCCGGATAACGTTATTTCTCGACTCCTTATAGTCGACGGGGTGCGTTACTTACAATCTGATAGTGTTGGTTCTTTGCTCAATATAGCAAACGAGTCACACTCCTCTTATTTTCAACCTTGAATCGGACGATCAGATTCAAGAACTCCAAGTATTGATATAGGGTTTCATGGCAAGTACGTGGAGTTCGTATCAGAACGGGAGACCGACCGACACACACCTAAGCTAGGCGGAATATAGACCCGGCAATCAAACACCAAATACTAACGAATGCGTATGCGGAAGCAAATCACATGAACAAACTTAAAGTACAAGTAGCAGGTGACAGGTTCGACTAGCATAGATGCCTAATCTCGAATATTGACATAAGTCATAAATGTAAACGGGTTCAAATCTGTCCTAGAAGCCTGTCCCGAAATATAAAATTCATAAAACTCAATAGACTTATAAAAGAAGGTTCATACTTATACAATTTTAAAATATGTTAAAATGCCACAGACTCGAATGAAACAAAGACTCGACAGACTCCAAGGACTCGACACGTCGCCTAGCCCAACTCCATATGACACCTGCACACTAAAAACAAAAGGAGAGAGGGGTCAGTCACACGGACTGAGTGAGGGGCTGCCCACACACACTATATATATATAAGGAGCAAAGCACATTAATCACAAACGGTTCGTGAACACGGGGATAGTTTTTGCACACTAAACTTTGCCCGTGATACATACATATAAGGATTCTTATCAAAACGGAACACAACTTAGCTTCACAAAATTCATACGTATCAAATCATAACGTAACATACTTATCATACCAAATCTTATTAAAACATTTCATATCTTAACTTATACTTTCAAGAAGATCCATATTTTATCTTAATTTTAAGTCTATCCCCGTTTCATGAACTTTAACAAAGCATACCTACAAACACACATGCATAACTCGGTGGGTATAGGTACACAATCCCATCCTGGGCTCCTCTAACTAATCATAACATACCAAACATAACATAACAAAATAAACATATCAATCAAACCTCCTTTCTCTGGTGATGGAAGGGTTGCGCGACCCTAACCATCCATTTCAGGTGAGGGGAGTGCAAGCTACTCCAAACCCTTAGGATCTCCATCACTCACCAAACCTCCTGGTGAGATCAGGGGTAATCCGAACTAACTGTGGAGATGTGCACAGGGGTCATAACCGGCGACCCCATGGCCGTCCCGGGTCTCCCTTACCCACAACTCCGGGGCCCATTAACCAATACAAATGCAAAACATTACCTACCATTGCATAACCAACTTAACCCGTTACTGAATATAATAAACATAACAATCTTACCTTGCAACAACTATGCTATACATACCTCCCCGTGCCAACTCCTTAGCATATCCATAACTCGTAGCTCGCGGCTCATAAGAGGCGCACGGTTTGAAGCATAGTTAAATGTTGCAACACCGAACGACTAAATAAAAAATCAAACCAAGCGTACATAGGCTCGTACATAGATTATATACTTGCAAAAGCTTAACATAATCTTAAACATACATATCTCGTACATATTTACTTATACTTAAGGTTATAGTTCGCATACACAGAAAACGAGCACATTTTATAAGGTTTAACTATAACCTAATAGTGCTCTAGAAAGCCGATTGTATATCCGCTTTGTGATTTTCCTTATTGTAATCACAGACAATCTTTGAATGAAATAACGAATTGAGGCAACACTTCTTTATATGCTCTTGTTTGGTATGCGTTTACTTTATCTGTGCATGTATGAGAACTCCCCTAATCCTAATGACTTTAGGACTCTACCATTTAGGTGAAATGGTTCATGAAACGAGCCCTATATCACATAAGTCATGATTAGTAAAATGCTCCAAGCCGATGAGTCCTACAGACAGTGGGAGTGTCAACCTTACTCCTCTAAGGCTTGCTTGTGGGATCACGCCCTTAAGAAGGACCACCTTGTTTCATGGAGGTGCAAAGTGTATAGTTGATACGTGCGTAATACATGAGGGTGCTTACTTCAATAAGTAAGTTCACTGAGGTGCCCCGTGTGAGAAGATTCCAAAATGGGAAAGGAAGTTTCTATTTCAGGAAATGGAAACTTCCAGATTAGGAAATATCTCACTAGTCATTGATGTGATTAATTGATCCTTAAGACTTGAGGTTCCTTGTCACTTTATGAGTTAACTCTGTAGTCTTAGGTATAAGCTTTAAAGGGTGTCGCCTTAGACAACTGATTCAAGGCTTATGCTGGGGCTGCACAAGTGATTCATGAAAGTGAATGAGAATCAAGAAAGGACCTACACTTGCATATGCAAGGTGATCTCTTATTGTGTAAGTCATTCATATGCCATATGGAGTCCTTGGCCAAGGCAGTAGATCAAGACATCAAGAAAAGGGTTTTTTGGATTGAGATCAAATGGATATGAAATGCACTTAGCTTTAAGACCAGATTATTAGGGTTCTGATTATTCCAGTGCCCTAGATCTTGGTTGAGAGATAGTAAGTAGGAGGATGTATCTCACATGAATCAATGACATAAAGGTTCTGTCGAATCCGAACATTCCAATTCAGCTTGGGGTTAAACACCTGTTGCTAGACTATGGTCGTTTAATCTATGGACTGATTAATTAATTAGTGAATTAATTAATTAGGGTCACTGCTAATTGAATTGAGAACCTAGAGGGTCACACACAACAACTTGGTTACATGAGTTGAGGCTTTAAAATGATTAAACGAGTTAATCGGGCCAAGAGGGTTCCACACGTGTGAAACCACACGTGTGGGTCACGTGAGTGACACGTGTCCTTGTGACACGTGTCCCACACGTGTAAATATATATATTGTATATGTATATTAAATAATTAATTTGTTAATTATTTAATAGACTTTGGTTTAATTTTGAATTAAAAAGAAAGTCTAATTTTGGAGAAAAATAATCTAGTTAATTAATTATGAATTAATTAATTAGATAAAATAAGTTATTTATTTTAAATAAATAAAGTATAAAATTATCCAAAAATAGTTTGGATATTTTTAGCTCTCATGAAAGTTGATTTGAATTTGAATTCAAAGTCAAAGTCAAAATTACTTGATGATCAAGTAATAGGAGAGAGAGGGACCAAAACCCTAGTCCATAAGGACTAGGAATTTCGGCCACTCCCCTCTTATAAATAGGGGAGCTCGAGCTCCCCTTAGAGCGAATTGGCAATTCTTTTGGTTCATGTGTTGAACACCATCATTTCTCCAACATAAACGAAACCCTAGGTTAAGCCTAAACACTAACTAGAGAACTAGCATCCTTACTAGTTAGATTGTGATCAAGTTAGTGGACTATCTCTAGAGAGCTTCAAGTTAGAAGTCTGAAGATTCGAGCTTTACCAAGGAGAGGGGATCAAGCCGCGAGAAGAGCATTCTTGGGTGGCTTGAAACGCTTCAAGAAAGAATAAAAGAAAAGTAAGTTTCTTATCTCTACGAATTTGGATACACGATTGTGGGTCCAAGGTCCTTTTGTCGGAAAATTTTTAAATTTCCGCTGCTTTCTGATTCGTGTTTTCCAACAAACTAACCTCACCTTACACCAAAGAAACCAAGAACAAGAAAAATGATCCACCCCGGAATCAACACAGCCAACGAGACACCACCCCGGGTGCACCTGAACAAACTGGAGATAAAATGCAAGACTTAGACTAAAAAATGAACCACATAGACGCACGGCGTATACATAAGCACCTAAAAGATGTAAACACATAAGCAAAGCTCATACTCAAATTAATGTCATGCAAGAGACTTCATACCACACTCAACATACTCATTAATATCATATAGCATGTCAAGAATAAGTTCATGTATATAAACAATGCATAAAACAACAATTAATCACCTAATAAGGCACACAAGCGATTCATACAAATAATTCACATTACTCAAGCAACATAAAATGCATATAAGAACAAGTGCATACACATAAACATGATAAAAAAATGTTATGAATAAGTTCGAAGGTGTGAAGATACGAGAAAAATGGAATAAGAGCACAAAAAGGGGTTCCGAGCGAAATTGGGCCAAAGCTAACAGTTTTGTCGAAACGGACAAGCTGTACGAAAACAGGAATATCTTGAGTTTTAGAAATGAGAATTTAGTTTTTCTAAATGGAAATGAAACTAGACACATAGATCTTTCCTATGATATATGGCACGATTCGTGGTTCAAAGGGATCCGAAAATGGCGGAGGTTTGAAGTTGATTGAATGAAGAATTTCGGCGGTGTGGTGACACCAAATTAAAACGATTATAACTCATAATCTAGAACGAATTTTGAGGTGATTCCAATTGAAGATTATTCTAGACTCAAAAAGGTTGATCGTGTCCGAAAATCAGCTCAATCGGAGGTCATATGTGGGGATACCTGGCCGGGTAAAATACAAGGAAGAATCTACCCGGCCGGGGAAAAAGAGTGCAGAAACCCTCCTATATTAAAGTACCCGCCCGGGTACTTTTTAGTACAAAAACTACCCGTCCGGGTAGTCCTTCTGGGCATGAAAATGAAACAGAAATAGGGGCTATACAAATGGGGAACCAAAAATTACAAAATCCACCTCCAGACTCAACTAAATGCAATGAAAATCAAGGCACAAGCTCATATAAACATGCTCTAACACATAGCTTAAATTCAAGGTATGAAACAAACAAGAAACCAAGTTGCCATTTTCATCTTCTTCAAGCTCCATTAATGAAGTTATATGTAATTCTCACCCAACAACCAAAATTCCATCAAATAAACACCAAATGAGCTCAAGGAAACATCATATCTTAGTCTTAGATCATGTAGTTCAAGAATGAAAGCATGGATCAAAATTTTCATATAAAAGTCACTATTCATCATCTCTTCCAAGTCCAAGAATTCAAGCTAAGAAAATGGAATTTAATCAGATAGAAATGAAGCACTCGAAGAGGGGAATTCACCTCTTACCTTAGATTGTTGATCGGGCGAGAACTGAAGACGGAATCTTGAGCTCAAGGTGTGGGAGTGGGAAAACCCTTCTTTCTTCTCTTCTTGTTTCCAACGTGAGAGATGGGAGAGGGATGGCTGATAATACATCTCTTTTAGAGCCAAAATGGGTAGGGTCAAGTGGAAACGGGTCGGGTCAAAAAGATCCGGTCCAAACGGATTGGATTTTAAAACGGTATGGTAATCAAACTGTTTTAGAAAAACAAAAAGGCTAATTCACCGAATCCGAATCATCGAAACGAACTCAATGATAAGGTCGAAATTCGAATTCGAATTCCCGAGCTCAAGTTAGCCACGAGGCTCAAACACCCTAATTAGAATTAGGTCCCTAATTTGCAAATGTTGGAAGATTGAGTCCAAGTACATTTAATTAAATTCTAATGCGCACATAACTAAGATATATTGCAAATTGACAAATAAGGCATGAGAATCACATAATTACTGAATTAAACTCTCCCGAGACATCGTACCTGGACTGCCGGGAAGACGGGGTGTTACTTAAGTCCTTTCATGTCATAATCAAAATGAAAACATACAAAATTCATAATCAATCCACCTTCTTCGGTTAGGGATGAGCAAGGCCTCCCTTAACCCCGTTCTCTCATCATCAGTTTGAGCCGGGGGATCCTACCCGCTCCCCGACGAGGTTAACCAGTGGTTCTCAAGAGATTTCCTTCCCTTCGACCTCCCGAGGTTGGGCAAATCTCTCTACATACTTGGATTCGTGTTGATGAGAGAGCTCAGCAACCCCACAGCTGACCCGACATCACATACCACTTCTCCGGGGGCCCAATTCAGAAGTTCATAAATCATAATTTTTGAAATTTCTGAATTTTACTGACCCATAATCAAAGTCCAAAGCTCGCTAGTTCAAAAATCACACACACCAATCCTTTTCAAATCAAACAAACGAAAATATAGTTTACTTATATATATATAAAAGCGTTTTTCAAAGATTCATAACAAAACGGGTCAATTCCCACAAAATAATAATCAAACACGTATTTACGTAAATATATATATATGTAAGTTGCATGCTAACTAACTAAAAGAAAGACACCTCACCTTGTCGACCAAACTGGACGTAACGAACCGAAAGACTTCTAAAAAAAATACCTCCTCGTCACCCAAGAAACGAACCTAAGGACAAAACAAAAAACAAAAGACAACCTTAGACTCAATATGAACCAATTAGACGCTCGGCATATGCATATGGATGCTAATGATGCATAAAAAATGAAATGAGGGAGCACTTAGATCATAGAATGCCATATTAGATCATACCCGTTCATAAGTCACACATTTCACGTTAAACAAATTCATAAATTTCATGCAACACTCATAACACGTCATATAACACGTTAGCAATGCATATACTTCAATAAAAGAGCAAGGGAATTACATGCAAGGCAACCAAACAAGGTACTCAAATATACATGCACGTTAAAGAGCAATTACAGCATATTAAGTCATATATTTCACCTAAGAGCACCAAATTCACATCAAATAAATCCATAAAATTGATTCAACACATTTGACATATAATATAACAGGTTGATATAACATCTAAGTCATAAACAACTAAAAAAAAGGCATTAAGGAGCATGAAATGAAGCACGAAAGTCATACACGCGAGGTCGAATTATTGAAGGTCATAATCTATATAAACTTAATAAAACAAGTTCATAAATTAAAACCATAATATATATAGCATACATTATGTAACATCCCGATTTTTCGTTCGTACAGGTATGACGTATGTGTATTAATTGTGCAATTTAAATTAATTAATTATGTAATTATTTGGTTATTTATTTAATTTAATTATTTACTTTCGTTAGTTTTAATTAATTAATTTCGTAATTGGATTAATTAATTTTATTTAATTACGTTAATGTTAATTATTATGTTAATTATGTGTTTATATGTTAATTTTGCATTAATTAATATCATTTTGCTAATTAAGTGTCATTATGAATTAATTGTATAATTATTTTAATTGCCGAATTATTTTACGAAATATTGGGAATTATTTGAATTTTGTGAACAATTATTTAATGCCTTTGAAACGTGCGCCGTTCGTGTCCGAATTCAATTCCAATTTTTGTGAATTTTTGATATGTGTAAATTATGTGAGTTATGTTTACGTGTGTATACTCGACGCTCTTTTTCGATCTCTTTTTACTTGTTTTCGGATTTAATTTCTTTTACGGGACCAAATGGACTTTAAAGGGCTTTTAGCGCACCTTTGGTTCCGGAAGCAGTAACTTGAGCTACGGAACTCGGATTCGAGTTCCGTCACCTTCGCTGAACTCATATCGAGAATTCAGGTTGAACGAAACAAGCCTTATATTTTTCTAACCCCGTTTGAACCTCCGAAATTCGACTGAAACTTGACGCGGTAGAAATTACACCCTCTCCAGCCATTAAAATTAATACTTAGCCATACTGTAACCTAAATTCACCTAACCTTGACCATATTACACCAAATTCATTGCATTTAATACCACCTACCATCTCAACCCCCGTCATTGTTCACAGAAGTAAGAATTTAGCCGGTTTGAAGCCCTTCTCCATTTCCTTCGTTCTTGGCCGAGAGAGGAACAATCCAGCTTCTATCTTCTCCTTTCTCGCTTCTTTCTTGTAGGTAATGTGTGTAATGTGTCTAGATTTTATTCTTAATCCATTCTACCGATTGTTCTTGGCTGTGGTTTGAATTTTATGGATTTTGGAACAATTCGTGCACAGTTTTGAATCTGAGAGACTTTAAATTGCTCAAACCTGGCCTGTTAATTTTTGTTGAATTCCTGGATCTTATATGAACTTAGGGGTATGATTTATGATATATGAACTGATTTAAGGGATTTAATCACAGCTTTATTAGATCTGAAAATTTTTGCTTCTCTGTTTCTGGAATCTGTTGCTGCTGCGTCTGTTTTTGGGCCTGTTATGTTTCCTTGGTTATGGTTGTTGATAGCATGACTCCTTGCTGGAATTATAAGGCTGGATTGGTCAGTTTTGGGGTTGTTGTTGAGTCTTGTTTGCTGTTGCAAATTCTGAGAAGCAGGGGAGGTAGAGTGCTCTGTTTTTGGTGTGTCTGTGTCCAGTTTGTGCTGCTGTTTTGTTGTTGTGATTCAATGGCTGCCGATCAGTCCTTTTTCTTCTATCATTGTTGCATTGTTGCTGTGCTGCTGCGTTGATCTATCTGTATATATATACATATATGTAATCTGCTTGTATATATATATATATATGTGTGATCTGTGTGTGTGTATACATATGTAATCCGTCTGTGTGTGCATGTATATATGTAGTCTGTGTGAGTATAAATATATGTGTGATCTGTGTGGGTGTTGTATATAATCTGCATGTGTGTGTGCTACCTATATTCTGTGTGTGTGCATTCATGGGTTACGTGTGTGTGTGTGTGCTTATATATAACTATATGTTATGCATGTGTATGTTGCATGCATTACGTGTATATATTTACACACATATATATATATATATATATGTAGTACGTATGTAATATATATATATTTGCATGCAGTACGTATATATATATATATATATATATATATATATATATATATATATAAGTTATAGTATTTGCATGCATGCAATTGTGTGATATATATATATATATAATTACCTATTAATCATGTATTATATATATATGTGTGTGTTGTGTATATATGATATATATATTATATATTCTGTATATATATATATATATATATATATATATATATATATATATATATATATATATATATATATGTATTTTATATTTTATATTTTATGTTTTGAATATGTATGAATTTGATGAAATTGTAAATGAGTGCATTAAATGTTTAAATTGAATTATGTGTCTTATTTCATTTATTTTATGACAATAAATTGTGTTATTGAATATTGAATTAATATATGCGATTCAAAATGTGATATATATGATTTATAAATTATGGAACGTATGAACGTGAAACCATTGTGAGTGAAATGTATTAATTGAATTAATTGTCTATTTGAATTCATTTCCTGAATTATAAATTGTATGCATTTCATATCATATGCATAACATTGTCGTGCGTCGTAAGTGGTCATTTTGAGTCTTACACTGTCTCTTTTGCACAGATTCGGGTACGGTTGGAGACAAGAGCGAGCCTTGAGTCGCTTGTGCCTAATTCTTGTGATATTCGAGGTGGGTTTCTCTTCTATTAGTTAAGATGACCCGATATATCCCTACTTGAAAAGTTTTAAGCCAAAAAAATTATAATATATGTATATCGAGTCTTTTTATCGAGTAAATGATTTTTAAACGTGAACCCTTTTATGTATGAATTCCTACCTGATTTTGGCGAATGCATGATATGATTATGAATCACACGGGCCCCGGGACTTAGTGCACGTGGCGATCCGGGGAGGTGAGGGCCGACGGTGATCCCGTGTACTAGTTCCACCAAACTAACGGCGACTCCGGACCTCGCTAGAAGATTGGCGGGGAATGGGAGCCGAGTGCCTTTGAGGGATTCATGTACCCTCATTGTGCCTATGTATGAACCGGTGGTCAGGTCTAGCTAACTTGTCCACCAACCGGAGAAAGAAGGAGTATATGTATGATTATGAATCGTATGACTGTGCACAAAAGATTGATTATGCATGATAACGAATGAATATTGATTATGAATAATGATTATGATGTAACGCCCCGGTTTTACAATTTTATTAATATGTCATATTTGTTTCTAAATTGCGTAATTTAATTATTTAATTATGTGATTAATTATTTTTACGTGTTTCATATTTAATTTTATTATAAATCGTTATAATTTTATTTTATTATACTTTCTTTTAATTCAATATTATTTTAAATATTTCGTATATTAAGTATATATATATGTATATATATATATATATATATATTTCTTTAATTATTGTTAATTTAATGATTAATGTTAATTATGTTGTTAATTAAGCATGTTTAACCATATTAATTAAATTATTCAAATATATATATATATATATGTTTGACTTCAAATTTTATTTAATATAAGAGTTTATTTATTTGGTCTAAATTTTATTTATGCATGAACCTTAATGAAAATGTGCATGGTTGCTTACTTGGTGCGTCGCTCTTATATGATATGATATCGAATTGCCGTGAATTTGTAGTATGTCGTAAATATAGGTGTTACGAACATGCTTATATGCTCGGTTTATGTTTTCAAATTTATTTGATATGTTAACGAATTTAATTTGACTCGTGGAACCAAATCGGGGGCTAACGAGCACTTAGCGTACCCTTGGTTCCGAATTTAATATCTTGAGCTAGGGAACTTGGATTCGAGTTCCGTCAACTCCGCTAAACTCGTAACGAAAATTCAAGTTTAGTAAACTTAGCCTTATATTTTTCCTAAGTCATTTGAACCTCCGAAATCCAACCGAAAAACGAATCGGAGACTAAACTGACCTTGTTGTACAAAAATAGCCATATCTCATTCAAACTTTAACCAAATTAACCATGGTTTGATCCTATTGAACCCTAACTCAACCCCCTAACTGGATATAGCATGCCCTAACCAAACCAATCCTCACACAATCCCCAAAACTCAGCCAAAGTCACTAGAATTTTAGGCAGTCCCGTAACCCTTCATTCCTTAGAGATTTTGGAGCTCAAATCTCATCCAAACTTCATCCAATCAACAAGGTAAGCTTAGGGTTGTAATATATGTTTATTTCTGATCATTTTCATCCTTTCATTCACGAATTTGAGCAGGGTTTCATGATTTCTGGGCAGTTTTTCCGAAAATGGAGAGTTTTGGGCATATTGTTGATCTCGTTCGATTCTTGTTGGTTTTGATTGATTCCAAGCTTGAGAATGATTATTTTGACATCGTTATATCATTTATGATCATTGATTTCTTGGTGGTTCTAGTATTAATGAGTTATCATTTATGGCACTTTGAGAAAACTTTCATGGATGTCACGTATGCTTTCTTTCTTGATTGAGCTTGTTTGGAACTGAATTATGTGTTGAATTTAAGTTGTTTTGCTGCACATTTGATGGACTTTGTGACCTGAACGTGTTGGGATGGCTGGAGATCATCATACCCTGTTTTTCACGGTTTGGATGCCCTGTTTTTTTTTGGACTGGTTTTGCTGTCAAACTGCTGAGTTTCCTTCTTTCTTTTGCTGTCATTTTCGTGGCTTCTTGGTGTGTGTTTTAGCTGAGTTCTTGCAGCTCTTTCGTGTTTAGTTTGCTGTCTTTCTTGCTTGCATTTCATGCGTGAGGGGCTGCTCTTTTTCTGTGCCTGTTTGCTGTCAAAACCGGGAACGCTTCTGCAGGGAGACACGGGTGTGTCAGTTCCTGCCTTTCCAGTGCGGAACGGGGGTGCATTCTTGGCCTGTATTGTTGTACCGAGACACGGGGGTGTCTCGTTCTTGGCTTGGGAGGAGACACGGGGGTGTCACCCCGTCTCTTCTGATCTTTTCCTGCGTTTTCTTCTCCTCTGTTGCATGTGTGTGTACTGCTGTATATATATGCATGGCTGTGTAAGGGTGCAGTGTGTGCGTGTGCATGCATGGCTGTGAGGTTATGTGTGCATGGAGTGTTTGCATGTATATATATTATATATATTAGTGTGTGCATGCATGGTAGTATATATGTTAATATATATTATATGCATGCATGTGTGAGTATATATATATAAATTTATGCATGAGTACGTATATATATATATTTATTATATTATATATGTTTATTATTATATTATAGATATTTATTATATATTTTAAATATTATTTGATTTAATTCAATTCTTGAAATTAATTGATCACTATTTCGCGTATTTAAATTGCCGATTATTGATTGAACGTTTTATTTAATTTATTACTAATTGTGAATATGAATATTATGTGTTATGGTTATTAAATGAAATTTAAATTGATTGATATGCATTATGAATGTTATGAATTTATGAAATTGAATGAAATATATGAACGAATGGTTTGATTATATGTTTTAAATTCCTTAATAGTGCACCTGAACATTTTTATGATATAATACCATCTTTTACGCATTCATATCATGTCCATTGCATGCCGTGCGTCTTATATGGTTCACTGGAGTCTCGGGTCTCACGAACACGTCATGTTGTCTTTTGTACAGTTTATCTCCAGGGTGGAGAGATCTTGATCGTTCAGGCACTTGGTACTCGTTCCTTGTATCGTCACGGTTCAGGTGAGGGTGTTTTCGTTCTAGTTATGTATAAAACCCTATAACCCTTATGTGACAAGCTTTGGCCAAAAACCTAATATAGTTATATATGGTTTTCAAATGAAATGTACCAAATATATATTGATCGAGTAAACCCTTTTCAAATGATTTATGAAATATGTTACGTTCTTATGAATTGAAATGTTTGGCGAGACATATTTATGATTTATGATTACACTGGCCCCGGGACTTAGTATATGTGGCTAACAGAGGAAGCAAGGGCTGACGGGGATCCCATATACTAGTCCCAACCAAACTACGGCGATACCGGCCCTCGCTAGGAGGTTTAGCGGGGAATGGGAGCTGAGTGCCTTTGGGGGAGTCATGAAACCCCATTGGCCTATGTATGAGGTGGTCGGGTCTTGCTAACCCGTCCATTACCCGGAGGAAGAAGGTTGGAACTGATTTATGATTATGTTATGTTATGTTATGATTATGCACCGTGCGGGAAGGCCTGGACACGGATTGCCCAAACGAATATGATTTATGATATATGACCTGAATGTATTATAATATATTGCATGATCGCCTAATCAGCATATTAATGATATTTGTAGTACACGGTCGGAGTTTGGTTCGAGATTGTGCACGCTCACTCGCCGAGCCTTATGTTTATGTATGATTTATGAAGGTAATGAATTAATATGACCAGTCGTAAAATCCGAGTATTGCTTGGTCATTCTCTTGCCCTTTTTGGGAACTAATTTCAAATAAAACCTTGCTCGGGAATTATGACTTGCATGCGCATGTTTCTATATATATGTCTTTCGCTCCTGCTCACTCAGTCTTCTAGAGACTGACTCTCTCCCTCCCCATCACTTTAGTGTGCAGGTTTGGCTTTGGAGTTTCGAGCTAGGCGGAGTTAGGTTGAGTTTGAGTCAGTCAAGTTAAGTAGAGGCGTCTCTACATTCAACTTTTGTATTTAATTTGTGAATGATCCGACCTTGTAAGTTCATAGAGTTGAATTTTGTATAATTACTATCGAATTGCTTTTGTTGGGCTTTGTTATGAGTTTAAAAGAGGCTTGAAGAGCCCAAGTCTGCTTATGGTTTGTGTGTTTGAAGTTTTAGTTTTCCGATGCACTACATTTTGTTGATTGGTTATTATTGCAGGGTCTAAGTTCCGCCTAGCTTAGGAGGTATTTATGTTTGTCTCCCGTTCGCTATGGTTTGATACGGGTGCGGATTTACCATTTCGTTACTCTTGTTGAGCCATAGTGCGGGGGATGTGGTGCCTCACGTGCGGGGTGCTACATCCTTAAGTGGTATCAGAGCCCTGTTGCAAAACCGGTGTTCTCGAGTCATGTTGGAGTCAGTCTAAGTCGAACGGCATAGGGACTATGTGATAATATGTGCATTACATCGATCTTGAATATCGAATTTGGTTTCCCTTAAGAATTTTGTTGAATTATTTGTTGCATTTTATATGGATTCTTGCCTTTCGTATTGAATATTCGCCATGAGCATGCACTAATCGCATGCATCTATTCTCGAAAGGAGTTATGATTTCCAGGTTATAAAGATAATATCAAACCACGGTCAAGTTCTATGATCACCATAATCTATTGCAAATTCTTTCGGAGGCACGGAAGATAAGAAGGATGCCCCAGGGAGGAATGTGGAGAATGCTAGATACGTGGCTTCATAGACTAAGTTACAATTAACAGGTAGGATTCAGAATGGGAGGTTCGACTTTGGCGATGCGATGGCAGAGGAACCTTTGGTGGAATAGGAATAGCAGTTAATCAAGGGATGGTTGTAACTCAGAAGATCAATTTATGTGAATCCACGACTTAGGGTGCTTCACTTGGATCCAGGAGATTGCTCAACCTAAGGAGTGGGGTATATTAGCCTTGAAGGTATTTTAGTTCAGGGTTCAGGCAAAATGGATCTGGAGGGAATTAAGCCCAAGGGTGGTCGAAAGGCTTCTAAATCAAATTGGTAATTAGAAATCGAGTGTTAGAAGTCAAGATTGGAAAGAGGTATCGATAATTAAGAGGAGTCGAGGTAAGATGGGAAACAAGTCGAGAAGGGGTCAGAGGAAGATAAGTAATAGGATAACTACAATTCATGGAGCGTGATAATGCTAAGGACAGGATTTGAGTTCATTCTCCAAATCCAAGCTGAATTGGCGTGTGTGAGGTTGAATTAGAAGATATGGAGTAACAAATGAGAATGATAAAGAAAGGCGAAGCCTGGTTAAAGGATGATTCTCGGGAGAAATTCAAATACTAACTCAAGGGGATGTAGAAGAAATTAGGAATCGTGAAATTTCAACTCCGGATGGTGGAAGGTACAAGTTGATATACAAGAATTCTTGGAAGTCTTGAAGACCGTGGGAAAAGGCAAGGAATAATCAGCAAGTCAAAGTAACTCCGGGATTTGGAGAAACGATGAAAAGCTACTGAGCTAATAGCTTACCACATTGGTGACAGGTTCCAAAACATTCATAGCACGTGCATCACATTTTGCATTAATTATTTATTCTTTTGACCTTATGTTATCCGTGCATTTCTAATTGGTTTCGTGACACATGCACCGTCATTTTCACCTGACATGCATTCTAGTGTTTAATTGATAGGAAGTCCTTTCGCCTCAACTATCAAGTATTACTTGACCGAGCCACTTTCGAATTCGATGAAGATGACTTCGAGGAACAAAGAATTTCAAGTAAGTGATAGGTTAATGGAAACGGGAATTCATAAGGAAGAAGCAAGATTAGAGTGGGTTGCGGGGTGTTTGGATCGGACGAGAATAGGAAAGGGGTTTCGGACATTAAGCGAATTAGAAGGGAAGTTGAAATGCAAAACCTTGGGGTTGCCCTTTGACCAAAATCCTCCCTAATGGAGTTCAACATGTGACAATAGAAATTTAAGGGGGAGAGCACGACCGAGGAACAAATTGGACGATTGAAGGGGTGCTCGAAGAAATATTTTAGTAGGAATAACGAAATTGCAAATTAAGGAAGACCTGGGAGTCCTATTAGTGATGATCAGAGATAAATAAGGCGGCTTGAATGGTAAGTTGTTAAGAGGAGAACTAAGTTACTAAATTCGGGTTGGAGTCCCTCACTAGGTATAACGGAAATGGCTTGGAGAATATTCCTATGTATAGAATATGGATCTGGGGATAACAAAATTATAAGGGAGCTTCTGTGAACCCTAAGTCAGAATTGACAGGAGAGAGAGAGTCGAATCAAGCTAGCATATAATGGAATGATGGCAATCAAGAGTAATCCAATAAAGTAAAAAAGGGGTTCAATAATGACAATATTATCAAGGCTTCGGTTATTCCCACGATAATTCAGAAGGAAATTTAAGAAGAAACCAAACCGGAAAAGATGATCATTGGAGGATTTACATTAAACTTCAAGAATCACCAAGAACATTTTATCTTCGATTCAAGGAATGTGGGGCTAGATACCGAATATAACCTTAAGGGGTTAAGGAGAATGAACGGATAACAGGAACGGAAAATGGGAAAGGATTTGTGTTGAAAGGGACCATAAGGGTAAACATCTTAAGGTCAGGATGGAATCATCAAGGTTGCCCAGAGTGGTAATCCTAAGGGATATGTTAAGCACCGATATGGGTAAGGATGAAAGATATGGACTGGACAGCGGAACAAATATTCTAAACGCAAAGGTGAATGTCAATTGGATTACTTGGAAGAGTTAGTCCAACTGAAAGAATGTAATAGTGGTTGAGGAAGGATTGAAGAAGTTGAGTAGCAATAAACGTCAGAAGGGATCTAAGAGTATAATCCTTATAGGATTCAGTAATTGCTCCACCGGGATACCCTGAAACGGTTAAAGACAAGTTGGGCACTAAGTTTATCCTCAGGACAGATCATACACTGGACAACGATAACTCACACTTTTAAATTTCGTAACTACGGTGAACGGTACTCATAGCATCCATGATACCTGCATCCATGCAAACTTAATTCAGATAATTTCTTTGATATGTGTTTCGATTTCTTATCGTGTTAAATTACTTGAAGTAATTGATGATTAACGTGGATGATATCTGTTACTTGCCTTGGGGTGGCTTGTGTGATTTTGAATTTGGTTTTGCGTGTGTTTCTTGGGAGTATTGGAGATTTCCTTGCTCTTATTTTTGTTTGAGAGACGGGGTGCTCTCGTTGTTTCTAAGAGACGGGGATTCTCTTATTTTTGTTTGAGGGACGGGGTACTCTCTTTGCTTGCGAGAGATGGGGTTCTCTCATTGTTGCTCGAGAGACGAGGCTCTCTCCTTGTTGTTTGCGAGAGACGGGGAATCTCTCATTGGTGGTTTTAAGCGTGCAGTGAATCCGAGGACGGATTCTTTTAAGGGGGGGAGATTGTAACGCCCCGATTTTTCAATTTTATTAATATGTCATATTTGTTTCTAAATTGCGCAATTTAATTATTTAATTATGTGATTAATTGTTTTTACGTGTTTCATATTTAATTTTATTATAAATAGTTATAATTTTATTTTATTATATTTTCTTTTAATTCAATATTATTTTAAATATTTCGTATATTAAGTATATAGATATATATATATATATATATATATATATATATATATTTCTTTAATTATTGTTAATTTAATGATTAATGTTAATTATGTTGTTAATTAAGCATGTTTAACCATATTAATTAAATTATTCAAATATATATATATATATATATATATATATATATATATATATATATATATATATACGTTTGACTTCAAATTTTATTTAATATTAGAGTTTATTTATTTGGTCTAAATTTTATTTATGCATGAACCTTAACGAAAATGTGCATGGTTGCTTACTTGGTGCGTCGTTCTTATATGATATGATATCGAATTGCCGTGAATTTTTAGTATGTCGTAAATATAGGTGTTATGAACATGCTTATATGCTCGGTTTATGTTTTCGAATTAATTTGATATGCTAACGAATTTAATTTGAATCGTGGAACCAAATCGGGGGCTAACGAGCACTTAGCGTACCCTTGGTTCCGAATTTAATATCTTGAGCTCGGGAGCTCGGATTCGAGTTCCGTCAACTCCGCTGAACTTGTAACGAAAATTCGAGTTCAGTAAACTTAGCCTTATATTTTTCCTAAGTCATTTGAACCTCCGAAATCCAACCGAAAAACGAATCGGAGACTAAACTGACCTTGCTGTACAAAAATAGCCATATCTCATTCAAACTTTAACCAAATTAAGCATGGTTTGATCCTATTGAACCCTAACTCAACCCCCTAACCGGATATAGCATGCCCTAACCAAACCAATCCTCACACAATCCCCAAAACTCAGCAAAATTCACTGGAATTTCAGGCAGTCCCGTAACCCTTCATTCCTTAGAGATTTTGGAGCTCAAATCTCATCCAAACTTCATCCAATCAACAAGGTAAGCTTAGGGTTGTAATATATGTTTATTTCTGATCATTTTCATCCTTTCATTCACGAATTTGAGCAGGGTTTCATGATTTCTGGGCAGTTTTTCCGAAAATGGAGAGTTTTGGGCATATTGTTGATCTCGTTCGATTCTTGTTGGTTTTGATTGATTCCAATCTTGAGAATGATTATTTTGACATCGTTATATCATTTATGATCATTGATTTCTTGGTGGTTCTAGTATTAATGAGTTATCATTTATGGCACTTTGAGAAAACTTTCATGGATGTCACGTATGCTTCCTTTCTTGATTGAGCTTGTTTGGAACTGAATTATGTGTTGAATTTAAGTTGTTTTGCTGCACATTTGACGGCCTTTTTGACCTGAACGTGTTGGCATGGTTGGAGATCATCATACCCTGTTTTTCACGGTTTGGATGCCCTGTTTTTTTTTTTTGGGACTGGTTTTGATGTCAAACTGCTGAGTTTCCTTCTTTCTTTTGCTGTTATTTTCGTGGCTTCTTGGTGTGTGTTTTAGCCGAGTTCTTGCAGCTCTTTCGTGCTTAGTTTGCTGTCTTTCTTGCTTGCATTTCATGCGTGAGGGGCTGCTCTTTTTCTGCGCCAGTTTGCTGTCAAAACAGGGGACGCTTCTGCAGCGAGACACGGGTGTGTCAGTTCCTGCCTTTCCTGCGCGGAACGGGGGTGCATTCTTGGCCTGTATTGCTGTACCGAGACACGGGGGTGTCTCGTTCTGGGCTTGGGAGGTGACACGGGGGTGTCACCCCATCTCTTCTGATCTTTTCCTGCGTTTTCTTCTCCTCTGTTGCATGTGTATGTACTGCTGTATATATATGCATGGCTGTGTAAGGGTGCAGTGTGTGCGTGTGCACGCATGGCTATGAGGTTGTGTGTGCATGGAGTGTTTGCATGTATATATATTATATATATTAGTGTGTGCATGCATGGTAGTATATATGTTAATATATATTATATGTATGCATGTGTGAGTATATATATATAAATTTATGCATGAGTACGTATATATATATATTTATTATATTATATATGTTTATTATTATATTATATATATTTACTATATATTTTAAATATTATTTGATTTAATTCAATTCTTGAAATTAATTGATCACTATTTCGCGTATTTAAATTGCCGATTATTGATTGAACGTTTTATTTAATTTATTCCTAATTGTGAATATGAATATTATGTGTTATGGTTATTAAATGAAATTTAAATTGATTGATATGCATTATGAATGTTATGAATTTATGAAATTGAATGAAATATATGAACGAATGGTTTGATTATATGTTTTAAATTCCTTAATAGTGCACATGAACATTTTTATGATATAATACCATCTTTTACGCATTCATTTCATGTCCATTGCATGCCGTGCGTCTTATATGGTTCATTGGAGTCTCGGGTCTCACGAACACGTCATGTTGTCTTTTGTACAGTTTATCTCCAGGGTGGAGAGATCTTGATTGTTCAGGCACTTGGTACTCATTCCTTGTATCGTCACGGTTCAGGTGAGGGTGTTTTCGTTCTAGTTATGTATAAAACCCTATAACCCTTATGTGACAAGCTTTGGCCAAAAACCTAATATAGTTATATATGGTTTTCAAATGAAATGTACCAAATATATATTGATCGAGTAAACCCTTTTCAAATGATTTATGAAATATGTTACGTTCTTATGAATTGAAATGTTTGGCGAGACATATTTATGATTTATGATTACACTGGCCCCGGGACTTAGTATATGTGGCTAACCGAGGAAGCAAGGGCTGACGGGGATCCCATATACTAGTCCCAACCAAACTACGGTGATACCGGCCCTCGCTAGGAGGTTTAGCGGGGAATGGGAGCTGAGTGCCTTTGGGGGAGTCATGAAACCCCATTGACCTATGTATGAGGTGGTCGGGTCTTGCTAACCCGTCCATTACCCGGAGGAAGAAGGTTGGAACTGATTTATGATTATGTTATGTTATGTTATGATTATGCACCGTGCGGGAAGGTCGGGACACGGATTGCCCAAACGAATATGATTTATGATATATGACCTGCATGTATTATAATATATTGCATGATCGCCTAATCAGCATATTAATGATATTTGTAGTACACGGTCGGAGTTTGGTTGGAGATTGTGCACGCTCACTCGCCGAGCCTTATGTTTATGTATGATTTATGAAGGTAATGAATTAATATGACCAGTCGTAAAATCCGAGTATTGCTTGGTCATTCTCTTGCCCTTTTTGGGAACTAATTTCAAATAAAACCTTGCTCGGGAATTATGACTTGCATGCGCATGTTTCTATATATATGTCTTTCGCTCCTGCTCACTCAGTCTTCTAGAGACTGACCCTCTCCCTCCCCATCACTTTAGTGTGCAGGTTTGGCTTTGGAGTTTCGAGCTAGGCGGAGTTAGGTTGAGTTTGAGTCGGTCAAGTTAAGTAGAGGCGTCTCTGCATTCAACTTTTGTATTTAATTTGTGAATGATCCGACCTTGTAAGTTCATGGAGTTGAATTTTGTATAATTACTATCGAATTGCTTTTGTTGGGCTTTGTTATGAGTTTAAAAGAGGCCTGAAGAGCCCAAGTCTGCTTATGGTTTGTGTGTTTGAAGTTTTAGTTTTCTGATGCACTACATTTTGTTGATTGGTTATTATTGCAGGGTCTAAGTTCCACCTAGCTTAGGAGGTATTTCTGTTTGTCTCCCGTTCGCTATGGTTTGATACGGGTGCGGATTCACCATTTCGTTACTCGTGTTGAGCCATAGTGCGGGGGATGTGGTGCCTCACGTGCGGGGTGCTACATATGATTACAGGAGGTGTTGGTTGGAGATAATGCACGCCCCTCGCCAGGGCTATGAATACCTTTATGAATGAAAATGATTGTGGTAATCCCGAAGATATCTTTCTTTGTTTTCACACACTTGGGAAATTATTCTAAAAACTTCATCGGGATTACTACTTGCATGAATGTGTTTAAATTTCGGGATACTTATATATTATGCCCCCGTTTTATACCCACCGGTCTCCTATAGACTGAACCCGTATTATTTTCAGTTGTGTTATGCAGGTTTTGGAGTGCTAGGCGGGAATACGAGTCGTCTAGGTCTTGCATTTGTACTTAGCACTCACTACATACCTTATTTTGTCATACTCTACTATATGATATGAATTGTTATGAATTCGGGCGTACTTGTTTTGTAGGCCGTGTGGCCACGTTGATTATGACTTATGACTTATGATTATGCTTCCGCGTATTTATCATTTTGACTCTGATTATATATCTGTTGGTGCTTGATTGGTTTAAGGGTTAGCTCCCGCCTAGCTTAGCGTGTGTGTTGTGTCCTCGTTCGCCGTGATTCGGCACGTGTATGGACTTCCATTTCATATGCGGGTCGGGTCTCGGTGTGGGGGATGTGGTACCTTACGCTCGGGTGCTACACATTATATTACATATATAACACATAATATAATATAATATATATATATATTTATACATACATTCACGTACAGACATGCACATAATATAATATATAGTTATATGTACACAAATATATCATACAAACACACATACAAACTTGACACTAACAAAATACACACGGACACACACAAGGAACGGGGGTTAAGACTCCCAAGAGGAAGGGGAGTGACCCCTGTTAACAGTAACAACATCTCAGCCTGAGGGAGTAACGGGCGTTACTCCCTCCCCTCCACAATGAGGTAACGGGTGTTACCTCGCCCTGCAACTCCAAACCGAGAGCAGCCATGCCTGCTCTCCGCTGTTCTCCTTCTTATGGATAAGCAGAAGCAGTAGGGGCCTTCTCCAGGATGCAAGACAGTAACAAACAATTACAAGGAAAGAAAGGAAATACGCAACAACACAACAATAATCCATATGTAGCAATTAAGGATGAAAACGGTGGAAGAAACTTCATTTTCTCAAAGCTTTCATGGAGGTCCAGCTATGGAGATTAAATTTATGCAAATTTCATAAGATTCATGCATATATATGAAGCAAACAAGTCACATAGATCATATATCAGTCATCAATTCAAGAAACAAAGCAAGGATGGCATAAATTCTTCAAAAATATCATATCACCTAACTATTCATGTGGATGATCATAACATGCTCCAATCTTCATGATTTCATGACCAAATAGAGCTTAAAATAAATTCAAGGAGATGGACAACAAGAAATCATTCATACCTTTCGAATCGGAGAAGAAATAACGAAGAAACGAGTTTGAAATCGCAAGTGTGAATAGTGACTGCTCCTTTCCATTTCTCTTCATTCTCTCTCTGGGTGTCCAGCCAAAATCTCCCTGTCTCTCTGCTGAACGAAAATGAGGGAAAATTTGGGGTGAGAGAGGGGTTAATTAGGGTTAAGTGGGTCCAAGTTTGACTCAATTTGGTTAAGAAAATAATTAATTATGGCTACAACCGTAAAGGGTGGTGAATCTGCACGAGGTTCGGGTTTCGGGCAAAATACGATGTGTCAAATTGGACTAGAAAAATATGAGGTCAAGTTCTCTAGCTTCCATTCTTTGTTACGAGTTCGTCTCCACTTCCGGAATTCGAATCCGAATTCCCGAGCTCAAGATAAAATTCCGGAACACAAGGCTCGGTAAAACTAGTTAGGCCCTCATGTCCCTAACAAATAAAATATGGTGTGTTACCATATAAAACAAGTCCGAAAATATAAAATGGGCATATAGATGAATTTATTACACACATATTTCATACATATCAAATTTTCACAAAATTGGAAATGAATCGGAACTCAAACAGATTAAAAACGAGGCACATAAGGTATAAACGTTCAAATAATTCATACATAAAGTTCAAATAAAATTCAAATATAATTTCACATAATTCAAATAAATTCAAGAATATCAATTAAATAATATATTAAACATGTAATCGCATAAATAAATAATTAAAATGCACATTTCGCTCACTCGTGAAGGCATACCTGTACGGACAAAAAATCGGGATGTTACACACGCTCCCTCCGGCAACCTCACAGGAGGCCTTCCGCGTGCACCTGCTCACTGGGCGGCTTGCTGGCACTCTCGGCCCCGGCATGGTTTTCGCGATTTTGATTTCCATGTTTAGTCCAATCCGATCCCGATTTAATTTTATAAAATTAGTTTTATTAAAATTAATTTTATTTGAAAATAATTTTATAAATTGGGAAATTTTTTTTTTGAAATTAAAAACATATTTAATTTTAGGAAAATTACACTCTTTATTTTTGAAATATTGAAAAGGAATAAAATTGTTAATTTTCAGGAATTAATTGGAATTTTATTGGTTTATTATTTTTTGGATTTTATAGAAAAGGCTCATGAACAAGAATTGCATCTAAGTCGTATTTTAAGCTATTAGAGCTTAAAGCGAGAATTTTAATTTATGGGTAAATTTAAATTCTTGCAATGCATGCTAGGTGATCATGGGTTTAGTCTTATAAATGGTTTTAATTTATGCACATGAATTGTTTAAATTGGGGTTGGAGCCCCATAGCTGCGTTTTTCAATTGGGGTCGGTGCCCCACTTATGTGTGTATTGTTATGTGTTTATTATGTGGCTTTCCATATTACTGTTTTTGAGGCCGGGGTATACCCCGTGTAATTGTCTAAGGCCAATATGAAGATTCAGCCTTATTACTTTATGTCTTTTCCTTTTTATTGTAATTTGAGAGTAGAGATAGGTGGTGAGGTCTTTTTCTTTCATTTTGGAGACAATGCACCCATGGAGTAAGATGGATCCACACAACAAGTAACAAGATGGAGGCCATGAGTGAAGACCTCTCAAAGTGTTAGAGAGGATTTCTATTATTGTAATAGATAGGGCATCGTTTTATTTTCAATTCCCTTATGTGATTTAAACTGTTTTATGTGGCATGTATGTGAGAACTTGTGATTGTGGAGTGGCTCCCACATATCACGCATAAGATAGGTAGAACCCATGATCATCATATGTTAGTATCATGCTAGGACATGTTATCTGCTATGTCCTTGTGTGAAATGCATTTAAGTTGTATTTACATTAATCAAGACTAATTAAATTAGATAACATATATATTGGTGAGGCCGAACCGGATAACTCTTCGATTAAATCGAAAATTCCCAATAAATATTAAGCTAATTTTTGAAAATAGGTGTTTAATTCCAGGTGCGAACTTTGAATTAAATTCCTAGCATTCCATCAATAAGATTTAAGTTTAATAGAGGAAGCTAGTTACTGTCCATGAGTCATGGGGTGACTATGTGAAACCTATTAGTTCTTAGTCTCCTAATTGATCATTTTAATGATCAATATTTCGAGGTCAATTTTGGGGAGGGCGATGTCCCCGAGTCGTGGGTCATTCGAACTAAGTTTTGATCTTGATCTTATGATTGATGGGTCTAGCTTAACGCCTAAGTAAATATGGATGTCGCACGAGTCGTAGGTCCATATTGAAAATAGGTGACACAAAAACGTTACTAAGAATTCCACAGTGTTGGAATTGGTAAGTTGTACCTACCTTAGGCTTTATTAAGAATGTCCGCGAGTCATGGATTCGAGATAAAGTGCTTAGGATCTTAGTACCCATTGGGATAACAAGTGTAGCACCCCTATACGCAGAGATACCACACCCCCGCACTATAGGCCGATCCACATACGAAATGGACAATCCGTACATGAACTAACCTATAGCGAACGGGTGACAAATAAAAGAAAGGATGAGCTAGGCGGGACTATACCCCAAAGAAATACAAAACCAAGACATAAAAGTTAAAAGCGAAAGCATTAATTCACAAATACATTTAGGTACCATATTTACATCAACGATATAAATACTAATAGATACCAACAGATATCAATACATTATCATCTCCTATATATATCATACAAGTAAAAGTCCCCAAATATACCAAGAACTATAACGTAGTAACTCAGGACATGACAAAAGCAAGATCATGGAAATGTGTGCAGTGCTAGACCCGGCTGGATGACAAGACACGACTCAGACTCCCGCCTAGCACACGACCGCGACAACCTGAAAGGTGGGGTGTCAGTCCATGGAAGATTGAGTGAGGGGCATAAATATATATTAGCGCAATTAACATGCAAGTTATAACCTCGGGTAAGGTTTTATAATTAAAAGTAATATAAGTTCACAATCACATAAACTCGCCCGAGATTACAACTACCAATATTAAGTACTTTAATCGTTTTCATGTTTCAATGCGTGCAATACGTGGCCCGGCGAGTGAGGGCAATCTCCAACCTTACTCCAACAGTGTACAATACATGCTTGCTTTATCTTTTAATAAGTGATCATGCAATTAAGCTATCGTGCAGTCGTGCAGGTGTATTCAGGCAGAACAATCAATACATGCAATCATGACAATAACCCGAGGATAATCCGTGGTGCCGGACCCATCCCCAGTCTCCTTCTTCCTCCGGTGATAGTGGGATTGCAAGGCCCCACCATCCAATCTCATTGAGCAGAGGGTACATGAATCCCTAAGCCCGGAGCTCCTTCCTCCACTAATCTCCTAGCGGATTCAGGGGTGACCCCAAATGTGGTGAGGATAATGTTCGAGTTACCCGTCAGCCCATGCTTTCCCGGTTGTCTCAAACCACTACCCTCGGGCCCAACGTGACATGCTTTACTCACCAAAACACGATCAATCAATCAATCATGATACATGACTTGCTTGCAATTGTGTATAAGTTTAGAAAACATTAGAAATAAGTATATATATACCTTTTGGCTTGAAATCCACATAAAGGTTATACGGGTTCTATATACTAACAATTAAACCTCACCTTGATCGACAAAAGACAAGTAGGGTACGGCCTACGGTGTTAGGAATAGTGCCCTAGAAAGCCGATTCGACGTAATCTGCTTTGGGACTTTTCTTGTATCACAGACAATCTTTGAATAATATACGATTGATTATAGGCAAACACTTCTTTATATGCCAATACGTGTTTTGTGTGTTTCCATTACGTGCGCATGTAAGAGAACTCCCCTAATCCTGATGACTTTAGGACTCTACCATTTAGGTGAAATGGTTCATGAAACGAGCCCTATATCACATAAGTCATGATTAGTAAAATACTCCAAGCCGATGAGTCCTACCGACAGTAGGAGTGTCAACCTGACTCCTCTAAGGCTTGCTTGTGGGATCACGCCCTTAAGAAGGACCACCTTGTTTCATGGAGGTGCAAAGTGTGATTAATTGATCCTTAGACTTAAGGTTCCTTGTCACTTTATAAGTTAACTCTGTAGTCTTTGGTATAAGCTTTAAAGGGTGTCGCCTTAGACAACTGATTCAAGGCTTATGCTGGGGCTGCACAAGTGACTCATGAAAGTGAATGAGAATCAAGAAAGGACCTACACTTGTGTTTGCAAGGTGATCTCTTATTGTGTAAGTCATTCATATGCCATGTGGAGTCCTTGGCCAAGGCAGTAGATCAAGACATCAAGAAAAGGGTTTCTTGGATTGAGATCAAATGGATATGAAATGCACTTAGCTTTAAGACCGGATTATTAGGGTTCTGATTATTCCCTTGCCCTAGATCTTGGTTGAGAGATAGTAAGTAGGAGGATTGTATCTCAGATGAATCAATGACTTAAAGGTTCTGTCGAATCCGAACATTCCAATTCAGCTAGGGGTTAAACACCTGTTGCTAGACTACGGTCGTTTAATCTGTGGACTGATTAATTAATTAGTGAATTAATCAATTAGGGTCACTGCTAATTGAATTGAGAACCTAGAGGGTCACACACAACAACTTGGTTACATGAGTTGAGGCTTAAAAATGATTAAACGAGTTAATCGGGCCAAGAGGGTTCCACACGTGTGAAATCACACGTGTGGCTCACGTGAGTGACACGTGTCACTGTGACACGTGTCACACACGTGTGAATATATATATATTGTATATATATGTATTAAATAATTAAATGTGTTAATTATTTTAATAGACTTTGGTTTAATTTTGAATTAAAAAGAAAGTCTTATTTTGGAGAAAATAATCTAGTTAATTAATTACGAATTAATTAATTGGATAAAAATAAGTTATTTATTTTATAATAAATAAAGTATAAAATTATCCAAAAATAGTTTGGATATTTTTAGCTCTCTTGAAAGTTGATTTGAAATAGAATTCAAAGTCAAAGTTGGAGAATACTTGATGATCAAGTAATAGGAGAGAGACAAACCAAATCCTTGCCCAACAAGGAGTTTGGCCGTCCCTCCCCTTTCCTATATATAGGGGAGCTCATGCTCCCCTTTAGAGCTAATGGAATTCTTTTGGTTCATGTGTTTAACACCATCCTTTCTCCAAGATAAACGAAACCCTAGGTTAAGCCTAAACACTAACTAGAGAACTAGCATCCTTACTAGTTAGATTGTAGCCAAGTTGGTGGACTATCTCTAGAGAGCTTCAAGTTAGAAGTTTTGAATATTCGAGCTTTACCAAAAGTGGGGATTAAGCAAAACGATCAGAAGGGATGATGAAACGATTCTGAACCCGACGTGAAGCGAATGAAAAAATCGAACCAAAGA
The DNA here is from genome assembly GCA_037501455.1 of Lantana camara. Classification (NCBI taxonomy): domain Eukaryota; kingdom Viridiplantae; phylum Streptophyta; class Magnoliopsida; order Lamiales; family Verbenaceae; genus Lantana; species Lantana camara. Next base: position 42,788,403 of record CM074862.1, on the reverse strand, counting down.
AGATGGCAAAACCGTTCGTCCATATCCTGAAGGATGAATTTTTTCACGAGGGTTTTGTGACTAGCAGTTTTCTACTGTCGCAAAACTGGTTTCGAAGGGAGTTTCAATCCTGCTTTTCTCGTTTCATGTTTCTTTCTTTATGTTATATTGTTAAGAACATCTCTAACATGAATTGAATCTAGGTTGGTGTGGATTGCTACCCCGACAATGGATTCTGAAGTAGAAAGAGACTTTCGAGGGACGGGTTGTCAAGCCGCGAGAAGAGCGTTCTTGGGTGGCTTGAAACGCTTCAAGAAAGAATAAAAGAAAAGTAAGTTTTCTATCTCTACGAATTTGGTTACACGATTGCGAGTCCAAGATCCTTTTGTTGGAAAATTTTTTAAATAGTGCTGCTTTCTGCTTCGTGTTTTCCAACAAGCGGTATCAGAGCCACCTCGTTAATCGTGTTTCTGATTCGTCTCAATTATTCTGAATTTGGTAGAAATTCTTAGGTTTAGATGCGAATTAGGTATTCTTGAGTTCTTTTAGAAAGCCTGAAATACGAAACTGTAATTTTTCTTGAATTTCTGAAACTGTTTTCTTAAATTGTGTTTTTTGAAAACCGTTTTGATTGAAATATGTTTAAATCGTATTTAAAATTTTGGATTCTTGTTGGTTTTGAACTGAAACACGAAACACGAAAATCGCGTTACGAAAACGCGAGCCTAGGCATGCAAGGGTGTCGCACGCCCAGGCCCGCGTGACCGCCCGCCATCGCCGCGCGCCTGTCCTAGGCGCGCCCGGACTGGCCCGACAGCTCCTCCCGCAACCGCGTGGGAGCAACCCGTACCACAGCCCCGCAACCGCGCGGGGCCTTCCGCCATCGCCTCCCGCATCCGCGCGGGAGGGTGTCCGCGCAGCGCCGGCCTGATGGCCTAGGCGCCTGCGCGCGATGCGCGCGAGAAGGCGCGCGCCAGGCGTGCGCAAGCCGGCAGCACTGCTGCTGGCGCGCGCTCGTGCGCGAAGCGTGCGGGCGGCCTGGGCCGTTGGGCGGGTGTGGCGGGCACTCCAATCCGTGGCTGTCTCGTTTTTTGTGTTTAGTCCAATCCGATCCCGATTTAATTTTTTTTTCTGAAATTTTTATTTTTATTAAATTTGAATTATTTTTGGAAATAGTTGTTTAAATTGGGATTTTGAAAATTTAAGTGATTTAAGTTTTGGAAAAATTATAAACTATATTTTATGAAAATATCGAAAGAATAAAATTATTAATTTTCAAAAATTAATTGGAATTTTATTAGTTTATTGTTTTTCGGGTTTTATAGAAAAGGCTCTTGAACAAGAATTGCATCTAAGTCGTGTTTTACGTCATTAGGACTTGAAACGAGAATTTTAATTTATTGGTTAAATTTAAATTCTTGCAAAAGCATGTTAGGTGATCATGGGTTTAGATCTATGTATGGTTTTAATTTATGCACATGGATGGTTTAAATTGGGGTTGGAGCCCTATAGTTGCGTTTTTCAATTGAGGTTGGAGCCTCACTTATGTGCGTACTGTTATGTGATTTATTATGTGGCTTTCCATATTACTGTTTTTGAGGCCGGGGTATGCCCCGTGTAATTGTCTAAGGCCAATATGAAGATTGAGCCTTATTACTTTATGTCTTTTTCTTTTTATTGTAATTTGAGAGTAGAGATAGGTGGTGAGGTTTTATTTTCATTTTGGAGACAATGCACCCATGGAGTAAGATGGACCACATTCAAGTAACAAGGAGGCCATAAGTGAAGACCCCTCAAAATGTTAGGGAGGGGAATCTCAATTGTTAAATGTAATAGAGATAGGGCTCGTATTTTGTTACCGCTTTCCCTTATGTGATTTAAACTGTTTATGTGGCATGTATGTTAGAACTTGTGGTTGTGGAGTGGCTCCCACATATCACGCATAAGATAGGTAGAACCCATGATCATTACATGTTAGTATCATGCTAGGACATGTTATCTATTTATGTGCTTGTTTGAAATGCATTTAAGTGTACTTGCATTAATCAAGACTAATAAAATTGGATAACATATATGTTGGTGAGGTCGAACCGAACAAATCTTCGGTTGATTCGAAAATTCCCATTAAATATTAAGCTCATTTCGAATAATAGGTATTTAATTTAAGATGCAAATTTTGAATTAAATTCCTAGCATTCCATCAATAGGTTTTAAGTTTAGTAAGTAAAGCTAGTTATTGTCCGCGAGTCGTGGGATAGCTAGTGGAGCTTATTAGTTCTTAGTTACCTAATTGATCATTTTAAATGATCAATATTTCGTGGTTAATTTTGGCAAGGGCGATGTCCGCGAGTCGTGGGCCGTTCGAACTAAGTTTTGATCATGATCTTATGATTGATGGGTCTAGCTTAAACGCCTAAGTAAATATGGATGTCGCACGAGTCGTGGGTCCATATTGAAAGATAGGTGATGCAAAAACAATTACTAAGAGTTCTAAAGGTGTTAGAATTGGTAAGTTGTACCTACCTAGGATTTTGCTTAGAATGTCCGCGAGTCGTGGGTTCGAGGTAAAATGCTTAGGATCTTAGTACCCATTGGGAAACGTGTTCCTCTTAGATCTTTGGGAATTATAGATCTTTGAAAAACAGTGGGAGCTACATTAGATTAAAGACCTTATCTTTTATATATCGTTATAATTCAGCATCCCCACATTTTCTCTGCTTAGCATTTAGGTTGTAGTTCTGTGATTCTCTACAATATGAAATGCAAACCCATTCGTATCCATCCTTAAGTCAAATAAGTTGACTAAGTCCTGACTAACTCTAAATGGCTTCGGATCCTAAAATTCATTTTAGAATCCGACTAGAGAAAGGCGTTCTCTAAAGGGCGAAGTTTTCAATTGTGAAAAGTCGACCCGGGCCAAAAGAGAAGCAATCTGAGGTGAATGGATTTTTCCAAACCACTTCAGAGCAATTGAACTACCTCATAGAAATGTTACAAGGTATAACATTATGGAATCATTCGATATTCCAAATGAGGAAACAAGTGCACACGAACAAGGTCTAAAGATCTTATTTGAAGATCTTATAGTCTCGATCATCAACCGAGAAAAGAGTTTTCTATGCACTGATTGCTTACATTGCTTCCACCATCATTCGAACCCTTTATGCTCAACTAGAATGATGCTAATGTAGCATAGTTAATCATTTAGTTGACAATGGTTGAGAGCATCCTTAAAAGGGAATAAAAGGTTGAGATGGTTAATTCTTCTTCTAAACTCCCTAAGTTAAAGGCTTGAACGCCTAAAGAAGAAGAAACCCTTAAGAGCCCAATGGAGGGGCATGTAAGGGGTGCGCCCAAAAGACACTAGAGATCAAATAGGACGTTTGCTTCTATAGTAGCAAATAAGGACTTTGAAAGGGAACTGCAAAGAGTATGAGTACTCTAAAATGTTACCTCGTTTAATAATTCTACTAGGAATAGAATTCACTAGTCTTAAGTCAATTCTGCATAATCCGTTGTGCAAAGACTCAAGGCACTAATGTTCTGAACATACAACGAGATAACAAAAGTAAGTGAGATGACAAAGCTTCGAATTACTTTGGAACGTTGAGATGTAAAAGGATTAGCAAGTCAGACACCTTAGGATCATTCTATGAAAATGAACCTATAGTGTTGACTTCCTGTGAATCCTGTCATGAGGGAAGCGTTCCTGAATCCCGTTTATAAGAAACATGGAACGTTCCAAAATTATAGTGGATTTCGATCCATGCTGATGAGTGTAAGATGCTTAATGTAAGCACTAGATACAATCGTCAGTTTAATCATTATGAATGAATGTACTTGATAAAGTACAAATTCGAAACTTATATGAAATTCTTACAATTTCAAAAGGAGGTTAGGAACCGAAGTAGTCGTAAGTTATAGGTAAATCGATATGATCGAGATAGCCAATATCTTAGCAACTAATTCCCTAGTCATCTTAGAGATAATAGGATTATCTCTCAGTAAACTAATTCGAGAACACATTAATGTTTCCGAATGATGGAATGAAACCTAATAGGATATGGTCGATTCCATAGTAAGCTTTACTGACTTATAATCATTCTAGGAATAAACTACTAGAATATGCAGTTAGAGATTTTGAATTTAGTACTTTCCAAAATCAGTCCTTTAGTTGCACTATGCAATGTGGCATACTAAATTCCCTAATTATTCTTATCCAAGAATTCAATGGAATCCTCTTACATGAAGAGGATAGTGGGCGATAAGCTTGAAATGAGTTCAAGTTTATGCAATGATATTGGATATCATTTCTGCGATTCCCTTAGACAAAGGTTGTTTGTCTCAAGGAATGTATCTTTCTTAAGGAATCGTTCCTATAGAAGAAGAAAGGCAAGCAAGCAGACGTCAAAGAAATTTGAGAATAAATATCCACGCCACATATAGAAGAAACGAGCCCATCTGATAAAACTTAGCCAATTTTTAGAGCATGTACACGTGTGAAACCCTTCTCTTAAGACGTGTTTAGAACGCGTTCCTAGATAGCCAAGGAATTACTTGAAGAGGAGACACTGTCAGATTTGGAATCCGAGTAGTGTAAGCAAGCCTTGAAATCCAATATGGATTCCATATACTCAAACCAAGTTTTGACCTTGGTTGATCCACCTGATAGGATCAAGCTCGTGCAGCTTCGAGTGAATGAAAGCATTACAACCTTCTTGACGGTTGAAATGCAAAAGTCCATATGGATTGTAGTTACCATATCCTCATATTCTGACTATGAGATATGATAAATGAATATGAGAACTATCTTGTTCAATATGAGATTGAAAGAGAGTGAAATAAGGTATTTCTATAAATCTCATATTCAGTGGGAGTATGCATAAGGTATGCAAATCCCTAAAGTCAATCTGTGGATTGATAAAGGCTTCTAGGAGTTGGACAATTCGATTCCATAGGATAGTCAAATCGTTTGGCACAGATGGAAGTCGAATAAGTCTTAAAAGTGTACATATGAAAGTTAGTGATGTAAGAGTCCATTTTTGGTTCTTTAGAAGACGACATCCTTCTCATTAGGAATGTCAAGGATGACGTGAAAGTTACCAATTCTTGTTTAAGTAACATTTTGACATAAAAGATCTTAGTGATTATCCTATATTCTCGACATTCAGATCTATGGAAGATAGATCTAAGAGAATAAAAGGATTATCACAAAATGAGTACATAACCACGGTACTAAAAGGAGTTTAGTATGGACAACGGAACATCTCTTTTGAAGAGTATGTATTCTAAGATAACTTTGAGAAAGTTAGAATGTCCAAAATCCCTTTAAGTGAAAGGGTGCATAATGTATGAAAAGTTATGTACTAAATTAGAAATGGCGCAACACTAAGCGTAGTAGGCCAAATCTAATATGACCTCAGAGAAGGTCATTAGATCTCTGTAAAGGATGTCCTCAGAGTACTTGAGAAGAAATGAGGATATGTATTAGTTTACAGAGCCCAAAAGATCTTGTTGTTAGAAGGATATTTGATGTAACTGTTCATCAAACATAGATGATTATGAAATCATTGAAAGGATACAACTTCTACCAGAATGGTAATGCAATGTGTTGGAAAGGGGTTCCAAGGACGGACATTGCAAAACTCGACTATCATAGTTGAGAACTTAGTCGTATTATATAACGCTAAGTTAAGTGTTTGGGTAAGAAACTCCATCTAACCGGTTAGATGAAGTTCCTAGCATGAAACAACTCCTTTATCATATTGTATGATAAAATGGATGGTTGCTCAAGTAAGAGAACCAAGACCTCACCAAGAGACTGAACACGTGATTACGAATCACTTTATAAGGAAAAGGTGTTTCCTAAGAGATGTGTAAACAAGAGGGTCACATCAGCAGAGAATATAGCAGATCCACTTTGGAAACGCCCAAAGTCAATAGGCTCTCTAAGTGCATCTTGAGAAGATGGGACTTAGAGTACCTAAATGGCTTTTACGGGCAAGTGGGAGATTGTTAGGAATAGTGCCCTAGAAAGCCGATTCGACGTAATCTGCTTTGGGACTTTTCTTGTATCACAGACAATCTTTGAATAATATACGATTGATTATAGGCAAACACTTCTTTATATGCCAATACGTGTTTTGTGTGTTTCCATTACGTGCGCATGTAAGAGAACTCCCCTAATCCTGATGACTTTAGGACTCTACCATTTAGGTGAAATGGTTCATGAAACGAGCCCTATATCACATAAGTCATGATTAGTAAAATACTCCAAGCCGATGAGTCCTACCGACAGTGGGAGTGTCAACCTGACTCCTCTAAGGCTTGCTTGTGGGATCACGCCCTTAAGAAGGACCACCTTGTTTCATGGAGGTGCAAAGTGTATAGTTGATACGTGCGTGATACATGAGGGTGCTTACTTTAATAAGTAAGTTCACTGAGGTGCCCCGTGTGAGAAGATTCCTAAATGGGAAAGGAAGTTTCTATTTCAGGAAATAGAAACTTCCAGATTAGGAAATATCTCACTAGTCATTGATGTGATTAATTGATCCTTAGACTTGAGGTTCCTTGTCACTTTATGAGTTAACTCTGTAGTCTTTGGTATAAGCTTTAAAGGGTGTCGCCTTAGACAACTGATTCAAGGCTTATGCTGGGGCTGCACAAGTGACTCATGAAAGTGAATGAGAATCAAGAAAGGACCTACACTTGTGTTTGCAAGGTGATCTCTTATTGTGTAAGTCATTCATATGCCATATGGAGTCCTTGGCCAAGGCAGTAGATCAAGACATCAAGAAAAGGGTTTCTTGGATTGAGATCAAATGGATATGAAATGCACTTAGCTTTAAGACCGGATTATTAGGGTTCTGATAATTCCCTTGCCCTAGATCTTGGTTGAGAGATAGTAAGTAGGAGGATTGTATCTCACATCAATCAATGACTTAAAGGTTCTGTCGAATCCGAACATTCCAATTCAGCTAGGGGTTAAACACCTGTTGCTAGACTATGGTCGTTTAATCTGTGGACTGATTAATTAATTAGTGAATTAATTAATTAGGGTCACTGCTAATTGAATTGAGAACCTAGAGGGTCACACACAACAACTTGGTTGCATGAGTTGAGGCTTAAAAATGATTAAACGAGTTAATCGGGCCAAGAGGGTTCCACACGTGTGAAATCACACGTGTGGCTCACGTGAGTGACACGTGTCACTGTGACACGTGTCACACACGTGTGAATATATATATATTGTATATATATGTATTAAATAATTAAATGTGTTAATTATTTTAATAGACTTTGGTTTAATTTTGAATTAAAAAGAAAGTTTTATTTTGGAGAAAATAATCTAGTTAATTAATTACGAATTAATTAATTGGATAAAAATAAGTTATTTATTTTATAATAAATAAAGTATAAAATTATCCAAAAATAGTTTGGATATTTTTAGCTCTCTTGAAAGTTGATTTGAATTAGAATTCAAAGTCAAAGTTGGAGAATACTTGATGATCAAGTAATACGAGAGAGACAAACCAAATCCTTGCCCAACAAGGAGTTCGGCCGTCCCTCCCCTTTCCTATATATAGGGGAGCTCATGCTCCCCTTTAGAGCTAATGGAATTCTTTTGGTTCATGTGTTTAACACCATCCTTTCTCCAAGATAAACGAAACCCTAGGTTAAGCCTAAACACTAACTAGAGAACTAGCATCCTTACTAGTTAGATTGTAGCCAAGTTGGTGGACTATCTCTAGAGAGCTTCAAGTTAGAAGTTTTGAAGATTCGAGCTTTACCAAAAGTGGGGATTAAGCAAAACGATCAGAAGGGATGATGAAACGATTCTGAACCCGACGTGAAGCGAATGAAAAAATCGAACCAAAGAAGATGGCGAAAACCGTTCGTCCATATCCTGAAGGATGAATTTTTTCACGAGGGTTTTGTGACTAGCAGTTTTCTACTGTCGCAAAACTGGTTTCGAAGGGAGTTTCAATCCTGCTTTTCTCGTTTCATGTTTCTTTCTTTATGTTATATTGTTAAGAACATCTCTAACATGAATTGAATCTAGGTTGGTGTGGATTGCTACCCCGACAATGGATTCTGAAGTAGAAAGAGACTTTCGAGGGACGGGTTGTCAAGCCGCGAGAAGAGCGTTCTTGGGTGGCTTGAAACGCTTCAAGAAAGAATAAAAGAAAAGTAAGTTTTCTATCTCTACGAATTTGGTTACACGATTGCGAGTCCAAGATCCTTTTGTTGGAAAAATTTTTTAAATTCCACTGCTTTCTGATTCGTGTTTTCCAACATACGGGGCTTGCTCCTCGTCCCTACGAAGCTGGTCTGTGCAAAATAGACGTGTACACGTGAGACTTGACTCTAAATAGACCAAATATGACGAACGGCGAAAATGCAACGAGATGACGAGGAAAATGCAATGTGGCATGATAACATCTTGTTTCAGTACATATTGGATCATATAATAGCAATTCGGGGTCAAAGAAGTCGTCGGATCATGGGGCTAAAAACGTAATTTTATGCAGAAACTTTTGTTCTGCAAGTCAGGTGGGAAGGGCCGTTCCGGCTTCCCTTTGTAAATGGGAACGGTCGTTCCCATAAACCCCAAAATCGCGCCAACGATTTTAAAACAAAAGCGCGCCTTTTAGTTGGGAACGGCCCTTCCGGAACCAAGGCCAAAATGGGAACGGCCGTTCCCATGCTCGGCCGCCTACTTTCATTTTGAAAAAGGTGGGAACGCCCGTTCCCACAATGCCTTGAGGCTGGGAACGGTTGTTCCCAGGTTCTGCAACTGGAAAGAACAGAGCAAAAACAGAGCATGGCTACGGGAATGATCAACAAAGCAACCAAAATTCTAATTTCAATCAACCAAGCTATGATTTTCTAGAAATATGATGCACATATGTTCAAAGGTGATAATATAACACTTAAACACTCAAACTATGGCAAATCATCAAGGAATCAAAGTTTCATGCTCATGCTCCTTTTGATCATTCAAGATCAAATATTCAAGAATTTCATGAATAAATCATGCCATAATTCATGATATGATCACATATTCATACTTCCATCTCCAATTAATCCACCTAACATATAAATCCCAAACCCTAGCTATCTCAAACATGATCAAGAATCACCAATTCATGCAAAACCAACCTTGAAAGAAAAAGAATGGAAGATGAGGATGATGATGCTTCAAAGCTTGAAATTTCCTGAATTCTTGGATGTAAATGATGAAATCACTCTTTCCTTTTTCGGTAGCTAGGTCTCGGTGATGAGAGGAAGCAAATGTGATGAAAGATCAAGAATGAAATGACTTTGGAAGCTTGAAGATGATATACCGTGATTCATCCTCCTTGATTTGAGTGAAATAATCAAATTGCGATTTGATCCTTCGGTTTATGAAATCATGCAATCAAGTATGCAACAATTTGAAATATACTCAATTAAGTCCTTGAAAATGTTATGCGATTTGGTCCCTAAATTTAAAAGAATGAACATATAGGGGCAAGTTGACAATTAAATCATACTCGGTAATTATTTCACGTAATAAACATTTTCAGGTTAGGAGATAAATTATAAGTTTAATATGAATTTCATGAAATTTTGGAAAAATATAATTTATAAAATTATAATAAACATAAGAATGTAATTAATGAAATTCGGGGCGTTACAATTCTCCCCCCCCCCCCCCCCCCCCCTTAAAAGGACCTGGTCCCCATGTCCACTGTCAAGTTTCGGATGATACACAAGCCATAAGAGAACCCCGTCTCTTGAACAAGAATGAAAGAACCCTGTCTTTCAACAAGGAATGAGAAAACCCCATTTCTCAACAAGAAATGAGAGAGCCTCGTCTCTCAACAAGAAATGAGAGAGCCCCGTCTCTCAACATGCACGAAAGTAATTCAAGGAGCAGATTGAAGAAACAGTGGCATGGATGTTACATAGACCAATGGAATCATATTAATTTCATAAATATCATATAGACAAATAAAACCATTTTAATCACATACTTACCACTCATAATTAACTAATTTGCAACGAACAAGAAATTAAATACAATAACAATAAGATCCTGATGCACGTGGTATGCATGGTTAAATATACCGTTCACCATTGGTTGTGTCATGCATATAATTTGTACCTTCTTCTTCCCCGACCAGATTCACATTTACATTTTGCACTCCCCTCTCATGAACACCTTCCCGTGCTCGCACAAGTAATCTTCCACCCCCGGACGATTTCCCTCGTAGCCTTGAGCAAGTGTCTATGTGATGCTCGTCACTCCCACAGTAGAGGCATAATCCCAACCATCTCCTACAACCCTCATAAGCGTGGTTATCAAGTCCACAATAGTTGCAAAGAAGCTTCCCGAAAGATGTTGTTGAAGCTAGGATATGTGGGGCTCCCGAACTCGATCCAAGTGATTGTTTCTTTTTCTTGCGAGACCTTCCTTGAGGTGCTCGAGTAAGATAAGAGATAGGCCGCTTTCCTTTATTGAGAGTTTGTCCTGATTTTGAACTTAAGGTCTGCCCGGGTTGAGGATTAGACCTTCTTGCCTCCAACGAGGTGGTGCCTCGGACCTTTTCTTGGGAGCCACTTGGAGTTAGTTCCCACACTCTTTTGATTTTCTTGAGTTGTGACCCGGTGGGATCCTTATTTCCTTCAAAGGATCTTGAGGATGGTTGGTTCTGAAATTCCCTAAATGCTATCAAAATTTGGCCCGGTTGTGAGACTCGTGGCGCTGAGGAAACATACTCTTTTATCTTCTGATCCACTAAACTAATCAAGGACTCGAAAAACTCCTGAGGTTGAACTGGAGGGGGTAAACGCAGGGAAAACCTAGGCACTCGTTCATGATAAGGGCGATCTTGATACATCCTGTAATCAAGACACTAGATATGCATGTTGAATTAATATGCCAATGCACATAACACCCTTGGAAGTAATAATTCAACACATCGGGACAATTAAGTTCAATCGGGGAAATCACATATATGTAAAGAAATTTAAAATTAAAGTAGTGTATGATGCATGTGCTTATGGATGCATTGAACCTGCCACCGGAGTAATGGAAAATTTTATCTCAACGCGAAATTCCTCGTTTATTGACTTATAAGCTTGTCTTGAACTGTTATCATTTCTTGTTTCCCACGTTCTTCTATTATTTAGATTTATCTAACATCCACTCGAACATTCCCACAGCTCGGTATTATGTTTTCTGAAACCCGAAGTCTTCTATGCGCATGGAATTAGCACCTAGCTTACTCTTTAATAATTACTCCCCAATTGTTGCCCGAATCCTTTTTTCGTGGTTGTCACTTTTGATTAAAACCTCCTTGTTTACTCATTAGAAGTTTGAATAGTTAAGTGAACTCTCCCTCCAATTGTTTATATTTGATCGTCCGAAATCCACCCAGCAATTCTTTGCCTTTCTTTATCGTTTCCATTTGTTGCTTCAGGTCTTTTAACGTGACCTCACAACACGACAATTCAGCTTGGATTTAGAAATATCCAACTAGATAAAATCTTTGACATGATTGTCTTTCAACTTCATATCCACTGGCGTGGTGAGCTTCCTTTATCCCTTTCTTAATTGAAATCCCAAACCATACTATTTTCCCATCACTTCTCTCACTTTATTTTCATGAAAGTTAATCTTTGATGCCTCTTACTATACTTGCATCCTTAATCCCAAAATTTTCCTTGCGTTAACTTGGGTAGTTATATGATCCACAAACAAGAACTCTTGAATTCAATTTATGTTCCACTTATGGAATTAATTTCCTGACTCCTCTCGAACCATAAATCTCCAGTTATTATTCCGATTCACCAAGTTGCCACAGTGGTTGAAATCCTTCAAGTCTACTATTTGCAATTTGAATCGGTTATAAAACTCATCTTCTTACTTACCTACTTTTGAGCATATAATTTCCTTCCAAAATTCTTTATCATCCTTTGTCGTTTTCATTTGTTGCAATATTCCACCTTTCCCACTTTGCGCACTTAATAAGATAGCTCGACTTGATTTCGGAAAAGAAAAAAAATGAGCTCCATCCACCCGACTATAGAATCTCTAGCATCCCAATCTTCCCGTGAATGAATTACCCAATTCTACAAACTCGATTTAAATTACTGGAATTGTTTTCTTCTCTTGCTTGAGTTTTGCTTCCAACTAACTGAATTCCTTACTTGGCCATACCTCCGATTCTTGAGTAATTAATTCCCTCAATTCTTCCTTCACCTCATCCTCGAATGAAATATACTTCCTTGCCCGGTAGACGTACCATTTTTGGTAGTACAAAATTCCCATAGTGAATTCCTTTATTTCGGATCTCATCCCTTGAATCACAACTCGATGAACTTGCCTTCAAACCTTTTTCCATACTTGATTCTTAATCTAAAATTCCTGGGTAGCACTCTCTGTGAATTGGTGATCCAAGTTGGTAATTCTCAAATTTAAATACTTCTACTTGTTGCTCCATATCTTCCAATTCAACCACATCATAGTCGACAATCTTTAAAGCCCTTTCCCAAGAATACCCCTTTTCCTTATTATTAGACTCCCGGTTTAGGCATCTTCGAAATTTTCTTATTTTTCTCTTTTTTTTTTTTTTTCAACCTCTCGAATTAATCTCCAACGGCAATCCAGGTATTCTCTCTCTAATTAGTACTTTGCCTCTCTCGAGTGCTTTCATTTACCGCTCCCCATATCCTTCAATGTATTCACTCAACACGACAATTTATCTTGAATCAGAAAAATAAACTCGTCTTACCCGAATGTAGAATCCCGAACATGTTGGTTTTCCATAACTGGTTGTTTGATCTTTCTGGCTGTCGTGTTAGAAATTTGAATCCAATTGATTTGAACCCAAATGTAATTCCCAACTCGTACTTCGATCTGGGATACTTAATTGACTTTCCTTCCACGCCCTGATTTTGGCCTCAACTTACACACCCTTCTCAAATCCTATAGTAGCCCAAAATTACCAAGCAATTGGCCATGCTTTGATATCATTTCCATAACCTGTAACTCACAACCTTCTTTGAAATAAATGCATGTGGGTAAGGCGTGCTCATGTCACATAATTAATGCTCACGACGAAAATTTAATATAAATGCAGCAGGTAATTGATCAATGTTTAAAGTAAAACACGTTAAGCACATAATTTCAAATAATTCAAGATCAATTAATTAACAATAAATAGCATAAATCAATGCAAATCACAGGTTGTCAAGTAATCTAATTAATTCAGAGAATTCAAATAGATTCAAATAATATGCAAGACTCTCAAATTACCAATTAGTTTCTATGCCGTTCGGCCTAGACTTGACACAACACGACACAAGAACCTCGGTTTTACAACCGTGCTCTGATACCACTTAAGATGGAGCACCGCTATACGTAGAGATACCACACCCCCGCACTATAGGTCGATCCACATACGAAATTGACAATCTGTACATGAACTAACCTATAGCGAACGGGTGAAAAATAAAACAAAGGACGAGCTAGGCGGGACTATACCCCAAAGCAATACAAAACCAAGACATAAAAATTAAATGCGGAAGCATTAATTCACAAATACATATAGGTACCATATTTACATCAACGATATAAATACTAATAGATACCAATAGATATCAATACATTATCATCTCCTATATATATCATACAAGCAAAAGTCCCCAAATATACCAAGAACTATAACGTACTAACTCAGGACATGACAAAAGCAAGATCATGAAAATGTGTGCAGTGCTAGACCTAGCTGGATGACAAGACACGACTCAGACTCCCACCTAGCACACGACCCCGACAACCTGAAAGGTGGGGTGTCAGTCCATGGAAGACTGAGTGAGGGGCATAAATATATATTAGCGCAATTAACATGCAAGTTAACCTCGGGTAAGGTTTTATAATTAAAAGTAATATAAGTTCACAATCACATAAACTCGACCGAGATTACAACTACCAATATTAAGTACTTTAATCGTTTTCATGTTTCAATGCGTGCAATACGTGGCCCGGCGAGTGAGGGCAATCTCCAACCTTACTCCAACAGTGTACAATACATGCTTGCTTTATCTTTTAATAAGTGATCATGCAATTAAGCTATCGTGCAGTCGTGCAGGTGTATTCAGGCAGAACAATCAATACATGCAATCATGACAATAACCCGAGGACAATCCGTGGTGCCGGACCCATCCCCAGTCTCCTTCTTCCTCCGGTGATAGTGGGATTGCAAGGCCCCACCATCCAATCTCATTGAGCAGAGGGTACATGAATCCCTAAGCCCGGAGCTCCTTCCTCCACTAATCTCCTAGCGGATTCAGGGGTGACCCCAAATGTGGTGAGGATAATGTTCGAGTTACCCGTCAGCCCATGCTTTCCCGGTTGTCTCAAACCACTACCCTCGGGCCCAACGTGACATGCTTTACTCACCAAAACACGATCAATCAATCAATCATGATACATGACTTGCTTGCAATTGTGTATAAGTTTAGAAAACATTAGAAATAAGTATATATATACCTTTTGGCTTGAAATCCACATAAAGGTTATACGGGTTCTATATACTAACAATTAAACCTCACCTTTATCGACAAAAGACAAGTAGGGTACGGCCTACGGGGCTTGCTCCTCTTCCCTGCGAAGCTGGTCTGTGCAAAATAGACGTGTACACGTGAGACTTGACTCTAAATAGACCAAATATGACGAACGGCGAAAATGCAACGAGATGACGAGGAAAATGCAATGTGGCATGATAACATCTTGTTTCAGTACATATTGGATCATATAATAGCAATTCGGGGTCAAAGAAGTGGTCGGATCATGGGGCTAAAAACGTAATTTTATGCAGAAACTTTTGTTCTGCAAGTCAGGTGGGAAGGGCCGTTCCGGCTTCCCTTTGTAAATGGGAACGGTCGTTCCCATAAACCCCAAAATCGCGCCAACGATTTTAAAACAAAAGCGCGCCTTTTAGCTGGGAACGGCCCTTCCGGAACCAAGGCGAAAATGGGAACGGTCGTTCCCATGCTCCGCCGCCTACTTTCATTTTGAAAAAGGTGGGAACGCCGGTTCCCACAATGCCTTGAGGCTGGGAACGGTCGTTCCTAGGTTCTGCAACTGGAAAGAACAGATCAAAAACAGAGCATGGCTACGGGAATGATCAACAAAGCAACCAAAATTCTAATTTCAATCAACCAAGCTATGATTTTCTGGAAATATGATGCACATATGTTCAAAGGTGATAATATAACACTTAAACACTCAAACTATGGCAAATCATCAAGGAATCAAAGTTTCATGCTCATGCTCCTTTTGATCATTCAAGCTCAAATATTCAAGAATTTCATGAATAAATCATGCCATAATTCATGATATGATCACATATTCATACTTCCATCTCCAATTAAACCACCTAACATATAAATCCCAAACCCTAGCTATCTCAAACATGATCAAGAATCACCAATTCATGCAAAACCAACCTTGAAAGAAAAAGAATGGAAGATGAGGATGATGATGCTTCAAAGCTTGAAACTTCTTGAATTCTTGGATGTAAATGATGAAATCACTCTTTCCTTTTTCGGCAGCTAGGTCTCGGTGATGAGAGGAAGCAAATGTGATGAAAGATCAAGAATGAAATGACTTTGGAAGCTTGAAGATGATATACCGTGATTCATCCTCCTTGATTTGAGTGAAATAATCAAATTGTGATTTGATCCTTCGGTTTATGAAATCATGCAATCAAGTATGCAACAATTTGAAATATACTCAATTAAGTCCTTGAAAATGTTATGCGATTTGGTGCCTAAATTTAAAAGAATGAACATATAGGGGCAAGTTGACAATTAAATCATATTCGGTAATTATTTCACGTAATAAACATTTTTAGGTTACGAGATAAATTATAAGTTTAATATGAATTTCATAAAATTTTGGTAAAATATAATTTATAAAATTATAATAGACATAAGAATGTAATTAATGAAATTCGGGGCGTTACAACATGTATCCTCTAAGATCTTTGGGAATTATAGTTCTTCTAAAAACAGTGGGAGTAACATAGATTAAAGACCTAATCTCGTGTATATCACTATTATTTAGCATGCTCACTTAGTTCTCTGTTTTTCCATTTAGGTAGTAGATTCTGTGATTCCCTACGTGTTTTAAAATGGCAACCAAAAACCCTCTAGTATCGATCCTCGAGTCAAACAAATTGACTGGTCCCAACTATTCTGATTGGCATAGGAATCTAAAAATCGTTATAGATTCCCAGAAGAGAACTTATGTTCTCTACGAGGCGGAGCCATTTCCCAAAGGGGAAGCTCCAACCCGGGCTGAGCGGGACACGATCCAGAAGTGGAAGGATGATAATCTCCAAGCCCGTTGTCTCATGCTTGCTAACATGTCTCCGGACATGCAAAGACAGCATGAGTCTATGGTATAACACCTCAAAAAGAATTATTCCATTTGAGAATGAGGGAAGGTACAAGTGTCCATGAATATGGACTTAAGTTTCTTGCTCTTACCGAGAAACTTGCTTCCATGGACATGCCACTAAGAGATGAGCTTTCGGTGGATCTGTTGCTAGCCTCACTCCCACCATCATTCAACCCCTTTGTCCTTAACTTCAACATGAATCATGCAAATGCTACTGTAGCTTGTGACTGCTGAAAGCACGATCAAGAAGGACAATAAGGTTATGATGGTCATTGCTCCATCTTCTTCTAAGCCTTCCAAAGGCAAGGGCAAGAAAGCCCAAAAGAAGAAACGAGATCAGAAGAAGGACGTTTACATCCATTGTGGCAAACCGGGAAATTGGAGCAGAAACTGCCAAGACTACAAGGCTACTCTAAAGAAAGGTATGTTTCTAGTTAAAGTAAGTCTTTCTATTTATTTTAACTCTTGGGTACTTGATACTGGTTCTGGATCTCATATCGGTAATGATGTACAGATGCTAAGTGAGGTTCGGCAGCTGAAGTGAGGAGAATGTGTCTTGCAGATTGGGGACGGCTCTATGGTCGAAGCTCAAGCTTTAGGCACAATTAGACTAGATTTAGGTCATTCTGTTTTAGTTTTAAATAAAGTCCTTTATGTACCAGACATTATTCGTAATATTATTTCAGTTCCAATACTTTATTACGAAAGTTATGAAATTAATATTAAGAATGGTAACTTTTTCCTCAAAAAGAATAATTTTTCAATGCATCTTGGTACTTTAAACAATGGACTTTATCTAACTCAAAACAGTAATATTTTGAATATACAACAAGAAATAAAACGTAAGAGAGATGACGAAGTCTCAGTGTAACATCCCGCCCGTTCGACCGTTCCAGGTACGCCCTCACGGGTGAGCTATGTGTGTTTTTAATTATTTAATTATGTGGTTATTATACTTGTGATGTGATATATTTGAATTACTTGAACTTAATTGACCTTATGTGATTTATTTATACGTATTTGTCTTCTTTGCTTTGTTCTTGTTCCGTTCGTGTCCGTTTTCGTTTTCGATTTTTGTGACTGCGTACTATGCGTGACTTATGTATGTTATGTATGCGTCTTTGTGATTGTTACTTGTTTTTGAGTTCGTTTGATACGGTTTTGAAACCGTTTTATGTTTTAGGGACATAAGGGCCTAACGAGCTTTAGCCTACCTTGTGTTCCGGAAGGCGTAACTTGAGCTCGGGAATTCGGATTCGAATTCTGAAAGATGCGTTAGACTCGTAACAAAGAAAGAAAGACAGAGAATCAAGATTCATATTTTTCTAAGCTCATTTGATTCCCCATTTTTCGACCGGACCGAGCCCCTTGCACCTTTAAGCCACCTTTTGACTTCATTGAGCTTTGTGGACCCCACTTAAACTTAACCAAGCCTTAACCATGACTTATACCATGGGTTAACACCCATTTCAGCCCCTAACCCCAAGAGAACCGATCTATTCCTCTCTCTCCCTCAAGAATCGATCAGCTCCAAGGCAAGGAAAGAAGGAAGAAACCCCTTTGGCTATTTTGAAGATTTTGAGCTCAAATCACATCCAAATCTTCCCAAATTCGAAAGGTAAGCTCATGATCATATTCTACTCTCTCTCTTCTCTCTTATGTGTGGATTTGAGTTGATTTTATTGGTTGGTTCTTGAGTTTTGGCAAGCATGTGAATAGTGGAGTTTGGATGAATTTGATGATTCTTGCTTCCTTCTTGATTCCCTTGAGTTTGGATGTTTATATGTTGCTCCTTTTGCATGATTCTAAGTATTTATTGCATCTCCTTTCATGGTAGTGAGTTATGAGTGATTGGCCTTGGATGAGTGCTTGAGAATGGATGATATAGCTTGATGTATTCTTCCCCTTTCTTGTTTTGATTCTTGCTCATTTTGTGGCTGAAGTTGTTGCTCCTTTTGTGGCATGAATTGTTGATGAATTAGTGTTATTTTCATGCTTGTTATATGTGTTTTCAATGGCATAAGAGACTCCCCAAGGCCAAATACCGAAATCCCCTGTTTTTGCCTTCAAAAAACGAAGTGTTGTTGCGTTTATTTTTCTATCCCGAACGCATGACACGGCCGTGTCATGTTTTAACTGGAAATGGACACGGCCGTGTCAAGCTCTCGACTTTGGGCCCTGAATTAATTTAAACCGGACACGGCCGTGTCCGATTCCTTTGCATTCTGGACGAGGCCGTGTCCACCCAGTAGGTTTTGGCCTGGAGGAGTTTCTTTCGTCGTTTCGTTGCTTCTTGTTGGTTCTTCTTGCCTCGTTTATAATATGTATGCATGATTAACTTATTGTATGATGTGTTAAGTTTGACCTCGTGAATTTATGGTATATTCTTTGCTCTCGGTTATGAGATAGAAACTTATATGCCTTGAATGCTTCTATTTGACCTAATGTGCATTCATTTCGTATTCTTTGCATCATAAACATACATCCACATGTGCCGAGCGTCTAATGCGGTTCATATTGACTCTAAGGTTGTCTTTTGCCTTTGTTTTGCCTTTAGGTTCGTTCCTTGGTTGACGAGGTTGTCTTCTAGACGTCCGACTTGCTTCCTTTGTTCCCGTTGCTTCTCGGATGTGAGGTTTTCTTCCTTTTAGATAATATGACCTACAACCCTATATGTTTTGAAGCCCGCATGCAAGTTATGTATACTATATGATAAATATGTGTATGATATGTATTTTGAGGGCTCCTCCCATTTTGTATAAGACTTTAAAAAGGTTTTATATGTATATAGCTCTATTTTGATATTCTTTTGGAAAGCTTTGAATATGTGTGAGTGTGTAGCGAGATTTGGCTTTGAAAGATAAGCTTTGAGATAAGTTTGTGTGACTTTTGTAATCTGTTTGGGGCCCGGAGTGTGGTATGGTAATCTCGGGTCGGCCGATGGGTCGCCGAGCTCTTCCATCAACACCTCCATTTGAGAGTCTCACCCAACCTTAGGAGGTTGAGGAAGGGTGTTTCTCTTGAGCCGGCGGAGGCAACCGCCGAAGGATACAAGGTAGTAATTAAACCTTGTCACATTTTGTAGCACCCCAAGCGGTGGGGCACCACACCCCCCGCACTATGACCCGACATGTGGTACGAAATGGAACGTCCGCACACGCACCAAGTCACAGCGAACGGGTGACAAACGAAAATCCAACCTAAGCTAGGCGTACCTAAACCCCGTGCAAGTAAAATATGCAAAAAACTGTGCGCGGAAGCGAATCAAAATATGAACTAACAAAAACTTTAATCAACAAAATACAGAAACGGGTTCAACTAATCCAAGCCCTGTCCTAACCTGTCCCGAAAATTCATATAATCACAGCATAAACATAATCCTGTACAGAACATGCTATGTACATAATTACAAACGGATGCAGATCAGAGATTCTCAACTTAAACAAATGGATACAGGTTCAAAAGACATGGACTCAACAGACAAGACTCAAAGCCGCCTAGCTCGAACTCGAAGAACCTGAACCTGTAGACTGAAAACATAGGTGGGGCGAGGGTCAGTCCACTGACTGAGTGAGGGGGCTGAACTCACACACACTATACATAATAAGGAGCAGAGCACGTATCAAAAGAAAGATTATGAACCGGGAGTAGGGTTTTGCATACCAAAACCATTTTCCAAAAAGAGCTCATATTTACACATATACTCATATCTTCTTAATTTTGAAAACTCGTAAGGATTCATAGATTCAGAGAAGCATATGGATTCATATTAAAACTCATAGGGATTCATATTTAGAAACTCATAAGATTCATAATTAGAAACTCATAAAGATCCTTATATTCATAATGATTCATAACTCAGCGTGGAAATCTCATACTGAAAACAAACTCTCCTATCCCGTTTCATAATCAACATAACAAAAGAGTTCAAATACCCGGCGAGTACGGGTTTCCAACCTTACTCCTTAAACAAAAGACTCCAAAGATTCATAAGGAAGCATAAATTCATAAAATTCATAGGATTCATAAATTCATAGATTCATATTCCCTTATTCTAACTTTTCTCAGGAAGTCTGCACGTGGGTTACGGGCCCACATCGTGCAACTCAATATACGTGGGGTTGCGAACCCACAACGTACCTTCTCCGGCCTCAGCCGAAGGCTCAAAGCACCACGCCTTCTCTATCTCCCTTAGAGTCGCGCGTAGGTACTTCAAAGGAGCACGTGCACAGGCTTAACCCGGCAGCCCAACACCGCCTCGGGCGTCCTTACCGACGCCTCCAGGGCCCAGGGATTCATAAGATTCATAAGGATTCATAAGAAACATACCTAACTCGCGAAACCTAGAAACATATGATTCACACTTAAGAAACATACCATAAGAAACATACCTTACCGTGCAACTCGGCATATGCTATACACGTACCTCTCCGTGTCTTCCAAATTCATAATAAGCTGAAGGAGACCCATAGTTCGCTTGCAAATACACGGTTTGGAGCATAGCCTCGTTGCAAAACCATTTTAAGCTTATATACGCCCATACGTATAATTTCAGAAGGATTCATATCAAATCGAATTAACAAAATTCATAACATATCGTAAGACACATATTTAATATACATATAGTATATATATTCGCATGCGGGCTTGAAAACGAGCATATAGGGTTGTAGGTCGCTTTAACTAAAGCAAAAATCCTAAAACCTCACCTTACACCGACGAGAACGGAAACACAAGCCAGGAAGTCCCACTGAAACTCCGACAGCTGACAGACACTCCCTGAACAACCCCTGAACAACTAAACACGCAACACAGACTCAGACTCCAAAAACAACCACAAAGACGCACGGCCATGCTCACGAATATACATGATGCAGCATATAATCCATATTTATTCAATCAAGTCATTCAGAGCATAATATAATTCGTATTACATCCCAAGAGATACGTAGCTTATAAATTCGTAACATTAATTACATAGAATAAATCAAGACATCATAAATTTAATTCTTATCAAGTACTAGGTCTCTAGACAAATAAACGCGAATTACATATCCATCCTATACATATATCCATAATTGCAATACCCTTAAACTCACCTCACAACCAGGCATATATTCGAATGGAGCAATCAAACAAGGGTCAAGTAGATAGGCGTAATACGAGGCAAATAAATTCCATAAATCATGAATCAAGCTTTCATACAACATAACATATTTCCAAGTATCATACAATTCATAATTTCAATTTATAGCACATACAGGATCGAATTGCACAATTAAAATCAATTAACGAATAAAATACAATAACTTCAAAAATTCATATAAAATCAACCGGACATCCGATTGACGAACGGAAAGTGGCGTTGGACTCACCACAACAAAACGGACCTACTGTCCGAAAGTCGCCGGAATGCCGCCACCGCAACCGGACGAACAGCCATCGGCGGCCACCGGAATACCGCCTCCGGTGGTCGGAAAAATCCCCGGAAGGACAGAAACGTGCGCCTCGGCCGTTGGAAAGCTTGTAACGAGCCCTACGAAAGCCCCATAGCCATAAGCCGAAAAAGTCGCCGGAAAAAATCGCCGCCGGTCCACAGCCGGTTCTCCACCGGTTCGTCGCCGCCGGCCGGTTCTCAAGTTGGGCCCAATGCCATCCGCTAGTTTCCGTCGTTCTAAGCAACTTTCGTGAAGCGAGCACCACCAAAACCGGCCGGGAAAGGGCCCTACGCCGTCGCCGAAGGACTGTCGCCGCGCCACCGCCGATTCCGCCATCTCCGCCGCGATTCGTTCAAAAAGGAGGCCGGAAACGAGCTCAGGGGGTCGAAAAAGGTGGAAAACCGTCAAGCCTCGTCGGAAAAAGCCGCTACAGTAACGCGCCGCCGCCGCGTCCACTTTGGGCGGCGCGTGTACCTCCGTCCGCCGACCATTGGCTGCGCCGCCAACGTCCAGCGATGCGCCGGGAGGTCCTCAAGCTGACTGTGGGGCGCGTGTTGCCGGGAGGTGGCCGGAAGCCACCACGGGATGCCGGCGAAGTGGCGGCTCCGCCACTCCTCTTCCGCCACGACTGAAGATCCGCCATATCTCCATCATCGCTCATCGGTTGGCCGCGATCTAGGTACGGTTGTGACGGGCTCATCGAGCTGATGAATTTCGACTAATGGTTCGTCGAATTCCGTCGAGAAACGAGCGAGAACGGACAAGTGTGTGTAAACACACCTCCACTGCATGTGAATAGTGCTGATCGCTGGAGAAGATGACTCTGGGGCTGAGGTCTGATCTTTGGCACGAATTACGAGGATTCGGGGTATAAATCTCGGGTCCTCGTACGCAAAAACGGTCGAACGAACGAGCTAACAAAGTCAGAATGGGGAAAACTTAGAGTCTACGGACTCGTTTCGCCGCCCCGGACACGAGGAAGGGGTCAAAGAGGTCGAACTCTCGACCGAACGAGAAATGACCGAAAAACCTCTTAAAAGAGAAAATTACAAAGGGGCCCTTAAACTCTAAAAAAGTTCAAAATAGGGCCACGAAAAATATAAAATCACATAATTAAACACATTAAAAGGTTGAAACGTGGCGTACCTTACACGTCGGACGAGCGGGGTGTCACAATCTCCCCTCCTTCAAAAGGACCTGTCCTCAGGTCCTATTACGGAGTCGTAAAGCTTCAAACTGGAATACTTCAATCCATCTCCTGAAATCGTGTAGAGTCATAGCCCTGCCGGTGAAGTTTTACTCCCACTGATTGCATCAACTCCCTGCAGAGTTCCGTAGTCACAGAGGTTTGTTCAAACACTTGACCGTTGGTCGCTTCAAACTCATTCAATCCCCCAGTAGGCCACTGCACCCAAAGCTCGAAACTGTCGCTTCTTCACCGGTTGCAAACCAACATCAAGCCACACGAAACACAGCCGCGACAAACAAGAGAGAATCCCATCTCTTAGCACGCAAGAGAGAGAGAGCCCCGTCTCTCGACACATCAAAAGAGAGAACCCCGTCCCTCAGGCACATAATTGAGAGAACCCCGTCTCCCAACCACGTAATCGAGAGAACCCCGTCTCTCAACCTAAGTCTGGCAGACTTCCACATCTTCCAAACATTCTAGTTTGAGAAAATCCAACATTTCTCAAACCCTAGATTCGAGAGAATCCAACATCTCCCAAACATCTAACTCCAAGAGAATCCAGCATCTCTTGCTCACATAATTTAGAAAGAATCCAGCATCTTTCTATCACATAAATAGGGAGAATCCCACATCTCCCTAACATGTAAATAGAGAGATCTCAACAACTCTCTAGCATACAAGTTCACTTATACAGCATTCACACATACACACATTAAAGTAGCACTGGATGCAAAACATGTGATGCATGTTTGGTGTACCTTATCACAACTGATATCGGTGTCCCTAGAGTATAGACTCATCATCCATGCTCAACTCAAGGGGGATATCGCGATGGAATCTCTGTAAAATAAAATCAAAATATGCCTGTATGTGCATGAAGGGTTAGTGAGTAACCAAAGAAATTATAAGCACCGAAGCACGAATAGTTCACGCAAGCATGCAATCCATTCAGTTTACAAGAATTCACAACAATAAAAAAAATTTTAAGTTATGGAAATTGGAGCAGTTAGTCACGCTATTACAGTTGAGCAACATCAAACATTACACGTTGTCACATATGTCAAGCAAAATAAAATATAATAAAATTACTTATGAAATGCATGGGTGCAAATGCCATGAATGCTCAATGTACCGTTCACCGTGGAAATGAAGTCGAGGTTGGCAATTCTTTAACTTGAAAGGATAATCAAATCCTTAACTGGCCGTAGTTCCAACTTCCCGTTCAATTTTTGCATTCTTTAGAAATTTCTTCGAATCCGCGGGTTACCAAGGGGTCTTGAACCGTCTCATTTGCCTCTCGCAGAAAAGTAATCCATGGAGTCTCTTGAAGTCCCGATAAAATCTTCCAACGGTGGAATCTCTCAGAGCAATCATGGAGAGATAAGCGGAGAATCTTCAAACAATCCTGCTTCACATACCATCGTTTTTTTTTTTTTTTAAATGTTATCCCCCACTCTTAATATTTGGTGAAGTCGACCCTCGCTGACATCATCACCATAATTCTGTAGTTTATATAGTTTATCCTTTTCCTTTCGTACAGGTATAGCTGCCCTCGTTGATGTCTTTACAACAGTCTGATCTCCACTTGAGAACCTTTGAATGGTACAAGTGCTTCAATTTCTTCGTTGCCACCTCACGCCATCCAAAGTTAGAAATTCTGGTGTCCTTATAAAGCATGTACTCCCGAGCACCTCCAAGTAATAAGTACATATCCTGAAGGCGCCCTGATAGTTAAAAGATCTCTTGTCTCTCTCATATTCGAATATCTTCTTGTATCCACCCAATACCCTGACTGTGTTAGCTTGATCACACATCTTCTGGTTAACCCCGGTTCGAATCTCAATGTTGCTTCGACCAATACAGTACTTAGTGGATCAGGTAGGGGAACACCTAAATTACAACCACGTGACTAATGCATGTGGGGTTAGGGATGTGTATGGCACACACGCATTAATCAGCAAGGAAGATAATCAAGCACGTAAAACAAATGTTCGAAACAATTATAATTTAATCCAATGCATGATGCACGTGCCATGTATGCATAATACCCGTTTCCATAGCAGTAGCATTGATTCCTTGTTATAAATTCTTGTAGAGGTCCATTCGCTTCTCATCCAAGTAGTCAGAAAACGGAAGTTTCAAATCTTCCTTCATAATTTTGTAGAAGTGGGGAGTGTTGTCACAATCAACTTCAATTTTGTTATCGAGCCAACACCCTGTAATTCACAAATGGACATTTATTTATGCATGAGGGTTAGTACGTGGGTATGTCAAGTAATGAAAGCAATTAAGAACACTTAAGTAATGCAAATGCAGTACGTAATTTAATAAAATTTAATCATAACAATAATAAGTTTACAAAAATCGTAATCATAGTGTGCACACAATCACATAAGCTCAGACAAATTCATACATACAAGTCAAAATTTCACGTCTGACAAATGCAATGCACAAGCATTCCTATGCCGTACGACCTAAACTGACACGACACGACTCCAGAGCACCGGTTCTGAACCTGGTAGCTCTGATACCACTTAAGATGTAGCACCCCAAGCGGTGGGGCACCACACCCCCGCACTATGACCCGACACGTGGTACGAAATGGAACGTCCGCACACGCACCAAGTCACAGCGAACGGGGTGACAAATGACCAGGCGGTACCTAAACCCCGTGCAAGTAAAATATGCAAAAACCTGTTCGCGGAAGCGAATCAAAATATGAACTAACAAAAACTTTAATCAACAAAATACAGAAACGGGTTCAACTAATCCAAGCCCTGTCCTAACCTGTCCCGAAAATTCATATAATCACAGCATAAACATAATCCTGTACAGAACATGCTATGTACATAATTACAAACGGATGCAGATCAGAGATTCTCAACTTAAACAAATGGATACAGGTTCAAAAGACACGGACTCAACAGACAAGACTCAAAGCCGCCTAGCTCGAACTCCAAGAACCTGAACCTGCAGACTGAAAACATAGGTGGAGCGAGGGTCAGTCCACTGACTGAGTGAGGGGGCTGAACTCACACACACTATACATAATAAGGAGCAGAGCACGTATCAAAAGAAAGATTATGAACCGGGAGTAGGGTTTTGCATACCAAAACCATTTTCCAAAAAGAGCTCATATTTACACATATACTCATATCTTCTTAAGTTTGAAAACTCGTAAGGATTCATAGATTCAGAGACGCATATGGATTCATATTAAAACTCATAGGGATTCATATTTAGAAACTCATAAGATTCATAATTAGAAACTCATAAAGATCCTTATATTCATAATGATTCATAACTCAGCGTGGAAATCTCATACTGAAAACAAACTCTCCTATCCCGTTTCATAATCAACATAACAAAAGAATTCAAATACCCGGCGAGTACGGGTTTCCAACCTTACTCCTTAAACAAAAGACTCCAAAGATTCATAAGGAAGCATAAATTCATAAAATTCATAGGATTCATAAATTCATAGATTCATATTCCCGTATTCTAACTTTTCTCAGGAAGTCTGCACGCGGGTTACGGGCCCACATCGTGCAACTCAATATACGTAGGGTTGCGAACCCACAACGTACCTTCTCCGGCCTCAGCCGAAGGCTCAAAGCACCACGCCTTCTCTATCTCCCTTAGAGTCACGCGTAGGTACTTCAAAGGAGCACGTGCATAGGCTTAACCCGGCGGCCCAACACCGCCTCGGGCGTCCTTACCCACGCCTCCAGGGCCCAGGGATTCATAAGATTCATAAGGATTCATAAGAAACATACCTAACTCGCGAAACCTAGAAACATATGATTCACACTTAAGAAACATACCATAAGAAACATACCTTACCGTGCAACTCGGCATATGCTATACACGTACCTTTCCGTGTCTTCCAAATTCATAATAAGCTGAAGGAGACCCATAGTTCGCTTGCAAATACACGGTCTGGAGCATAGGGTTTAGGGTTTAGCCTCGTTGCAAAACCATTTTAAGCTTATATACACCCATACGTATAATTTCAGAAGGATTCATATCAAATCGAATTAACAAAATTCATAACATGTCGTAAGACACATATTTAATATACATATTGTATATATATTCGCATGCGGGCTTGAAAACGAGCATATAGGGTTGTAGGTCGCTTTAACTAAAGCAAAAATCCTAAAACCTCACCTTACACCGACGAGAACGGAAACACAAGCCAGGAAGTCCCACTGAAACTCCGACAGCTGACAGACACTCCCTGAACAACCCCTGAACAACTAAACACGCAACACAGACTCAGACTCCAAAAACAACCACAAAGACGCACGGCCATGCTCACGAATATACATGATGCAGCATATAATCCATATTTATTCAATCAAGTCATTCAGAGCATAATATAATTCGTATTACATCCCAAGAGATACATAGCTTATAAATTCGTAACATTAATTACATAGAATAAATCAAGACATCATAAATTTAATTCTTATCAAGTACTAGGTCTCTAGACAAATAAACGTGAATTACATATCCATCCTATACATATATCCATAATTGCAATACCCTTAAACTCACCTCACAACCAGGCATATATTCGAATGGAGCAATCAAACAAGGGTCAAGTAGATAGGCGTAATACGAGGCAAATAAATTCCATAAATCACGAATCAAGCTTTCATACAACATAACATATTTCCAAGTATCATACAATTCATAATTTCAATTTATAGCACATACAGGATCGAATTGCACAATTAAAATCAATTAACGAATAAAAGACA
Source organism: Lantana camara (assembly GCA_037501455.1). NCBI lineage: Eukaryota > Viridiplantae > Streptophyta > Magnoliopsida > Lamiales > Verbenaceae > Lantana > Lantana camara. The sequence continues at coordinate 42,760,575 of CM074862.1, read as the reverse complement.
ATAACTTCAAAAATTCATATAAAATCAACCGGACATCCGATTGACGAACGGAAAGTGGCGTTGGACTCACCACAACGAAACGGACCTACTGTCCGAAAGTCGCCGGAATGCCGCCACCGCAACCGGACGAACAGCCATCGGCCGCCACCGGAATATCGCCTCCGGTGGTCGGAAAAATCCCCGGAAGGATAGAAACGTACGCCTCGGCCGTTGGAAAGCTTGTAACGAGCCCTACGAAAGCCCCATAGCCATAAGCCGGAAAAGTCACCGGAAAAAATCGCCGCCGGTCCATAGCCGGTTCTCCACCGGTTCGCCGCCGCCGGCTGGTTCTCAAGTTGGGCCCAATGCCATCCGCTAGTTTCCGTCGTTCTAAGCAACTTTCGTGAAGCGACCACCATAAAAACCGGCCGGGAAAGGGCCCTACGCCGCCGCCGAAGGACTACCGCCGCGCCACCGCCGATTCCGCCATCTCCGCCGCGATTCGTTCAAAAAGGAGGCCGGAAACGAGCTCAGGGGGTCAAAAAAGGTGGAAAACCGTCAAGCCTCGTCGGAGAAAGCCGCCGGAAAGCGGCGCGAAAAGCCACTACAGTAACGCGCCACCACCGCATCCAGTTTGGGCGGCACGTGTACCTCCGTCCGCCGGCCATTGGCTGCGCCGCCAACGTCCAGCGATGCGCCGGGAGGTCCTCAAGCTGACTGTGGGGCGCGTGTTGCCGGGAGGTGGCCGGAAGCCACCGCGGGATGCCGGCGAAGTGGCGGCTCCGCCACTCCTCTTCCGCCGCGACTGAAGATCTGCCATATCTCCTTCATCGCTCATCGGCTGGCCGCGATCTAGGTACGGTTGTGACGGGCTCATCGAGCTGATGAATTTCGACTAATGGTTCGTCGAATTCCGTCAAGAAACGAGCGAGAACGGACAAGTGTGTGTAAACCCACCTCCACTGCATGTGAATAGTGCTGATCGCTGGAGAAGACGACTCTGGGGCTGAGGTCTGATCTTTGGCACGAATTACGAGGATTCGGGGTATAAATCTCGGGTCCTCGTACGCAAAAACGGTCGAACGAACGAGCTAACGAAGTCAGAATGGGGCAAACTTAGAGTCTACGGACTCGTTTCGCCGCCCCGGACGCGAGGAAGGGGTCAAAGAGGTCGAACTCTCGACCGAACGAGAAATGACCAAAAAACCCCTTAAAAGAGAAAATTACAAAGGGGCCCTTAAACTCTAAAAGAGTTCAAAATAGGGCCACGAAAAATATAAAATCACACAATTAAACACATTAAAAGGTTGAAACGTGGCGTACCTTACACGTCGGACGAGCGGGGTGTCACACATTTCTGTGTATGGATAGCTAGGGCTTGCTACCCTTCTATCACCCGGAGTAGGTTGGATTGCGAATTATGTTTTGATTATGATTTATGTCTTTGATTATGAATGGAGTTGGGAAGGAGAACTCGTACTCGCCGAGTTAGTGTGATTATGTATAAATCTATGAAACGGGAATGGACTCTTAAATACTTAAAATTGGTTGTTTTGGCCTTTGGCCTTTAATCCCCCTTTTTCCTATATATTTATTATCGCGGGAAATGATTTGGCTTGCAAAAACCATCCCCGGTTTATGGATTCTCTTCAATTACTAAGTGTTTTGCTCTATATGTATATAGGGGTGCGTGTGTTAGCCCCCTCACCAGTCTCTAGGACTGACCCTAGTTGCTTCTTCTCTTTTTCCCCTTTGATTTGAGCTTTGCAGGTACCCGGTTGGGAGTCTGGCTAGGCAGCTGTTGTCTTTCGAGTCTTGGGAGTTGTTCGAGTCTTTGTAGAGTCCTTGCATTCACATATTTACTTTTCCGCTTTGGTACTACGTATATTTGGTACTATGTATAAATAAATATAAGTTATGTTGTAATTCGAAGCTTTGAATATTTCTTTGGCCCGGGGTGGGCATAGCATGTTGAAATATGTATATCTCTTCCTGAGCTTTTATATCTGTAATCGGTTATGTTAGTTGATCCTGTGGCTTCCGCACTTTCGATTTTATTCTGTGGCGCACTCTGTTCAGGGTCTAGACCGCCTAGCCTAGAGTTGATTTTTGTTTGTCACCCCGTTCGCCATGGTTCGATGCGGGGATGGAGTTCCCCTCTCGATACCCATGTTAGACTATAGTGTGGGGGATGTGGCGCCCTTCGCTCCGGGGTGTTACATCTGTAAGTGGTATCAGAGCTCTGGGTTGCAAAACCGGAGCTCTAGCGTCGTGTTGGGTCTGTCTAGGTCGATCGGCTTAGGATTATGTGATTGTTTGCATTCATTCTCATCCCTTACGTGAATTACTTGAATTATTTGGCTTAATTATGTTAATAGTTCACATGAACATGTACTGAACCCTGCACGCATTGATATTTTGGAATCATCTTTCTTATCTTAGGATGAGTTCTTCGAATCAACATACTAAATCAAAAGGAAAACTAGAGAAACAAGTTTCTTCGGTCTCAAAGAAGTTTGAGGGCTTTAATCCACCGAAGTGGCTTGGGGGCGATAGTATTGAAGCCGAGGAGTGGCTATCCGGGATATTGTGGATTTGGGAAAATTTTCCGGGAACCTCACAAGAGAAAGTAAGATACACTTCCCGTTTACTACAAGGTGAAGCTTCAAAATGGTTCAAGGAAATAAAATCATATCTAAAGAAGTCTGGAGAAGAGCTCCATTGGGAAAGGTTTATCCGAGAATTTTGCTACAAGTATATCCCTTCCAATGAATTAATTAGAGGACTCCAAGAATTTCTAGACCTTGAACAAGAAGTGAAGATGATGGATGATCTTGTGATGGAACTAGAAAACTCGAGAGCTAACCAAGATCGCCCCAAGGTCCGGGGATATATACAAAAGCGCAGAGATGAGATTCAACAAGCTTTTCAAGACTCACCGGTGCAGGAATGGTTCGAGGAAGTTAGGAGAGTGATTCAAGACGAAATGGATAAGCAAGGGAGGAGGTCTCATACTCTTAATATGGGACATGATCAAGGATCGAGTTCGAGTTCAAGCAAGAGGCCTATATTCCGAGAAGAAACCCAAGAATTTCAAGATGTCAACTACATTAAGAAGAAGAAGAAACTTTAACTACTAAAGACGGATCCGGTACCTCTTTCGTTGGAGATAATTCGATGCTCTTATTGTCAAGGCCCTAATCACACCGAAGAAGTTTGCCGAAAGAAGCTTGGTTGATGTTACAAATGCGGGGAACCGGGACATAAGGTGAGCAGTTGCCCGAAGACTAGGAACCTAAGGATTACAAGAAGCCGTGATTCCAAGACTCCAAGCCCAATCCAAGTGGATATAATTGAAGAGAGAGAACAGGTTGTCAAGCTTGACACTACCGCCATGGTGAAAGGTACATTAAGCATTCATGGCACTACATACATGCATTATATTTTAACTTGTATTACCTTCTTTTTCTTGTTATTTTTCGGTACTTGTATACCTTTGTTGTTGCTTGATTGCTTTTAGTTCTCTTCTTCTTTTCCTTTTGCTTTTAGTTCTCTTCTTCTTTTCCTTTGTTGTTGCTTGATTGCTTTTAGGGAGAGCTTGGTGTGAAGAGTTTCGAGTGTTTGGTGAGTTGCGAGGGCCGAGCTTGTTCGGTGGTTGGTCCTTTTCTGGTAGTTGTTCTTGAAGGCGCCTAGTTTTGTTAAGGTAACGGTGTTACCGTTGACGTGGATTGCTGCTTTTAGGAGGTTCATTTGGGGCTCAACGGTATCTACGAGTGTTAGATGGAAGGCTAGCCCGTTGATATCCTTTGTAATAGTGGTTGGTAATTTCGGGACGGTGCGGTAAGTTTTGTGGCTTTCCTTTGGGTTAACCTAGAGGCCGAGCCACGCTTAAGGAGACAAAGGTCGAAGTAAGCCACCTTTGGTGTTTCTTTGAAGATGGAATTCGTTTCCACCTAATGAGGACATCGAGGTTGTCGTGATCTTTATCCCGGAATTATTTTATGTTTGGAGTTTCTCTTTTGGCGGACTCTAGCGAGGTTGTTGGAGTTAAGTGGTAGTTGACAAGCTCTTAGAAGGTAATTTCATCCTTGTGAATATTTCTTTGTGGAGTATTTTAGTCCCATCTAAGAAGGAGGCGGGATTTAGGATGGGTATATTACCGTGAGCTGCACAGGTTAACTGTGGAAGATAAATACCCTTTTAGTTTGCTTCGAGGAGTCGTTAGTCCTTCTTCAGTGTTCCGTGGTTTTTGCTGAGCGTGGTTTCAACAAGGGTATAGTTAACTACGCATTTTGGTAGAAGAACCGAGAATTGTCTCAGAGATTAAGTCTCAAGTGTCGTCCCATGACATGAAAGACAAGGAAGAGGCATGGTTCGAGTGGATGAGGCTTTTGAAGAGAGTTACCTTGATTACACAAGGATACTCAAATTCTTCCGTTACGATCGAGGTACTAAGGAAGACTTTGATTGTGCGTTGCTACGGAGGGTTGGAGCCTATGTCTCAAGAAGTGCTTAGTCACGAGACTAATTCCACTCATGGTTCGAGACTTGAAGAGCCAGTAATGGTGTTGGCACAAGAAGTGACATTGTAGACTTAGTGTGACAATGTCTAAAAGTGCTTTCGGTAGAAGACCGAACATCAAGAACCGGCAGTTTTCCCCAACTGATTTTGAATTTTAATCAGAAGTGGGAGCAAACCAAAGTTTGCTAGGAATAAGGGGATTCACTCGGATTTGGTGAGTACCACCGAGCAATCGGGACATGAGGAGTCTTCCTTATTTCTTATTAAGGAAGCAAGGTCCCGAGGAGTTACAACTCTTGGATCAGAGTAGCGCAGCGGAAGCATGGAGTCGAGCTCGTTCAAGTGTCCTCTTAGGTCTCGCTTAGGACCTGAGGACAGGTCCTTTTGAAGGAGGGGAGTTTGTAACATCCCGCCCGTTCGACCGTTCCAGGTACGCCCTCACGGGTGAGCTATGTGTGTTTTTAATTATTTAATTATGTGGTTATTATACTTGTGATGTGATATATTTGAATTACTTGAACTTAATTGACCTTATGTGATTTATTTATACGTATTTGTCTTCTTTGCTTTGTTCTTGTTCCTTTCGTGTCCGTTTTCGTTTTTGATTTTTGTGACTACGTGCTATGCGTGACTTATGTATGTTATGTATGCGTCTTTGTGATTTTTACTTGTTTTTGAGTTCGTTTGATACGGTTTTGAAACCGTTTTATGTTTTAGGGACATAAGGGCCTAACGAGCTTTAGCGCACTTTGTGTTCCGAAAGGCGTAACTTGAGATCGGGAATTCGGATTCAAATTCCGGAAGATGCGTTAGACTTGTAACGAAGAAAGCAAGACAGAGAATCAAGATTCATATTTTTCTAAGCTCATTTCATTCCCCGTTTTTCGACCGGACCGAGCCCCTTGCACCTTTAAGCCACCTTTTGACTTGATTGAGCTTTGTGGACCCCACTTAAACTTAACCAAGCCTTAACTATGACTTATACCTTGGGTTAACACCCATTTCAGCCCCTAACCCCAAGAGAACCGATCCATTCCTCTCTCTCCCTCAAGAATCAATCAGCTCCAAGGCAAGGAAAGAAGGAAGAAACCCCTTTGGCTATTTTGAAGATTTTGAGCTCAAATCACATCCAAATCTTCCCAAATTCGAAAGGTAAGCTCATGATCGTATTCTACTCTCTCTCTTCTCTCTTATGTGTGGATTTGAGTTGATTTTATTGGTTGGTTCTTGAGTTTTGGCAAGCATGTGAATAGTGGAGTTTGGATGAATTTGATGATTCTTGCTTCCTTCTTGATTCCCTTGAGTTTGGATGTTTATATGTTGCTCCTTTCGCATGATTCTAAGTGTTTATTGCATCTCCTTTCATGGTAGTGAGTTATGAGTGATTGGCCTTGGATGAGTGCTTGAGAATGGATGCATCTCCTCAAGAATCTCCTTTCGCATGATTCTAAGTGATTCTTGTTTTGATTCTTGCTCATTTTGTGGCTGAAGTTGTTGCTCCTTTTGTGGCATGAATTGTTGATGACTTAGTTGTTGCTCATTTTGTGGCTGAAGTTGTTGCTCCTTTAGAGCTAATGGGCAATTCTTTTGGTTCATGTGTTGAACACCTTCCTTTCTCCAAGATCAAATAAACCCTAGGTTAAGCCTAATGATACGAACTCCACGTACTTGCCGTGAAACCCTATACCAATACTTGGAGTTCTTGATTTTCAATAGTCCACTTCAAGGTTAAAATAGAGGAGTGTGACCCGTTTGCTATATTGAGCAAAGAACCAACACTATCAGATTTGAATAAGTAATGCACCCCGTCGACTATAATGAGTCGGGAAATGACATTATCCGGTAGAGGTTTGAAACTCCGGTGTCGTTCAACTAAGAACTTGTGAGTATAACTCACTTGAATCACAATTCATTCATTTTTTGACTGAATATTTCGAACTACAAGGCTGGAATATAAAGATGCATGCATGGGAATTCTAAGAGACAATTCAAAATTCAAAGAGACAAGCTAATCCCGTCACCTTTCTTGTAGGCTGAATAAAATGGGCTTAACCTAATCTAAATGCATGCAAAATAAATAAAAAGATGGCCCAAAGTATAATATAATAGTTCAGGGCCAAATTACAATAAACTTAACACAATTTGGGCTTAAAATTCTATCACTAAGACATTGAAACAAGGTGGATTGGGTCCAGCTGAATACTTGTCTTCTTGGAGCTAATCTTGAGTTATTTGGATCAAAAGAGATTGAACTTCTTCTTGCATTCTTTTGGACCGTGACCTTGTGACAGGTCCAACATAACTTGGTTCATCTTGAGTTGTGGATCATATCATCATTTGGATCAAAGTGTGGCCTTGTTGGACCAAAGTGTGGCATTGTCTTATGATTCACATCATCCTGATTCCTATCACCTAAACACTAACTAGAGAACTAGCATCCTTACTAGTTAGATTGTGATCAAGTTGGTGGACTTTCTCTAGACACTTCAAGTTAGAAGTTTGAAGATTCGAGCTTTACCAAGGAGAGGGGATCAAGCCGCGAGAAGAGCGTTCTTGGGTGGCTTGAAACGCTTCAAGAAAGAACAAAAGAAAAGTAAGTTTTCTATCTCTACGAATTTGGTTACACGATTGCGAGTCCTAGGTCCTTTTGTTGGGAAAATTTTTTAAATTCCGCTGCTTTCTGATTCGTGTTTTCCAACAGTCGAGTCGTGTCAAGTCCAGTTCATGTAGTCGAGTCAATCACGGTGCATATTGTTTATCATTATTTAGAGTTGTTATTATAGTTACTTGTTATTTATATTCGGAGATGATAATGTATTGATATGATGATGTTATTATGCTTCCACTTTATTTTGTCGCATGTATATGTTATCCCGCCTAGCTTGTCGTGTATTGCATTGTCACCCGTTCGTTATAGGTTGATTCATGTACGGATTGGCCGTTTCGTATGTGGATTGAGCTATAGTGCAGGGGTGTGGTACCTCCACGTGTTAAGGGGTGCTACATCTAAGGTGGTATCAGAGCCCGGCTGCAAAACCGAGGTTCTAGTGTCGTGTCGTGTCGTGTCGAGTCTAGGTCGAACGGTGCAGGAATTGTTTGCTAACTTGTGTATCGAATTCATTCTTGTCATTAATTGCTCATTACTTGACCTTATGTGCCGTGAAATTTATGTGATCAACGTGTCTACGTGAATCTTGTGAAATTAATTGCTACATTTGGCTCTGGAATTGTTTTTAAGTTTGACACGTGCATTGACATCCTGACCGGCATGCATCCGAATCAAGTCAAGTGCGAACACTTGGATATCCACTTCGGACTTCGGAAGGCTTAAGGAAGAAAATTTTCATTTTCTTTCTTAAGGGGGAGAGACAGCCAAGGAAAATAATTAAAGGAATCCGGTGTCAACCGAACTACCAAAATGAAGAATTTCAATCCACGGTGAACGGTACACTTGAACATGCATATCACGTGCATCATATATTTCATTATTGTTACCTTTAATTTCTTGTTAGCTGGTTTCATTTTGTTAAGTCAAGAGACGGGGTTCTCTTGGTACTTGTTCGAGAGACGGGGTTCTCTCATCATTCGTTAGAGAGACTGGGCACTCTCATTCCTATGTGGCAACTTGTTCTAGTGAAAGGTTAGATTCCTCGCGAGTGTTTAGAATCCTGAAAAGTTGAGGGTCGTGATTTAACGGCATTGCAAAGAATTTCGTGGATTGAAGACCTCTTTCGGACTAATCCCAGACGGGGACTGGCCAACCCCGCGTGGGATGAAAACGGGAGAGTCAATTAACTTCCCGGAATTCGAGACAGTGAATCCGAGGACGGATTCTCTTAAGAGGGAGAGAATTGTAACGCCCCAATTTCAGGTACGCACGACACGTGTGATTTTGAGGATTAGGATTTAATCTTAATTCTTTTACTTATTAAGTTCCTACCTTTATGATAAATTGTGGAAATTTCACTTCAATATGTTTACGTGGAAATAAGTGAAATATGTGTCAATTCGGGATTTTGGTGTTACATGAATTAATTGTCTAGACATGATTTAATTACCTAATTGTCCTTAATTGCTCATTTCCTTTTCTTTAAAGACTAAATTGCATGAAAAACTTGTGGACTAAATTGATCACTTTCCAAACCTTTTATATTTAATTGCATAACTTACAAACTTAGAGGATTTGATCATAAATGTTACATTTTGCCCAAATATATCGGTATGTGCATCTCTTCTCCAACCTTCATTTTCATTTTTCATCAAAACATATATGTTTGCTCCCTTCTCTCTACCGACACACAACCTCAAGGAAGAAGAAGTGATTCTTGTGATTTAATCCAAGTTTTCCTAGGAAATTTTATGTTTGGGGCTCAACCATCCCTCTTCATCTTCTTGCATCTCATCTTCTTCCTTCAAGGTAGACATGGATATTTTCATGAATTCTTTGAAGTTGGAGTCATAGCTAGGGTTAGGATTTATGATGGATAACTTGATTATATGTTGTTAGATTTACAAATACATGCTTTTAATATGAATTGGAACTTGAATTCTTGAAGATCATGGAAGGATATGGCATGAGTTGGTATATGAGTGAAGTTGGTGATTATGATGATTGGGGGCATGATTTGTGTGTTTATATTGAGTATTATTGTATCTTAGGTATGCATATATGTTTCCTTTCCTGAATTATATCATATGGGATTGAAATATAAGTGTTTATGGAGTTTTGTTGTTGAATTCGTGCCTCCCCTGTTCTTCTGCTCTGTTTCTGCATCTTCTGCATAATGGGAACGGCCCTTCCCGTTCCCTTTGTAAAGGGGGAACAGTCGTTCCCATAATGTGAACAGTGTACGTGGCGGCGAGGACGGGAACGCCCGTTCCCACTTTGTCTCACAAGACAGGAACGGCCGTTCCCATCTTCGGGAGCAGCTTTGGGAGTGGGGAACGGCCCTTCCCATTTTAAACTAAGGGCTGGAACGGCCGTTCCCATACCCCTGGAGAGGCAGAAAGTTTCTGCATAAAAATGTGATTTTGGAATTTAATTCCAATGCCTTAATTGATCCCAACATGCTATTATATGATCAATTACATGTCATAATATGAATATATCATGCTATATTCGTGAATGCACATCGTCTCGTTGTATAGTCATGTCGTGCGTCCTATTTGGTAACATTGATGAGTTATTGTCTCACAAGTACACCATGTCCTATTTCTTGTCCAGTTACTCTCCCGGGGCGGAGATCGTGATCAACAGAGCACGTCCACGCATCCATGAGTCGTCGTGTCACCTGTCAGGTGAGGTTTACTTGCTAGTTACTTAGAACCCGTATGACCTTATGTGACTTTTGGACCAAACGGTACAAATATATACTTATAATTGGTTCTAAACTATCGAGTCGTGTTCTTTAAAGGTAACCGTGTTCCATTAAAAGTAAATCATGTTCATGAAAAGCAAGTCATGTTCTTTGGAAAGTAATCGTGTTCATGACAAGCAAACCGTGTATCGTATTATCGTGTTACCGTGATCGTGTTTGGCGAATTATCGTGTATCGTGTTTCGTGTTATGGGCCCGAGGGTGAGTGTTTGAGCCAACCGGGAAAGCATAGGGCTGACGGGTAACTCACACACCTCTCTCAAACCGTGGGGATGCCCCCTGAATCCACCAGGAGGTTTGGTGGAGGAAGGAGTCCCGTACGTGGGAGTCATATTCCCGATGTGCAACGTGATATCGTGGGTGGTTCGGGCCTTGCACACCCACCACCATTGGAGAAAGGAGAATTTCGTGTTATTGATCGTGTACACTATAATGATTTGTGTGAGAACCTAATTAAATGAAAGAGTAATTCTTATTCACTGTCAAGGTTGGTTGGAGATCGTGCATGCCCCTCGCCAGGGCCACTGATAGTTAAAATAACCGTGATTATCGTGTTAAACCTGATAGTTGTAATCTCGGGCGAGTCCTTGATATTCTTTCACTTATAATATTGTTATTATTATTTTAGTTACAAAACCTTACCCGAGGTTATAACTTGCACGTTATTTGCGCATATATATATCTATACCCCTCACTCAGTCTTCCATAGACTGACGCCTCCACCTTTCAGGTTCTTGCAGGAGCACGCTAGGCGGGGGTCGAGTCGTGTCAAGTCCAGTTCATGTAGTCGAGTCAATCACGGTGCATATTGTTTATCATTGTTTAGAGTTGTTATTATAGTTACTTTTTATTTATATTCGGAGAGATAATGTATTGATATGATGATGTTAGTATGCTTCCGCTTTATTTTGTCGCATGTATAAGTTATCCCGCCTAGCTTGTCGTGTATTGCATTATCACCCGTTCGCTATAGGTTGATTCATGTATGGATTGGCCGTTTCGTATGTGGATTGATCTATAGTGCGGGGGTGTGGTACCTCCACGAGTTAAGGGGTGCTACATCTAAGGTAGTATCGGAGCCCGGTTGCAAAACCGAGGTTCTAGTGTCGTGTCGTGTCGAGTCTAGGTCGAACGGTGTAGGAATTGTTTGCTAACTTGTGTATCGCATTCATTCTTGTCATTAATTGCTCATTACTTGACCTTATGTGCCGTGAAATTTATGTGATCAACGTGTCTACGTGAATCTTGTGAAATTAATTGCTACATTTGGCATCTGGAATTGTTTTTAAGTGTGACACGTGCATTGACATCCTGACCGGCATGCATAACTTAGTGCTTCTTGTAGCAAATATTCATCCAGATTTGCCGAATCAAGTCAAGTGCGAACACTTGGATATCCACTTCGTACTTCTGAAGGCTTAAGAAAGAAAATTTTAATTTTCTTTCTTAAGGGGGAGAGACGGCCAAGGAAAATAATTTAAGGAATCCGGTGTCAACCGAACTACCAAAATTGTAACGCCCCTACAAGGGCATCCACGCCTATCCCGCGCTACGGTCCTAGCTTGTATATAGAATTGCTATCCATATACCCGCCAAGAACGAAGCAAGCGGTGACAAACGGACATCCTAGCTAGGCGGTACTAAACTCACAAAGCGGGTAAACAATCACAAGTATGCGGAAGCTTAAATCGTAACATATCAAGTGCATAAATTCATTCAACAAGGTCTAAGAGAAATATATATTAAACAAGTAGATTGTAACAGCCCGAAACAGGGGCAAGTTGAAAATTACGAAAATACCCCTACAGCTCAAAAATATTCCTACATTTCCCGAAACACTTTCACTACCCAATATTTTAACCAAAAGAATCCTCACATTATTTCAAGGATCGTGATACTCTCCGTAACCATAATTCCCACCCTAGCTCCCGTAGTATCAAAAACCGGCAAAAACCCTAGCTTATGATTCGATCATCAATAAATCCCTACTCATCTACTTTTTGATATTCAAAATTATAACCAAAATGATCCTTAAATTATTTTATGAATTTTCATGCATTTGCCAAAAACTCGATCTCACCATAGTATATTTTATAAATATTTTCCTTTCTAAAAATCATCATTTTATTTTGAACAAATTAGCTTTTATTCAATAGTCGAAATTATACTTGAAACGATCCTTGAAGTTTTCTCTACATTATAGTGATTTTTCCCAACTTTAAACTCTATCATAGCTTCGTTTATATAATTTTCCTATGATTTTCATCATCTTTAATATTTATAATTTATAAAAGAAAGCTCTAAATATTTCACATTTATAATCAAAACAAAGCTAATTTTTCACCCATTCTTTCATTAATTCACTACTTCAATCTTTTACCTCTCGACTCTTGAATAAATTTTATATTATTTTACATTTATTTTTAATCAAAATGACATCATCCATGACCACATGGTCTTCTAGAAGGATTAAACAAATGAATGTAATTTCTCCACATTACTTAGTTAATTACCTAGCATTTGTTTAACATGTAATTTAACCACATCTCCTAATTTATTACCAAGCATTTGTTGAAATCATAAGCAACCACATCTCCCATAAACTCTCATTTATTGCTTAGAGACCCCTCATGACTACCTATAAATACCCCCCTTAAGTCTCATTTATACCTCACAAATCAACACACAAAATCACTCCCTCTCTCCCTAGCTCACGCCCCAACCCCCTCTCTCTCTACAAGGTATGTTTTCTTCTATTATTTCATGCTTTATATTATGTTCTTAGTATAAAAATAATAGTAGCATGTCTAGGATTAATTAAATTATGCTTTAGGAATTTATTTTATGAAATATGTGCATAATTGTTAGTTTAAATACAATGTGTGTACATTATGGAATTTTATTTAATTAAATGCATGAGTTATGATATGATATGATATGAATATGTGTTTAAATAATTATGATCTTGTTTGATTAAATTCATGCCTAGAATAATTTATTTAGAATTATTCTCATAGAGAATTCATATATTTTGCTATATTATGCTTTAATCTTATGTTATGAATATGAATGTGATAGAACATGTTACACACCCTCTTTGAATATTCAAATAGGCTCAAGAACATGTTCATGTTGTTCTTGAATAATTTTAAGTGCACTTGTGATAGTGTGTGAGTATGTGTGTTCGATTTTGTGTTATAAAGTGTTTAATTCATAAGAAATTGAATAGTAAATGTTTTCAATAGTAACTTTGACTTTTTGGTCAACCCATAAGCTGATAATTTCGAAAATATTATTAAAATAATTATAAAATTAGTTTTGGAATTTTTAAATAAAGATTTTATCCGAATTTTCCAAAAATCAGTAAATTATGAATTATTTTCAAAACATAACCTACATTGTCAAATTAAATTCTAAGTTCCATTTCTAATGTTATAATTAAGATTATAATGTGATTAATAAATATTTAAGTGGTTAAAGAATTCAGGAAACCTGATTAATTACTTAATTTCCCTTAAACGGTTAAAATTAGAGTCTACCGGGAATTCTTTAACGTGACATAATTTATGTGTTTACTTGATGTAATCCTTTTATGCATGAACATTATGTGTTTTATGTGCTTATTTGATTAATATAAGGAACCTAGTTCTAAGCCTATAGTAGTTAATACTTTCAGGCGCACTGGAATCCACATTACAATGTCTGAGTACCGGTATAGGTGAGGGTTAAAATGTTTTCAACTGGAATCATGCTATATATATGTATCTATATAAAAACTATTTTCAAGCCTACCCATCATATTGATTTACTGCCCTACATACATATTATTGTACTACAATGTCCCTCTTAAGGGAAAAATACTTTCATGTCGGAATCAACGTCTTACTAAGACATTATATATTTCAAGTCCACTTTATCAAAACATTGATTCCGGGTTATGCAAGCAAAATATTATTCTTGATTCATGTTATGGGCCCCGGCTGTAGCCGTAGCGAGTAATTACCGGGAAGGTATCGGGCCGAGGGTATTGTTGGTGCTGCGGACTGCCACCACCTCTTGGTAGTGGTTTAACTGGAGGTTAGTTACTCCACGCCAAGGGATGAGGGAGAGATAGCTGCCTCCCGAATCTAGTTCGTGGTCTCTAGGGTTTGATTCCCTATTGACATCAAGGAGTAGTGGAGTTAATATTCTTGGTTTTATTGAAGTATAGGAGCCTGATCAGCCCGATACTATTTTACCAATTATTCAAGGAGTTATGGATGGAAAGGCCTAGCTTGCGGGCATTAATGTTCTTGTTACAAACGGTTCATATTTCTACAAATATTCCAAACTACCCCTATCCCTGTTTTACAATTATTATGAACCGTTTCTATTTGCTATATCCTATTGCTATTATTTCAGATCAAGATCTTCTTGATCATATACATATATATATATATATACACATATACATATAAGTTATTATACCCCCCTTCACTTAGTCACTTTGACTAACCCTCTCGCCTATTTTAAAATGCATGATTTCAGGAATCAATGAACGACAACTATAGGTATCTTGAAGCACTACAACCGTAGGTTGGATCCGATCCTACGAGTACACTGTCTTGAACCTACTCTCTGTAGAAACAAACCATCTCATACTTTGTCCTTGCATGTCAACCTGTTGTACTCTTCTGCGAACTACTTTGATCAATAATGATAATCCTTGCTCATTGTAAGTTATCCTCCTCGTTCATTGGTAAAGTTGAATCTTTTTATCTTCCGCTGCACTGTGTCACATACTCAATTCATATATCATCCTGACCGTTCGCCGTAGTATTTCCTGAGTGTTGGGTCTAACCTCCACTCAGGGAGTATTGCGGTGCGGGGTTGTAGTGTTGGGGAGGCGCTACAATTAAAGTGGTATCAGAGCCCCAGGTTGCGGAAATCTGGGGTTCATCATTCATAGAATCTCATATGTACTCTCGTGTCTTTAGTGCTTAAATTGTGATCAATCACTGTTGGGGCGGCCGACCAGCATGTGATTTGTTACAATTGTAGTACTAAACCCTTCTTCGATCAAGTCAAGTATACAGTCTTAATCCATACCAAAATCTCAAGTTCTATCAAATCCTTCAATTATCAAATTCTTGGTAGATTCGGTTACAAGATCTACATCTTCTTCATCATACTAGTATTCCTAAGTCATGGAAACACTTCACTTATTCGTTCAAATCCTAAGTTATTAGAATTGCTTCAAGATACCAGTAGGACCGAAAACTAACTTATTAATTTCCTGTGCCTTTATATATGCTTTATCTCCGCTAAAGTTGTTATGTCTGTTAATTGCTATTACTTGCAAATTTTAATTTTGCGATCATCTGCACATCATTCTCAACTACCATGCATTATATTATCTCTATAAGGGTGGTTGCAGCTTAAAATTGTCATCCCCAAAGTCGTTAAAGGTATGCATTCTAAACACGCCAGTTACTGATCCTGGCGCCATGCATTCATTGCATCACTTATGTGCGCATTCAAATTTCTTACTTGAACAATTGTCTTATGTGTTTAAAAGTAAGTTCTCTTTTGGAAACTTGCTTATCATGGATAGCAGATACAAACATTACTTTAAGTTATTATGAAACATGAGGAGAATCTGAGGACAGATTCTTTTTAAGGGGGAAGGATTGTAACAGCCCGAAACAGGGGCAAGTTGAAAATTACGAAAATACCCCTACAGCTCAAAAATATTCCTACATTTCCCGAAACACTTTCACTACCCAATATTTTAACCAAAAGAATCCTCACATTATTTCGAGGATCGTGATACTCTCCGTAAACCATAATTCCCATCCTAGCTCCCGTAGTATCAAAAACCGGTAAAAACCCTAGCTTATGATTCGATCATCAATAAATCCCTACTCATCTACTTTTTTATATTCAAAATTATAACCAAAACGATCCTTAAATTATTTTATGAATTTTCATGCATTTGCCAAAAACTCGATCTCACCATAGCATATTTTATAAATATTTTCCTTTCTAAAAATCATCATTTTATTTTGAACAAATTAGCTTTTATTCAATAGTCGAAATTATACTTGAAACGATCCTTGAAGTTTTCTCTACATTATTGTGATTTTTCCCAACTTTAAACTCTATCATAGCTTCGTTTATATAATTTTCCTATGATTTTCATCATCTTTAATATTTATAATTTATAAAAGAAAGCTCTAAATATTTCACATTTATAATCAAAACAAAGCTAATTTTTCACCCATTCTTTCATTAATTCACTACTTCAATCTTTTACCTCTCGACTCTTGAATAAATTTTATATTATTTTACATTTATTTTTAATCAAAATGACATCATCCATGACCACATGGTCTTCTAGAAGGATTAAACAAATGAATGTAATTTCTCCACATTACTTAGTTAATTACCTAGCATTTGTTTAACATGTAATTTAACCACATCTCCTAATTTATTACCAAGCATTTGTTGAAATCATAAGCAACCACATCTCCCATAAACTCTCATTTATTGCTTAGAGACCCCTCATGACTACCTATAAATACCCCCCTTAAGTCTCATTTATACCTCACAAATCAACACACAAAATCACTCCCTCTCTCCCTAGCTCACGCCCCAACCCCCTCTCTCTCTACAAGGTATGTTTTCTTCTATTATTTCATGCTTTATATTATGTTCTTAGTATAAAAATAATAGTAGCATGTCTAGGATTAATTAAATTATGCTTTAGGAATTTATTTTTTGAAATATGTGCATAATTGTTAGTTTAAATACAATGTGTGTACATTATGGAATTTTATTTAATTAAATGCATGAGTTATGATATGATATGATATGAATATGTGTTTAAATAATTATGATCTTTTTTGATTAAATTCATGCCTAGAATAATTTATTTAGAATTATTCTCATAGAGAATTCATATATTTTGCTATATTATGCTTTAATCTTATGTTATGAATATGAATGTGATAGAACATGTTACACACCCTCTTTGAATATTCAAATAGGCTCAAGAACATGTTCATGTTGTTCTTGAATAATTTTAAGTGCACTTGTGATAGTGTGTGAGTATGTGTGTTCGATTTTGTGTTATAAAGTGTTTAATTCATAAGAAATTGAATAGTAAATGTTTTCAATAGTAACTTTGACTTTTTGGTCAACCCATAAGCTGATAATTTCGAAAATATTATTAAAATAATTATAAAATTAGTTTTGGAATTTTTAAATAAAGATTTTATCCGAATTTTCCAAAAATCAGTAAATTATGAATTATTTTCAAAACATAACCTACATTGTCAAATTAAATTCTAAGTTCCATTTCTAATGTTATAATTAAGATTATAATGTGATTAATAAATATTTAAGTGGTTAAAGAATTCAGGAAACCTGATTAATTACTTAATTTCCCTTAAACGGTTAAAATTAGAGTCTACCGGGAATTCTTTAACGTGACATAATTTATGTGTTTACTTGATGTAATCCTTTTATGCATGAACATTGTAACACCCCAAACGGAGGATGCCACATCCCCCGCACTATGAACCAGACCCGGAACATGAAATGAAAGTCCATGCCCGAATCCGAATCAGAGCGAACGGGAGACCCACTCACACACTAGGCTAGGCGGATCTAACTTGACCAAAACTCAGAGTGCGGAAGCAATTAAAACAAAACATACAAAGCAGGTGACGGGTTCAACTAGCATAAATCCCTAGTCCCGAATATCAACATAAAGTAATAATCATCAAGTGCCACAAGGGCCGAATGAGAGTGCCACGCAGGGCTACCGAATAGTAAAGTATAATCTCAAGTCTACAAGTCAAAGCATAAGTAAAGTGTATGAAAAGACAAATGCAAGTAGAAAGACTAGATCGACGAAGTGCAACTCAAAGGACTCACTTCCGCCTAGCAAACGCCAACAATCCTGCAACTAAAAGTGTAAATGAGGGGTCAGTCAACTTGACCGAGTGAGGGGCCTAACGCACACCCACAATATATATATAAGGAGCATAGCATAGAATAAAAAGGATGGACTCATGAACCGGGAGTAGGTGTTACATACCAAAACGTTTTGAAAGAACCCGAATAAGATATAGATATAAATTTAGGAACCATTTTCCAGAAAGACTCTATCCCGATTCATAATTCCATAACATAACATAATCAACTGCTCGGCGAGTACGAGCTTCCAACCTCAACTCCTCATAACGTAAATCAAAATCAATCCAACCTCTACACCAGTGATGGAGGAGATGTACCGTCCCCATACCATCAAGAATAAACCGTCTAAAATAGACTCACCCTCAAGGGGTTGCGAACCCACAAGAGTCCTCCCCGGCTGTACACCGAAGGCTCAAGATATCACGCCTCCCTCATCGCCCTAAGGTCGCGCAATGATATCTCAAATGGAACTAGCACAGTGGCTTATCCGACGGCCCTATGCCGTGCCGGTCTCCACTCGTACCAGCTCCCAGCTCACCAGGATCGATCCACACACAGATCACAACGGATCACAACATAACAGATCACGACGGATCACATATACCAACTTTCATGGCAATCTCGCTACATAATCATAACATAACTTAACTTTCCGAAACAGCTTACATATGCTTTCATATCTAATTTTCCAAAAACAGAGTTGTTTCACAAGGTCATAAACATATCATATCCAACACATACGTATATAATAGATATACTCGCATGCAAGGGTTGAAATCAGCATATTAAGGTCATAGGTCGCATAACTATACAAAATCCTAAACCTCACCTCGTGAAAGTAGAGTCTGAGAGTGTGAAGGGCCAAACACTCTAAACCTCGGGCCCACCGGCACCACCAAACTCTGTGACAAGACATACAGAAGCCTAGACTTAGACTCTATATGAACCAAACAAGACGCACGGCGTTTGCTCAACATGATCGTGGTTATGCATAAGTGTTCATGTTGTGCTTGGATAAGGTGTTGTGGTCATTCAAGGCATATCAATGCTCAACAAGGTCATATTTACAAGTAACCATCATGCAATTCCATATCCAAAGATGCAGGATCAATTTACGAAGTCAATGTATTCGCAAAATGCATATTAAATCATCCAATGTCATAGGGTTCAATTATAATGTTAGAATTAAGCATCAAGTTCATATACACGACATAAATACATGATCAAAGACGATAAAGAGTATTCGGATAAGTTAGAGAATTGAATAAGAATTATATTATGCCAAGTAAGTTCATGCTCAATCAACCTATTTAATTAGTTACACTTATTTACACAAATTCAAGGATTGGTCATGTTGTAAATATTTATTCATTGAACAATTAATAAGGTTCCCTTTTTAACTGTAGTTTAGGAATCAAATAATACAAACCAATACCATTAAATCATAATTGGCTCACCTTAAATTTTATTATCCAAATATAAAACCATGCCTAATCAGTTTTCAAGTAAACCAAGTAACAACTCAAACGATAATTTCCAAGTTAATATCTAAGCTTAAATTTTGAACCTCAATTCATAATTAGACAATTATATACCATTCGCACATATATATTTCATAGTTAATCATAATATATTGTTAAAACATCACACGTTCATTAGTCACTAAGCAGGTTCAATTAGATTAATTCATTCCCAACATACATTAGAATTAGTCAAATTTAAACAACCAATTTCCAGATTATACAATTCAGGTGTTATAAAATAATCCTAAGTTACAAGTTATCACAAGTATACAACAATCAGATACTTCATTAACACTTACAGCAAAACCGATACAAAATTCATTCAATAGGCTGAACACAAAATTCAAATATTGGAAATTGGAATGCAAGAATGGTGAAGAGAGTGGCATTCCAGCAGCTTACAATTGGAAATTGAAAGAGTAAATGAGGGAGAGAGCTGCTGGCGTGATGGTTGTTGGAGCATAACGGCACCGGTGTTGACAAACTGAAGGCGGCGGCGTCTCGTCGCAGGCGGACGAAGTTAGAGTTGACGAAAGTGAGAGGCTGTGATAGCAACTCGCCGGAATCCATGGCGGCTGGCAATGGTGGTGCTTCATTGGCCGGTCGGCGGCGGTGACTCCGGGAAGAGATGCCGGCAGCTACAGAGGACCACGGCCAATATGGCAGTTGCTACTACTGTCGTCCTGCTCCCTTGGCATCTAGAAGAATGGAGACAGAGGAGAAGAATGAAAGAATTACCGGTGGTTGTTGCTGTTGCTGATAGATCGTCTGCGGGGCTTGAGGCGGTGGCTGGAGAGGTGACGACAACCCATCGTTGTTGCTGGAGTGGTGGCGGAGGGTGTCGCGTGAGGCACCAGATCTGGCGTGGTGGTGGTGCGTCGGAACCGTGGCTGGAGAAAGAAGGAATCGGTGGTGGTGCGGTGTTGTCGGCGAGCGAAGATTAGCAGTGGTGGTTTCCGGATCTGAATCTCGACGGGGTGGTGGTGTGCTGGATCTAATCTCGGACAGTGGTTGTGGTTATTCGCCGGAATTCTGGCCGGCGAAGCCATTGTTGAAGCAGATCTGGTGGTTCCGCGGTGGTGAGGAAGACGCCAGCGAAGAATCTGGCGGCGGAGATGTGTGACGGTGGTCATTGGCTGCTGCGGTTTCAACCGTCTTTCCAGATCTGTGGGTTTCCGACATGGGAAAAGGTGGCTTCTCAGGTGTTGGAGCTGAGGTTCATCGGCGACAGTTGAAGGAGGTGAGACGCCGGCAAGATGGTGGTGGTTTCACCGAGAATGGTGGCTGAAGATGATGGTGATGGTGGAGGGTCGAGTCACAGCGGCGGTTCGATGGAGAAGAAGGCTGTTGCGCCGCTGCTACCTCTACTAGAAACCGAAAGGGAGAGAAGAGGAAATGAGAGGCAGCACTAGGGTTTCTCGGTTAAGAAGAGACCAATTCTTCTAAAATTACGATTAAGCCCCTCAAGATCTTAGCTGAAGCGATTGAGTCCCCCAATTTTCCAAATAGATCAATTGAGTCCAATTAAATCCAATTGAGTTTCTCATAATTAGAAAATGATCCCCAATTTTAATTAGTTTCAGATTAGCCCACATATTTTAATCTAAAGAGCAATTAGACACTAAACACATATTGCAATTAAGTTCACATATTTCCATAAGATCACAATTGAGTCAAATTAAACAATTAAAACGTGATTAAAGTCATTCAAACACAAGCAGAGTTAAATAAATAACAATCTAATCGCACGAAAATGGCATCGTATCTTGCTCCGAAAATACGGGGTGTTACAACCTTCCCCCCTTAAGAGAACCTGGTCCCCAGGTTCCACTGCTGAGCTGGAAAGCTTCGAGTGATAGTGTCTTAACCCTTCTCGAGGAAAAGCTTCCGTTGTGAAGTTTACTCTCATTGTCTTTACTGAACCTTTCTCCGATGTCTCGTTGTCAATGGGATCCGTTTGAGTACTGGCCCGTTGCTTTCATCGAGTTGTTCGACCATTCCCATAAGACGAATAGTTACCACTACACTCAACTTCGATGGCGTCGCAAACTCGTCACTTGTCGGCCGCTGTCAGGACAACGGGTAACGCAACCGCAACAAACAAGAGAGAATCCCATCTCTCGGCACGTAAAGTGAGAGAACCCCGTCTCTCGAGCACAGATTTGAGAGAACCCCGTCTCCCAAGCACAGAATTGAGAGAACCCCATCTCTCAAACACATAATTGAGAGAACCCCGTCTCTCAACCTAAGTCGGGCAGATCCCAACATCTCCCAACATTCTAGTTTGAGAAAATTCAGCATTCCTCAAACCCCTAGATTCACGAGAATCCAGCATCTCCGAATATCTAAGTACAAGAGAATCCAACATCTCTCGTGCACAAAACTTAGAAAGATTCCCGCATCTTTCTACCACATAAATAGAGAGAATCCTGCATCTCTCCAACACGTAGAAAGAGGGAACCTAAGGTCTCTCTTACACATAAATCCACTGATCAGTTGTTCATACATACACACATCACAGTAGCACTTGACGAAAAGTAAGCGATGCATGTTTGGTGTACCTTATACAACTGATATCGGTGTCCCTTGAGTATAGATTCAACGCTCATACCTCAA
This sequence comes from Lantana camara, assembly GCA_037501455.1. Taxonomy (NCBI): domain Eukaryota; kingdom Viridiplantae; phylum Streptophyta; class Magnoliopsida; order Lamiales; family Verbenaceae; genus Lantana; species Lantana camara. The sequence continues at coordinate 42,738,596 of CM074862.1, read as the reverse complement.
CTCAAGGGGGATATCGCGATGGAATCCCTATAAAATAAGGTTACAGTATGTATGTATGTATGTTATATGGGAAGTTAATGAGCAATCAAGAGAGTTTCAAATCACATAGGCATGAATAGTTCACATAAGTACATAACTCATTCATATCAGCAACAGTTCAAAACAGGTAGAAATTTCAAGTTACAATTACTAGATCAGGTATCCAAGTTATCACAATTAAAAACAACAATAGTCATCACCCACATCAAGCAAAACAAGGTAAGAGTATTTAAGTGATGCATGTATGCAAATGCCATGAGTGCCTGGCGTACCGATCACCGTAGTGTCAAACTCTCGACAGGAAGTTGAGATGAAGTAGTAGGAGTTGTTTAAGCCGACAATGATGCAACCCTCGTCATCTGAACCTCTTTGTCTTGAGTCTTTTCATAAAGTGGTAACTCAGCAAAGCTCGTCTATCACCAAACCCCTTACTATACCATAATCCTTGCTCAACTAGAATCATCTTCAGTTTCTCCCAAGAATTCTCATTTATGTGTTAAATCTTAGTCTGCTCATCTTCAAGGAGTTGTTCATGATTCGTTTGTCAATTAGATATGTACCTCAGAGTTTCATTGAGTGATCGTGGTGCTAAGCACTTCCCAAAGCAATCCATGGTATATGATTCTGAAACTTGGATAAAGTCTTTCGGCATCTAAGTGTTCTATTCCCATCTCAGTAGAATCTTCGATCTTAGCAGAATCTTCCACCTTAGCAGAAAGAAGACACCCAGAGGGCTAGCAACCAATCTTGTTTTGTCGTTTGTTAACTCTAAACGACACCAAATCCTTCAACACTCACCGATGGTTTGTAACTCGTTGCTCATGTAACATGGTTACCTATCCACATCCCTTGAACTTGATCGGATCTTATTTGATCGGATTCTTCTACATTAACTCGTTTCCATCAACAAGGTGACTACTCCCAAATAAACGAACCATCAAGGCGAAAGCTCATCAAAATCCTCCAAAACGGTTCTACTTGATCAGACTCTCCTCCATTGACTCATTTCCTTAACAAGGTGACTACTTCCAAATGAACGAATTCTCAAGGTTAGAATTCGTCAAACTTCATCTTTCAATTGACTTTAAGGTAGTAAGTCAATATAGCAAATCTCATTCCTTCAACTCTGAACCTTTTCATGAGTATTGATCTTGGTGAGGAATCCTTTCATTTTCGAATTATGGCGTGTTTCCGTTGTAGTACCAATAGGTAGCGTTGACGGAGGGAAACCTCAGTGTTGACTCATAGGGTACCCTGAAATTCAAACACTAAATTCGATGCATGCGGATTACGATGCAAATGAAATGTAACAAGTACATCACGTAAATGCAACAATTAGTTGTAATTTATAAAGCACATAAAATAAGATGTTGCATAATTAAAGTCACAATGTGCACACAATCATATAATCACGAAACAATTCATGCCGAAGGATCAAAATATCAAGTCAAACAAATGCAATGCGCAGTTATTCCTATGCCGTACGACCTAGACAGACTCAACACAACTCAAGAGCTCGGTTTTGCAACCTAGAGCTCTGATACCACTTAAGGATGTAACACCCCAAACGGAGGATGCCACATCCCCCGCACTATGAACCAGACCCGGAACATGAAATGAAAGTCCATGCCGAATCCGAATCAGAGCGAACGGGAGACCCACTCACACACTAGGCTAGGCGGATCTAACTTGACCAAAACTCAGAGTGCGGAAGCAATTAAAACAAAACATACAAAGCAGGTGACGGGTTCAACTAGCATAAATCCCTAGTCCCGAATATCAACATAAAGTAATAATCATCAAGTGCCACAAGGGCCGAATGAGAGTGCCACGCAGGGCTACCGAATAGTAAAGTATAATCTCAAGTCTACAAGTCAAAGCATAAGTAAAGTGTATGAAAAGACAAATGCAAGTAGAAAGACTAGATCGACGAAGTGCAACTCAAAGGACTCACTTCCGCCTAGCAAACGCCAACAATCCTGCAACTAAAAGTGTAAATGAGGGGTCAGTCAACTTGACCGAGTGAGGGGCCTAACGCACACCCACAATATATATATAAGGAGCATAGCATAGAATAAAAAGGATGGACTCATGAACCGGGAGTAGGTGTTACATACCAAAACGTTTTGAAAGAACCCGAATAAGATATAGATATAAATTTAGGAACCATTTTCCAGAAAGACTCTATCCCGATTCATAATTCCATAACATAACATAATCAACTGCTCGGCGAGTACGAGCTTCCAACCTCAACTCCTCATAACGTAAATCAAAATCAATCCAACCTCTACACCAGTGATGGAGGAGATGTACCGTCCCCATACCATCAAGAATAAACCGTCTAAAATAGACTCACCCTCAAGGGGTTGCGAACCCACAAGAGTCCTCCCCGGCTGTACACCGAAGGCTCAAGATATCACGCCTCCCTCATCGCCCTAAGGTCGCGCAATGATATCTCAAATGGAACTAGCACAGTGGCTTATCCGACGGCCCTATGCCGTGCCGGTCTCCACTCGTACCAGCTCCCAGCTCACCAGGATCGATCCACACACAGATCACAACGGATCACAACATAACAGATCACGACGGATCACATATACCAACTTTCATGGCAATCTCGCTACATAATCATAACATAACTTAACTTTCCGAAACAGCTTACATATGCTTTCATATCTAATTTTCCAAAAACAGAGTTGTTTCACAAGGTCATAAACATATCATATCCAACACATACGTATATAATAGATATACTCGCATGCAAGGGTTGAAATCAGCATATTAAGGTCATAGGTCGCATAACTATACAAAATCCTAAACCTCACCTCGTGAAAGTAGAGTCTGAGAGTGTGAAGGGCCAAACACTCTAAACCTCGGGCCCACCGGCACCACCAAACTCTGTGACAAGACATACAGAAGCCTAGACTTAGACTCTATATGAACCAAACAAGACGCACGGCGTTTGCTCAACATGATCGTGGTTATGCATAAGTGTTCATGTTGTGCTTGGATAAGGTGTTGTGGTCATTCAAGGCATATCAATGCTCAACAAGGTCATATTTACAAGTAACCATCATGCAATTCCATATCCAAAGATGCAGGATCAATTTACGAAGTCAATGTATTCGCAAAATGCATATTAAATCATCCAATGTCATAGGGTTCAATTATAATGTTAGAATTAAGCATCAAGTTCATATACACGACATAAATACATGATCAAAGACGATAAAGAGTATTCGGATAAGTTAGAGAATTGAATAAGAATTATATTATGCCAAGTAAGTTCATGCTCAATCAACCTATTTAATTAGTTACACTTATTTACACAAATTCAAGGATTGGTCATGTTGTAAATATTTATTCATTGAACAATTAATAAGGTTCCCTTTTTAACTGTAGTTTAGGAATCAAATAATACAAACCAATACCATTAAATCATAATTGGCTCACCTTAAATTTTATTATCCAAATATAAAACCATGCCTAATCAGTTTTCAAGTAAACCAAGTAACAACTCAAACGATAATTTCCAAGTTAATATCTAAGCTTAAATTTTGAACCTCAATTCATAATTAGACAATTATATACCATTCGCACATATATATTTCATAGTTAATCATAATATATTGTTAAAACATCACACGTTCATTAGTCACTAAGCAGGTTCAATTAGATTAATTCATTCCCAACATACATTAGAATTAGTCAAATTTAAACAACCAATTTCCAGATTATACAATTCAGGTGTTATAAAATAATCCTAAGTTACAAGTTATCACAAGTATACAACAATCAGATACTTCATTAACACTTACAGCAAAACCGATACAAAATTCATTCAATAGGCTGAACACAAAATTCAAATATTGAAATTGGAATGCAAGAATGGTGAAGAGAGTGGCATTCCAGCAGCTTACAATTGGAAATTGAAAGAGTAAATGAGGGAGAGAGCTGCTGGCGTGATGGTTGTTGGAGCATAACGGCACCGGTGTTGACAAACTGAAGGCGGCGGCGTCTCGTCGCAGGCGGACGAAGTTAGAGTTGACGAAAGTGAGAGGCTGTGATAGCAACTCGCCGGAATCCATGGCGGCTGGCAATGGTGGTGCTTCATTGGCCGGTCGGCGGCGGTGACTCCGGGAAGAGATGCCGGCAGCTACAGAGGACCACGGCCAATATGGCAGTTGCTACTACTGTCGTCCTGCTCCCTTGGCATCTAGAAGAATGGAGACAGAGGAGAAGAATGAAAGAATTACCGGTGGTTGTTGCTGTTGCTGATAGATCGTCTGCGGGGCTTGAGGCGGTGGCTGGAGAGGTGACGACAACCCATCGTTGTTGCTGGAGTGGTGGCGGAGGGTGTCGCGTGAGGCACCAGATCTGGCGTGGTGGTGGTGCGTCGGAACCGTGGCTGGAGAAAGAAGGAATCGGTGGTGGTGCGGTGTTGTCGGCGAGCGAAGATTAGCAGTGGTGGTTTCCGGATCTGAATCTCGACGGGGTGGTGGTGTGCTGGATCTAATCTCGGACAGTGGTTGTGGTTATTCGCCGGAATTCTGGCCGGCGAAGCCATTGTTGAAGCAGATCTGGTGGTTCCGCGGTGGTGAGGAAGACGCCAGCGAAGAATCTGGCGGCGGAGATGTGTGACGGTGGTCATTGGCTGCTGCGGTTTCAACCGTCTTTCCAGATCTGTGGGTTTCCGACATGGGAAAAGGTGGCTTCTCAGGTGTTGGAGCTGAGGTTCATCGGCGACAGTTGAAGGAGGTGAGACGCCGGCAAGATGGTGGTGGTTTCACCGAGAATGGTGGCTGAAGATGATGGTGATGGTGGAGGGTCGAGTCACAGCGGCGGTTCGATGGAGAAGAAGGCTGTTGCGCCGCTGCTACCTCTGCTAGAAACCGAAAGGGAGAGAAGAGGAAATGAGAGGCAGCACTAGGGTTTCTCGGTTAAGAAGAGACCAATTCTTCTAAAATTACGATTAAGCCCCTCAAGATCTTAGCTGAAGCGATTGAGTCCCCCAATTTTCCAAATAGATCAATTGAGTCCAATTAAATCCAATTGAGTTTCTCATAATTAGAAAATGATCCCCAATTTTAATTAGTTTCAGATTAGCCCACATATTTTAATCTAAAGAGCAATTAGACACTAAACACATATTGCAATTAAGTTCACATATTTCCATAAGATCACAATTGAGTCAAATTAAACAATTAAAACGTGATTAAAGTCATTCAAACACAAGCAGAGTTAAATAAATAACAATCTAATCGCACGAAAATGGCATCGTATCTTGCTCCGAAAATACGGGGTGTTACAAACATTATGTGTTTTATGTGCTTATTTGATTAATATAAGGAACCTAGTTCTAAGCCTATAGTAGTTAATACTTTCAGGCGCACTGGAATCCACATTACAATGTCTGAGTACCGGTATAGGTGAGGGTTAAAATGTTTTCAACTGGAATCATGCTATATATATGTATCTATATAAAAACTATTTTCAAGCCTACCCATCATATTGATTTACTGCCCTACATACATATTATTGTACTACAATGTCCCTCTTAAGGGAAAAATACTTTCATGTCGGAATCAACGTCTTACTAAGACATTATATATTTCAAGTCCACTTTATCAAAACATTGATTCCGGGTTATGCAAGCAAAATATTGTTCTTGATTCATGTTATGGGCCCCGGCTGTAGCCGTAGCGAGTAATTACCGGGAAGGTATCGGGCCGAGGGTATTGTTGGTGTTGCGGACTGCCACCACCTCTTGGTAGTGGTTTAACTGGAGGTTAGTTACTCCAAGCCAAGGGATGAGGGAGAGATAGCTGCCTCCCGAATCTAGTTCGTGGTCTCTAGGGTTTGATTCCCTATTGACATCAAGGAGTAGTGGAGTTAATATTCTTGGTTTTATTGAAGTATCGGAGCCTGATCAGCCCGATACTATTTTACCAATTATTCAAGGAGTTATGGATGGAAAGGCCTAGCTTGCGGGCATTAATGTTCTTGTTACAAACGGTTCATATTTCTACAAATATTCCAAACTACCCCTATCCCTGTTTTACAATTATTATGAACCGTTTCTATTTGCTATATCCTATTGCTATTATTTCAGATCAAGATCTTCTTGATCATATACATATATATATATATACACATATACATATAAGTTATTATACCCCCCTTCACTTAGTCACTTTGACTAACCCTCTCGCTTATTTTAAAATGCATGATTTCAGGAATCAATGAACGACAACTATAGGTATCTTGAAGCACTACAACCGTAGGTTGGATCCGATCCTACGAGTACACTGTCTTGAACCTACTCTCTGTAGAAACAAACCATCTCATACTTTGTCCTTGCATGTCAACCTGTTGTACTCTTCTGCGAACTACTTTGATCAATAATGATAATCCTTGCTCATTGTAAGTTATCCTCCCCGTTCATTGGTAAAGTTGAATCTCTTTGTCTTCCGCTACACTGTGTCACATACTCCATTCATATATCATCCTGACCGTTCGCCGTAGTATTTCCTGAGTGTTGGGTCTAACCTCCACTCAGGGAGTATTGCGGTGCGGGGTTGTAGTGTTGGGGAGGCGCTACAATTAAAGTGGTATCAGAGCCCCAGGTTGCGGAAATCTGGGGTTCATCATTCATAGAATCTCATATGTACTCTCGTGTCTTTAGTGCTTAAATTGTGATCAACCACTGTTGGGGCGGCCGACCAGCATGTGATTTGTTACAATTGTAGTACTAAACCCTTCTTCGATCAAGTCAAGTATACAGTCTTAATCCATACCAAAATCTCAAGTTTTATCAAATCCTTCAATTATCAAATTCTTGGTAGATTCGGTTACAAGATCTACATCTCCTTCATCATACTAGTATTCCTAAGTCATGGAAACACTTCACTTATTCGTTCAAATCCTAAGTTATTAGAATTGCTTCAAGATACCAGTAGGACCGAAAACTAACTTATTAATTTCCTGTGCCTTTATATATGCTTTATCTCCGCTAAAGTTGTTATGTCTGTTAATTGCTATTACTTGCAAATTTTAATTTTGCGATCATCTGCACATCATTCTCAACTACCATGCATTATATTATCTCTATAAGGGTGGTTGCAGCTTAAAATTGTCATCCCCAAAGTCGTTAAAGGTATGCATTCTAAACACGCCAGTTACTGATCCTGGCGCCATGCATTCATTGCATCACTTATGTGCGCATTCAAATTTCTTACTTGAACAATTGCCTTATGTGTTTAAAAGTAAGTTCTCCTTTGGAAACTTGCTTATCATGGATAGCAGATACAAACATTACTTTAAGTTATTATGAAACATGAGGAGAATCTGTGGACAGATTCTTTTTAAGGGGGAAGGATTGTAACAGCCCGAAACAGGGGCAAGTTGAAAATTACGAAAATACCCCTACAGCTCAAAAATATTCCTACATTTCCCGAAACACTTTCACTACCCAATATTTTAACCAAAAGAATCCTCACATTATTTCGAGGATCGTGATACTCTCCGTAAACCATAATTCCCATCCTAGCTCCCGTAGTATCAAAAACCGGCAAAAACCCTAGCCTATGATTCGATCATCAATAAATCCCTACTCATCTACTTTTTTATATTCAAAATTATAACCAAAACGATCCTTAAATTATTTTATGAATTTTCATGCATTTGCCAAAAACTCGATCTCACCATAGCATATTTTATAAATATTTTCCTTTCTAAAAATCATCATTTTATTTTGAACAAATTAGCTTTTATTCAATAGTCGAAATTATACTTGAAACGATCCTTGAAGTTTTCTTTACATTATAGTGATTTTTCCCAACTTTAAACTCTATCATAGCTTCGTTTATATAATTTTCCTATGATTTTCATCATCTTTAATATTTATAATTTATAAAAGAAAGCACTAAATATTTCACATTTATAATCAAAACAAAGCTAATTTTTCACCCATTCTTTCATTAATTCACTACTTCAATCTTTTACCTCTCGACTCTTGAATAAATTTTATATTATTTTACATTTATTTTTAATCAAAATGACATCATCCATGACCACATGGTCTTCTAGAAGGATTAAACAAATGAATGTAATTTCTCCACATTACTTAGTTAATTACCTAGCATTTGTTTAACATGTAATTTAACCACATCTCCTAATTTATTACCAAGCATTTGTTGAAATCATAAGCAACCACATCTCCCATAAACTCTCATTTATTGCTTAGAGACCCCTCATGACTACCTATAAATACCCCCCTTAAGTCTCATTTATACCTCACAAATCAACACACAAAATCACTCCCTCTCTCCCTAGCTCACGCCCCAACCCCCTCTCTCTCTACAAGGTATGTTTTCTTCTATTATTTCATGCTTTATATTATGTTCTTAGTATAAAAATAATAGTAGCATGTCTAGGATTAATTAAATTATGCTTTAGGAATTTATTTTATGAAATATGTGCATAATTGTTAGTTTAAATACAATGTGTGTACATTATGGAATTTTATTTAATTAAACGCATGAGTTATGATATGATATGATATGAATATGTGTTTAAATAATTATGATCTTGTTTGATTAAATTCATGCCTAGAATAATTTATTTAGAATTATTCTCATAGAGAATTCATATATTTTGCTATATTATGCTTTAATCTTATGTTATGAATATGAATGTGATAGAACATGTTACACACCCTCTTTGAATATTCAAATAGGCTCAAGAACATGTTCATGTTGTTCTTGAATAATTTTAAGTGCACTTGTGATAGTGTGTGAGTATGTGTGTTCGATTTTGTGTTATAAAGTGTTTAATTCATAAGAAATTGAATAGTAAATGTTTTCAATAGTAACTTTGACTTTTTGGTCAACCCATAAGCTGATAATTTCGAAAATATTATTAAAATAATTATAAAATTAGTTTTGGAATTTTTAAATAAAGATTTTATCCGAATTTTCCAAAAATCAGTAAATTATGAATTATTTTCAAAACATAACCTACATTGTCAAATTAAATTCTAAGTTCCATTTCTAATGTTATAATTAAGATTATAATGTGATTAATAAATATTTAAGTGGTTAAAGAATTCATGAAACCTGATTAATTACTTAATTTCCCTTAAACGGTTAAAATTAGAGTCTACCGGGAATTCTTTAACGTGACATAATTTATGTGTTTACTTGATGTAATCCTTTTATGCATGAACATTATGTGTTTTATGTGCTTATTTGATTAATATAAGGAACCTAGTTCTAAGCCTATAGTAGTTAATACTTTCAGGCGCACTGGAATCCACATTACAATGTCTGAGTACCGGTATAGGTGAGGGTTAAAATGTTTTCAACTGGAATCATGCTATATATATGTATCTATATAAAAACTATTTTCAAGCCTACCCATCATATTGATTTACTGCCCTACATACATATTATTGTACTACAATGTCCCTCTTAAGGGAAAAATACTTTCATGTCGGAATCAACGTCTTACTAAGACATTATATATTTCAAGTCCACTTTATCAAAACATTGATTCCGGGTTATGCAAGCAAAATATTGTTCTTGATTCATGTTATGGGCCCCGGCTGTAGCCGTAGCGAGTAATTACCGGGAAGGTATCGGGCCAAGGGTATTGTTGGTGCTGCGGACTGCCACCACCTCTTGGTAGTGGTTTAACTGGAGGTTAGTTACTCCACGCCAAGGGATGAGGGAGAGATAGCTGCCTCCCGAATCTAGTTCGTGGTCTCTAGGGTTTGATTCCCTATTGACATCAAGGAGTAGTGGAGTTAATATTCTTGGTTTTATTGAAGTATCGGAGCCTGATCAGCCCGATACTATTTTACCAATTATTCAAGGAGTTATGGATGGAAAGGCCTAGCTTGCGGGCATTAATGTTCTTGTTACAAACGGTTCATATTTCTACAAATATTCCAAACTACCCCTATCCCTGTTTTACAATTATTATGAACCGTTTCTATTTGCTATATCCTATTGCTATTATTTCAGATCAAGATCTTCTTGATCATATACATATATATATATATACACATATACATATAAGTTATTATACCCCCCTTCACTTAGTCACTTTGACTAACCCTCTCGCCTATTTTAAAATGCATGATTTCAGGAATCAATGAACGACAACTAGAGGTATCTTGAAGCACTACAACCGTAGGTTGGATCCGATCCTACGAGTACACTGTCTTGAACCTACTCTCTGTAGAAACAAACCATCTCATACTTTGTCCTTGCATGTCAACCTGTTGTACTCTTCTGCCAACTACTTTGATCAATAATGATAATCCTTGCTCATTGTAAGTTATCCTCCCCGTTCATTGGTAAAGTTGAATCTTTTTATCTTCCGCTGCACTGTGTCACATACTCCATTCATATATCATCCTGACCGTTCGCCGTAGTATTTCCTGAGTGTTGGGTCTAACCTCCACTCAGGGAGTATTGCGGTGCGGGGTTGTAGTGTTGGGGAGGCGCTACAATTAAAGTGGTATCAGAGCCCCAGGTTGCGGAAATCTGGGGTTCATCATTCATAGAATCTCATATGTACTCTCGTGTCTTTAGTGCTTAAATTGTGATCAATCACTGTTGGGGCGGCCGACCAGCATGTGATTTGTTACAATTGTAGTACTAAACCCTTCTTCGATCAAGTCAAGTATACAGTCTTAATCCATACCAAAATCTCAAGTTCTATCAAATCCTTCAATTATCAAATTCTTGGTAGATTCGGTTACAAGATCTACATCTCCTTCATCATACTAGTATTCCTAAGTCATGGAAACACTTCACTTATTCGTTCAAATCCTAAGTTATTAGAATTGCTTCAAGATACCAGTAGGACCGAAAACTAACTTATTAATTTCCTGTGCCTTTATATATGCTTTATCTCCGCTAAAGTTGTTATGTCTGTTAATTGCTATTACTTGCAAATTTTAATTTTGCGATCATCTGCACATCATTCTCAACTACCATGCATTATATTATCTCTATAAGGGTGGTTGCAGCTTAAAATTGTCATCCCCAAAGTCGTTAAAGGTATGCATTCTAAACACGCCAGTTACTGATCCTGGCGCCATGCATTCATTGCATCACTTATGTGCGCATTCAAATTTCTTACTTGAACAATTGCCTTATGTGTTTAAAAGTAAGTTCTCTTTTGGAAACTTGCTTATCATGGATAGCAGATACAAACATTACTTTAAGTTATTATGAAACATGAGGAGAATCTGAGGACAGATTCTTTTTAAGGGGGAAGGATTGTAACAGCCCGAAACAGGGGCAAGTTGAAAATTACGAAAATACCCCTACAGCTCAAAAATATTCCTACATTTCCCGAAACACTTTCACTACCCAATATTTTAACCAAAAGAATCCTCACATTATTTCGAGGATCGTGATACTCTCCGTAAACCATAATTCCCATCCTAGCTCCCGTAGTATCAAAAACCGGCAAAAACCCTAGCTTATGATTCGATCATCAATAAATCCCTACTCATCTACTTTTTTATATTCAAAATTATAACCAAAACGATCCTTAAATTATTTTATGAATTTTCATGCATTTGCCAAAAACTTGATCTCACCATAGCATATTTTATAAATATTTTCCTTTCTAAAAATCATCATTTTATTTTGAACAAATTAGCTTTTATTCAATAGTCGAAATTATACTTGAAACGATCCTTGAAGTTTTCTCTACATTATTGTGATTTTTCCCAACTTTAAACTCTATCATAGCTTCGTTTATATAATTTTCCTATGATTTTCATCATCTTTAATATTTATAATTTATAAAAGAAAGCTCTAAATATTTCACATTTATAATCAAAACAAAGCTAATTTTTCACCCATTCTTTCATTAATTCACTACTTCAATCTTTTACCTCTCGACTCTTGAATAAATTTTATATTATTTTACATTTATTTTTAATCAAAATGACATCATCCATGACCACATGGTCTTCTAGAAGGATTAAACAAATGAATGTAATTTCTCCACATTACTTAGTTAATTACCTAGCATTTGTTTAACATGTAATTTAACCACATCTCCTAATTTATTACCAAGCATTTGTTGAAATCATAAGCAACCACATCTCCCATAAACTCTCATTTATTGCTTAGAGACCCCTCATGACTACCTATAAATACCCCCCTTAAGTCTCATTTATACCTCACAAATCAACACACAAAATCACTCCCTCTCTCCCTAGCTCACGCCCCAACCCCCTCTCTCTCTACAAGGTATGTTTTCTTCTATTATTTCATGCTTTATATTATGTTCTTAGTATAAAAATAATAGTAGCATGTCTAGGATTAATTAAATTATGCTTTAGGAATTTATTTTATGAAATATGTGCATAATTGTTAGTTTAAATACAATGTGTGTACATTATGGAATTTTATTTAATTAAATGCATGAGTTATGATATGATATGATATGAATATGTGTTTAAATAATTATGATCTTGTTTGATTAAATTCATGCCTAGAATAATTTATTTAGAATTATTCTCATAGAGAATTCATATATTTTGCTATATTATGCTTTAATCTTATGTTATGAATATGAATGTGATAGAACATGTTACACACCCTCTTTGAATATTCAAATAGGCTCAAGAACATGTTCATGTTGTTCTTGAATAATTTTAAGTGCACTTGTGATAGTGTGTGAGTATGTGTGTTCGATTTTGTGTTATAAAGTGTTTAATTCATAAGAAATTGAATAGTAAATGTTTTCAATAGTAACTTTGACTTTTTGGTCAACCCATAAGCTGATAATTTCGAAAATATTATTAAAATAATTATAAAATTAGTTTTGGAATTTTTAAATAAAGATTTTATCCGAATTTTCCAAAAATCAGTAAATTATGAATTATTTTCAAAACATAACCTACATTGTCAAATTAAATTCTAAGTTCCATTTCTAATGTTATAATTAAGATTATAATGTGATTAATAAATATTTAAGTGGTTAAAGAATTCAGGAAACCTGATTAATTACTTAATTTCCCTTAAACGGTTAAAATTAGAGTCTACCGGGAATTCTTTAACGTGACATAATTTATGTGTTTACTTGATGTAATCCTTTTATGCATGAACATTATGTGTTTTATGTGCTTATTTGATTAATATAAGGAACCTAGTTCTAAGCCTATAGTAGTTAATACTTTCAGGCGCACTGGAATCCACATTACAATGTCTGAGTACCGGTATAGGTGAGGGTTAAAATGTTTTCAACTGGAATCATGCTATATATATGTATCTATATAAAAACTATTTTCAAGCCTACCCATCATATTGATTTACTGCCCTACATACATATTATTGTACTACAATGTCCCTCTTAAGGGAAAAATACTTTCATGTCGGAATCAACGTCTTACTAAGACATTATATATTTCAAGTCCACTTTATCAAAACATTGATTCCGGGTTATGCAAGCAAAATATTATTCTTGATTCATGTTATGGGCCCCGGCTGTAGCCGTAGCGAGTAATTACCGGGAAGGTATCGGGCCGAGGGTATTGTTGGTGCTGCGGACTGCCACCACCTCTTGGTAGTGGTTTAACTGGAGGTTAGTTACTCCACGCCAAGGGATGAGGGAGAGATAGCTGCCTCCCGAATCTAGTTCGTGGTCTCTAGGGTTTGATTCCCTATTGACATCAAGGAGTAGTGGAGTTAATATTCTTGGTTTTATTGAAGTATCGGAGCCTGATCAGCCCGATACTATTTTACCAATTATTCAAGGAGTTATGGATGGAAAGGCCTAGCTTGCGGGCATTAATGTTCTTGTTACAAACGGTTCATATTTCTACAAATATTCCAAACTACCCCTATCCCTGTTTTACAATTATTATGAACCGTTTCTATTTGCTATATCCTATTGCTATTATTTCAGATCAAGATCTTCTTGATCATATACATATATATATATATACACATATACATATAAGTTATTATACCCCCCTTCACTTAGTCACTTTGACTAACCCTCTCGCTTATTTTAAAATGCATGATTTCAGGAATCAATGAACGACAACTATAGGTATCTTGAATCACTACAACCGTAGGTTGGATCCGATCCTACGAGTACACTGTCTTGAACCTACTCTCTGTAGAAACAAACCATCTCATACTTTGTCCTTGCATGTCAACCTGTTGTACTCTTCTGCGAACTACTTTGATCAATAATGATAATCCTTGCTCATTGTAAGTTATCCTCCCCGTTCATTGGTAAAGTTGAATCTCTTTATCTTCCGCTACACTGTGTCACATACTCCATTCATATATCATCCTGACCGTTCGCCGTAGTATTTCCTGAGTGTTGGGTCTAACCTCCACTCAGGGAGTATTGCGGTGCGGGGTTGTAGTGTTGGGGAGGCGCTACAATTAAAGTGGTATCAGAGCCCCAGGTTGCGGAAATCTGGGGTTCATCATTCATAGAATCTCATATGTACTCTCGTGTCTTTAGTGCTTAAATTGTGATCAATCACTGTTGGGGCGGCCGACCAGCATGTGATTTGTTACAATTGTAGTACTAAACCCTTCTTCGATCAAGTCAAGTATTCAGTCTTAATCCATACCAAAATCTCAAGTTTTATCAAATCCTTCAATTATCAAATTCTTGGTAGATTCGGTTACAAGATCTACATCTCCTTCATCATACTAGTATTCCTAAGTCATGGAAACACTTCACTTATTCGTTCAAATCCTAAGTTATTAGAATTGCTTCAAGATACCAGTAGGACCGAAAACTAACTTATTAATTTCCTGTGCCTTTATATATGCTTTATCTCCGCTAAAGTTGTTATGTCTGTTAATTGCTATTACTTGCAAATTTTAATTTTGCGATCATCTGCACATCATTCTCAACTACCATGCATTATATTATCTCTATAAGGGTGGTTGCAGCTTAAAATTGTCATCCCCAAAGTCGTTAAAGGTATGCATTCTAAACACGCCAGTTACTGATCCTGGCGCCATGCATTCATTGCATCACTTATGTGCGCATTCAAATTTCTTACTTGAACAATTGCCTTATGTGTTTAAAAGTAAGTTCTCCTTTGGAAACTTGCTTATCATGGATAGCAGATACAAACATTACTTTAAGTTATTATGAAACATGAGGAGAATCTGAGGACAGATTCTTTTTAAGGGGGAAGGATTGTAACAGCCCGAAACAGGGGCAAGTTGAAAATTACGAAAATACCCCTACAGCTCAAAAATATTCCTACATTTCCCGAAACACTTTCACTACCCAATATTTTAACCAAAAGAATCCTCACATTATTTCGAGGATCGTGATACTCTCCGTAAACCATAATTCCCATCCTAGCTCCCGTAGTATCAAAAACCGGCAAAAACCCTAGCCTATGATTCGATCATCAATAAATCCCTACTCATCTACTTTTTGATATTCAAAATTATAACCAAAACGATCCTTAAATTATTTTATGAATTTTCATGCATTTGCCAAAAACTCGATCTCACCATAGCATATTTTATAAATATTTTCCTTTCTAAAAATCATCATTTTATTTTGAACAAATTAGCTTTTATTCAATAGTCGAAATTATACTTGAAACGATCCTTGAAGTTTTCTTTACATTATAGTGATTTTTCCCAACTTTAAACTCTATCATAGCTTCGTTTATATAATTTTCCTATGATTTTCATCATCTTTAATATTTATAATTTATAAAAGAAAGCACTAAATATTTCACATTTATAATCAAAACAAAGCTAATTTTTCACCCATTCTTTCATTAATTCACTACTTCAATCTTTTACCTCTCGACTCTTGAATAAATTTTATATTATTTTACATTTATTTTTAATCAAAATGACATCATCCATGACCACATGGTCTTCTAGAAGGATTAAACAAATGAATGTAATTTCTCCACATTACTTAGTTAATTACCTAGCATTTGTTTAACATGTAATTTAACCACATCTCCTAATTTATTACCAAGCATTTGTTGAAATCATAAGCAACCACATCTCCCATAAACTCTCATTTATTGCTTAGAGACCCCTCATGACTACCTATAAATACCCCCCTTAAGTCTCATTTATACCTCACAAATCAACACACAAAATCACTCCCTCTCTCCCTAGCTCACGCCCCAACCCCCTCTCTCTCTACAAGGTATGTTTTCTTCTATTATTTCATGCTTTATATTATGTTCTTAGTATAAAAATAATAGTAGCATGTCTAGGATTAATTAAATTATGCTTTAGGAATTTATTTTATGAAATATGTGCATAATTGTTAGTTTAAATACAATGTGTGTACATTATGGAATTTTATTTAATTAAACGCATGAGTTATGATATGATATGATATGAATATGTGTTTAAATAATTATGATCTTGTTTGATTAAATTCATGCCTAGAATAATTTATTTAGAATTATTCTCATAGAGAATTCATATATTTTGCTATATTATGCTTTAATCTTATGTTATGAATATGAATGTGATAGAACATGTTACACACCCTCTTTGAATATTCAAATAGGCTCAAGAACATGTTCATGTTGTTCTTGAATAATTTTAAGTGCACTTGTGATAGTGTGTGAGTATGTGTGTTCGATTTTGTGTTATAAAGTGTTTAATTCATAAGAAATTGAATAGTAAATGTTTTCAATAGTAACTTTGACTTTTTGGTCAACCCATAAGCTGATAATTTCGAAAATATTATTAAAATAATTATAAAATTAGTTTTGGAATTTTTAAATAAAGATTTTATCCGAATTTTCCAAAAATCAGTAAATTATGAATTATTTTCAAAACATAACCTACATTGTCAAATTAAATTCTAAGTTCCATTTCTAATGTTATAATTAAGATTATAATGTGATTAATAAATATTTAAGTGGTTAAAGAATTCATGAAACCTGATTAATTACTTAATTTCCCTTAAACGGTTAAAATTAGAGTCTACCGGGAATTCTTTAACGTGACATAATTTATGTGTTTACTTGATGTAATCCTTTTATGCATGAACATTATGTGTTTTATGTGCTTATTTGATTAATATAAGGAACCTAGTTCTAAGCCTATAGTAGTTAATACTTTCAGGCGCACTGGAATCCACATTACAATGTCTGAGTACCGGTATAGGTGAGGGTTAAAATGTTTTCAACTGGAATCATGCTATATATATGTATCTATATAAAAACTATTTTCAAGCCTACCCATCATATTGATTTACTGCCCTACATACATATTATTGTACTACAATGTCCCTCTTAAGGGAAAAATACTTTCATGTCGGAATCAACGTCTTACTAAGACATTATATATTTCAAGTCCACTTTATCAAAACATTGATTCCGGGTTATGCAAGCAAAATATTGTTCTTGATTCATGTTATGGGCCCCGGCTGTAGCCGTAGCGAGTAATTACCGGGAAGGTATCGGGCCAAGGGTATTGTTGGTGCTGCGGACTGCCACCACCTCTTGGTAGTGGTTTAACTGGAGGTTAGTTACTCCACGCCAAGGGATGAGGGAGAGATAGCTGCCTCCCGAATCTAGTTCGTGGTCTCTAGGGTTTGATTCCCTATTGACA
Source organism: Lantana camara (assembly GCA_037501455.1). Lineage (NCBI taxonomy): Eukaryota > Viridiplantae > Streptophyta > Magnoliopsida > Lamiales > Verbenaceae > Lantana > Lantana camara. The sequence goes on along the minus strand of CM074862.1, from coordinate 42,720,942 downwards.
TCAAGGAGTAGTGGAGTTAATATTCTTGGTTTTATTGAAGTATCGGAGCCTGATCAGCCCGATACTATTTTACCAATTATTCAAGGAGTTATGGATGGAAAGGCCTAGCTTGCGGGCATTAATGTTCTTGTTACAAACGGTTCATATTTCTACAAATATTCCAAACTACCCCTATCCCTGTTTTACAATTATTATGAACCGTTTCTATTTGCTATATCCTATTGCTATTATTTCAGATCAAGATCTTCTTGATCATATACATATATATATATATACACATATACATATAAGTTATTATACCCCCCTTCACTTAGTCACTTTGACTAACCCTCTCGCCTATTTTAAAATGCATGATTTCAGGAATCAATGAACGACAACTAGAGGTATCTTGAAGCACTACAACCGTAGGTTGGATCCGATCCTACGAGTACACTGTCTTGAACCTACTCTCTGTAGAAACAAACCATCTCATACTTTGTCCTTGCATGTCAACCTGTTGTACTCTTCTGCCAACTACTTTGATCAATAATGATAATCCTTGCTCATTGTAAGTTATCCTCCCCGTTCATTGGTAAAGTTGAATCTTTTTATCTTCCGCTGCACTGTGTCACATACTCCATTCATATATCATCCTGACCGTTCGCCGTAGTATTTCCTGAGTGTTGGGTCTAACCTCCACTCAGGGAGTATTGCGGTGCGGGGTTGTAGTGTTGGGGAGGCGCTACAATTAAAGTGGTATCAGAGCCCCAGGTTGCGGAAATCTGGGGTTCATCATTCATAGAATCTCATATGTACTCTCGTGTCTTTAGTGCTTAAATTGTGATCAATCACTGTTGGGGCGGCCGACCAGCATGTGATTTGTTACAATTGTAGTACTAAACCCTTCTTCGATCAAGTCAAGTATACAGTCTTAATCCATACCAAAATCTCAAGTTCTATCAAATCCTTCAATTATCAAATTCTTGGTAGATTCGGTTACAAGATCTACATCTCCTTCATCATACTAGTATTCCTAAGTCATGGAAACACTTCACTTATTCGTTCAAATCCTAAGTTATTAGAATTGCTTCAAGATACCAGTAGGACCGAAAACTAACTTATTAATTTCCTGTGCCTTTATATATGCTTTATCTCCGCTAAAGTTGTTATGTCTGTTAATTGCTATTACTTGCAAATTTTAATTTTGCGATCATCTGCACATCATTCTCAACTACCATGCATTATATTATCTCTATAAGGGTGGTTGCAGCTTAAAATTGTCATCCCCAAAGTCGTTAAAGGTATGCATTCTAAACACGCCAGTTACTGATCCTGGCGCCATGCATTCATTGCATCACTTATGTGCGCATTCAAATTTCTTACTTGAACAATTGCCTTATGTGTTTAAAAGTAAGTTCTCTTTTGGAAACTTGCTTATCATGGATAGCAGATACAAACATTACTTTAAGTTATTATGAAACATGAGGAGAATCTGAGGACAGATTCTTTTTAAGGGGGAAGGATTGTAACAGCCCGAAACAGGGGCAAGTTGAAAATTACGAAAATACCCCTACAGCTCAAAAATATTCCTACATTTCCCGAAACACTTTCACTACCCAATATTTTAACCAAAAGAATCCTCACATTATTTCGAGGATCGTGATACTCTCCGTAAACCATAATTCCCATCCTAGCTCCCGTAGTATCAAAAACCGGCAAAAACCCTAGCCTATGATTCGATCATCAATAAATCCCTACTCATCTACTTTTTGATATTCAAAATTATAACCAAAACGATCCTTAAATTATTTTATGAATTTTCATGCATTTGCCAAAAACTCGATCTCACCATAGCATATTTTATAAATATTTTCCTTTCTAAAAATCATCATTTTATTTTGAACAAATTAGCTTTTATTCAATAGTCGAAATTATACTTGAAACGATCCTTGAAGTTTTCTTTACATTATAGTGATTTTTCCCAACTTTAAACTCTATCATAGCTTCGTTTATATAATTTTCCTATGATTTTCATCATCTTTAATATTTATAATTTATAAAAGAAAGCACTAAATATTTCACATTTATAATCAAAACAAAGCTAATTTTTCACCCATTCTTTCATTAATTCACTACTTCAATCTTTTACCTCTCGACTCTTGAATAAATTTTATATTATTTTACATTTATTTTTAATCAAAATGACATCATCCATGACCACATGGTCTTCTAGAAGGATTAAACAAATGAATGTAATTTCTCCACATTACTTAGTTAATTACCTAGCATTTGTTTAACATGTAATTTAACCACATCTCCTAATTTATTACCAAGCATTTGTTGAAATCATAAGCAACCACATCTCCCATAAACTCTCATTTATTGCTTAGAGACCCCTCATGACTACCTATAAATACCCCCCTTAAGTCTCATTTATACCTCACAAATCAACACACAAAATCACTCCCTCTCTCCCTAGCTCACGCCCCAACCCCCTCTCTCTCTACAAGGTATGTTTTCTTCTATTATTTCATGCTTTATATTATGTTCTTAGTATAAAAATAATAGTAGCATGTCTAGGATTAATTAAATTATGCTTTAGGAATTTATTTTATGAAATATGTGCATAATTGTTAGTTTAAATACAATGTGTGTACATTATGGAATTTTATTTAATTAAACGCATGAGTTATGATATGATATGATATGAATATGTGTTTAAATAATTATGATCTTGTTTGATTAAATTCATGCCTAGAATAATTTATTTAGAATTATTCTCATAGAGAATTCATATATTTTGCTATATTATGCTTTAATCTTATGTTATGAATATGAATGTGATAGAACATGTTACACACCCTCTTTGAATATTCAAATAGGCTCAAGAACATGTTCATGTTGTTCTTGAATAATTTTAAGTGCACTTGTGATAGTGTGTGAGTATGTGTGTTCGATTTTGTGTTATAAAGTGTTTAATTCATAAGAAATTGAATAGTAAATGTTTTCAATAGTAACTTTGACTTTTTGGTCAACCCATAAGCTGATAATTTCGAAAATATTATTAAAATAATTATAAAATTAGTTTTGGAATTTTTAAATAAAGATTTTATCCGAATTTTCCAAAAATCAGTAAATTATGAATTATTTTCAAAACATAACCTACATTGTCAAATTAAATTCTAAGTTCCATTTCTAATGTTATAATTAAGATTATAATGTGATTAATAAATATTTAAGTGGTTAAAGAATTCATGAAACCTGATTAATTACTTAATTTCCCTTAAACGGTTAAAATTAGAGTCTACCGGGAATTCTTTAACGTGACATAATTTATGTGTTTACTTGATGTAATCCTTTTATGCATGAACATTATGTGTTTTATGTGCTTATTTGATTAATATAAGGAACCTAGTTCTAAGCCTATAGTAGTTAATACTTTCAGGCGCACTGGAATCCACATTACAATGTCTGAGTACCGGTATAGGTGAGGGTTAAAATGTTTTCAACTGGAATCATGCTATATATATGTATCTATATAAAAACTATTTTCAAGCCTACCCATCATATTGATTTACTGCCCTACATACATATTATTGTACTACAATGTCCCTCTTAAGGGAAAAATACTTTCATGTCGGAATCAACGTCTTACTAAGACATTATATATTTCAAGTCCACTTTATCAAAACATTGATTCCGGGTTATGCAAGCAAAATATTGTTCTTGATTCATGTTATGGGCCCCGGCTGTAGCCGTAGCGAGTAATTACCGGGAAGGTATCGGGCCAAGGGTATTGTTGGTGCTGCGGACTGCCACCACCTCTTGGTAGTGGTTTAACTGGAGGTTAGTTACTCCACGCCAAGGGATGAGGGAGAGATAGCTGCCTCCCGAATCTAGTTCGTGGTCTCTAGGGTTTGATTCCCTATTGACATCAAGGAGTAGTGGAGTTAATATTCTTGGTTTTATTGAAGTATCGGAGCCTGATCAGCCCGATACTATTTTACCAATTATTCAAGGAGTTATGGATGGAAAGGCCTAGCTTGCGGGCATTAATGTTCTTGTTACAAACGGTTCATATTTCTACAAATATTCCAAACTACCCCTATCCCTGTTTTACAATTATTATGAACCGTTTCTATTTGCTATATCCTATTGCTATTATTTCAGATCAAGATCTTCTTGATCATATACATATATATATATATACACATATACATATAAGTTATTATACCCCCCTTCACTTAGTCACTTTGACTAACCCTCTCGCCTATTTTAAAATGCATGATTTCAGGAATCAATGAACGACAACTAGAGGTATCTTGAAGCACTACAACCGTAGGTTGGATCCGATCCTACGAGTACACTGTCTTGAACCTACTCTCTGTAGAAACAAACCATCTCATACTTTGTCCTTGCATGTCAACCTGTTGTACTCTTCTGCCAACTACTTTGATCAATAATGATAATCCTTGCTCATTGTAAGTTATCCTCCCCGTTCATTGGTAAAGTTGAATCTTTTTATCTTCCGCTGCACTGTGTCACATACTCCATTCATATATCATCCTGACCGTTCGCCGTAGTATTTCCTGAGTGTTGGGTCTAACCTCCACTCAGGGAGTATTGCGGTGCGGGGTTGTAGTGTTGGGGAGGCGCTACAATTAAAGTGGTATCAGAGCCCCAGGTTGCGGAAATCTGGGGTTCATCATTCATAGAATCTCATATGTACTCTCGTGTCTTTAGTGCTTAAATTGTGATCAATCACTGTTGGGGCGGCCGACCAGCATGTGATTTGTTACAATTGTAGTATTAAACCCTTCTTCGATCAAGTCAAGTATACAGTCTTAATCCATACCAAAATCTCAAGTTCTATCAAATCCTTCAATTATCAAATTCTTGGTAGATTCGGTTACAAGATCTACATCTCCTTCATCATACTAGTATTCCTAAGTCATGGAAACACTTCACTTATTCGTTCAAATCCTAAGTTATTAGAATTGCTTCAAGATACCAGTAGGACCGAAAACTAACTTATTAATTTCCTGTGCCTTTATATATGCTTTATCTCCGCTAAAGTTGTTATGTCTGTTAATTGCTATTACTTGCAAATTTTAATTTTGCGATCATCTGCACATCATTCTCAACTACCATGCATTATATTATCTCTATAAGGGTGGTTGCAGCTTAAAATTGTCATCCCCAAAGTCGTTAAAGGTATGCATTCTAAACACGCCAGTTACTGATCCTGGCGCCATGCATTCATTGCATCACTTATGTGCGCATTCAAATTTCTTACTTGAACAATTGCCTTATGTGTTTAAAAGTAAGTTCTCTTTTGGAAACTTGCTTATCATGGATAGCAGATACAAACATTACTTTAAGTTATTATGAAACATGAGGAGAATCTGAGGACAGATTCTTTTTAAGGGGGAAGGATTGTAACAGCCCGAAACAGGGGCAAGTTGAAAATTACGAAAATACCCCTACAGCTCAAAAATATTCCTACATTTCCCGAAACACTTTCACTACCCAATATTTTAACCAAAAGAATCCTCACATTATTTCGAGGATCGTGATACTCTCCGTAAACCATAATTCCCATCCTAGCTCCCGTAGTATCAAAAACCGGCAAAAACCCTAGCTTATGATTCGATCATCAATAAATCCCTACTCATCTACTTTTTTATATTCAAAATTATAACCAAAACGATCCTTAAATTATTTTATGAATTTTCATGCATTTGCCAAAAACTCGATCTCACCATAGCATATTTTATAAATATTTTCCTTTCTAAAAATCATCATTTTATTTTGAACAAATTAGCTTTTATTCAATAGTCGAAATTATACTTGAAACGATCCTTGAAGTTTTCTCTACATTATTGTGATTTTTCCCAACTTTAAACTCTATCATAGCTTCGTTTATATAATTTTCCTATGATTTTCATCATCTTTAATATTTATAATATATAAAAGAAAGCTCTAAATATTTCACATTTATAATCAAAATAAAGCTAATTTTTCACCCATTCTTTCATTAATTCACTACTTCAATCTTTTACCTCTCGACTCTTGAATAAATTTTATATTATTTTACATTTATTTTTAATCAAAATGACATCATCCATGACCACATGGTCTTCTAGAAGGATTAAACAAATGAATGTAATTTCTCCACATTACTTAGTTAATTACCTAGCATTTGTTTAACATGTAATTTAACCACATCTCCTAATTTATTACCAAGCATTTGTTGAAATCATAAGCAACCACATCTCCCATAAACTCTCATTTATTGCTTAGAGACCCCTCATGACTACCTATAAATACCCCCCTTAAGTCTCATTTATACCTCACAAATCAACACACAAAATCACTCCCTCTCTCCCTAGCTCACGCCCCAACCCCCTCTCTCTCTACAAGGTATGTTTTCTTCTATTATTTCATGCTTTATATTATGTTCTTAGTATAAAAATAATAGTAGCATGTCTAGGATTAATTAAATTATGCTTTAGGAATTTATTTTATGAAATATGTGCATAATTGTTAGTTTAAATACAATGTGTGTACATTATGGACTTTTATTTAATTAAATGCATGAGTTATGATATGATATGATATGATATGAATATGTGTTTAAATAATTATGATCTTGTTTGATTAAATTCATGCCTAGAATAATTTATTTAGAATTATTCTCATAGAGAATTCATATATTTTGCTATATTATGCTTTAATCTTATGTTATGAATATGAATGTGATAGAACATGTTACACACCCTCTTTGAATATTCAAATAGGCTCAAGAACATGTTCATGTTGTTCTTGAATAATTTTAAGTGCACTTGTGATAGTGTGTGAGTATGTTTGTTCGATTTTGTGTTATAAAGTGTTTAATTCATAAGAAATTGAATAGTAAATGTTTTCAATAGTAACTTTGACTTTTTGGTCAACCCATAAGCTGATAATTTCGAAAATATTATTAAAATAATTATAAAATTAGTTTTGGAATTTTTAAATAAAGATTTTATCCGAATTTTCCAAAAATCAGTAAATTATGAATTATTTTCAAAACATAACCTACATTGTCAAATTAAATTCTAAGTTCCATTTCTAATGTTATAATTAAGATTATAATGTGATTAATAAATATTTAAGTGGTTAAAGAATTCATGAAACCTGATTAATTACTTAATTTCCCTTAAACGGTTAAAATTAGAGTCTACCGGGAATTCTTTAACGTGACATAATTTATGTGTTTACTTGATGTAATCCTTTTATGCATGAACATTATGTGTTTTATGTGCTTATTTGATTAATATAAGGAACCTAGTTCTAAGCCTATAGTAGTTAATACTTTCAGGCGCACTGGAATCCACATTACAATGTCTGAGTACCGGTATAGGTGAGGGTTAAAATGTTTTCAACTGGAATCATGCTATATATATGTATCTATATAAAAACTATTTTCAAGCCTACCCATCATATTGATTTACTGCCCTACATACATATTATTGTACTACAATGTCCCTCTTAAGGGAAAAATACTTTCATGTCGGAATCAACGTCTTACTAAGACATTATATATTTCAAGTCCACTTTATCAAAACATTGATTCCGGGTTATGCAAGCAAAATATTGTTCTTGATTCATGTTATGGGCCCCGGCTGTAGCCGTAGCGAGTAATTACCGGGAAGGTATCGGGCCGAGGGTATTGTTGGTGCTGCGGACTGCCCCACCTCTTGGTAGTGGTTTAACTGGAGGTTAGTTACTCCACGCCAAGGGATGAGGGAGAGATAGCTGCCTCCCGAATCTAGTTCGTGGTCTCTAGGGTTTGATTCCCTATTGACATCAAGGAGTAGTGGAGTTAATATTCTTGGTTTTATTGAAGTATCGGAGCCTGATCAGCCCAATACTATTTTACCAATTATTCAAGGAGTTATGGATGGAAAGGCCTAGCTTGCGGGCATTAATGTTCTTGTTACAAACGGTTCATATTTCTACAAATATTCCAAACTACCCCTATCCCTGTTTTACAATTATTATGAACCATTTCTATTTGCTATATCCTATTGCTATTATTTCAGATCAAGATCTTCTTGATCATATACATATATATATATATATATATACACATATACATATAAGTTATTATACCCCCCTTCACTTAGTCACTTTGACTAACCCTCTCGCCTATTTTAAAATGCATGATTTCAGGAATCAATGAACGACAACTAGAGGTATCTTGAAGCACTACAACCGTTGGTTGGATCCGATCCTACGAGTACACTGTCTTGAACCTACTCTCTGTAGAAACAAACCATCTCATACTTTGTCCTTGCATGTCAACCTGTTGTACTCTTCTGCGAACTACTTTGATCAATAATGATAATCCTTGCTCATTGTAAGTTATCCTCCCCGTTCATTGGTAAAGTTGAATCTCTTTATCTTCTGCTGCACTGTGTCACATACTCCATTCATATATCATCCTGACCGTTCGCCGTAGTATTTCCTGAGTGCTGGGTCTAACCTCCACTCAGGGAGTATTGCGGTGCGGGGTTGTAGTGTTGGGGAGGCGCTACATAGATGACCGTCACGGTCCAACACGTAATGCTCAAAATACGGAATGTAAAATCATCCTAGTGACCAACACGGTCCAAACTAGCATAATAACATCATACATTCTAAATCCATAAATCCAAAAACATAAGCGACATAAATAAGAAGTATGTAAAGACACAACGAGTACAAGCTAAACTCGACACAGCTCTCAAAGCAAGACTCCGCCTAGCAAGACTCCAAAACGCGACCTGCGGACACGAAAGGTAAAGGAGGTCAGTTCAAACGGAACCGGTGAGGAGAAGGTTACATAGTTTAAATATAAGAGGTCAATGCATGCTCAAATCAAAGATGTTCATGATCCGAATTCTTTTGTAAAACAATGCAAGTTTTAGAAAAATCGAATCATGAACCGAAGCACCGGCTCGGCGAGTACGAGCACTCCATCCTTACTTCCCAAACCAAAAGAAATCAAACCAATCCATCCTTACACCGTTGATGTCGGGAGTGTACAGCCCCCGAACATCGCAAAAGAACCATGGAGAAGTGGATCCATGAAACCGACCTTCCCCCACGCTTACCTTAACCCCGAAACCTCCTCGGAGTCTTAGCAAACTTGTCCAAAAGTGGGTACTTCGTAAGGGTTTAACCGTCCGCCCTTGCGTTCCCGGTCTTACCAATTACTCCGCCCCGAGCGCTATCAAAAGATCCAACCGAGCAAGCGTCCTTGCAAGGTATACATAACCTCGCTACACAACTCACACATACGTAATATTCGAACGGAAGTCTCAAAACCATTTTGGGTATCTATCCCATATACCAAAACTTCAAGTTTTACTTGTAAACCGTTTTCCACAAGCAAATATTCATAATACGAGCAAAGCTCACAAAACTTGGCTTATAAAGCCTAAATATACGTTTTCAAAATGGGAGTTCAAAACCAACAAATATGAAAGGCTATAGGTGTCCACAGTTTTGAAAACATTTTACATATATATAACTCCTCACCTTTACCAAGAACTCGAAGGTCGACCGCGAGCAACGAACTACTCGGCCGGAGACGCACCACCTAACAAGACAAACGTACTAACAAAGGTGAGACTCGACCCAAACCAAGTAAACGACGCACGGCTTAAGTAACAAGTCACTTATGAGAGTTATGTATGCTTATGGAGTCATATCATGCACTTAATGAAATGTGAGGATTAATCATGAGCATGTATAGCATGTCAAGGTCACACATAACGTAGGAAGTCATACAAGTTCAAGTAAATGTATAACTTAGCAAAATGTGACAACTTAAACTTGATCAAGGCAACAAGATCATAACAAGTGATATGCAAGAAGTTCTACCGCATATAATAAGGCCACAACTCATTAAAGGTATTATAGAAACAAGAAAAGGACATACAAGAGTCAAAACAAGCGAAACGAGTCAAGAAAACAAGGCTGGGGAAAATCCACCCCCATGGATTTTCCTTTACAAAAAATCCACCCTCGCGGATTGTCCAGAAGCTACTGCCTCAAATCCACCCCCATGGATTTTTTACATAGCAAAAATCCACCCTAGTGGATTCTGCCCAGAACTTAAAAAAAAGTGACAGCCACTACGAATTCGATGGGAATGAGTTCTAAACACCCCAAAACATGAAATTAAGATTCCAAAACCTCAATTAAGCATCATAAAACATTTATACATTATATAAGAACATAATATAAGCATAAAATCCAAGAATGGAATCATTTAAGCAAGAATTACATATATGCATAAAAGCTTCATAGTTCAAGCATGCTCTTCAATGGTGAATCTCTAATCCTAGCATGAATTCAACTAAAATTGATTCCAAACCTCATAACAACTCAAGCATAATCATTCTACAACACCAAGATTGCAAGAAATCAAATAAATCCTAGACATGCAAGAATTTCTTCAAATCTTCAAAAACTCAAAAATGGTGAAATCAAAAGAATAGATGGAATCCAACCTAAACATGTTTCTAGGGTCCAAATAGCATACTTAGAACATGAATTCATCAAGAAAACATGGATTAAACTCATAAAATTCAACCCTAGTTCATGCTTCTCTACCAAGAACTTCAAGCTCAAAGCATAACCCAAGCATTTACACAAAACCTTACCTTAGGAGCTGAGAATCAAAGAGAATAGCTTGGTCTTGAGTCTTGGATCTCTAGCTTCAATCTCCAATCTTGTCTCTTGAAAATGGTTGAAGGTGTTCTTGAGAGAAGATGAATGGGTTGGAGAGAAAAGTGAGGGAGAGAAGGGTTTGAATCTTTCAAATAACGTGAAATGGGATGTTGGGTGTTAAAATCTGATTTAGTTATTTGGGTCAGCTATTTGGGTCGCGAACCGGGTCAATTGGAGCGGGTTAGGAGTGAAATTGGGTCTCAAATTGGGCTAAATTCGGAATTGGGTTATAAGTCTTATAAAAAGGTTGACTTTTCGTAGAATGGCCATAACTTCTTCGTCCGAACTCCAAATCGAGCGATTCAAAAACCCACGAACTCGTAATCGAATTATCTACTCAATTACAACAAGTTCTATCCAGTTTCAGGCTTAGAAAATAAATTTACCTTTTGGTCCCTAAATTATGCTTTAATGTCCAAATAAGCACATTGTTTTGATTAAACACGAAGCATGCCATCGAAGCCAAATGGAAGCAATACGAGCACATAATTACCATATCAAATAGTCACGTATTTCATACATGTCATATATTCCACATAAGTCCAAGCATAACGGTCAATTAAGGCATATTATTCACATAATTCATGCAAGAAAAGTAAATCGTTCACTCTCGTACCAAAGCATACCTTGATCGAGAAACGGGGCGTCACAACCTCCCCTCCTTAAAGAAATCTGGTCCCCAGATTTACCATCGAAAAACAACTCAGGATGATATCTCCGCATCTTCTCTTCCGTCTCCCAAGTTGCTTCTTCGGACTTAAGATCTTTCCAAAGTACCTTAACCAATGGAATTTGTCGATTTCTCAACTCTTGAACCTTCCTATCCAAGATCTTTACCGGTTGTTGTTTAAATGTCAAGTCCGGATCCAACTGTACCTCTTCAATCGGCATAGTTTCCATCTCATCCCGAAAATACTTCCTCAATTGTGACACATGAAACACGTTATGAATTCCCGTGAGATTCAGAGGCAAATCTAAGCGATAGGCAACTTCCCCAATACGTTCCACAATCTCAAACGGACCAATGAACCTCGGATTCAACTTACCACCCTTTCCAATTCGTGAGAAACCCTTTCTCGGTGTTGCCTTCAAGAAAACCCGATCACCCACTTCGAATTCCACGTCTTTCCTTCTCCGATCGGCATAGCTCTTTTGCAGGTCTTGTGCCGCTTTCATGTGTTGCTTAGTCTTTTCCACTTTCTCAATTGCTCCCTTAATCAAATCGGGCTCGGTTCCTCTTTCCAAACCGTTTTCCTCGGTCCATCTCCATTCCTCAAGATCCCAATAAAGAGGAGACCTACAATTACGGCCATACAAAGCTTCGTACGGTGCCATCTTGATCGAAGATTGGTAACTATTATTGTAGGCGAATTCAATCAAAGTCAATTCCTTATCCCACTCATTCGAAAAGTCCAGTATACAAGCCCTTAATAAATCCTCAAGAAACTTAATCACCCGTTCGGATTGTCCATCGGTTTGCGGATGAAATGCGGTACTAAAACTCAACTTCGTACCCCATAATCTGTTAAGAACCTTCCACAACTTAGAAGTGAAACGAGGATCTCTATCCGAAATGATACTAGCTGGTATCCCATGCAATCTCACAATTTCTTGGTGATACAACTCCGCTAATTTGTCCACTTTATCGGTTGATCGAATCGGTAGAAAGTGTGCAGATTTGGTGAGGCGATCTACGACAACCCAAATTCCATCAAACCCCTTTCGAACCCTTGGAAGCCCGGTCACGAAATCCATGGTGACTTGTTCCCATTTCCATTCGGGAATCGGTATCGGTTGCAACTTTCCCGCCTGTAATTGATGTTCGGCCTTAACTTGTTGACAAACTCGACATCTCTTAACAAAATTAGCCACATCTCATTTCATTCCATGCCACCAAAAGTACTTCTTAAGATCCCGGTACATCTTGTTGCCACCCGGATGCATCGTATAGACGGTCCTATGTGCTTCTTCAAGCACTAACCTTTGCAATCCATCTGGTATACATACTCGGCCTTTGTACCTAAAGATCCCCAAATCATCAAATCTAAACTTAGACCTCGGATTAGCCTTTGCTCGAATCACTTGTCTTTGAATCCACTCATCCCTTGATTGAGCATCTAGGATCCTTTGCCTCAAATCCGGCCTTATAGTGATGTTAGCCAACCTTGATTGCGAAACAAGGATCTCAGTTTCACCCTTACTGGAATCAACCTCAAGATTAGCAATCTTTGCTTTCCGACTCAATGCATCCGCAACTACATTCGCCTTCCTCGGATGATATTGTATGACACAATCGTAGTCTTCCAAGAATTCCATCCACCGTCGTTGTCTCATGTTCAATTCCTTCTGTGTGAACAAGTAACGGAGACTCTTGTGATCGGTAAACACCTCAAACTTAATTCCATAGAGGTAGTGTCGCCATTTCGCTAAGGCAAATATCACCGCGGCCAACTCAAGATCATGTGTTGGGTAATTCTGCTCGTGCTCCTTTAATTTCCTAGAAGCATAAGCAATCACCCGGCCCTTCTGCATAAGCACACACCCCAATCCTTCCTTGGATGCGTCGGTGTAAACTGAAAACCCATCCGAACCTTCCGGTAGAGTTAACACCGGAGCCGTTATCAATTTCTCCTTAAGCACACGGAAGCTCTCTTCACAAGCTTCATCCCACACAAACTTTGTTTCCTTCTTAGTTAATCGTGTGAGAGGTGCGGCAATCTTAGAAAAATCCTTGATGAATCGGCGGTAATAACTTGCTAAGCCAAGAAAACTCCTTACTTCCGACACATTCTTCGGTTGTTCCCAAAGAGAAACTGTTTCTATCTTAGAAGGATCCACTGAAATCCCATCACCGGAAATAATGTGTCCCAAGAATGACACCCGATCAATCCAAAAATCACATTTGCTAAACTTAGCATACAACTTGTGTTCACGTAGCTTCTCAAGTACCAAACGAAGATGTAGAGAGTGTTCCTCAAACGACTTAGAGAAAACTAAGATGTCATCAATGAAAATAACAATGAACTTGTCCAAGAACTCCTTGAAAACATGGTGCATTAAATCCATAAAAGTTGCGGGTGCGTTGGTTAGTCCAAAGGGCATCACAACGAATTCAAAGTGTCTGTATCTCGTGTTAAAGCCCGTCTTCGGTATATCCGACTCCTTAATCCTTAACTGATAGTAACCTTGTCGGAGATCGAGCTTCGAATATACCTTCGAACCTTGCAACAAATCGAACAACTCTTCGATGTGCTGGAGGGGATACTTATTCTTCACTGTCATCCTATTCAACTCCAGATAGTCTACGCACATACGGAGTGTCCCATCTTTCTTCTTCACGAACAACACCGGAGCACCCCAAGGCGAAGTACTTGGCCGTACAAACCCACACGCCAATAACTCGTCTAGTTGAGTTTTAAGTTCCTTGAGTTCGGCAGGAGCCATCCTATATGGCGTCTTCGAGAATGGCTCGGCCTCTTGGAATAGATCAATAACAAATTCGACCTCTCTTTCCGGTGGCAAAGTCCTCAAACATTCCGGAAAGACATCGGGGAACTCATTCGCCACATTAGTTTCTTCAAGCTTAACTTGATCTTTAGGCCGGTTCAACACATACGCCACATACCCGGTAGCTCCATCACGAATGAGCTTCTTAGCTTCCATCAAACAAATACACGGACTCCCACCAACACTCGAACCCGTAATCACACCGGTACCCAACTCAACCTTTCTTCCCAAAACAGTCCATCTTCGCCCGATGCGCATACAACCAATCCATACCGAGTATCACGTCGTACTTCTTCATCGGAATAGCAATCAAATTCGCCGGGTAAACGCGTCCCTCAATACCCACCGGACAAGCAATCAGTTCTAATCATACCACCCAAAGGAGAACGCACAATATAAAGCATAGAATCACTCGCAAGAGGTAAATTTAACATAGTAGCCATAGAAGGAGTAATAAACGAATGAGATGCACCCGGATCATATAATGCATGTATGGGAATGTCATGTATGTGGAGTGTACCTTCCACCACGGCGGTAGGGTCGATCTCGGCATTCTCTTGCTCTCCATCCAAAGCATAAGCACGTGCATGTGCCACGGGCCTTGCCTCATTACCCGAACCATGAGATCTAGGTTGATCACAATTTCTCACCAAGTGCTTAGTGCTGCCACAATTGAAGCATTTACCATGCTTCTTCCAACAATTCTCCCCAACATGTGTAGTACTCCCACAATGCTCACATGGATCATGCCTCTTCACCACTTGCGGAGTTTGCTTTCCTTTCCCCTTATTTCCCATAAAACGGCCCCTAGAAGATGGTTGTGGTGACTTAGAGAACGATTGTGGAGTTGTTCTCTTAAATCCCGAACCGGAACCCATAACACCCTTCTTAGTTCCAAGCCTTTGTTCTTCCGCTTCAA
The DNA here is from genome assembly GCA_037501455.1 of Lantana camara. Classification (NCBI taxonomy): domain Eukaryota; kingdom Viridiplantae; phylum Streptophyta; class Magnoliopsida; order Lamiales; family Verbenaceae; genus Lantana; species Lantana camara. Next base: position 42,705,773 of record CM074862.1, on the reverse strand, counting down.
CTTTCAAAGCTAACCCGGTAGCATCGGCCCAATTATCAATGTGCACCGGAGCCAAAGATCTTGAAATCTCCCTACGAAGTCCTTCCATAAATTTCTCGCACTTGCGGTCTTCCTCATCGGTGATATGAGGTGCATACGGAGACAATCGATTGAACTCGGCAATGTATTCGGTCACGGACATATTCCCTTGCTCCAAATTCATGAATTCCCTCTCACGGCGCTTCCTTGCTTGCTTCGGAATGTAATGTGCCCGAAACTCTCTAGCGAACATCTCCCATGTAACATTATCTTCACCAACCCCAAGGCGGGATATAGTGCTACACCACCAATTATAAGCCTCATCACGAAGAAGATCGATAGCACACAAAGCCTTCTCCGTCTCGGTGCAAGTGACAACCCGGAAAATCCTCTCAATGGTAGTGATCCAATACTCCGCTTTCAAATCATCCGTAGTACCCGAAAATATAGGTGGACGGCGCGTACTAAATCGGTCATAAACACTCTCAACCGGAACCGGTGGTGGAGGAGGTGCCGGAGGAGGTACTTGCGCGGCTTGTTGAGCGGCTTGTTGTGCATTCACGGCTTGCACAAACTGAGTCATAAGAGCCATAAGATCAACTGTGTTAGGTAAAGGCGGCGGCGGTGGTGGATTCGGATTATTCCCCGGAGGATCTTGCTCATTTCCACGAGCCGGAGAACGGTCACGACGACGTGGAGTCATCCTACACAATTCAATCATGTATGCATGTTTGTTAGTTATATGCTCATGTCACGTAATATCAAGTAAGAAATGCAATTACAAAAAGTAAAAGCAAGAATTAACGAGATATAAGTAACATTTAGTCACATATAAAGCGAAATAAATAAACATGATAGCACATTGTCCCTATGCCGTACACTCTAGACGACTCGAGACGACTCAAGAGCCCGGTTTTAAACCTTCGGCTTTGATACCAACCAAATAGGGGTGTAACGCCCCTACAAGGGCATCCACGCCTATCCCGCGCTACGGTCCTAGCTTGTATATAGAATTGCTATCCATATACCCGCCAAGAACGAAGCAAGCGGTGACAAACGGACATCCTAACTAGGCGGTACTAGACTCACAAAGCGGGTAAACAATCACAAGTATGCGGAAGCTTAAATCATAACATATCAAGTGCATAAATTCATTCAACAAGGTCTAAGAGAAATATATATTGAACAAGTAGATGACCGCCACGGTCCAACACGTAATGCTCAAAATACGGAATGTAAAATCATCCTAGTGACCAACACGGTCCAAACTAGCATAATAACATCATACATTCTAAATCCATAAATCCAAAAACATAAGCGACATAAATAAGAAGTATGTAAAGACACAACGAGTACAAGCTAAACTCGACACAACTCTCAAAGCAAGACTCCGCCTAGCAAGACTCCAAAACGCGACCTGCGGACACGAAAGGTAAAGGAGGTCAGTTCAAACGGAACCGGTGAGGAGAAGGTTACATAGTTTAAATATAAGAGGTCAATGCATGCTCAAATCAAAGATGTTCATGATCCGAATTCTTTTGTAAAACAATGCAAGTTTTAGAAAAATCGAATCATGAACCGAAGCACCGGCTCGGCGAGTACGAACACTCCATCCTTACTTCCCAAACCAAAAGAAATCAAACCAATCCATCCTTACACCGTTGATGTCGGGAGTGTACAGCCCCCGAACATCGCAAAAGAACCATGGAGAAGTGGGTCCATGAAACCGACCTTCCCCCAAGCTTACCTTAACCCCGAAACCTCCTTGGAGTCTTAGCAAACTTGTCCAAAAGTGGGTACTTCATAAGGGTTTAACCGTCCGCCCTTGCGTTCCCGGTCTTACCACTTACTCCGCCCCGAGCGCTATCAAAAGATCCAACCGAGCAAGCGTCCTTGCAAGGTATACATAACCTCGCTACACAACTCACACATACGTAATATTCGAACGGAAGTCTCAAAACCATTTTGGGTATCTATCCCATATACCAAAACTTCAAGTTTTACTTGTAAACCGTTTTCCACAAGCAAATATTCATAATACGAGCAAAGCTCACAAAACTTGGCTTATAAAGCCTAAATATACGTTTTCAAAATGGGAGTTCAAAACCAACAAATATGAAAGGCTATAGGTGTCCACAGTTTTGAAAACATTTTACATATATATAACTCCTCACCTTTACCAAGAACTCGAAGGTCGACCGCGAGCAACGAACTACTCGGCCGGAGACGCACCACCTAACAAGACAAACGTACTAACAAAGGTGAGACTCGACCCAAACTAAGTAAACGACGCACGGCTTAAGTAACAAGTCACTTATGAGAGTTATGTATGCTTATGGAGTCATATCATGCACTTAATGAAATGTGAGGATTAATCATGAGCATGTATAGCATGTCAAGGTCACACATAACGTAGGAAGTCATACAAGTTCAAGTAAATGTATAACTTAGCAAAATGTGACAACTTAAACTTGATCAAGGAAACAAGATCATAACAAGTGATATGCAAGAAGTTCTACCACATATAATAAGGCCACAACTCATTAAAGGTATTATAGAAACAAGAAAAGGACATACAAGAGTCAAAACAAGCGAAACAAGTCAAGAAAACAAGGCTGGGGAAAATCCACCCCCATGGATTTTCCTTCACAAAAAATCCACCCTCGTGGATTGTCCAGAAGCTACTGCCTCAAATCCACCCCCATGGATTTTTTACACAGCAAAAATCCACCCTAGTGGATTCTGCCCATAACTTAAAAAAACGTGACAGCCACTACGAATTCGACGGGAATGAGTTCTAAACACCCCAAAACATGAAATTAAGATTCCAAAACCTCAATTAAGCATCATAAAACATTTATACATTATATAAGAACATAATATAAGCATAAAGTCCAAGAATAGAATCATTTAAGCAAGAATTACATATATGCATAAAAGCTTCATAGTTCAAGCATGCTCTTCAATGGTGAATCTCTAATCCTAGCATGAATTCAACTAAAATTGATTCCAAACCTCATAACAACTCAAGCATAATCATTCTACAACACCAAGATTGCAAGAAATCAAATAAATCCTAGACATGCAAGAATTTCTTCAAATCTTCAAAAACTCAAAAATGGTGAAATCAAGAGAATAGATGGAATCCAACCTAAACATGTTTCTAGGGTCCAAATAGCATACTTAGAACACGAATTCATCAAGAAAACATGGATTAAACTCATAAATTTCAACCCTAGTTCATGCTTCTACCAAGAACTTCAAACTCAAAGCATAACCCAAGCATTTACACAAAACCTTACCTTAGGAGCTGAGAATCAAAGAGAATAGCTTGGTCTTGAGTCTTGGATCTCTAGCTTCAATCTCCAATCTTGTCTCTTGAAAATGGTTGAAGGTGAACCTCGAGAGAAGATGAATGGGTTGGAGAGAAAAGTGAGGGAAAGAAGGGTTTGAATCTTTCAAATAACGTGAAATGGGATGTTGGGTGTTAAAATCTGATTTAGTTATTTGGGTCAGCTATTTGGGTCGCGAACCGGGTCAATTGGAGCGGGTTAGGAGTGAAATTGGGTCTCAAATTGGGCTAAATTCGGAATTGGGTTATAAGTCTTATAAAAAGGTTGACTTTTCGTAGAATGGCCATAACTTCTTCGTCCGAACTCCAAATCTAGCGATTCAAAAACCCACGAACTCGTAATCGAATTATCTACTCAATTACAACAAGTTCTATCCAGTTTGAGGCTTAGAAAATAAATTTACCTTTTGGTCCCTAAATTATGCTTTAATGTCCAAATAAGCACATTGTTTTGATTAAACACGAAGCATGCCATCGAAGCCAAATGGAAGCAGTACGAGCACATAATTACCATATCAAATAGTCACGTATTTCATACATGTCATATATTCCACATAAGTTCAAGCATAACGGTCAATTAAGGCATATTATTCACATAATTCATGCAAGAAAAGTAAATCGTTCACTCTCGTACCAAAGCATACCTTGATCGAGAAACGGGGCGTCACAAAAATGAAGAATTTCAATCCACGGTGAACGGTACACTTGAACATGCATATCACGTGCATCATATATTTCATTATTGTTACCTTTAATTTCTTGTTAGCTGGTTTCATTTTGTTAAGTCAAGAGACAGGGTTCTCTTGGTACTTGTTCGAGAGACGGGGTTCTCTCATCATTCGTTAGAGAGACGGGGCACTCTCATTCCTATGTGGCAACTTGTTCTAGTGAAAGGTTAGATTCCTCGTGAGTGTTTAGAATCCCGGAAAGTTGAGGGTTTATGTTTCTTATGAAATGAAAGGTTTTGGCGAGATTATGCATGTATGATATGTTCACGGGCCCAGGAATTCAGTACATGTGGCTATCCGGGGAGGCAAGGGCCGACGGTGATCCCATGTGCTGATTCCATTTATGTTTAACGGCGGTACCGGACCTCGCCAGGAGATTGGCAAGGAAAGGGAGCTGAGTGCCATCTGGGGAGTCATGTAACCCCTTTTGGTCAATGATTGGATGGTTCGGGCCGATCACCCGGCCATCACCCGGAGGAAGAAGGTTGGAACTTATTTATGATTATGATTATGATTATGTTTATGATTGATAGGTACCGTGCGGGAAGGCCGGGACACGGATTGCCCAAACGAATATGTTTAGGATATGATATATGATTTGTGTGTATTATGATATATTGCATGATCACCTATTTAATGTATCAATGATATTTGTCGTACACGGTCGTAGTTTGGTTGGAGATGATGCACGCTCACTCGCCGAGCCTTTATGTTTATGTATGAATTATGAACTTAATGAATTTAATATGAATAGTCATAAAGTCTGAGCATTGTTGAGTCATTCTTTTGCCCTTTTTGGGAACTAACTTTAAATAAAACCTTGCTCGGGATTTATGACTTGCATGTGCATGTTTTTATATATATTTATCGCTCCTGCTCACTCAGTCTTCTAGAGACTGACCCTCCCCCTTCTTTTCCACTTTTCAGTTCTTGCAGGTTTGAGCTAGGCAGCCTTGAGTCGGGTTTGTTGAGTCTGTGTCGGTCTGTTTGATTTGTTAAATACCTTGTTTTGATTTGGGTAGGACATTATGTATATGATATGTATATATTATGCAGGTTGGTACTCATGATTTTGATGTATGAATTTCGGGACAGGTTAGGACAGGTGCTCGGTTTAGATGAACCCGTTTTGATTATATGTTTGATCGGGACAGGTTTCTAGGACAGTTGAACCCGTTTAGCTGATGTTGAGTTACTTTTTGAAATATATGAATTATGATTGCTGATTAAGGTTTTTGAGAATTCATATTTTGTATCGCTTCCGCATTCAGGTCTTGCATATTTGCGCTTGTACAGGGTTTAGGTACCGCCTAGCTTAGGTTGGGTTTTGTTTGTCACCCGTTCGCTGTGACTTGGTGCGTGTGCGGACTTTCCATTTCGTACACGTGTCGGGCCACAGTGCGGGGGTGTGGTGCCCCATCGCTTGGGGTGCTACATTTTGTTTGCCATTTCAAAACACGTAGAGAATCACAGAATCTACGACCTAAATGGTAAAACAGATAACTAGTGAGCATGCTGAATTATAACGATATACAAAAGATAAGGTCTTTAATCTAATATAGCTCCCACTATTTTTCAAAGATCTAGAATTCCCAAAGATCTAAGAGGAACACGTTTCCCAATAGGTACTAAGATCCTAGGCATTCTACCTCGAACCTACGACTCGCGGACATTCTAAGTAAGAGCCCTAGGTAGGTACAACTTACCAATTCTAACACCTTTAGAACTCTTAGTAATTGGTTTTTGCATCACCTATCTTTCAATATGGACCCACGACTCATGCGACATCCATATTTACTTAGGCGTTAAGCTAGACCCATCAATCATAAGATCATGATCAAAACTTAGTTCGAACGACCTACGACTATCGGACATCGCCCTTGCTAAAATTGATCATGAAATATTGATCATTTAAAATGATCAATTAGGTAACTAAGAACTAATAAGCTCCACTAGCTATCCCACGACTCGCGGACAATAACTACTTTCACTTACTAAACTTAAAACCTATTGATGGAATGCTAGGAATTTAATTCAAAATTTGCATCTCGAATTAAATACCTATTTGTTCGAAATTAGCTTAATATTTAATGGGAATTTTCGAATCAACCGGAGAGTTGTCTGGTTCGACCTCACCAACATATATGTTATCCAATTTTATTAGTCTTGATTAATGTAAGTACACTTAAATGCATTTCAAACAAGCACATAAACAGATAACATGTCCTAGCATGATACTAACATGTAATGATCATGGGTTCTACCTATCTTATGCGTGATATGTGGGAGTCACTCCAAAATCACAAGTTCTAACATACATTCCACATAAACAGTTTAAATCACATAAGGGAAAGCGGTAACAAAATACGAGCCCTATCTCTATTACATTTTTACAATTGAGATTCCCCTCCCTAACATTTTGAGGGGTCTTCACTTATGGCCTCCTTGTCACTTGAATGTGGTTCATCTTACTCCATGGGTGCATTGTCTCCAAAATGAAAATAAAACCTCACCACCTATCTCTACTCTCAAATTACAATAAAAAGAAAAAGACATAAAGTAATAAGGCTCAATCTTCATATTGGCCTTAGACAATTACACGGGGCATACCCCGGCCTAAAAAACAGCAATATGGAAAGCCACATAATAAATCACATAACAGTACGCACATAAGTGAGGCTCCAACCTCAATTGAAAAACGCAACTATAGGGCTCCAACCCCAATTTAAACCATCCATGTGCATAAATTAAAACCATACATAAGTCTAAACCCATGATCACCTAACATGCTTTTGCGAGAATTTAAATTTAACCAATAAATTAAAATTCCCGTTTCAAGTCCTAATGACTTAAAACACGACTTGATGCGAGTCTTATTTATAAAAATTTTCAATAAATCCCAAATTAACAAAACAAATAAAATTCCAACTAATTTCTGAAAATTAATAATTTTATCAAAGATGTATTTTCCCAAAATATAAACCGTTTCTATTTCTCAAAAATCCCAATTTTAAGTTTTATTCAAAAATTAAAATAAATATTCAAAAATAAAATTTTAAAATTAAAATAAAAAAATTGGGACTGGATTGCACGAAATACGAAAACGGATTACGAAAATGGGGCCCGCACACGAAAGAGCCGCACACATCACGCGCGAGTGCGTGCGCTGCGCGCCAATGTGCGCAGCCTTCTTGGGCGGTTGGCCGGTCTGTCCCGGCCAGGGCTGGCAACGATGGGCACGCCCGGAAGGCCCCCTGCGCGGTTGCGGGAGGGTGCTGGGCTGTTGCCCTGCGCGCGCCTAGGACAAGCGGGCGGCGGCGCGCGACGCCTTCGCTCGTGGGGTTTCGCGTGTTCGTAATCCAGGCTTTTCGTTTCGTGTTTTCGTTCAAAAGCAAAACCAATCCAAGAAATCCAAAAACAGTTTATACAGTTTCAAATCTAAAATTGTTTTCAAAAAAAAATTAAATTTTGTAAAAACTAATTTTCAGAAACTTTCAGGAAAAAATACAGTTTCGTAATTCAGGCTTTCTAAAACAATTACAAATACTCAATCGCATCAAGCCTAAGAATTTCTACCAAATTCAGTATAATTGAGATGAATTAGAAACACGATTAACGAGGTGGCTCTGATACCACTTGTTGGAAAACACGAATCAGAAAGCAGCGAAAATTTAAAAATTTTCCAACAAAAGGACCTTGGACTCGCAATCGTGTATCCAAATTCGTAGAGTTAAGAAACTTACTTTTCTTTTATTCTTTCTTGAAGCGTTTCAAGCCACCCAAGAACGCTCTTCTCACTGCTTGATCCCCTCTCCTTGGTAAAGCTCGAATCTTCAAACTTCTAACTTGAAGCTCTCTAGAGATAGTCCACCAACTAGATGACAATCTAACTAGTAAGGATGCTAGTTCTCTAGTTAGTGTTTAGGCTTAACCTAGGGTTTCGTTTATCTTGGAGAAAGGATGGTGTTCAACACATGAACCAAAAGAATTGCCAATTCGCTCTAAGGGGAGCTCGAGCTCCCTTATTTATAAGAGGGGAGTGGCCGAAATTCCTAGTCCGTATGGACTAGGGTTTTGGTCCCTCTCTCTCCTATTACTTGATCATCAAGTAATTTTGACTTTGACTTTGAATTCAAATTCAAATCGACTTTCAAGAGAGCTAAAAATATCCAAACTATTTTTGGATAATTTTATACTTTATTTATTTAAAATAAATAACTTATTTTATCTAATTAATTAATTCATAATTAATTAACTAGATTATTTTCTGTAAAATTAGACTTTCTTTTTAATTCAAAATTAAACCAAAGTCTATTAAATAATTAACACATTTAATTATTTAATATATATATATATACAATATATATATTTACACGTGTGGGACACGTGTCGCAAGGACACGTGTCTCTCACGTGACCCACACGTGTGGAACCCTCTTGGCTCGATTAACTTGTTTAATCATTTTAAAGCCTCAACTCATGTAACCAAGTTGTTGTGTGTGACCCTCTAGGTTCTCAATTCAATTAGCAGTGACCCTAATTAATTAATTCACTAATTAATTAATCAGTCCACAGATTAAACAACCATAGTCTAGCAACAGGTGTTTAACCCCTAGCTGAATTGGAATGTTCGGATTCGACAGAAACTTTAAGTCATTGATTCATGTGAGATACAATCCTCCTACTTACTATCTCTCAACCGAGATCTAGGGTACGGGAATAATCAGAACCCTAATAATCTGGTCTTAAAGCTAAGTGCATTTCATATCCATTTGATCTCAATCCAAGAAACCCTTTTCTTGATGTCTTGATCTACTGCCTTGGCCAAGGACTTCATATGGCATATGAATGACTTACACAATAAGAGATCACCTTGCATATGCAAGTGTAGGTCCTTTCTTGATTCTCATTCACTTTCATGAATCACTTGTGTAGCCCCAGCATAAGCCTTGAATCAGTTATCTAAGGCGACACCCTTTAAAGCTTATACCTAAGACTACAGAGTTAACTCATAAAGTGACAAGGAACCTCAAGTCTTAAGGATCAAATAATCACATCAATGACTCGTGAGATATTTCCTAATCTGGAAGTTTCCATTTCCTGAAATAGAAACTTCCTTTCCCATTTAGGAATCTTCTCACACGGGGCACCTCAGTGAACTTACTTATTAAAGTAAGCACCCTCATGTGTCACGCACGTATCAACTATACACTTTGCACCTCCATGAAACAAGGTGGTCCTTCTTAAGGGCGTGATCCCACAAACAAGCCTTAGAGGAGTCAGGTTGACACTCCCACTGTCTGTAGGACTCATCGGCTTGGAGTATTTTACTAATCATGACTTATGTGATATATGGTTCATTTCATGAACCATTTCACCTAAAAGGTAGAGTCCTAAAGTCATCAGGATTAGGGGAGTTCTCATACATGCACAGATAAAGTAAACGCATACCAAACAAGAGCATATAAAGAAGTGTTGCCTCAATTCGTTATTTCATTCAAAGATTGTTTGTGATTACAATAAGGAAAAGCACAAAGCGGATATACAATCGGCTTTCTAGGGCACTATTCCTAACAGGAATGAGGCAGGAAAGAAATGAATTTTGGAATGGAATGGACAATGGAATGGAATGACTTTATTATAGCATTCCTATGATTGGTATGTTCAGTAAAGAAGTTAAGAATAGAATAAAAATTTTACATTTATTTCCGTCATATTATTGATAAATAAAAATATAAGTAATAATATTGTTAATAATGATGATTAAATACATGATTAAAATACTTTATATATTAATATAATTTTAAATTTTTTTATTTTGAGCAATATTATGTTTTCGTATGTAATAAATTGTAACTATTTTATATCGAATGCGTTATATATATGACATTTATTTTATGCACAAATCGAATATATGTGTGTGTGTGAGAGAGAGTGAGAGAAAGAGAGATTTATATATACGTATAAATATTATAAAGTTATTAATATGAAAGGTATTAATATTTTTTCATATTTATACGTAGATTATATGATTTTATTATATTTAATATAATTTAAGATATTTAAAACTAAATTTAATATAAATGCCAAATTTTGTATTTAATGAATTTTTTAATCTATTATGCATATCTATGAATTTATAAGTAAATAAAATAATATATTGAACATGTATTTTTAAATATATAATATATAGTATATTTATATTTATTTTTATTTTTACATATATTAAATGCAATTTATTAAATTTTTGATTAGAATAAATATTCGTAATAATAAAAAATAATTATATAACATACATGTAATAAATATGGGGCCATTATATAAAAAGTAAATAAATTTTGAAGATTGGGAATGACTAATACTATGGGGTACCTAAGGAATGGATAAACCCATGTTTGTAGGAATGGGCATTACCTCAGTAATGAGCATTTTCAATCACATTTTATACTAATCAAGGGTTTAGGAATGGATATAGGAATACTCATTCCATTCCCACCCCATTCCATCATACCAATCATGCCGTTAGTTCTTTAGAATCAATTAAAATCTTGCATTTGAATTAAGATAGACCTTTAATTGCGGGAGAACATGATCCGTACACGTCTGATTTATTTATGGCCTCTAACATCATTCGGTTCTTATTGTGTCCGGGGTGGATCAATTAAAAAGACCTTTTAAGAACTTTTTTAATTAAATAACCCACAAGTTCGAGTTTAGTTAATGGATAGCCCTTTTCATTAATTAATATAAAAAAGGCATTCCACACACTTTCAGGAATTGCATTTTAGCCCAAAAATTTATATATAATGCAAATAAACCCTCCAAAAATTATTCAGCCAAGATTTTTCTCTCACTACAAACCCTTTTATTCTCTCTCTCTCTCTCTCTCTCTCTCTCCTACGATGAAACGCTTTCTTCTCCATGAGGCCCGTCTTTTTCTTCCTGAAAATTTTATATTCTCTTCACTTCTCTAGGGATTGATTGTTCATCCAAGCACTAATTTATTCAAGAATCGAGATTATTTATATGATAAAGGAAGTCTTCAAGATAGTTCATATAAGAAAAAGTGGTTCAAGAGCTCAACTTGTATTGTTGGAAGAAATCTTGTGAAAAGTACATTGAAGGTAACAAGTATTTGTATTTCTATCATTGAGCAAGGATATTAGAGATAGATATTATGTGCATCTTAAACAAGATTTGTGTGTGTGTGTGTATATATATATATATATATATATATATATACGCTGAATGTTGGATATAGAGATCTTGGGCATGTTCTTTTATCGATTTTTTTGGGTGTTAGCTTAATGATCGGAGTTTGACTCTAAAGGAAAAAATCAGATTGATCACCTCCGAATGAAAAAGTACCTCCAACTGAAATAACGTCGGATGAAGATCTAAAGATATACATGAGTGATGTTGGTTGTGGTGGTTGGAGGCCTATTTTGAAAGTCTCTATAGCTGATGCTGGAGAAAACAATGAATTGGAGTCACTGAATATTGATTTCAATTTTAATAAGGATGATATGTGTTTACCAAATGATGATATAATATTTAATTATAACTATAATGCTGAAGATGAGATTGAGGACGTAGAGGAAGACAATACAGCGGAAGACCTTAACGAAGACCCTAATATCATGATGGATGAAGATAATACTGCAAACGATCAACTATATCTAGAGAATGGTGATGGCAACGAAGAAATTATGTTGGCTGAAGAAATTTCAAGGGAAAAAACCACAGGTGCGAATGTAAGTCGAGCATGCCACACATTCGATGATGGATCAGATTTATATAAAGGATATGTCTTCAATGACAAGAAGGATGCAATAAGGAAGATAAAATTTGTTGCTGTGAAAGGAAAGTTTGAGTTGCAAACTAAAAGATCTACAAAATCCTTGTTTGTTGTTGCATGTCCTTCCCCCAATTGTAAGTGGTGGATTCGTTGTGTTAACTATCCTGGATCAAGTAAATTTGTTATTAAGAAATACATTCGGGAGCACACATGCAGTTTGGAATTTATATCAGGAGAACATCGTCAAGCATCGGCTGATGTTATTGGAGAATTTGCGAAACCTCTATTTGTAGATGGAAAAGGTCCTACACCCAAGGATATGAAGAATTATGTACAATCACAATTGGGTTGTGTGGTAAGCTATTGGAAATGTTGGAAAGGGAGACAACATGCAAAGGATTTTGTGAGGGGAACACCAGAACATGGTTATGCAGTCCTTGAAGCTTATCGCTATATGTTAGAGTTAAGCAACGAAGGAACCAAGACACATTTAGAGGTTGACGAAAAAAATAGATTTCTTTATTTTTTCGTAGCTTTTGGACCGTGCCTAAGGGGTTTTGCATTAATGAGAAAAGTTATAGCTCTTGATGGTTACTTTTTTACGGGGAAGTTTGGTGGTACATTATTAGTTGCCACGGCACAAGATGGTGAGAACCATATATATCCAATTGCATGGGCAGTGGTCAATTCTGAGAATGGCCGATCATGGGGGTGGTTTTTGGAACATTTGCAAGACATAGTTCCTGACAGTGATGAGTTGTGCATAATATTCGACAGACACATTTCTATTAAGAATGCAGTTGCAAAAGTTTACCCCACAGCGCATCATGGGTATTGCATAAAGCACCTCTGCGATAATTTAATGCAAAAATACAAGTGCGGTGAAATTATTGGCCCTTATTTTTTGGCAGCCAAAGCTTATAGGGTTGATGAGTTCGATGAGCACTTTCGTCAAATTCGGCAAATCCACAGTAACGCGGCTGATTACCTTGAGCATGATATAGGATTCCACCGATGGAGTAGAGCTCATTCTCCCATAAATAGGTATAATATTATGACAACCAACATTGCGGAGTCTTTTAATTCAAGAATTTTAGTAGAAAGAGAATATCCAATTACTGCGTTATGTGATTCAATTCAAAGAATACTTTCTCAGTGGTTTTATGAGCGCCGTATGGAAATTGTGGATTGCACAACAATACTAGTTCCATCAAAGGAAGTTGCACTACGAAAAAATTTGGAACTTTATAATTCGCTTTTGGCAACTCCAATTAATGTGCATGAATTCATTGTGCGTGGTGTTGGTTCGGACGTTGTTGTTGATCTTAACAAAAAAGAATGCAGTTGTAGAGTTTTTAATATCGACAAGATTCCATGTTCTCATACTTTGGCCGCTTTGAGAGAACAAAAGCTCCCCGATTTCGGCAAGAGAATCTATACATTTTGCTCTCCAACTTATAAGGCCGAATCATTCTTGCATGCCTATGTAGAGTCGATATATCCAATTCCACCAGAGGAACAATGGGAGGTACCCGAATCAATAGCAAATGCTATCACTGATCCACCAAACATCAAGCCAAAAAAGGGCAGAAAGCGAGTGAAGAGGATTCCTTCCACATGTGAGGTCCAAAGAAAGAAGAACAAATGCTCAAAATGTAAGCAATCGGGTCACAAGAAAAACACTTGCAAGCAACCTCTTGGTCCTCAAAGATCAAATTGATACATCTTCGTTCATAGTTTACTTTTGCAAATGTGGATATTGATTGTTAGAAATGTGTAATCTATTGTTCTATGCATCTTTTGTTACAATGTGTAATATCGTTTATTCGTATATACTAGTTTATTCATGAAATAAGAGATCACTTTTTTTGGAGTTGTTTCTCATCACCACGAAAATAAGCGATCGCTTTTTTCTTTTGCAATCGCTTTTTTCAGCTTGTTCACTTGGCCAACGGAAAAAAGCGATTTCAAATGAAATAAGCGATCGTTTTTTTTTTTTTTTGCCTTCTTTTTCATCCCCTCGAAAATAAGCGATCGCTTTTTTCCTTTGCAATCGCTTTTTCCAGCTTGTTCATTTGGCCAACAGAAAAAAGCGATTTCAAATGAAATAAGCTATCGCTTTTTTTAGGAGTTAGATTTTTGGTTCGGTTTGCATAACCTTAAAAAAAGCGATCGCTTAACTTTCTTTCAAATCGCTTTTTGTAGGAGTTAGACTAGTCCCTTGGAAAAAGCAATTTGATGGTAAATAAGCGATCGCTTTGTTTAGGAGTTAGATTTGTGGATCGGTTTACATAACCTTAAAAAAAGCGATCGCTTATTTATCTTGAAATCGCTTTTTCGAAGAGTTTGACTTATCCCCTGGAAAAAGCGATTTCAAGCTAAATAAGCGATCGCTTTTTTTAGGAGTTAGATTTTTGGTTCGTTTTGCATAACCTTAAAAAAATCGATCGCTTATTTATCTTTCAAATCGCTTAACTTTCTTTCAAATCGCTTTTTGTAGGAGTTAGACTAGTCCCTTGGAAAAAGCGATTTGATGGTAAATAAGCGATCGCTTTTTTTAGGAGTTAGATTTGTGGATCGGTTTGCATAACCTTAAAAAAAGCGATCGCTTATTTACCTTGAAATCGCTTTTTTGAAGAGTTTGACTTATCCCTTGGAAAAAGCGTTTTCAAGGTAAATAAGCGATCGCTTTTTTTTAGGAGTTAGATTTTTTGTTCGGTTTGCATAACCTTAAAAAAAGTGATCGCTTAACTTTCTTTCAAATCGCTTTTTGTTGGAGTTAGACTAGTCCCTTGGAAAAAGCGATTTGATGGTAAATAAGCAATCGCTTTGTTTAGGAGTTAGATTTGTGGATCGGTTTGCATAACCTTAAAAAAAGCGATCGCTTATTTACCTTGAAATCGCTTTTTCGAAGAGTTTGACTTATCCCTTGGAAAAAGCGATTTCAAGGTAAATAAGCGATCGCTTTTTTTAGGAGTTAGATTTTTGGTTCGGTTTGCATAACCTTAAAAAAAGCGATCGCTTATTTATCTTTCAAATCGCTTAACTTTCTTTCAAATCGCTTTTTGTAGGAGTTAGACTAGTCCCTGGAAAAAGCGATTTGATGGTAAATAAGCGATCGCTTTGTTTAGGAGTTAGATTTTTGGTTCGGTTTGCATAACCTTAAAAAAAGCAATCACTTTTTGTAGGAGTTAGATTTTTAGATCGGTTTGCATAACCTTAAAAAAATAGATCGCTTATTTACTTTGAAATCGCTTTTTCCATAGGTTTCACTTATCCCTTGGAAAAAGTTATTTCAAGGAAAATAAGCGATCGCTTTTTTTAGGAGTTAGATTTTTGGTTCGGTTTGCATAACCTTAAAAAAAGCGATCGCTTATTTATCTTTCAAATCACTTAACTTTCTTTCAAATCGCTTTTTGTAGGAGTTAGACTAGTCCCTGGAAAAAGCGATTTGATGGTAAATAAGCGATCGCTTTGTTTAGGAGTTAGATTTTTTGTTCGGTTTGCATAACCTTAAAAAAAGCAATCGCTTTTTGTAGGAGTTAGATTTTTAGATCGGTTTGCATAACCTTAAAAAAATAGATCGCTTATTTACTTTGAAATCGCTTTTTCCATAGGTTTCACTTATCCGTTGGAAAAAGTTATTTCAAGGAAAATAAGCGATCGCTTTTTTAAGGAGTTAGATTTTTGGTTCGGTTTGCATAACCTTAAAAAAAGCAATCGCTTTTTGTAGGAGTTAGATTTTTAGATCGGTTTGCATAACCTTAAAAAAATAGATCGCTTGTTTACTTTGAAATCGCTTTTTCCATAGGTTTCACTTATCCCTTGGAAAAAGTTATTTCAAGGAAAATAAGCGATCGTTTTTTTTAGGAGTTAGATTTTTGGTTCGGTTTGCATAACCTTAAAAAAAGCGATCGCTTATTTATCTTTCAAATCGCTTAACTTTCTTTCAAATCGTTTTTTGTAGGAGTTAGACTAGTCCCTGGAAAAAGCGATTTGATGGTAAATAAGCGATCGCTTTGTTTAGGAGTTAGATTTTTTGTTCGGTTTGCATAACCTTAAAAAAAACGATCGCTTTTTGTAGGAGTTAGATTTTTAGATCGGTTTGCATAACCTTAAAAAAATAGATCGCTTATTTACTTTGAAATCGCTTTTTCCATAGGTTTCACTTATCCGTTGGAAAAAGTTATTTCAAGGAAAATAAGCGATCGCTTTTTTTAGGAGTTAGATTTT
Source organism: Lantana camara (assembly GCA_037501455.1). NCBI lineage: Eukaryota > Viridiplantae > Streptophyta > Magnoliopsida > Lamiales > Verbenaceae > Lantana > Lantana camara. Next base: position 42,689,645 of record CM074862.1, on the reverse strand, counting down.
TGGTTCGGTTTGCATAACCTTAAAAAAAGCGATCGCTTTTTGTAGGAGTTAGATTTTTAGATCGGTTTGCATAACCTTAAAAAAAATAGATCGATTATTTACTTTGAAATCGCTTTTTCCATAGGTTTCACTTATCCCTTGGAAAAAGCGATTTCAAGGTAAATAAGCGATCGCTTTTTTTTAGGAGTTAGATTTTTGGTTCGGTTTGCATAACATTAAAAAAAGCGATCGCTTATTTTCCTTGAAATCGTTTTTTCCAAGAGTTTGACTTATCCCTTGGAAAAAGCAAATTCAAGGTAAATAAGCGATCGCTTTTTTTAGGAGTTAGATTTTTAGATCGGTTTGCATAAACTTAAAAAAATCGATCGCTTATTTACTTTCAAATCGGTTTTTCCAAGAGTTTGACTTATCCCTTGGAAAAAGTTATTTCAAGGAAAATAAGCGATCGCTTTTTTTAGGAGTTAGATTTTTGGTTCGGTTTACATAAATTATATTTAATTGATGAAAGAACAAACATTAATGCTAAGTTTACATTAAATAACTCATATTTTTCGTTAGCATGTGCACATATTTCATATTTAATTGTAATTCCAACCGATTGCGACATCGCTTAAGTGATTCCTTGTAGTTTCAACTAAATCACTTAAGCGACAAACCCAATTGCTTATATAATTCCGTGTGTTTTTAACTAAAGCGCTTACATGATTCCGCGTGTGTTTTAAGTAAATCGTGTTTTTAACTAAATCAAGTGAATTATTAATATTTTAAGGTAAATTGTGCCATTTATCCTGTTTTAGCAACCAAGAGGGACACTTGTTGAAATACTTTGTTTCATGGGATACTCAATCAATAAGTGATTGTAGAAACGTGTTGTGTGAATTACAGCTCAAACAACTATTAACCAATGTAATTAAAAATTACATGAATTATATTTAATTGACGAAATGACAAACATTGATGTTGGAGTTTACGTTAAATAAATATTATTTTTGGTTAATATGTGTACTTCTTTGATGAGTCATGGAATGTGTTATTAGTTTTATATGAAATACAAAATGACGATATAAAATTATAGTAGTTGAATATATATATCAGTGTTAAAGTTAAAGTGAAAATCATAAGTATTAAAGTTAAAGTGAAAGAACTCGGGTATATTTAATTGTAACTCCAACCGATTGTGACAATCGCTTAAATGATTGTTCATGTTTTTAACACAATCCCTTGAATTCACTAAATCACTTAAGCGAAAACCCAAATCGCTTAACTGATGGTTCATGTTTTTCACTAAATCGCTTAACCGAAAACCCAAATCGCTTAACTGACGGTTCATGTTTTTCAATCGCTTAATTGACGGTTCATGTTTTTCACTAAATTGCTTAAGCGAAAACCCAAATCGCTTAACTGACGGTTATTTACCAAGTCCAAAAAAAGCGATCGCTTATTTACCTTGAAATCGCTTTTTCTCACTTTACAAAAGAACCATATGGAAAAAGCGATTGCAAAGGAAAAAAGCGATCGTTTATTTTCGAGGTGATGAAAACCAAGTCCGAAAAAAGCGATCGCTTATTTACCTTTGCAATCGCTTTTTTTACTTTAGAAAAGAAACCTATGGAAAAATAAGCTGTTGCAAAGGAAAAAAGCGATCTCTTATTTTCGAGGTGATGAAAACCAAGTCCAAAAAAAGCGATCGCTTATTTACCTTTGCAATCGCTTTTTTTACTTTAGAAAAGAAACCTATGGAAAAAGCGATTGCAAAGGAAAAAAAGCGATCGCTTATTTTCGAGGTGATGAAAACCAAGTCCAAAAAAAGCGATCGTTTATTTACCTTGAAATCGCTTTTTCTCACTTTAGAAAAGAAACCTATGGAAAAAGCGATTGCAAAGGAAAAAAGCGATCGCTTATTTTCGAGGTGATGAAAACCAAGTCCAAAAATAGCGATCGCTTATTTTTCCATAGGTTTCTTTTGTAAAGTAAAAAAAGCGATTGCAAAGGTAAATAAGCGATCGCTTTTTTTGGACTTGGTTTTCATCACCTCGAAAATAAGCGATCGCTTTTTTTTCCTTTGCAATCGCTTTTTCGATAGGTTTCTTTTCTAAAGTCAAAAAAGCGATTGCAAAGGTAAATAAGCGATCGCTTTTTTTGGACTTGGTTTTCATCACCTCGAAAATAAGCGATCGCTTTTTTTCCTATGCAATCGCTTTTTCCATAGGTTTCTTTTCTAAAGTAAAAAAAGCGATTGCAAAGGTAAATAAGCGATCGCTTTTTTTGGACTTGGTTTCATCACCTCGAAAATAAGAGATCGCTTTTTTCCTTTGCAATCGCTTTTTTCAGCGGGTTCACTTGGCCAACGGAAAAAAGCGATTTCAAATAAAATAAGCGATCGCTTTTTTTTGCCTTGCTTTTCATCAACTCGAAAATAAGCGATCGTTTTTTTTCCTTTGCAATCGCTTTTTTCAGCTTGTTCACTTGGCCAACGGAAAAAAGCGATTTCAAATCAAATAAGCGATCGCTTTTTTTTGCCTTGCTTTTCATCAACTAGAAAATAAGCGATCGCTTTTTTTCCTTTGCAATCGCTTTTTTCAGCTTGTTCACTTAGCCCACGGAAAAAAGTGATTTCAAATAAAAAAAGCAATCGCTTTTTACCGTTATCATACAACAAAAGCCACAACTCACAAATAGCTGCTTAGGAAAAAAAATGTGAAGACATTACACAGAAATCCAACTACCAACAAAACAACATTTAGCTCTACACTAAAAGATACAACAAAATCTAATATAAAAGTTTTAATTTTCATCACAGTGGGATTCCCCTAAAAAGCATTCTATAGCGAAACGTTCTCGCAAACCTTGAATTGTTACGTCATTAAGTTCATCCATAGGAGAATTAGTCATGTGAATTTCCGCAAAACTCAATGTTAGGAATAGTGCCCTGAAAGTCGATTGTATATCCGCTTTGTGCTTTTCCTTATTGTAATCACAGACAATCTTTGAATGAAATAACGAATTGAGGCAACACTTCTTTATATGCTCTTGTTTGGTATGCGTTTACTTTAGCTGTGCATGTATGAGAACTCCCCTAATCTTGATGACTTTAGGACTCTACCATTTAGGCGAAATGGTTCATGAAACGAGCCCTATATCACATAAGTCATGATTAGTAAAATACTCCAAGCCGATGAGTCCTACAGACAGTGGGAGTGTCAACCTGACTCCTCTAAGGCTTGCTTGTGGGATCACGCCCTTAAGAAGGACCACCTTGTTTCATGGAGGTGGAAAGTGTATAGTTGATACGTGCGTGATACATGAGGGTGCTTGCTTTAATAAGTAAGTTCACTGAGGTGCCCCGTGTGAGAACATTCCTAAATGGGAAAGGAAGTTTCTATTTCAGGAAATGGAAACTTCCAGATTAGGAAATATCTCACGAGTCATTGATGTGATTAATTGATCCTTAGACTTGAGGTTCCATGTTACTTTATGAGTTAACTCTGTAGTCTTTGGTATAAGCTTTAAAGGGTGTCGCCTTAGACAACTGATTCAAGGCTTATGCTGGGGCTGCACAAGTGATTCATGAAAGTGAATGAGAATCAAGAAAGGACCTACACTTGCATTTGCAAGGTGATCTCTTATTGTGTAAGTCATTCATATGCCATATGGAGTCCTTGGCCAAGGCAGTAGATCAAGACATCAAGAAAAGGGTTTCTTGGATTGAGATCAAATGGATATGAAATGCACTTAGCTTTAAGACCGGATTGTTAGGGTTCTGATTATTCCCTTGCCCTAGATCTTGGTTGAGAGATAGTAAGTAGGAGGATTGTATCTCACATGAATTAATGACTTAAAGGTTCTGTCGAATCCGAACATTCCAATTCAGCTAGGGGTTAAACACCTGTTGCTAGACTATGGTCGTTTAATCTGTGGACTGATTAATTAATTAGTGAATTAATTAATTAGGGTCACTGCTAATTGAATTGAGAACCTAGAGGGTCACACACAACAACTTGGTTACATGAGTTGAGGCTTTAAAATGATTAAACGAGTTAATCGGACCAAGAGGGTTCCACATGTGTGAAGTCACACGTGTGGCTCACGTGAGTGACACGTGTCACACACGTGTGTATATATATATATTATATATATATTAAATAATTAATTAGTTAATTATTTAATAGACTTTGATTTAATTTTGAATTAAAAAGAAAGTCTAATTTTGGAGAAAATAATCTAGTTAATTAATTACGAATTAATTAATTAGATAAAAATAAGTTATTTATTTTATAATAAATAAAGTATAAAATTATCCAAAAATAGTTTGGATATTTTTAGCTCTCTTAGAAGTTGACTTGAATTAGAATTCAAAGTCAAAGTTGGAAAATACTTGATGATCAAGTAATAGGAGAGAGGGACCAAAATCCTAGCCCATAAAGGACTAGGAATTTCGGCAACCCCCTCCCTATAAATAGGGGAGCTCGAGCTCCTTATGGAGCTAATTGACAATTCTTGGTTTATGTGTTGAACACCTTCCTTTCTCCAAGATTAAATTAAACCCTAGGTTAAGCCTAAACACTAACTAGAGAACTAGCATCCTTACTAGTTAGATTGTGATCAAGTTGGTGGACTTTCTCTAGAGACTTCAAGTTAGAAGTTTGAAGATTCGAGCTTTACCAAGGAGAGGGGATCAAGCCGCGAGAAAAGCGTTCTTGGGTGGCTTGAAACGCTTCAAGAAAGAATAAAAGAAAAGTAAGTTTTCTATCTTTACGAATTTGGTTACACGATTGCGAGTTCAAGGTCCTTTTGTTGGGAAAATTTTTTAAATTTCGCTGCTTTCTGATTCGTGTTTTCCAACACTCAATGCATAAGGCCCACAATCTCCGCTGCAATTTAAAAATAATAAGAAATTAGAAAATGACCTTTTGAATAAATTAAATATAAAAGGGGTTGAAGACACTAACCCTCCTGGATTGGTTGGTAGGTTGGGAACATAACGATATGACCACGGCCTGTAAAAAATCTCCTCTTTTAAATGAGAAAATTTACCAGAAAGTTTTAGAATCTTTGGTAAAACCACACATGGACCCCACATCACTTCTTCAAGTTCATGCTGCTTGTATGCTTCCGTATTGCAGTCAAGAATTTCAATTCGCCCCTCGTCCAACATCCACACAACTGTAATCCAATGCTTGTCAAACACATTCAACACACAATAAACTTTGTTTACTTCGCACCAATTATGTTCGTCATGTGGCCTGTTTCCTTCGAAATACTCATTAAAAACAGTATTATAGACATTTTCGCATAATATCTTCTCAACTTCGTCCATATCAATCTTTTTTCCGTACCTCGGCTTGTTATCATGCAAGGTGCCCCTTTTCCTTTTCTCTTTCTTCGGTTGTTCCTCATTGTCTCCTTCTTTATGACCATTCTGCCACTCAAAAATACGTTCGCATTGTTTCGAAAGATATTGGCCAAAATAAGCATCAACAACTGCACATTCTTGATCATACAAATAAGGAGTATTCCGTTGTTTAAATCTTAAAAGATTTAGCCCCTCATGTATGTGCTGCATTAAAAAGAAATACTCATTAGTAATTATATATAAAAAATATGAGTAATTACACTACGTAAATTTAATAAATTGATAAAAACGTACCAAATCATCAAGCCAAAACCCTTTAGTCAAAATAGCGGAATAAAAGTCCCGCTTGTATTGTCCAGCGAAACCGTTTCCAAGAGTCAACTTGTCATTTTTCTCGTACCAGTCGTAGAATGCTCGTTTTCTATCTTCTGTCGGCCGGAATATATCTTGTGGTTATTCTCCTGCTTTCTCGGCAACTCTGACTTTCTTCATCATACCATCAGTGGTGTACGACAATATTAAAAAATGACTTCGTTTTTTTTCTCTTTCTGGTCTTTTATCAACAATATTTTCAACCAATTCAATCCTCTTCTCTAACTTCTCCACAGTCCCTTTGAGCCCGTCAAATTTCTTTTTTAAATCCTTAAACCATTCCGTCATTTTCTTTTCCAGACCTTTCAAGCATTCCATCACGTTACAATCGTGAACATGAGAATATCGTGGTTGTGGTGTGCTGCTTCCAACAAGAGAAAGTAGCGGCAGTGGTGTGTTGATTCTAACAGGTGAATGCAATGGCGGTGGAGTGTTTTCATCGCCCATATCTTCACTTTGTGCTTTTCCTTTTTGCAAATCCGCAAATTGGTCAATATGTGTTGTTAACTGCGTAACTCCAGCCAATTCCTTCGTCAATCGGTCAATGTTTTCATCTGGATTATCTTCAGGCTCTTGAAATGACCGCATATATTCTTCTTACATTTCACGATTTGTAGGAATCAAAAATGGAGACACAACCACCTACAATATGGATTTGGATAAATTAGCTTAAAGTACATAGCAGATTAGCTTAGAATATAAATATCTTTATACTACAAACATTAATTTGTAATTCTTGGAATTTTTTTCAACTAACCTCGTTATCTTTTAGCACTGACTTAATCATATCGTAGTCCCACGGTGCACTTCTTTTAGGATGCCATTGCAAAATCCTTGGGATAGGAAGTGCATCTCCATTTGATGGAGAAATCCGAATTCCAGCATTGTGAAAAACTGAAATTGCCTCATACGCCCACACCTAAAAAATATAAAAATAAATTATACAATAAATTAGAAAAATACATAAACGAATAAAAGAGTACCAAAAAAACATGATACTATTATTACCAGAAATGCTCATGGAAAACCATAAAGATTGAATTTGGCAGATTTGCGGCTGCTTGTCCACTGCTTGTATGCTTGTTTTAACTTTCTGGTTTGGAGCGAGCGAATCGTTGTAAGGAATGATAGTCTCCCCCACGGATAGGCATTGAAAAATCTTTTATCTTTCACGAAGAGGAACCAATCGAGATCAACCGTCTTGCTTGCATCCCTTGCCATGAGAATCGAATGCAGAAAATATACAAGACAAATATTAATCTTGTCATCTCTGTCATAACGCTTCTCTTGCAACATTTCTTCCAAATCTACGCCCACAAGACTCTTTCTTTTTTTCCCCAAAACGTGCTCCAAATAATTCTTGTTCTTTTTTTTAACTTTTTCCCTATCAGCTGCACTCGGAAAAGGTTCGCAATTCAGCCCCGTCACAATGGCAAATTCTTTCATCCCAAACCGTAGTGGCTTATTATCCACAATAAACCACATCTCTCGATCTTTTCTACTCTCGACAAAATGAAGCAATAAATAATGACATAACATCCCATTAAATGTCCAATCCTCCGATAGGTCTAGAAAATGACCGAAGCAGGTCTTCCGGACCACAGATTGCACTCCCGCATTACCTTCTTCTTCACCATCTTCAAGATACCTCTTAATTACATTTTTAAACTTAGACCAAGAGGATCTCACCGTATAGTTTGCAGGAAAGTATTCAATCTCCTCTACCAATGGATGTAGATTAAAACCATGTAGGTCTATCGATCGTGAACATTCGGGCATTGAGAGCTTCTCCGGGTCTTCGCTCTCCTTCTTATTCTCCTACAATAAAGGAATAAAAATAAATTCTCTTGCAGTTAAACAAATGTATTAACCTTCATATTCCCAACTCAAAAGAGGTACCTCGTCTTCCTGGCTTGTGATTAACCCCTTGCCAGATACCATCAAATTCAGCTAATCCAATCAATGATTATCGATACACCATGAAGCGACAATGATCAATACCATTTAAATAATTATTTTTCTTCAAAACAGCTGATTTAATAAATATTACATGATATCTTCACATATACATACATAAACAAGATTTTTATAATTATATGCAAAAATGATCCTAATTGGTTTATTTTTAGAAGTGAAACAAAATTGAATTAATAATATTAATAATAATAAAAAGATTATACCATGTTTTCAACGGCTATCATCTCTTTCGCCAACATGCCACTATGCTCATTCGCCTCGTCCCGGCAAAAAAATAGTGTAAATATTAGAAACTAAATTTTAGAAACTTAAAAGGTTTATCAATAAAAAGCAAATAACATCTAACTTAAATTTAGTCAAAATTAAACATCAAATCAAACCTCTGTTTCAATGCATTCTTCAAACTTTTGGGTAGGTTCAAACTCTTTGTTTGTAACTTTTTGTCTCTTTTTTCCTCTCTCCGGCACATCGTTATGCTTATTTGCCTCATCCTATTCAAAAAAGAGATTAAATATTACATTTGTCGTATCAAAATATATCCAGTCAAAATGGATAGTGAACATGTTTCAAGAAAATAAATTATGGTCAATCAACATATTAAGTGAAATTACGCCTACGCTATTATGCAATCCTCCATGGAACTTCATATAGATTCCACAATTTTAGTTTTTCCCATTTCAATCTGCTAAGGGCATTCCATTATTTTTTTATTTATTTTTTATTAAAATGGTTGCTAATTTATTATCAATATGCTGTCACAAAAACATTCATACACAATACTGAACATGGTCCTTCCCCCCATACTACAAGCCTGAATAACTAAACCAATCCATCCAAATTATCCCAAACTTCTTGTTCTTGATTCAAACTCAAAAAGGAAAACGCTGCTCCACCCTCTGAATCTCTGATGCTCCAAAACATGATTCAATCGGTCAACAAACAAAAATTCAAACATATTTTCCCAAGATGCGAGCAAGATCATTACTTTTAGAACTCAAACCATCTCAAATTCTTGCAAGAATGCATCAGATTTCACATGAATGCTGAAAATTATAAAACTTCAATATATTTAGAGATCAAAATGGGAAATTTAAGAATATGTATAGTGAAGAAATCTGAATGAAAAGGAAAATAAAAACAGAGGAACCATGAGAGAAGGGCATTCCATAATATCTCATAATCAACATAACCACTCTCATATTCAACAAGATAGGATCAATTATCATTTTATATTGAAATCTATCGCTTAAACAATAGCCAAAATCAACATGGTATTCAAACGATCGCTTTTATATTGAAATCGATCGCTTATACAATAACATAAAAAAAAAAACGATTCTACCAAAAGCAACAACTAATAAAAAGCGTTTGCATTGATTGAAGAGTTCAAAATCAACCAAAATGTACAAACCATACTTCATACTACAATTTCATACCTCATGTTGGTGTTCTTGATGAAACTTTCGTGTAGAGTTTTGCTTGTAATTAGGCATTATGAGTCAAAACTCGAAGAAGCAGTGACAAGTAGCTGACAGAAAAAAAAATTGATAAACAATTCTGTCAGGCATGGGTTGACAACGTTGGACAAATCAGAACACCACGCTCCTTAGGAAGTCAATAGCTTATTTTTTTCACAGACACACTTGCATCATAATCCAAAATCAGAGCTTAAAGAAGTAATCGAACAAACCCTTGCTTTAAAAGTAAAAACAAGCATAAAATACCTAAGGAGGAAGGAGGTGGTAATGCGGCGGCGGAGGTGGTAATGCGGTCGCCTAGCTGCGGCGGCGGCGGTGGTGGAAGGAGAAAGAAAGAGTAGACGGTGACAATGGTCCTCGGGATTGAGACAAATAGTGGCGACACTGAGAAGATGGAGGAGAGAATTTGCACGGGGCAGGTAGACGCGACGGCGGCGGTAGCTACAGCGGAGGGCCGGTGGCGGAAGTACGAAGAGACGTAAAAGCGAGGAAGCTTGAAAAAAGCGATTGGGTTGGGGGGGGAGTGACTCCTCGGTTCTTTTTCTTTCCCCTTTTAATTTTAATTTTGATTCTTTTTGGTTTATTTTCAATTTAATCCTTCAAACAATAAATATATATAAAGTGCTCCCATTATATAATTAAATAATTAAATTCATATTTATTACATTAAAAAGAAATACAAAATAAAATTGATGGTTATTTTGTTAAATGGAAACTTGGGTGGCACAAATAAACAAATTTCCTAATTGTGTCCGGCCCCCACTCCACCGCCGCCTCATATTTCCAGATAAACCAATTCCTCCGTAGAAGAAAAATACACGCACAGAAAGACAGATTCACACTCGAAATCTCATTGCATTTTCCAATTAGAAATCAATCTTCATAATCTGCAGATTTTCCGTAAGAAATTGGTCGGAAGAACAAAACTTGAATGATTTTTTGTATTTTGATGAACCAGCTGAAAAATGCTGCATGATTATTCGTGATGAAGAAGCGAAAGCAGAAGAATTACCACTGCTAGTACTTGCAGAGCAGTTGAAAAAGTTGCGAGCTGCTTTGGAAGTTCAGAAGGGTTGAAGGAGAACGAAGGCCATGGGTATGGTTACCATTGCTCATGGTCTGCCCTCCGCCGCTCTTCGTCGATTCCAAGTACATTCTGCCACGTCCTCTTATCTTAGACTACGCTCTCTTCACCTCTCTTCTTCTGCTCGACAATGGTTAAATCCCCATTTCGCTCCGCCCAGGTATGCTTCCTTTTTTGATTTCCTGACTTGGCAATTTCTAGTCGTGAATGCGAACTGTTGACAGTTACGTTAGGAATTTGTGGTGAGTGATATTTTATGGCGTTAAATTTGATGATTTGTCTTCAACGTTTCAGGAAAAATCTGATTCATATTAACATACATTGGATATATACTTTGTTGCATTGGTTGTGCAAAATTTCTGGCTTAGAATCCCTGAGAATCTCTCATTTCCAGTTTTCCTGTCATGATGGGACTCTTTTATAACACAAAGCATGACTGAGGTTTCTCTTATTAGCAAGATGGTCAAATTCTACTTTGCTGCTTCCAGTTCTCAATGCTAGAGAGTTGAAGTTTTTGGTGGTGGTTATCATATTTTTGGCTAGAAAAGATAAACTCTAACCGGTTGACCTTTTTTCAGAAAAATTATGGGTAGGACTGAAGGAGCACACATGACCTGGAAATAAAAATGCTCTTACCATATAATATCGTTTGTGTAATATCATTGGTGATGAAGTCTATTCATCATTTGCAGGCTCAACAATTTTTGTTTAAGGTGTTCGTTGACTCAAACTGATGTCCTAGACTCTGTTGTAACCGAGGAAGTCTATGAGGATCCTGCAATTCTTGATTCATGTAGTTCAATTCCAGTCGTTCATCTCAACCCTGATATCCTGGAGGCAGAAGGACTTAACTTACTATCTGGGGGTACCTATGTAGACACAATTTTGACGGCATTGCCTGTAAGTTTTGTTTGGGGTGCATTTCCTAGAACACAAATGCATCTGTGAGAATTTTTAATTTCTGTATTGATTCTTGGTCACCTTTTCATCTCGGAATTATGTAGGTGTTATCAGAGGAGGAGCAGAATGTAATTGCTGCAACTCCTGCTCATCCAGCTGGACTCTATGGTGTGTGTTCTCTACAAAAACTTAAAAATGACAGGTTCTTGAAATAATCATGAATTTTACTGAAATTGAGTAAAAGTTTACTATGTTATAATATCGATAAAAACCTATGGGAGCTTGTGATCTATCATTTGCAATGTGATATCCCAAACTTTCTGCTCTAATGTGGATGCCATTTATGAATCCATGTCCTTTATGTCATATGCTTCAAGGAATTTAGGGTTACAAATAGTACTAGATATCGGGGCGTTGGAGCATTTGTTGAGTGGCTTGTAAGGTCTTGGCATGCTTTAATGGGGGGAAATTTGCTTTAGTCTGTCTATTGAACTAAAACTCCTATATTCTCTGGCATCTCTATAATGTCCATCACATATGAACTAGCACTGTGGCTACCTTCTGTAATTTTCACTAAAGACAGTATATATATATAGAGAGAGAGAGAGAGAGGGAGAGTGTGTCAATATTGTTTCATTTATTTATCTTAATTCAATTTCTAATGATAGTTACACATGCAATTAGCTTTATATGCTAGCTGCTTCGCCGGGAATTTGGTTGAACAGCTTTGGAATTTTGCTTGGCCTGCTGCCATTGCATTGATTCATCCAAGTCTTCTTCCTGTTGCTGTCATGGGCTTTTTTGCTAAGGTACCATTCTTCATAGATAACCAATCCTTTTAAGTTAGAAAGAAACAAGTGCATTAACTGCAGGAAAAATCTTTATGTTCAACAGATTGCTGTAATTGTTGGAGGTCCTTTGGTAGGGAAGCTTATGGACCATTTTCCTAGAGTACCTGCATATAATTGCTTGACTATTGTTCAGGTACTTATTCTCACTTGACTTCAATAATATTGAAGGTGGAAACAGAAGCATTTCTGAAAAACTTACTTCTCTCACTTCGTTTATTGCAGGCAGCTGCTCAGTTGCTATCTGTTGGAATGATAATCCATGCCCACACCGCCCACACTGCACCTGTCTCTTGTCTTCTTATCCAACCATGGTTTGTTGTATTAGTGATAGCTTTGGCAGTTGAAAGACTTTCTGGATTGGCATTGGGAGTTGCAATGGAGCGTGACTGGGTTGTTTTGGTAATATACAATTCTATTGGTTTCAGTTCTGCTAACACATGCTGCTTACAAATTTAGGATTTGTTATTTTAGTTGACAGGAACAAATAGACCAGTTGCTCTTGCTCAAGCAAATGCAACCCTCAGCAGAATTGATCTCTTGTGCGAGGTTATTATCAAACGTGTTGTTCTGCATGTCTAAAAGGAATCTAAAACATTGCAGTCAGTCAAGATAATCATGATCTCTCTTTATTAAACTGATAATTTCACGTGCAGATTGCAGGAGCATCATTGTTTGGCATTTTCTTATCAAAACATGAACCTGTTACATGCTTAAAGCTGGCTGCTAATATGATGATATGGTCGCTTCCTGTTGTGGTTAGTACATCTTTGTTGTTCTCCATGTTCTGGCCTCTGGGAATTTTGTTAGTTGTTTTATCTTCTTTCTGCAATGAACTAGGTTGTCCTTACATGGTTAACTAACAAGCTTTCTGCTGGAGTCCTCGACCGTCCCAAATGTCAAACTTCTTGTGGGATTTCTTCTGCATCAGATACCCAAAATATATGTAAATACAGCTACTATGTTTCCAAACAAAGTAGAATAGATCTATACACATATTTACATATAATATATTTTATATAACTAACCTTTGTTATGATTGTATGCACTTATGATGCCTTTCTCTTTGTCCAAAGTGGCTACAAGTATAGAAGCTACAAGCATGGATGGTTTGAGTATATTCAGCAGCCCGTTCTACCAGCAAGCCTCGCTTATGTGTTACTCTACTTCAATGTTGTCCTTGGACCCGGTGGTTTGATGACTGCTTTCTTAACAAAAGATGGTATGATCCCAAGTATCTTCGAAACGATAGTTTCCTGGTTGCATTTCTCAGCATATCAATTTAAAAACAACTTGCTGATGCATGCAATGTTGTTCTTGTACCCACAAGTTATCTATTTGCAAGTTATGATGATATTATTGACTTTATTGTACCAAAAACCCTGTGATATACCTAATTAGCACTTAGAACCCTGTGATTTGAAAATTCTCAAAGCGAACCCTGTGATCGTAATAAATTAGCACTCAATTAGAATTTCAAACCTTACAGCCGTGGTTGTAGGGTTTTGAGTGCTAACTTTAATACAATCAAAGGGTTTTCAGTGCTAATTTATATAATCACCGGGTTCTCTTTGAGAATTTTCAAATCAAAGGGTTCGGAGTGCTAATTGGGGCTAACACAGGGGGTATCCAAGCAAAAAACTCTGATATTATTATGATTTTATAAGCTTTAGTTTCCAATAAAGCATTTATGGAACAATGGGATGCAGTCATGTATCATCATATATCTTCTGTGAGGCATTAAGTGTAACTTGGTGAATTGAAAATAAAATAATATAAAAATGAATATAATGCCTTCACCTTTTTGGAGATAAACAAAGTATTTATATTGATGTATGGAGATTGTTTTCAGGCCTAAATCCTACAATTATTGGAGGGTTCAGTGGACTATGCGCATGCATGGGTGTTGCAGCAACATTTGTATCTGCGAAGATGGTTGAGCGACTTGGCATTCTTAAGGTGTTATACTTCCTAATATATTATTATGTATTAATTTATCTGTTTAGATTAATATTTTTCTATATTTATTAACATTTTCCTGATCTTAATGAAATCTAATGCCAGGCTGGGGCAGCAGGCCTGATCTTCCAGGCTTCACTTTTGACTATTGCAGTTGCTGTATATTGGAGCGGTTCTCTTTCTCAGAAAATTCCTGTTGTGTTCTTCCTATGTTTAATAGTAAGTTCCTTTTACATCTTCTCATCTTTAAAATTGTAGATATGAATGAAAATTGAACAATCAATTCTTCACCCCATTCATCATTTAAAAGCAAGGATTCCCTCTTTACAGGTATTGTCTAGATTGGGTCATATGTCATATGATGTTGTAGGGGCACAGATCTTACAAACCGGTATTCCGGCATCTAAAGTTAACCTTATCGGGACAACAGAGGTTGCAGTTGCGAGTTTGGCTGAATCAGTAATGCTAGGAGTTGCTATAATTGCCAATGACGTTTCACATTACGGCTATTTAGCAACATTGTCACTTTTAGCAGTGGTTGGAGCAGCTTGTTTGTACTGTAGATGGTTGAAAAATCCAACCGATACACAAAGAACTCTCTTTTCTTTCGAGCTGCAGTTTTCGTAATGTAAGTAGAGATTTTCAATTGTTTTTTTCCAGTTTCTCAAGGTAATTTTCATCTAACAACCAACTTTATGGCAACTGATTCTTACTTATTCTGAACAGACGCAATGGTCTGATGCTGCCAAATGAAGCTCTGGTCTGGTAGACGGTAGTATTGAAATGGAATTTAGTATGAGTTGAATCTCATGCTGTATATATGTACTATTTATTAGATGATGGCCTTTTTGCTTGCACACTTTAGTTTTTTTTTTCTTCTTTTTCTTCTTCTTTAATTGTTGAAAATGGTGATTCTTTGGACATACGCAGGTTAACTGTAAATACGTTCGGAATCTATGTAACGAACTGAACATATCCTTATTCAATTCTCAGGCAAAATATTCTATTAAATGTAGGTTTGTCGTTTCTTCTCTTTCTGAATCCTTTTGAATAATACTGAGGTATGGAAAATTTTAATTGTTTGATATTTCATAATATTGAAATAGTCAAATAATTCACCAAAATGGGAACTGATTTGGGTACTTACCCAGTACCCACCAACTACCAAGTGTGGCCTAAGCTTCAAGGTCAAAACAAATTAAGCACACTTCAAGACTCGATCAAGTAATATCCCCTAAATCACTCTGAATAATGTGAAACTTTTCCTATATTAATATTACTTAATCTTTAACCTTTTCACTTACATTTTGAATTAACCAGGATTTATAGAGAGAAATTTCTGGGCGTGTTAACTGACGGATCTTCATGCATTTCAAATATTATGTTTAGAAGACATCGTCCCACCCATTATTGAAGAGATCAGGTTTAATGTATAATCGTACAATCACATTTGTTGAAAGAGAAACTATATAGTAGACTTGTGAAACATCATTTGTACAATCGACCACCAAGTCGTACAATGATGTACTTAAAAGTTCATAAACAGTTCTCACTTCTCGGTGGGTGTACTTTCTAAAATGCCAAAACAACTAGAAAGAAATAACTAATAATTTTTTATTCCATTAAACTAATTCTTGGTTTTGTTTATCTAACATAATCGTGTGACTCAAAAGTTAAACTCGTTGTCTTGTTCTGAATCTATTAAAATTGTCTTCTCCGCAAAATAGTTTTGTTTAATTTCTGTTATCTATCTAAAATGTACTATCACGAAAATACAAATTATAAAAACTTCCATGATGCAAACTCAATAAATTTTCTATGTCTATATTCTTATTTATCATTATTAATTCTTCAATTATTTTAAATAAGATTTGAATTTAAAATTTTAACTTATTTATGAACTGATTTTCCAATTATACTGAATAAAATTTGAATCCAAAACATTAAGGGGCAGTTTGAAATAACTCCCATCAGTTTGGAATATTTTTACTATACTCCCCATAAAATTATACAACATAATAGGATATAAATACTGCATTAGAATGTTTTAGTACTACATTTTGTGAAAAATATACAACATATTTTGAGAGGTATTTTAAGTAATACATTATGTGAAAATTATACAACATTTTACCAAAATGGGGAGTTAAATAAAAATATGATGTCCAATTGGGGATTTATCCTACATTACTCGAAACTTTAAACTATCTATATTACAAGTGGTACGTCATCTATATTGCCCAAGTGGTTTTATGGTTTTTTCTCGAAGGTAATGACCCGAATTCCAATCTCTCTAACCACTTGGGGGTACGCGTGTTTAAAAATTAAAAAAATATATATATGGGGCAATTATTAAAGAGGGCCAACTATGTTGAAAACTTTTCCAAAACCCCCTAATTTGAAAAATCTTTATTTTTGATCACCAATATACAACATATTTTTTTAAAACCCCCCAATCACATAAAAAGAATTGTTTGCCCTCTAGTTTTATTCTAAAATTGATACCACACACAATTCACCATATTCCAACTAAAGTTATCTTTCTGCCTATGCCGATTCCGAGTCCGCCTCCACCGCCGCAGCCATTATCCTGATATCATAGCACCCTCCATTGTTCCTATTGCCTTTTTTATTCGATAATTGAAGAGGACACCATTTGTTTGATACAAAATCCAGAAAACCCACTCTGTGGAGATGGATTCCGTCGGCTAGGCGACTGGTTCGATATGGTGTAGTGTATTTTTTGAAGGCGAATATCATGTCTTTCAACTTCGGGAGAGCGAGACGCTTGCAAAAGTGTTTTCGGAGATTGTGAACCATTGGCCCGAGTTCGATCCTGATGCATATGTGGTGCAGTACAAGGCTGCCCATATAGAAGATGAATCATGGATTAGTTTGAAGAAAGATAGTGATGTGGAGAGTATGGTGTCGGTGCATGGTTTAGCAAAGCAACACATTGCAAAATTGAGAGCAATTCAGCCCCCTTCAAGTTCATCTCAGAGAAGGTAGTCCCTATATTTTAATTGCTCTGTTTTTTTCTTATGGTTGTTATATGTCTGTAATGCGTTATTCGTTCGGTTTGTGTTTTATTTGAAAAGGGATGACCAAGGAATGACATCGACAATCAAGCCCTGGTCGTTCACTCTACCAATAATAATAAATCCAGGAGTCGTTGCATCCGTGGTGTTGGCCAGACCTTTAAGGGTGATAATAACTGCAGGGTCCATCTAAAAAATTATCATATTGTTGTGAATCAAAAATTTAAATATTTGAAGAATGATACTGATAAGATCATAGCTACTTGCCCGGATCAGAACGACCACTGGAGGTTATATGCCTCTTACTGTAGGAGAGATGGTGAGTTTGCCATAAGAAAGTTAAATCCTGACCATGTTTGTGGTTTGGAAACTGTTACGAATAAAAGGTCACACCCCAATGTCAATTCAAAATTGGGTTGCGAGTATAATGAAGGCTCATATCATGGCAAATCCTAAATACAGACCGAAAGATATAGTTTCTTATATTCAGAACGAGCACAATGTGGAAATTCTATACCATACTGCGTGATTATGAAATCCACGGTTCTGATGTTGGGTCGTATAACCGACTCCATTGGTATGTGGATGCTGTGAGACGATCGAATCCTGGCAGCATCTGTGATTTAGAGACAAAACAACCGGATAATAGGTTTAACCGGTTGTTTATGGCTTTGAATGCTTGTTTGGTAGGATTTTGTAGATGTAGCGCATGGCGAGTGACGCCACATCCCCCGCACTAAGACCCGACCCTTATATAAAATGGAGAATCCATACACTTGCCAGATCAAAGCGAACGGGGACTCACTCACTCGCTATGCTAGGCGGGAGCTAACCTTCGAAACCAAATAAGCACTTCAACAAGATAAAAGTGTAAGCGGAAGCAGTTCATATAGTCTATCACAATATAGACAATGAATGGCGGGTTCAACTAGCATAGATTCCTAGTCCCGAAAATTCAAACATAAATCATAAATTGTAAATCTTAACTCACGGGTTCAATCTATCCCTAGAAGCCTGTCCCGAATTAACATAATTTAATCATAACAATTCATACATGCTTCGGACAACTTAATCAATTTACAATATGCATATGAACAGACCCAGACTTCCCACCTAGCACTCCAAACTTGCAAGAAACTGAAAACAAAGCCGGGTTCAATTTATAGGAGACTGGTGGGTATAAAACAGGGCATATTATAATAATATTGCAGGATTTAAACACCCACACATGCAAGCTATAATCCCCTGCGAGGTTTTGAGATATTTCTCAAGTGGGTGAAAACAAAGAAAAACAACGCTCGGGATTACAACAATCAATTTCATTCATTCATTCATTTATGAGGTCATTACGTGAGCCTGGCGAGAGGGCAAATTCTCCAACCTTCTCCTCGTGTGTGCATTTATTCATTCATTCACTCATTGATCAGTGATCATACAATATTCGTTCATTCAATCATTCATTCAATCATTCGTTCATTCAATCATTCATTCGTTCAATCATTCGTTCATTCAATCATTCATTCATTACACTTGCACCTTTTTCCTCCGTTTAGTGGAAGGACTCTGCCAAAGCACCATCCACCCAATCATTGTGGCCAGTGAGCTTCATGACTCCCCAAAGGCCTGATTACCATTCCTCGCTAATCTCCTAGCGAGGGCCAGTATCGCCATCATTGTGTTGGGACTAGCGCTGTGACACCCCGCTCGTCCGACGTGTAAGCCCGTTCTTCCGACCGTTTCGCGTACGAGGACCCGAGATATATATACCCCGAATCCTCGTAATCCGTGAAAAGATCAGATCTCAGCTCCAGCTTCTTCCTCCAGCGATCAAACCCGTTCCCATCACTGTTCACATGTACTCGAGGTGTGTTTACACACACATGCTCGTTCTCCCTCGTTTCTCGACGGAATTCGACGAACCATTAGTGGAAATTTATCAGCTCGATGAGCCCGTCACGATGGTACAAGAATGTCGGCCAATCGATGACCGACGGCGACGGAATCGGCGAATTTCAGACACAGCGGCGGCTAGGCGGAACCCCCCGCGACTTCGCCGCCTCTTCGCGGCGGTCTCCGATGACCTTTCTTCTACACGCGCCACCCCATCAGTTAGGAGACATCTCGGCGCAACCCCAGCTCAAGCGGCGTGGCCAACGGTGGCCGGACGATGGTGCACGCGCCGCCCGAAGTGGCGGTGGCGGGCGCCCGTTACTGTAGCACGGTGGCTCCGCGGTGTTCCGGCGAATTTCGTGGGCGCAGCTTGACCCTATCCGACCATTTTCGACCTCCTGAGTCCATTTCTGACCTCAAATCAAGCAACCGGTGACCGTAGGTGGTGGTTCCGACGGTGACGCAGCGGCAGAAACTTCGGGGGTGATTTGGACCCTTTTTCGGGCCGATTTTGGTGGTGGTCACTTCACGAAAGTTGCTTGGAATGACGAAACATAGTGGATGGCATCGGCGGCATTCCAGGAACCGGCCATTGGCGGCGGACCGGTGGTGAACCGGCGGGTCCAAACCGGTCACTGTTCCGGTGACTTTTCCCAGCAATTGAGTTGTGGGTTTCGTAGGGCTCGTTACAAGCTTTCCAACGGTATGCCCGGATTTCATTTTCGTTTTACGGTTAGTGGTTAATTTCAGTTTTCGTCGTTGGGATTTGGTTCGGTTTTTCGTCAACGAAGTCCGGCGTGTTTGCTATTTTCTGAAATTGGTTGAGGGCTTTTATTGAGTAGGCCGAGGCGCACGTTTCTGTCCTTCCGGGGATTTTTCCGACCACCGGAGGCGGTATTCTGGTGGCGGCCGATGGCTGTTCGTCCGGTTGCGGTGGCGGCATTCCGGTGACTTTCAGACAGTAGGTCCGTTTCGTTGTGGTGAGTCCAACGCCACTTTTCGTTCGTCAATCGGATGTCCGGTTGATTTTATATGAATTTTTGAAGTTATTATATTTTATTCGTTAATTGATTTTAATTGTGCAATTCGATCCTGTATGTGCTATAAATTGAAATTATGAATTGTATGATACTTGGAAATATGTTATGTTGTATGAAAGCTTGATTCGTGATTTATGGAATTTATTTGCCTCGTATTACGCCTATCTACTTGACCCTTGTTTGATTTCTCCATTCGAATATATGCCTGGTTGTGAGGTGAGTTTAAGGGTATTGCAATTATGGATATATGTATAGGATGGATATGTAATTCGCGTTTATTTGTCTAGAGACCTAGTACTTGATAAGAATTAAATTTATGATGTCTTGATTTATTCTATGTAATTAATGTTACGAATTTATAAGCTACGTATCTCTTGGGATGTAATACGAATTATATTATGCTCTGAATGACTTGATTGAATAAATATGGATTATATGCTGCATCATGTATATTCGTGAGCATGGTCGTGCGTCTTTGTGGTTGTTTTTGGAGTCTGAGTCTGTGTTGTGTGTTCAGTTGTTCAGGGGTTGTTCAGGGAGTGTCTGTCAGCTGTCGGAGTTTCAGTGGGACTTCCTGGCTTGTGTTTCCGTTCTCGTCGGTGTAAGGTGAGGTTTTAGGATTTTTGCTTTAGTTAAAGCGACCTACAACCCTATATGCTCGTTTTCAAGTCCGCATGCGAATATATACTATATGTATATTAAATATGTGTCTTAAGATATTTTATGAATTTTGTTAATTCGATTTGATATGAATCCTTCTGAAATTATACGTATGGGCGTATATAAGCTTAAAATGGTTTTGCAACGAGGCTATGCTCCAAACCGTGTATCATCAAGCAAACTATGGATTTCCCTCAGCATATTGTGAATTAGGAAGACACGGAGAGGTATGTGTGTAGCATATGCCGAGTTGCACGGTAAGGTATGTTTCTTAAGTATGAATCATATGTTTCTAGGTTTCGCGAGTTAGGTATGTTTCTTATGAATCCTTATGAATCTTATGAATCCCTGGGCCCTGGAGGAGTGGGTAAGGACGCCCGAGGCGGTGTTGGGCCGCCGGGTTAAGCCTGTGCACGTGCTCCTTTGAAGTACCTACGCGCGACTCTAAGGGAGATGGAGAAGGCGTGGTGCTTTGAGCCTTCGGCTGAGGCCGGAGAAGGTACGTTGTGGGTTCGCAACCCCACGTATATTGAGTTGCACGATGTGGGCCCGTAACCCGCGTGCAGACTTCCGGAGAAAGGTTGGAATACGGGAATATGAATCTATGAATTTATGAATCCTATGAATTTTATGAATTTATGCTTCCTTATGAATCTTTTGAGTCTTTTGTTTAAGGAGTAAGGTTGGAAACCCGTACTCATCGGGTATTTGAATTCTTTTGTAATGTTGATTATGAAACGGGATAGGAGAGTTTGTTTTCAGTATGAGATTTCCACGCTGAGTTATGAATCATTATGAATATAAGGATCTTTATGAGTTTCTAATTATGAATCTTATGAGTTTCTAAATATGAATCCCTATGAGTTTTAATATGAATCCATATGCGTCTCTGAATCTATGAATCCTTACGAGTTTTCAAACTTAAGAAGATATGAGTATATGTGTAAATATGAGCTCTTTTTGGAAAATGGTTTTGGTATGCAAAACCCTACTCCCGGTTCATAATCTTTCTTTTGATACGTGTTCTGCTCCTTATTATGTATAGTGTGTGTGAGTTCAACCCCCTCACTCAGTCAGTGGACTGACCCTCGCCCCACCTATGTTTCCAGTCTGCAGGTTCAGGTTCTTGGAGTTCGAGCTAGGCGGCTTTGAGTCTTGTCTGTTGAGTCCGTGTCTTTTGAGCCTGTATCCTTTTGTTTAAGTTGAGAATCTCTGATCTGCATCCGTTTGTAATTATGTACATAGCATGTTCTGTACAGGATTATGTTTATGCTGTGATTATATGAATTTTCGGGACAGGTTAGGACAGGGCTTGGTTTAGTTGAACCCGTTTCTGTATTTTGTTGATTAAAGTTTTTGTTAGTTCATATTTTGATTCGCTTCCGCGTACAGGTTTTTGCATATTTTACTTGCGCGGGGTTTAGGTACAGCCTAGCTTAGGTTGGATTTTCGTTTGTCACCCGTTCGCTGTGACTTGGTGCATGTGCGGACGTTCCATTTCGTACCACGTGTCGGGTCATAGTGCGGGGGTGTGGTGCCCCATCGCTTGGGGTGCTACATCTTAAGTGGTATCAGAGCTACCAGGTTCAGAACCGGTGCTTTGGAGTCGTGTCATGTCAGTTTAGGTCGTACGACATAGGAATACTTGTGCATTGCATTTGTCAGACGTGAAATTTTGACTTGTATGTATGAATTTATCTGAGCTTATGTGATTGTGTGCACACTATGATTACGATTTTTGTAAACTTATTATTGTTATGATTAAATTTTATTAAATTACGTATTGCATTTGCATTACTTAAGTGTTCTTAATTGCTTTCATTACTTGACATACCCACGTATTAACCCTCATGCATAAATAAATGTCCATTTGTGAATTACAGGGTGTTGGCTCGATAACAAAATTGAAGTTGATCGTGACAACACTCCCCACTTCTACAAAATTATGAAGGAAGATTTGAAACTTCCGTTTTCTGACTACTTGGATGAGAAGCGAATGGACCTCTACAAGAATTTATAACAAGGAATCAATACTACTGCTATGGAAACGGGTATTATGCATACATGGCACGTGCATCATGCATTGGATTAAATTATAATTGTTTCGAACATTTGTTTTACGTGCTTGATTGTCTTCCTTGCTGATTAACGCGTGTATGCCATACACATCCCTAACCCCACATGCATTAGTCACGTGGTTGTAATTTAGGTGTTCCCCTACCTGATCCACTAAGTGCTGTATTGGTCGAAGCAACATTGAAATTCGAACCGGGGTTAACCAGAAGATGTGTGATCAAGCTAACACAGTCAGGGTATTGGGTGGATACAAGAAGATATTCGAATATGAGAGAGACAAGAGATCTTTTAACTATCAGGGTGCCTTCAGGATATGTACTTATTACTTGGAGGTGCTTGGGAGTACATACTTTATAAGGACACCAGAATTTCTAACTTTGGATGGCGTGAGGTGGCAACGAAGAAATTGAAGCACTTGTACCATTCAAAGGTTCTCAAGTGGAGATCAGACTGTTGTAAAGACATCAACGAGGGCAGCTATACCTGTACGAAAGGAAAAGGATAAACTATATAAACTACAGAATTATGGTGATGATGTCAGCGAGGGTCGACTTCACCAAATATTAAGAGTGGGGGATAACATTAAAAAAAAAAAAAAAAAACAAAAACGATGGTATGTGAAGCAGGATTGTTTGAAGATTCTCCGCTTATCTCTCCATGATTGCTCTGAGAGATTCCACCGTTGGAAGATTTTATCGGGACTTCAAGAGACTCCATGGATTACTTTTCTGCGAGAGGCAAATGAGACGGTTCAAGACCCCTTGGTAACCCGCGGATTCGAAGAAATTTCTAAAGAATGCAAAAAAAAAAAAAAAAAAAAAAAAAAAATTGAACGGGAAGTTGGAACTATGGCCAGTTAAGGATTTGATTATCCTTTCAAGTTAAAGAATTGCCAACCTTGACTTCATTTCCACGGTGAACGGTACATTGAACATTCATGGCATTTGCACCCATGCATTTCATAAGTAATTTTATTATATTTTATTTTGCTTGACATATGTGACAACATGTAATGTTTGATGTTGCTCAACTGTAATAGCGTGACTAACTGCTCCAATTTCCATAACCTAATTTTTTTTTTTTATTGTTGTGAATTCTTGTAAACTGAATGGATTGCATGCTTGCGTAAACTATTCGTGCTTCGGTGCTTATAATTTCTTTGGTTACTCACTAACCCTTCATGCACCTACAAGCATATTGTGATTTTATTTTATAGAGATTCCATCGCGATATCCCTCTTGAGTTGAGCATGGATGATGAGTCTATACTCTAGGGACACCGATATCAGTTGTGATAAGGTACACCAAACATGCATCACATGTTTTGCATCCAGTGCTACTTTAATGTGTATGTATGAATGCTGTATAAGTGAACTTGTATGCTAGAGAGTGGTTGAGATCTCTCTATTTACGTGTTAGGGAGATGTGGGATTCTCCCTATTTATGTGATAGAAAGATGCTGGATTCTTTCTAAATTATGTGAGCAAGAGATGCTGGATTCTCTTGGAGTTAGATGTTTGGGAGATGTTGGATTCTCTCGAATCTAGGGTTTGAGAAATGTTGGATTTTCTCAAACTAGAATGTTTGGAAGATGTGGAAGTCTGCCAGACTTAGGTTGAGAGACGGGGTTCTCTCAAATCTGTGCCTGAGGGACGGGGTTCTCTCTTTTGATGTGCTGGGAGACGGGGCTCTCTCTCTTGCGTGCTGAGAGATGGGATTCTCTCTTGTTTGTCGCGGCTGAGTTGCACGTGGCCTGTTGTTGGTTTGCAACCGGTGAAGAAGCGGCAGTTTCGAGCTTTGGGTGCAGTGGCCTAGTGGGGGATCGAACGAGTTTGAAGCGACCAACGGTCAAGTGTTTGAACAAACCTCTGTGACTACGGAACTCTGCAGGGAGTTGATGCAATCAGTGGGAGTAAACTTCACCGCCAGGGCTATGGCTCTACATGATTTCAGGAGATGGATTGAAGTATTCCAGTTCGAAGCTTTACGACTCAGTACCTGAGGACAGGTCCTTTTGAAGGAGGGGAGTTTGTGACAACCCGCTTGTCCGACGTGTAAGCCCGTTCTTCCGACCGTTTCGCGTACGAGGACCCGAGATATATATACCCCGAATCCTCGTAATCCGTGAAAAGATCAGATCTCAGCTCCAGCTTCTTCCTCCAGCGATCAAACCTGTAGCGCCCCGGTTTTTCAATTTTATTAATATGTCATATTTGTTTCTAAATTGCGCAATTTAACTATTTAATTATGTGATTAATTGTTTTTACGTGTTTTATATTTAATTTTATTATAATTGTTATTATATTAATTTATTATATTATATCTTATTTTAATTTATTATTATTTTAATTATATATCGTAATATAATATATATTTATATTTCTTTAATTATTATTAATTTATTGTTTATGCTAACTAAATGTTATGCTAATCAATCATGTTTAACCATATTAATTAATTATTCAAATTTATACGTTGACTTAATTTGATTTAATTAATATTAGATTTAATTTATTTATTTAAATTATATGCATGGGAATTATATTATGTGCATGGAAATCATAATTTATGCATGCCAATTTATAATTTATGCATGGAACTATAATTTGTGCATGTTGGTTATTTTGAGCTTCGTTCCTATATGAAATGATATTGAAATGCCATGAATTTGTAATATGTCGTATATATATGTGTTATGAACATGATTTTATGCTCGGTTTATGTTTTCGTATTTGATTGATATGTTAACGGATTCAACTTGTTTCGAGGAACCAAAACGGGGGCTAATGAGCACTTAGCGTACCCTTGGTTCCGAATTTAATATCTTGAGCTCGGGAACTCGGATTTGAGTTCCTTCAACTCCGCTGAACTCGTAACGAAAATGCGAGTTTAGTAAACTTGACCTTATATTTTTCTAACGTCATTTGAACCTCCGAAATCCAACCGAAAAACGAAACGGCGATCAACTTAACCTTGTTGTACAAAATCAACCATATCTTGTCCAAACCATAACCAAATTAACCATGGTTTGATTCTTTGAAACCCTAACTCAACCACCTATCATGACATATCAAGCCTTGACCGAGATTATCCTCACACAATCCCCAAAAACTCAGCCAAAGCTTCTGCAGTCATTCCAGCCCCGTAACCCTTCCATCCTTGGAGATTTTGGAGCTCAAATCTCATCCAAACTTCAACCAATCAACAAGGTAAGCTTAGGGTTGTATTATATGTTTAATTCTGATCATTTTCATCCTTTCATTCATGATTTTGAGTATGGTTTCATTATTTTCTGGGCAATTTCCGAAAATGAGAGATTTTGGGCAAAATGTTGATCTCCTTCGATTCTCAATGATTTTGATTGATTCCAAGCTTGAGATTGATTGTTTTGACATCCTAATATCATTTACGATCTTTGATTTCGTGGCTGTTGAGATATTTATGACATATCATTTATGACATCTTTGAGAAAAATCCACATGAAGGTCACGTACGGTTGCTGTCTTGATTAATCACTTTTGGAACTGATTTACTTGTTGAATACATGATATTTTGCTGCTTATTTGTTGGCCTTAACTGAGTGAATAGATGGAGAAGGATTGATTGCAAGCATGCCCTGTTTTCCCGCAGCTTGCCCTGTTTTCCCGCAGCTTGCCCTGTTTTCCCGCAGCTTGCCTTGTTTTTTTTCACGCCGGATTGCTGTCAAAATTGCTAAAATTCCTTCATGCTTTTGCTGTTAATTTCTTGGCCTTGTAGCATGTGTTTTATCTGAGTTCTTGCAGCTCTTTTGTACCTTGTTTAGCCTCCTTTGTTGCCTGCTTTTCCTGCGTTTTTAGCTGCCCTGTTTCTGCGTCTGTTGCTGTAAAACCAGAGCTGTTTCTGGTTCGTGGCACGGGGGTGCTATTTCTGTCCGTTCCAGTGAGGAACGGGGGTGCAGCGTGGCCTGGAGTTGCTGTACCGAGACACGGGGGTGTCTCGGCCTAGGCTTGGAGCGTGACACGGGGGTGTCACCCCGTTTTGCTTGAGCTGTTGCTGCTGCTGTTTTTGTTTGCATGGCTGCTGGGTGTGTGCTGCGTGTGTTGTGTTCTTGCATGCATGTGTGTGGCTGTGTATATATATATGTATTTGTGTGTGTTTGTTATTTATTTTGCATGCATGTGTATAATATATATGGTATATATATTATGCATGTAGTATTTATATATATATGCATGCATGGGGGTGATGTGTGTGTACGTGATTATATATATATTAAGTATATATATGTTATTATATTATATATTATATATGTTTATTATATATTATATATTTATTATATATTTTAAATATTATTTGATTTAATTCAATTTTGAAAATTAGTTGATTTCTATTTCGCGTATTTAATTTACCGACTATTGATTTAACGTTCTATTTATTTTATCCCTAAATGTGAATATGAATATTATGTGTTATGATTATTAAATGAATTCATGGATTAATTGATATGCATTATGAAATTATGAATTTATGAATATTATGAATTTATGAATTTATGAAATTTATATGAATTTATGAACTTATGAAATTGAATGAAACATATGAATGAATGATTTGATTATATGTTTTAAATCTCTTAATCGTGCACATGAACATTTTATTGATATAATATGATCATTTATGCATTCATGTCATATTCATTTCATTGCCGAGCGTCATTTATGGTTCATTTAGAGTCTTGAGTCTCACGAACTCGTCATGTTGTCTTTTGTACAGTTATCTCCAGGGTGGAGAGATCTTGTTCGTTCAGGCACTTGGTATTCGTATCCTTGTATCGTCGCAGTTCAGGTGAGGGTGTTTTCGTTTTAGCTATGTAACAAACCCTACAACCCTTATGTGAACAGCTTTGGCCAAAACCTTATGATTATATATATATATGGTTTTCAAATGAAGTTATCGAGTAAATTCTTCTGAATTATACGTATGAGCGTATATAAGCTTAAAAATGGTTTTGTAATGAGGCTATGCTCCAAACCGTGTGTGTTCATGCTAGCTACGGATTAGGATGACACGGAGAGGTACGTATATAGCATATGCCGAGTTACACGGTAAGGTATGATTTCTTATAGTATGTATCATATGTATGTATTGATATGTTTGGCGAGGCACATTTCTATTTCTGATTGCTCGGGCCCCGGGACTTAGTATATGTGGCTAACCGAGGAAGCAATATATGTGGCTAACCGAGGAAACAAGGGCTGACCGGGATCCCATATACTAGTCCCAACCAAACTACGGTGATACCAGCCCTCGCTAGGAGTTTTAGCAAGGAATGGGAGCTGAGTGCCCTTGGGGGATTCATGTACCCCCATTGGCCTATGTATGAACCGGTGGCCGGGTCTTGCAAGCCCGTCCACCACCCGGAGGAAGAAGGTTGGTTATGATTTAGGCCTTTTCTTATATATATGTTATGTTATGTTTATGCACCATGCGGGAAGGCCGGGACACGGATTGCCCAAACGAATATGATTTATGATATATGGTCTGCATGTATTATTGATATATCGCATGAACACCTAATCAACATATTAATGATATTTGTCGTACACGGTCGGAGTTTGGTTGGAGATTGTGCACGCTCACTCGTCGAGCCTTATATTTATGTATGATTTATGAATGTAATGAATTTAATATGAATTAGTCATAAAATCCGAGCATTGAGTAATCATTCTCTTGCCCTTTTTGGGAACTAATCGCAACCAAAACCTTGTTCGGAATTTATGACTCGCATGTGCATGTTTTTATATATGTATATCGCTCCTGCTCACTCAGTCTTCTAGAGACTGACCCTCTCCCTCCCCAACTTTTTAGTGTGCAGGTTGATTTTGGAGTTTCGGGCTAGGTGGAGGTGTTTGGAGTCTTTAGGAGGGTCGATTTAGGGTAGGGGAGTCTCTGCACTCACTCTTGTTTTGGATTTAGGTTTGAGTCGATTCTGCAGTATCATAACTTGAATAATTATGTAATTATTACTGAATTGGTTTGTTGGACTGTAATTATGAGTTTAAAAGAGGCCTGAAGAGCCCAATTCTACTTATGGTTTGTATGTTTGAATTTTGGCTTTGCAATACTTTATAGTTTGGTTGATTGGTTTCATTTCAGGGTCTAGTTCCGCCTGGCCTAGGAAGGTTTTTATGTTTGTCTCCCGTTCGCTAGGGTTTGATACGGGTGCGGATTTACTATTTCGTTACTCGTGTTGAGCCTTAGTGCGGGGGATGTGGTGCCTCACGTGCGGGGTGCTACAAAACCCGTTCCCGTCACTGTTCACATGCACTCGAGGTGTGTTTACACACACATGCTCGTTCTCCCTTGTTTCTCGACGGAATTCGACGAACCATTAGTGGAAATTTATCAGCTCGACGAGCCCGTCACGATGGTACAAGAATCTCGGCCGACCGACGACCGACGGCGACGGAATCGGCGAATTTCAGACACAGCGGCGGCTAGGCGGAACCCCCGCCACTTCGCCGCCTCTTCGCGGCGGTCTCCGACGACCTTTCTTCGACACGCGCCACCCCATCAGTTAGGAGACATCTCGGTGCAACCCCAGCTCAAGCGGCGTCGCCAACGGTGGCCGGACGGCGGTGCACGCGCCGCCCGAAGTGGCGGTGGCGGACGCCCGTTACTGTAGCACGGTGGCTCCGCGGTGTTCCGACGAATTTCATGGGTGGAGCTTCACCCTCTCCGACCTCTTTCGACCTCCTGAGTCCATTTCTGACCTCAAATCAAGCAACCGGTGACCGTAGGTGGCGGTTCCGACGGTGACGCAGCGGCAGAAACTTCGGCGGCGATTTGGACCCTTTTCCGGGCCAGTTTTGGTGGTGGTCGCTTCACAAAAGTTGCTTGGAATGACAAAACATAGCGGATGGCATCGGCGGCATTCCAGGAACCGACCGTTGGCGGCGGACCGGTGGTGAACCGGCGGCTGAACCGGCGGGTCCAAACCGGTCACTGTTCCGGTGACTTTTTCCAGCAATTGAGTTATGGGTTTCGTAGGGCTCGTTACAAGCTTTCCAACGGTATGCCCGGATTTCATTTTCGTTTTACGGTTAGCGGTTAATTTCAGTTTTCGTCGTTGGGATTTGGTTCGGTTTTTCATCAACGAAGTCCGCCGTGTTTGCTATTTTCTGAAATTGGTTGAGGGCTTTTATTGAGTAGGCCGAGGCGCACGTTTCTGTCCTTCCGGGGATTTTTCCGACCACCGGAGGCGGTATTCCAGTGGCGGCCGATGGTTGTTCGTCCGGTTGCGGTGGCGGCATTCCGGCGACTTTCGGATAGTAGGTCCGTTTCGTTGTGGTGAGTCCAACGCCACTTTCCGTTCATCAATCGGATGTCCGGTTGATTTTATATGAATTTTTGAAGTTATTGTATTTTATTCGTTAATTGATTTTAATTGTGCAATTCGATCCTGTATGTGCTATAAATTGAAATTATGAATTGTATGATACTTGGAAATATGTTATGTTGTATGAAAGCTTGATTCGTGATTTATGGAATTTATTTGCCTCGTATTACGCCTATCTACTTGACCCTTGTTTGATTTCTCCATTCGAATATATGCCTGGTTGTGAGGTGAGTTTAAGGGTATTGGAATTATGGATATATGTATAGGATGGATATGTAATTCGCGTTTATTTGTCTAGAGACCTAGTACTTGATAAGAATTAAATTTATGATGTCTTGATTTATTCTATGTAATTAATGTTACGAATTTATAAGCTACGTATCTCTTGGGATGTAATACGAATTATATTATGCTCTGAATGACTTGATTGAATAAATATGGATTATATGCTGCATCATGTATATTCGTGAGCATGGCCGTGCGTCTTTGTGGTTGTTTTTGGAGTCTGAGTCTGTGTCGTGTGTTCAGTTGTTCAGGGGTTGTTCAGGGAGTGTCTGTCAGCTGTCGGAGTTTCAGTGGGACTTCCTGGCTTGTGTTTCCGTTCTCGTCGGTGTAAGGTGAGGTTTTAGGATTTTTGCTTTAGTTAAAGCGACCTACAACGCTATATGCTCGTTTTCAAGCCCGCATGCGAATATATACTATATGTATATTAAATATGTGTCTTACGATATTTTATGAATTTTGTTAATTCGATTTGATATGAATCCTTATGAAATTATACGTATGGGCGTATATAAGCTTAAAATGGTTTTGCAACGAGGCTATGCTCCAAACCGTGTATCATCAAGCAAACTATGGATTTCCCTCAGCATATTGTGAATTAGGAAGACACGGAGAGGTATGTGTGTAGCATATGCCGAGTTGCACGGTAAGGTATGTTTCTTATGGTATGTTTCTTAAGTATGAATCATATGTTTCTAGGTTTCGCGAGTTAGGTATGTTTCTTATGAATCCTTATGAATCTTATGAATCCCTGGGCCCTGGAGGCGTGGGTAAGGATGCCCGAGGCGGTGTTGGGCCGCCGGGTTAAGCCTGTGCACGTGCTCCTTTGAAGTACCTACGCCCGACTCTAAGGGAGATGGAGAAGGCGTGGTGCTTTGAGCCTTCGGCTGAGGCCGGAGAAGGTACGTTGTGGGTTCGCAACCCCACGTATATTGAGTTGCACGATGTGGGCCCGTAACCCGCGTGCAGACTTCCGGAGAAAGGTTGGAATACGGGAATATGAATCTATGAATTTATGAATCCTATGAATTTTATGAATTTATGCTTCCTTATGAATCTTTTGAGTCTTTTGTTTAAGGAGTAAGGTTGGAAACCCGTACTCACCGGGTATTTGAATTCTTTTGTTTTGTTGATTATGAAACGGGATAGGAGAGTTTGTTTTCAGTATGAGATTTCCACGCTGAGTTATGAATCATTATGAATATAAGGATCTTTATGAGTTTCTAATTATGAATCTTATGAGTTTCTAAATATGAATCCCTATGAGTTTTAATATGAATCCATATGCGTCTCTGAATCTATGAATCCTTACGAGTTTTCAAACTTAAGAAGATATGAGTATATGTGTAAATATGAGCTCTTTTTGGAAAATGGTTTTGGTATGCAAAACCCTACTCCCGGTTCATAATCTTTCTTTTGATACGTGCTCTGCTCCTTATTATGTATAGTGTGTGTGAGTTCAGCCCCCTCACTCAGTCAGTGGACTGACCCTCGCCCCACCTATGTTTCCAGTCTGCAGGTTCAGGTTCTTGGAGTTCAAGCTAGGCGGCTTTGAGTCTTGTCTGTTGAGTCCGTGTCTTTTGAGCCTGTATCCATTTGTTTAAGTTGAGAATCTCTGATCTGCATCCGTTTGTAATTATGTACATAGCATGTTCTGTACAGGATTATGTTTATGCTGTGATTATATGAATTTTCGGGACAGGTTAGGACAGGGCTTGGTTTAGTTGAACCCGTTTCTGTATTTTGTTGATTAAAGTTTTTGTTAGTTCATATTTTGATTCGCTTCCGCGTACAGGTTTTTGCATATTTTACTTGCGCGGGGTTTAGGTACCGCCTAGCTTAGGTTGGATTTTCGTTTGTCACCCATTCGCTGTGACTTGGTGCGTGTGCGGACGTTCCATTTCGTACCACGTGTCGGGTCATAGTGCAGGGGTGTGGTGCCCCACCGCTTGGGGTGCTACAAGCGCACGGGGATCACCGTCAGCCCATGCTTCCCCGGATAGCCACATACACATAATCCCACGGCCCCCATTATTCAATGTGATCACTGATCTCGCCAAAACATTAGGTTAGGGATTCAATAGATGAGAAGAGGGCTTTAACGTGAAATCAATGACTCCTTTGAAATGACTCGATAAAAATATATACATACTTTGGCTTAAAAATTACACATTGAGGTATATCGGGTCATTATTTAACTAATAGTAGACAAACCCACCTGTCACACCTTACCGAACGATACCAAAACAAAGGTAGAGTTGAAGATAGCCTATGAGGTGGCAAGTCTCCACCCTGGAGAAAACTATACAAGAAACAACATGGTACATACATGAGACTCAAGACTCCATATGAACCATATATGACGCACGACGATGCATTAACGTGATATGAGATGCATAAGAAGTAACAACATGCTGTGAAGATGTTCATGTGTACAATTAATGCCTTAGAAACACATAAATGAGCAATTCATTCAAGTACTTTCAAGAAATGAACGTATCACATTCATTCGTTTCATATCTTTTCATGAATCATGTCAAGTCGAGCCAAAATCTTCAAACTATAATCATAACACACATTTCAACATGTTTACAATGTATATAATAAGTATAAAAAGACGTCAAAAGAATGCAAGAAGGCGCTTAACGTTTCATATAGAAGCACTTAAGCCACGTTAGAGTCATTCAAGTCATGAATTTCATGTAACAGGTATAACTCAAATATATTAAGTTTGCAATTATAAATCAAACAAAATAAAAGCATTCAAATCATTTAAATATGTAAGAACATGAAGTAGATAACAAATTAAATTCCAATTAAATTAAACCATACAATATATATATATATATGTATATATGTATACGTACACGCACATATGCACAACATATATATAATATATGCATATTACACTTGCATACAAATATATATAATATATTACATATCTCATGCACACACTATATATATATATATGTAGGCACGTACACACACAATATATATAACACATTACATGCACAAACATATGTATATATATATATATAAGTACGTACATACACATGCATCTAAATTCCAAACATACAACAAATTTATAAATGCAGCCACAAAAATTCATGTATGAGGTCTCCCCGCCCGGGGAAACAAACGACACAAACCTTCCCTGCCCGGGGAAGGAGATGCAGACAGTTTCCTGCACGGGGACACTCTCAACACAAAACCTCCCCGTCCGGGGAGATTAAGCAGCAAACAAGCAGCAGATTGGAACAGGGGAAACAGGGTAGTACAAGCAGCAACACATAGTAAGCAATAACAGCAATTTAAGGCCAAATTTCATACATAAAATCATAAATGAAGCTCATGTGGTCACATATATATCATCAATTTAAGAGAAATCACAAGAGAAAGCATATGAGTTCAATTTCCATCCTAAACCTTACTATTCATCATTTTGCTCCAAAACCATATCAAATTCAAGTTAAATCTGAAATTTATGGGTGAAAATGACGACATAATGATGCCAAACACAAATATGAACTCACCTCTTGAAGATGATGGAGGAAAATGAAGATATGAGCTCAAATACCCTCTTGGTTGCAAAGTGACGGGAAAAGTAAGGGTTTCTCCAAGTTTGCAGCTGATTCTCCTTTCTTTCTTGTGTGATATTAGTCAACGAGGTAAGGGAAATATAACACAATGAGTCATGAAGATGTTGGGCGAAGAATCATGTGAAAAGGTGGAAGATTGAGGGACTTATGTGCAATTTAGTGGAAGGTGGTCATTTAGGGGCGACGCAAAGTTACGGGATGGTTTCGGGGTATCAAACGATTTTAGAAAAATATGAGGCTTATCCCATTAAGTCTGAATCATCGATTCAAGCTCAACAGAGGTGAAGGAATTCGAATCCAGATTCCCGAGCTCAAGATATGTCACCCGAACCAAAGGTGCAATAAATGCTCTTTAACCCCCATTTTGATCTCGTTCCCAAAATAAAATTCGTTACCACATCAAACGAGATTGAAAACATGAAAAAAGCATATAGACATGTTCATAACACATAAATCTACAACATACTAAATTTTCACAAAATTTCGGATTCAAATCAAGTAGGAACGGCACGTGATCAAAACATATAAGCGTATAACATTCACGAATTCATTTAAATTTCATAATTCAATTATTCAATTGATTGCATAATAACAATTGATAATAAAATTAAAACTAATTATATAAAACATTAAAAAAAAATTAATCTGCGCAAATTGGTAAACACATACTGACATACTTGTATAATTGAAAAATCGGGGAGTTACAGTAGATGATATAGGAAAATAGTTTTCCTTGATGGCACTCATATCAAGAGAAAATTCAAAGGTCATTTGCTTTGTGCGACAGCAACGGATGGGAACAATCAGTTGTGTACAGTAGTGTACACTGTCGTTGACTCAGAGAATGATCAGAATTGGGAATGGTCTTACCAGAGTTGAGACATGCTCTTGAAAGTCAGCCTGTACTTTGTGATTTTAGACGGTACACATTCTTGTCCGACAGGCACCCAGAACTTGTTACGCATGTGCCACGGGTATTTCCAGGCTCCCAACATGCCTTCTGCCTGCGATATTTGGTGGATAACTTCAGAAATCAGGTATTTGTTTACTGATTAGTGTGATGAGTTGATATACCTGCTCCTTTTCTTGATAATAAAGTGGCAGTTGGCTATCATAATCGTAGGTCCTTAGAAAGCATTATCCCAAACTCGACAAAAAACATTGGACCAATGTATTCAATGCAGCAGCATACGCTCCTACTAGGGCCGAGTACTCCTTGCACATCAACAAAATCCTTAAATCATTGCCTTTGGCCACTGATTTCATAAATAACTCCTCTCTTAAAAACTGGGCCAATTCATTATTTACCGGTAATCGATTTGGTATTATCAACAACAATATTGCAGAGTGTTGGAACAGTTGGGTGGAGGATGCGAGATCACTCCCAATTGTAGCTTTAGTTGACCGGATAAGGTAACAGATAATGACCATGATGTGCAATAGATGGGAGCAAAGTCATGAATGGCAAACGCACCTTTGTATGGATATAGAGGTAAAGGTAAAGACTGAATTTGAAGCAGGGAGAAGCTTGGATGTCGTCCGAGCCGACTCAGTGACATTTGAGGTGAATGAAGGGGAATTTCGACACACAATAGACCTTGGCAAGCGGGAATGTTCTTGTAATTACTGGCAGGTCTTAAAGCTTCCCTGCAAGTATGCTTGTGCTTGCATTGACAAGAAAGGGTTGTTGGTTTATGATTTTTGTGATGAAGCTTATTTTGGCAAGAAAGGGTGGTCGGTCTACGATTTTTGTGATGAAGCTTATTCAATTGAAACGTATAAAAAGGCATATGAAAACATTATTTTCCCTGTACCAAATGCTGATATGGACTCAAATGTAGATGTTCAGATCAGGCCGCCGGATGTCAGGCCTCAACCTGGTCGACCGAAGAGAACTAGGTTCCCATCGCAGGTCGTCAAGGCTGTTATAGTGTGCACATCATGTAAAAGGCCTGGGCATAACAAGAGAACATGCAGGGGACCTGTGTCAAATTGATTGTAGCACCCCGAGCGTAGGGTACCACATCCCCCGTACTAGAGTCCGACACGTGTAACGAAATAGAAGGTCTGCGCACGCATCAAACAATAGCGAACGGGTGACAAATAAAACTCACACGCTAACTAGGCGGCCTAAACCCTCAATCAGAGTGCATATCAAGCGATAGTACTACGGAAGCGATAAATCAGCTAAATAGAAATCCCAAGATCAACAAATTTGTCATAATAAATCCATACTAGCATGCTATAAACATATCCAAATGTACAATGCCCATCCGGGGCCAAAATAGATCAAGTATCAATTCGTAATTAAGTATCAGAATACATATCTCCAAAATAGATCATAAATAACAAAGCTATAAACATCTACAATGCATATGAAGACTCGAGCTACACCACAAGTAAGACTAGAAGAACACTTGCCGCCTAGCTCGACTCAAACTGTACCTGCAACTCAAAAGAAAGGGGAAAAGAAGAAACGATAACGAGGGTTAGTCCAAGTGACTAGTGAGGGGGTTAACACACGCACCCATAATACGCATAGAGCAAAGCACTTAACGAAATTCATAAAGAGATCCATGAACCGAGAATAGTTTTTGCAAGCTAAAACGTTTCCCGTGATAAAATATATATATACTTAAAAGAAGTTAAGGGCCATAGGCCAAAATGAAAAGTTTTAAGTATTTAGGAATCCATTCCCTTTTCATAAATCATACAAATTCACACAACTCTGTGAGTACGAGTTAAACGTCCAACTTCTCTTATTCAAAACATAATCATAATCAAAATACAAATCATAAACCATCCTTTCTCCGGGTGATAGAAGGGTTGACGACCCTAACTATCGATGAAATTTCACACGAGATAAGGCTTAATCAAGTCCTTGAAACCTTCGACGGTTGCTTTCGCCGGCTCAAGAGAAACGCCCTTCCTCAACCTCCTAAGGTTAGGCGAAACTCTCAAAGGAAAGTGTTGATGGAAGAGCTCGGTGACCCCATGGCCGACCAGAGATACCATACCACCCTCCGGGCCCAAATCATAATTCAAAAGTCATAATTTTCACAAAGCTTTCCTTCAAAATTCACATCTCGCTTACACACACACGCTTATCCACAAGTTTCAAATCAAACGTAAAATAGCTTATATACATATACAAATCGTTTTCAAAGCCTTATGACAAATGGGACAAGCCCTTAACATACCTATCATGCACATATTTAATTTATAATATACATATTTCGCATGCGAGGCTTCAAAACACATAGGGTCATAGGACATCATAGCTAAAAGAAAAAAATCTCACCTTGAATACGCGTGTAGTGGGGACAAAAGTGTGAAACGGACGCCTAAGGAGTAAGAACGTCGTCACCTGGAAGATCCTCTGTGCAAAACAAACAATAAAAGACACTCTTAGACTCAAGATGTACCAAATAGACGCTCGGCAAATGTAGAGAAGTGTACATGATGCAAATGAAATGGAATGAAGTCACATTTTGATCACATAAGTTCATACTTTGCATGTAAGTACTTATTTCACGATCATAGATTAAAACATCAATTATAACACATCATTTAACATATTAATAATGTAATTAAGATAAGAAGGAAGCATATAAATCACATAAATCATGCAAACATACACTACAAAGCAACACACAATGTTCACAAAAAAGAGGGAAGCTAACGGGGAGTTACCCTCCCTCAAAATTCCAGGAGAAATGGGTGTTAAGGCTCACAGTCGGAGCAACTCTTCAGCAGGTAACGGGGGTTACCTTGATCCAGAGCAAAAGGCTTAACCCCCCGTTAATGGAGGCAGATTCACAACAATGGAGAGTAACGGGCGTTACTCTCCCGTAGCACATTCGGGGTAACGCCCGTTACCCCGTACAGTTCCCATCTCGCAACAGCAGCCATGTAGACTTCCCCTGTTTCCTTTTCAACCTAGCAATAGAAGCAAGAAAAGAAGGAAAGGAGTAACATGCAGGAAGTAAACAATTCACACAAGGCCACAAATCATGAGATACAACCAACTTTCAAGTTAAACATGTATAAGTTCATGAATTCATACAAGAATTCCCAAGTTCTTTCAAGTTTAAACCAAGTTCATTAATGGCATATTGATCATCCTTCAACTACCAAGTATTAAATGTCAAGAATTGAAGTTAACAAGTTCATATGATCTATATATATGCATTAAATTCAAAGGAAACATAAGAGATTCATCAAATAGTCTGAAGCCCTAACTATTTATGCATATTCTCAAGCTCATATCATACCATCATCAAATCATCAATTTCATGGATGAAAAGAAGCATAGAAGAGTTAGAAACATAAAAATACACTTACCTTCAAGAAATGAGGGAGTAGGGATGAGTATTGAGCTCAAGGGATTGAAATTGCCAAAGTTCCTCTTCTTCTCTTCTTTTCTTCTCCTTGGAGCTGCACTTTGCTTCTTTCTTGGAGGGGTGGTTCGAAATGGCTGATAGGAGGGAGAGAGATGGATTAACTCAAGTTACTTTGGTAAAGGTTTGGGTTTATTTGTGTTAGGAATAGTGCCCTAAAAGCTGATTGTATATCCGCTTTTTACTTTTCCTTATTATAATCACATACAATCTTTGAATAAAATAACGAATTGAGGTAACACTTCTTTATATGCTCTTGTTTGGTATGCGTTTACTTTAGTTGTGCATGTATGAGAACTCCCGTAATTATGATGACTTTAGGACTCTACCATTTAGGTGAAATGGTTCATGAAACGAGCCCTATATCACATAAGTCATGATTAGTAAAATACTCCAAGCCGATGAGCCCTACAGACAGTGGGAGTGTCAACCTGACTCCTCTAAGGCTTGCTTGTGGGATCACGCCCTTAAGAAGGACCACCTTGTTTCATGGAGGTGCAAAGTGTATAGTTGATACGTGTGTGATACATGAGGGTGCTTACTTCCATAAGTAAGTTCACTGAGGTGCCCCGTGTGAGAAGATTCCTAAATGGGAAAGGAAGTTTCTATTTCAGGAAATGGAAACTTCTAGATTAGGAAATATCTCACGAGTCATTGATGTGATTAATTAATCCTTAGACTTGAGGTTCCATGTCACTTTATGAGTTAACTCTGTAGTCTTAAGTATAAGCTTTAAAGGGTGTTGCCTTAGACAACTGATTCAAGGCTTATGCCGGGGCTGCACAAGTGATTCATGAAAGTGAATGAGAATCAAGAAAGGACCTACACTTGCATTTGCAAGGTGATCTCTTATTGTGTAAGTCATTCATAGGCCATATGGAGTCCTTGGCCAAGGCAGTAGATCAAGACATCAAGAAAAGGGTTTCTTGGATTGAGATCAAATGGATATGAAATGCACTTAGCTTTAAGACCAGATTATTAGGGTTCTGATTATTCCCTTACCCTAGATCATGGTTGAGAGATAGTAAGTAGGAGGATTGTATCTCACATGAGTCAATGACTTAAAGGTTCCGTCGAATCCGAACATTCCAATTCAGCTAGGGGTTAAACACCTGTTGCTAGACTATGGCCGTTTAATCTGTGGACTGATTAATTAATTAGTGAATTAATTAATTAGTGAATTAATTAATTAGGGTCACTGCTAATTGAATTGAGAACCTAGAGGGTCACACATAACAACTTGGTTACATGAGTTGAGGCTTTAAAATGATTAAACGAGTTAATCAAGCCGAGTGGGTTCCACACGTGTGAAACCACACGTGTGGGTCACGTGAGGAGCATGTGTCCTTGGGATACGTGTCTCACACTTCTATAAATATATTGTATATATATATATTAAATAATTAAATGTGTTAAATATTTAATAGACTTTGGTTTAATTTTGAATTAAAAAGAAAGTTTTATTTTGGAGAAAATTAATTAATTATGAATTAATTAATTAGATAAAAGATAAGTTATTTATTTATTAATAAATAAAGTATAAAATTATCCAAAAGGAGTTTGGATATTTTTAGCTCTCTTAAAAGTTGATTTGAATTAGAATTCAAAGTCAAAGTTGAAAAATTACTTGATGATCAAGTAATAGGAGAGAGGGACCAAATCCTTTGTCCATAAGGACTAGGATTTTCCGCCACCCCTCCCCAACTATATATAGGGGAGCTCGAGCTCCCCTTAGAGAGTAATTGGCAATTCTTTTGGTTCATGTGTTGAATACCATCCTTTCTCCAAGATATATTAAACCCTAGGTTAAGCCTAAACACTAACTAGAGAACTGGCATCCTTACTAGTTAGATTGTAGTCAAGTTGGTGGACTATCTCTAGAGAGCTTCAAGTTAGAAGTTTTGAAGATTCGAGCTTTACCAAGGAGAGGGGACTAAGCCGCGAGAAGAGTGTTCTTGGGTGGCTTGAAACGCTTCAAGAAAGATTATTGAAAAGTAAGTTTCTAATCTCTACGAATTTGGATACACGATTGCGAGTCCTAGATCCTTTTGTTGGAAAATTTTTAAATTTCCGCTGCTTTCTGATTCCTATTTTCCAACAAGTGGTATCAGAGCCACCTCGTTAATCGTGTTTCTGATTCGTCTCAATTATTCTGAATTTGGTACAAATTCTTAGGCTTAGATGCGAATTAGGTATTCATGAGTTCTTTTAGAAAGCCTGAATTACGAAACTGTAATTTTTCTTGAATTATGTTTTTGAAAATCGTTTTGATTGAAATTTATTTAAATCGAATTTTTCTGATTATGGATTGAACCGGGTTTTGGAGAAACCCAAAAATACGAAAACGAGACACGAAAAGAATGGGCCTGGGCGTGCTAGTACGTCGCACGCCCATGCCCCGTCACCGCCGCCCAGCCCTCCCGCATCCGTGCGGGACAGCCGCCTGCTCCTCCCGCAACCGCGCGGGAGCGTCCGTCCAGGGATAGGCGGAACTGCCTGCCCACGCCGCATACCTGCGCGCAAGGGCGCGCGCCTGGGGTGCGCACGCTTGCGGCAATCGCTGCCGACTGTGCGCAGCGCTGGTGCGCGGGCCTAGCTCGCGTTCCTGTGTGGCGGGCGAGCGATCCCGCGTCGTCCCGGGGCCGTGTTTTCGTGTTTCTCGTGTTTCGTGTTTTGGTCCTTCAAATCTCATTTGATTTTATTTTAATTTTATCTTTTAAAATCAGTTTTGCTAAAATAAAATTATTTTAAAATTTTTGATTAAATTGGGATTTTTGAGAAATTGATCGATTTAAATTTTGGAAAAATTACAATCTTTGTTTTATGAAAATATTGAAAGAATAAAATTATTAATTTTCAGAAATTAATTGGAATTTTATTAGTT
Source organism: Lantana camara (assembly GCA_037501455.1). Taxonomy (NCBI): domain Eukaryota; kingdom Viridiplantae; phylum Streptophyta; class Magnoliopsida; order Lamiales; family Verbenaceae; genus Lantana; species Lantana camara. The sequence goes on along the minus strand of CM074862.1, from coordinate 42,648,428 downwards.
TATTGTTTTTCGGGTTTTATTGAAAAGACACTTGAACAAGAATTGCATCTAAGTCGTGTTTTAAGCTATTAGAGCTTAATGCGAGAATTTTAATTTATTGGTTAAATTTAAATTCTTGCAATTTATGCATGTTAGGTGATCATGGGTTTAGACTTATGTATGGTTTTAATTTATGCACATGGATGGTTTAAATTGGGGTTGGAGCCCTATAGTTGCATTTTTCAATTGAGGTTGGAGCCTCATTTATGTGCGTACGGTTATGTGATTTATTATGTGGCTTTCCATATTACTGTTTTTTAGGCCGGGGTATGCCCCGTGTATTTGTCTAAGGCCAATATGAAGATTGAGCCTTATTACTTTATGTCTTTTTCTTTTTATTGTAATTTGAGAGTAGAGATAGGTGGTGAGGTTTTATTTTCATTTTGGAGACAATGCACCCATGGAGTAAGATGGACCACATTCAAGTAACAAGGAGGCCATAAGTGAAGACCCCTCAAAATGTTAGGGAGGGGAATCTCAATTGTAAAATGTAATAGAGATAGGGCTCGTATTTTGTTACCGCTTTCCGTTATGTGATTTAAACTATTTATGTGGCATGTATGTTAGAACTTGTGATTGTGGAGTGGCTCCCACATATCACGCATAAGATAGGTAGAACCCATGATCATCTCATGTTAGTATCATGCTAGGACATGTTATCTGTTTATGTGCTTGTTTGAAATACATTTAAGTTGTACTTGCATTAATCAAGACTAATAAAATTGGATAACGTATATGTTGGTGAGGTCGAACCGGATAACTCTCCGGTTGATTTGAAAATTCCCATTAAATATTAAGCTAATTTCGAACAAATAGGTGTTTAATTCGAGATGCAAATTTTGAATGAAATTCCTAGCATTCCATCAATAGGTTTTAAGTTTAGTAAGTGAAACTAGTTATTGTCCGGAAGTCATGGGATAGCTAGTGGAGCTTATTAGTTCTTAGTTACCTAATTGATCATTTTAAATGATCAATATTTCGTGATCAATTTTGGCAAGGGCAATGTCCGCGAGTCGTGGGTCGTTCGGACTAAGTTTTGATCATGATCTTATGATTGATGGGTCTAGCTTAACGCCTAAGTAAATATGGATGTCGCATGAGTCGTGGGTCCATATTGAAAGAAAGGTGATGCAAAAACAATTACTAAGAGTTCTAAACGTGTTAAAATTGGTAAGTTGCACCTACCTAGGGTTCTTACTTAGAATGTCCGCGAGTCGTGGGTTCGAGGTGAAATGCCTAGGATCTTAGTACCCATTGGGAAACGTGTTCCTCTTAGATCTTTGGGAATTGTAGATTTTTGAAGAACAGTGGGAGCTACATTGGATTAAAGACCTTATCTTTTGTATATCGTTATAATTCAGCATGCTCACTAGTTCTCTGTCTTACCATTTAGGTCGTAGATTCTGTGATTCTCTACGTGTTTTGAAATGGCAACCAAAAACCCTCTTGTGTCGATCCTCGAGTCAAACAAGTTGACTGGTCCCAACTATTCTGATTGGCTGAGGAATCTGAAAATCATTTTAGATTATGAGAAGAGAACTTATGTTCTCTTCGAAGGGGAGCCCAGTCCCGAAGGGGATGTTCCTACTCGGGCCGAGCGGGATGCGATCCAGAAGGGGAAGGATGATAATCTCCAAGCGCGTTGCCTTATGTTAGCTAACATGTCTCCGGACTTGTAGAGGCAACATGAGGCCATGGAATTTGCTTGTGAGATTTACGACCACTTAGAGAAACTTTACCGCCCTCATGAACGTGTTTCAAGGCATAACACTACAAAAGAATTGTTCCACTTGAGAATGAGGGAAGGTTCCAGTGTGCATGAATATGGACTTAAGTTTCTCGCCCTTACTGAGAAACTTGCTTCCATGGACATGCCACTGAAAGATGAGCTTTCAGTGGACTTGTTGCTAGCCTCGCTCCCACCATCATTTAACCCATTTGTCCTTAACTTCAATATTAATCGTGCTGGTGCTACTGTAGCTGAGCTGATTAGTCAGCTTGTGACTGCTGAAAGCACGATCAAGAAAGACAATAAGGTTTTGATGGTGAATGCTCGATCTTCCTCTTCTGGGCCTTCTAAAGGTAAGGGCAAGAAAGCCCAAAAGAAGAAGAAGAAACCCCTTAGACCCACTGGTGGCGTCTCGAAGGGGAAGGCCCAAAAGAAGAAGCGTGATCAGAAAGAGGATGTTTGCTTCCATTGTGGCAAAGCGGGACATTGGAGGAGAAACTGCCCAGAGTACAAGGTTACTCTAAAGAAAGGTATGTTTCTCGTTGAAATAAATCTTTCTATTCATTCTAGTTCTTGCGTACTTGATACCGGTTGTGGAACTCATATCTGTAATGATGTACATATGCTAAGTGAAGTCCAACTACTCAAAGAAGGAGAATGTGTCTTGAAGATCGACGATGGCTCAAATGTTGAAGCTCGAGCTTTAGGCACAATTAGATTAGATTTAGGTAGTTTTGAGTTAGTTTTAAATAAAGTCCTTCATATACCGAGTATTATTCGTAATATAATTTTAGTTCCAAATTTAGATTGTGAAGGTTATGAAACTTATATTAAGAATGGTAAATACTTTATCAAACGGAACAACTCTTCCGTTCACATCGGTACTCTAAGTAATGGACTTTATCTAACTCAGAATATCAATATTATGAATATACAACGAGAAACGAAACGTAAGAGAGATGACAAAGTTTCAGCTCCCTTTTGGCATGCTAGATTAGGACACATTTCCAAGAACAGAATTAGCAAGATAAACACTTTAGGATCATTCTCTGAAAATGATCTCAAAGAGTTAACTTCTTAGGAATCCTATCTCAAAGGAAAGATGTCCAAACTTCCTTTTAAAGGAACTTGGAACGTGCCACTAAGGTTTTGGATTTCATCCATTCTGATGTTTATGGACTGCTTAGTGTAAGCACTAGAAACAATCATCAGTATTTCATAACCTTTACCGATGATTTTAGTCGATATGGTTATGTATACTTAATAAAGTATAAATCTGAAGCTTTTGAGAAATTCCTAGAATTTCAAAAGGAGGTTGAGAACTAAACTGGTCACAAGATCAAAGCACTTCGATCTGATCGAGGAGGCGAGTATCTTAGTGAAGAATTCCTTAATCATCTCAAAGATAATGGGATTATCTCTCAGTGGACACCTCCGGGAACTCCTCAACTCAATGGAGTTTCTGAGAGAAGGAATCGAACCCTACTCGATATGGTTCGTTCCATGTTGAGTTTCACTGACTTACCACCTTCTTTTTGGGGTTATGCCTTAGAAAGTGCAGCAAAGATTTTGAATCTAGTTCCCTCTAAGTCAGTCCCTAAAACGCCCTATGAAATGTGGCATGGTGAGATCCCTAGTTATTCTTACTTAAGAATTTGGGGTTGTCCTGGTTACGTGAAGAGGACAGTGGGAGATAAGGTAGAATCTCGTTCTAACTTATTCTACTTTGTAGGTTATCCTAAGAAATCCATAGGATACTACTTCTATGATCAATCTGAGCAAAAGGTGTTTGTTTCCAGAAATGCCACTTTTCTGGAGGAACCATTCCTTAAAGAAAAGATAGGCAAGATCATGGAATTAGAAGAAGTATAAAGTGATCCCACACCACCCACTGAAGAAACGTCCCCTTCTGACCAACCACAACAAATCACGAATTTCGATACACACACAAATCCTCCTCTAAGGCGTTCTGAACGCACTCCTAGACAGCCGGAGAGATGGTATGGATTCTGCCATGAGATCTCTCAAAAGGATAATGATCCTTTAACATATGAGGAGGCACTTTCAGATTCTGACTCTGAACAGTGGATAGAAGCCATGAAATCCGAAATGGATTCTATGAAATCCAACCAAGTTTGGACGTTGGTAGATTTGCCTGATGGGGTCAAGCCCATAGGTTGCAAATGGATCTTTAAGAGAAAGCTTGGAGTTGATGGAAGCATTGCAGCCTACAAGGAAAGACTGGTTGCAAAAGGATTCACTCAAAGACCCGGCGTGGACTTTGATGAAACCTTTTCGCCAGTTGAAATGCAAAAGTCCATTCAGATCCTCCTTACCATTGCTGCATATTATGACTATGAGATATGGTAAATGGATGTGAAAACTGCCTTTCTCAATGGTGACATTGATAAAGACATTTATATGGAGCAACTCATAGGTTTCACATTCAGTGGGAGTGAGCAAAAGATTTGCAAACTCCAAAGATCAATCTATGGATTGAAACAGGCTTCTAGGAATTAGAACATTCGATTTGATGAATCAGTCAAAGCGTTTGGCTTCATTCAAATTTTGAATGAATCATGTGTGTATAAAAAGGAATTGAAGACCTCAGTGCAATTCTTAGTACTTTATGTTGATGACATCCTTCTTATTGGGAATTCGAAGGATGGCATGAAAGATACTAAGTTATGGTTATCGAACCAATTCAAGATGAAAGATCTTGGTGATGCGTCCTATATCCTTGGAATTAAAATCTATCGAGATAGATCTAGAAGGTTAATAGGACTATCACAGTCGATGTACATTGACAAAGTATTAAAGAGATTCAATATGGAGTCAGCAAAGGATAAGAACCTTCCTATGAGTGTAGGAACATGTCTTTCTAAGAAGATGTGTCCTAAGACTAACCTTGAGAAGGAAAGAATGATTCATACACCTTATGCATCAGCAATAGGTAGCATAATGTATGCAATGTTTTGTACTCGACCGGATGTGGCTTATGCACTTAGTGTAACAAGTCGTTTCCAATCTGACCCTGGAGATGGTCACTGGGCTACCGTGAAGAATATTCTTAAGTACTTGAAAAGTACTAAAGATTTATTCTTAGTTTACGGAGGTCAGAAAGATCTTACTGTCGAAGGATACTGCGATGCAAGCTTTGCATCTGACTTAGATGATTTTAAGTCAATGTCAGGATACATTTTCTGCCTAAACGGCGGAGCAGTGAGTTGGAAGAGTTCCAAGCAAACGACCACTGCAGATTCGACCACTGAGGCCGAATACTTAGCTGGAAATGACACAGCTAAGGAAGGTGTTAGGATTAGAAACTTCATTCAAGAGTTGAATGTTGTTCCTAGCACGAAAGACCCCATTACTGTGTTTTGTGACAACCCTGGGGCGGTTGTTAAGCAAGAGAACCAAGATCTCACCAACGGACCAAGCACATTATGAGGAAGTATCACCTAATCCGTGAAATTATCAAAAGAGGAGATGTGCAAATTGAGAGGGTCGCATCAGCAGAGAACGTGGCAGATCCACTTACTAAACCCCTTAGTTGAGAAGCTTTCCAAGGTCATCTTCAGAAGATCGGACTTACAGTACCTTTAGAATGGCTTTGACGGGCAAGTGGGAGATTGTTAGGAATAGTACCCTAGAAAGCCGATTGTATATCCGCTTTGTGCTTCTCCTTATTGTAATCACAGACAATCTTTGAATAAAATAACGAATTGAGGCAACACTTCTTTATATGCTCTTGTTTGGTATGCGTTTACTTTAGTTGTGCATGTATGAGAACTCCCCTAATCCTGGTGACTTTAGGACTCTACCATTTAGATGAAATGGTTCATGAAACGAGCCCTATATCACATAAGTCATGATTAGTAAAATACTCCAAGCCGATGAGTCCTACAGACAGTGGGAGTGTTAACCTGACTCCTCTAAGGCTTGCTTGTGGGATCACGCCCTTAAGAAGGACCACCTTATTTCATGGAGGTGCAAAGTGTATAGTTGATATGTGCGTGATACATGAGGGTGCTTACTTTCATAAGTAAGTTCACTGAGGTGCCCCGTGTGAGAAGATTCCTAAATGGGAAAGGAAGTTTCTATTTCAGGAAATGGAAACTTCCAGATTAGGAAATATCTCAAGAGTCATTGATGTGATTAATTGATCCTTAGACTTGAGGTTTCATGTCACTTTATGAGTTAACTCTGTAGTCTTAGGTATAAGCTTTAAAGGGTGTCGTCTTAGACAACTGATTCAAGGCTTATGCTGGGGCCGCACAAGTGATTCATGAAAGTGAATAAGAATCAAGAAAGGACCTACACTTGAATTTGGAAGGTGATCTCTTATTGTATAAGTCATTCATATGCCATATGGAGTGCTTGGCCAAGGCAGTAGATCAAGACATCAAGAAAAGGGCCTCTTGGATTGAGATCAAATGGATATGAAATGCACTTAGCTTTAAGACCGAATTATTCGGGTTCTGATTATTCCCTTGCCCTAGATCTTGGTTGAGAGATAGTAAGTAGGAGGATTGTATCTCACATGAGTCAATGACTTAAAGGTTCTGTCGAATCCGAACATTCCAATTCAGCTAGGGGTTAAACACCTGTTGCTAGACTATGGTCGTTTAATCTGTGTACTGATTAATTAATTAGTGAATTAATTAATTAGGGTCACTGCTAATTGAATTGAGAACCTAGAGGGTCACACATAACAACTTGGTTACATGAGTTGAGGCTTTAAAATGATTAAACGAGTTAATGAAGCCGAGTGGGTTCCACACGTGTGAAACCACACGTGTGGGCCACGTGAGGAGCACGTGTCCTTGGGACACGTGTCTCACACGTGTATATATATATTGTATATATATATTAAATAATTAAATGTGTTAATTATTTAATAGACTTTGGTTTAATTTTGAATTAAAAAGAAAGTTTTATTTTGGAGAAAATTAATTAATTATGAATTAATTAATTAGATAAAAAATAAGTTATTTATTTATTAATAAATAAAGTATAAAATTATCCAAAAGGAGTTTGGATATTTTTAGCTCTCTTAAAAGTTGATTTGAATTAGAATTCAAAGTCAAAGTTGAAAAATTACTTGATGATCAAGTAATAGTAGAGAGGGACCAAATCCTTAGTCCATAAGGACTAGCATTTTCGGCCACCCCTCCCCAACTATATATAGGGGAGCTCGAGCTCCCCTTAGAGAGTAATTGGCAATTCTTTTGGTTCATGTGTTGAACACCATCCTTTCTCCAAGATATATGAAACCCTAGGTTAAGCCTAAACACTAACTAGAGAACTGGCATCCTTACTAGTTAGATTGTAGTCAAGTTGGTGGACTATCTCTAGAGAGCTTCAAGTTAGAAGTTTTGAAGATTCGAGCTTTACCAAGGAGAGGGGATCAAGCCGCGAGAAGAGCGTTCTTGGGTGGCTTGAAATGCTTCAAGAAAGATTATTGAAAAGTAAGTTTCTAATCTCTATGAATTTGGATACACGATTGCGAGTCCTAGATCCTTTTGTTGGAAAATTTTTGAATTTCTGCTGCTTTCTGATTCCTGTTTTCCAACAATTGGGAGTTAAGGTGGGCCCACAAGCTCAAGAATAGTCGAAGGTATCTCTTATCCGCACGGTGCTCGTTCCGGTCGAATTACGGAGGTCCAAATGAACTTAGAAAAAGGTGAGGTAGGTTTTAAAGCTTCCAAATCTCATTAAGATTCCAACGACTCTTTTGGAATTTGAATCCGAATTCCCAAGCTCAAGTTACGCCGCCCGGAACCCAATGTGCGCTAAATGCTCTTTAGCCATCCTTTAGGTTCCGTAAATGAAAAACGAGCCAAAACCAAACCAAACAAACTCCAAAACATAAAACAAGCATAGTATCAAGTTCATAACTCACATAATTAACACATATAAAAAACTCGCAAGAAACGGAATTAAATTCGGACACATATAAAGAAAAATACAAGGCATAAAGGCATAAATGTTCAAAATTTCAAACTCATACTTAACAAATAAGTTTCAAATAAATTCAGTTAATCAAATAAACATTAAAGATCACTTAAGTGCATAAATAAATAAAGAAATTACGCACGTAGCACACCCGTAATGACGTACCTGGAAGTCCGAAAAAATTGGGATGTCACATTGATTGTTTTTTTGCGGCTGAGTATATTGTTGAATTCGTAATTCTAATCACGTTTTTGGGATTTGTTTTCGCACAGAAAATGAAGAGTGGGCAAGATTTCGGTGGATGCATGATAGTTTGGCATGATGTTGGACCTTGCTGAATGCTCTGTCTTTGGAAGAAGTGTATTTTGACTTTGTATTTATTCTATGTTCTAAATGATTGTTTGTCCCTCTTATATTTTTTTTAATTATTTTTGGGGTTGGGTTGCTATATTTGTATATCTGTGTAGATAAGCGCGTAATTGAAGGCAGACTTTGTCCAGTGAAACATTAAAGATGCGTAATTGAAGTCAATTGAAGTCAGACTTTGTCCAGTGAAACGTTAAAAATGCGTAATTAAAGGCAGACTTTGTCTAGTGAAATGTTAAAAATGCGTAATTGAAAGCAGACTTTGTCCATTGACACGTTAAAAATGCATAATTGAAGGCAGACTTCGTCCAGTGCCATAATGTTATTGAATCTTAACCGCAACATTACAATAATGACTCAATAAATCTTGAGTATCATTATTGTAATGTTGTGATCATAACTCAATAAATCTTGAGTATTGTTGTGATCATAACTCAATAAATCTTGAGTAGCATTATTGTAATGTTGTGGTCAAGATTCCATAACATTGTGGAATAACGTAAGTGGCCACAACATGTAACTCAACATTGAGTGTGATTGTTTCTTCGTAATTAAGATTCACAACATGTAATGGTAACTTTTACATACACTAAATGCATAATTAAGATTCACAACATGTACTGGATGAAGTCTGCCTTCAATTACGCATTTTTAACGTTTCACTGGACGAAGTCTGCCTTCAATTACGCATTTTTAAGGTTTCACTGGACAAAGTATGCCTTCAATTATGTATTTTTAACGTTTCACTGGACGAAGTCTGCCTTCAATTACGCATTTTTAAGGTTTCTTTGGACGAAGTCTGCCTTCAATTATGCATTTTTAAGGTTTCACTGGACAAAGCCTACCTTCAATTACGCAATTTTAATGTTTCACTAGACAAAGTCTGCATTCAATTACGCATTTTTAACGTTTCACTGGACAAAGTCTACCTTCAATTACGTATTTATCTACACTGATATACAAATACAGCGACCCAAACTCAAAAATAATTTTAAAAGAAAAGGGAGAAACAGTCATTTAGAACATAGAATAGAATAAATACAGCTTCAATTATACAGAGGAAAAAGATTGTCTGTCTAGAAAAATATTGGCTAACTTGAAGCGGTACTCGCTGATACTGCACTTCTTAGCATATGTCTTGAACGCATCAGTTTCTCGAACAAGCAGCTCACCATACAGACACATTAATACGCCACAGTCACTGCTTCCCTTATCCTGAACTCTCATTCGTGCCGTACCATTTCCCTTTTTTTTTGATGCCCTGACAACATTGTTCATAATCCACAACTTCCAGAGGAAATCTGCGTATATTTCGACATCGATAGCAACTTCTTCTTTATGCATCGAGTTGTAGTGTAAGAAACGTTTGGGCTCAGTTTCATATACTAACATATGCCAGTGAGGGAACAGTCTGTGTATTTTTAAATCAGTAGACTTTGTTACAAATCAGTTGAATAAAAAATGCATATTGGTTCAATAAATTCGGAAGATTATGGACTTACATCTGACAGGTAAATACTTTCCAGAGCCTTCTTTGCACTGGCTTCCGTATTAGGCAGTGCACTCCCCTTCCATTTGAACCACCGAAGGAATGCTATCAACCTTCTCGAGATGCCGAATGTCTGAATTCTTTCATGAAACCATGCCTGAGATAAACAATAACTTAAGCACAAGTATATATAGGTATAAAACGACATAACCTAGCAAAACCAAGCCAATGACTTACCAACAAACCCATAGTACAACCATCGACGAATCATGTTTATCCACAACATGCTTCTGAATACCTTTGATAAAAAACATATGAGCCGCCATGCCCCACGCGTATTGTCCAGTCCTGGACAATTCATCAACATACCAAACAAACGCAGCAGGCCCACGTAAACTGCTACGCAGGAACAACAAACAATTAAAAACGTATAAAATGTATATCCATATAAAATCGTTAATCCCATCGTCATCAGTCCTTCCGACGAATTAGTGCAGTTTATGCTCTATGTTGGCTCAGGAGACATTGTTTCCCTTATTGCCAAGATGCTTAATCAAGGTATTAGAATTACTGTTGCCCACTACCATGACAGGCTGACCGGAATGCCGCATACCAATAACAATGCTGAATTCCTTCTCACAAAATACAACTTCTTGGCTTCCAAATTTAAACGTGTTGGCACTACAGTTGTAGTAATCGAGCAAGAATCCTACTCTATTAATGCTCCCCTTTTGATCCGATGTTCCCAGCAAATAACTAAACGACGATTTTTTATCAGCTACAAGTTGACTGGGAGACATTTGGTCACGAATTTTAGAGATAAACTCATTGAATCTCTCCAACACACACTGATGCAAAATGGAGAACTCCCGCTTCTTCGCAAGCGGGACCTCATCATCCTCATGGATATTTACCTCTGAACTTTTTCTCTTTCCCCTGCTTGTTTCAGCTAGGGAAGGAACAATCATCAAAGGCGTCGTCGGTAATGAGTGAACCATATATCGACAAAAAATCGATTCAATATTTAGTATTTAACAAACTTCTGAAACCCTTATTTGTTGAGTTAAAATAATCAATTACCAAGTAGAAAATGGAATCCAATGGAAACAACTTCGATTTCAGACAATTTATGGAAGAAAACTAACTTGGACAAGTTGGGTGCTGTAGCACTCGAGCGCAAGGTACCACATCCCCTGCACCGAGACCCGACCCATATATGAAATGGGTGATCCATACACGAGCTAAATCACGGCAAACGGGGACACTACACACACACTATACTAGGCGAGACTAACCCTTAAACCATAAAATTAGAGTAAAACAATAAAGCAGAAGCATTAACTTGTCATAATATATACAATGAGCATTCAAGCTCCCAAAAATAATAAACACAAGTGTGCAAGTATACAAAAGTGTCAACACGGCCTAGTCTACCGTATATGCTCCATAGATACAATATCAAGTCATAATCAACATGAAATTAGTGTACTATAACAAAAGAGATGCTAGACTCAAATACAAAACCCAAAGACTCGGATTCCCGCCTAGCAAATCCCCAAAACCTACACAAACTGAAAACCAACCGGGTTCAGTCCAAAGGGGACTGATGGGTATAAAAACGGGGCATAAGTATAATATAAGATAATATTTAAACATTCACATGCAAGTTATAATCCCCAACTGAGGTTTTCAAAGTATTTCCCAAGTGGGTGAGATAAAGAAATCATCAAAGGGGATTATAACAACCAATTTCCATTAGGTCTTTCGTGGCCTCGCAAGTGGGCGCCCATTATCTCCAACCAACACCTTATGTAATTCATTAAACATTCGTTCATTCTTTCTTTTCATGCATTACATTCTTTGTGCACATTCATGATCATTTACACCTTCTTCCTCCGGTGGTAGACGGGTTTGCAAGGCCTGACCACCCGTTCATTGACCAAAAGGGGTTACATGTGTAGCACCCGGAACACTAGGTAGCCACATCCCCCGCACTATAGTTCAATCCACATATGGAACGAGCACCCATACATGAATCAAGCCTATAACGAACGGGAGACAATAAAAAAAAACGACTCTCTAGCTAGACGGGACTAACCCTCAATTAAATACCAACATGCATAAGCAATAAGGCGGAAGCATAATGTACATTCATTTCATTTCATCATTCAAGTTTATTATCATCAACCATATATACATTCTTCCAAAAGTATTAAAGCAAGTCATAGTTAATACATAGATACCAACTGACATAACAATACATATTTGCATCAATAATATACATGAGAAGTGTTAGACCTAAAACGAAAGACTAACTTAATCCCGCCTAGCACTGAACCTGCAAAACTGAAAAAGTGAGGTGTCAGTCTATGAAAGACTGAGTGAGGGGTTTATAAATATATGCGTAATTATCATGCAAGCCATAATTTCGGGTAAGAGTTTATAAAAACAATGTAATTTAAGAATAGATTATATTCTCTCCCGAAATTACAACTAAGTCAATTTAGCAATGAATCATTATCAATTCAGTCCGTGGCCCGGCGAGTGAGGGTAATCTCCAACCTTACTCCAAAAGGAACAATCATGAATGTTTCAATTTATTAAGTGGTCAGGCAAGTCATTATGTGCGATCAATTAGCAGTTTCATGAACCCTTTTTCCTCCGGGTGATGGTGGGCTTGCTCCATCCAAACATGCTCAAATCATCAAGAATTAATCAACAAAACCCCATATAATGTCATGATAGCCAACTTCAACATAACTTCATGTTTCTTGCAAATAATGAAGAACAAAGGCCTTAACATGCTTCTAATCACATATATAACCAAGAAAGCATCAAATAAACATCTAACCCTAATCATCAATTAACCAAAGCTTCATTAAATTCTCATTATACCTCAATATGAAAGATAGAAAGTATGAGATGATGATATGATGATGGTGATGCTTCTATCTTCACAATTCCTCCAAGAATCTAGCTTGAAAATGAGATGAATTCTTCCTTCCCTTCTTGAGATGTTTTGATCGAAATGTGGTGTGTGTGTGTGTAAATCCTTGACGAAATATCATGAAATGAAATGAAAGAGAGATGGTATGCATAAGAGATATTATATCTTCCACTAACCAAAATGAATCATCATATTTTGCAAACAAGTCCCTTCCTAATTTAAATTCATTCAAATGAGTTTCATCTCTACAAAATAATCATGTTACGTCCCAAATCATGAAATGCAATTAAGTCCATGAATTTATGAAATGGTCAATTAAAGTCATATAATAACAATTAGGCACGTTATCACTTAATTCACATAATTCATGTTAATGGTAAATTCATATAAATGCATAGAAATGTAATGCATATTGAAGTGATGAAACTATAATTAAATGAACGAAATAAATAAAATAATCTCCCAACTCCCGAAGACCTACACGTGGCGTGCTTACCTGAACTTTTGGAAAATTGGGGCGTTACAACATGACTCCCCAGATGGCGCTCAGCGTCCATTCCACGCTAACTCCTAACGAGGTCCGGTTACACCGTGGTTTGGTTGGAACTAGTGTAAGGGATCACCGTCGGCCCGTGCCTCCCCGGATAGCCATTCACACTAAGTCTCTGGGCCCCATTCAATGCATTCATTCATTAATTTCTCGCCAAAATATTCGGTAAGGTTCGGTTGGGAGAGAGTGGAGAGTGATAGTGGTTTGAACTAGGGTTCTAAAGACTCCAACCATGGTTAATTTGGTCAAGGTTTGTAGTAGTTATGGCAATTTTAGTAAAGTGTGGCAGTTTTTGTGGACGAGTCACATTTCGGTTGAATTTCAGAGGTCCAAATAATTTTGGAAAAATACGAGGCTAAGTTTATTAAATCCAAATCTTCGATACGAGTTCAACGACGAAACTCGAATCCGAGTTCACGAGCCCAAGATACCACATACGGAACCAAGGGTGCGCTAATTGCTCGTTAGCCCCCGTTTTGGATTCCAAGATCGAAATAAATTCAAACCTCATGCAAATGAATTCGAAAACATGAATCGAGCATATATACATATTCATAACACATATATCTCCAACATATTAAATTTCCACGAAATTTCGAATTCATTCCATATAGAAACGGCAAGTAAACAAGTCACACAAGCGCATATAGTTCAAGAATTCATATAAATTCAATTCAAATAATTTCCAATATTCAAGAATTTAAATAATAATAAAAGTAAATCATATAATTACGTAATTAAAATAATTTAAACGCGTAATTTGGGAACACACAAGTTATACCTGAACGACCGAAATATCGGGGTGTTACAGGTGCGACGTACCTTCCTCTTAGACCTTACCATTGCATCCGACGAGCTGAACCAGAGTGTGCATCAGGGGGAGTGAGTGTTAACTGGTAGGAGTTTCACCTCTAACGTGGATGTTGTTGGAAAAGTGCCCTAGAAAGCCGATTAGTCATAATCCATTTTGGGACTTTCCTAGTATCACAGACAATCTTTGAATAATATGTGATTGATTAATAACATAGGCAAACACTTCTTTATATGCCAATACATGTTTTTGTGTGTTTCCATTATTTGCGCATGTATTAGAACTCCCCTAATCAATATGACTTATAGGACTCAACCATTTAGGAGAAGTGGTTCATGAGACGATCCCTATATAACATAAGTCATGATTAGAAATTGCTCCAAGCCGATGAGTCCTACAGACAGTGGGAGTGTCAACCTGACTCGTTTGAGGCTTGCTTGTGTGATCACACCCTTAAGAACAACCACCTTGTTTCATGGGGTGCAAAGTATATAGTGTTAGGAATAGTGCCCTAGAAAGCCGATTGTATATCCGCTTTGTGCTTTTCCTTATTGTAATCACAGACAATCTTTGAATGAAATAACGAATTGAGGCAACACTTCTTTATATGCTCTTATTTGGTATGCGTTTACTTTATCTGTGCATATATGAGAACTCCCCTAATCCTGATGACCTTAGGACTCTACCATTTAGGTGAAATGGTTCATGAAACGAGCCCTATATCACATAAGTCATGATTGGTAAAATACTCCAAGCCGATGAGTCCTACAGATAGTGGGAGTGTTAACCTGACTCCTCTAAGGCTTGCTTGGGGGATCACGCCCTTAAGAAGGACCACCTTGTTTCATGGAGGTGCAAAGTGTATAGTTGATACGTGTGTGATACATGAGGGTGCTTACTTTAATAAGTAAGTTCACTGAGGTGCCCCGTGTGAGAACATTCCTAAATGGAAAAGGAAGTTTCTATTTCAGGAAATGGAAACTTCCAGATTAGGAAATATCTCAGGAGTCATTGATGTGATTAATTGATCCTTAGACTTGAGGTTCCTTGGCACTTGATGAGTTAACTCTGTAGTCTTAGGTATAAACTTTAAAGGGTGTCGCCTTAGACAACTGATTCAAGGCTTATGCTGGAGCTGCACAAGTGATTCATGAATGTGAATGAGAATCAAGAAAGGACCTACACTTGCATATGCAAGGTGATCTCTTATTGTGTAAGTCATTCATATGCCATATGGAGTCCTTGGCCAAGGCAGTAGATCAAGACATCAAGAAAGGGGTTTCTTGGATTGAGATCAAATGGATATGAAATGAACTTAGCTTTAAGACCGGATTATTAGGGTTCTAATTATTCCCTTACCCTAGATCTTGGTTGAGAGATAGTAAGTAGGAGGATTGTATCTCACATGAATCAATGACTTAAAGGTTCTGTCGAATCCGAACATTCCAATTCAGCTAGGGGTTAAACACCTATTGCTAGACTATGGTCGTTTAATCTATGGACTGATTAATTAATTAGTGAATTAATTAATTAGGGTCACTGATAATTGAATTGAGAACGTAGAGGGTCACACACAACAACTTGGTTACATGAGTTGAGGCTTGAAAATGATTAAACGAGTTAATCGGGCCTAGAGGGTTCCACACGTGTGAAACCACACGTGTGGGTCACGTGACTGGACACGTGTCATTGGGACACGTGTACCACACGTGATTATTTTATTATATATTAAATAATTAATTTGTTAATTATTTAATAGACTTTGGTTTTATTTTGAATTAAAAAGAAAGTCTTATTTTGGAGAAAAAAATCTAGTTAATTAATTACGAATTAATTAATTAGATCAAATAAGTTATTTATCTTAAATAAATAAAGTATAAAATTATCCAAAAATAGTTTGGATATTTTAGCTCTCTTGAAAGTTGATTTGAATTTAAATTCAAAGTCAAAGTCAAAATGACTTGATGATCAAGTAATAGGAGAGAGGGACCAAATCCCTAGTCCATAAGGACTAGGAATTTCGGCCAGTTCCCTCACCTCTATATAGGGGAGCTCGAGCTCCCCTTAGAGCTAATTGGCAATTCTTTTGGTTCATATGTTGAACACCATCCTTTCTCCAAGATAAACGAAACCCTAGGTTAAGCCTAAACACTAACTAGAGAACTAGCATCCTTACTAGTTAGATTGTGATCAAGTTGGTGGACTATCTCTAGAGAGCTTCAAGTTAGAAGTTTGAAGATTCGAGCTTTACCAAGGAGAGGGGATCAAGCCGCGAGAAGAGCTTTCTTGGGTGGCTTGAAACGCTTCAAGAAAGAATAAAAGAAAAGTAAGTTTCTTATCTCTACGAATTTGGATACACGATTGCGAGTCCAAGGTCCTTTTGTTGGAAAATTTTTAAATTTTCGCTGCTTTCTGATTCGTGTTTTCCAACAAGTGGTATCAGAGCCACCTCGTTTATCGTATTTCTAATTCGTCTCAATTATACTGAATTTGGTAGAAATTCTTAGTCTTGATGCGATTGAGTATTTGTAATTGTTTTAGAAAGCCTGAATTACGAAACTGTATTTTTTCCTGAAAGTTTCTGAAAATTGGTTTTTGCAAAATTTAATTTTTGAAAAGTATTTTAGATTTGAAACTGTATAAACCATTTTTGGATTTCTTGGATTGGTTTTGCTTTTGAACGAAAAAACGAAACGAAAAGCCTGGATTACGAACACGCGAAACCCCGCTAGCGAAGGCTTCGCGCGCGCCGGCTTCGCGCCCTACCGCCCGCCTGGCCTAGGCGTGCGCAGGGCAGCCGCCCAGTACCTCCCGCACACCTGTGCGGGAGCCTCTCTAGGCCCGCCCGCCCGTCACCGCCCAGCCACCCGCCCTTACTGGCCGAGAGGGCCGCGCGTACTAGCGCCCGACCCACGCAGCCCTTTCGCGTACGCGCCCCGTTTTCTCCGTCGCAATCCGATTTTTCGTATTTCGTGTAATCCAGTCCCAATTTTTTTTTATCTTAATTTTAAAATTTTATTTTTGAATATTTATTTTAATTTTTGAATAAAGTTTAAAATTGAGATTTTGGAGAAATTGAAACGGTTTATATTTTGGGAAAATACATATTTGATAAAATTATTAATTTTCAGAAATTAGTTGGAATTTTATTTGTTTTTGTTAATTTGGGATTTATTGAAAACTGTTATAAATAAGACTCGCATCAAGTCGTGTTTTAAGTCATTAAGACTTCAAATGGGAATTTTAATTTATTGGGTAAATTTAAATTCTCGCAAAAGCATGTTAAGTGATCATGGGTTTAGACTTATGTATGAGTTTAATTTATGCACATGGATGGTTTAAATTGGGGTTGGACCCCTATAGTTGCGTTTTTTTCAATTGAGGTTGGACCCTCACTTATATGCGTACTGTTATGTGATTTATTATGTGGCTTTCCATATTACTGTTTTGAGGCCGTGGTATGCCCCGTGTAATTGTCTAAGGCCAATATGAAGATTGAGTCTGATTACTTTATGTCTTTTTCCTTTTATTGTAATTTGAGAGTAGAGATAGGTGGTGAGGTTTTATTTTCATTTTGGAGACAATGCACCCATGGAGTAAGATGGACCACATTCAAGTAACAAGGAGGCCATAAGTGAAGACCTCTCAAAATGTTAGGGAGGAGAATCTTGATTGTAAAAATGTAATAGAGATAGGGCTCGTATTTTGTTACCGCTTTCCCTTATGTGATTTAAACTGTTTATGTGGCATGTATGTTAGAACTTGTGATTGTGGAGTGGATCCCACATATCACGCATAAGATAGGTAGAACCCATGATCATTACATGTTAGTATGGTGCTAGGACATGTTTTCTGTTTATGTGCTTGTTTGAAATGCATTTAAGTGTACTTGCATTAATCAAGACCAATAAAATTGGATAACATTTATGTTGGTGAGGTCGAACCGGACAACTCTCTGGTTGATTCGAAAATTCCCATTAAATATTAAGCTAATTTCGAACAAATAGGTGTTTAAATATTGGGTAAAATGCCTAGGATCTTAGTACCCATTGGGAAACGTGTTCCTCTTAGATCTTTTGGAATTATAGATCTTTGAAAAACAGTGGGAGCTACATTAGATTAAAGACCTTATCTTTTGTATATCGTTATAATTCAGCATGCTCACTAGTTCTCTGTTTTACCATTTAGGTCGTAGATTTTGTGATTCTCTACGTGTTTTGAAATGGCAACCAAAAACCCTCTTGTATCGATCCTCGAGTCAAACAAGTTGACTGGTCCCAACTATTCTGATTGGCTGAGGAATCTAAAAATCATTTTAGATTTTGAGAAGAGAACTTATGTTCTCTTCGAAGGGGAGCCTAGTCCCGAAGGGGAGGCTCCCAATCGGGCCGAGCGGGACGCGATTCAGAGGTGGAAGGATGATAATCTCCAAGCCCGTTGCCTTATGTTGGCTAACATGTCTCCGGACTTGCAAAGGCAACATGAGGCCATGGAATTCGCTTGGGTGATCTACGACCACTTAGAGCAACTTTACCGCCCTCACGAATGTGTTACAAGGTATAACACTTCAAAGGAATTGTTCCACTTGAGAATGAGGGAAGGTTCAAGTGTCCATGAATATGGACTCAAGTTTCTCGCCCTTACTGAGAAACTTGCCTCCATGGACATGCCACTGAAAGATGAGCTTTCAGTGGATTTGTTGCTAGCTTCGCTCCCACCATCATTCAACCCATTTGTCCTTAACTTCAATATGAATCATGCTGGTGCTACTGTAGCTGAGCTGATTAGTCAGCTTGTGACTGCTGAAAGCACGATCAAGAAGGACAATCAGGTTTTGATGGTGAATGCTCCATGTTCCTCTTTTGGGCCTTCTAAAGGTAAGGGCAAGAAAGCCCAAAAGAAGAAGAAGAAACCCCTTAGGCCCACTGGTGGCGTTTCGAAGGGGAAGGCCCAAAAGAAGAAGCTAGATCAGAAAGAAGATGTTTGCTTCCATTCTGGCAAAGCGGGACATTGGAGGAGAAACTGCCCAGAGTACAAGGTTACTCAAAAGAAAGGTATCTTTCTCGTTGAAGTAAATCTTTCTATTGATTCTAGTTCTTGGGTACTTGATACCGGTTGTGGAACTCATATCTATAATGATGTACAGATGCTAAGTGAAGTCCAACAACTCAAAGAAGGAGAATGTGTCTTGAAGATCGGCGATGGCTCAAACGTTGAAGCTCGAGCTTTAGGCACAATTAGATTAGATTTAGGTAGTTTTGAGTTAGTCTTAAACAAAGTCCTTTATGTACCGAGCATTATTCGTAATATAATTTCAGTTCCAATTTTAGATTGTGAAGGTTATGAAACTTATATTAAGAATGATAAATATTTTATCAAACGGAACAACTCTTCCGTTCACATCGGTACTCTAAGTAATGGACTTTATCTAACTCAAAATATCAATATCATGAATATACAACGAGAAACGAAGCGTAAGAAAGATGACAAAGTTTCAGCTCCCTTATGGCACGCTAGATTAGGACACATTTCCAAGAACAGAATTAGCAAGATAAACACTTTAGGATCATTCTCTGAAAATGATCCTAAGGAGTTAACTTCTTGCGAATCTTGTCTCAAAGGAAAAATGTCCAAAGTTCCTTTTAAAGGAACTGTGGAACGTGCCATTAAGGTCTTGGATTTGATCCATTCTGATGTTTGTGGACCGCTTAGTGTAAGAACTAGAAACAATCATCAGTATTTCATAACCTTTACTGATTACTTTAGTCGGTATTGTTATGTATACTTAATGAAGTATAAATCTGAAGCTTTTGAGAAATTCTTAGAATTTCAAAAGGAGCTTGAGAACCAAACTGGTCACAAGATCAAAGCACTTCGATCTGATCGAGGAGGCGAGTATCTTAGTGAGGAATTCCTTAATCATCTCAAAGATAATGGGGTTATCTCTCAGTGGACTCCTCCGGGAACTCCTCAGCTTAATGGAGTTTTTGAGAGAAGGAATCGAACCCTACTTGATATGGTTCGTTCCATGATGAGTTTCACTGACTTACCACCTTCTTTCTGGGGTTATGCCCTAGAAAGTGCAGCAAAGATTTTGAATCTAGTTCCCTCTAAGTCAGTCCCCAAAACGCCCTATGAAATGTGGCCTGGTAAAATCCCTGGTTATTCTTACTTAAGAATTTGGGGTTGTCCTGCTTACGTGAAGAGGACAGTGGGAGATAAGTTAGAATCTCGTTCTAACTTATGCTACTTTGTAGGTTATCCTAAGGAATCCATAGGATACTACTTCTATGATCAATCTGAGCAAAAGGTGTTTGTTTCCAGAAATGCCACCCACTAAAGAAAGGGAAGATCATAGAACTAGAGGAAGTGCAAAGTGAGCCCACGCCACCCACTAAAGAGACGTCCCCTACTGATCAACCACAACCAATCATGGATTTCGATACATACGTAAATCCTCCTCTAAGGCGTTCTGAACGCACTCCTAGACAGCCGGAGAGATGGTATGGATTCTTCCATGAAATCTCTCAAAAGGATAATGATCCTTTAACATATGAGGAGGCACTTTCAGATTCTGACTCTGAACAGTGGATAGAAGCCATGAAATCCGAAATGGATTCCATGAACTCCAACCAAGTTTGGACCTTGGTAGATTTGCCTGATGGGGTCAAACCCATAGGTTGCAAATGGATCTTTAAGAGAAAACTTGGAGTTGATGGAAGCATTGCATCCTATAAAGCAAGACTGGTTGCAAAAGGATTCACTCAAAGACCCGGCGTGGACTTTGATGAAACCTTTTCACCAGTTGCAATGCAAAAGTCTATTCGGATCATGCTTGCCATTGCTGCGTACTATGACTACGAGATATGGCAAATGGATGTGAAAACTACCTTTCTCAATGGTGACATTGATAAAGACATTTATATGGAGCAACCCATAGGTTTCACATTCAGTGGGAGTGAGCAAAAGGTTTGCAAACTCCAAAGATCAATCTAGGGATTGAAACAGGCTTCTAGGAATTGGAACATTCGATTTGATGAATCAGTCAAAGCGTTTGGCTTCATTCAAATTTTGAATGAATCATGTGTGTATAGAAAGGAATTGGAGACCTCAGTGCAATTCTTAGTACTTTATGTTGATGACGTCCTTCTTATTGGGAATTCGAAGGATGGCATGAAAGTAACTAAGTTATGGTTATCGAACCAATTCAAGATGAAAGATCTTGGTGATGCGTCCTATATCCTTGGAATTAAAATCTATCGAGATAGATCTAGAAGGTTAATAGGACTATCACAGTCGATGTACATTGACAAAGTATTGAAGAGATTCAATATGGAGTCAGCAAAGGTCAAGAACCTTCCTATGAGTGTAGGAACATGTCTTTCAAAGAAGATGTGTCCTAAGACTAACCTTGAGAAGGAAAGAATGACTCATACACCTTTTGCATCAGCAATAGGTAGCATAATGTATGCAATGTTATGTACTCGACCGGATGTGGCTTATGCACTTAGTGTAACAAGTCGTTTCCAATCTGACCTTGGAGATGGTCACTGGGCCGCCGTGAAGAATATTCTCAAGTACTTGAAAAGTACTAAAGATTTATTCTTAGTTTACGGAGGTCAGAAAGATCTTACTGTCGAAGGATACTGCGATGCAAGCTTTGCATCTGACTTAGATGATTTTAAGTCAATGTCAGGATACATTTTCTGCTTAAACGGCGGTGCTGTGAGTTGGAAGACTTCCAAGCAAACGACCACTGCAGATTCGACCACTGAGGCCGAATACTTAGCTGCAAATGATGCAGCTAAGGAAGGTGTTTGGATTAGAAACTTCATTCAAGAGTTGAATGTTGTTCCTAGCATGAAAGACCCCATTACTGTGTTTTGTGACAACACTGGGGCGGTTGCTCAAGCAAGAGAACCAAGATCTCACCAACGGACCAAACACATTATGAGGAAGTATCACCTAATCCGTGATATTATCAAAAGAGGAGATGTGCAAATTGAGAGGGTCACCTCAGCAGAGAACGTGGTAGATCCACTTACTAAACCCCTTAGTCGAGAAGCTTTCCAAGGTCATCTTCAGAAGATGGGACTTAGAATAGCTTTTGATACGAACTCCACGTATTTGCCGTGAAACCCTATATCAATACTTGGAGTTCTTGAATCTGATCGTCCAATTCAAGGTTGAAAATAAGAGGAGTGTGACCCGTTTACTATATTGAGCAAAGAACCAACACTATCAGATTGTAAGTAACGCACCCCGTCGACTATAAGGAGTCGAGAAATAACGTTATCCGGGAAAGGGGTTTGAAACCCTAATGTCATTCAGCAAAGAACTTGAGATAAAATCTCACTTGAATGAAAATTCAATAATTTTACTTCTTGATTGAAAGAAAAACAAGTTACAATGCTGAATATAAAGATGCATGCATGGAAACCTAAGAGACACTAGAATACTAAAGGACACAAGCTATTCCCGCCACTTGCCATGAAGGCTTACAAAAGTGGGCTTAAATAAACTAATATGCAGCTAAATAATGATAAAATAAAGGCCCAAATAATATTATAATAGGCTTAGGGCCGAATTACATCATTTCCACACTTGGACTTTAGGAATTGGACATAAAAACATTGAAGTATTCTGAATTTGGTTCAATAGCCCATCTTGAAAGTTGGAGTCCAGTTTGAGCAAATTGGTTTAAGAGATTTCCAACTTCCTCTTGGATAATTTTGGCCCGAGCTCTTGTAATTGGACCACCATAACTTTGTTCCTTTTGTATGCTATCTTCTTGAGTTGTGGATCGGTCCAGCTCTTCATTTGGGACAAGATATGGCCGCGGTTCATCATGATTCACATCATTCCCCCCCTTCTTGAAAAGGATTCGTCCCCGAATCTGAATCTGCATGAAAGGGAGATAAATCAGCAACATTAAAGGTGGAACTTACACTATACGTATCCGGGAGATCAATTTTGTAAGCATTATCATTGATCCTTTTCAACACTTTGAATGGTCCGTCCCCCCGTGGGTCAAGTTTGGACTTTCGCTGATGATTGAATCTCTCTTTCCTAAAGTGAACCCAAACCAAGTCTCCTTCCTTGAAAACAACTTTCTTTCGTCCCTTGTTGGCTTCAATCATAGCTTGGTTATTTCTTTTGAGAATGTGAAGCCGAGCATCCTCATGCATTTTCTTCACAAGTTCAGCTTTCTCCTTGCCATCTAAGCTTACAAGTTCATTCATAGGTAAAGGAAGCAAATCTAAAGGAGTTAAGGGATTAAAACCATAAACAAGCTCAAAGGGTGAGAAAGAAGTAGAAGAATGTATTGAACGGTTATATGCAAATTTAACAAATGGAATACACTCAACCCAATTCTTTGAATATGTTTTAAACACAGCTCTTAAAAGAGTTCCCAAGGTTCGATTCACTACTTCCGTTTGTCCATCCGTTTGAGGATGACAAGTGGTGGAAAATAACTGTTTTGTTCCCAATTTTCCCCACAATACTCGCCAAAAGTGACTTAAAAACTTCACATCTCGATCACTTACAATTGATTTTGGGATTCCATGAAGTCTTACTACTTCCCGAAAGAACAATCCAGCCACATGTGTTGCATCATCAGTTTTATTACAAGGAATGAAATGTGCCATTTTAGAAAATCGATCAACAACAACAAAAATTGAATCCTTTCCATTTTGTGTTCTTGGCATTCCTAGCACAAAATCCATAGAAATATCAGTCCACGGATGCGTTGGAACAGGCAAGGGTGTGTAAAGGCCGTGAGGTTTAACTCGTGATTTAGCCTTTCTACAAGTTACGCATCTATGACAAGTCCGTTCAACATCCCGTTTCATATGAGGCCAAAAGAAATGTTCCTTAAGTATGCTCAAAGTTTTTAAAACACCAAAATGTCCCATTAATCCTCCCCCATGAGACTCACGGATTAGCAACTGACGCAAAGAACAATTTGGAATGCATAGCTTGTTTTCTCTAAACAAATAACCATCTTGAACATAAAATTTATCACAAGGCTTTTGTTCAAAAGATGCAAATATTTCAGCAAAATCAGAATCACTCAAGTATAGTTCCTTAATATGATCAAATCCCATGAATTTAGCACTTAAGGTAGAGAGAAGAATGTACCTTCGTGATAAGGCATCAGCAACAACATTATCCTTACCTTGCTTGTACCGAATCACATAAGGAAACATCTCTATAAATTCAACCCAGCGAGCATGCCTTCGGTTCAAACTTCCTTGCCCCTTCAAATGTTTTAATGACTCATAATCCGTATGAATGATGAACTCTTTCGACCACAAGTAATGCTGCCACGTCTCTAAGGCCCTAATTAAGGCATAGAGCTCCTTGTCATAAGTAGAGTAGTTCAATGCAGCCCCATTGAGTTTCTCACTAAAGTATGCAATTGGTTTCTTCTCTTGCATGAGCACAGCACCTATACCAACACCCGAAGCATCACATTCGATTTCAAAGGCTTTAGAAAAATCCGGTAAAAGTAAAAGAGGAGCTGAACTTAGCTTTGTTTTCAATGTTTGGAATGCCATTTCTTGAGCTTCTCCCCACTTAAATCCCACGCTTTTCTTGATGATTTCCGTTTAGGGGGCAGCTATGGTGCTGAAATTGGGCACGGATCTCCTATAGAACCCGGCCAAACCATGAAAAATCCTTACTTCCGTGATGGTCTTGGGTGTAGGCCACTCTTTGATTGCCTTAACCTTTTCTTCATCTACCTCTATACCACCTGCACTCACAACAAATCCAAGGAACACGACTCTATCCATGCAAAAGCTACACTTCTTAAGATTAGCATATAACTTTTCATGCCTTAGTACCCCAAGTACTAACCTCAAATGCTCAATATGTTCATGCAAATTACGGCTAAAGATCAGTATATCATCAAAGTAAACCACTACGAATTTACCAATATAAGCACGCAATACATGATTCATCAATCTCATGAAGGTACTAGGTGCGTTAGTTAAGCCAAAAGGCATTACTAACCACTCATACAATCCATGCTTAGTTTTAAAAGCTGTTTTCCATTCATCACCTTCTTGCATTCTTATTTGGTGATAGGCACGTTTCAAATCAATTTTAGTGAAGATTGTAGAACCATGCAATTCTTCAATCATATCATCAAGGCGAGGTATGGGATAACGATACTTTACCGTGATCTTGTTGACAGCCCTACAATCTACGCACATTCGCCAAGTACCATCCTTTTTAGGCACCAAAAGAATCGGAACAACACATGGACTCATGCTCTCATGCACATATCCCTTTGCAAGCAACTCTTCAACTTGTTTTTGAAGCTCCTTTGTCTCTTGAGGGGTGCTTCGGTAAGCTAGTCGGTTTGGGATGGCAGCCCCGGGGATGAGGTCAATTTGGTGTTCTAATCCTCGTATAGGAGGTAAACCGGGTGGTATTTCCTCCGGGAATACATCCTCAAACTCCTGCAAGAGAGAAGAAACAACACTAGGCAAGGGAGGGGTTTCATTAGATGAAAGAAATATGTTTTTATACATCATCATCATCACAAGATTTTCTTTTTTTTATCACCCCCTCAATCTCTTTTTCTTTTATAAAGAAACTCACTTTTTTTCTTTCTTTCTTTTCAACTAGTTTCTTTTCTCCCTCTTCTTTTCTGTTACACTCTTTTTCTTTTTCCTTCTCCTTTTCTTTTTCATGCTCTTTTTCTTTCTCTTTTTCACATTCTTTCTCACTATTACAATCACTTTGTTTTGAAGAAGCTGAAATGGATTTCTTAATTTGGCACTGTTCTTCATACACTTGGCTTGGTGGTAAAGGTGCCAAGGTGATGTTTCGCCCATCCTTGGTAAAACTATATCGATTCTTGTAGCCATCATGAACTGTTCTTCTATCAAATTGCCATGGTCTTCCAAGCAATATATGGCCAGCTTGCATTGGTACGACATCACAAAGAATCTCATCTATGTATTTGCCAATTGAAAAGGAGATAAGAACTTGTTTTGTTACCTTCATTTCACCATGTTCATTCAGCCATTGGAGCTTATAAGGTCTCGGGTGCTTCAAGGTTTTAAGACCGAGCCTTTCCACCATCAATTTACTAGCCACGTTCACGAAACTCCCGCTGTCAATGATCAGCCCACACACTCGCTCCTTAACATGACACCGTGTGTAAAAGATGTTTTCCCTTTGTTGTTCATCTTTGTCCTCAAGAGCTTGGATGTGCAAAGCTCTTAGAACCACCAAACTTTGCCCCACAACCGCATGCTCAACATCACTTGCCTCATCCGATGTTTCAAGGCCTCCATTATCACCCTCACTTTCGGTTTCAAGTTCTCCATTGTCTAACAAGATCATGGCTCTTTTGTTTGGACATTGAGACATTATATGGCCTGCTCCTTGACATTTAAAGCATTTAATATCACGATTGCGATGTGTAGAGGTGTTACCTTTCTCAAACGAACCCTTTGTTGTAGGTGGATCCTCCTTCGGTTTTGAAGGTTTTTCGGCTGTTTTTGGAGAAGAATTCCACTTTGGTTTAGAGGTATTTGAATCATCACGCCTAACCACAGTCCGTCCTTTCTTAAATTGTCTCTCCACCTTGATAGCCATATGGACCACTTCCTCAAGTTCAACATAGTGATGAAGTTCCACTGCATTGGCGATCTCTCGGTTGAGACCACATATGAACCGAGCCATGGTTGCCTCACGATCCTCCTCAATATTTGCTCGAATCATTGCCATCTCCATTTCTTTGTAGTATTGCTCTACCGTTTTGAACCCTTGCCTCAAACTTTGCAACTTAAGATGTAGGTCCCGATAGTAGTGAGGAGGTACGAACCTCTTCCTCATAACCACCTTCATCTCATCCCAAGTTTCAATGGGGTACTCACCACTTCTGCGTCTACTTATCACCACTTGATCCCACCATACAATAACATAGTCCGTAAAGGATACGACTGCAAGTTTTACCTTTTTCCCTTCCGAATAGTTGTGGCAGTCATAAATTAACTCCACCTTTCGTTCCCATTCAATGTAAGCTTCCGGGTCATTTTGTCCTTTGAAGGAAGGAATAGAAAGCTTGATAGATCCGAGGTTATTGTCAATTACCCCTCTTCCTCTTCGTTGTTGTTGGTATCTTGGACGTCTATGATCTCTCCTTGAAGAGGCATTTGATGCAGCCTCATCCAAGTCATCTTCCTCATCATCAAATCCATCACGAGGATTGATACCCTAATCGGCTGGTCGTCGGTTTGGTCTCCTAGCCGGGAGAGCATTTTGTTGTAATTCAGTCACCCGTTCATCATTTTGATCCAATCGATCCCGGATCTCACCAAATTGTACATTCAACCTATCAAATTGTTGTTGCATTGCACGGAGGACAAAGTTAACGTCCATTGGAGGCTGTTCATTTCGTTCTTCCATCATGTTTTAAACCTGCAAGAAAAATCGTTAGTAAAAATTACCTCACAACACTCCCCCACGTGTTTGCCCTCGTTTAGAGTCACTCACGCTAGTGTATCACTAAAAAATATGGCTTTTTCCCTCTTTTGTGCTCACAACTCAAGCCTTTTACCACTCTTTTCTCTCAATTCTTGAAGAAAGACACAAGAAATTTCAGACCTTCAACCAAATAATCCTTAAGATGAATGAAACCAATAAGGGTGCTAAAATTGTCACAAACGAACTGTTACAACTAAAAAGATACAAACAAACAATTCCACATGACTTATGATTTGAGATTACAAAGAAAATGACTGAAACAATGCTGCTCTCTTTTCTTTTCTTTTTTTTTTTTTCGTTTTTTTTTTTTTTTTTTTTTTTGGCCTTTTTTGATTTTTTTTGCAGCAATATAACAATAATGAAAAGAAATTATATAAAAGATAAAAGGTACGGATACATAACCTTGGATGGAAACCTAAGAGACACTAGAATACTAAAGGACACAAGCTATTCCCGCCACTTGCCATGAAGGCTTACAAAAGTGGGCTTAAATAAACTAATATGCAGCTAAATAATGATAAAATAAAGGCCCAAATAATATTATAATAGGCTTAGGGCCGAATTACATCATTTCCACACTTGGACTTTAGGAATTGGACATAAAAACGTTGAAGTATTCTGAATTTGGTTCAGCAGCCCATCTTGAAGGTTGGAGTCCAGTTTGAGCAAATTGGTTTAAGAGATTTCCAACTTCCTCTTGGATAATTTTGGCCCGAGCTCTTGTAATTGGACCACCATAACTTTGTTCCTTTTGTATGCTATCTTCTTGAGTTGTGGATCGGTCCAACTCTTCATTTGGGACAAGATATGGCCGTGGTTCATCATGATTCACATCAGCTTTAGAATGGCTTTGACGGGCAAGTGGGAGATTGTTAGGAATAGTGCCCTAGAAAGCCGATTGTATATCCGCTTTGTGCTTTTCCTTATTGTAATCATAAACAATCTTTGAATGAAATAACGAATTGAGGCAACACTTCTTTATATGCTCTTGTTTGGTATGCGTTTACTTTATCTGTGCATATATGAGAACTCCCCTAATCCTGATGACTTTAGGACTCTACCATTTAGGTGAAATGGTTCATGAAACGAGCCCTATATCACATAAGTCATGATTAGTAAAATACTCCAAGTCGATGAGTCCTACAGACAGTGGGAGTGTGAACCTGACTCTTCTAAGGCTTGCTTGGGGGATCACGCCCTTAAGAAGGACCACCTTGTTTCATGGAGGTGCAAAGTGTATAGTTAATACGTTCGTGATACATGAGGGTGCTTACTTTAATAAGCCCCGTGTGAGAACATTCCTAAATGGAAAAGGAAGTTTCTATTTCAGGAAATGGAAACTTCCAGATTAGGAAATATCTCACGAGTCATTGATGTGATTAATTGATCCTTAGACTTGAGGTTCCTTGTCACTTTATGAGTTAACTCTGTAGTCTTAGGTATAAGCTTTAAAGGGTGTCGCCTTAGACAACTGATTCAAGGCTTATGCTGGAGCTGCACAAGTGATTCATGAATGTGAATGAGAATCAAGAAAGGACCTACACTTACATATTGAAGGTGATCTCTTATTGTGTAAGTCATTCATATGCCATATGGAGTCCTTGGCCAAGGCAGTAGATCAAGACATCAAGAAAAGGGTTTCTTGGATTGAGATCAAATGGATATGAAACGCACTTAGCTTTAAGACCGGATTATTAGGGTTCTAATTATACCCTTACCCTAGATCTTGGTTGAGAGATAGTAAGTAGGAGGATTGTATCTCACATGAATCAATGACTTAAAGGTTCTGTCGAATCCGAACATTCCAATTCAGCTAGGGGTTAAACACCTGTTGCTAGACTATGGTCGTTTAATCTGTGGACTGATTAATTAATTAGTGAATTAATTAATTAGGGTCCCTGATAATTGAATTGAGAACCTAGAAGGTCACACACAACAACTTGGTTACATGAGTTGAGGCTTGAAAATGATTAAACGAGTTAATCGGGCCTAGAGGGTTCCACACGTGTGAAACCACACGTGACTGGACACGTGTCATTGGGACACGTGTGCCACACGTGATTATTTAATTATATATTAAATAATTAATTTGTTAATTATTTAATAGACTTTGGTTTTATTTTGAATTAAAAAGAAAGTCTTATTTTGGAGAAAAATAATCTAGTTAATTAATTATGAATTAATTAATTAGATAAAATAAGTTATTTATTTTAAATAAATAAAGTATAAAATTATCTAAAAATAGTTTGGATATTTTAGCTCTCTTGAAAGTTGATTTGAATTTAAATTCGAAGTCAAAGTCAAAATTACTTGATGATCAAGTAATAGGAGAGAGGGACCAAATCCTTAGTCCATAAGGACTAGGAATTTTGGCCACTTCCCTCACCTATATATAGGGGAGCTCGAGCTCCCCTTAGAGCTAATTGGTAATTCTTTTGGTTCATGTGTTGAACACCATCCTTTCTCCAAGATAAACGAAACCCTAGGTTAAGCCTAAACACTAACTAGAGAACTAGCATCCTTACTTGTTAGATTTTAATCAAGTTGGTGGACTATCTCTAGAGAGCTTCAAGTTAGAAGTTTGAAGATTCGAGCTTTACCAAGGAGAGGGGATTAAGCCGAGAGAAGAGCGTTCTTGGGTGGCTTGAAACGCTTTAAGAAAGAATAAAAGAAAAGTAAGTTTCTTATCTCTACGAATTTGGATGCACGATTGCGAGTCCAAGGTCCTTTTGTTGGAAAATTTTTAAATTTCCGTTGCTTTCTGATTCGTGTTTTCCAACATATAGTTGATACGTGCGTGATACATGAGGGTACTTCCATAAGTAAGTTCACTGAGGTACCCCGTGTGAGAAGGTTCCTAAATGGGAAAGGAAGTTTCTATTTCAGGAAATGGAAACTTCCAGATTAGGAAATGTCTTATGAGTCATTGATTTGATTAATTGATCCTTAGACTTGAGGTTCCATGTCACTTTATGAGTTAACTCTGTAGTCTTAGGTATAAGCTTTAAAGGGTGTCGCCTTGGACAACTGATTCAAGGCTTATGCTGGGGCTGCACAAGTGATTCATGAAAGTGAATGAGAATCAAGAAAGGACCTACACTTGCATTTGCAAGGTGATGTCTTATTGTGTAAGTCATTCATATGCCATATGGAGTCCTTGGCCAAGGCAATAGATCAAGACATCAAGAAAAGGGTTTCTTGGATTGAGATCAAATGGATATGAAATGCACTTAGTTTTAAGACCAGATTATTGGGGTTCTGATTATTCCCTTACCCTAGATCTTGGTTAAGAGATAGTAAGTAGGAGGATTGTATCTCATATGAATCAATGACTTAAAGGTTCTGTCGAATCGAGGCATTCTTATTCAGCTAGGGGTCAAACATCTGTTGCTAGACTATTGTCGGTTGATCTGTGGACTAATTAATTAATTAGAGAATTAATTAATTAGGGTCACTGCTAATTGAATTAAGAACCTAGAGGGTCACACACAACAACCCGGTCACGTGGGTAAAGGCTTGAATCGATTAAACGAGTTAATCGAACCATTAAGTGAATGGTGGGACCCACACGTGTGAATAACATGTGTGGGAGGCGTGAATGACATGTGTCCTTATGGATACGTGTAGTCACGTGCAAGCATGTGTATAAATGTTAAATAATTAATTTATTAATTATTCAATGGACTTTGATTTGATTTTGAATTAATATTAAAGTTCTAATTTGGAGAAATAAAGTCTAATAAAATAATTAATTATGAATTAATTATATTATTAGTCTTCAAGTTATTTATTGTAAAATAAATAAAGTAAAATATAATATCTAAGAGAGTCAGATATTAATCTTGTTTTCCAAGTTGAACAAAAGAAAGACTTTTGGTCAAAGTAAGAGACTTAGTCTCCAAGCAAGATATCCCTTTCCAAAAGGAGTTTGGAATCCTTTTCCAAAAGGGATAAGGGGTTCGAACCCCATGGGAGTGTAATACAAAATTTCTCCTTCTCCATAATTATACACTAACCCCTTAGAGCCTAAACACCGAATATAGAACTAGCATCCTC
Source organism: Lantana camara (assembly GCA_037501455.1). Classification (NCBI taxonomy): domain Eukaryota; kingdom Viridiplantae; phylum Streptophyta; class Magnoliopsida; order Lamiales; family Verbenaceae; genus Lantana; species Lantana camara. The sequence goes on along the minus strand of CM074862.1, from coordinate 42,616,974 downwards.
CCTATTCGGATCGTGGTCGCAGTTGGTGGACTATTTCTCTAGAGGGCTTCTATCGTGAAGTCTTGAAAGATTTGAAGGAACTTTTGGGGATCAAGCAAAACGACCACAAGGGCTGATGAAACGATTCTGAACCCAACAGAATAGGAGTGAAAAAATCTAACCAAAGAAGATGGCGAAAACCGTTCGTCCATATCCTGAAGGATGAATTTTTTCACGAGGGTTTTATGGCTGACAAATTTCTATTTTCTCAAAACTGGTTTTCGAAGGGAGTTTCAATCATGCCTTTCTTGTTTCATGTTTCTTTCTTTATGTTATATCGTTGAGCACTTTCCCTAACATGATTGGAATCCCAGGTTGGTATGGATTTCTATGTCTACAATGGATTCTGAAATTGAAAGAGATTTTTGAGGGACGGGTTGACATTACCGCATGAAGCGCGTTTGAGGGCGGCTCAAAACGTGTCAAGAAAGCTACTACCTAACTGAGTTTCTTGATCTCTACGAATCTGGAAATAGGAATTGCAAGTTTTCGATTCTATCTTTTGGGAAAATTTTTAAGTTTCCATTGCGTTTTTGTCTCGTTTTCCCAACAAGTGGTATCAGAGCCGCCTTGCAAGGCCTATTTCTGATTCGTCTCAATTATTCTGAATTTGGTTGAAATTATTAGGCTTAGATGTGAATTGAGTATTCTTGAGTTCTTTTAGAAAGCCTGAAATACGAAACTGTATTTTTCCTAAAAGTTTCTGAAAACTGTTTTCTTAAATCGTGTTTTTGAAAAACAGTTTTAATTGAAATATGTTAAAATCGTATTTTAAATTTGAATTGAATTGAGTTTTGGAGAAACATGAGATACGAAAAACGAAACGCGAAACGAAGACGCGGATTGGGACTTCTCAACGTGTGGCACGCCCCAACCCCGCGATCACCTCCCGCAACCGCGCGGGAGCCGCCTTGGTGCACCCGCACAGGCGTCCCGCAACCGCGCGGGATGTCCCCACATCGTTCCCGCAACCACGCGGGAGAGCCTAGCCAACCCGCCAGCCACACCACGAGAGGCTGCGCGCGATGCTCGCACAACGTGCGTACGCGTGCAGCAACTGCCACACGCTGTGGCGCGCGCGTTTGCGTGCGTTGCTGCCCGGCTTCGCGGCGTGCTCCGGGGCGTTTCGTGTTTTTTGTATTTTCGGTCCTTGAAATCCCGATTTAATTTTCCTGTAAAATTTTGTTTTATTAAATTTGAATTATTTTTGAAATAATTGTTTAAATTGGGATTTTGAGAAATTAAGAACGATTTAAATTTTGGAAAAATTACGAACTATATTTCCTAAAAATATTGAAGGAATAAAATTATTAATTTTCAAAAATTAATTGGAATTTTATTATTTTATTATTTTTCGGTTTTTATAGAAAAGGCTCTTGAGCAAGAATTGCATCTAAGTCGTGTTTTAAGCCATTAGGGCTTAAGGCGAGAATTTTAATTTATTGGTTAAATTTAAATTCTTGCAATTTATGCATGTTAGGTGATCATGGGTTCAGACTTATTTATGGTTTTAATTTTTGCACATGAATGGTTTAAATTGGGGTTGGACCCCATAGTTGCGTTTTTCAATTGGGGTCGGTGCCCCACTTATGTGCGTACTGTTATGTGTTTATTATGTGGCTTTCCATATTACTGTTTTTGAGGCCGGGGTATGCCCCGTGCAATTGTCTAAGGCCAATATGAAGATTGAGCCTTATTGCTTTATGTCTTTTTCTTTTTATTGTAATTTGAGAGTAGAGATAAGTGGTGAGGTCTTTTTCTTTCATTTTGGAGACACTGCACCCATGGAGTAAGATGGATCCACACAACAAGTAACAAGATGGAGGCCATAAGTGAAGACCTCTCGAATTGTTAGAGAGGACTTGTAACGCCCGTGTTTTCACACTTGCAGGTAAGTGTTACGTGCGCATTTACATTTAATTATATGATTTTATATTTTGAATTATTAATTGAATTCGTTTCTAATTTGATTTATTTGTTTAAATTCCATATGAATATCAATGTGAGCTATGAATATACGAATGAAATTGTGAGAATGTGAATTTCGTGAATTCGGTGTTAATTGAATGAAATTACGTGTTTCGTGTAATCCGTGGGCTTGATTGTAATTTATTTGAATGTTTTGGACTCAATTGGAAATTGAGTTTGGGCTTAATTGCCACTTTTTGAAAGTTTAGGGACCTATTTGAATAATAGGCAACCCTGAACGGTTTTCGCGATATCTTAAGCTCCAGACCTCGAAATCGAGATCTGTAAACGACATTGAACTTGTTTCGACGATACCTATCCTTTGAACTTGACCTTGTACCATTTCGATGTCATTTGAACCTTCGACAAAGAACCTTTCTATAGCCTCAACTTTATAACTTGTTTGAACTGTTTCTTAAACAAACCGGACATGGACCGACCCGTATCCTACCCGTTTCCTTACTAAATATCAGCATTTGCTTCCTTGTGCTTCCATTTTTTATCGATCAATTCATCATCTCAAGAGACAAGGGAAAAGCTCCAAGAAACCCTCCTTTTGATCAACCAAACTTTGAGCTCAAGATCAATCCATCCTCCATCTCTTTTCAAGGTAATTGATGATTTGTATTCTCCATCTCCTTCTCTATCTTTTCATCTATGTATAGCTTGGCTTGAGTGGAGGATTCATGTTGTTTTGAATATGAGCATGAATTGGGGTTTGATCTTGAACTTGGGATTTTAATGGTTTAAAGTGAGAGTTGATGCATGGAAATTGTTGCTTGAAGCTTCCTTATCATTGCTATATCTTTAAATTTCATGTTGGTGGATTATAGCATGAATTGCCATTGATGGAGCTTGAAGCTCCATGTTTGATGATCATGAGAATTGACGATGATTTGGCCAATTTTGAGCATGTATTCTTGTGTTTTAGCTTGGGTTACATGTTATATATGAATTATATGGATTGAATTCGTGTCTAAGTGTACCTAAGAGCTTCCTTGTTGCTGCCCTGCTTCTCCAAAGCTTTTCCCTCGCGAAGCAGAGCTTTTGCTCTGTTTTCTCTTTGAAGACGATGAGCTGACACGGCCATGTCAGCTTTGAACTGAAAATGGACACGGCCGTGTTGGGCTCTTGACTTTGGAAAATTATTTTCAGAAAATCGGACACGGCCGTGTCCAAATGCTTTGAAAACTCAACACGGCCGTGTCAAGCCCTCGACTTGGAAAATTTGATTTTTAAACCTCGAACACGACCGTGTCCATTTCCTTTGAAAACTCAACACGGCCGTGTCATTTGAAATGGCAGCTTTGGGGGAACTCTTTTATTGCTTGTATTGCATTTATGGTTCGTATTCGTGAATTATATGCAACATGAATTCCTTTAAACTTTGAATTATGATTGATATATGACCTCAAGGACTATATGAATGCAAGAATGAAAAGTATGAACGCTATGAACGTGAACGAATACGATTTTATCGTATATTGAACGAAACTTGATGAATTATGTGTTTAATTAAATTCCATGGTATTCGTGATCATATTTGGACATGTTCTTATGTTTCAAGCATATCATAACATGTCATTGCATAGCCGAGCGACAAATGTGGTCATTATTGAGTCTCACACTACCTTTGTCACACAGATATTGACCCAGTGGGAGACGGGGTTGAGCAGTGAGAGCTTTGTCGGGTTCTTTGGTCTACCAGGTGGGTTTTTCTTCTATTAGTTAAAGATATGACCCCAATATACCCAATGTGCAAGATTTTGGCCAAATATATATATATTTATATCGAGTTTTCCAACGAATCAATGTTTTAAATGTAAAGCCTTTAATTTGAATATCCTACCAAAAGTTTTGGCGAGAAATGAATGTTCACAATGAATGGGGGCCCGGGACTTAGTGTATTGGTGAACCGGGGAAGCTTCGGCTAACGGGAATCCATATATACTAGTTCCATCAATTTCGGTAACCTAGACTTCACTAGGAGATTAGTGAAAGAAGGGGGACCCACGCTTTTGGGGATTCATGTACCCCTCTAGCACCAATGAATGAGGGTTCGGGCCTTACAAACCCGTCCCTAACCGGAGGAAGAAGGAGTATATGAATGATCGAAGGAATGATCTAATGAATGTACACGAAAGAATGAATGCATGAACGAATGAATGAATGAATGATTAACGAATTACATAAGGTGTTGGTTGGAGATAATGCATGCCCCCTCGTCGGGCCACAAATAACCTAATGAATGAAATGAATTGTTATAATCCTATTCGTTGTATTTTAATTCCCACTTGGGAAAAATGCTTCTAAACCTTGAATAAGGATTATAGCTTGCATGTATGTGTTTAAATTCCGCTGTATTATTATATTATGCCTATTTTTATACCCACCAGTCTGTCTAAGACTGAACCCGGAGTTGTTTCAGTTTCTTTTTGCAGGAGGGAACGCTGGGCGGGATACAAGTCGGAGTAGTCTTGCATAGTGTCTAGCATTTCTTGTCTTTACACTCATTTGTTTATGCTTTTGGTATTTTGGATAATGTATTTGAATGGAGCGTACACGTTTGTATTAGAATTACTGAGCTTACTTGAACTTAAATGTTGGTACCTAGAGCATATAGCTCAACATATGGAATACATGTTGGTATCTAGAGCATATAGCTCAGTATATGGTATATGAATTATTGCTTCCGCTTTTCTGTTACTCTGATTGTTGTTGTTGGGGTTTAAGTGATAGGTTAGTCCCGCCTGGCTTAGCGAGTGTGTATGTCTCCGTTCGCTATGATTTGACACGTGTTTGGAAATCCATTTCATATACGGGTCGGGGTCATGGTGCGGGGGATGTGACGTCTCGCGCTCGGGCGTTACATCCTTTGAGTGGTATCAGAGCCCAGGGTTACAAAACCAGGGTTCTAGTGTCGTGTTGAGTCAGTAGGTCGTTCGGATGTAGGAGTTATTTGTTAATTTGGAACACTTGCATTTTGTATGATAAATTGCCTTGATTCTTGACTCGAATGATTGATTGAATTCATTGCATTGTCACGCATGGACTAAATCTGGCATGCATGTTAGTGTTTGACTGAACAGGATGCCTCCTAGAAGACACCGGGAGAGGTCTCCGGGAGGTCATCATCACCGTGATCATTCCCCTAATCCTCCACAACCGCCTATGAATATGGAGCATTTTATAGAAGCGGTGTATAATTATGTTGAACATAGAAGGGCTCAGGATCCTCCGGTACAACCACCAGCTGAGCAACAAGCACCTCCTCCTAATAACCCGAGAGATCATCATGGGTTGTTTTTGAGTTATAATCCTCCAAGGTTTTCGGGTTCTGTAGATGATGTAATATCGGAGGGATGGTTGACAAGGATTGAGAGGATTTTCAATGTTAGACAATTTACCTCTTAAGAGAAAGCTCAATTTGCAATTTTTCAACTGGATGGAGAAGCATATGATTGGTGGGAGCGTACTCGAGAGAAGCTTGAGGTGGAAGGAGAAGAAGTTAATTGGGAAGTCTTGGTAAGGGAGTTTCGAGAGGCTTTTATGCCTTAGGTGGTTCGGGAGAGAAAAGAACAAGAGTTTATGGATTTGAAACAGGGAACTCGAACAGTGGCTCAATACCTTTCTCTTTTCAATCGGCTTGGCAAATATGCACCTCACATCACAAGGGATGAGAAGAGAAAAGCGAAGAAGTTTATTGCTAGACTGAGACAGGATCTTCGACACGGGCACGCGGGTCATAACTTCGAGTCTTTTGCTGATATTGTACAGAGAGCGTTGGTGTTAGAAGAGGAATATAAGAAAAAGGATCCCATTCCACGACTGCAAATGGGGCAAGGATCCGGATTCGGAAAGGGGAAAAGACCTATGGTATCCCCCTCTCAACCATTCCAAGGCCAAAACAAGAAGTTTCGAGCTGCGGGAACTGCACCGCCAAAGCCACAAGTACCTCCAGCTACTTCTGATCCTCGACATGATAGGCCACCACGTTTGTATTGTGGAGGCCCGACTCACACCTACAACACTTGCAGAAGGAGGTTGGGTCAGTGTTTGATCTGCGGGAAGGCAACACATATGGCTAACACTTGTACAGACAAGACTCCGGGCTGTCAACCGGGAGCACAAAGGCCCATGATACCGACTCGTACATATGCCCTTGTGGGTGAAGAGCAAAATGTGGAAGCCAATCCCAATGCCATGGTGGAAGGTACGATATGCATCCATAACACGAACATACATGCATTATTTGACCCTAGCGCTACTCATTCTTTTATATCTTGCAAATTAGTTGATACTTTGTGTTTGCCTGTTATGTGTTTGATTGCTTGTTATGTGGTGAGTTCGCCGTTGTGTGGAAGTCTTGAGACGGATCAGGTGGTCAGAGATTGTGTGATTGGGTTTGAAGGCAGAGAATATCAGGCAGATTTGGTGGTAATGCCGATGAACAGATACGGGGTTATTCTGGGAATGGATTGGTTGTTTCGGTGTCACGCCACGGTTGATTGTTTTACCAAGAAGGTTAAGTTGGGAGAAGAAGTGACAGTGGGGAAAGAATTGAAGACTGCTCCTCTTTTGTTGTTTACTGAAGCTCACAAGTTGATAAGGAACGGAGCTACGGGGTATATCGCCTATATCTTGAATAAGCCAAAAGATCAGGCGAAACTTGAAGAGACAGAAGTGGTGAAGGAATATCTTGAGGTGTTTCCCGAAGTTTTAGGTTCTTTACCTCCGGATCGAGAGATTGAATTTGTAATAGACTTATATCCGGGATCTGAATCTTTTTCTAAGACTCCTTACCGGATGGCACCGGTAGAGTTACAGGAGTTAAAAGTTCAGTTGGAAGATCTCCTCAAGAATGGATATATTAGACCGAGTTCATCACCGTGGGGCACACCAGTTCTCTTTGTCAAGAAGAAAGATGGAACTCTGAGAATGTGCATTGACTACCGGGAGTTGAATCGGATGACTGTAAAGAATAAATATCCTTTACCTAATATAGAAGATTTGTTTGACATGCTACAAGGGTCAAGGGTGTATTCCAAGCTCGATTTAAGGCAAGGATATTATCAGTTAAAGATTAAGGAAGAAGATATTCCTAAGACAGGATTTAATACCCGGTATGGACATTATGAATTCGTGGTGATGCCATTTGGGTTAACCAACGGCGCCGGCAGCTTTTATGGACATGATGCACCGGATTTTTCGGCCCTACCTCGATAAGTTTGTTGTGATCTTCATTGATGATATTTTGGTATATTCGACGTCGGAAGAGGATCATGCTCGTCATTTGAGATTGGTGTTGGAGACTTTAAGAGATAACCAGCTTTATGCCAAGTTCAGTAAATGTGAGTTCTGGATTAACAGGGTGAGTTTCTTGGGTCACATTATTTTGAGCAAAGGCTTAGAAGTAGATCCTTCGAAAGTAGAGACAGTTTCTCAGTGGCAGAGTCCTAAGAATGTCTCCGAAATTCAAAGTTTCTTGGGGTTAGCCGGTTATTATCGAAGATTTGTTAAAGACTTCTCTAAGATTGCGGCTCCATTGACCCGATTAACCAAGAAAGAGGTTCAGTTCAAATAGGATGAGAAGTGTAAAGCTAGTTTTCAGCTCTTGAAAGATAAGTTAACTTCTGCACCGATATTAGGCCTTCCGGACGGTATTGAAGGGTTTGTGGTGTATACAGATGCTTCTCATGAAGGCTTAGGTTGTGTTTTGATGCAAAATGGGAGAGTAATTGCTTATTCCTCTAGGAAATTGAAAGAGCATGAGAAAAATTATCCCACTCACGACCTTGAACTTGCAGCGGTGATTTTTGCCTTAGGGAAGTGGAGACATTATTTGTATGGAACCTCTTTTGAGATTTTTACCGATCATAAGAGCCTACAGTATTTATTTTTCTCAGAAGGATTTGAACAGGAGACAGCATCGTTGGATGGAAACTTTCAAGGATTATGATTGTGTGATTAAGTATCACCCTGGTAAGGCTAACGTGGTCGCTGATGCATTGAGCAGGAAGGCTAGTGTATCCAATTTGAAGGTAAATATTGGACAACCAATGGAGTTGGTTAAGATAAAGGCTCGTATTGGTAATATCTCAGTACGGCCAGAGTTAAGGCAATAAATATTTGAGGCACAACGGACAGATATTGAGATTCAGAAGTTGATTGAAAAGGCTCGATAAGACTCCGAGTTGTTAGGAATAGTGCCCTAGAAAGCCGATTGAATATCCGTTTTGTGCTTTTCCTTATTGTAATCACAGACAATCTTTGAATGAAATAACGAATTGACGCAACACTTCTTTATATGCTCTTGTTTGGTATGCGTTTACTTTATCTGTGCATGTATGAGAACTCCCCTAATCCTGATGACTTTAGGACTCTACCATTTAGGTGAAATGGTTCATGAAACGAGCCCTATATCACATAAGTCATGATTAGTAAAATACTCCAAGCCGATGAGTCCTACAGACAGTGGGAGTGTCAACCTGACTCCTCTAAGGCTTGCTTGTGGGATCACACCCTTAAGAAGGACCACCTTGTTTCATGGAGGTGCGAAGTGTATAGTTGATACGTTCGTGATACATGAAGGTGCTTACTTTAATAAGTAAGTTCACTGAGGTGCCCCGTGTGAGAACATTCCTAAATGGGAAAGAAAGTTTCTATTTCAGGAAATGGAAACTTCCAGATTAGGAAATATCTCACGAGTCATTGATGTGATTAATTGATCCTTAGACTTGAGGTTCCTTGTCACTTTATGAGTTAACTCTGTAGTCTTAGGTATAAGCTTTAAAGGGTGTCGCCTTAGACAACTGATTCAAGGCTTATGCTGGGGCTGCACAAGTGATTCATGAAAGTGAATGAGAATCAAGAAAGGACCTACACTTGCATATGCAAGGTGATCCCTTATTGTGTTAGTCATTCATATGCCATATGGAGTCTTTGGCCAAGGCAGTAGATCAAGACATCAAGAAAAGGGTTTCTTGGATTGAGATCAAATGGATATGAAATGCACTTAGCTTTAAGACCGGATTATTAGGGTTCTAATTATTCCCTTACCCTAGATCTTGGTTGAGAGATAGTAAGTAGGAGGATTGTAACTCACATGAATCAATGACTTAAAGGTTCTGTCGAATCCGAACATTCCAATTCAGCTAGGGGTTAAACACCTGTTGCTAGACTATGGTCGTTTAATCTGTGGACTGATTAATTAATTAGGGTCACTGATAATTGAATTGGTTTTTGCAAAATTTAATTTTTGAAAACTATTTTAGATTTGAAACTGTATAAACTGTTTTTGGATTTCTTGGATTGGTTTTGCTTTTGAACGAAAACACGAAACGAAAAGCCTGGATTACGAACACGCGAAACCCCCCGAGCGAAAGGGTCGCGCGCGCGGGCTTCGCGCTCCACCGCCCGCCTGGCCTAGGCGTGCGCAGGGCAGCCGCCCAGCACCTCCCGCACACTTGTGTGGGAGCCTCTCGGCGCGCCCGCCCGTCACCGCCCAGCCTCGCGTACCAGCGAGCGGCGTGCGCACGAAGCGCACGCCCGACCCGCGCAGCCCTTTCGCGTACGGGCCCCGTTTTCTTCATCGTAATCCGATTTTTCGTATTTCATGCAGTCCAGTCCCAATTTTTTTTTTATCTTAATTTTAAAATTTTATTTTTGAATATTTATTTTAATTTTTGAATAAAAATTAAAATTGGGACTTTTGAGAAATAGAAACGGTTTATATTTTGGGAAAATACATCTTTGATAAAATTATTAATTTTCAGAAATTAATTGGAATTTTATTTGTTTTTGTTAATTTGGGATTTATTGAAAACTGTTATAAATAAGACTCGCATCAAGTCGTGTTTTAAGTCATTAAGACTTGAAACGGGAATTTTAATTTATTGGGTAAATTTAAATTCTCGCAAAAGCATGTTAGGTGATCATGGGTTTAGACTTATGTATGGTTTTAATTTTTGCACATGGATGGTTTAAATTGGGGTTGGAGCCCTATAGTTGCGTTTTTTCAATTGAGGTTGGAGCCTCACTTATGTGCGTACTGTTATGTGATTTATTATGTGGCATTCCATATTACTGTTTTGAGGCCGGGGTATGCCCCGTGTAATTGTCTAAGGCCAATATGAAGATTGAGCCTTATTACTTTATGTCTTCTTCCTTTTATTTTAATTTGAGAGTAGAGATAGGTGGTGAGGTTTTATTTTCATTTTGTAGACAATGCACCCATGGAGTAAGATGGACCACATTCAAGTAACAAGGAGGCCATAAGTGAAGACCCCTCAAAATGTTAGGGAGGGGAATCTCGATTGTAAAAATGTAATAGAGAAAAGGCTCGTATTTTGTTACCGCTTTCCCTTATGTGATTTAAACTGTTTATGTGGCATGTATGTTAGAACTTGTGATTGTGGAGTGGCTCCCACATATCACTCATAAGATAGGTAGAACCCATGATCATTACATGTTAGTATCATACTAGGACATGTTATCTGTTTATGTGCTTGTTTGAAATGCATTTAAGTGTACTTGCATTAATTAAGACTAATAAAATTGGATAACATAGATGTTGGTGAGGTCGAACCGGACAACTCTCCGGTTGATTCGAAAATTCCCATTAAATATTAAGCTAATTTCGAATAAATAGGTATTTAATTCGAGATGCAAATTTTGAATTAAATTCCTAGCATTCCATCAATAGGTTTTAAGTTTAGTAAGTGAAGCTAGTTATTGTCCGCGAGTCGTGGGATAGCTAGTGGAGCTTATTAGTTCTTAGTTACCTAATTGTTCATCTTAAATGATCAATATTTCGTGATCAATTTTAGCAAGGGCGATGTCCGCGAGTCGTGGGTCGTTCGAACTAAGTTTTGGTCATGATCTTATGATTGATGGGTCTAGCTTAACACCTAAGTAAATATGGATGTCGCACGAGTCGTGGGTCCATATTGAAAGATAGGTGATGCAAAACAATTACTAAGAGTTCTAAAGGTGTTAGAATTGGTAGGTTGTACCTACCTACGGTTTTACTTAGAATGTCCGCGAGTCTTGGGTTCGAGGTAAAATGCCTAGGATCTTAGTACCCATTGGGAAATGTGTTCCTCTTAGATCTTTGGGAATTATAGATCTTTGAAAAACAGTGGGAGCTACATTAGATTAAAGACCTTATCTTTTGTATATCGTTATAATTCAGCATGCTCACTATGTAACATCCTGATCGTCCGATCTATAAGGTACGCCACGTTTCAACCTTTTAATGTGTTCAATTGTGTGATTTTATATTTTTCGTGGCCCTATTTTGAACTCTTTTAGAGTTTAGGGGCCCCTTCGTAATTTTCTCTTTTTAGGGGTTTTTCGGTCATTTCTTTTTCGATCTAGTTTTCGACCTTTTCAACCCCTTCAACGCGTTTGGGGCATCGAGACGAGTCCGTAGACTCTGAGTTTGCCCTATTCTGATGTCGTTAGCCCTTCCTCCCCATCGTTTTCGCATGCGAGGACTCGAGATATATACCCAGATTCTCGCTTTTTGTGCCAAAAACGAGCAGACTCAGCTCTCTCTCTCTTCTCCCGCGATTCGGTCACTATTTACACATACGCACTGTGTGTTTTCACACACTACTCAAACTCGCTCGTTTCTCGACGGATTTCGACGAACAAATAGTCCATTTCGATGAGCTCGACGACGCGGTCACAACCGTACCAAGAACTCGGCCAACCGATGAGCGACGGCGGAGATATCACCATTTTTCAGACTTGCAGGCGGGGGTGGCGGAGCTGCTGATTCGCCGCCCGTTCGCGGCTGCTTCTGGCGACACGCGCCCCAGTCCCAGTGAGGGGACTTCGCGGCGTTTCCTTCTGTGTAGGCGGCGCCGGCATTGGGGCGGCGAGGAAGGTGCACGCGCCACCTGAATTGGGCGGCAGGCGGCGGCGCTACTGTAGCAGCGGCGGTTTCCGCCGTTTCGGCTGCTTTTTCCGGCGAAGGTTAGTGTTTTCCAAGGTTTTCCAACCTCCCGAGTCCATTTCCGGCATCCTTTTCACCCAATTCCGGCCGTAGGTGGTGGGTCCAGGGAGGTGTGCTGCGGTAGAAACTTCAACGGCCAACGGGGGCCTTTTCCGGCCATCTTTTGGCTCGGGCCCTTCATGAAAGTTGTTCGGAACGACGAGAACTAGTGGCCTGTGATCACACGACTCTTGATTCAACCGTTTGGCGGTGGTTCACGGCGGTGCAGCGGAGGTTCGCGGTGGCGAAGGTCTCCGGGAATTTTTCCGGCAAGAAAGCTTAGGGCTTTCGTAAAGCTCGTCACGGGTAAGCCGATGCCTCTTTCGGATCTCATTTTGGTTCACCGGTTTGAAAGTAATTGAAGTTTGAAGATTCTAGGGTTTTCGTATTCTTGGATTTTAAATTGGAGACAATGGGCTTGGAATTTGCAGAAATTGATCGAGGAATTGGATTGAGCACGACGAATCCTTGCACGGGTGATTTTTCGGGGATTTTTCGGGCACGCTCCGGCGGCCGAGCGGCGGCCAGCAACTGTTCCGGCGGCTCCGGTGGCGGCGATCCGGCGGGCTTCGGACAGAATGTCCATCTCGTTATGGTGAGTCCGTTGCCACTTTCCGTTCGTTAATCGGACACTCGGTTTATTTTCTGTGAATTTATTTGTATAATTGTGAATATTTAATTATTTGTTCTAATTGTAATTTAATTGCGATTTGCTTGACTTATCGATTTATATGAACTCCGATGTGTACGAAATATTACAATTAATGAAATGTGATATGCATTGATGCTTTGAATTGTAAATTGAACCCCGTTATGTCAAAATTGTATTAGTTGTTAATTGTTTAAAATGTAATTTGTACTTGTATGTTCGATAAATTGATGAATACGCATTGCTTGGTATTTGAAAATATGTAATGAATTATGAATGTATAAACTTATGAATTGTTGTTGATATTAGTTTCGTTTCACGCCATTTGGGTATAATTCTTGTACAAGGGGTGTTTATGTAAATTTTTAGAAAATACAAATTTGTATAACTTGAATTAATTGAACCTTATCATTTGAAAACGATGAAGCTAATTTTGATTTAAGTAAAATTTGAATTAGCATGCCTTGGATGATTAATTTGAGACTTTTGCAATTAAAGTTTAATTACCTAAATTGAATTTGGATTTAATATGTAATGCATGAATTGAATATGTAAAATATGAATTGTATGAATTGAGTAGGGTTAGAATTTGATTTGTAACCTCGTGAAATTTGTATGAATTAGGAAGCATGCTATTATGATTTATTTGATTTATTAATATGTGTCAATTGATATGAAAGGTGCTACGTGAATTTGCATGAAATGAATAATATGATTTGTCTTGCCTTTCTGTTTCCCTAATCTGCATTAATTGTGCGTATGAACATGCCTTAATGTTTTGTTTTGCATAGAATTAATATGAATTTGAAACCTGCATATGTGATTGCATTTCGTAAGTGCTTAAGCATTGTCGTGCGTCTCTGTGTAGTTGTCTGAGCTTGAGTCTGAGCCCTGTATTGTGTTTGTGTGTTCAGTTGGTTCAGGTGCACCCGGGGTGGTGACAAGTGAGTCGTGCAGGTTCCGGGGTGGACCTTCTGCTTTCTGTTCGGCTGTGTTTGGTACCAGGTGAGGTTAGGATATAGTTATACCCTATTGCAACGTGCCCGTTTTCGAATGTATGTGGTTTATAAGCCTTATGTATATGTAGATATGTGCGAAGTACGTATTTTGCTGGTTTTGTCATATGATTTGATTTGAAAAGTACGAATCGCTATGTATAAGCCTATATATGCTTTGTCTCAGTTCTGTTATGATTTCGAGGCCAGTCTGCGTGATATGTACGTACGATATGATAAGTGCGATATGCATGAGATATGTTCGTCTGTCTGTGTGTGTGAGTATAAGTTTCGTCTGGTAAGTGTGATAAGTTTAGGCTTTGTTTCGTTTGTATCGGATTCAAGCGAGTCTCCGATTTTCTATTGGTTTTGATCTGTTGGGCCCCGGATTTGTGGGTAAGGGAGACCCGGGACGATCATCGGGCTCGCCGGTTACGACCCCTGTGCACTTCTCCACCAATGGGAGACTTAGTTCTCCTATGACGACGGAGCGCATTTTGGCTGGCCGTCGAAGGAACCGGGCGGGATCCTCCGGTTCACATGTTTCGTTCTGTGGTGGGTTGAGAGGGGCACCTCTCTTCCCCAAACAGTGTGGAGGTGGGATTGATTTATGATTCGTTTTGTGTTTCGCTTCGTCTTTGTTTCTGGAGTAAGTGTGTTCTGTCTATCGGTCTGTCATAAGTTCGTGAAACGGGGGTAGATTGTTAAATTAAGATAAAAATTGATATACTTTTAAGTTAATAAGATATGCTCTGATATGTGTGTTAAGTCTGTCTGAATCTGAGTTGTGCCTTAAGAAACTTTTGATTTAAGATTTGTTTGGTCTGTCTGACAAGTCTCCCTATATGTATATTATCACGGGAAAATGTTTTGGCGTGCAAAAACTAACCCCGGGTTCACGAACGTCGCTTCTCCTTTGTGCTGTGCTCTATATATATGTATAGTATGCGTGTGTCAGCCCCTCGCTCAGTCTTTGGACAGACCCCTCCCCTTTTATGTTTTAGTTCGCAGGCTTTGCTTTGGAGGCCCTTGGAGTTCGTGCTAGGCGGCTGTGTGTCGAGTCTGTGTCCGTCTGTTTAAGTTTATTAAGTTCTGGCTCTATTTTATGATTTGTAAATGTTATATAAGATATGTTTGTGCAGGTTTGCATTTATGATTTGAATTTATGGAATTCGGGACAGGTTAGGACAGGTGCTCGGATTAGTTGAACCCGTTGTGAATATATGATTGCTCGGGACAGGTTAGGACAGGTTTGCTGGATTAGTCGAACCCGTTTAGTTGATTTTGATGTTTGTATGGTACTGTGTGTTTAAGGGATGAAAGTGTTTGTAAGTTGGCATTTCGTACTACTTCCGCTGTCATGTTTTGCATATTTTCTTTTGTACAGGGTTAGATACCGCCTAGCTAGTGCGTGTGTTTTTGTTTGTCACCCGTTCGCTGTGACTTGGTGCGTATGCGGACCTTCCATTTCGTACACGTGTCGAGTCATAGTGCGGGGGTGTGGTGCCTCACGTGCGGGGTGTTACACACTAGTTCTTTGTTTTACCATTTAGGTCGTAGATTCTGTGATTCTCTACGTGTTTTGAAATGGCAACCAAAAAGCCTCTTGTATCGATCCTCGAGTCAAACAAGTTGACTGGTCCCAACTATTCTGATTGGCTGAGGAATCTAAAAATCATTTTAGATTCTGAGAAGAGAACTTATGTTCTCTTCGAAGGGGAGCCTAGTCTCGAAGGGGAGGCTCCCACTCGGGCCGAGCGGGACGCGATTCAGAAGTCGAAGGATGATAATCTCCAAGCCCGTTGCCTTTGTTGGCTAACATGTCTCCAGACTTGCAAAGGCAACATGAGGCCATGGAATTCGTTTGGAAGATTTACGACCACTTAGAGAAACTTTACCGCCCTCACGAACGTGTTACAAGGTATAACACTTCAAAGGAATTGTTCCACTTGAGAATGAGGGAAGGTTCAAGTGTCCATGAATATGGACTCAAGTTTCTCGCCCTTACTGAGAAACTTGCTTCCATGGACATGCCACTGAAAGATGAGCTTTCAGTGGATTTGTTGCTAGCTTCGTTCCCACCACCATTCAACCCATTTGTCCTTAATTTCAACATGAATCATGCTGGTGCTATTGTAGCTGAGCTGATTAGTCAGCTTGTGACTGCTGAAAGCACCATCAAGAAGGACAATAAGGTTTTGATGGTGAATGCTCCATCTTCCTCTTCTGGGCCTTCTAAAGGTAAGGGCAAGAAAACCCAAAAGAAGAAGAAGAAACCCCTTAGGCCCACTGGTGGCGTTTCGAAGGGGAAGGCCCAAAAGAAGAAGCAAGATCAGAAAGAGGATGTTTGCTTCCATTGTGGCAAAGCGGGACATTGGAGGAGAAACTGCCCAGAGTACAAGGCTACTCTAAAGAAAGGTATCTTTCTCGTTGAAGTAAATCTTTCTATTAATTCTAGTTCTTGGGTACTTGATACCGGTTGTGGAACTCATATCTTTAATGATGTATAGATGCTAAGTGAAGTCCAACAACTCAAAGAAGGAGAATGTGTCTTGAAGATCGGCGATGGCTCAAACGTTGAAGCTCGCGCTTTAGGCACAATTAGATTAGATTTAGGTAGTTTTGAGTTAGTCTTAAATAAAGTCCTTTATGTACCGAGCATTATTCGTAATATAATTTCAGTTCCAATTTTAGATTGTGAAGGTTATGAAACTTATATTAAGAATGGTAAATATTTTATCAAACGGAACAACTCTTCCGTTCACATCGGTACTCTAAGTAATGGACTTTATCTAACTCAAAATATCAATATTATGAATATACAACGAGATACGAAGCGTAAGAGAGATGACAAAGTTTCAGCTCCCTTATGGCACGCTAGATTAGGACACATTTCCAAGAACAGAGTTAGCAAGATAAACACTTTAGGATCATTCTCTGAAAATGATCTTAAGGAGTTAACTTCTTGCGAATCCTGTCTCAAAGGAAAAATGGCCAAAGTTCCTTTTAAAGGAACTGTGGAACGTGCCACTAAGGTCTTGGATTTGATCCATACTGATGTTTGTGGACCGCTTAGTGTAAGGACTAGAAACAATCATCAGTATTTCATAACCTTTACTGATGACTTTAGTCGGTATGGTTATGTATACTTAATGACGTATAAATCTGAAGCTTTTGAGAAATTCTTAGAATTTCAAAAGGAGGTTGAGAACCAAACTGGTCACAAGATCAAAGCACTTCGATCTGATTGAGCAGGCGAGTATCTTAGTGAAGAATTCCTTAATCATCTCAAAGATAATGGGATTATCTCTCAATGGACTCCTCCGGGAACTCCTCAGCTTAATGGAGTTTCTGAGAGAAGGAATCGAACCCTACTTGATATGGTTCGTTCCATGATGAGTTTCATTGACTTACCACCTTCTTTCTGGGGTTATGCCCTAGAAACTGCAGCAAAGGTTTTGAATCTAGTTCCCTCAAAGTCAGTCCCTAAAACGCCCTATGAAATGTGGCATGGTAAAATCCCTGGTTATTCTTACTTAAGAATTTGGGGTTGTCCTGCTTACGTGAAGAGGACAGTGGGAGATAAGTTAGAATCTCGTTCTAACTTATGCTAATTTGTAGGTTAGCCTAAGGAATCCATAGGATACTACTTCTATGATCAATCTGAGCAAAAGGTGTTTGTTTCCAGAAATGCCACTTTTCTTGAGGAACCGTTCCATAAAGAAAAGAAAGGGAAGATCATAGAATTAGAGGAAGTGCAAAGTGAGTCCACGCCACCCACTGAAGAGACGTCCCCTACTGATCAATCACAACCAATCACGGATTTCAATACACACGTAAATCCTCCTCTAAGGCGTTCTGAACGCACTCCTAGACAGCCGGAGAGATGGTATGGATTCTTCTATGAAATCTCTCAAAAGGATAATGATCATTTAACATATGAGGAGGCACTTTCAGATTCTGACTCTGAACAGTGGATAGAAGCCATGAAATCCGAAATGGATTCCATGAACTCCAACCAAGTTTGGACCTTGGTAGATTTGCCTGATGGGGTCAAACCCATAGGTTGCAAATGGATCTTTAAGCGAAAGCTTGGAGTTGATGGAAGCATTGCAGCCTACAAAGCAAGACTGGTTGCAAAAGGATTCACTCAAAGACCCAGTGTAGACTTTGATGAAACCTTTTCACCAGTTGCAATGCAAAAGTCTATTCGGATCATGCTTGCCATTGCTGCGTATTATGACTACGAGATATGGCAAATGGATGTGAAAACTGCCTTTCTCAATGGTGACATTGATAAAGACATTTATATGGAGCAACCCATAGGTTTCCCATTCAGTGGGAATGAGCAAAATGCTTGCAAACTCCAAAGATCAATCTATGGATTGAAACAGGCTTCTAGGAATTAGAATATTCGATTTGATGAATCAGTCAAAGCGTTTGGCTTCATTCAAATTTCGAATGAATCATGTGTGTATAGAAAGGAATTGGAGACCTCAGTGCAATTCTTAGTACTTTATGTTGATGACATCCTTCTTATTGGGAATTCGAAGGGTGACATGAAAGTGACTAAGTTATGGTTATCGAACCAATTCGAGATGAAAGATCTGGGTGATGCATCCTATATCCTTGGAATTAAAATCTATAGAGATAGATCTAGAAGGTTAATAGGACTATCACAGTCGATGTACATTGACAAAGTGTTGAAGAGATTCAATATGGAGTCAGCAAAGGCTAAGAACGTTCCTATGACTGTAGGAACATGTCTTTCAAAGAAGATGTGTCCTAAGACTAAACTTGAGAAGGAAAGAATGACTCATACACCTTATGCATCAGCAATAGGTAGCATAATGTATGCAATGTTATGTACTCGACCGGATGTGGCTTATGCACTTAGTGTAACAAGTCGTTTCCAATCTGACCCTGGAGATGGTCACTGGGCTGCCGTGAAGAATATTCTCAAGTACTTGAGAAGTACTAAAGATTTATTCTTAGTTTACGGAGGTCAGAAAGATCTTACTGTCGAAGGATACTGCGATGCAAGCTTTGCATCTGACTTAGATGATTTTAAGTCAATGTCAGGATACATTTTCTGCTTAAACAGCGGAGCAGTGAGTTGGAAGAGTTCCAAGCAAACGACCACTGCAGATTCGACCACTGAGGCCGAATACTTAGCTGCAAATGATGCAGCTAAGGAAGGTGTTTGGATTAGAAACTTCATTCAAGAGTTGAATGTCGTTCCTAGCATGAAAGACCCCATTACTGTGTTTTGTGACAACATTGGGGCGGTTGCTCAAGCAAGAGAACCAAGATCTCACCAACGGACCAAGTACATTATGAGAAAGTATCACCTAATCCGTGATATTATCAAAAGAGGAGATGTGCAAATTTAGAGGGTCACATCAGCAGAGAACGTGGCAGATCCACTTACTAAACCCCTTAGTCGAGAAGCCTTCCAAGGTCATCTTCAGAAGATGGGACTTAGAGTAGCTTTAGAATGGCTTTGACGGGCAAGTGGGAGATTGTTAGGAATAGTACCCCAGAAATCCGATTGAATATCCGCTTTGTGCTTTTCCTTATTGTAATCACAGACAATCTTTGAATGAAATAACGAATTGAGGCAACACTTCTTTATATGCTCTTGTTTGGTATGTGTTTACTTTATCTGTGCATGTATGAGAACTCCCCTAATCCTGATGACTTTAGGACTCTACCATTTAGGTGAAATGGTTCATGAAATGAGCCCTATATCACTTAAGTCATGATTAGTAAAATACTCCAAGCCGATGAATCCTACAGACAGTGGGAGTGTCAACCTGACTCCTCTAAGACTTGCTTGTGGGATCACGCCCTTAAGAAGGACCACCTTGTTTCATGGAGGTGCAAAGTGTATAGTTGATACGTGCGTGATACGTGAGGGTGCTTACTTTAATAAGTAAGTTCACTGAGGTGCCCCGTGTGAGAACATTCCTAAATGGGAAAGGAAGTTTCTATTTCAGGAAATGGAAACTTCTAGATTAGGAAATATCTCACGAGTCATTAATGTGATTAATTGGTCCTTAGACTAGAGGTTCCTTGTCACTTTATGAGTTAACTCTGTAGTCTTAGGTATAGGCTTTAAAGGGTGTCGCCTTAGACAAATGATTCAAGGCTTATGCTGGGGCTACACAAGTGATTCATGAAAGTGAATGAGAATCAAGAAAGAACCTACACTTGCATATGCAGGGTGATCTCTTATTGTGTAAGTCATTCATATGCCATATGGAGTCCTTGGCCAAGGCAGTAGATCAGGACATCAAGAAAAGGGTTTCTTGGATTGAGATCAAATGGATATGAAATGCACTTAGCTTTAAGACCAGATTATTAGGGTTCTAATTATTCCCTTACCCTAGATCTTGGTTGAGAGATAGTAAGTAGGAGGATTGTATCTCACATGAATCAATGACTTAAAGGTTCTGTCGAATCCGAACATTCCAATTTAGCTAGGGGTTAAACACCTGTTGCTAGACTATGGTCGTTTAATCTGTGCACTGATTAATTAATTAGGGTCACTGATAATTGAATTAAGAACCTAGAGGGTCACACACCACAACTTGGTTACATGAGTTGAGGCTTGAAAATGATTAAACGAGTTAATCGGGCCTAGAGGGTTCCACATGTGTGAAACCACACGTGTGGGTCACGTGACTGGACACGTGTCATTGGGATACGTGTGCCACACGTGATTATTTAATTATATATTAAATAATTAATTTGTTAATTATTTAATAGACTTTGGTTTTATTTTGAATTAAAAAGAAAGTCTTATTTTGGAGAAAAATAATCTAGTTAATTAATTACGAATTAATTAATTAGATCAAATAAGTTATTTATTTTAAATAAATAAAGTATAAAATTATCCAAAAATAGTTTGGATATTTTGGCTCTCTTGAAAGTTGATTTGAATTTAAATTCAAAGTCAAAGTTAAAATTACTTGATGATCATGTAATAGGAGATAGGGACCAAATTCTTAGTGTTAGGAATAGTGCCCTAGAAAGCCGATTGTATATCCGCTTTGTGCTTTTCCTTATTTTAATCACAGACAATCTTTGAATGAAATAACGAATTGAGGGAACACTTCTTTATAAGCTCTTGTTTGGTATGCGTTTACTTTATCTGTGCATGTATGAGATGTAGCACCCGAGCGCAAGGCACTACATCCCCCGCACCATGACCCGGTCCGTATATGAAATGGACGATCCATACTCGAGCCAAATCAAGGCGAACGGGGACACACACACCGCTAAGCCAGGCGGGACTAGCCTATCACTTAAACCCCAATAACCACAACAATCAGAGTAGCAGAGTAACATAAGAGCGGAAGCAATAAGTCATATATCATAGGTTGAGCTATATGCTCTAGGTACCAACAGTTATTCCATATATTGAGCTCTATGCTCTATGTACCAACAATTAAATTCACGAAAGTTAAAACTCAATACCATTACGCTGCAAATCAATAGACAACATTCTCTTGCCATCACTGCCCAAAACAATCTTCATATACAATTACCAAAAGTACGAGTATGCAAGTGTAACATCAAAACATAAGAGCTAGAAACGAATGCAAGACCTACGATTCATGTTCCCGCCTAGCTCCCTTGACACCTGCACAAAACAACTGAAAACCAAACGGGTTCAGTCCAAAGGGGACTGGTGGGTATAAAACAGGGCATAAATAGTATATCTGACAATAATTAAACAATCACATGCAAGCTATAATCCCAAGTGAGGTTTTAAAGAATTTCCCAAGTGGGTGAATAACAATCATCAAAAGGGATTATAACGAATCATTAACATTAGGTCATTTTTGGCCCGGCGAGTGGGCGTGCATTATCTCCAACCAACTCCTCGTGTAAATCATTTAAACATTCATTCATTCATTCTGCTCATGCAATCATTCTTTTGTGCACAATCATTAACATTTACACCTTCTTCCTCCGGTTTGGTGATGGGCTTGCAAGACCCGACCACCCATTCATTGACCTAAAGGGGTTACATGACTCCCCAGATGGCGCACATCGTCCATTCCTCGCTAACTCCTAACGAGGTCCGGTTACGCCGTTAATTGGTGGAACTAATGTGAGGGATCACCGTCGGCCCATGCCTCCCCGGATAGCCACTCACACTAAGTCCCTAGGCCCCATTCGTGCATAACATTCATTCTTTCTTTTCTCGCCAAAACATTTGGTAGTATTTAGAAATTAAGGCTTTACGTTGGAAATATTTACTCCTTGAAAATGACTATATATATATATACACTTTAGTCGAAAACTTTTCACGTTAAAGGTATTTATAGGGTCATATAGCTAAGTAGAAGAAAAACCCACCTCGAACGGCAAAAGAAGAACACACGAGCCTCACTGACCGGCCTCGTCTCCAAAGGAATCAAAATCTGTGCAAGACAGGTGAAGTGAGACTCAATATGACCAAATAAGATGCTCGGCAGTGCAATGGTTATGATATGCACGCATAAAAAAAATGTAATGACATGTTCATGTGCACTATTAATGTCAGAAGGCATATAACCGCTCATAACTATCATACTTGCATTCTTGCATTATATAACAATCATAAACATAGCTTAATTGGAGTCACATTCAATATAATCCACAAATACGAGCCACACATGCAATTCAAGCAAGAAAAGAGACTTCCCAAGGCTGCCAATTCAAATGACACGGCCGTGTTGAGTTTCAAAGGGAAATGGACACGGCCGTGTCCGAGGTTTAAAAATCAGAAAATTCAAAGTCGAGGGCTTGACACGGCCATGTTGAGTTTTCAAAGGATTTGGACACGGCCGTGTCCGAGATTAAAATCAGAAAAAAAAAACAAAGTCGAGAGCCCAACACGGCAGTGTCCATTTTCAGTTCAAAGCTGACACGGCCGTGTCAGCTCATCGTTTTGAAAGAAATAACAGAGCATCAGCTCTGTTACGCGAGGGAAAAGCTTTGCAAAACAGGGCAGCCACCAAGAAGCTCTCAAACCACACTTAGACATGATTTCAAGCCACAATATTCATGCAATTCACATAGCTCATTCATATAGATATCAATTCAAGCTCAAAGTTGGCAAAAGATCAATCAATATCAAGCTTTCATCCATGGAAGCTTCAAGCTTCAAAAATGGCAAGTCATGCTACACATTCCCAAAATAAAATCCAAGTATAAAGAAATGATAAGGAAGCTTCAAACATCATCCTTCATGCATCAAATCTCATCTCAAACCATGACAACCAATGATCAAACCAAACCCTCAATTCATGCTCAAAGCCAAACCTCAAGAATTCCCCAACTTCTAACATACTTCACTTAGATGAAAGTATAGAGGGGAAGATGAAGATTACAAATCCTAACTCACCTTGGAAAAAGATCGGATGGAAGCTAGACTTGAGCTCAAACTTGGTTGATCAAAAATGGAGGGTTTCTTGAGAGTGCTTCCTTGCTCCTTGCCTTGGTTGCTTTGATCGATCAAAATGGGAAGCAAAGGGGTAGGAATGCTGATATCTAATAAGGAAATGGGTAGGGTACGGGTTAGTCCAGGTCCGGTTCGTTTAAGAAAAAGGGTCAAACAAGTTATAAAGTCGAGGCTATGAAACGGTTCATTGTCGAAGGTTCAAATGATACCGAAAAGATACAAGGTCAAGTTCAAAGGATAGGTAATGTCGAAACAAGTTCAACGCCGGTTACGGATCTCGATTTCGAGGTCCGGAGCTCAAGATATCGCGAAAACCGTTCAGGGTTGCCTATTATACAAATAGGTCCCTAAACTTTCAAAAAGTGGCAATTAAGCCCAAACTCAATTTCCAATTGAGTCCAAAACATTCAAATACAATACAATTACGTCCACGGATTCCACAGAACACGTAATTTCATTCAATTAACACCACATTCACAGAATTCACATTTTCACAAATCCGATCACATATTCATAGCTCATATAGACAATCATAAGCAATTTTAAACAAAAAAATCAAATTATAAACAAATTCAATTAACAAATCAAAATATAAAATCATATAATTAAATATAAATGCGCACGTAACACTTACCTGCACGTGTGAAAACTCGGGGCGTCACAACCTCTCCCCCTTAAAAGAATCCATCCTCAGATTCATTTATCGGCTGAAACAATTCGGGATGAAATCTTTTCATCTTCTCCTCTGTCTCCCACGTAGCCTCTTCTGATTTATCACTTCCCCATAAGACTTTAACTAGTGGGATTTTCCGGCTTCTTAATTCTTGAAATTTCCGATCCAAGATTCTAACTGGTTTCTGAACGAAGGTAAGGTTAGGCTCAAGTTCCACTTCTTCAACGGTTAAGATCTCGGATTCATCCGGATAATATTTCCAAAGCTGAGAAACATGGAATACATTATGAATTCTGGTCAAACTCGGGGGTAGATCCAAACGGTAGGCTGTATCTCCTATTCTTTCCAAAATCTCATAAGGTCCCAAATATCGGGGATTTAGCTTTCCTCCCTTTCCAATTCGAGTGAATCCTTTTCGAGGTGAAGCTTTCAGAAACACTCTATCCCCAATTGCAAACTCAAGATCCTTCCTCCGTCTATCTGCATAGCTTTTCTGTTGATCCTGGGTTGCTTTCATCCGTTGTCTGATTATTTGGACCTTATCAATTGCCTCCTGCACGACCTTAGAGGGTTTTTCCTTATTCTCCACTCGTTTCACACCCTCTTGCTTCATCCAATTCCATTCCTCCAAATCAAAGAACAATGGTGATCTGCTTTTCCGTCCATAGAGAGCCTCATATGGAGCCATTTCTATCGATGCTTGAAAACGGTTATTATAGGCGAACTCAATCAAAGGTAATTGCTCGTTCCACGAACTCGAAAAATCCAATGCACATGCTCTCAACATATCCTCCAAATACTTGATTAATCTCTTGGATTGCCCGTCTGTCTGAGGATGGAAAGCTGTGCTGAATTGAAGCCTTGTTCCCAGATTCCTTTGCAATTCTTGCCACAACCTAGAAGTGAACCTGGGATCCCGATCTGATACAAAGCTGACCGGTACACCATGAAGTCGCACAATTTCATCAACATATTTCTTAGCTAATTTATTCACCGTTAACCGATCTACTATTACCCAAATTACATCCAAACCACCTTTCACTCGTGGAAGACCCATAACGAAATCCATCGCCACTTGCTGCCATTTCCATTCTGGGATAGGTAACGGTTGAAGTAACCCCGATGGTTTCTGATGTTCTGCTTTCACAACTTGGCAAGTCAAACAATGCCTCACGAAATTGATCACATCCCGCTCAAGTCCATTCCACCAATAAAATTTCTTTAAATCCTTATACATCTTATTTCCCCCGGGATGTATCAAATACCCTGATCGATGAGCTTCTTCCAATATCAACGGTTTCAATTCTTCCGGAACCACAACTCTGGTTTTGAACCTTAGAAGCCCGGTGTCATCAAATCCGAACGGACTCTCTGAATCATTTCTAGCTTTCTGCACTAACTTCCGAACCTCAGAATCCACTCTTTGCGCTTCAAACAATCTCTGCCGAAGGTCCGGTTGAACCGTAATATTCTGAATACTAGCTCTCAGCTTGAAAGACTCAGATTCTTCACCAACTTCCACTTCCATATTAGACACACTAGCCTTCCCGCTAAGTGCATCCGTGTCCACATTAGCTTTTCCGGGATGGTAACGAATCGTACAATCATAATCCGCCAACATCTCCATCCAGCGCCTCTGTCTCTTGTTTAATTCCTTCTGAGAGAACAAATACTGAAGACTCTTGTGGTCGGAAAAGATCTCAAAAGAAACTCCGTAAAGATAGTGTCGCCATTTTCCCAAAGCGAAGATCACTGCCGCAAGCTCCAGATCGTGAGTGGGATAATTCTGCTCATGATCCTTCAATTTTCTCGAGGCATAAGCTATCACCTTACCCTTCTGCATCAAAACACATCCCAACCCTTCTTTCGAGGCGTCCGTATAAACCATGTATCCTTCAGTGCCCTCGGGAAGTGCCAATACCGGTGCAGTGGTTAATTTTTCCTTCAAGAGTTGAAAACTCTCTTCACATGCCTCGTCCCACTCAAATTTTGCTTCCTTCTTAGTTAATCGAGTTAAAGGACCGGCTATCTTTGAAAAATCCTTCACAAACCGGCGGTAATAACCTACCAATCCCAAGAAACTTCTTACCTCGGAAGCATTCTTCGGACTCTACCATTGAGTAACTGTCTCGATCTTTGAAGGATCAACTTCTAAACCCTTACTCGAAATAGTATGGCCTAGAAAAGCAACCCGGTCGATCCAAAACTCGCACTTACTAAACTTTGCATATAGCCGGTGCTCTCTTAACGTCTCCAATACCAATTTGAGATGCCTAGCATGATCCTCCGGAGTCTTTGAATACACGAGAATGTCATCAATGAAGATCACTACAAATTTATCCAAGTAAGGCCGAAAAATTCGATTCATCATATCCATGAATGCTGCAGGGGTATTTGTCAAACCAAAAGCCATCACTACGAACTCGCATTGCCCATACCGAGTGTTGAATCCTGTCTTTGGTATATCCTCTTCCCGGGTTTTCAGTTGGTAGTAACCTTACCTTAAATCCAATTTCGAATAAACCCTTGAACCTTGCAACATATCAAATAAATCCTCGATGTGGGGCAATGGGTACTTATTCTTGATAGTCATCCGATTAAGCTCCCGGTAGTCTATACACATTCTCAACGACCCATCTTTCTTCTTGATAAAGAGAACCGGAGCACCCCATGGAGATGAACTCGGTCGAATATAACCAATCTTGAGTAATTCCTCGAGCTGAACCTTCAACTCCTTCAACTCTGCCGGAGCCATTCTATAGGAGTTTTGGAATAAGGTTCTGATCCCGGATATAAATCAACAACAAATTCAATCTCCCGATCCGGTGGTAGGGAACCCAAATTCTCTGGAAATACATCTGGATATTCCTTTACCACAGCCGTCTCCTCAAAACTTGATTGATCCTGTCACGCCCCGGGTCCACGGGCCCGTTGGACGCGAGCACAAGTCTCCAAGCCCACTGAGTATAACCTGAAATTGGGCCTAAACCACTGCCTAAAAGGGATATCCATTTGTTATACTTGGAGTCTTTAACTTATAAACTGGACTTAACTCTCATACTTTCCCGATGTGGGACAGGGGTATCACAATCACCCCTCCTTCAGAATCGCGACGTCCTCGTCGCGGCATGACATATGGCCCATGACCGACTCGTCTGCGTTGGGACTCTAGAGGTGGCTCCTACGGGCTCAAGAGGTGGCTCCCACACATGTAGCACTTTGCCCCGTATAGCACTTAGCTCCTGCGGCTGACGAGCGGCTCTGATACCATCTGTCACGCCCCGGGTCCACGGGCCCGTTGGACGCGAGCACAAGTCTCCAAGCCCACTGAGTATAACCTGAAATTGGGCCTAAACCACTGCCCAAAAGGGATATCCATTTGTTATACTTGGACTCTTTAACTTATAAACTGGACTTAACTCTCATACTTTCCCGATGTGGGACAGGGGTATCACAGATCCTTTGGTTTATTAAGGAGATAGGCTATAAATCCCGTGGCTCCATCCTTCACCAATTTACGAGCTTCCATAAACGACAATAGAGGTATATTCTTCGACCCAACTTCTCCAATCAACTCATCACCCAATTTAATCTTCTTCTTAAAACAATCCACTTCGGCCCGGTGCCGATACAACCAATCCATCCTGAAGATTACCCCATACCTCTTATAGACATCACGATGAAGTCTGCCGTATAATCTTTCCCTTCTATCAAAACCGAACAACCCCTGACAACCCGATCTGTCTGCAAACTACCTCCAAGAGGCGAACTCACAAAATAACAAGAATATGAACAAGTAACAAATAAGCACAGAGGGGCACATAAATCAGAAGATATAAAAGAGTGAGTGGCACCCGGATCGAATAATGCGTGAATGCTCGTGTTATGAATGCAAACGGTACCTTCCACCACAACATTTGGATCAGCTTCAACTTTCTGCTCCTCACCCTCAAGGGCATAAGCTCGTGCCTGAACCATCGGTCTCGGAGCTCCAGCTTGATACCCTGGTGTCTTGTCCGGGCATGAAAAAGCCATATGATCCCCTTTTCCACATATCAAGCACAACCTCAATCTCTTTCGGCAATTGTTGTAAGAATGGGTTGGCCGTCCACAATAAGTACACGGAGGCTGATCATTGCGAGATCCCTTAAGAGCCGGTGGAGCCTGAGTTAGTCGTGGAATGGTTGCAATCTGATCTCCTACTCTAGGCTTCTTGAAAGGTCCTTTTGGGGGTGGAGCTGGTAAATTCATCGGCCTCTTCCCTTTGTTAAATCCCGAGCCGAACCCTGACCCTTGTCCCTGGCGATAAGCTGGTCTCCTAGCATTTACAGAAACCTCAACCTTTAAGGCTTTCGAAGTAGCCTTCGCCCAAGTACTTGTGTTAACCACCTCAAGAGCTGCCTGGATGTCTGGTCGAAGTCCCTGAATAAACTGCATAGCTTTATGAAAGTCATCACCCGCTATATTTGGCGCATAGCGAGACAATCTCTCATAATCCGAAATATACTCAGCCACAGATCTCGATCCCTGCTTCAATTCGGTGAATTCCCTCAATCTTCGAGTATGGGAAGAGGGAGGGATGAACTTATTCTGGAATTCTCTCGTAAATACTTCCTAGTTAATCTCTTCTCCAGCTGCTTCCAAGACTATCCGTGTGCTTTCCCACCAAGAGTAGGCTTCCCGTTGTATCAAAGTAAGAGTGCATCGAGCCTTCTCTCGGGACTCACATGGTATAAGCTCCCAGATCCTCTCAACTTCATTCAACCACATTTCCGCCTGCCCATCATTTCCCTTTAAGAACTTGGGAGGTCTTTGGTTCTGAAACTCCCTAAGTATAACTGAAATAGGTGTCTCTTGCGGTACCGCAGGTGCAGGTGGTACATAATCTCGAAGCCTCTACTCTATAATGTTGATAACAGAATTAACAAAGGCCTCTGCTGGCGGTGGCTGCGGAGGTGGAGGTGTAGGAGTACGACCTCGATGATGATGTCATCCTGGAGATCGATCACGGTGTCTACGTGGAGGCATCCTGTCAATAAACACTAAAATGCGTGTTAGGCTTAGCTCATGCATGATAATGAAATTAACTCAACCACAATCCGCAATTTAAATCAATCAAGCACAAAAGAGATATATATGCAACACATGGTCAAGTAGTTCCTAAGCCGAACGACCTAGACAGACTCACACGACACGAAAGCCTGGGTTTTGCAACCCTAAACTCTGATACCACTTAAGGATGTAGCACCCGAGCGCAAGGCACTACATCCCCCGCACCATGACCCGGCCCGTATATGAAATGGATGATCCATACTCGAGCCAAATCACGGCGAACGGGGACACACACACCGCTAAGCCAGGCGGGACTAGCCAACCACTTAAACCCCAATAACCACAACAATTAGAGTAGCAGAGTAACAGAAGAGCGGAAACAATAAGTCATATATCATAGATTGAGCTATATGCTCTAGGTACCAACAGTTATTCCATATATTGAGCTCTATGCTCTATGTACCAACAATTAAATTTACGAAAGTTAAAACTCAATACCATTACGCTCCAAATCAATAGACAACATTCTCTTGCCATCACTGCCCAAAACAATCTTCATATACAATTACCAAAAGTACGAGTATGCAAGTGTAACATCAAAACATAAGAGCTAGAAACGAATGCAAGACCTACGACTCGTATTCCCGCCTAGCTCCCTTGACACCTGCACAAAACAACTGAAAACCAAACGGGTTCAGTCCAAAGGGGACTGGTGGGTATAAAACAGGGCATAAATAGTATATCTGACAATAATTAAACAATCACATGCAAGCTATAATCCCAAGTGAGGTTTTAAAGAATTTCCCAAGTGGGTGAATAACAATCATCAAAAGGTATTATAACGAATCATTAACATTAGGTCATTTTTGGCCCGGCGAGTGGGCGTGCAATATCTCCAACCAACTCCTCGTGTAAATCATTTAAACATTCATTCATTCATTCTGTTCATGCAATCATTCTTTTGTGCACAATCATTAACATTTACACCTTCTTCCTCCGGTTTGGTGACGGGCTTGCAAGACCAGACCACCCATTCATTGACCAAAAGGGGTTACATGACTCCCCAGATGGCGCACAGCGTCCATTCCTCGCTAACTCCTAACGAGGTCCGGTTACACCGTTAATTGGTGGAACTAATGTGAGGGATCACCGTCGGCCCATGCCTCCCCGGATAGCCACTCACACTAAGTCCCTGGGCCCCATTCGTGCATAACATTCATTCTTTCTTTTCTCGCCAAAACATTTGGTAGGATTTAGAAATTAAGGCTTTACGTTGGAAACATTTACTCTTTGAAAATGACTCTCTCTCTATATATATATATATATATACACTTTGGTCGAAAACTTTTCACGTTAAAGGTATTTATAGGGTCATATAGCTAAGTAGAAGAAAAACCCACCTCGAAGGGCAAAAGAAGAACACACGAGCCTCACTGACCGGCCTCGTCTCCAAAGGAATCAAAATCTGTGCAAGACAGGTGAAGTGAGACTCAATATGACCAAATAAGATGCTCGACAGTGCAATGGTTATGATATGCACTCATAAAAAAAATGTAATGACATGTTCATGTGCACTATTAATGTCAGAAGGCATATAACCGCTCATAACTATCATACTTGCATTCTTGCATTATATAACAATCATAAACATAGCTTAATTGGAGTCACGTTCAATATGATCCACAAATACGAGCCACGCATGCAATTCAAGCAAGAAAAGAGACTTCCCAAGGCTGTCAATTCAAATGACACGGCCGTGTTGAGTTTCAAAGGGAAATGGACACGACCGTGTCCGAGGTTTAAAAAAAAAAAAATTCAAAGTCGAGGGCTTGACACGGCTGTGTTGAGTTTTCAAAGGATTTGGACACGGCCGTGTCCGAGATTAAAATCAGAAAAAAAAAAAAAAAAAGTCGAGAGCCCAACACGGCCGTGTCCATTTTCAGTTCAAAGCTGACACGGCCGTGTCAGCTCATCGTTTTGAAAGAAATAACAGAGCATCAGCTCTGTTACGTGAGGAAAAGCTTTGCAAAATAGGGCAGCCACCAAGAAGCTCTCAAACCACACTTAGACATGATTTCAAGCCACAATATTCGTGCAATTCACATAACTCATTCATATAGATATCAATTCAAGCTCAAAGTTGGCAAAAGATCAATCAATATCAAGCTTTCATCCATGGAAGCTTCAAGCTTCAAAAATGGCAAGTCATGCTACACATTCCCAACATAAAATCCAAGTATAAAGAAATGATAAGGAAGCTTCAAACATCATCCTTCATGCATCAAATCTCATCTAAAACCATGAAAACTAATGATCAAACCAAACCTTCATGCTCAAAGCCAAACCTCAAGAATTCCCCAACTTCTAACATGCTTCACTTAGATGAAAGTATAGAGGGGAAGATGGAGATTACAACTCCTAACTCACCTTGGAAAAAGATCAGATGGAAGCTAGACTTGAGCTCAAACTTGGTTGATAAAAAATGGAGGGTTTCTTGAGAGTGCTTCCTTGCTCCTTGCCTTGGTTGCTTTTATCGATCAAAATGGGAAGAAAAGGGGTAGGAATGCTGATATCTAATAAGGAAATAGCTAGGGTACGGGTTGGTCCAGGTCCGGTTCGTTTAAGAAAAAGGGTCAAATAAGTTATAAAGTCGAGGCTATCAAACGGTTCGTTATCGAAGGTTCAAATGATACCGAAAGGATACAAGGTCAAGTTCAAAGGATAGGTAACATTGAAACAAGTTCAACGCCGGTTACGGATCTCGATTTCGAGGTCCGGAGCTCAAGATATCGCGAAAACCGTTCAGGGTTGCCTATTATACAAATAGGTCCCTAAACTTTCAAAAAGTGGCAATTAAGCCCAAACTCAATTTCCAATTGAGTCCAAAACATTCAAATACAATACAATTAAGTCCACGGATTCCACAGAACACGTAATTTCATTCAATTAACACCACATTCACAGAATTCACATTTTCACAAATCCGATCACATATTCATAGCTCATATAGACAATCATAAGCAATTTTAAACAAATAAATCAAATTATAAACAAATTCAATTAACAAATCAAAATATAAAATCATATAATTAAATATAAATGCGCACGTAACACTTACCTGCATGTGTGAAAACTCGGGGCGTCACCTGAGAACTCCCCTAATCCTGATGACTTTAGGACTCTACCATTTAGGTGAAATGGTTCATGAAACGAGCCCTATATCACATAAGTCATGATTAGTAAAATACTCCAAGCCGATGAGTCCTACCGACAGTAGGAGTGTCAACCTGAATCCTCTAAGGCTTGTTTGTGGGATCACGCCCTTAAGAAGGACCACCATGTTTCATGGAGGTGCAAAGTGTATAATTGATACGTGCGTGATACATGAGGGTGCTTACTTTAATAAGTTCACTGAGGTGCCACGTGTGAGAACATTCCTAAATGGGAAAGGAAGTTTCTATTTCAGGAAATGGAAACTTCCAGATTAGGAAATATCTCACGAGTCACTGATGTGATTAATTGCGCGCCCATCATCGCCCGCAAGCTGGGCGAAGGGACCGTGCGCCGCAGCGCGCGGGCTGTGCTCGCCTCTCGTGCGCGTTCGGTCCTCTTTCGCATACGGGCCCCGTTTTTCTCGTGATCCGTTTCATATTTTGTGCAATCCAGTCCCAATTTTTTATTTTAATTTTAAAATTTTATTATTGAATATTTATTTTAATTTTTGAATAAAACTTAAAATTGGGATTTTTGAGAAATTGAAACGGTTTATATTTTGGGAAAATACATCTTTGATAAAATTATTAATTTTCAGAAATTAATTGGAATTTTATTTGTTTTTGTTAATTTGGGATTTATTGAAATTTTTTTATAAATAAGACTCGCATCAAGTCGTGTTTTAAGTCATTAGGACTTGAAACGGGAATTTTAATTTATTGGCTAAATTTAAATTCTCGCGAAAGCATGTTAGGTGATCATGGGTTTAGATCTATGTATGGTTTTAATTTATGCACATGGATGGTTTAAATTGGGGTTGGAGCCCTATAGTTGCGTTTTTCAATTGAGGTTGGAGCTTCACTTATGTGCGTATTGTTATGTGATTTATTATGTGGCTTTCCATATTACTGTTTTTGAGGCCGGGGTATGCCCCGTGTAATTGTCTAAGGCCAATATGAAGATTGAGTCTTATTACTTTATGTCTTTTTCTTTTTATTATAATTTGAGAGTAGAGATAGGTGGTGAGGTTTTATTTTCATTTTGGAGACAATGCACCGATGGAGTAAGATGGACCACATTCAAGTAACAAGGAGGCCATAAGTGAAGACCCCTCAAAATGTTAGGGAGGGGAATCTCAATTGTAAAAATGTAATAGAGATAGGGCTCGTATTTTGTTACCGCTTTCCCTTATGTGATTTAAACTATTTATGTGGCATGTATGTTAGAACTTGTGATTGTGGAGTGGCTCCCACATATCACGCATAAGATAGGTAAAACCCATGATCATTACATGTTAGTATCATGCTAGGACATGTTATCTGTTTATGTGCTTGTTTGAAATGCATTTAAGTGTACTTGCATTAATCAAGACTAATAAAATTGGATAACATATATGTTGGTGAGGTCGAACCGGACAACTCTCTGGTTGATTCGAAAATTCCCATTAAATATTAAGCTAATTTCGAACAAATAGGTGTTTAATTCGAGATGCAAATTTTGAATTAAATTCCTAGCATTCCATCAATAGGTTTTATGTTTAGTAAGTGAAACTAGTTATTGTCCGCGAGTCGTGGGATAGCTAGTGGAACTTATTAGTTCTTAGTTACCTAATTGATCATTTTAAATGATCAATTTTAGTAAGGGCGATGTCCGCTAGTCGTGGGTCGTTCGAACTAAGTTTTGATCATGATCTTATGATTGATGGGTCTAGCTTAACGCCTAAGTAAATATGGATGTCGCACGAGTCGTGGGTCCATATTGAAAGATAGGTGATGCAAAAATAATTACTAAGAGTTCTAAAGGTGTTAGAATTGGTAAGTTGTACCTACCTGGGGTTCTTACTTAGAATGTCCGCGAGTCGTGGGTTCGAGGTAAAATGCCTAGGATCTTAGTACCCATTGGGAAACGTGTTCCTCTTAGATCTTTGGGAATTATAGATCTTTGAAAAACAGTGGGAGCTACATTAGATTAAAGACCTTATCTTTTGTATATCGTTATAATTCAGCATGCTCACTAGTTCTCTGTTTTACCATTTAGGTCGTAGATTCTGTGATTCTCTACGTGTTTTGAAATGGCAACCAAAAAGCCTCTTGTATCGATCCTCGAGTCAAACAAGTTGCCTGGTCCCAACTATTCTGATTGGCTGAGGAATCTAAAAATCATTTTAGATTCTGAGAAGAGAACTTATGTTCTCTTCAAAGGGGAGCCTAGTCCCGAAGGGGAGGCTCCCACTCGGGTCGAGCGGGAAGCGATTCAGAAGTGGAACGATGATAATCTCCAAGCCCGTTGCCTTATGTTGGCTAACATGTCTTCGGACTTGCAAAGGCAACATGAGGCCATGGAATTCGCTTGGGAGATTTACGACCACTTAGAGCAACTTTACCGCCCTCATGAACGTGTTACAAGGTATAACACTTCAAAGGAATTGTTCCACTTGAGAATGAGGGAAGGTTCAAGTGTCCATGAATATGGACTCAAGTTTCTCGCCCTTACTGAGAAACTTGCTTCCATGGACATGCCACTGAAAGATGAGCTTTCAGTGGATTTGTTGCTAGCTTCGCTCCCACCATCATTCAACCCATTTGTCCTTAATTTCAACATGAATCATGCTGGTGCTACTGTAGCTGAGCTGATTAGTCAGCTTGTGACTGCTGAAAGCACGATCAAGAAGGACAATAAGGTTTTAATGGTGAATGCTCCATCTTCCTCTTCTGGGCCTTCTAAAGGTAAGGGCAAGAAAGCCCAAAAGAAGAAGAAGAAACCCCTTAGGCCCACTGGTGGCGTTTCGAAGGGGAAAGCCCAAAAGAAGAAGCGAGATCAGAAAGAGGATGTTTGCTTCCATTGTGGCAAAGCGAGACATTGGAGGAGAAACTGCCCAGAGTACAAGGCTACTCTAAAGAAAGGTATCTTTCTCGTTGAAGTAAATATTTCTATTAATTCTAGTTCATGGGTACTTGATACCGGTTGTGGAACTCATATCTGTAATGATGTACAGATGCTAAGTGAAGTCCAACAACTCAAAGAAGGAGAATGTGTCTTGAAGATCGGCGATGGCTCAAACGTTGAAGCTCGAGCTTTAGGCACAATTAGATTAGATTTAGGTAGTTTTGAGTTAGTCCTAAATAAAGTCCTTTATGTACCGAGCATTATTCGTAATATAATCTCTGTTCCAATGTTAGATTGTGAAGGTTATGAAACTTATATTAAGAATGGTAAATACTTTATCAAACGGAACAACTCTTCCGTTCACATCGGTACTCTAAGTAATGGACTTTATCTAACTCAGAATATCAATATTATGAATATACAATGAGAAACGAAGCGTAAGAGAGATGACAAAGTTTCAGCTCCCTTATGGCACGCTAGATTAGGACACATTTCCAAGAACAGAATTAGCAAGATAAACACTTTAGGATCATTCTCTGAAAATGATCTTAAGGAGTTAACTTCTTGCGAATCCTGTCTCAAAGGAAAGATGTCCAAAGTCCCTTTTAAAGGAACTGTGGAACGTGCCATTAAGATTTTGGATTTGATCCATACTGATCTTTGTAGACTGCTTAGTGTAAGCACAAGAAACAATCATCAGTATTTCATAACCTTTACCGATGACTTTAGTCGATATGGTTATATATACTTAATGAAGTATAAATCTGAAGCTTTTGAGAAATTCTTAGAATTTCAAAAGGAGGTTGAGAACCAAACTGGTCACAAGATCAAAGCACTTCGATCTGATCGAGGAGGCGAGTATCTTAGTGAAGAATTCCTCAATCATCTCTAAGATAATAGGATTATCTCTCAGTGGACTCCTCCGTGAACTCCTCAGCTTAATGGAGTTTCTAAGAGACGGAATCGAACCCTACTAGATATGGTTCGTTCCATGATGAGTTTCACTGACTTACCACCTTCTTTCTGGGGTTATGCCCTAGAAAGTCCAGCAAAGATTTTGAATCTTGTCAGTCCCTAAAACGCCCTATGAAATGTGGCATGGTAAAATCCCTAGTTATTCTTACTTAAGAATTTGGGGTTGCCCTGCTTACGTGAAGAGGACAGTGGGAGATAAGTTAGAATCTCGTTCTAACTTATGCTACTTTGTAGGTTATCATAAGGAATCCATAGGATACTACTTCTATGATCAATCTGAGCAAAAAGTGTTTGTTTCCAGAAATGCCACTTTTCTAGAGGAACCGTTCCTTAAAGAAAAGAAAGGCAAGATCATAGAATTAGAAGAAGTACAAAGTGATCCCACACCACCCACTGAAGAAACGTCCCCTTCTGGCCAACCACAACCAATCATGAATTTCGATACACACGAAAATCCTCCTCTAAGGCGTTCTGAACGCACTCCTAGACAGCCGGAGAGATGGTATGGGTTTTTCCATGAAATCTCTCAAAAGGATAATGATCCTTTAACATATGAGGAGGCACTTTCAGATTCTGACTCTGAATAGTGGATAGAAGCCATAAAATCCGAAATGGATTCCATGAACTCCAACCAAGTTTGGACCTTGGTAGATTTGCCAGATGGGGTCAAACCCATAGGTTGCAAATGGATCTTTAATAGAAAGCTTGGAGTTGATGGAAGCATTGCAGCCTACAAAGCAAGACTGGTTGCAAAAGGATTCACTCAAAGACCCGGCGCGGACTTTGATGAAACCTTTTCAACAGTTGCAATGCAAAAGTCTATTCGGATCATGCTTGCCATTGCTGCGTATTATGACTACGAGATATGGCAAATGGATGTGAAAACTGCCTTTCTCAATGGTGACATTGATAAAGACATTTATATGGAGCAACCCAGAGGTTTCACATTCAGTGGGAGTGAGCAAAAGGTTTGCAAACTCCAAAGATCAATCTATGGATTGAAACAGGCTTCTAGGAATTGGAACATTCGATTTGATGAATCAGTCAAAGCGTTTGGCTCCAGTCAAATTTCGAATGAATCATGTGTGTATAGAAAGGAATTGGGGACCTCAGTGCAATTCTTAGTACTTTATGTTGATGACATCCTTCTTATTGGGAATTCGAAGGATGACATGAAAGTGACTAAGTTATGGTTATTGAACCAATTCGAGATGAAAGATCTTGGTGATGCGTCCTATATCCTTGGAATTAAAATCTATCGAGATAGATCTAGAAGGTTAATAGAACTATCACAGTCGATATACATTGACAAAGTGTTGAGGAGATTCAATATGGAGTCAGCAAAGGTTAAGAACCTTCCTATGAGTGTAGGAACATGTCTTTCAAAGAAGATGTGTCGTAAGACTAACATTGAGAAGGAAAGAATGACTCATACACCTTATGCATCAGCAATAGGTAGCATAATGTATGCAATGTTATGTACTCGACCGGATGTGGCTTATGCACTTAGTGTAACAAGTCGTTTCCAATCTGGCCCTGGAGATGGTCACTGGGCTGTCGTGAAGAATGTTCTTAAGTACTTGAAAAGTACTAAAGATTTATTCTTAGTTTACGGAGGTCAAAAAGATCTTACTGTCGAAGGATACTGCGATGTAAGCTTTGCATCTGACTTAGATGATTTTAAGTCAATGTCAGGATACATTTTCTGCCTAAATGGCGGAGCAGTGAGTTTGAAGAGTTCCAAGCAAACGACCACTGCAGATTCGACCACTGAGGCCGAATACTTAGCTGCAAATGATGCAGCTAAGGAAGGTGTTTGGATTAGAAACTTCATTCAAGAGTTGAATGTTGTTCCTAGCATGAAAGACCCCATTTCTGTGTTTTGTGACAACACTTAGGCGGTTGCTCAAGCAAGAGAACCAAGATCTCACCAACGGACCAAGCACATTATGAGGAAGTATCACCTAATCCGTGATATTATCAAAAGAGGAGATGTGCAAATTGAGAGGGTCACATCAGCAGAGAACGTGGTAGATCCACTTACTAAACCCCTTAGTCGAGAAGCTTTCCAAGGTCATCTTCTGAAGATGGGACTTAGAGTAGCTTTAGAATGGCTTTGATGGGCAAGTGGGAGATTGTTAGGAAAAATACCCTAGAAATCCGATTGTATATCCGCTTTGTGCTTTTCCTTATTGTAATCACAGACAATCTTTGAATGAAATAACGAATTGAGGCAACACTTCTTTATATGCTCTTGTTTGGTATGCGTTTACTTTATCTGTGCATGTATGAGAACTCCCCTAATCCTGATGACTTTAGGACTCTACCATTTAGGTGAAATGGTTCATGAAACGAGCCCTATATCACATAAGTCATGATCAGTAAAATACTCCAAGCCGTTGAGTCCTACCGACAGTGGGAGTGTCAACCTGACACCTCTAAGGCTTGCTTGTGGGATCACGCCCTTAAGAAGGACCACCTTGTTTCATGGAGGTGCAAAGTGTATAGTTGATACGTACGTGATACATGAGGGTGCTTACTTTAATAAGTAAGTTCACTGAGGTGCCCCGTGTGAGAACTGTAGCACCCCGGACACGTGGAGGTACCACACCCCCGTACTATAGGTCAATCCACATACGAAATGGCTAATCCCTACATGAACCAACCTATAGCGAACGGGTGACAATGCAATACATGACAAGCTAGGCGGGATACACGAACATGTGACATAATAAAGCGGAAGCTAACAGAACATTATCAACTATTTCCATTTATCCAATCATGACATTTCTCATCTTCCAAATAAAATATATTCTAGCTTACATATCAATACATTATCATCTCCTAAAATAAATAACATATAACCATAAACATGACTTTCTCGAAAAATAAATAAACAATCAAATAAATGCACCGTGTTTGACTCAACTCTAACAACTGGACTCGACTCACTTCCCGCCTAGCACGCACCTGCAATAACCTGAAAGGTGGAGGCGTCAGTCTGTGAAGACCGAGTGAGGGGTTTATATATATATTAGCGCAGATAACATGCAAGTCATATTCTCGGGTAAAGATTTATAAAAGATAAATATACAAGTTCAATAATAATATAGCTTCGCCCGAGAATACAACTATCAATATTAAATACTTGTTCTTTCATGCAATCGATGAACATGCTTGCTTGCTTGTTAATCATTAGGTGATCATGCAATTCAATTATCGTGCAATCGTGCGATATTGTAATCAATTAGCACATTCATGGAATGGAAATCATGCAATCAATACATGGCTTGCTTGTAACACGATAGGGTTTGTTCTTCCTGTGGTTGGACGGACAACCACCAGCTCTAAGACTAGCCCAGCGGCCTCGCTAAGGAGAACCTGGCCAGGAGAACACAGTACACGATAAGGCTTTGTTCTTCTTGTGGTTGGACGGACAACCACCAGCCCGAAGACCAGCCCAGCGCCCTCACTAAGGAGGACCTGGCCAAGAGAACACACGTACACGATAGGGTATTGTTCTTCCTGTAGTTGGACGGACAACCACCAGCCTGAAGACCAGCCCAGCACCCTCACTAAGGAGAGCCTGGCCAGGAGAACGCACGTACTTGCTTTCATGAACATGGCATGCTTGATTCGTGAACACTAACATAACCTAATTGCTTAATTCATGAACAATAACATAACTTGAAAGGATAAGTGCTTTCATGAAATTATAATATAAATACCTTTGGCCAAAAATCACATAAAGGTTATACGGGTTCTGTATAACTAGAAATTAAACCTCACCTGACAGGCGACACATGACTCATGAATGCGTAAACGTGCTCATGCTTGCCAATCTCCACCCTGGAGAATAACTGGACAAGAAACGAGATAATGTACGTGCATGAGACTACAATTCAAGCATATTCTTCCATATAAGACGCACGGCGTGATCAAGTACGAGACATCGAGCAATAAACAATGTAGCATGATAACATGTTGTTTTGACACGTAATTAATCATATAATAGCAATTCGGGGTCCAATATGTCATTGGATCGAGGGGCTAAAAATGTAATTTTAAGCAGAATGTTTTCTTCTGCCAGTGGGGTGGGAACGACCATTCCAGGTTTTAGTTCAAAGTGGGAAGGGTCGTTCCCGCCTCCCCGAAGTGCTCCCCGAAGATGGGAACGGCCGTTCCCGTCTGTGAGACAAAGTGAGAACGGTCATTCCCCTCCTCGCCGCCTGCACATTATTCAAATCAATGGGAACGGTCGTTCCCCAGTTACAAAGGGAACGGGAAGGGCCGTTCCCGTTTTACAGAAGATGCAGTAGCAGGGGAGAAGAACAGGGGAGCTACGGACCAAGCTCCCAAAGCTCCCAAAACACTCATAATCCATTCCATATATTATAATTCATAGGAGGAAACACATATACATGCTTAAAGTGCAATAAAACACTTGTTTCATGCTTGATCATCTCAAATCATCAATTCCAAGTTCATACACAATCCATCATATATCATTAATTTCTCCAAGAATTCATGCATGATTTTGAACTATGATCAAGTATTCATGCTTCTAACATCAAGTAATCATAGCATCCAAATCATAACCCTAGTTTCACACATAATTTTCAAGAGATCATATATATGCTCATCCCTACCTTGAATAAAAGAAGGAGAAGAAAAGATGGAGATATGATGAAGATGATGGCCTAAGACTTACAATTCCTCAAAGATTTTAGCTTAAAATGGATGAAATTCCCTTTTCTTTCCTTGGAGGGTTGGCTCGGTTCAGAAGGAAGCAAATGGTATATTTTTTATGAAGATAAAAATGAAGGTTGGAGAAGAGATGCATATATCGATATATTTGGGGAAAATATGTAATATTTATGATCAAATCCTCCAAGTATAATAAATTATGCAATTGAGAATATAAGGTTTGGAAAAGATAAATCTAGTCCTCAATGGTTTTCATGCAATTTGGTCCTCTAATTTATGTAAATGAACAATTAAGGACAATTATGCAAATTATACAATTTGGACAATTACTTCATGTAGCAATTAAATTCCATTCATACAAGAATTCTCAAAATGAAATGAATATCATATAATTTTCACGTAATCATGTTGAAACAATTTATAGAAATTAATATAACACATATAAATTCAATAAACGAAAATAATAAAATAAAGTCCTAACGCTCGAAACCCACACGTGTCGACCGTACCTGACTGTCTGAAAATCGGGGCGTTACAAGAACATTCCTAAATGGGAAAGGAAGTTTCTATTTCAGGAAATGGAAACTTCCAGATTAGGAAATATCTCACGAGTCATTGATGTGATTAATTGATCCTTAAGACTTGAGGTTCCTTGTCACTTTATGAGTTAACTCTGTAGTCTTAGATATAAGCTTTAAAGGGTGTCGCCTTAGACAACTGATTCAAGGCTTATGCAGGGGCTGCACAAGTGATTCATGAAAGTGAATGAGAATCAAGAAAGGACCTACACTTGCATTTGCAAGGTGATCTCTTATTGTGTAAGTCATTCATATGCCATATGGAGTCCTTGGCGAAGGCAGTAGATCAAGACATCAAGAAAAGGGTTTCTTGGATTGAGATCAAATGGATATGAAATGCACTTAGCTTTAAGACCGGATTATTAGGGTTCTGATTATTCCCTTGCCCTAGATCTTGGTTGAGAGATAGTAAGTAGGAGGATTGTATCTCACATGAATCAATGACTTAAAGGTTCTGTCGAATCTGAACATTCCAATTCAGTTAGGGGTTAAACACCTGTTGCTAGACCATGGTCGTTTAATCTGTGGACTGATTAATTAATTAGTGAATTAATTAATTAGGGTCACTGCTAATTGAATTGAGAACCTAGAGGGTCACACACAACAACTTGGTTACATGAGTTGAGGCTTGAAAATGATTAAACGAGTTAATCAGGCCAAGAGGGTTCCACACGTGTGTATACATATATTGTATATATATATTAAATAATTAAAAGTGTTAATTATTTAATAGACTTTGGTTTAATTTTTGAATTAAAAAGAAAGTCTTATTTTGGAGAAAAATAATCTAATTAATTAATTATGAAAGGTAAAATAAGTTATTTATTTTAAATAAATAAAGTATAAAATTATCCAAAAATAGTTTGGATATTTTTAGCTCTCTTGAAAGTTGATTTGAATTTGAATTCCAAGTCAAAGTCAAAATTACTTGATGATCAAGTAATAGGAAAGAGAGAGACCAAAACCCTAGCCCATATGGACTAGGATTTTCGGTCCTCCCTTTATTATAAATAGGGGAGCTCGAGCTCCCCTTAGAGCGAATTGGCAATTCTTTTGGTTCATGTGTTGAACACCATCCTTTCTCCACGATAAACGAAACCCTAGGTTAAGCTTAAACACTAACTAGAGAACTAGCATCCTTACTAGTTAGATTGTAATCAAGTTGGTGGACTATCTCTAGAGAGCTTCAAGTTAGAAGTTTGAAGATTCGAGCTTTACCAAGGAGAGGGGATCAAGCCGCGAGAAGAGCGTTCTTGGGTGGCTTAAAACGCTTCAAGAAAGAATAAAAGAAAAGTAAGTTTCTTAACTCTACGAATTTGGATACACGATTGCGAGTCCAAGGTCCTTTTGTTGGAAAATTTTTAAATTTCCGCTGCTTTCTGATTCGTATTTTTTCCAACACTTAGTCCATAAGGACTAGGAATTTCGGCCACTTCCCTCACCTATATATAGGGGAGCTCGAGCTCCCCTTAGAGCTAATTGACAATTCTTTTAGTTCATGTGTTGAACACCATCCTTTCTCCAAGATAAACGAAACCCTAGGTTCAGCCTAAACACTAACTAGAGAACTAGCATCCTTACTAATTAGATTGTGATCAAATTGGTGGACTATCTCTAGAGAGCTTGAAGTTAGAAGTTTGAAGATTCGAGCTTTACCAAGGAGAGGGGATCAAGCCGCGAGAAGAGCGTTCTTGGGTGGCTTGAAACGCTTCAAGAAAGAATAAAAGAAAAGTAAGTTTCTTATCTCTACGAATTTGGATACGCGATTGCGAGTCCAAGGTCCTTTTGTTGGAAAATTTTTTAAATTTTCGCTGCTTTCTGATTCGTGTTTTCCAACACAAGTGTCCGTTTGGATTCGATGACACGGGGATATTTCGGTTTACGAACAGAGTGGTAGTTCCAACGGAGTTAAGAAGAGTTATTTTGATGAAGCTCATAAAACTGCTTATTCGGTACATCCTGGTGGAAACAAGATGTATCGGGACTTGAAACAGTATAATTGGTGGAACGGCCTGAACAGAGATGTGGTGAATTATGTGAAGCAGTGTCTGACTTGTCAGTTAGTGAAAGCTGAGCATCAGAAGCCGTCAGGATTATTACAGCCACTACCTATTCCCGAATGGAAATGGGAACAGATAGCAATGGAGTTTGTATCGGGTTTACCTAGAGTGAAGGGTGGATTCGATGGAATTTGGGTAATTGTGGACAGATTGACCAAGTCAGCCCATTTTCTTGCAGTTCGGATGTCAGATAAGATAGGTGAGTTGGCTAAGAGGTATTGTGATGAGATTGTTCGGTTATATGGAGTGCCAACTGGTATTGTTTGAGACAGGGATCCGAGGTTCACTTCTAGATTTTGGCAAGAATTACAGAAGTGTTTGGGGACCAAGCTTCAGTTCAGTACAACCTTTCATCCACAGAGGGACGGGCAATCTGAAAGGTTAATCAGATATGTTGAGGGCATGTGCGTTGGATTTCTCGAGTTCGTGGAATGAATTGTTTCCCTTGATTGAGTTTGCCTACAATAACAATTATCAAGCTTCAACAGAAATGGCACCGTATGAGTTTCTTTATGGAAGAAAGTGCCGGTCCCCGTTGTTTTTCGATTTAGAAGAATGGAAGTGGAGCAAACAGGAAGGTGTGATGTAACGCCCCGCTCATCCGATAAATAAGGTACGTCATTTTCCAACCTTTTTATGTGTTTAATTATGTGATTGGTGCGGTGTGTGGCCCTCTTTTGGACTCTTTTAGAGTTAGGGCCCTTTTTGTAATTTTCTTCTTTTAAGGGGTTTTCCGGTCACTTCTCGTTCGGTAGAGATTTTGACTTCTTTGACCCCTCCTTTGCGCCGGGGCATCGAGACGAGTCCGTAGACTCTAAGTTTGTCCCATTCTGACTTCGTTAGCCCGTCCTTCCGATTGCTTTTGCGTACGAAGACCCGAGATATATACTCGGATCTCCTCGTTTTGCGTGCCAAAATCAGATCTGCTCCAGCCATCGTCTTCATCCAGCGACAGGCACTATTCACACACAGTGGAGGTGTGTTTACACACACATGCTCGTTCTCCCTCGTTTCTCGACGGAATTCGAT
This sequence comes from Lantana camara, assembly GCA_037501455.1. Lineage (NCBI taxonomy): Eukaryota > Viridiplantae > Streptophyta > Magnoliopsida > Lamiales > Verbenaceae > Lantana > Lantana camara. The sequence goes on along the minus strand of CM074862.1, from coordinate 42,572,693 downwards.
GATCCAATAGTCCACGTTCATCAGCTCGACGAGCCCGTCACAACCGTACCAGTTTCGTGGCCTGAAAGTGACCAGCGGCGGAGCAGCGGTGGTCCGACGGTGGCGGGTTGCGCCACCTCCACACCGGCGGCGTTCCGGCGACCCTCGCCGGCCAACAACCACCCAACCCCATGTTTTTGGACCTTCCCGTTCCATTTCCGGCCTTCGTTTTACCCGAATCGCGGCGTAGGTGGTGGTTCCGGCGGTGACGCAGCGGCGCAGCTTGGGGGCGGCGGTTCGGCCATTTTTCGGCCGATTTCGGTGGTGCTCCCTTCACAAAAGTTGCTCATGTTGACGAGTCCGAGCTATTCGTAGTGGTGGCGGTCAGAGAACCGGCCGGGGACGGCGGATCGGTGGCGGACCGGGCCTGGACCGGCGGGTCTGAACCGGTTACTGTTCCGGTGATTTTTCCGGCGATTTGACTTGGGGCTTTCGTAGGGCTTGTTACAAGCTTTCCAACGGTATGCTCGGATTTCATTTTGGTTTTACGGTTTACGTTTAATTTCAGTTTTCGTACTAGGATTTAAGTTCGGTTTTTCGTCAACGAAGTCCGGCGTGTTTGGCATTTTCTGAAATTGATTGAGGGTTTTTGTTGAGCAGGCCGAGACGTGCGTTCCTGTCCTTCTGGGGTTTTTTCCGACCACCGGAGACGGTATTCCGGTGGCGGCCGGTGACTGTTCCGGCGGCTCCGGTAGCGGCATTCTGGTGACTTCCGGACATTGTGTTCCTTTCGTCGTGGTGAGTCTATCACCGCTTTCCGTTCGTCAATCGGATGCCCGGTTGATTTATTGTGATTTATTTTGTGTATTTCTATTTAATTGAAATTAATTGTTTTAATTGCAATAAATTGTCAATTGCTTGATTTGTCGATCAATATGAATTCCAATGTGTACGAAAGCATGTATTAAATGATCTATGATATATGAAAACTCGAATTCTTAACTCATTGATTTTATGGACCTCGTTTCATGTTGATTACTTGTCTTAATTGATTTAATTGAGAATTGTTTGAATATATATGAGTGGGCATAATTATTCCAAATGCTTAATTAATTTGAAATACGAACTTAACGTTCATGAACTATACATGTAGCTTTAATTATATGTTTAATTGTTATTTGGAAACTTGAATGTACACCCGAACATTACTGTTATTTGGAAACTTGAATGTACACCCGAACATTACATGACTTTTGTAATTTATTATATATTGGATTATTGCATAACTTATTGATACCATTTCATGAACATTACCGTGCGTCTTATTTGGTTCATATTGAGTCTCCTCTCACTGGTACACATTATTCCCTTTATTGTACAGTTCTTCTCCAGGGTGGAGACTTCTGGATCGAATAGGCAACCGTAGTGCTCTTGTTGTTGTTCTTGTCTCGTGGTATTCCAGGTGAGGTTTAATTTCTAGATACATAGAACCATTACAACCCTTACGTGAACTTTCGGCCAAAAGGTATCTATATATCTATAGTTTTCTAAACTCTATTGATTTTCCACTGATCTATTGAATTGTACTGTATTGATTGATTGATTGATTGGGCGAGTATTGTATTGCACTGTGGGCCCGAGGGTAGTGACTCGAGCCAACCGGGAAAGCATGGGCTGACGGGTAACTCGGGAGCTATCCTCACCAAATTGGGATGACCCCTGAACCCCCTAGGAGATTAGGGCGGGGAAGGAGTTCCGGGCTTAGGGAATCATGCACCCTCTGCCCAGATTGATTGGATGGCGGGGCCTTGCAATCCCCCATCACCCGGAGGAAGAAGGTTGGATTGAAACTGCTAATTGTGCACTATAAATAGATTGTTTGATCACCTAATCACTTAATAATTGAATTATTGTACACTGTCGGAGTAAGGTTGGAGATTGCCCTCACTCGCCGGGCCACTGGTCGATTGATTGAAATTGATTGAAGTGTCTAATCTGATAGTTGTAATCTCGGGCGAGTTCTAAGTATTATTGAACCTGTTTTGTTCTGTTATAAAACCTTACCCGAGGTTATGACTTGCATGTTATCTGCGCTTATATATTATTATGCCCCTCGCTCAGTCTTGTGGAGACTGACACCTCACTTTTCAGTTTTGCAGGTGGTGTGCTAGGCGGGAGTCAGAGTTGTGTCTTGTCCTTCCTTTCGAGTCTTGTTCTAGTCTCATTACTTACACTCACTGCATATTGTATTTTAATTACTGTATTGAACTTGCTATTGGATTAGAATGCTACTTACTGAATTAAATTGAACTCGGGACAGGTTCTAGGGCTTTAGTTGAACCCGTTTTATGTTATTGTATTGAATTGATTCGGGACAGGTTAGGACAGGTTCATTGAATTAGTAGAACCCGTATTTACTTTCCTTGAACTTGCATTCATTTTATTGATATTGAATAGATAATTGCTTTACTTCCGCATTGTGGTCACTGTTGATCGTTTCAGGGTTAGATTCCGCCTAGCTAGGACTGTCTTTTTCATTGTCTTCCGTTCGCTGTGAGTTTAGTTCATGTATGGATCATTCCATTTCATATGTGGACTGAACTCATAGTGCGGGGGATGTGGTGCTCTCGTCGCGGGTGCTACATGTGAAAAGAAGGGATAAGAAAGAGAAACCTTCCAAGGCTATTCAGGATGCTATCGAAAAGGTTCAAATTATTCGGCAAAGAATGAAAGCAGCTCAAGATCGACAGAAGAGTTATGCAGATAAACGAAGGAAAGATCTTAAGTTCGAAGTTGGGGATAGAGTGTTTTTTAAAGCCTCACCTCGAAAAGGATTCACCCGAATTGGAAAGGGAGGAAAGCTGAATCCCCGATATTTGGGACCTTATGAGATTTTGGAGAGAATCGGAGATACAGCCTACAGATTGGATTTACCTCCAAGTTTAACGGGTATCTAGAATGTTTTCCATGTGTCACAACTTCGGAAATACTATCCCGATGAATCAGTGGTACTGTCGGTTGAAGAGGTTGAGCTTGAACCGAATCTCATTTTCGTTCAGAAACCAGTTAAGATTCTGGATCAGAAATTTCAAGAACTTCGAAACAGACGATTTCCCTTGGTGAAAGTGTTATGGCGAAGTGATAAGACGGAGGAAGCCACGTGGGAAACGGAAGAGAAAATGAAGAAGTTCTACCCCAAATTGTTTCCAACCGAGCAATGAATCCGAGGACGGGTTCTCTTTAAGGGGGAGAGGTTGTAACGCCCGTGTTTTCACACGAGCAGGTAAGTGTTACGTGCGCATGGTAGTTCGTAATGTAAAGCTAGTCTCCAGGCACTATATTTCGCATTTCCACATCGCTTAGTCGGAGAAGTCTTCGATATCGGGGACCGACAAACTGGAAAAACAGCTATTGCTATCGATACCATATTAAACCAAAAGCAATTGAACTCAAAGGCCACCTCTGAGAGTGAGACATTGTATTGTGTCTATGTAGCGATTGGACAGAAACGCTCAACTGTGGCACAATTAGTTCAAATTCTTTCAGAAGGGAATGCTTTAGAATATTCCATTCTTGTAGCAGCCACCGCTTCGGATCCCGCTCCTCTGCAATTTTTGGCCCCATATTCTGGGTGTGCCATGGGGGAATATTTCCGCGATAATGGAATGCACGCATGGCATCAGGAATTTGGATTCTGAATTCCCTTTACATTTAATTATATGATTTTATATTTTGAATTATTAATTGAATTCGTTTCTAATTTGATTTATTTGTTTAAATTCCATATGAATGTCAATGTGAGCTATGAATATACGAATGAAATTGTGAGATTGTGAATTTCGTGAATTCGGTGTTAATTGAATGAAATTACGTGTTTCGTGTAATCCATGGGCTTGATTGTAATTTATTTGAATGTTTTGGACTCAATTGGAAATTGAGTTTGGGCTTAATTGCCACTTTTTGAAAGTTTAGTGACCTATTTGAATAATAGGCAACTCTAAACGGTTTTCACGATATCTTGAGCTCCGGACCTCGAAATCGAGATCTGTAAACGGTGTTGAACTTGTTTCGATGATACCTATCCTTTGAACTTGACCTTGTACCATTTCGATGTCATTTGAACCTTCGACAACGAACCTTTCTGTAGCCTCGACTTTATAACTTGTTTGAACCGTTTCTTAAACAAACCGGACTTGGACCGACCCGTATCCTACCCGTTTCCTTACTAAATATCAGGATTTGCTTCCTTGTGTTTCCATTTTTGATCGATCAATTCATCATCTCAAGAGACAAGGGAAAAGCTCCAAGAAACCCTCCTTTTGATCAACCAAACTTTGAGCACAAGATCAATCAATCCTCTATCTCTTTTCAAGGTAATTGATGATTTGTATTCTCCATCTCCTTCTCTATCTTTTCATCTATGTATAGCTTGGCTTGAGTGGAGGATTCATGTTGTTTTGAATATGAGCATGAATTGGGGTTTGATCTTGAACTTGGGATTTTAATGGTTTAAAGTGAGAGTTGATGCATGGAAATTGTTGCTTGAAGCTTCCTTATCATTGCTATATCTTTAAATTTCATGTTGGTGGATTATAGCATGAATTTCCATTGAAGGAGCTTGAAGCTCCATGTTTGATGATCATGAGCATTGATGATGATTTGGCCAATTTTGAGCATGTATTCTTGTGTTTTAGCTTAGGTTACATGTTATATATGAATTATATGGATTGAATTCGTGTCTAAGTGTACCTAAGAGCTTCCTTGTTGCTACCCTGCTTCTCCAAAGCATTTCCCTCGCGAAACAGAGCTTTTGCTCTGTTTTCTCTTTGAAGACGACGAGCTGACACGGCCGTGTCAGCTTTGAACTGAAAGTGGACACGACCGTGTCAGCTTTGAACTGAAAATGGACACGGCCGTGCTAGGCTCTCGACTTTGGAAAATTATTTTCAGAAAATCGGACACGACTGTGTCCAAATGCTTTGAAAACTCAACACGGCCGTGTCAAGCCCTCGACTTGGAAAATTTGATTTTTAAACCTCGGACACGGCCGTGTCCATTTCCTTTGAAAACTTAACACAGCAGTGTCATTTGAAATGGCAGGTTTGGGGGAACTCTTTTATTGCTTGTATTGCATTTATGGATCATATTCGTGAATTATATGCAACGTGAATTCCTTTAAACTTTGAATTATGATTGATATATGACCTCAAGAACTATATGAATGCAAGAATGAAAAGTATGAAAGCTATGAACGCTATGAACATGAACGAATACGATTTTATCGTATATTGAACGAAACTTGATGAATTATGTGTTTAATTGAATTCCATGGTATTCGTGATCATATTTGGACATGTTCTTATGTTTCAGGCATATCATAACATGTCATTACATAGCCGAGCGACAAATGTGGTCATAATTGAGTCTCACACTACCTTTGTCACACAGATATTGACCCAGTAGGAGAAGGGGTTGAGCAGTGAGAGCTTTGTCGGGTTCTTTGGTCTACCAGGTGGGTTTTTCTTCTATTAGTTAAAGATATGACCCCAATATACCCAATGTGCAAGATTTTGGCCAAATATATATATATATATATATATATATCGAGTTTTTCGACGAATCAATGTTTTAAATGTAAAGCCTTTAATTTGAATATCCTACCAAAAGTTTTGACGAGAAATGAATGTTCACAATGAATGGGGGCCCGGGACTTAGTGTATTGGTGAACCGGGGAAGCTTCGGCTGACGGGAATCCACATATACTAGTTCCATCAATTTCGGTAACCTAGACTTCACTAGAAGATTAGTGAAAGAAGGGGGACCCGCGCTTTTGGGGATTCATGTACCCCTCTAGCACCAATGAATGAGGGTTCGGGCCTTACAAACCCGTCCCTAACCGGAGGAAGAAGGAGTATATGAATGATCGAATGATCTAATGAATGTGCACGAAAGAATGAATGCATGAACGAATGAATGAATGAATGATTAACGAATTACACAAGGTGTTGGTTGGAGATAATGCATGCCCCCTCGCCGGGCCACAAATGACCTAATGAATGAAATGAATTGTTATAATCCTATTCGTTGTATTTTAATTCCCACTTGGGAAAAATGCTTCTAAACCTTGAATAAGGATTATAGCTTGCATGTATGTGTTTAAATTCCACTGTATTATTATATTATGCCTATTTTTATACCCACCAGTCTGTCTAAGACTAAACCCGGAGTTGTTTCAGTTTCTTTTTGCAGGAGGGAACGCTAGGCGGGATACAAGTCGAAGTAGTCTTGCATAGTGTCTAGCATTTCTTGTCTTTACACTCATTTGTTTATGCTTTTGGTATTTTGGATAATGTATTTGAATGGAGCGTACACGTTTGTATTAGAATTACTGAGCTTACTTGAACTTAAATGTTGGTACCTAGAGCATATAGCTCAACATATAGAATACATGTTGGTATCTAGAGCATATAGCTCAGCATATGGTATATGAATTATTGCTTCCGCTTTTCTGTTACTCTGATTGTTGTTGTTGTTGTTGCTGTTGGGGTTTAAGCGATAGGTTAGTCCCGCCTGGCTTAGCGAATGTGTATGTCTCCGTTCTTTATGATTTGGCACGTGTATGGAAATCCATTTCATATACGGGTCGGGTCATGGTGTGGGGGATGTGACGTCTCCCGCTCGGGTGTTACAGGGCTACTATTATTATAATAGATAGGGCATTGTTTTATTTCCAATTCCTTATGTGATTTAAACTGTTTATGTGGCATGTATGTTAGAACTTGTGATTGTGGAGTGGCTCCCACATATCACGCATAAGATAGGTAGAACCCATGATCATCTCATGTTAGTATCATGCTAGGACATGTTATCTGCTAAGTGCTTGTGTGAAATGCATTTAAGTTGTACTTGCATTAATCAAGACTAATTAAATTGGATAATATATATGTTGGTGAGGTCGAACCGAACAACTCTCCGGTTGATTAGAAAATTCCCATTAAATATTAAGCTCATTTCGAATAATAGGTGTTTAATTCGAGATGCAAATTTTGAATTAAATTCCTAGTATTCCATCAATAGGTTTTAAGTTTTGTAAGTGAAGCTAGTTATTGTCCGCGATTCGTGGGATAGCTAGTGGAGCTTATTAGTTCTTGGTTACCTAATTGATCATTTTAAATGATCAATATTTCATGGTCAATTTTGGCAAGGGCGATGTCCGCAAGTCGTGGGTCGTTCGAACTAAGTTTTGATCATGATCTTATGATTGATGGGTCTAGCTTAACGCCTAAGTAAATATGGATGTCGCACGAGTCGTGGGTCCATATTGAAAGATAGGTGATGCAAAAATAATTACTAAGAGTTCTAAAGGTGTTAGAATTGGTAAGTTGTACCTATCTAGGGTTTCACTTAGAATGTCCGCGAGTCGTGGGTTCGAGGTAAAATGTAACACCCCAAACGGAGGATGCCACATCCCCCGCACTAAGACCCAGACCCGGTCACGAAATAGAAAGTCCATGCCCGAATCCGAATCATAGCGAACGGGAGACCAACTCACACACTAGGCTAGGCGGATCTAACTTGACAAACTCAGAGTGCGGAAGCAATTAAAACCAACAACAGTAGATAGCGGAAGCATTTAAAACAAAACATGCAAAGCAGGTGACGGGTTCAACTAGCATAAATACCTAGTCCCGAATCAATTCATAACCCAACATAATAAATAGCATAAGCATCATCATAATATCTACTAACATCCAAATACTAGCTTACTAACCCCACACGGGTTTAAGTCTAAGTAGAACATAAACATAGCCTTCAAGTATGAAACATAAATACAGAACATAAATAAAGTATGCGACAAATGCATCCTAATACCAACTAGACTGACAAGTGTGACTCAGGAGACTCACTTCCGCCTAGCTCAAGCCAAAAGGAAACCTGCAAACTAAAAGATAAATGAGGTGTCAGTCAACTGACTGAGTGAGGGGGCTAATGCACACCTACAGTATATATATACAGAGCACAGCACATATCAAAAGGGTGGACTCATGAACCGGGAATAGGTGTTGCATACCAAAGCGTTTCAAGCAAAACCCAAATATATATACATATATATACTTAGAAAACATTTTCAGAAACTCTATTCCGATTCATGATTCCCGTAACATATCATACCATATGCTCGGCGAGTACGAGCTTCCAACCTCAACTCCTCATATCATAACAAAACAGAAATAACATACCAACCTCAACTCTGGGTGATGGTAGGGTTGCGCGACCCTAACCATCCATACGGTCGAGGGGAGTGCTGATTGCTACTCATACCCTCAGGACTCCGTTTCCCAACCAAACCTCCTGGTGGGTCCCGGTAGATCCTTTTCATACAGATGGAGACTACGCACAGGTATATCCCCGACGGCCCTAACCGTCCCGGGGGCTCCTTACCCGTAGCTCCTGGGCCCCATAACAGAACAGAACATAACATATACCAACTTTCATGGCAATCTCGCTACATAATCATAACATAACTGGTTTTCCAAACTGGCTTATATATGCCTCAAAAACTGGTTTCTATAGCATAACTTTTCAAAACAGCTTACATATGCTTTCATATCTAATTTTTCCAAAACAGATCTGATTCACAAGGTCATAAACATATCATATCCAACACATACGTATCTATAATAGATATACTCGCATGCAAGGGTTGAAATCAGCATATTAAGGCCATAGGTCGCATAACTATACAAAATCCTAAACCTCACCTTGTGCAAGTAGAGTCTGAGAGTGTGAAGGGCCAAACACTCTAAAGCTCGGGCCCACCGGCACCACCAAACTCTGTGACAAGACATACAGAAGCCCAGACTTAAACTTTATATGAACCAAGTAAGACGCACGGCGATGATCATGAGGTGAGATGGAATAATATGACATGTTCATGCTAGTGTTCATATGCACAATTAATATTTCAGAGAGCTAACAAGCATATAATTCAATTAATCACATAAGTCAATTAACAATTAAATAGGTGCATATCCATATAAAGCATTCATGAAAGCTCCAGAACCAATTACTTAACTAAAGAGCAATAGTTATGCCTAATTAGTTAAGTCCTATATAGTTTACAACCATAAATGAACATTGTAATTATTTAATGATAACATTTAACTTCCAACCTACTACTCATAACTAATGAACTAGCATAATTAATTCAACACATTCGTTGATCAACGAGCAGATTCAAGTAGCATTAAATCAATCAACAACTACATTAGATTTAACTAAGTTTAGGTAACCAATTTTTTTAATAAATTACCAAATTGAACATAACACAGTAATTTAGTTCATATATATTTATATATATACACACAACACTCACGCACACAAGCACACACTCCACATAATTATCATACTCAGTTAATCCCAATACCAAAAGTCACGCAAGATTAAAATTATGAAGTCACATTTACTTGGTTCAAATATTTATGTATATATTAATACATATATAAATATCACAACAGGAGGCACACATGCAACACGACATATTCAGTTCTCAATTATCCCATGTATATATATATATATACACGCACACACCCACATAACACACCCCACACAACAACTAAATCATTTAGCAACATAGTAGTAATTACAAGATTTAAACAATCTAAATATTAAATTCACAATTAGGCACACGTACAGTCACTTATATTCATTTTAACATTCTAATAACCCATAATTAGGTAACTAGCAATTTATCAATAATCTCACAGTTAAACAAAGATGTATTTATTTAGATATCTAATACATGAGTCGCAAAACGACAATTTCTGATAACAATTAGGAAATAGCACATTTGAGTATGTAATAATCCTAGTAATTTACATGTTATTCAAGAACTAACAAATTGCGTTTTAAATTAAATAGCTACCAAGCATCCATATATTTACATTATACAACACCCAATATCATCAAACACAGTACTCGGTGTCCTCAACAAATCGAGTTCTCAAACAAGTGAAATACTTTGCAGGTTATGAAACAATATCAGCAACAACTTGATTTCAAGAGTAGAACCAGAATATTCATTTCAGCAATAAATCAATTTACTAAAACCAAATATACAAATCCTAATTCATTAAAGAACCAAAAATACCAATTCATAGTCAAGTTTGATTTGATTCCCAGATCGATTACATTCATAGATTCTATACGACTATATGGACACAATTTGTAATGTGAAAATAAGTTACAATAAACATGAAATTGATGAAATTGGTTGGGCTCACATTCAGGAAAGAAGGAAAGTAGCAGCCTTGCAGTGATGGTTGATGCAGACCCGTTGGTGTGAGGTGACGGTGCTAGCAGCGATGGTGGCGCAAGTAGAAGAATCATTGACGATGGGCGGTTAGGGATTTCCTCCAGTTTCCGGATCTGAAAAAAGAGGGAGACGACGGAGGCGGGAGAGAGGCTTCCATCGGAGAAGGGGCCACCAGTGAAGGTTTTGCGCCGGAGATGATGGTGGTGGAACTATGGTTCTGCGCCACTTGTGTATGACAGAGAGGGAGGAGAAACGGTTGTCAGCACGTCGCCGGAAAGAATGGCGACAGAGTGGGGTGATGGTGGTTGCCTTGACTCTGGCCGGTGGTTGTGAGGGCGAACGGCGACAAAGGAGACTCCGGTTCCTTCTTCAGTTCTGAGGATAAGATGAAAGAGAGAGGCTGTGATGGCAACTCGCCGGAATCCATGGCTGCTGGCAGTGGTGGCGCGTCATTTGGTGTCTTCTCTCCCAGATCTGGAAAGAGAGAGAGGAGATCGCAGTGGTGCGGTGGTGGAGTCATCGCCGGAGAGAGAGATCGGTGGTGGTGGCTGGATCCGAGGATAGAAGGTGGAATGAGGATTCTCAGATCTGGTCCGATCTGGGCGAGGTGGCCGGATCTGAGTGGTGCTGGCCGCGAATCGTCACCGGCGACGGTGTGCGGTCGGTGGAGAGTTCATCGGTGGGGAGAGGGAATGATAGCGGGGTTGCGCCGGCGTCATGAGGAAGGCAGAGGTGGCGCCGCTGCTCTATCTCTGACGAAGGGGAAGAAGAGGGTGAAAGAAGGGTGGTGGCTATCCAAGGTTCACCGGCGGGAGTGGTGGTACGTGGCTCCGCAGTGGCGAAGGGCTGGCCTCCTTCTTTCTGACAGGTGGTGAGATGATGGCGGAGATGGTGGCGGCGGCATGGAGCTGCTGTTGTCGCGCCGCTGCCAACGTCTGTTGAAAGCCGAAAGGGGAGAGGAGAGAATGCTTGTGCAGCTGCTGAAGGAGATGAAGAAATGAAAATGGGCTAGGGTTTCTCGGTGTATAAGGGGACCCTTCTTCCGAAATTGCAAACAAGCCCCTTGAGATTCTAAGTCTTGCGATTGAGTTCACATAGTTCAATTAGGGTTCAAATAAATCCAATTAGAGATTGTATAATTATAAAAGCACCCCAAAGATTTAAAGTGATGTCCAATTAAGTCCAAATTAAATTTCTTATCATTAAAAGATGATCCCCAACTTTTATTAATTTCAAATTAGCCCTCATAATTTAAATTAAAGGCAATTAGGCACTAAACATATTTCTATTAAGTTCACATATTTACATAAGTTTGCAATCGAGTCAATTAAACTATTAAAACATAAATGAGGCAATTCAAGCACAAGCAAAGTTAAATAAGTAACAATCTAATAGCACGAAAACGACATCGTATCTTGCTCCGAAAATGCGGGGTGTTACAACCTTCCCCCCTTAAGAGAACCTGGTCCCCAGGTTCCACTCCTGAGCTGGAAAAGCTTCGAGTTGATAGTGTTTTAGCCCTTCTCAAGGAGTTGGGTAAAACTTAGCCTCCGTTGTGAAGTTTACTCTCATTATCTTTACTGAACCTTTCTCGTGATGTCTCGTTGTCATTGGGATCCGTTTGAGTACTGGACCGTTGCTTTCATCAAGTTGTTCGACCATTCCCGTAAGACGAATAGTTATCACTGCACTCAACTTCGATGGCGTCGCAACTTGTCACTTGCAGACCGTTGTCAGGACAACTCGTAACGCAACCGCAACAAACAAGAGAGAATCCCATCTCTCAGCATGTAAAGTGAGAGCGCCCCGTCCCTCGGCACACACAAGAGAGAGAACCCCGTCTCTCAAGCACAGAATTGAGAGAGCCCCGTCTCTCAAGCACATAATTGAGAGAACCCCGTCTCTCAACCTAAGTCTGACAGATTTCAACATCTCCCAAACATTCTAGTTTGAGAAAATCCAGCATTTCTCAAACCCCTAAATTCAAGAGAATCCAGCATCTCCGAAAATCTAAGTACAAGAGAATCCAACATCTCTCGTGTACAAAACTTAGAAAGAATCCAACATCTTTCTAGCACATAAATAGAGAGAATCTTACATCTCTCCAACACGTAAAAAGAGGGAACCTAAGGTCTCTCTTGCACATAAATCCACAGATCAACATTCATACATACACAAATCAGAGTAACACTTGATGAAAAGTATGCGGTGCATGTTTGGTGTACCTTACACAACTGATATCGGTATCCCTTGAGTATAGATTCAACGCTCATACCTCGACTCAAGGGGGATATCGCGATGGAATCCCTGTAACACAAGGTCACAGTATGTGTGTATGTTATATGCGAGGTTAGTGAGCAATCAAGGGAGCTTTAAATCACATAGACATGCTTAATCCACATAAACACGTAACTTATTCATTTCAGTAATAGTTCACCAGAAACAGATATTCCAGGTTATCAATGCCAGATCAGGTAGCCACGTTATCACAATCAGAACAACGACAATCATCACACGCATCAAACAAAACAGGATAAGCATACTCAAGCGATGCATGTATGTAAATGCTATGAATGTTTGGCGTACCGGTCACCGTAGTGTCAAACTCTTGACAGGAAGTTGAGACGAAGTGGTAGGAGTTGATTAAGCCGACAAGGATGCAATCTTCGTCATCTGAACTTCTTATCCTAAATCTTTTGATGTGAAGAGGCAATTCAGCAATGATGTCCATCATCCAACTCTCTACTAAACCATAATCCTTGCTCAACCAGAATCTGTTGGAAAACACGAATCAGAAAGCAGCGGAATTTAAAAAATTTTCCCAACAAAAGGACCTTGAACTCGCAATCGTGTAACCAAATTCGTAAAGATAGAAAACTTACTTTTCTTTTGTTCTTTCTTGAAGCGTTTCAAGCCACCCAAGAACGCTCTTCTCGCGGCTTGATCCCCTCTCCTTTGGTAAAGCTCGAATCTTCAAACTTCTAACTTGAAGTCTCTAGAGAAAGTCCACCAACTTGATCACAATCTAACTAGTAAGGATGCTAGTTCTCTAGTTAGTGTTTAGGCTTAACCTAGGGTTTAATTTAATCTTGGAGAAAGGAAGGTGTTCAACACATGAACCAAGAATTGTCAATTAGCTCCATAAGGAGCTCGAGCTCCCCTATTTATAGGGAGGGGGTGCCGAAATTCCTAGTCCTTTATGGGCTAGGATTTTGGTCCCTCTCTCCTATTACTTGATCATCAAGTATTTTCCAACTTTGACTTTGAATTCTAATTCAAGTCAACTTCTAAGAGAGCTAAAAATATCCAAACTATTTTCGGATAATTTTATACTTTATTTATTATAAAATAAATAACTTATTTTTATCTAATTAATTAATTCGTAATTAATTAACTAGATTATTTTCTCCAAAATTAGACTTTCTTTTTAATTCAAAATTAAACCAAAGTCTATTAAATAATTAACTAATTAATTATTTAATATATATATAATATATATATATACACACGTGTGTGACACGTGTCACAGTGACACGTGTCACTCACGTGAGCTACACGTGTGACTTCACACGTGTGGAACCCTCTTGGCCCGATTAACTCGTTTAATCATTTTAAAGCCTCAACTCATGTAACCAAGTTGTTGTGTGTGACCCTCTAGGTTCTCAATTCAATTAGCAGTGACCCTGATTAATTAATTCACTAATTAATTAATCAGTCCACAGATTAAACGACCATAGTCTAGCAACAGGTGTTTAACCCCTAGCTAAATTGGAATGTTCGGATTCGACAGAACCTTTAAGTCATTGATTCATGTGAGATACAATCCTTCTACTTACTATCTCTCAACCAAGATCTAGGGCAAGGGAATAATCAGAACCCTAATAATCCGGTCTTAAAGCTAAGTGCATTTCATATCCATTTGATCTCAATCCAAGAAACCCTTTTCTTGATGTCTTGATCTACTGCCTTGGCCAAGGACTCCATATGGCATATGAATGACTTACACAATAAGAGATCACCTTGCATATGCAAGTGTAGGTCCTTTCTTGATTCTCATTCACTTTCATGAATCACTTGTGCAGCCCCAGCATAAGCCTTGAATCAGTTGTCTAAGGCGACACCCTTTAAAGCTTATACCAAAGACTACAGAGTTAACTCATAAAGTAACATGGAACCTCAAGTCTAAGGATCAATTAATCACATCAATGACTCGTGAGATATTTCCTAATCTGGAAGTTTCCATTTCCTGAAATAGAAACTTCCTTTCCCATTTAGGAATGTTCTCACACGGGGCACCTCAGTGAACTTACTTATTAAAGCAAGTACCGTCATGTATCACGCACGTATCAACTATACACTTTCCACCTCCATGAAACAAGGTGGTCCTTCTTAAGGGCGTGATCCCACAAGCAAGCCTTAGAGGAGTCAGGTTGACACTCCCACTGTCTGTAGGACTCATCGGCTTGGAGTATTTTACTAATCATGACTTATGTGATATAGGGCTCGTTTCATGAACCATTTCACCTAAATGGTAGAGTCCTAAAGTCATCAGGATTAGGGGAGTTCTCATACATGCACAGCTAAAGTAAACGCATACCAAACAAGAGCATATAAAGAAGTGTTGCCTCAATACGTTATTTTATTCAAAGATTGTCTGTGATTACAATAAGGAAAAGTACAAAGCGGATATACAATCGGCTTTTAGGGCACTATTCCTAACAATCTCCCACTTGCCCGTCAAAGCCATTCTAAAGCTACTCTAAGTCCCATCTTCTGAAGATGACCTTGGAAAGCTTCTCGACTAAGGGGTTTAGTAAGTGGATCTGCCACGTTCTCTGCTGATGTGACCCTCTCAATTAGCACATCTCCTCTTTTGATAATATCACGGATTAGGTGATACTTCTTCATAATGTGCTTGGTCCGTTGGTGAGATCTTGGTTCTCTTGCTTGAGCAACCGCCCCAGTATTGTTGCAAAACACAGTAATGGGGTCTTTCTTGCTAGGAACAACATTTAACTCTTGAATGAAGTTTCTAATCCAAACACCTTCCTTAGCTGCATCATTTGCAGCTAAGTATTCGGCCTCAGTGGTCGAATCTGCAATGGTAGTTTGCTTGGAACTCTTCCAACTCACTGCTCCGCCGTTTAGGCAGAAAATGTATCCTGACATTGACTTAAAATCATCTAAGACAGATGCAAAGCTTGCATGGCAGTATCCTTCGACAGTAAGATCTTTCTGACCTCCGTAAACTAAGAATAAATCTTTAGTACTTTTCAAGTACTTAAGAATATTCTTCACGGCAGCCCAGTGACCATCTCCAGGGTCAGATTGGAAACGACTCGTTACACTAAGTGCATAAGCCACATCCGGTCCAGTACATAACATTGCATACATTATGCTACCTATTGCTGATGCATAAGGTGTATGAGTCATTCTTTCCTTCTCAAGGTTAGTCTTAGGACACATCTTCTTTGAAATACATGTTCCTACACTCATAGGAAGGTTCTTAACCATTGCTGACTCCATATTGAATCTCTTCAATACTTTGTCAATGTACATCGACTGTGATAGTCCTATTAACCTTCTAAATCTATCTCTATAGATTTTAATTCCAAGGATATAGGATGCATCACCAAGATCTTTCATCTCGAATTGGTTTGATAACCATAACTTAGTTACTTTCATGTCATCCTTCGAATTCCCAATAAGAAGGATGTCATCAACATAAAGTACTAAGAATTGCACTGAGGTCTCCAATTCCTTTCTATACACACATGATTCATTCGTAATTTGGATGAAGCCAAACGCTTTGACCGATTCATCAAATCGAATGTTCCAATTCCTAGAAGCCTGTTTCAATCCATAGATTGATCTTTGGAGTTTGCAAACCTTTTGCTCACTCCCACTGAATGTAAAACCTATGGGTTGCTCCATATAAATGTCTTTATCAATGTCACCATTGAGAAAGGCAGTTTTCACATCCATTTGCCATATCTCATAGTCATAATATGCAGCAATGGCAAGCATGATTCGAATGGACTTTTGCATTGCAACTGGTGAAAAGGTTTCGTCAAAGTCTACACCGGGTCTTTTAATGAATCCTTTTGCAACCAGTCTTGCCTTGTAGGCTGCAATGCTTCCATCAACTCCAAGCTTTCTCTTAAAGATCCATTTGCAACCTATGGGTTTGACCCCACCAGGCAAATCTACCAAGGTCCAAACTTGGTTGGAGTTCATGGAATCCATTTCGGATTTCATGGCTTCTATCCACTGTTCAGAGTCAGAATCTGAAAGTGCCTCCTCATATGTTAAAGGATCATTATCCTTTTGAGAGATTTCATGGAAGAATCCATACCATCTCTCCGGCTGTCTAGGAGTGCGTTCAGAACGCCTTAGAGGAGGATTTTTATGTGTATCGAAATTCGTGATTGGTTGTGGTTGATCAGAGTGGGACGTTTCTTCAGTGGGTGGTGTGGGGTCACTTTGTACTTCTTCTAATTCTATGATCTTGCCTTTCTTTTCTTTAAGGAACGGTTCCTCAAGAAAAGTGGCATTTCTGGAAACAAACACCTTTTGCTCAGATTGATCATAGAAATAGTATCCTATGGATTCCTTAGGATAACCTACAAAGTAGCATAAGTTAGAACGAGATTCTAACTTATCTCCCACTGTCCTCTTCACGTAAGCAGGACAACCCCAAATTCTTAAGTAAGAATAACTAGGGATTTTACCATGCCACATTTCATAGGGCGTCTTGGGGACTGACTTAGAGGGAACTAGATTCAGAATCTTTGCTGCACTTTCTAGGGCATAACCCCAGAAAGAAGGTGGTAAGTCAGTGAAACTCATCATGGAACGAACCATATCAAGTAGGGTTCGATTCCTTCTCTCAGAAACTCCATTAAGCTGGGGAGTTCCCGGAGGAGTCCACTGAGAGATAATCCCATTATCTTTGAGATGATTAAGGAATTCTTCACTAAGATACTCGCCTCCTCGATCAGATCGAATTGCTTTGATCTTGTGACCAGTTTGGTTTTCAACCTCCTTTTGAAATTCTAAGAATTTCTCAAAAGCTTCAGATTTATACTTCATTAAGTATACATAACCATACCGACTAAAGTCATCAGTAAAGGTTATGAAGTACTGATGATTGTTTCTAGTGCTTACACTAAGCGGTCCACAAACATCAGTATGGATCAAATCCAAAACCTCAGTGGCACGTTCCACAGTTCCTTTAAAAGGAACTTTGGACATCTTTCCTTTGAGACAGGATTCGCAAGAGGTCAACTCTTTGAGATCATTTTCAGAGAATGATCCTAAAGTGTTTATCTTGCTAATTCTGTTCTTGGAAATGTGTCCTAATCTAGCGTGCCATAAGGGAGCTGAAACTTTGTCATCTCTCTTACGATTTGTTTCTCATTGTATATTCATAATATTGATATTTTGAGTTAGGTAAAGTCCATTACTTAGAGTACCGATGTGAACGGAAGAGTTGTTCCGTTTGATAAAATATTTAGCATTCTTAATATAAGTTTCATAACCTTCACAATCTAATATTGGAACTGAAATTATATTACGAATAATGCTCGGTACATAAAGGACTTTGTTTAATACTAACTCAAAACTACCTAAATCTAATCTAATTGTGCCTAAAGCTCGAGCTTCAACGTTTGAGCCATCGCCGATCTTCAAGACACATTCTCTTTCTTTGAGTTGTTGGACCTCATTTAGCATCTGTACATCATTACAGATATGAGTTCCACAACCGGTATCAAGTACCCAAGAACTAGAATTAATAGAAAGATTTACTTCAACGAGAAAGATACCTTTCTTTAGAGTAGCCTTGTACACTGGGCAGTTTCTCCTCCAATGTCCCGCTTTGCCACAATGGAAGCAAACATCCTCTTTCTGATCACGCTTCTTCTTTTGGGCCTTCCCCTTCGAAATGCCACCAGTGGGCCTAAGGGGTTTCTTTTTCTTCTTTTGGGCTTTCTTGCCCTTACCTTTAGAAGGCCCAGAAGAGGACGATGGAGCATTCACCATCAAAACCTTATTGTCCTTCTTTATCGTGCTTTCAGCAGTCACAAGCTGACTAATCAGCTCAGCTACAGTAGCACCAGCATGATTCATGTTGAAGTTAAGGACAAATGGGTTGAATGATGGTGGGAGCGAAGCTAGCAACAAATCCACTGAAAGCTCATCTTTCAGTGGCATGTCCATGGAAGCAAGTTTCTCAGTAAGGGCAAGAAACTTGAGTCCATATTCATGGACACTTGAACCTTCCCTCATTCTCAAGTGGAACAATTCCTTTGAAGTGTTATACCTTGTAACACGTTCATGAGGGCGGTAAAGTTGCTCTAAGTGGTCGTAAATCTCCCAAGCAAATTCCATGGCCTCATGTTGCCTTTGCAAGTCCGGAGACATGTTAGCCAACATAAGGCAACGGGCTTGGAGATTATCATCCTTCCACTTCTGAATCGCGTCCCGCTCGGCCCGAGTGGGAGCCTCCCCTTCGGGACTAGGCTCCCCTTCGAAGAGAACATAAGTTCTCTTCTCAGAAACTAAAATGATTTTTAGATTCCTCAGCCAATCAGAATAGTTGGGACCAGTCAACTTGTTTGACTCGAGGATCGATACAAGAGGGTTTTTGGTTGCCATTTCAAAACACGTAGAGAATCACAGAATCTACAACCTAAATGGTAAAACAGAGAACTAGTGAGCATGCTGAATTATAACGATATACAAAAGATAAGGTCTTTAATCTATTGTAGCTCCCACTGTTTTTCAAAGATCTAGAATTCCCAAAGATCTAAGAGGAACACGTTTCCCAATGGGTACTAAGATCCTAGGCATTTTACCTCGAACCCACGACTCGCGGACATTCTAAGTAAGAACCCTAGGTAGGTACAACTTAACAATTCTAACACCTCTAGAACTCTTAGTAATTGTTTTTGCATTACCTATCTTTCAATATGGACCCACGACTCGTGCGACATCCATATTTACTTAGGCGTTAAGCTAGACCCATCAATCATAAGATCATGACCAAAACTTAGTTCGAAAGACCCACGACTCGCGGACATCGCCCTTGCTAAAATTGACCACGAAATATTGACCATTTAAAATGATTAATTAGGTAAATAAGAACTAATAAGCTCCACTAGTTATCCCACGACTCGCGGACAATAACTAGCTTTACTTACTAAACTTAAAACCTATTGATGGAATGCTAGGAATTTAATTCAAAATTTGCATCTCGAATTAAACACCTATTTGTTCGAAATTAGCTTAATATTTAAGGGGAATTTTCGAATCAACCGGAGAGTTGTCCGGTTCGACCTCACCAACATATATGTTATCCAATTTTATTAGTCTTGATTAATGCAAGTACACTTAAATGCATATCAAACAAGCACATAAACAGATAACATGACCTAGCATGATACTAACATGTAATGATCATGGGTTCTACCTATCTTACGCGTGATATGTGGGAGCCACTCCACAATCACAAGTTCTAACATACATGCCACATAAACAGTTTAAATCACATAAGGGAAAGCGGTAACAAAATACGAGCCCTATCTCTATTACATTTAACAATTGAGATTCCCCTCCCTAACATTTTGAGGGGTCTTCACTTATGGCCTCCTTGTTACTTGAATGTGGTCCATCTTACTCCATGGGTGCATTGTCTCCAAAATGAAAATAAAACCTCACCACCTATCTCTACTCTCAAATTACAATAAAAAGAAAAAGACATAAAGTAATAAGGCTCAATCTTCATATTGGCCTTAGACAATTACACGGGGCATACCCCGGCCTAAAAAACAGTAATATGGAAAGCCACATAATAAATCACATAACAGTACGCACATAAGTGAGGCTCCAACCTCAATTGAAAAACGCAACTATAGGGCTCCAACCCCAATTTAAACCATCCATGTGCATAAATTAAAACCATACATAGATCTAAACCTATGATCACCTAACATGCTTTTGCGAGAATTTAAATTTAGCCAATAAATTAAAATTCTCGTTTCAAGTCCTAATGACTTAAAACACGACTTAGATGCAATTCTTGTTCAAGAGCCTTTCTATAAAACCCGAAAAACAACAAACCAATAAAATTCCAATTAATTTCCAAAAATTAATAATTTTATTCTTTCATTATTTTCAGAAAATAAAATTCATAATTTTCCCAAAATCCAAATCGCTTTAATTTCTCAAAAATCCCAATTTAATCAAAATTTTAAAATAATTTTATTTTAACAAAACTGATTTTAAAAGATAAAATTAAAATAAAATTAAATCGAGATTTTACGGACCGAAAACACGAAAAACACGAAACACGAAAGCGAGCCCGAAAGGGGCCTATCCGCGCGAGGCGCCGTCGCGCAGCAGCGCGCACAGCGCGCGGCCTTTGCCGCTCGCTTGCGCGGGCTGGCCGCGCATCATGCGTGCGCCGCGCGTAGTAGCGCCCGCCACGGCTAGGCGGGCTGGGCAGGCGTCCCGCGCTGTTGCGGGACGGGCTGGGCGCGCCCCGGGACGGCTCCCGCACGGTTGCGGGAGGAGCTGGGCGGCGACGACGGGCCTGGGCGTGCGACGTGCTAGCACGCCTAGGCTCGTTGCTTTTCGTGTTCGTTTCGTATTTCTGGGTTTCTCGAAAACCCGGTTCAATCCAAAAATTAAAAATTCGATTTAAACATATTTCAATCAAAAACGGTTTTCAAAATCACAATTTAAGAAAACAGTTTCAGAAATTCAGGAAAAATTACAGTTTCGTATTTCAGGCTTTCTAAAAGAACTCATGAATACCTAATTCGCATCTAAGCCTAAGAATTTCTACCAAATTCAGAATAATTGAGACGAATCAGAAACACGATTAACGAGGTGGCTCTGATACCACTTGTTGGAAAACACGAATCAGAAAGCAGCGGAATTTAAAAAATTTTCCCAACAAAAGGACCTTGAACTCGCAATCGTGTAACCAAATTCGTAAAGATAGAAAACTTACTTTTCTTTTGTTCTTTCTTGAAGCGTTTCAAGCCACCCAAGAACGCTCTTCTCGCGGCTTGATCCCCTCTCCTTTGGTAAAGCTCGAATCTTCAAACTTCTAACTTGAAGTCTCTAGAGAAAGTCCACCAACTTGATCACAATCTAACTAGTAAGGATGCTAGTTCTCTAGTTAGTGTTTAGGCTTAACCTAGGGTTTAATTTAATCTTGGAGAAAGGAAGGTGTTCAACACATGAACCAAGAATTGTCAATTAGCTCCATAAGGAGCTCGAGCTCCCCTATTTATAGGGAGGGGGTGCCGAAATTCCTAGTCCTTTATGGGCTAGGATTTTGGTCCCTCTCTCCTATTACTTGATCATCAAGTATTTTCCAACTTTGACTTTGAATTCTAATTCAAGTCAACTTCTAAGAGAGCTAAAAATATCCAAACTATTTTCGGATAATTTTATACTTTATTTATTATAAAATAAATAACTTATTTTTATCTAATTAATTAATTCGTAATTAATTAACTAGATTATTTTCTCCAAAATTAGACTTTCTTTTTAATTCAAAATTAAACCAAAGTCTATTAAATAATTATCTAATTAATTATTTAATATATATATAATATATATATATACACACGTGTGTGACACGTGTCACTCACGTGAGCCACACGTGTGACTTCACACGTGTGGAACCCTCTTGGCCCGATTAACTCGTTTAATCATTTTAAAGCCTCAACTCATGTAACCAAGTTGTTGTGTGTGACCCTCTAGGTTCTCAATTCAATTAGCAGTGACCCTGATTAATTAATTCACTAATTAATTAATCAGTCCACAGATTAAACGACCATAGTCTAGCAACAGGTGTTTAACCCCTAGCTAAATTGGTATGTTCGGATTCGACAGAACCTTTAAGTCATTGATTCATGTGAGATACAATCCTCCTACTTACTATCTCTCAACCAAGATCTAGGGCAAGGGAATAATCAGAACCCTAATAATCCGGTCTTAAAGCTAAGTGCATTTCATATCCATTTGATCTCAAACCAAGAAACCCTTTTCTTGATGTCTTGATCTACTGCCTTGGCCAAGGACTCCATATGGCATATGAATGACTTACACAATAAGAGATCACCTTGCATATGCAAGTGTAGGTCCTTTCTTGATTCTCATTCACTTTCATGAATCACTTGTGCAGCCCCAGCATAAGCCTTGAATCAGTTGTCTAAGGCGACACCCTTTAAAGCTTATACCAAAGACTATAGAGTTAACTCATAAAGTAACATGGAACCTCAAGTCTAAGGATCAATTAATCACATCAATGACTCGTGAGATATTTCCTAATCTGGAAGTTTCCATTTCCTGAAATAGAAACTTCCTTTCCCATTTAGGAATGTTCTCACACGGGGCACCTCAGTGAACTTACTTATTAAAGCAAGTACCGTCATGTATCACGCACGTATCAACTATACACTTTCCACCTCCATGAAACAAGGTGGTCCTTCTTAAGGGCGTGATCCCACAAGCAAGCCTTAGAGGAGTCAGGTTGACACTCCCACTGTCTGTAGGACTCATCGGCTTGGAGTATTTTACTAATCATGACTTATGTGATATAGGGCTCGTTTCATGAACCATTTCACCTAAATGGTAGAGTCCTAAAGTCATCAGGATTAGGGGAGTTCTCATACATGCACAGCTAAAGTAAACGCATACCAAACAAGAGCATATAAAGAAGTGTTGCCTCAATACGTTATTTTATTCAAAGATTGTCTGTGATTACAATAAGGAAAAGTACAAAGCGGATATACAATCGGCTTTTAGGGCACTATTCCTAACAGAATCATCTTCAGTTTCTCCCAAGAATTCTCATTTATGTGTTAAATCTTAGTCTGCTCATCTTCAAGGAGTTGTCCATGATTCATTTGTCAACCAGATATTTACCTCAGAGTTTCGTTGGATGATCGTGGTGCTAAGCAATTCCCAAAGCAATCCATGGTATATGATTCTGAAACTTTGAATAAAATCTTTTGACACCTATGTGATCTACTCCCATCTCAGCAGAATCTTAGATCTCATCTTGAAGAAACACCCAGAGAGCTAACAACCAATCTTGTCTTGTCGTTTGTTAACTGTAAACGGCACCAAAACCTTCAATACTCATCGTTGGTTTGTAGCTCGTTGCTTAAGTTAGCACCAACATGGTTACTTAACCACATCCCTTGAACTTGATCGAATCGAACTTGATCGGATTCTTCTACATTAACTCGTTTCCATCAACAAGGTGACTACTTCCAAATGAACGAATCATCAAAGAGAAAGTTCATCAACCTTCTTCAAATCGGTTCTACTTGATCAGATTCTCTTACATTGACTCATTTCCCTCAACAAGTTGACTACTTTCAAATGAATGAATCCTCAAGGCGAAAGTTCGTCAAACTTCATCTATCAATTGACTTTAAGGTAGTAAGTCAATATAGCAAATCTCATTCCTTCAACTCTGAACATTTTTCATGAACATTGATCTTGGTAAAGAATCCTTTCATCTTCGAATTATGGTATGTTTTCGTTGTAGTGCCAATAGGAGTGTTGACGGAGGGAAATTTCAGTGTTGGCTCTTAGGGCACCCTGAAATTCAAACACTAAATTCGATGCATGCGGATTAAGATGCAAATGAAATGTAACAAGTATATCACGTAAATGCAACAATTAGTTGTAATTTAGAAAGCACATAAAATAAGATGTTGCATAATCAAAGTCATAATGTGCACACAATCATATAATCACGAAACAATTCATGTTGAAGGGTCAAAATATCAAGTCAAACAAATGCAATGCACAGTTATTCCTATGCCGTACGACCTAGACAGACTCAACACGACTCAAGAGCTCGGTTTTACAACCTGGCTCTGATACCACTTAAGGATGTAACACCCCAAACGGAGGATGCCACATCCCCCGCACTAAGACCCAGACCCGGTCACGAAATAGAAAGTTCATGCCCGAATCCGAATCATAGCGAACGGGAGACCAACTCACACACTAGGCTAGGCGGATCTAACTTGACAAACTCAGAGTGCGGAAGCAATTAAAACCAACAACAGTAGATAGCAGAAGCATTTAAAACAAAACATGCAAAGCATGTGACGGGTTCAACTAGCATAAATACCTAGTCCCGAATCAATTCATAACCCAACATAATAAATAGCATAAGCATCATCATAATATCTACTAACATCCAAATACTAGCTTACTAACCCCACACGGGTTTAAGTCTAAGTAGAACATAAACATAGCCTTCAAGTATGAAACATAAATACAGAACATAAATAAAGTATGCGACAAATGCATCCTAATACCAACTAGACTGACAAGTGTGACTCAGGAGACTCACTTCCGCCTAGCTCAAGCCAAAAGGAAACCTGCAAACTAAAAGATAAATGAGGTGTCAGTCAACTGACTGAGTGAGGGGCTAACGCACACCCACAGTATATATATACAGAGCACAGCACATATCAAAAGGGTGGACTCATGAACCGGGAATAGGTGTTGCATACCAAAGCGTTTCAAGCAAAACCCAAATATATATACATATATATATACTTAGAAAACATTTTCAGAAACTCTATTCCGATTCATGATTCCCATAACATATCATACCATATGCTCGGCGAGTTCGAGCTTCCAACCTCAACTCCTCATATCATAACAAAACAGAAATAACATACCAACCTCAACTCCGGGTGATGGTAGGGTTGCGCGACCCTAACCATCCATGCGGTCGAGGGGAGTGTTGATTGCTACTCATACCCTCAGGACTCCGTTTCCCAACCAAACCTCCTGGTGGGTCCCGGTAGATCCTTTTCATACAGATGGAGACTACGCACAGGTATATCCCCGACGGCCCTAACCGTCCCGGGGGCTCCTTACCCGTAGCTCCTGGGCCCCATAACAGAACATAACATAACATATACCAACTTTCATGGCAATCTCGCTACATAATCATAACATAACTGGTTTTCCAAACTGGCTTATATATGCCTCAAAAACTGGTTTCTATAGCATAACTTTTCAAAACAGCTTACATATGCTTTCATATCTAATTTTTCCAAAACAGATCTGATTCACAAGGTCATAAACATATCATATCCAATACATACGTATCTATAATAGATATACTCGCATGCAAGGGTTGAAATCAGCATATTAAGGCCATAGGTCGCATAACTATACAAAATCCTAAACCTCACCTTGTGCAAGTAGAGTCTGAGAGTGTGAAGGGCCAAACACTCTAAAGCTCGGGCCCACCGGCACCACCAAACTCTGTGACAAGACATACAGAAGCCCAGACTTAAAGTATGCGACAAATGCATCCTAATACCAACTAGACTGACAAGTGTGACTCAGGAGACTCACTTCCGCCTAGCTCAAGCCAAAAGGAAACCTGCAAACTAAAAGATAAATGAGGTGTCAGTCAACTGACTGAGTGAGGGGGCTAACGCACACCCACAGTATATATATACAGAGCACAGCACATATCAAAAGGGTGGACTCATGAACCGGGAATAAGTGTTGCATACCAAAGCGTTTCAAGCAAAACCCAAATATATATACATATATATACTTAGAAAACATTTTTAGAAACTCTATTCCGATTCATGATTCCCATAACATATCATACCATATGCTCGGCGAGTACGAGCTTCCAACCTCAACTCCTCATATCATAACAAAACAGAAATAACATACCAACCTCAACTCCGGGTGATGGTAGGGTTGCGCGACCCTAACCATCCATACGGTCGAGGGGAGTGCTGATTGCTACTCATACCCTCAGGACTCCGTTTCCCAACCAAACCTCCTGGTGGGTCCCGGTAGATCCTTTTCATACAGATGGAGACTACGCACAGGTATATCCCCGACGGCCCTAACCGTCCCGGGGGCTCCTTACCCGTAGCTCCTGGGCCCCATAACAGAACAGAACATAACATATACCAACTTTCATGGCAATCTCGCTACATAATCATAACATAACTGGTTTTCCAAACTGGCTTATATATGCCTCAAAAACTGGTTTCTATAGCATAACTTTTCAAAACAGCTTACATATGCTTTCATATCTAATTTTTCCAAAACAGATCTGATTCACAAGGTCATAAACATATCATATCCAACACATACGTATCTATAATAGATATACTCGCATGCAAGGGTTGAAATCAGCATATTAAGGCCATAGGTCGCATAACTATACAAAATCCTAAACCTCACCTTGTGCAAGTAGAGTCTGAGAGTGTGAAGGGCCAAACACTCTAAAGCTCGGGCCCACCGGCACCACCAAACTCTGTGACAAGACATACAGAAGCCCAGACTTAAAGTATGCGACAAATGCATCCTAATACCAACTAGACTGACAAGTGTGACTCAGGAGACTCACTTCCGCCTAGCTCAAGCCAAAAGGAAACCTGCAAACTAAAAGATAAATGAGGTGTCAGTCAACTGACTGAGTGAGGGGGCTAACGCACACCCACAGTATATATATACAGAGCACAGCACATATCAAAAGGGTGGACTCATGAACCGGGAATAGGTGTTGCATACCAAAGCGTTTCAAGCAAAACCCAAATATATATACATATATATACTTAGAAAACATTTTTAGAAACTCTATTCCGATTCATGATTCCCATAACATATCATACCATATGCTCGGCGAGTACGAGCTTCCAACCTCAACTCCTCATATCATAACAAAACAGAAATAACATACCAACCTCAACTCCGGGTGATGGTAGGGTTGCGCGACCCTAACCATCCATACGGTCGAGGGGAGTGCTGATTGCTACTCATACCCTCAGGACTCCGTTTCCCAACCAAACCTCCTGGTGGGTCCCGGTAGATCCTTTTCATACAGATGGAGACTACGCACAGGTATATCCCCGACGGCCCTAACCGTCCCGGGGGCTCCTTACCCGTAGCTCCTGGGCCCCATAACAGAACAGAACATAACATATACCAACTTTCATGGCAATCTCGCTACATAATCATAACATAACTGGTTTTCCAAACTGGCTTATATATGCCTCAAAAACTGGTTTCTATAGCATAACTTTTCAAAACAGCTTACATATGCTTTCATATCTAATTTTTCCAAAACAGATCTGATTCACAAGGTCATAAACATATCATATCCAACACATACGTATCTATAATAGATATACTCGCATGCAAGGGTTGAAATCAGCATATTAAGGCCATAGGTCGCATAACTATACAAAATCCTAAACCTCACCTTGTGCAAGTAGAGTCTGAGAGTGTGAAGGGCCAAACACTCTAAAGCTCGGGCCCACCGGCACCACCAAACTCTGTGACAAGACATACAGAAGCCCAGACTTAAAGTATGCGACAAATGCATCCTAATACCAACTAGACTGACAAGTGTGACTCAGGAGACTCACTTCCGCCTAGCTCAAGCCAAAAGGAAACCTGCAAACTAAAAGATAAATGAGGTGTCAGTCAACTGACTGAGTGAGGGGGCTAACGCACACCCACAGTATATATATACAGAGCACAGCACATATCAAAAGGGTGGACTCATGAACCGGGAATAGGTGTTGCATACCAAAGCGTTTCAAGCAAAACCCAAATATATATACATATATATACTTAGAAAACATTTTTAGAAACTCTATTCCGATTCATGATTCCCATAACATATCATACCATATGCTCGGCGAGTACGAGCTTCCAACCTCAACTCCTCATATCATAACAAAACAGAAATAACATACCAACCTCAACTCCGGGTGATGGTAGGGTTGCGCGACCCTAACCATCCATACGGTCGAGGGGAGTGCTGATTGCTACTCATACCCTCAGGACTCCGTTTCCCAACCAAACCTCCTGGTGGGTCCCGGTAGATCCTTTTCATACAGATGGAGACTACGCACAGGTATATCCCCGACGGCCCTAACCGTCCCGGGGGCTCCTTACCCGTAGCTCCTGGGCCCCATAACAGAACAGAACATAACATATACCAACTTTCATGGCAATCTCGCTACATAATCATAACATAACTGGTTTTCCAAACTGGCTTATATATGCCTCAAAAACTGGTTTCTATAGCATAACTTTTCAAAAAAGCTTACATATGCTTTCATATCTAATTTTTCCAAAACAGATCTGATTCACAAGGTCATAAACATATCATATCCAACACATACGTATCTATAATAGATATACTCGCATGCAAGGGTTGAAATCAGCATATTAAGGCCATAGGTCGCATAACTATACAAAATCCTAAACCTCACCTTGTGCAAGTAGAGTCTGAGAGTGTGAAGGGCCAAACACTCTAAAGCTCGGGCCCACCGGCACCACCAAACTCTATGACAAGACATACAGAAGCCCAGACTTAAACTTTATATGAACCAAGTAAGACGCACGGCGATGATCATGAGGTGAGATGGAATAATATGACATGTTCATGCTAGTATTCATATGCACAATTAATATTTCAGCGAGCTAACAAGCATATAATTCAATTAATCACATAAGTCAATTAACAATTAAATAGCTTCATATCCATATAAAGCATTCATGAAAGCTCCAGAACCAATTACTTAACTAAAGAGCAATAGTTATGCCTAATTTGTTAAGTCCTATATAGTTTACAACCATAAATGAACATTGTAATTATTTAATGATAACATTTAACTTCCAACCTACTACTCATAACTAATGAACTAGCATAATTAATTCAACACATTTGTTGATCAACGAGCAGATTCAAGTAGCATTAAATCAATCAACAACTACATTAGATTTAACGAAGTTTAGGTAACCAATTTTTTTATTAAATTACCAAATTGAACATAACACACTAATTTAGTTCATATATATTTATATATATACACACAACACTCACGCACACAAGCACACACTCCACATAATTATCATACTCAGTTAATCCCAATACCAAAAGTCACGCAAGATTAAAATTATGAAGTCACATTTACTTGGTTCAAATATTTATGTATATATTAATACATATATAAATATCACAACAGGAGGCACACATGCAACACCACATATTCAGTTCTCAATTATCCCATGTATATATATATATATATATATATACACGCACACACCCACATAACACACCCCACACAACAACTAAATCATTTAGCAACATAGTAGTAATTACAAGATTTAAACAACCTAAATATTAAATTCACAATTAGGCACACATACAGTCACTTATATTCATTTTAACATTCTAATAACCCATAATTAGGTAACTAGCAATTTATCAATAATCTCACAGTTAAACAAAGATGTATTTATTTAGATATCTAATACATGAGTCGCAAAACGACAATTTCTGATAACAATTAGGAAATAGCACATTTGAGTATGTAATAATCCTAGTAATTTACATGTTATTCAAGAACTAACAAATTGCGTTTTAAATTAAATAGCTACCAAGCATCCATATATTTACATTAGACAGCACCCAATATCATCAAACACAGTACTCGGTGTCCTCAACAAATCGAGTTCTCAAACAAGTGAAATACTTTGCAGGTTATGAAACAATATCAGCAACAACTTAATTTCAAGAATAGAACCAGAATATTCATTTCAGCAATAAATCAATTTACTAAAACCAAATATACAAATCCTAATTCATTAAAGAACCAAAAATACCAATTCATAGTCAAGTTTGATTTCATTCCCAGATCGATTACATTCATAGATTCTATACGACTATATGGACACAATTTGTAATGTGAAAATAAGTTACAATAAACATGAAATTGATGAAATTGGTTGGGCTCACATTCAGGAAAGAAGGAAAATAGCAGCCTTGCAGTGATGGTTGATGCAGACCCGTTGGTGTGAGGTGACGGTGCTAGCAGCGATGGTGGCGCAAGTAGAAGAATCATTGACGATGGGCGGTTAGGGATTTCCTCCAGTTTCCGGATCTGAAACAAGAGGGAGACGACGGAGGCGGGAGAGAGGTTTCCATCGGAGAAGGGGCCACCAGTGAAGGTTTTGCGCCGGAGATGATGGTGGTGGAACGGTGGTTCAGCGCCTGCCACTTGTGTATGACAGAGAGGGAGGAGAAACGGTGGTCGGCACGTCGCCGGAAAGAATGGCGACAGAGTGGGGTGATGGTGGTTGCCTTGACTCTGGCCGGTGGTTGTGAGGGCGAACGGCGACAAAGGAGACTCCGGTTCCTTCTTCAGTTCTGAGGATAAGATGAAAGAGAGAGGCTGTGATGGCAACTCGCCGGAATCCATGGCTGCTGGCAGTGGTGGCGCGTCATTTGGTGTCTTCTCTCCCAGATCTGGAAAGAGAGAAAGGAGATCGCAGTGGTGCGGTGGTGGAGTCATCGCCGGAGAGAGAGATCGGTGGTGGTGGCTGGATCCGAGGATAGAAGGTGGAATGAGGATTCTCAGATCTGGTCCGATCTGGGCGAGGTGGCCGGATCTGAGTGGTGCTGGCCGCGAATCGTCACCGGCGACGGTGTGCGGTCGGTGGAGAGTTCATCGGTGGGGAGAGGGAATGATAGCGGGGTTACGCCGGCGTCATGAGGAAGGCAGAGGTGGCGCCGCTGCTCTATCTCTGACGAAGGGGAAGAAGAGGGTGAAAGAAGGGTGGTGGCTATCCAAGGTTTACCGGCGGGAGTGGTGGTGCGTGGCTCCGCAGTGGCGAAGGGCTGGCCTCCTTCTTTCTGACAGGTGGTGAGATGATGGCGGAGATGGTGGCGGCGGCATGGAGCTGCTGTTGTCGCGCCGCTGCCAACGTCTGTTGAAAGCCGAAAGGGGAGAGGAGAGAATGCTTGTGCAGCTGCTGAAGGAGATGAAGAAATGAAAATGGGCTAGGGTTTCTCGGTGTATAAGGGGACCCTTCTTCCGAAATTGCAAACAAGCCCCTTGAGATTCTAAGTCTTGCGATTGAGTTCACATAGTTCAATTAGGGTTCAAATAAATCCAATTAGAGATTGTATAATTATAAAAGCACCCCAAAGATTTAAAGTGATGTCCAATTAAGTCCAAATTAAATTTCTTATAATTAAAAGATGATCCCCAACTTTTATTAATTTCAAATTAGCCCTCATAATTTAAATTAAAGGCAATTAGGCACTAAACATATTTCTATTAAGTTCACATATTTACATAAGTTTGCAATCGAGTCAATTAAACTATTAAAACATAAATGAGGCAATATAAGCACAAGCAAAGTTAAATAAGTAACAATCTAATAGCACGAAAACGACACCGTATCTTGCTCCGAAAATACGGGGTGTTACATAAAATGCTTAGGATCTTAGTACCCATTAGGAAACGTGTTCCTCTTAGATCTTTGGGAATTATAGATCTTTGAAAAACAGTGGGAGCTACAAAGATTAAAGACCTAATCTCATGTATATCGTTATTATTCAGCATGCTCACCTAGTTCTCAGCTTAGCATTTAGGTTGTAGTTCTGTGATTCTCTATAATATGAAATGCAAACCCATTCGTATCCATCCTTAAGTCAAACAAGTTAACTAAGTCCTAACTAACTCAATTGTTAAATGTAATAGAGATAGGGCTCGTATTTTGTTACCGCTTTCCCTTATGTGATTTAAACTGTTTATGTGGCATGTATGTTAGAACTTGTGATTGTGGAGTGGCTCCCACATATCACGCATAAGATAGGTAGAACCCATGATCATTACATGTTAGTATCATGCTAGGACATGTTATCTGTTTATGTGCTTGTTTGAAATGCATTTAAGTGTACTTGCATTAATCAAGACTAATAAAATTGGATAACATATATGTTGGTGAGGTCGAACCGAACAACTCTTCGGTTGATTCGAAAATTCCCATTAAATATTAAGCTCATTTCGAATAATAGGTATTTAATTCGAGATGCAAATTTTGAATTAAGTTCCTAGCATTCCATCAATAGGTTTTAAGTTTAGTAAGTAAAGCTAGTTATTGTCCGCGAGTCGTGGGATAGCTAGTGGAGCTTATTAGTTCTTAGTTACCTAATTGATCATTTTAAATGATCAATATGTCGTGGTTAATTTTGGCAAGGGCGATGTCCGTGAGTCGTGGGTCGTTCGAACTAAGTTTTGATCATGATCTTATGATTGATGGGTCTAGCTTAAACGCCTAAGTAAATATGGATGTCGCACGAGTCGTGGGTCCATATTGAAAGATAGGTGATGCAAAAACAATTACTAAGAGTTCTAAAGGTGTTAGAATTGGTAAGTTGTACCTACCTAGGATTTTGCTTAGAATGTCCGCGAGTCGTGGGTTCGAGGTAAAATGCTTAGGATCTTAGTACCCATTGGGAAACGTGTTCCTCTTAGATCTTTGGGAATTATAGATCTTTGAAAAACAGTGGGAGCTACACTAGATTAAAGACCCTATCTTTTGTATATCGTTATAATTCAGCATGCCCACATTTTCTCTGCTTAGCATTTAGGTTGTAGTTCTGTGATTCTCTACAATATGAAATGCAAACCCATTCGTATCCATCCTTAAGTCAAATAAGTTGACTAAGTCCTGACTAACTCTAAATGGCTTCGGATCCTAAAATCCATTTTAGAACCCGACTAGAGAAAGGCGTTCTCTAAAGGGCGAAGTTTTCAATTGTGAAAAGTCGACCCGGGCCAAAAGAGAAGCAATCTGAGGTGAATGGATTTTTCCAAACCACTTAAAAGCAATTGAACCACCTCATAAAACGTTACAAGGTATAACATTATGGAATTATTCAATATTCCAAATGAGGAAACAAGTGCACATGAACAAGGTCTAAAGATCTTATTTGAAGATCTTATGGTCTCGATCATCAACTGAGAAAAGAGTTCTCAATGCACTGATTGCTTACATTGCTTCGACTATCATTCAAACCCTTTATGCTCAACTAGAATGATGCTAATGTAGCATAGTTAATCATTTAAGTTGATAATGGTTGAGAGCATCCTTAAGAAGGAATAAAAGGTTGAGATGGTTAATTCTTCTTCTAAAACTCCCTGAGTTAAAGGCTTGAAGGCCTAAAGAAGAAGAAACCCTTAAGAGCCCAATGGAGGGGCATGTAAGGGGTACGCCCAAAAGACACTAGAGATCAAATAGGACGTTTGCTTCTGTGGTAGCAAATAAGGACTTTGAAAGGGAACTGCAAAGAGTATGAGTACTTTGAAATGTTACCTCGTTTAGTAATTCTACTAGGAATAGAATTCACTAGTCTTGAGTCAATTCTGCATAATCCGTTGTGCAAAGACTCAAGGCACTAATGTTCTGAACATACAACGAGATAACAAAAGTAAGATGACAAAGCTTCGAATTACTTTGGAACGTTGAGATATAAAAGGATTAGCAAGTCAGACACCTTAGGATCATTCTATGAAAATGAACCTATAGTGTTGACTTCCTGTGAATCCTGTCATGAGGGAAGCGTTCCTGAATCCCGTTTATAAGAAACATGGAACGTTCCAAAATTATAATGGATTTCGATCCATGCTGATGAGTGTAAGATGCTTAATGTAAGCACTAGATACAATCGTCAGTTTAACCATAATGAATGAATGTACTTGTTAAAGTACAAATTCGAAACTTATATGAAATTCTTAGAATTTCGAAAGGAGTTTAGGAACCGAAGTAGTCATAAGTTATAGGTAAATCGATATGATCGAGATAGCCAATATCTTAGTAACTAATTCCTTAGTCATCTTAGAGATAATAGGATTATCTCTCAGTAAACTAATTCGAGAACACCTTAGTGTTTCCGAATGAGGGAATGAAACCTTATAGGATATGGTCCATTCCATAGCAAGCTTTACTGACTTATAATCATTCTAGGAATAAACTCCTAGAATATCCAATTAGAGATTTTGAATTTAGTACCTTCCAAAATCAGTCCTTCAGTTGCACTATGCAAAGTGGCATACTAAATTCCCTAATTATTCTTATCCAAGAATTCAATGGAATCCTCTTACTTGAAGAGGATAGTGGGAGATAAGCTGGAAATGAGTTCAAGTTTATACAATGATATTGGATATCAGTTTTGCGATTCCCTTGCACAAAGGTTGTTTGTCCCAAAGGAATGTACCTTTCTTAAGGAATTGTTCCTATAGAAGAAGAAAGGCAAGCAAGCAGACCTCAAAGAAATTTGAGGAAAAATATCCATGCCACATATAGAAGAAACGAGCCCATCTGATAAAACTTAGCCAAATTTTAGAGTATGTACACGTGTGAAACCCTTATCTTAAGATGCGTTTAGAACGCGTTCCTAGATAGCCAAGGAATTACTTGAAGAGGAGACATTGTCAGATTTGGAATCTGAGTAGTGTAAGCAAGCCTTGAAATCCAATATGGATTCCATATACTTAAACCGAGTTTTGACCTTGGTTGATCCACCTGATAGGATCAAGCTCCTAGAGCTTCGAGTAAATGGAAAGCATTACAACCTTCTTGACGGTTGAAATGCAAAAGTCCATTTGGGTTGTGTTTACCATATCCTCATATTCTGACTATGAGATATGATAAATGAATATGATAACTATCTTGTTCAATATGAGATTGAAAGAGACTGAAATAAGGTATTTCTATAAATCTCATATTCAGTGGGAGTATGCATAAGGTATGCAAATCCCTAAAGTCAATCTGTGGATTGATAAAGGCTTCTAGGATTAGACAATTCGATTCCATAGGATAGTCAAATCGTTTGACACAGATGGAAGCCGAATAAGTCTCAAAGTGTACATAGGAAAGTTAGTGATGTAAGAGTCAATTTTTGGTTCTTTAGAAAACGACATCCTTCTCATTAGGAATGTCAAGGACGACGTGAAAGTTACCAATTCTTGTTTAAGAAACAATTTGACATGAAAGATCTTAGTGATTATCCTATATTCTCGACATTCAGGTCTATAGAAGATAAATCTAAGAGAATAAAAGGATTATCACAAAATGAGTACATAACCACGGTACTAAAAGGAGTTTAGTATGGATAATGGAACATCTCTTTTGAAGAGTATGTGTCCTAAGATAACTTTGAGAAAGTTAGAATGTCCAAAATCCCTTTAAGTGAAAGGGTGCATAATGTATGAAAAGTTATGTACTAAATTAGATATGGCGCAACACTAAGCGTAGTAGGCCGAATCTAATATGACCTCAGAGAAGGTCATTAGATCTCTGTAAAGGATGTCCTCAGTGTACTTGAGAAGAAATGAGGACATGTATTAATTTACAGAGCCCAAAAGATCTTGTTGTTAGAAGGATATTTGATGTAACCGTTCATCAAACATAGATGATTATGAAATCATTGAAAGGATACGACTTCTACCAGAATGGTAATGTAATGTGTTGAAAAGGGGTTCCAAGGACGGACATTGCAAAACTCAACTATTGTAGTTGAGAACTTAGTCGTATTATATAACACTAAGTTAAGTGTTTGGGTAAGAAACTCCATCTAACTTGTTAGATGAAGTTCCTAGCATGAAAACAACTCCTTGATCATATTGTATGATAAAAAGGATGGTTGCTCAAGTAAGAGAACCAAGACCTCACCAAGAGACTGAACACGTGATTACGAATCACTTTATAAGGAAAAGGTGTTTCCTAAGAGATGTGTAAACAAGAGGGTCACATCAGCAGAGAATATAGCAGATCCACTTTGGAAACGCCCAAAGTCAATAGGGTCTCTAAGTGCATCTTGAGAAGATGGGACTTAGAGTACCTAAATGGCTTTTACGGGCAAGTGGGAGATTGTTAGGAATAGTGCCCTAGAAAGCCGATTCGACGTAATCTGCTTTGGGACTTTTCTTGTATCATAGACAATCTTTGAATAATATACGATTGATCATAGGCAAACACTTCTTTATATGCCAATACGTGTTTTGAGTGTTTCCATTATGTGTGCATGTATGAGAACTCCCCTAATCCTGATGACTTTAGGACTCTACCATTTAGGTGAAATGGTTCATGAAACGAGCCCTATATCACATAAGTCATGATTAGTAAAATACTCCAAGCCGATGAGTCCTACAGACAGTGGGAGTGTCAACCTGACTCCTCTAAGGCTTGCTTGTGGGATCACGCCCTTAAGAAGGACCACCTTGTTTCATGGAGGTGCAAAGTGTATAGTTGATACGTGCGTGATACATGAGGGTGCTTACTTTAATAAGTAAGTTCACTGAGGTGCCCCGTGTGAGAACATTCCTAAATGGGAAAGGAAGTTTCTATTTCAGGAAATGGAAACTTCCAGACTAGGAAATATCTCACGAGTCATTGATGTGATTAATTGATCCTTAGACTTGAGGTTCCTTGTCACTTTATGAATTAACTCTGTAGTCTTTGGTATAAGCTTTAAAGGGTGTCGCCTTAGACAACTGATTCAAGGCTTATGCTGGGGCTGCACAAGTGATTCATGAAAGTGAATGAGAATCAAGAAAGGACCTACACTTGCATATGCAAGGTGATCTCTTATTGTGTAAGTCATTCATATGTCATATGGAGTCCTTGGCCAAGGCAGTAGATCAAGACATCAAGAAAAGGGTTTCTTGGATTGAGATCAAATGGATATGAAATGCACTTAGCTTTAAGACCGGATTATTAGGGTTCTGATTATTCCCTTGCCCTAGATCTTGGTTGAGAGATAGTAAGTAGGAGGATTGTATCTCACATGAATCAATGACTTAAAGGTTCTGTCGAATCCGAACATTCCAATTCAGCTAGGGGTTAAACACCTGTTGCTAGACTATGGTCGTTTAATCTGTGGACTGATTAATTAATTAGTGAATTAATTAATTAGGGTCACTGCTAATTGAATTGAGAACCTAGAGGGTCACACACAACAACTTGGTTACATGAGTTGAGGCTTGAAAATGATTAAACGAGTTAATCGGGCCAAGAGGGTTCCACACGTGTGAAATCACACGTGTGGCTCACGTGAGTGACACGTGTCACACACGTGTGGATATATATATATATATATATATATATATATATATATATATATATATATATATATATATATATTAAATAATTAAATGTGTTAATTATTTAATAGACTTTGGTTTAATTTTGAATTAAAAAGAAAGTCTTATTTTGGAGAAAATAATCTAGTTAATTAATTACGAATTAATTAATTAGATAAAAATAAGTTATTTATTTTATAATAAATAAAGTATAAAATTATCCAAAAATAGTTTGGATATTTTTAGCTCTCTTGAAAGTTGATTTGAATTAGAATTCAAAGTAAAAGTCAAAATTACTTGATGATCAAGTAATAGGAGAGAGAGAGACCAAAATCCTAGCCCATTAAGGACTAGGAATTTCATCCCTCCCCTTTCTTATATATAGGGGAGCTCATGCTCCCCTTTAGAGCTAATGAAATTCTTTTGGTTCATGTGTTGAACACCATCTTTTCTCCAAGATAAACGAAACCCTAGGTTAAGCCTAAACACTAACTAGAGAACTAGCATCCTTACTAGTTAGATTGTAGCCAAGTTGGTGGACTATCTCTAGAGACTTCAAGTTAGAAGTTTTGAAGATTCGAGCTTTACCAAAAGTGGGGATTAAGCAAAACGATCAGAAGGGATGATGAAACGATTCTGAACCCGACGTGAAGCGAATGAAAAAATCGAACCAAAGAAGATGGCGAAAACCGTTCGTCCATATCCTGAAGGATGAATTTTTTCACGAGGGTTTTGTGACTGGCAGTTTTCTACTTTCGCAAAACTGGTTTTCGAAGGGAGTTTCAATCCTGCTTTTCTCGTTTCATGTTTCTTTCTTTATGTTATATTGTTAAGAACATCTCTAACATGAATTGAATCTAGGTTGGTGTGGATTGCTATCCCGACAATGGATTCTGAAGAAGAAAGAGACTTTCGAGGGACGGGTTGTCAAGCCGCGAGAAGAGCGTTCTTGGGTGGCTTGAAACGCTTCAAGAAAGAATAAAAGAAAAGTAAGTTTTCTATCTTTACGAATTTGGATACACGATTGCGAGTTCAAGATCCTTTTGTTGGAAAAATTTTTAAATTCCGCTGCTTTCTGATTCGTGTTTTCCAACATTTCTGTCTCGTTTTCCCAACAGATGTGTCGGTCGTTGACTCTCCAACTACTTCCACACTCCTCGGCGGTCGTGTGCCGTGTTGAGCGGTGGTGGGCGGTGGTGGGAGATGGTGAAGAATCTGAAATTCCCGCCGATGAAGGAGCAGGGTGATGCTTGGGTATGGATTATGATTATTCAATTTCAGTAAGGACAATTTGGTAATTTTATGCGATTTAGGGGGGTTTTGGAAAAATATATAGTGTATTGGGGATGTAAAATAGTTGGATTTCAAATTGGGGGGTTTAGGACTAGATTACACATAATCCTCCTATTATACTTAACGCACTCGCGCTCAGTTCTCCGCACTGGGGAATTTATGCGCATTCCTTGCTTTAAGACGACTTAAAATTTTAATCCTCCGCACTGACGAATTTGTGCATGTTTCTCGCTTTAAGACGAGTTATAATTTCTCAATTCACGCCTTTAAGAATATAAAAACACATTTTAATTTTTTGATTTAACATATAATTACTATAAAATGATAGAATTAGGTAATTTTTATCAATGATTAAAAAGAATTATGTTTTATCTTATATTAATTTTTAAATTTTATCTTGAAAATATATATAAATAAAGTTATATTATATATATAATTATTTAAAATAATTTTTTACTAAAAGCTTTAAGGCGTACCCGCACTTAATTTTTTTAAAAATTTTGCGCACTGCGCATTCACACCCACACCTACACTCGCTCTCGCATTCGCATTAGGTGACCTAGGTATAACTTCATAACCTTATTAGGATTCATTAATTCTCCGTATATATATTACCCTTCTTTGTAATCATCGTCATTTTCTTCATTAGATCAATATTTTACTCATAATTAATTCTTACTGTTGATCTAATAATAAGAATATAATACACAACGCAAGTCGTCATTACATAAATCTAGTAATTAAGAATTTTAGATTATTCAAAGCAACAGTAGATGCTGGAAATATTCTGGGATCACAATTTACAAGACTATAATTAATGAGATATTACCTAACTAGTCAGTCTCTCTTCCTGAGAGTGTTGGTCTCTCCTCCTGAGAGTGTCTTGACGGTCTTTTTCTCCTTGCTGGGTATTCCCAAATTAAAAATATTTTCTTCTTGACGGTCCACCTGTGTGTTCTTAGTCCAGATTCTGTTCCTTGGCATTGGTCGGACGGCCAATCGTCCCTCTTGAGCTTTCTCCCACCGCCGAGCCAATGACCTCGCTTCAACAAGATCTGGGTTCAATGGATGGCAAGATATC
The DNA here is from genome assembly GCA_037501455.1 of Lantana camara. Lineage (NCBI taxonomy): Eukaryota > Viridiplantae > Streptophyta > Magnoliopsida > Lamiales > Verbenaceae > Lantana > Lantana camara. The sequence goes on along the minus strand of CM074862.1, from coordinate 42,533,047 downwards.
TTAGGTTGATATGGCTTTGTCCTTGACAGGAGACGAAGATTCGACAGTGGTTGTCCCCGAGAGCGCTTGGAAAGATTCAAGTAGCAATATCAAACTGTGCCTGGTGGGTAAAGTCTTTACTAGGAAAATGGTAAATTTTGAGGCTATGAGGCAAACCATCATGAAAGCTATAAACCCAGTTAAGGGTATGGAGATCACTAGATCAGGGGATAGCAGATTTATAATGAAATTAAATCATGTTCTAGACCGAAAACGTGCGCTGGATGGAGCTCCATGGAATTTTGATAAATCTCTCATCATTCTTAACGAGATAGGGGAAGATAAAGATCCTCTAGAAGTCGATTTGGACTGGTGCCCCTTCTATATGCATATAAATGGCCTCCCTTTCAATAAACTCACTAGAAGCATGGCGGAATTTATCGGAAATAAGGTGGGACGATTTGTAACACCCGAGCGCAAGGTGTCACATCCCCCCGCACCGGGGCTCGACCCGAATATGAAATGGACAATCCATACCCGAGCTAAGTCACAGCGAACGGGGACAAACACACACGATATACTAGGCGGGCTAACCCTTAAACCATAATCAGAGTAAAACATTAATAAAGCCGAAGCAATAACGATCATATATACCACGAGCCCTTAAGCTCCAAAATAGAGTTCATATACAAGGTCCATACAAGTGGTCAAGTGATATCACATAACACTCCATAATCATAATCATATACAAAATAATACCATGAGTGCGAGTGTAATAAAATAAGAGTGTTAAACACTAATGCAAGACCTAGACGACTTGTATTCCCGCCTAGCACTCCTAACCTGCACAAAACAACTGAAAACAAACCGGGTTCAGTCTAACAGAGACTGGTGGGTATAAAATAGGGTATAAGTATAAATATAGCGGAATTGAAACATATACATGCAAGCCCTAATCCCATAGAAGTTTGATAAGAAATTTCCCAAGCGGGCAAAACAAATAAAACATCAATGGGATTACGACTATTATATTTATTCATAATTAACATAGGGTTTAAGGCCCGGCGAGTGGGCGTGCATCATCTCCAACCTTCTCCTCGTGTAATCATATTCATAAATTCATAAGTTATCATACATAACATATGTGCACATACATAATGATCATAATCATTCATATACACCTTCTTCCTCCGGTGGTGGACGAGTTTGCAAAACTCGACCACCTCATACATAATGGCTAGTGAGGTACATGAATCCTCAAGAGCCCGACTAGCGTTTTCTCGTCAAAACCCCTGACGAGATCCGTTTCGACGTAAAATGGTTGGAACTAGTGCACGTGTAATGCCCCGACCCTTCGATCTTCTAAGTACGACGTTACGGATGTGCTAAGTGTGCATTTAATTATTAAGAATGCAATAATTTGAATTATTTGGAATAATTGAATAACGATATTAAGTTTTAGGTTTGAAGTTTTAAACGTTTAAATCCTTTTCGAACCGTTTTTGATTTGTTTAATTCCGTTTCCAATTCCGATTTTTGTGCCAACTTGGTATACTTGAATTATGTGAGTTATTAATGTGTTTACATGCTTACGTTGTAATTTTAAGCTCGTTTGATTTAATTTTGATTTCGGTTTTTGGAGACGGAACTTATAGGGCTTAAAACGCTTTTAAGCGTGCCCTGGGTTCCGGACGCCATATCTTGAGCTCGGGAATTCAGATTCGAATTCTGTCACCTCCGTTGCCTTCGTATCGACGATTCGGAGATAATGGAACAAGCCTCGTACCTTTTTGAGATCATTAAGACCTCCGAAATCCAACCGTAACAAGCAACTCGTGCAAGAAGAACCCCTTTTGTTGGCTAGTCTTCATGGTGGGACCCCTTAACACCTCTCTAACCTAACCATACATTAACCATGACTAGTGTGCTAGAGTTAAGGCTTTCTTCCCCCTTTTTTCAGCCAAACCCCCTCATTTTCTGCTGCAACAAATTGAGAGAGAGGGAGAGAAGAGAAGAGGAAGAACCTTAGCTACCTTTGTGATTTTGATCTCAAATCACTTCCTTTCTTCACCAAATCTTCAAGGTATGAATATTTATGTATCCTCTACTCTTTTATACATGATTTAATCCATTTATTTCTGATTTTGGATCAGATTTGGTTAGGGTTTGAGTTATGAGCTTGATATGAAATTTTGGGGATTTTTGCTCTAACGACTTACCTAGTTGTGTAGCTGATTTCCTTGCTTATATATGATGATATGAGCTTTTTTCTTGGCCTATTTTTCCTAAATGATAGTATATGATGTTAGGATGATTTTCTCTTTACACCCTTTGATGAAATTATGTGATTTAGAGCCCCAAACTTGATGATCGAAACTGCCTCCCCTATTTCGGGACTGCTGTGTGGAATTATGCCTTGTTGCTTGACCAAATAGCCTTCTTTGCATGTGAATTTGCATGGAGATGATGTACACTCATTGTTTTATATGTTGGGATTCATATTACAAGCCTTTGGATCCATTTTAAGCCCCAAAACCGAAATACATGACCTGTTTTTATGCATAATCCATGACAGACCTGTTACTGTTGCATTTTGTGGTTCGTTGGTCATTCTAATGTGCTTCAATTCGTGCCATTTTGCATATATATGATGTATATTAGTTTTTTAGTATGTTAGCATGCATTCCCCAAGGTTTTAGATCCAAATTCAACCCCAAAGTACTTGATCATGGCATGATTGAACTAATCGGGCTCATATGTGCGATTTTGACGCCCCAGACTTACTGCTCGGTTTCGGTGCTCTTAACGTGTGATTTTGTAACATCCCACTACTTCGGCAATTCTAGGTACGCATCACGAGAGAGTTTAATTCGGTATTTATGTAATTCGTATGCCTTAAATGTCAACGTGTAACTTATTTAAGTTTATGCGCTTTAGATTTAATTAATTGTTTGGGCTCGAATGCTCAATACTTGAAGTTTACGGACCTAATTAATTAGGGTGCTTTGGCCTTCGTGGCAATCTTGAGATTGGGAGTTCGAATTCGAATTCCGACCCCTTTATTGAGTTCGTTTCGATGATTCGGATTCGATGAAATTAACTTTATATTTTCAAAGCCATTTGTTAGCCCTATCGTTTTAAAATCCGATTCTTTTGGATCGGATATCCTTTGATCCTACCCATTTTGTTAACCCGACCCGTTTCGTGGCCCTAAAAGGAACCGAACCCTATTTTCTTCCCCATTTTGATCGGTTCAAGCAAGGAGAGAGGGAGAGGAAGAGAAGAGAAGAAGAAAGCCAACCCTTTCCGAGCTCAAGAATCCCGACCCCCATCCGTCCAATCAACGTTCCAAGGTAAGCAATGTGACCCTCTCCTTACGTGTTCCGATTCTACCGATTGATTCTTGCTTTATTGCCTTATTTATTGATCTTGGAGAATTTGATGAATAGTATAGGTTTCGTGTTTTAGGTGTTCAGAATCGTTTCGGAGTCCAATTTATGCTCTAATGTGATATATATATGTGATATATCTTGAATTTGTGTGTTTTTGGTATATTATGTGATTGGAATGTGGTTTGCGGTGGTTTGGGAACCACCCCCGTCGACCCCTTGCTTTCCTGCTCTTTTTTTTCGGAGAAGACGACCCAACACGGCCGTGTCAGCCCCTAGTTCATTTCCGACACGGCCGTGTCAAGCCCTCGACTTTGAATTTTTTTATTCGGACACGGGCGTGTCAGCTTCCAGGCCAATTTTCACACGGCCGTGCTGACCTCGTCTGAACTCGGATTTGCCTGATTTTTGAACCTACAGAAACCTCTTGAAGTCTAGAACATCCTACAATTGGAATCACCTCAAAATTCGTTCTAGATTATGAGATATAATCGTTTGAAATTTGTGTCGCCATCCCGCCGAAATTCTGCTTTCGTCCAACTTCAAACGTACGCCATTTTCGGCTCGCTTTGAACCACGTTTTGAGCCACCTACCATTTTAAAGATATTTGTGTCTAGTTTCAGTTTCAAGACAGAAAATCCAAATTCCAATTTCTCAAACTCAAGTTATAACCGTTTTACTACAGCTTGTCCATTTCGGAATAATTTCCAGTTTTGCCGGTTTTGCTCGGAACCATCTCTTATGCTGTCCTTCCGCTTTTCTTGCACCTTGCCACCTCCGAACTCATTCCTAACTTGTTTTATCTTGTGTATGTGTATGTACTTGTTGCTATATGTGTTTTATGTTGCTTATTTAATATGAATTATTTGCACGAAGCATCAATGCACCTTATTATGTATCTCCGCCTTGTAATATAAATTGTTTGTGTGCATGAACGTGTTATATGATTATAAATGAATATGTTGAGCTATGTATTGTCTTGGTTTGCAAGTAATTGATTCGAATATGTGTTATGCCTACTTGATTGCATCTCTTATATGCATGAACATACGCCGTGCGTCTATGTGGTTCATTCTTGAGTCTAAGTCTTGTCTTTTGCCTTCAGTTTGTCCAGGTGCACCCGGGGTGGTATTTTATTCGTCAGTTGATTCCGGGGTGAATCAAGTGCTAGGTCTTCGACTTCGTTTGGTTCGAGGTGAGGTTAGGATATAGTTATACCCTAATGAAATGTGCCGGTTTTCGAATGCATGCGACTTATAAGCCTTTATGTATATGTAGATATGTGTAAGATGTGTATTTTGTTGGCTTTGCAATAAGTTTGAAAGTATGAAGTTATGTATAAGCCTATGTAAGCTAGCTTTGATTTTGTTATGATTTTGAGGTCAGTCTGCGTGATATGTACGTACGATAGCTAAGTACGATATGCATGAAATATGTCTGTCTGTCTGTAGCGGGTTAAGCTTCCGATTTCCGTGATCTGTGTATGTGTGGGGCCCCAAATTCTGTGTATGGGATGTACCGGAACCCACCTGAGCGTAGGTTGGGGGATGGAGTCCGAGGGTTTGAGCAGCATTGAGCACTCCCCTCTTCCGCTTCTGGATGGCTAGGGTCGCGCAACCCTTCCATCACACCTACCTGGTATGTTTTGTTTTGTTCTGTTTTGGTTAGTCTGTCTATGTGCTCGTACCCGCCGAGTTTCGTTATGTCTGTCGGTTATAAGTTCGTGAAACGGGGGTAGATTCTCAACTTAAGATAAAATTTGATATACTTTTAACCTAATAAAACATGTTTGGATATGTGTGCTTCGTCTGCATGTTTTGAATGTACGCATTAAATAAGTTAAGTTTCGTTTGTTCTGCTTTGCTAAATCACCCTATATATATATTATCATGGGCAAATGTTTTGGCGTGCAAAAACTACTCCCAGCTTCATGAACATTTTCTTTTTACGTGCTTTGCTTTGTATATTACGTATAGCGTGCGTGTGTTAACCCCTCGCTCAGTCAAGTGTGACTGACCCCTCACTCTTTATGTTTTAGCTCTGCAGGTTTGCTTTCGAGTTCGAGCTAGGCGGTGTGAGTCTCTTGGAGTCGAGTCTTGTATTAGTTGAGTCCTTGCATTTGCATTTTTGAATTCAGTTTTAGTTTTGTGTTATTAACCTATGAACGAATATGTTCAAATATGATTTGTTCATTTATGATTTGAAATCGGGATAGGTTAGGATAGGTGCTCGGATTAGATGAACCCGTTTTGATTATATGATTATTCGGGACAGGTTAGGACAGGTGCTCGGATTAGGTGAACCCGTTTGTATTGATGATTTATGTTATGATTTAAATTTCGGGATTAGGAATTATGCTAGATTGAACCCTCAACTGCCATGATCACGCTTCCATATATTCGTTAAGTATTATGTGTGCAGGGTCTACGTCCCGCCTAGCTCAGAGTTTGAGTTTTGTTTTGTTTGTCACCGTTCGCTATGGTTTGGCACGTGTGCAGAGTCCTTGTTTCGTTACACGTGTTGAACTATGGTGCGGGGGTGTGGTGCCCACCGTTGGGGCGTTACAGATTTGGACTATGCAGTCTAAATGAAATATGCTCCTAACATGCTAAATATGTTGTACATTAAGTTTCGCAATATTTGGAGTTGATTTGGTGTGCTTTTGGACTGATTTTGTATAAGGCTTGTTTTGTCGGTAAAACCTTGTTTTCATTTTTGGGTCTGTACCGAGACACCCCCGTGTCTCATTTGCCTTGTATTGTGTGACACCCCCGTGTCACACCCTTTTTGCCTGTCTTTAGTGAGACACCCCCGTGTCTCAGTATACTTAAGTTGAGGGACACGGGCGTGTCCCTCCCCCTGCGCATTTCTTGTCTTTTCCTTTTCAGTTTTTGATTGTTTCACCTCTTTAATGCCTTTATCTTCATTTGTGATGAACTATGAACTTGTTTTACTATGTGTTGGGAGTATTTTGGTTTAATTTCTTAACCTTAGGGTGAGATTTAGGCATGCTTTTGATGAATGCCGTTTATGTGCGTTTTGTGGCGTTTATGATTTCCGTAACCTATTTCCCTTATCATATGATTTCTTCTTGTTTTCAAACTTTGGAAATATGTTACATTATGTAATATGATGTATGTAGTAGAGTTTTTTGAAAGGTTGAATACGTTTGAATGTGTGTTAAACTTAATTTACTTCAATGCTCTTATTTGCCTAAATGTTGATCTTGTGCTTTGAATTTCTTGAATTGAATTGATTGAAAACGTGAAATGTGAAGGATATGGACTTGTTTGAATACGAATGTTTCATTGAATGAATGAATTGAATGTTTATATGTCTTTGAGACTTTAATAGTGCACATGAACGTGTTCATTACATTGTAGCATCTTCTCTTCATTCATATCATGATCATTACATAGCCGAGCGTCCTATTTGGTCATTATGAGTCTCACTTCACCTTTCTTGCACAGATTTTGACTCCGTTGGAGATGAGGCCGATCCGAGAGGCTCTTGTGTTCTCCTCTTTGCGGTTTAAGGTGGGTTTCTCTTCTATGTAGATAGATGACCCTATATACTCCCAATGTGAAAAGTTTTCGGCCAAAAGCATATATATGTATATAGAGTCATTTTAATGAGTAAATGTTTTTAACGTAAAGCCTTTCTTTCATGAACCTACCAAATGTTTTGGCGAGAATGAATGATTGTTCACAATGAATGGGGCCCAGGGACTTGGTGTGAGTGGGGACCCGATGAGGCATGGGCTGACGGGAAACCCTCACACTAGTCCCACTAATGAACGGCGTAACCGGACCTCGTTAGGAGTTAGCGAGGAATGGACGCTGAGTGCCATTTGGGGAGTCATGTTCCCCTTTTGGTCAATGAATGGGTGGATGGGTCTTGCAAACCCGCCACCAACCCGGAGGAAGAAGGTGGAATGTTATTGAATGCGCACGAAAGAATGAGATGCATGGAAAGAATGAATGTTAATGAATGTTAATGAACGTTAATGAATTACACGAGGTGTTGGTTGGAGATAATGCACGCCCACTCGCCGGGCCAATAATGACCTAATTTTAATGAATTGTTATAATCCCTTTTGATGATTTCTATTCGCCCACTTGGGAAATTCTTCAAAACCTCACTTGGGATTATAGCTTGCATGTGATTGTTTAAATACTGTCGTATATTATATTATGCCCTGCTTTTATACCCACCAGTTTCTTTTGGACTGAACCCGTTTGGCTTTCAGTTGTGTTGTGCAGGTGTCAAGGGAGCTAGGCGGGATTTCAAGTCATAGGTTTTACTTTCGTCTTTTAGCCCTTTTATTTTGGTCTTACACTCACATATTGCACGTTGGATCATTGTATTGATTAATAATGGAGCATATTGGTTGTTTGAGCCTTGACGGCATTTGATGATGTATATGGACTATTTTTGGAGTTTGATTGCTCATTGTTTATATTATGGCCAGTTATTGCTTCCGCATTTGTAATCACTCTGATTTTATGGTTTAAGGGTTAGCCCGCCTAGCATAGCGTGTGTGTTTGTCCCCATTCGCCGTGACTTAGCTCGAGTATGGATCGTCCATTTCATATTCGGGTCGGGTCTCAGTGCGGGGGATGTGGTACCTTGCGCTCGGGTGCTACATCCTTAAGTGGTATCAGAGCCTAAGGTTGCAAAACTCGGGCTTTCGTGTCGTGTGGGTCAGTCTAGGTCGTTCGGCATAAGAACAACTTGTCAATGTATGCATTGTATTGAATTTCCATGGTTAAATTGTTATTCATTACTCGAAATTTCTAGATGTAGGTGATTTATTTTCAATTTCGTTGCCTTAGGTGTTGCATTAGCATCCTATGTGTCCTGATTGATCTAAATATGTGCCATAAGCATATGCTAATTTACATGCATCTATATTCGAGTGGAATCTTTGGTTGTAGGTTATTGTCATGTTAATGAAGCTACTACCAACTTCAACAACGGGTTCCTTCTATCACACTAATGAAGAGGCTATGGAATTAAGGGATTAAAAAGTCGTATGTTAACTCTTCAAGGCTATCAACATGGAGGTATATTCCATCACCCTACCTCGGGATAAATGGTAGGATTACCTTCAAGATCAGGGGATCGTGGTCTTTTATAAATGAAGTCATGTTCGTTAGTGTCCCTATAATGGCGCACCAAAGCCCTCTTATCGTTTCAAAGGGTCTTACCGGAAGAGAAGTCAGAATAAAAACCACAAGGAAGGATGTTACCAGCAAGGAGACGAAGGCCTTCAAGAGAACCCAAATTCGGGCCCAAGGGAGAAGAAGATGTAAATTGAGACACTTGGATTTTGGGCAAGGAAGAAGTTAGCTTGAAAAGAGTTAGTGGGAACCGATCGTTATGGAGATCTCAAGATCATGGAAAGCTAGGATGCCAAAGGCTCTATCTTCGGTCGGATTGAAGTTTGCTTTCCAGACTTAAGTTGAATGATCAAGTTGTGAATTCGAATTAGGAGGCATGGAGCAACAAATGGAAACGATAAAGAAAGGGAAAGAGTTGTTGAAAGGAAACTATGTGCTCAAGTGTAAGCAACTGCAAGATGAATTCATTCAATTATTGAATTCATAAAGAATACTTAAGAGAACCTTGAGCAGAGAGAAGTTTAAAAATTAGATTTGGAACATCATTTACGATCAATCTTTAAAGGAAGTCAAGATACTAATTCTATAGGCGTAAAAGAAGTGGGTTCAAGGGATTCAATTTCGGGTAGTGGGAACACATAAGCAGATACAAGGAAACTTTGAAGATTTAGGGAATATGGGTTCAAGAGATCGTGATCTTGGACTATGGAGATTTGAGGACTATGGGAAGCATCATCAACGATCGAACAATGTTCAACCTTACGACTTATGCTCACAACATCGAGATCAAAAGACAAGATGTCGTGCCAAAGATACCACTACGGTGGCAGGTTCAATGCATTCATAGCACGCGCACCATGCATCGCAAATTAGTTATTTAAATTCTTATTATATGTGTTTTAATACTTTAATTGTTAAATTATTGTTATATACTTATTTGTTGAATTATGTGTCTTGATGTTGCATTTCCTTGTTTAAAATATCTACTACGTGCACATAGCATTATAACCCCACATGCATCGTTTCAGTGCTTATGTGCTAGGTTGTCCTTCCCGTTTGATGCTCTAATTATTATCCCAATCGAAGATCAACCGAACCGAGTTGAATAAGAATCTTTTGATAATAAGGTTGAGATAGAGATAGAGATGGAATCTTGGAAAGAAAGAGGGGGTTAGAGTTGATTTCGGGGTGCATGGATCTAACAGGATTAGGAAATGGGGTTCTGAGAATTAGATAAAAAGTGAAGGGCAAAGGATTTGGATTTTAATTGTGATTAAAACTCCTCCTAATGGAAATTACTCGTCAAGGAATTTCGACAAAAGAAGAATCGATGGAGTTCAACACATGGCAATAGAAACTTAAGGGGGAGAGCATGACTGAGAAACAAATTGGAAGATTTAAGTGGTGATCGAAGAAATATTTCAGTAGAAGCACGAAATTGCAAATTAAGGAAGACCTGGAAGTCCTAATGGTGGTGATCAGAAATAAATAAAAGAGCTTTAAAGGTTAAACCGTAAAGTTAGCATTAAGTATTAAGATCATGTTGAAGGCCACCACGAGATATTGAGGAGATGGTTTGTCGATGTAACGCCCCGGTTTTTCATTTTACTAATATGTTGTAATTGTTCATAAATTGCGTAATTAAATTACTTAATTATGTGATTAATTGTTTATAAGTGTTTTAATATTTAATTTTACTATAAATTATTATTATTATTATTATTATTATTATTATTATTCTATTCTATTCTATTCTATTTTAATTATAATATTCCATATCGTTAATTTAATATTTTAAATTGTTAATTTAATGATTAATGTTAATTAAGTGTTATGCTAATTAATCATGCTTAACCATATTAATTAATTTATTCAAATATATGTAAATACGTTGACTTTAATTCTATTTAATATTAGAATTTAATTTTATTTAGTTTAAAGTTTATTATGCAATGAATTTTATGAATATGTGCATGGTTGTTTAAATTGTGCATCGTTCCTATATGAAATAATGTCGAAATGTCGTGAAATTGTAGTATGTCATAAATATATGTGTTATGAACATACCTATATGCTCGTTTTGTGTTTTCGAACTCATTTGATGCATTAACGAATTTAATTTGAATCTTTGAACCAAATCGGGGGCTAATGAGCAATTAGCGCACCCTTGGTTCCGTATGTGATATCTTGAGCTCGGGAACTCGAATCAACTTCGTTGAACTCATATCGAAGATTTGAGTTTAATAAACTAAGCCATATATTTTTCCGAAATCATTTGAACCTCCGAAATCCAACCGAAAAACGAAACGGCATCCAATGGACCACCTTTCACTAAAATGACCATAACTTGATCAAAACTTAACCAAATTAACTATGGTTGGTGGCATTTTAACCCTAGTTCAACCCTTTACCATTGCTTACCTGCCCCATCTCGATCTAACCCTCACACAAACCAGAAAACTCATCCAAAGCTTCTGCAGTCCAGTTTTCCCGCAATTGTGCAAATCCTTGAGGTTTTGAGCTCAAATCTCAATCAACCTTCATCCAATCAATGAGGTGAGTTAGGATTATGTTATATATTCTTCTTTGGTCATTTTGATCTATTCATCTCTCAATTTGAATCGGATTTCATGGGATTCTTAAGCATGTGAAGGAACATTGAGGTTTTTGGGAGTATTTGATGACCTCTTGATACTTAACTTGTTTTGTTGATATGTATATGATTCTTTACTTCAATTATGGTTGTGTATGCTTGTTTGGGTTGATTGATCACGTTGGGAGTCTCTGTTCGTTTTCCATTTCTTGCCCTGTTTTCTTCACGCACGAACTGCTGCGTTTCCTTCCAGTTTTTGCTGCGTTGTTGGGGGTTGTTTCCAGGTTGTTTGTTGATCATTTGAAGCCTATTCTTACCTTGAGTATTAGCTTGTTTTGGTTTCAATTTTGTGTTAATATTTGGCCTGATTTGAACCTCCTTTTCTCCTCCCCTGTTTCGCCATTTTGCTGCGTAGCTTCTGTACTACTGTTGCTTGACACGGGGGTGTCATCCCACTTCCTTCCAGCACGAAACGGGGGTGCAGCTTGTCCAGTTCTCACTATAACGAGACACAGAGGTGTCTCGGTGTGTTCTATTTTGGTGACACGGGGGTGTCACCCTTTGAATTCCATGTTTAATGTTGTTGCTGCTGCTTCGTTCTCCTCCTTTCCTTTCTTGCTGTTGTTCTTCCCTTGATTCAGTTGTGTGCGTGTGTATATATTTGCTGAGATAACTGGGCATGCATATGAGTGTGTATTTGTATTGCTGTATTATATCTTCTGGGTGTGCATGGGAAATTGGAAGTGACATGTATGGATTTTGTGAGTGTGTGTAAATTTGCTGTGCATGTAGGCTGTGTGCGTGTGTGAGAATATAAATATGTATATATATATTTAATAGTTGTGTGTGCATGCATGTATTGTATTAAGGTGTGTGTTAGTATTATATATATATATATATATATATATATATATATATATATATGTGTGTGTGTGTGTGTGTGTGTGCATGCAAGGAGTATGTGTGTACGTATAAATATGTATATATATATATGTGTGTGTGTGTGTGTGTGTGTGTGCATGCAAGGAGTATGTGTGTACGTATAAATATGTATATATATATATATATATATATACTACTTATATTTTAAGTATTATTTGATTTAATTCAATGTTAGAATTTAATTGATAACTATTTCACGTAATTAAATTACCGCTTATTATTTGAACGTTTCATTATCCTATTCTAATTGTCAACATGAATCACTTACTATGATTATTAAATGAATTCTTGGATTAAATTGATATAAGATATGAATTATGAATTATGAATTTGAATGAAATGAATGAACGAATAGTTGATTATGTGCTTTAAATTCCTTTAACGTGGAATGTGAAGGATATGGACTCGTTTGAATACGAATGCCTCATTGAATGAATGAATTGGATGTTTATATGTCTTTAAGACGTTAATAGTGCACATGAACATTTTATGATATATTATCATCTGTTACGCATTCATATCATGTTCATTGCATGCCGTGGGTCTTATATGGTTCATTGGAGTCTCGAGTCTCACGAAAACGTCATGTTGCTTCTGTACAGTTTATCTCCAGGGTGGAGAATCTTGATCAACTAGGCACTCGGCCTTATATCGCAATGTTCCAAGTGAGGGTGTTTTCGTTCTAGTTACATATTAAACCCTACAACCTTATGTGACAAGGTTTGGCCAAAAACCTTATGTATATACTTATATGTTACTTTTAAAGTAAAGTTATCGAGTAAATGTGATCGAGTAACCCCTTTTCAAATGACTTATGAATTGATATGTTTTGACGAGATATGATTATGATTGCACGGGCCCAGGGACTTAGTACATGTGGCTATCCGGGGAGGCATGGGCCGACGGTGATCCCATGTGCTCGTTCCACTATGTTACGGCGAAACGGACCTCGTCAAGGAGTTTTTGACGAGGAAACGCTAACCGGGCTTTGAGGACTCATGAACCTCTTAGCCATAATGATATGTGTAGGTGGTTGGGCCTTGTAAACCCGTCCACCGCCGGAGGAAGAAGGTTGGAACTTGTTTTATGAATATGATTGTTATGCACAGTGCGGGAAGGCCGGGACACGGATTGCCCAAACGAATATGTTTTATGATATGATTTATGATATGCGTGTATTATGATATATTGCATGATCACCTATTTAAAGTATTAATGATATATGTCGTACACAGTGGGAGTTGGTTGGAGATGATGCACGCTCACTCGCCGAGCCTTATGTTTATGTATGAATTATGAATGTAATGAATTAATATGATTAGTCGTAAAATCCGGGTATTGCTTGGTTATTATCTTGCCCTTTGCGGCCTAATTTCAAATAAAACCTTGCTCGGGATTTATGACTTGCATGTGCATGTTGTATATATATATATATCGCTCCTGCTCACTCAGTTTTCTAGAGACTGACCCTCTCCCTCCCCAACACTTTAGTTTGTAGGTTTGGCTTGGGAATTTCGAGCTTGGCGGAGTTGTATTGAGTTCGAGTCGGTCAAGTTAAGTTAGAAACGTCTCTGCATTGACTTATGTATTTAAATTGTGCATGATTCAACCTTGTACGATTACGAACTTGAATCTTTGTATAAGTGCTATTGAATTGCTTTTGTTGGGCTTTGATTATGAGTTTAAAAGAGGCCTGAAGAGCCCAAGTCTGCTTATGGTTTGTGTGTTTGAATTTTAGTTTTCCGATGCTTTATATTTTGTTGATTGGTTATTATTGCAGGGCTAAGTTCCGCCTAGCTTAGGAGGGCTTTCTGGTTGTCTCCCGTTCGCTATGGTTTGATACGGGTGCGGATTTACCATTTCGTTAATCGTGTTGAGCCATAGTGCGGGGGATGTGGTGCCTCACGTGCGGGGTGCTACATCCTTAAGTGGTATCAGAGTCCGGTTGCAAAACCGGTGTTCTCGAGTCATGTCTGGGTCAGTCTAGGTCATATGGCTTAGGAACTATATGACAATGTGTGCATTGCATCGATCTTGAACGTGGAGTTTAGCTTTCCTTTTTGAATTTTGTTGAACTATCTACTGCATTAATATATGGATCCTTGTTTTTAGGGTTGAATATGTGTCATGGGCATGCACTAATCGCATGCATATACTCTCGAAGTAAGTTATGATTTATAGGTTATGAAGATAATATCAAACCACGGCCAGGTTCTACGACAAGGACGATCGGTTGCAAGCTTTTTCTGAGGCATAGAAGATAGGAAGGATACACTCGGGAAGAATGTAGAGAATTCGAGATGTGAGGTTTTTTAGCTGGAGCTAGAGTTTAAAGGTTAGGATTCGGAATGGAGGAACGTTTTGGAGATGCGAGGGTAGAGAGGCAATTGATGAGATAAGAGTTGTTCGGGGAATATTGCTAACTCTGAAGATTGATATATGCAGCACTTCAACATAAACTATGATAATCGGATTCAACGGGATCGCTTAACCTGAGGAATGAATTGAACAAAACCTTGAAGGTATTTTGGTCCCGGATTCGGATCATTGGAGAGGTATCAATAGTTAGGAGGAGTCGAGGTAAGATGGGTTCGATAGGAGTTATGAACCAAGGGTTGACAAAGAAGGATTTCTGACTAAGCCCAGTGATTAGAAATCGAGTTTGTCGAAGTTAAGACCGGGAAAAGTTGGATTTGGGTGCTCTGGATTTCAATTAAGATGGGAAACGAGTCTGGAAGGGAGTAGAGAGAGGCAAGTAACTGGGTAATCCAAATTTAGGGAAAGTGGCGATGTTGAGATCGGGATTTGGGTTCGTTTTTCCAAATCCAAGCTGAATTGTCGTGTTATGAGATTGAATTAGAAGATACGGAGTAAAAAGGGGGAACAATAAAGAAAGGTAAAGACTCGTCGCAAGGAAATCCTGCGTTCAAGTATAAGTAATTGGAGGTAAGTTAACCTCAAAAAGGACATGCACGGGATTCTTGATCGAGGTGACGACTAGAAGTAGAGGTCGTATTTCGAGGAGAAGTTTGAATGCTAACTCCTTGGACGTGGAAGAATTAGGAGTCAAGAAATTGCAATCTCAAATAGTGGAAGATACAAGTTGATTTACCAAGATTCATGGAAATCTCGAAGACCGTGGGAAAGGCAAGGAATAATCACCAAGTCAAAGTAACATCGGGATTGGAGGACCGAGGAAAACCTACAGAGCTAACAACTTACCACATTGGTGATAGGTTCCAAAACATTCGTAGCACGTGCATCATACCTCGCACTAATTATTTATTTTTTTGGCCTTATGTTTATTCGCGCATTTCTGTTTGATTTCATTGCTTTAATGTGTTGCCTCTTACTTTGTTGCAAATGTGCCATGTGCATCGTCATCTTTACCCGACATGCATTTTAGTGTTTATTTGATAGGAATCTCATCCACCTCACCTATCAAGTATTACTTAACCAAGCCACTTTCGAATTCGATGGAGATGACTTCGAGAAATAAAGAATTTCAAGTAAGGGGTAGGTTGATGGAACGGGAATTCGAATAGAGGAAGGAGTCCCGCACCTCATGAGGATTAGGAGAGTAATGGAAAGTTGAAACCTTTGGGTCGTCATTTTTTATTAAACCCCCCCCCCCCCCCCAGGGAAATGGCTCATCAAGAATTAAATTTCAATGAAAGAAGGACTAATGGAGTTCGACATGTCAGAGCAAAAATTTTAAGGGGGATAGTACAACCGAGAGATAAATTGGAGGATGGAAGTGGTGCTCGAGGAAATATGTTAGTAGCGACAACGGGGATGCAAATTAAGGTGGATCTGGAAGTTCTAATGGTGGCAATTGGAAATGAATAAGACGACTGTAATGGTTAAGTTGTTACGAGAGAAGCTACGTTGCTAAGTTCAGGTGAAGATTTTATGAGATATAAGCGAAATGGTTCATTGAACATTTCTACGTATGGAATGCCAACCTAGAGGTGATGGAATTATAAGGGAATTTCTGTGGACCCCTAAGTCAGAATTAACAAGAGAAAATCGAATCAAGTTATCAAATAATGGGATGATGTCAATCAAGATTAATTCAATGACGTACAAAAGGGTCCAAGACAATATTGTTGAGTTATTGGTTATATCAATGGTAATCCAGGAGAAAACTTAAGAAGGGACCAAATAGAAAAAGATGATAATTGGAGGATTTACATCAAACTTCAAGATTGTCAAGTGTCCTAGATTCATGAAGTATGGGGCCAATTAGTGAATATAACTTTAAAGGGGTTAAAGAGAATAAACAGATAACATGAACGGAAGATAGGAAAGAATTGTTGTTGAGGGAGAAATCATAATAACAAATGTCTCAAGATCGGTATTGAATCGTCAGTGTTGCCAGGAGTAGTTAGCTTCGAGGATATGTTAGACTTCAATACGGGTGAAGGTAGTAACTATGGATCTGATTTAGGGACGGATGATTTAAGGGTATTCAGGGAGGTCAGACTCGGTTAATTAAAAGGATTTTGTTGGTTGAGTGAAGATTAGGGAAATGGTGAAGGATTCATCAATTGCTTCATCGGGGTACCCTGAAGAGGTTAAAGGCAAACTGAGCACTGAGTCTATCTTCGAGACAGATCATACACTGGACAACGACAACTCACAATTTTAAAACTTCGTGACTACGGTGAACGGTACTTATAGCATCCATGATACATACATTCATGCAAATTTAATTTAATAATTTCTTTGTTACGTGCTTTGTTTTCTTATCAAGTTAAACTACGTGAAGTAATTGATGATTAACGTGGTTGATATCTGTTACTTGCCTTGGGGTGGCTTATGTGATTTTAAATTTGGTTTTTGCGTGTGTTTCTTGGGAGTATTGGAGACTTCCTTGATTTAATTATTTTTATTTGAGAGACGGGGTGCTCTCGTTGTTTCTAAGAGACGGGGATTCTCTTATTTTTGTTTGAGAGACGGGGTACTCTCTTTGCTTCCGAGAGACGGGGTTCTCTCATCGTTGCTCGAGAGACGGGGCTCTCTCCTTGTTGTTTGTGAGAGACGGGGAATCTCTCATTGATTGTTTTTAGGCGTGCTGCGAATCCGAGGACGGATTCTTTTTAAGGGGGAGAGATTGTAACGCCCCGGTTTTTCATTTTACTAATATGTTGTAATTGTTCATAAATTGCGCAATTAAATTACTTAATTATGTGATTAATTGTTTATAAGTGTTTTAATATTTAATTTTACTATAAATTATTATTATTATTATTCTATTCTGTTCTATTCTATTTTAATTATAATATTCCATATCGTTAATTTAATATTTTAAATTGTTAAGTTAATGATTAATGTTAATTAAGTGTTATGCTAATTAATCATGCTTAACCATATTAATTAATTTATTCAAAAATATGTAAATACGTTGACTTTAATTCTATTTAATATTAGAATTTAATTTTATTTAGTTTAAAGTTTATTATGCAATGAATTTTATGAATATGTGCATGGTTGTTTAAATTGTGCATCGTTCCTATATGAAATAATGTCGAAATGTCGTGAAATTGTAGTATGTCGTAAATATATGTATTATGAACATGCCTATATGCTCGTTTTGTGTTTTCGAACTCATTTGATACATTAACGAATTTAATTTGAATCGTTGAACCAAATCGGGGGCTAATGAGCAATTAGCGCACCCTTGGTTCCGTATGTGATATCTTGAGCTCGGGAACTCGAATCAACTTCGTTGAACTCATATCGAAGATTTGAGTTTAATAAACTAAGCCATATATTTTTCCGAAATCATTTGAACCTCCGAAATCCAACCGAAAAACGAAATGGCATCCAATGGACCACCTTTCACTAAAATGACCATAACTTGATCAAAACTTAACCAAATTAACTATGGTTGGTGGTATTTTAACCCTAGTTCAACCCTTTACCATTCCTTACCTGCCCCATCTCGATCTAACCCTCACACAAACCAGAAAACTCATCCAAAGCTTCTGCAGTCCAGTTTTCCCGCAATTGTGCAAATCCTTGAGGTTTTGAGCTCAAATCTCAATCAACCTTCATCCAATCAACAAGGTGAGTTAGGATTATGTTATATATTCTTCTCTGGTCATTTTGATCTATTCATCTCTCAATTTGAATCGGATTTCTTGGGATTCTTAAGCATGTGAAGGAACAGTGAGGTTGTTGGGAGTATTTGATGACCTCTTGATACTTAACTTGTTTTGTTGATATGTATATGATTCTTTACTTCAATTATGGTTGTGTATGCTTGTTTGGGTTGATTGATCACGTTGGGAGTCTCTGTTCGTTTTCCATTTCTTGCCCTGTTTTCTTCACGCACGAACTACTGCGTTTCCTTCCAGTTTTTGCTGTGTTGTTGGGGGTTGTTTCCAGGTTGTTTGTTGATCATTTGAAGCCTATTCTTACCTTGAGTATTAGCTTGTTTTGGTTGCAATTTTGTGTTAATATTTGGCCTGATTTGAACCTCCTTTTCTCCTCCCCTGTTTCGCCATTTTGCTGCGTAGCTTCTGTACAACTGCTGCTTGACACGGGGGTGTCATCCCACTTCCTTCCAGCACGAAACGGGGGTGCAGCTTGTCCAGTTCTCACTGTAACGAGACACAGGGGTGTCTCGGTGTGTTCCATTTTGGTGACATGGGGGTCATGCTTAATGTTGTTACTGCTGCTTCGTTCTCCTCCTTTCCTTTCTTGTTGTTGTTCTTTCCTTGATTCATTTGTGTGAGTGCGTATATATTTGCTGAGATAACTGGGCATGCATATGAGTGTGTATTTGTATTGTTGTATTATATCTTCTGGGTGTGCATGGGAAATTGGAAGTGACATGCATGTATTTTGTGAGTGTGTGTGAATTTGCTGTGCATGCATAGCTGTGTGCGTGTGTGAGAATAAAAATATGTATATATATATTTAATAGTTGTACGTGCATGCAATGAGTATGTGTGTACGTATATATATATATATATATATATATATATATATATATATATATATTTTAAATATTATTTGATTTAATTCAATGTTAGAATTTAATTGATAACTATTTCACGTAATTAAATTACCGCTTATTATTTGAACGTTTCATTATCCTATTCTAATTGTCAACATGAATATCACTTACTATGATTATTAAATGAATTCTTGGATTAAATTGATATAAGATATGAATTATGAATTTGAATGAAATGAATGAACGAATAGTTGATTATGTGCTTTAAATTCCTTTAACGTGGAATGTGAAGGATATGGACTCGTTTGAATACGAATGCCTCATTGAATGAATGAATTGGATGTTTTTATGTCTTTAAGATGTTAATAGTGCACATGAACATTTTATGATATATTATCATCTGTTACGCATTCATATCATGTTCATTGCATGCCGTGCGTCTTATATGGTTCATTGGAGTCTCGAGTCTCACGAAAACATCATGTTGTCTTCAGTACAGTTTATCTCCAGGGTGGAGAATCTTGATCAACTAGGCACTCGGTAACTCGTATCCTTGTATCGCCATGTTCCAAGTGAGGGTGTTTTCGTTCTAGTTACATATTAAACCCTACAACCTTATGTGACAAGGTTTGGCCAAAAACCTTATGTATATACATATATGTTACTTTTAAAGTAAAGTTATCGAGTAAATATGATCGAGTAACCCCTTTTCAAATGACTTATGAATTGATATGTTTTGACAAGACATGATTATGATTGCACAGGCCCAGGGACTTAGTACATGTAGCTATCCGGGGAGGCATGGGCCGACGGTGATCCCATGTGCTCGTTCCACTATGTTACGGCGAAACGGACCTCGTCAAGGAGTTTTTGACGAGGAAACGCTAACCGGGCTTTGAGGACTCATGAACCTCTTAGCCATAATGATATGTTTAGGTGGTCGGGCCTTGCAAACCCGTCCACTGCCGGAGGAAGAAGGTTGGAACTTGTTTTATGAATATGATTGTTATGCACAGTGCGGGAAGGCCGGGACACGGATTGCCCAAACGAATATGTTTTATGATATGATTTATGATATGCGTGTATTATGATATATTGCATGATCACCTATTTAAAGTATTAATGATATATGTCGTACACAGTGGGAGTTGGTTGGAGATGATGCACGCTCACTCGTCGAGCCTTATGTTTATGTATGAATTATGATTGTAATGAATTAATATGATTAGTCGTAAAATACGGGTATTGCTTGGTTATTATCTTGCCCTTTGAGGCCTAATTTCAAATAAAACCTTGCTCGGGATTTATGACTTGCATGTGCATGTTGTATATATATATATATCGCTCCTGCTCACTCAGTCTTCTAGAGACTGACCCTCTCCCTCCCCAACACTTTAGTTTGCAGGTTTGGCTTGGGAATTTCGAGCTAGGCGGAGTTGTATTGAGTTCGAGTCGGTCAAGTTAAGTTAGAAGCGTCTCTACATTCACTTATGTATTTAAATTGTGCATGATTCAACCTTGTACGATTACGAACTTGAATCTTTGTATAAGTGCTATTGAATTGCTTTTGTTGGGCTTTGATTATGAGTTTAAAAGAGGCCTGAAGAGCCCAAGTCTGCTTATGGTTTGTGTGTTTGAATTTTAGTTTTCCGATGCTTTATATTTTGTTGATTGGTTATTATTGCAGGGTCTAAGTTCCGCCTAGCTTAGGAGGGCTTTCTGGTTGTCTCCCGTTCGCTATGGTTTGATACGGGTGCGGATTTACCATTTCGTTACTCGTGTTGAGCCATAGTGCGGGGGATGTGGTGCCTCACGTGCGGGGTGCTACAGTCGAACATTTCTATACAAGGGATTTAGATTTTGGAAACTAATGGAATTATGGAAGAGCTTCTACGAGACCATTAAATCACCTCAGGGAGTAGAAAGGAATCAGGATGAAGTGACTGTGGAAGGACTTGAATTGAATCTTAAGAAGTATCAAGGAAGTTTCCCCTCGATTAGAAATTTGGGGTGGACCGAAATCTAATGCACGCTTCATGGCTTTGGGAGAGTGAAGGAGTAAGGAAACGATCCACAAAGAGATTAAGCCAAATTTTTGGGAACCGATGATCACAACCCTGTTTGGAAAGAACTCGTTAAGAAGGTTGTGACTATTAATCAAAAAGGGTTATTGTAGCACCCGAGCGTAAGGTACCACATCCCCCGCACCGAGACCCGACCCGCATATGAAATGGAAATCCATACACGTGCCAAATCCACGGCGAACGGGGACACAACACACACGCTATGCTAGGCGGGACTAACCCTTAAACCAATCAACTCAAGAAACATAAAATCAGAGATAAAATAGAATGCGGAAGCAAGAACTACATAGCATATATACAGTGAGCCACCAAGCTCCAAAAATAGATATACAAGAGCATTCAAATATGCAACGGCACTCACGGCCTACAAAATCATAACGCTCCAATCTCTACTATGATCAAATACAAAAGTAGCAACAAGAGTATGAATATAAGACTGAGAAGAAGTGCTAAACATAAATGCAAGACCTAGACGACTTGTATTCCCGCCTAGCACTCCTATACCTGCACAAAACAGCTAAAAACAACCGGGTTCAGTCTAAAAGAAACTGGTGGGTATAAAATCGGGGCATAAGATATATAATATCGCATAAATTAAACACATACATGCAAGCCCTAATCCCGTGTCAAGTTTGATAAAAATTTACCAAGTGGTTAAAACCAAAGGAAACATCAACGGGATTACGACGTTCATATTCATTCATAATTGTTCATAAGGGTTTAAGCTCGGCGAGTGAGCGTGCACCATCTCCAACCTTCTCCTCGTGTAATCATATCATAATTATTGGTTGTCATACATATCTTTCGTGCACATACATAAATGATCATAATCATACATATACACCTTCTTCCTCCGGGTGGTGGACAAGTTAGCTAGACCTGACCGCCGGTTCATACATAGGCCAATGGGGGTACATGAATCCCCCAAGGGCACTCAGCTCCCATTCCTCGCTAAAACTCCTAGCGAGGGCCGGTATCACCGTAGTTTGGTTGGGACTAGTATATGGGATCCCCGTCAGTCCTTGCTTCCTCGGTTAGCCACATATACTAAGTCCCGTGGCCCGTACAATCAGAAATCCTAAATGTGTCTCGCTAAACATAAGGTAGGGTTTCATAATTAAAAAGGGGTCATACGTTTGAAATCATTTACCCAAAATGACTCGATTTATATAAATATATTATTTTGGCTTAAAACTTTGCACATAAGGAATTTATAGGGTTGTTTAACTAGTAGAAGAAAAACCCACCTTTACCAAAGCAAAAGAAAGGTACAAGCGTCTCAAGGCTCGCCCTCGTCTCCGACCAAACCCGAATCTGTGCAAAAGAAAAGGTATGAGACTCAATGACCACATATGACGCTTGGCAATGAAGCGAATATGACATGAATGCATAAATGATCATACTATATCAATAAGATGTTCATGTGCACTATTAAGAGATTTAAATCATATAATCATTCATTCGTTCATATATTTCATTCAATTTCATAAGTTCATAAATTCATATAAATTTCATAAATTCATAAATTCATAATTCATAATGCATATCAATTAATCTAACATTCATTAAATAAGCATAACATATATTATTCCAATTCACAATTAGGAATAAAATAAATAAAACGTTCAATCAATAATCGGTAGAATAAATACGCGAAATAGAATTCAATTAATTTCAATAATTAAATTAAATCAAAAAATATTTAAAATATATAATAAATATATATATTATAATATATATATAATATACTAATTATATAATAATATATAATCATATGTATATATATAATATATATATACACGTACACACACACACACATGCATGTATAAATCACATATATACTACATATATATAAATATAACCCATGCATGCAATATATACTACAATATATACAATATATACATGCAATTATAACCACAAAACCATGCATGCAACTCACGCACACACTATGCATAAATATAACAGTAGCAGCAGCAGACCAAGGCACGCAGCAAAAGCTCAAGCAAAACGGGGTGACACCCCCGTGTCACCTCCCAAGCCTAGACCGAGACACCCCCGTGTCTCGGTACAGAAATCCCAGCCCACACAGCACCCCCGTTCCTCGCTGGAACGGGCAAAAACGGCACCCCCGTACCTCGCCTGCGCAACCTCCCCTGTTGATAGCCGAATCGCGCAGAAACAGAGCAGCTATGTATGCAGGAAAAGCAGGCAACACGAGCAACAAAAAAAGGTATAATAAGCTGCAACAACTTCAACAAGAATACATGCTAAAAGACCAAGAAAGCTGACAACTAAAGCATGAAGGAAATCAGCAGTTTTAC
This sequence comes from Lantana camara, assembly GCA_037501455.1. Classification (NCBI taxonomy): domain Eukaryota; kingdom Viridiplantae; phylum Streptophyta; class Magnoliopsida; order Lamiales; family Verbenaceae; genus Lantana; species Lantana camara. The sequence goes on along the minus strand of CM074862.1, from coordinate 42,509,648 downwards.
AGCAACATAACAGCGCTAAAACAGGGCCAAAACTGGAGGAAAACAGAGCATGCTTGTTCTCGGTTCATTCGACTCAGATCAGGTCCAAAAGGCCATCAAATACGCAGCAAAACATCATAATTTCAACAAGTAATTCAGTCCCAAACAAGCTCAAACAAGTCATCAACCGAACGTGACATATATGTGGGATTTTCTCAAAATTTCATAAATGAAATCTCATAAATATCTCAACAACCACGACATCAAAGATCCTAAATGATATGAGGATGTTAAAACAATCAATCTCAATCTTGGAATCAATTAAAATCATTGAGAATCGAAGGGGATCAAGAATTTGCCCAAAAACTCCATTTTCGGATAACAGCCCAGAATTGATGAATCCATGCTCAAACTCGTGAATGAAAGGATGAAAATGCTCAGAAATAAACGTATAATACAACCCTAAGCTTACCTTGTTGATTGGATGAAGTTTGGATGAGATTTGAGCTCCAAAATCTCCAAGGGATGAAGGGTTTCGGGACTGCACTGTAGAGCAGTAGCTTTGGCTGATGTTTGGGGATTGTGTGAGGGTTATCTTGGTTAGGGCTTGATATGTAATGATATGGTTTGGGTGAGATATGGCTCATTTTGTACAGCAAGGTCAAGTTGAATGCCGTTTCATTTTTCGGTTGGATTTCAGAGTTTCAAATGACTTAGGAAAAATATGAGGCTAAGTTTACTAAACTCGAATTTTTGTTACGAGTTCAGCGGAGTTGACGGAACTCGAATCCGAGTTCCCGAGCTCAAGATATTAAATTCGGAACCAAGGGTACGCTAAGTGCTTGTTAGCCCCCGATTTGGTTCCTCAATTCAAATTAAATTCGTTAACAAATCAAATGAATTCGAAAACATAAATTGAGCATAAAATCATGTTCATAACACATATGTGTACGACATATTACAAAATCGTGGCAATTTGATATCATATCATATAAGAACGAAGCACAAAATAAACGAACAAACTCATACATGCAATTCATGCATAAATTATGAAATTCCATGCAAAATTCAACCAAATCCATGCATAAATAATTCCCATGCAAAAATTATGATTTTCATGCATAATTATATTAAATCAAGGTTCATGCATAAATATATTTTTCTACGTATAAATATATATTTATATAATTAACTAATTAAAACATGATTAATTAACATAACATATAATTAGTATAATCATTAAATTAATAATAATATAATTAAACATATATATATATAATACGAAATATATATATATAAAATTAATAATATTAAAATAAAATAAAATAATATAATATAATATAATAATAACAATTATAATAAAATTAAATATAAAGCACGTAAAAACAATTAATTCGCGCAATTTGGTAAACACATACGTCGTACCTTTACGTCCGAAAAGTCGGGGCGTTACAATCTCTCCCCCTTAAAAGAATCCGTCCTCGGATTCATTGCTCGCTCGAAAACAACTCGGGGTGAAATCTTTTCATCTTAACCCCCGTCTCCCACGTAGCCTCTTCGGTTTTATCACTTCTCCAAAGAATCTTGATTAGTGGAATACGCCGATCTCAAGTCCCTGAAATTTTCGATCCAATATCTTAATCAGCTTCTGAACGAAGGTGAGATCCGGTTCTAATTCCACTTCTTCAACTGGTAGAACCTCGGACTCGTCTCAATAATACTTTCGGAGCTGTGAAACATGAAACACGTTATGAATTCCAGTTAAATTCGGAGGCAAGTCCAATCGATAGGCCGTATCCCCAGTCTTCTCTAAAATCTCATATGGTCCCATATACCAAGTGTTTAATTTTCCTCCTCGTCCAATCCTTGAGAATCCTTTTCGTGGGAATGCCTTTAAGAAAACCTTATCTCCAATCTCAACCTCCAATTTCTTCCTCCGAAGATCTGCATAACTCTTTTGTCGATCCTAAGCGGCCTTCATCCATTGTCTAATTATCTGAATCTTATCAATAGCCTCTTGTACAGTCTTAGAGGGTTTTTCCTTCTTTTCCCCTCTTTTAATCCCTTCTTGCTTGGTCCAATTCCATTCCTCCAAGTTAAAGAACAACGGTGATCGACATTTACGTCTGTAAAGAGCTTCATAAGGGGCCATTTCAATCGAGGCTTGATAGCTATTGTAGTAAGCAAACTCGATTAACGGCAACTGTTCATTCCACGAGCTTTGAAAGTCCAATGCACATGCTCTCAACAGATCCTCCAGATACTTAATTAACCTTTCTGATTGTCCGTCGGTCTGAGGATGGAAAGCTGTGCTGAATTGAAGCCTTGTTCCCAAACACCTCTGTAATTCTTGCCATAACCTTGAAGTAAATCTGGGATCCCGATCCGAGACAATACTAACAAGTACACCAGGAAGCCTGACAATCTCAGCATTGTATCTCTTAGCCAACTTACTCACTTATCGGACATTCTGGTTGCAAGAAAATGAGCGGATTTCGTCAACCTGTCCACGGTAACCCAAATTCCATCGAAACCTCCTCTCACTCTTGGTAATCCTGAAACAAAATCCATAGCTATTTGTTCCCACTTCCCATCCGGGATAGGCAATGATCGAAGTAGCCCCGATGGCTTTTGATGTTCTGCCTTAATCACTTGACAAGTCATACAATGTTTCACGAAGTTGATAACATCCCGTTTCAATCCATTCCACCAATAGAATTGCTTAAGATCCTTATACATTTTGTTCCCTCCGGGATGTATCGAATACCCTGACCGATGGGCTTCCTCAAGAATAATCCTTTTTAACTCTTCCGGGACAACAACTCTATTCTTGAATCTTAGAAGTCCCGTATCATCGAACCCAAACGGACACTCTGAATCAGCTCGAGCTTTCCCAGATAATTTTTGAACCTCGGGATCAATCCTCTGAGCATCAAATAATCTCTGTTTAAGATCTGGTTGAACCGTAATATTCCGAATACTAGCCCTCAGTCTGAACAACTCATTCTCATCTCCAATTTCCACTTTCACATTGGACACACTAGTTTTCCTACTAAGTGCATCCACGACCAAATTGGCTTTGCCGGGATGGTATCGGATTATACACTCATAATCCGCCAAAAGTTCCATCCAACGCCGTTGTCTCTTGTTCACTTCCTTATGTGAGAATAAGTATTGGAGACTCTTGTAATCAGAAAAGACCTCGAACGAAATTCCATAAAGATAGTGTCTCCACTTACCCAAAGCGAAGATCACTGCCGCTGATTCCAAATCATGAGTGGGTAGTTCTGTTCATGCTCTTTCAATTTCCTTGAGGCATAAGCGATTACTCTTCCATTTTGCATCGACACACATCCCAAACCTTCCTTTGAGGCGTCCGTATAAACTGTATATCTTTCTGTACCTTCGGGAAGTGCTAATACAGGAGCGGTGGTCAACTTTTCCTTTAAAAGTTGAAAGTTAGCCTCACATACCTCATCCCACTCAACTTAACCGCCTTCTTAGTCAATCGGGTTAAAGGAACCGCAATCTTCGAAAAATCCTGTACAAATCTACGATAGTAGCCTGCCAAACCCAAGAAACTCCTTACTTCTGAAGCATTTTTCGGGCTTTGCCATTGAATAACCGTCTCAATCTTAGAAGGGTCTACCTCCAAACCTTTCCTTGAAATAATATGACCCAGAAATGCTACCCGATCAATCCAGAACTCGCATTTGCTAAACTTAGCACACAACCGATGCTCTCTTAAGGTATCCAACACAATCCTGAGGTGCCTGGCATGATCCTCCGGAGTTCTCGAATAAACTAAGATGTCATTGATGAAGATTACCACAACTTATCCAAATAGGGCCGGAAAATTCGATGCATCATATCCATAAAAGCAGCCGGAGCATTAGTCAATCCAAAAGGCATCACTACGAACTTGTAGTGTCCATACCGGGTGTTAAATCCCGTCTTCAAAATGTCCTCTTCCCGGATCTTCAATTGATAGTATCCTTGTCTCAAGTCCAATTTTGAGTATACCCCCGAACCTTGTAACATATCGAATAAATCCTCAATATGGGGCAACGGATACTTATTCTTTTACGGTCATCCGATTAAGCTCCCGGTAATCTACACACAATCTTAAGGTTCCATCCTTTCTTAACAAAGAGAACTGAAGCATCCCAAGGTGACGAACTTGGCCGTATATATACAACTTTGAGCAATTCCTCTAATTTAATCTTTAGCTCTTTCAATTCAGCCGGATATTCTTTCCCTTCAATCAAAACTGAACACTCCCGAACCAACTGATCTGTCTGAAGACTACCACCCAGTGGTGGACTCACCAAACAACAAGAAGAAAAAAGAACAAATAACAGGCAAGCACAGAATAGCAACTAAGTCACAAGAAATAAAAGAATGCGTGGCACCCAAATCAAAGAGTGCATGAATGCTCATGTTATGTATGCATAGGGCACCTTCTACCACTGCTGTGGGGTCAATCTCTGCATCTTGCTCTTCACCTTCGATGGCGTAAGCACGAGCCGGGATCATTGGCCTTTGAACTCATCTTTGATATCCGGGGTCTTTGTAGGGGCAAGTATCCGCCATATGGTCGCCTTTTCCACATATGAGGCACAAATTCAACCTCCTCCGACAGTTATAGTAATTATGAGTTGGTCCTTCACAATGTGTACAGGGAGCTTGAGCCAATCTCGCCACGCTCGGACCTTGTCGATCTTTCGTAGGCGTAGGCAGAGCTTTGAGAGCCGGTGGAGTTGGTCCTCCCATTCTTGGCTTCTTAAACGGAACCTTAGGAGGGGGACTAGCTTGCATCATCGGCCTCTTTCCCGAATTCGATCCGGAACCTCTTCCCATTGGATCTCTAAAAACCGGATCCTTCTTTTTGATTTCCTCCCCTTGCGTAGTAGACTGTCGGACTCCAGATATCCTCTCTACTCGAATCAACCAACCCTCCGAGACCGCATCATCGATAGGACCAGAAAATCGAGGGGGGTTGTAGCTCAGAAACACCCCATGAGGGTCTCTGTGGTTATGGTTTAGTGGAGGAGCTTGTTGTTCTGCTTGTTGTGGTGGGGGAGCTTGAGCCCTCCTATGCTCGACATAGTTGAAAACTGCTTCCATAAAATTCCCCATATCCATCGATGGTGCTTGTGGTTGGGGTGGAGGCGTAGGAGATCGATCATGATGACGACGACGTCCTGGAGATCTCTCACGGTGTCTACGTGGAGGCATCCTGTTCAAGAAACACTGAAATGCATGCTATTTTTAGTCCATGCATGCAAGTGCAATTAATTCGATCAAAATTCAAGATTTAGAGCACACAAGCACGTAAACAATGCATATGCAACACATTGACAAGTTGTTCCTAAAGCCGAACGACCTAACTGACTCAACACGACACTAGAGCCCGGGTTTTGCAACCCTAGGCTCTGATACCACTTAAGGATGTAGCACCCGAGCGTAAGGTACCACATCCCCCGCACCGAGACCCGACCCGCATATGAAATGGAAGTCCATACACGTGCCAAATCCACGACGAACGGGGACACAACACACACGCTATGCTAGGCGGGACTAACCCTTAAACCAATCAACTCAAGAAACATAAAATCAGAGATAAAATAGAATGCGGAAGCAAGAACTACATAGCATATATACAGTGAGCCACCAAGCTCCAAAAATAGATATACAAGAGCATTCAAATATGCAACGGCACTCACGGCCTACAAAATCATAACGCTCCAATCTCTACTATGATCAAATACAAAAGTAGCAACAAGAGTATGAATATAAGACTGAGAAGAAGTGCTAAACATAAATGCAAGACCTAGACGACTTGTATTCCCGCCTAGCACTCCTATACCTGCACAAAACAGCTAAAAACAACCGGGTTCAGTCTAAAAGAAACTGGTGGGTATAAAATCGGGGCATAAGATATATAATATCGCATAAATTAAACACATACATGCAAGCCCTAATCCCGTGTCAAGTTTGATAAGAATTTACCAAGTGGTTAAAACCAAAGGAAACATCAACGGGATTACGACGTTCATATTCATTCATAATTGTTCATAAGGGTTTAAGCTCGGCGAGTGAGCGTGCACCATCTCCAACCTTCTCCTCGTGTAATCATATCATAATTATTGGTTGTCATACATATCTTTCGTGCACATACATAAATGATCATAATCATACATATACACCTTCTTCCTCCGGGTGGTGGACAAGTTAGCTAGACCTGACCGCCGGTTCATACATAGGCCAATGGGGGTACATGAATCCCCCAAGGGCACTCAGCTCCCATTCCTCGCTAAAACTCCTAGCGAGGGCCGGTATCACCGTAGTTTGGTTGGGACTAGTATATGGGATCCCCGTCAGCCCTTGCTTCCTCAGTTAGCCACATATACTAAGTCCCGGGGCCCGTACAATCAGAAATCCTAAATGTGTCTCGCCAAACATAAGGTAGGGTTTCATAATTAAAAAGGGGTCATACGTTTGAAATCATTTACCCAAAATGACTCGATTTATATAAATATATTATTTTGGCTTAAAACTTTGCACATAAGGAATTTATAGGGTTGTTTAACTAGTAGAAGAAAAACCCACCTTTACCAAAGCAAAAGAAAGGTACAAGCGTCTCAAGGCTCGCCCTCGTCTCCGACCAAACCCGAATCTGTGCAAAAGAAAAGGTATGAGACTCAATGACCACATATGACGCTCGGCAATGAAGTGAATATGACATGAATGCATAAATGATCATACTATAATAAGATGTTCATGTGCACTATTAAGAGATTTAAATCATATAATCATTCATTCGTTCATATATTTCATTCAATTTCATAAGTTCATAAATTCATATAAATTTCATAAATTCATAAATTCATAATTCATAATGCATATCAATTAATCTAACATTCATTAAATAAGCATAACATATATTATTCCAATTCACATTTAGGAATAAAATAAATAAAACGTTCAATCAATAGTCGGTAGAATAAATACGCGAAATAGAATTCAATTAATTTCAATAATTAAATTAAATCAAATAATATTTAAAATATATAATAAATATATATATTATAATATATATATAATATACTAATTATATAATAATATATAATCATATGTATATATATAATATATATATACACGTACACACACACACACATGCATGTATAAATCACATATATACTACATATATATAAATATAACCCATGCATGCAATATATACTACAATATATACAATATATACATGCAATTATAACCACAAAACCATGCATGCAACTCACGCACACACCATGCATAAATATAACAGTAGCAGCAGCAGACCAAGGCACGCAGCAAAAGCTCAAGCAAAACGGGGTGACACCCCCGTGTCACCTCCCAAGCCTAGACCGAGACACCCCCGTGTCTCGGTACAGAAATCCCAGCCCATACAGCACCCCCGTTCCTCGCTGGAACGGGCAAAAATGGCACCCCCTTGCCTCGCCTGCGCAACCTCCCCTGTTGACAGCCGAATCGCGCAAAAATAGAGCAGCTATGTATGCAGGAAAATCAGGCAACACGAGCAACAAAACAAGGTATAATAAGCAGCAACAACTTCAACAAGAATACATGCTAAAAGACCAAGAAAGCTGACAGCTAAAGCATGAAGGAAATCAGCAGTTTTACAGCAACATAACAGCGCTAAAACAGGGCCAAAACTGGAGGAAAACAGAGCATGCTTGTTCTCGGTTCATTCGACTCAGATCAGGTCCAAAAGGCCATCAAATACACAGCAAAACATCATAATTTCAACAAGTAATTCAGTCCCAAACAAGCTCAAATAAGTCATCAACCGAACGTGACATATATGTGGGATTTTCTCAAAATTTCATAAATGAAATCTCATAAATATCTCAACAACCACGAAATCAAAGATCATAAATGATATGAGGATGTTAAAACAATCAATCTCAAGCTTGGAATCAATTAAAATCACTGAGAATCGAAGGGGATCAAGAATTTGCCCAAAAACTCCATTTTCGGATAACAGCCCAGAATTGATGAATCCATGCTCAAACTCGTGAATGAAAGGATGAAAATGCTTTTAATAAACATATAATACAACCCTAAGCTTACCTTGTTGATTGGATGAAGTTTGGATGAGATTTGAGCTCCAAAATCTCCAAGGGATGAAGGGTTTCGGGACTGGACTGTAGAGCAGTAGCTTTGGCTGATGTTTGGGGATTGTGTGAGGGTTATCTTGGTTAGGGCTTGATATGTAATGATAGGTGGTTGAGTTAGGGATCTAAGGAATCAAACCATGGTTAGTTTGGTTATGGTTTGGGTGAGATATGGCTCATTTTGTATAGCAAGGTCAAGTTGAATGCCGTTTCATTTTTCGGTTGGATTTCGGAGTTTCAAATGACTTAGGAAAAATATGACGCTAAGTTTACTAAACTTAAATTTTCGTTATGAGTTCAGCGGAGTTGACGGAACTCGAATCCGAGTTCCCGAGCTCAAGATATTAAATTCGGAACCAAGGGTACGCTAAGTGCTCGTTAGCCCCCGATTTGGTTCCTCAGTTCAAATTAAATTCGTTAACAAATCAAATGAATTCGAAAACATAAATTGAGCATAAAATCATGTTCATAACACATATATGTACGACATATTACAAAATCGTGGCAATTTGATATCATATCATATAAGAACGAAGCACAAAATAAACGAACAAACTCATACATGCAATTCATGCATAAATTATGAAATTCCATGCAAAATTCAACCAAATCCATGCATAAATAATTCCCATGCAAAAATTATGATTTTCATGCATAATTATATTAAATCAAGGTTCATGCATAAATATATTTTTCTACGTATAAATATATATTTATATAATTAACTAATTAAAACATGATTAATTAACATAACATATAATTAGTATAATCATTAAATTAATAATAATATAATTAAACATATATATATATATATATATATATATATATATATATATATATATATTATGAAATATATATATATAAAATTAATAATATTAAAATAAAATAATATAATATAATATAATAAAATAATAACAATTATAATAAAATTAAATATAAAGCACGTAAAAACAATTAATTCGCGCAATTTGGTAAACACATACGTCGTACCTTTACGTCCGAAAAGTCGGGGCGTTACAGTTATTGAATTTCAGAGGTTCACCAAATTATAGAAGGAAACGCGAACCGTGAAGAAGACCGGTCCGAAATCTGAAGATGTAGGGTAAAACTTATTTTGGAAGGGCAGGTTGATTGGATCCGGGTTAACGTATAACCGAGAAATGGAAGAAGGGGGGGGGGGATACATTGAAGATATTAAAGATATGCCAAGAGTCGAGCTAGCTTTTGGGATCAGACCACACCTCGGGACCAGGAAGGCTTTGGGTTTCAAATTCATTTCCACGGTGAACGGTACCTCAGACATCCTTGGCATATGCATACACGCATGGTTAATTTAAATAATTTTGATAATCTGTGCTTTGAATCTTTGATGTGCTAACAATTGTTGTATAATCGATACTGGATATAAATAAGTGATAGTAGTTCCCTGGCTTTTTGTGGTTGTTTTGATTAAGTTGTCGTAATTGGTTATTTTGATGTTTTCTCCTTGATGTTTGTTCTTCGTTATGGCTGTGTTTTGTATTTTGAACTTCGTTACCTGTTTGTGAGAGACGGGGCTGTCTCTTTGTTGTTTTTGAGAGACGGGGTTCTCTCTTTGTTGTTTTTGAGAGACAAGGTTCTCTCTCCTTATTGCTTTTGAGAGATGGGGTTCTCTCATTGTTGTTTGAGAGACGGGGATTCTCTCCTTGTTGTTTGTGAGGAACGGGGTTCCTCCATTAATTGTTTTCAGGCAGATAGTGAATCCGAGGACGGATTCTTTTTAAGGGGGAGAGGTTGTAATGCCCCGACCCTTCGATCTTCTAAGTACGACGTTACGGATGTGCTAAGTGTGCATTTAATTATTAAGCATGCGATAATTTGAATTATTTGGAATAATTGAATAACGATATTAAGTTTTAGGTTTGAAGTTTTAAACGTTTAAATCCTTTTCGAACCGTTTTTTATTTGTTTAATTCCGTTTCCAATTCCGATTTTTGTGCCAACTTGGTATACTTGAATTATGTGAGTTATTAACGTGTTTACATGCTTACGTTGTAATTTTAAGCTCGTTTGATTTAATTTTGATTTCGGTTTTTGGAGACGAAACTTATAGGGCTTAAAACGCTTTTAAGCGCGGCCTGGGTTCCGGACGTCATATCTTGAGCTCGGGAATTCGGATTCGAATTCTGTCACCTCCGTAGCCTTCACATCGACGATTCGGAGACAATGGAAAAAGCCTCATACCTTTTTGAGATCATTAAGACCTCCGAAATCCAACCGTAACAAGCAACTCGTGCAAGAAGAACCCCTTTTGTTGACTAGTCTTCATAGTGGGACCCCTTAACACCTCTCTAACCAAACCATACTTTAACCATGACTAGTGTGCTAGAGTTAAGCCTTTCTTCCCCCTTTTGGTCGGCCAAAACCGAGCCAAACCCCCTCATTTTCTGCTGCAACAAATTGAGAGAGAGGGAGAGAAGAGAAGAGGAAGAACCTTAGCTACCTTTGTGATTTTGAGCTCAAATCACTTCCTTTCTTCACCAAATCTTCAAGGTATGAATATTTATGTATCCTCTACTCTTTTATACATGATTTAATCCATTTATTTCTGATTTTGGATCAGATTTGGTTAGGGTTTGAGTTATGAGCTTGATATGAAATTTTGGGGATTTTTGCTCTAATGACTTACCTAGTTGTGTAGCTGATTTCCTTGCTTATATATGATGATATGAGCTTGTTTCTTGGCCTATTTGTTTCCTAACTGATAGTATATGATGTTAGGATGATTTTCTCTTTAGAGCCTTTGATGAAATTATGTGATTTAGAGCCCTAAACTTGATGATCGAAACTGCCTCCCCTGTTTCGGGACTGCTGTGTGGAATTATGCCTTGTTGCTTGATCAAATAGCCTTCTTTGCGTGTGAATTTGCATGGAGATGATGTAAACTCATTGTTTTATATGTTAGGATTCATATTACAAGCCTTTGGATCCATTTTAAGCCCCAAACCCGAAATACATGACCTGTTTTTATGCATAATCCATGACAGACCTGTTGCTGTTGCATTTTGTGGTTCGTTGGTCATTCTAATGTGCTTCAATTCATGCCATTTTGCATATATATGATGTATATTAGTTTTTTAGTATGTTAGCATGCATTCCCCAAGGTTTTAGATCCAAACTCAGCCCCTAAGTACTTGATCATGGCATGATTGAACTAATCGGGCTCATATGTGCGATTTTGACGCCCCAGACTTGATGCTCGGTTTCGGTGCTCTTAACGTGTGATTTGGACTTTGTACTCTAAATGAAATATGCTCCTAAAATGCTAAATATGTTGTATATTAAGTTTCATAAGATTTAGAGTTGATTTGGTATGCTTTTGAACTGATTTTGTATAAGGTTTGTTTTGTCGGTAAAACCTTGTTTTCATTTTTGGGTCTGTACCGAGACACCCCCGTGTCTCATTTGCCTTGTATTGTGTGACACCCCCGTGTCACACCCTTTTTTCCTGTCTGTACTGAGACACCCCCGTGTCTCGGTATACTTAAGTTGAGGGACACGGGCGTGTCCCTCCCCCTGCGCATTTCTTGTCTTTTCCTTTTCGGTTTTTTATTATTTCACCTCTTTAATGCCTTTATCTTCATTTGTGATGAACTATGAACTTTTTTTACTATGTGTTGGGAGTATTGTGGTTTAATTTCTTAACCTTTGGGTGAGATTTAGGCATGCTTTTGATGAATGCCGTTTATGTGCGTTTTGTGGCGTTTATGATTTCCGTAACCTATTTCCCTTATCATATGATTTCTTCTTGTTTTCAAACTTTAGAAATATGTTACATTATGTAATATGATGTATGTAGTAGAGTTTTTTGAAAGGTTGAATACATTTGAATGTGTGTTAAACTTAATTTACTTCAATGCTCTTATTTGCCTAAATGTTGGATCTTGTGCTTTGAATTTCTTCAATTGAATTGATTGAAAACGTGAAATGTGAAGGATATGAACTTGTTTGAATACGAATGTTTCATTGAATGAATGAATTGAATGTTTATATGTCTTTAAGACTTTAATAGTGCACATGAATGTGTTCATTACATTATAGCATCTTCTCTTCATTCATATCATGATCATTATATAGCCGAGCGTCCTATTTGGTCATTATGAGTCTCACTTCACCTTTCTTGCACAGATTTTGACTCCGTTGGAGACGAGGCCGATCCGAGAGGCTCTTGTGTTCTCCTCTTTGCGGTTTAAGGTGGGTTTCTGTTCTATGTAGATAGATGACCCTATATACTCCCAATGTGAAAAGTTTTCGGCCAAAAGCATATATATGTATATAGAGTCGTTTTAATGAGTAAATGTTTTTAACGTAAAGCCTTTCTTTCATGAACCTACCAAATGTTTTGGCGAGAATGAATGAATGTTCACAATGAATGGGGCCCAGGGACTTGGTGTGAGTGGGGACCCAAGGAGGCATGGGCTGACGGGAAACCCTCACACTAGTCCCACTAATGAACGGCGTAACCGGACCTCGTTAGGAGTTAGCGAGGAATGGACGCTGAGTGCCATCTGGGGAGTCATGTTCCCCTTTTGGTCAATGAATGGGTGGATGGGCCTTGCAAACCTGCCACCAACCCGGAGGAAGAAGGTGGAATGTTATTGAATGCGCACGAAAGAATGAAATGCATGAAAAGAATGAATGAATTAATGTTAATGAACGTTAATGAATTACACGAGGTGTTGGTTGGAGATAATGCACGCCCACTCACCGGGCCAATAATGACCTAATGTTAATGAATTATTATAATCCCTTTTGATGATTTCTATTCGCCCACTTGGGAAATTCTTCAAAACCTCACTTGGGATTATAGCTTGCATGTGATTGTTTAAATATTGTCGTATATTATATTATGCCCTGCTTTTATACCCACCAGTTCCTTTTGGACTGAACCCGTTTGGCTTTCAGTTGTGTTGTGCAGGTGTCAAGGGAGCTAGGCGGGATTTCAAGTCATAGGTTTTACTTTCGTCTTTTAGCCCTTTTATTTTGGTCTTACACTCACATATTGCACGTTGGATCATTGTATTGATTAATAATGGAGCGTATTGGTTGTTTGAGCCTTGACGGCATTTGATGATGTATATGGACTATTTTTGGAGTTTGATTGCTCATTGTTTATATTATGGCCAGTTATTGCTTCCGCATTTGTAATCACTCTGATTTTATGGTTTAAGGGTTAGCCCGCCTAGCATAGCGTGTGTGTTTCTCCCCGTTCGTCGTGACTTAGCTCGAGTATGGATTGTCCATTTCATATTCGGCTCGGGTCTCGGTCCGGGGGATGTGGTACGTTGCGCTCGGGTGCTACAGCACGGGTTCACCGTCGGCCCTTGCCTCCCCGGCTTACCACTATTGTAACGCCCCAGTTTTTTTTAGTTAGTACAACATGACGTATGTGTTTACCAAATTACGCGAAATAATTATTTATACGTGTTTTATATATTTAATTTTATTTTTAAATATATTTAATGTTAATATTGTTAATTATTACATTTTAAGTTTTATTAATATTAATTTATATAATATTAATATGTTAATGCGCTAATTTAATTTAATTAGTGAAATTTGTTGTTAAATCATAATTGATGCATGCATGAGCTGTACGTGCATGTGTTATATATATAATATAATATAATATAATATAATATATGTATGTATATTTAATTATATATTTATATATGTTTATTGAATAATAAATGTTAATTATGTTGATTAGTATATCTTAAGTTTTATTAATATTAGATTATATGTTAATGAGCTAAATGGGATTAATTAATTTTGAATTCAATTTTTTTCATTTAATCTTAGTGTCATTTAATAATTTCGTTGGTTTTATTTTAAAATATTATTATTTACGAAATTCATTTGCATATTATTGTATATGTTATGGTTTTATTGTTGCATTGTTCATGAGTCACATTTATGTGCTTCGTTTTTATATAAATTGATATCGAAATTTCGTGCAAATTTAATATGTTGGACTTATACGTGTCTTGTATATGAATATATGTTCGTTTTGTATTTTCGGATTCATTTGTATGTGTTTCGGATTTATTTTGATTTTTGGAATCCAAGTCGGAGGCTAACGAGCAGTTAGCGCACCCTTGGTTCCGTATTTGATATCTTGAGCTCAGGAACTCGAATTCGAGTTCCGTTAACTTCGCTGAACTCGTAATGGAAATTCAAGTTTAGTGAACTTAGCCTTATATTTTTCCGAAGTCATTTGAACCTCCGAAATTCAATCGAAAAACGAAACGGCGACAAAACTGACCATGTTATACTAAAAGGACCATAACTCATCCAAACTTTCACCAAATTAACCATGGTTTGATGCTATGGAACCCTAACTCAACCACCTAACCTGATATACCATGCCCTAAATGAACCAACCCTCACACAAACCACAAATCTCAGCTAAAGCTACTGCATTCCAGTTTTTCCCGTAACCCTTGTGCCCTTGGAGATTTTGGAGCTCAAATCTCATCCAATCTTCATCCAATCAACAAGGTAAGCTTAGAGTTATAGTATGCATTCAATATGTGTCATATTAATCTATGCATCCCCAAATTTGATCATGGTTTCATGAGTTTTTTGGCTGATCTTGAAATATAGTAGGTTTAGAGCAAATTTAATGATCTCATTCGTTTCTTGTTGGATTTGAGTGATTCCAAGCTTGAATCTAATTGTTTTGACATCCTCTTCTCAATTATGATCATTGATTACATGATGGTTGAAGTATTTTTGAGAAATCATTAATGGCACTTTGAGGAAAATTCTGGAAATGATCACTTATGCCTGCGTTTCAAGTTTGAGCTTCCTTGGAACTGATTTGTATGTCAAATTGGTGTTGTTTTGCTGCGTATGTGTTGGCCTAACTTACATGAACATGTTGAGATCAAGGAGATCAGTCGTTGCTCTGTTTTTTGGCCTCGTTTTGCCCTGTTTTGGTCTGGTTTAGTTGCTGTCAGCTGCTACGTTCTTCCTTGTTTGTTGCTGTCAGTTTTCTTGGTTTTGTGGGAGTTGTTAAGGCTAGTTCCTGCTACATTTTCATGCCTTATCTTGCTGCATCAATTACCTGTGGTTGCTGCATCTTGCTGCTCTGTTTCATGAAAGAAAACAAGGGTTTATATGTGGGTTGCTGCTGTTGGAAAACACGAATCAGAAAGCAGCGGAATTTAAAAATTTTTCCAACAAAAGGATCTTGAACTCGCAATCGTGTATCCAAATTCGTAAAGATAGAAAACTTACTTTTCTTTTATTCTTTCTTGAAGCGTTTCAAGCCACCCAAGAACGCTCTTCTCACGGCTTGACAACCCGTCCCTCGAAAGTCTCTTTCTTCTTCAGAATCCATTGTCGGGATAGCAATCCACACCAACCTAGATTCAATTCATGTTAGAGATGTTCTTAACAATATAACATAAAGAAAGAAACATGAAACGAGAAAAGCAGGATTGAAACTCCCTTCGAAAACCAGTTTTGCGAAAGTAGAAAACTGCCAGTCACAAAACCCTCGTGAAAAAATTCATCCTTCAGGATATGGACGAACGGTTTTCGCCATCTTCTTTGGTTCGATTTTTTCATTCGCTTCACGTCGGGTTCAGAATCGTTTCATCATCCCTTCTGATCGTTTTGCTTAATCCCCACTTTTGGTAAAGCTCGAATCTTCAAAACTTCTAACTTGAAGTCTCTAGAGATAGTCCACCAACTTGGCTACAATCTAACTAGTAAGGATGCTAGTTCTCTAGTTAGTGTTTAGGCTTAACCTAGGGTTTCGTTTATCTTGGGGAAAGGATGGTGTTCAACACATGAACCAAAAGAATTTCATTAGCTCTAAAGGGGAGCATGAGCTCCCCTATATATAAGAAAGGGGAGGGACGAAATTCCTAGTCCTTAATGGGCTAGGATTTTGGTCTCTCTCTCTCCTATTACTTGATCATCAAGTAATTTTGACTTTGACTTTGAATTCTAATTCAAATCAACTTTCAAGAGAGCTAAAAATATCCAAATTATTATTTGGATAATTTTATACTTTATTTATTATAAAATAAATAACTTATTTTTATCTAATTAATTAATTCGTAATTAATTAACTAGATTATTTTCTCCAAAATAAGACTTTCTTTTTAATTCAAAATTAAACCAAAGTCTATTAAATAATTAACACATTTAATTATTTAATACATATATATAATACATACATATATATATATATATATATATATATATATATATATATATATCCACACGTGTGTGACACGTGTCACAGTGACACGTGTTACTCACGTGAGCCACACGTGTGATTTCACACGTGTGGAACCCTCTTGGCCCGATTAACTCGTTTAATCATTTTCAAGCCTCAGCTCATGTAACCAAGTTGTTGTGTGTGACCCTCTAGGTTCTCAATTCAATTAGCAGTGACCCTAATTAATTAATCAGTCCACAGATTAAACGACCATAGTCTAGCAACAGGTGTTTAACCCCTAGCTGAATTGGAATGTTCGGATTCGACAGAACCTTTAAGTCATTGATTCATGTGAGATACAATCCTCCTATTTACTATCTCTCAACCAAGATCTAGGGCAAGGGAATAATCAGAACCCTAATAATCCGGTCTTAAAGCTAAGTGCATTTCATATCCATTTGATCTCAATCCAAGAAACACTTTTCTTGATGTCTTGATCTACTGCCTTGGCCAAGGACTCCATATGGCATATTAATGACTTACACAATAAGAGATCACCTTGCAAATGCAAGTGTAGGTCCTTTCTTGATTCTCATTCACTTTCATGAATCACATGTGCAGCCCCAGCATAAGCCTTGAATCAGTTGTCTAAGGCGACACCCTTTAAAGCTTATACCTAAGACTACAGAGTTAACTCATAAAGTGACAAGGAACCTCAAGTCTAAGGATCAATTAATCACATCAATGACTCGTGAGATACTTCCTAATCTGGAAGTTTCCATTTCCTGAAATAGAAACTTCCTTTCCCATTTAGGAATGTTCTCACACGGGGCACCTCAGTGAACTTACTTATTAAAGTAAGCACCCTCATGTATCACGCACGTATCAACTATACACTTTGCACCTCCATGAAACAAGGTGGTCCTTCTTAAGGGCGTGATCCCACAAGCAAGCCTTAGAGGAGTCAGGTTGACACTCCCACTGTCTGTAGGACTCATCGGCTTGGAGTATTTTACTAATCATGACTTATGTGATATAGGGCTCGCTTCGTGAACCATTTCACCTAAATGGTAGAGTCCTAAAGTCATCAGGATTAGGGGAGTTCTCATACATGCACACATAATGGAAACACTCAAAACACGTATTGGCATATAAAGAAGTGTTTGCCTATGATCAATCGTATATTATTCAAAGATTGTCTGTGATACAAGAAAAGTCCCAAAGCAGATTACGTCGAATCGGCTTTCTAGGGTACTATTCCTAACAATCTCCCACTTGCCCGTAAAAGACATTTAGGTACTCTAAGTCCCATCTTCTCAAGATGCACTTAGAGACCCTATTGACTTTGGGCGTTTCCAAAGTGGATCTGCTATATTCTCTGCTGATGTGACCCTCTTGTTTACACATCTCTTAGGAAACACCTTTTCCTTATAAAGTGATTCGTAATCACGTGTTCAGTCTCTTGGTGAGGCTTGGTTCTCTTACTTGAGCAACCATCCTTTTTATCATACAATATGATCAAGGAGTTGTTTTCATGCTAGGAACTTCATCTAACAAGTTAGATGGAGTTTCTTACCCAAACACTTAACTTAGTGTTATATAATACGACTAAGTTCTCAACTACGATAGTTGAGTTTTGCAATGTCCGTCCTTGGAACCCCTTTCCAACACATTGTATTACCATTCTGGTAGAAGTCGTATCCTTTCAATGATTTCATAATCATCTATGTTTGATGAACGGTTACATCAAATATCCTTCTAACAACAAGATCGTTTGGGCTCTGTAAATTAATACATATCCTCATTTCTTCTCAAGTACTCTGAGGACATCCTTTACAGAGATCTAATGACCTTCTCTGAGGTCATATTAGATTCGGCCTACTACGCTTAGTGTTGCGCCATATCTAATTTAGTACATAACCTTTCATACATTATGCACCCTTTCACTTAAAGGGATTTTGGACATTCTAACTTTCTCAAAGTTATCTTAGGACACATACTCTTCAAAAGAGATGTTCCATTGTCCATACTAAACTCCTTTTAGTACCGTGGTTATGTACTCATTTTGTGATAATCCTTTTATTCTCTTAGATCTATCTTCTATAGATCTGAATGTCGAGAATATAGGATAATCACTAAGATCTTTCATGTCAAATTGTTTCTTAAACAAGAATTGGTAACTTTCAGGTCATCCTTGACATTCCTAATGAGAAGGACATCGTCTTCTAAAGAACCAAAATTGACTCTTTCATCACTAACTTTCATATGTACACTCTGAGACTTATTCGACTTCTATCTGTGTCAAACGATTTGACTGTGGAATCGAATTGTCTAACTCCTAGAAGCCTTTATCAATCCACAGATTGACTTTAGGGATTTGCATACCTTATGCATACTCCCACTGAATATGAGATTTATAGAAATACCTTATTTCAGTCTCTTTCAATCTCATATTGAACAAGATAGTTCTCATATTCATTTATCATATCTCATAGTCAGAATATGAGGATGTGGTAAACATAATCTAAATGGACTTTTGCATTTCAATCGTCAAGAAGGTTGTAATGCTTTCCATTTACTCGAAGCTCCACGAGCTTGATCCTATCAGGTGGATCAACCAAGGTTAAAACTCGGTTTAAGTATATGGAATCCATATTGGATTTCAAGGCTTGCTTACACTACTCAGATTCCAAATCTGACAGTGCCTCCTCTTCAAGTAATTCCTTGGCTATCTAGGAACGCGTTCTAAACGCATCTTAAGAGAAGGGTTTCACACATGTACATACTCTAAAATTTGGCTAAGTTTTATCAGATGGGCTCGTTTCTTCTATATGTGGCATGAATATTTTTTCTCAAATTTCTTTGAGGTCTGCTTGCTTGCCTTTCTTCTTCTATAGGAACGATTCCTTAAGAAAGGTACATTCCTTTGAGACAAACAACCTTTGTGCAAGGGAATCGCAAAACTGATATCCAATATCATTGTATAAACTTGAACTCATTTCAAGCTTATCTCCCACTATCCTCTTCAAGTAAGAGGATTCCATTGAATTCTTGGATAAGAATAATTAGGGAATTTAGTATGCCACTTTGCATAGTGCAACTGAAGGACTGATTTTGGAAGGTACTAAATTCAAAATCTCTAACTGCATATTCTAGGAGTTTATTCCTAGAATGATTATAAGTCAGTAAAGCTTACTATGGAATGGACCATATCCTATAAGGTTTCATTCCTTCATTCAGAAACACTAAGGTGTTCTCGAATTAGTTTACTGAGAGATAATCCTATTATCTCTAAGATGAGTAAGGAATTAGTTGCTAAGATATTGGCTATCTCGATCATATCGATTTACCTATAACTTATGACTACTTCGGTTCCTAACCTCCTTTCGAAATTCTAAGAATTTCATATAAGTTTCGAATTTGTACTTTAACAAGTACATTCATTCATAATGATTAAACTGACGATTGTATCTTGTGCTTACATTAAGCATCTTACACTCATCAGCACGGATCGAAATCCACTATAATTTTGGAACGTTCCACGTTTCTTATAAACGGGATTCAGGAACGCTTCCCTCATGACAGGATTCACAGGAAGTCAACACTATAGGTTCATTTTCATAGAATGATCCTAAGGTGTCTGACTTGCTAATCCTTTTATATCTCAACGTTCCAAAGTAATTCGAAGCTTTGTCATCTCACTTACTTTTGTTATCTCGTTGTATGTTCAGAACATTAGTGCCTTGAGTTTTTGCACAACGGCTTATGCAGAATTGACTTAAGACTAGTAAATTCTATTCCTAGTAGAATTACTAAACGAGGTAACATTTCAAAGTACTCATACTCTTGGCAGTTCCCTTTTCAAAGTCCTTATTGGCTACCATAGAAGCAAACGTCCTATTTGATCTCTAGTGTCTTTTGGGCGTACCCCTTACATGCCCCTCCATTGGGCTCTTAAGGGTTTCTTCTTCTTTAGGCCTTCAAGCCTTTAACTTAGGGAGTTTTAGAAGAAGAATTAACCATCTCAACCTTTTATTCCTTCTTAAGGATGCTCTCAACCATTATCAACTTAAATGATTAACTATGCTACATTAGCATCATTCTAGTTGAGCATAAAGGGTTTGAATGATAGTCGAAGCAATGTAAGCAATCAGTGCATTGAGAACTCTTTTCTCAGTTGATGATCGAGACCATAAGATCTTCAAATAAGATCTTTAGACCTTGTTCTTGTGCACTTGTTTCCTCATTTGGAATATTGAATAATTCCATAATGTTATACCTTGTAACATTTTTATGAGGTGGTTCAATTGCTTTTAAGTGGTTTGGAAAAAATCCATTCACCTCAGATTGCTTCTCTTTTGACCCAGGTCGACTTTTCTCAATTGAAAACTTCGCCCTTTAGAGAACGCCTTTCTCTAGTCGGATTCTAAAATGAATTTTAGGATCCGAAGCCATCTAGAGTTAGTCAGGACTTAGTCAACTTATTTGACTTAAGGATGGATACGAATGGGTTTGCATTTCATATTGTAGAGAATCACAGAACTACAACCTAAATGCTAAGCAAAGAAAATGTGGGCATGCTGAATTATAACGATATACAAAAGATAAGGTCTTTAATCTAATGTAGCTCCCACTGTTTTTCAAAGATCTATAATTCCCAAAGATCTAAGAGGAACACGTTTCCCAATGGGTACTAAGATCCTAAGCATTTTACCTCGAACCCACGCCTCGCGGACATTCTAAGCAAAACCCTAGGTAGGTACAACTTACCAATTCTAACACCTTTAGAACTTTTAGTAATTGTTTTTGCATCACCCATCTTTCAATATGGACCCACGACTCGTGCGACATCCATATTTACTTAGGCGTTAAACTAGACCCATCAATCATAAGATCATGATCAAAACTTAGTTCGAAAGACCCACGACTCGCGGACATCATCCTTGCCAAAATTAACCACGAAATATTAATCATTTAAAATGATCAATTAGGTAACTAAGAACTAATAAGCTCCACTAGCTATCCCACGACTCGCGGACAATAACTAGCTTTACTTACTAAACTTAAAACCTATTGATGGAATGCTAGGAATTCAATTCAAAATTTGCATCTCGAATTAAATACCTATTGTTCGAAATGAGCTTAATATTTAATGGGAATTTTCGAATCAACCGAAGAGTTGTTCGGTTCGACCTCACCAACATATATGTTATCCAATTTTATTAGTCTTGATTAATGCAAGTACAATTAAATTGCATTTCAAACAAGCACATAAACAGATAACATGTCCTAGCATGATACTAACATGTAAAGATCATGGGTTCTACCTATCTTATGCGTGATATGTGGGAGCCACTCCACAATCACAAGTTCTAACATACATGCCACATAAACAGTTTAAATCACATAAGGGAAAGCGGTAACAAAATACGAGCCCTATCTCTATTATATTTAACAATTGAGATTCCCCTCCCTAACATTTTGAGGGGTCTTCACTTATGGCCTCCTTGTTACTTGAATGTGGTCCATCTTACTCCATGGGTGCATTGTCTCCACAATGAAAATAAAACCTTACCACCTATCTCTACTCTCAAATTACAATAAAAAGAAAAAGACATAAAGTAATAAGGCTCAATCTTCATATTGGCCTTAGACAATCACATGGGGCATACCCCGGCCTCAAAAACAGTAATATGGAAAGCCACATAATAAATCACATAACAGTACACACATAAGTGAGGCTCCAACCTCAATTGAAAAACGCAACTATAGGGCTCCAACCCCAATTTAAACCATCCATGTGCATAAATTAAAACCATACATAGATCTAACCCCATGATCACCTAACATGCTTTAGCGAGAATTTAAATTTAGCCAATAAATTAAAATTCTCGTTTCAAGTCCTAATGACTTAAAACACGACTTGATGCGAGTCTTATTTATAAAAGTTTTCAATAAATCCCAAATTACCAAAACAAATAAAATTCCAATTAATTTCTGAAAATTAATAATTTTACCAAAGATTGTATTTTCCCAAAATATAAACCGTTTCAATTTCTCAAAAATCCCAATTTTAAGTTTTATTCAAAAATTAAAAATAAATATTCAAAAATAAAATTTTTAAAATTAAAATAAAAATTGTGACTGGATTGCACGAAATACGAAAAAGCCGAATCACGAAAACGGGGCCCGTACGCGAAAAAGGGTCACGCCAGTTGCAAGTGCGCGCGCGCATGCTTGCGCGCCTGCTGGGCGTGTCCCTTCCGGGCGTGTGCGGGCGGGCTGGGCGACTGATCCCGCACGCCTTGCGGGATCGTTGCCCAGCCTGGGCGGGACGGCGTCGGCAGTCCTGGGCGGGGCGCCTAGGCGCTCCCGGAACACCTCCCGCGCGGTTGCGGGAGGGAGTAGGCGCACGGCCTGCGCGCGCCTAGGACAGGCGGGCGGTGCTGCGCGAAGCCCGCGCGCGCGACTCCTTCGCGTGCGGGGTTTCGCGTGTTCGTCGTATTCCGTATTTTCGTTTCGTGTTTTTGTTCAAAAGCAAAACCAATCCAAGAAATCCAAAAACAGTTTATACTGTTTCAAATCTAAAATAGTTTTCAAAAATTAAATTTTGCAAAAACCAATTTTCAAAAACTTTCAGGAAAAAATATAGTTTCGTAATTCAGGCTTTCTAAAACAATTACAAATACTCAATCGCATCAAGCCTAAGAATTTCTACCAAATTCAGAATAATTGAGACGAATCAGAAACACGATTAACGAGGTAGCTCTGATACCACTTGTTGGAAAACACGAATCAGAAAGCAGCGGAATTTAAAAATTTTTCCAACAAAAGGATCTTGAACTCGCAATCGTGTATCCAAATTCGTAAAGATAGAAAACTTACTTTTCTTTTATTCTTTCTTGAAGTGTTTCAAGCCACCCAAGAACGCTCTTCTCGCGCCTTGACAACCCGTCCCTCGAAAGTCTCTTTCTTCTTCAGAATCCATTGTTGGGATAGCAATCCACACCAACCTAGATTCAATTCATGTTAGAGATGTTCTTAACAATATAACATAAAGAAAGAAACATGAAACGAGAAAAGCAGGATTGAAACTCCCTTCGAAAACCAGTTTTGCGAAAGTAGAAAACTGCCAGTCACAAAACCCTCGTGAAAAAATTCATCCTTCAGGATATGGACGAACGGTTTTCGCCATCTTCTTTGGTTCGATTTTTTCATTCGCTTCACGTCAGGTTCAGAATCGTTTCATCATCCCTTCTGATCGTTTTGCTTAATCCCCACTTTTGGTAAAGCTCGAATCTTCAAAACTTCTAACTTGAAGTCTTTAGAGATAGTCCACCAACTTGGCTACAATCTAACTAGTAAGGATGCTAGTTCTCTAGTTAGTGTTTAGGCTTAACCTAGGGTTTCGTTTATCTTGGAGAAAGGATGGTGTTCAACACATGAACCAAAAGAATTTCATTAGCTCTAAAGGGGAGCATGAGCTCCCCTATATATAAGAAAGGGGAGGGACGAAATTCCTAGTCCTTAATGGGCTAGGATTTTGGTCTCTCTCTCTCCTATTACTTGATCATCAAGTAATTTTGACTTTGACTTTGAATTCTAATTCAAATCAACTTTCAAGAGAGCTACAAATATCCAAACTATTTTTTGGATAATTTTATACTTTATTTATTATAAAATAAATAACTTATTTTTATCTAATTAATTAATTCGTAATTAATTAACTAGATTATTTTCTCCAAAATAAGACTTTCTTTTTAATTCAAAATTAAACCAAAGCCTATTAAATAATTAACACATTTAATTATTTAATACATATATATAATATATATATATATATATCCACACGTGTGTGACACGTGTCACAGTGACACGTGTTACTCACGTGAGCCACACGTGTGATTTCACACTTGTGGAACCCTCTTGGCCCGATTAACTCGTTTAATCATTATCAAGCCTCAACTTATGTAACCAAGTTGTTGTGTGTGACCCTCTAGGTTCTCAATTCAATTAGCAGTGACCCTAATTAATTAATCAGTCCACAGATTAAACGACCATAGTCTAGCAACAGGTGTTTAACCCCTAGCTGAATTGGAATGTTCGGATTCGACAGAACCTTTAAGTCATTGATTCATGTGAGATACAATCCTCCTATTTACTATCTCTCAACCAAGATCTAGGGCAAGGGAATAATCAGAACCCTAATAATCCGGTCTTAAAGCTAAGTGCATTTCATATCCATTTGATCTCAATCCAAGAAACACTTTTCTTGATGTCTTGATCTACTGCCTTGGCCAAGGACTCCATATGGCATATTAATGACTTACACAATAAGAGATCACCTTGCAAATGCAAGTGTAGGTCCTTTCTTGATTCTCATTCACTTTCATGAACCACATGTGCAGCCCCAGCATAAGCCTTGAATCAGTTGTCTAAGGCGACACCCTTTAAAGCTTATACCTAAGACTACAGAGTTAACTCATAAAGTGACAAGGAACCTCAAGTCTAAGGATCAATTAATCACATCAATGACTCGTGAGATATTTCCTAATCTGGAAGTTTCCATTTCCTGAAATAGAAACTTCCTTTCCCATTTAGGAATGTTCTCACACGGGGCACCTCAGTCAACTTACTTATTAAAGTAAGCACCCTCATGTATCACGCACGCATCAACTATACACTTTGCACCTCCATGAAACAAGGTGGTCCTTCTTAAGGGCGTGATCCCACAAGCAAGCCTTAGAGGAGTCAGGTTGACACTCCCACTGTCTGTAGGACTCGTCGGCTTGGAGTATTTTACTAATCATGACTTATGTGATATAGGGCTCGCTTCATGAACCATTTCACCTAAATGGTAGAGTCCTAAAGTCATCAGGATTAGGGGAGTTCTCATACATGCACACATAATGGAAACACTCAAAACACGTATTGGCATATAAAGAAGTGTTTGCCTATGATCAATCGTATATTATTCAAAGATTGTCTGTGATACAAGAAAAGTCCCAAAGCAGATTACGTCGAATCGGCTTTCTAGGGCACTATTGCTAACAGCTGCTGCGTTTGCTTCTGTTGCCTCTCCCCGGCCGGGGAGATTTTGTACATGAAATTTAAGGGTGTTCATTCGGTAAAAAACCGAAGTTTCGGTTTTTCGGTTCGGTTAACCGAAACTTCGGTTTTTTGTTTTAGCTAACCGTTTACCGAACCGATCTTGATCGGTTTCGGTTCGGTTTTACCGATTTTTTTCGGTTCGGTTTCGGTTAATAACCGAAAAAATCGAAAATTCAAAAAAATTTAAAAAAAAAGAAAAAAAAAAACTAAAAGTCCAAAAAATTGAAATAAAAACCTGGAAACATCAAACATGCATTAAAATTTGAAATAATATCCAGCATTCAAACTAAAACAACAACCATAATTTCATAATTGTGCAAGTGTCCAGACTCCAGGCAGCAACTCAAATGAAAAACAAGTGACCAATTCCGACATTAAAAGTTTAAAACAACTACAAGCATAATAAATCTCCAATGAAAATGTTCAGATTCTAATTAAACAACATTACAAGTTATTGAGAATTGAGAATAGCAACTATATTATTAGATGAATATAAAAAACCTTAAAAAAAAAAGTGGCTTGGTTCGGTTTTTCGGTTAGGTTTTTACCGAAACCGAACCGAAACCGAAATTTTAAAAATATACTAACCAAAACCGAAACCGAACCTCTTCGGTTCGGTTCGGTTATCCTCGGTTCGGTTCGGTTCGGTTCGGTTCGGTTCGGGTTTTTTGTTCACCCCTAATGAAATTACCCGGCCGGGGAGCCCTTTTACAGAACCTCCACTGAATTGAGTCCCCTGGCGGGGACTTTTGGCTTGAAAATCTCCCCGGGCGGGGAGATTGCTTCTAGAAAACTGTTGCTGCTGATTGTTGCTGGTTGCTGCTGTTACTTTATTTTCCTTCTTTCTTTGCACTGATGCATGCATTGTGTGTGCATGAAAATGGCTTTAATTGTTTGCATGCATGGTTGTTTGTGTGTGGGCATGTGATAGGTAGCAGGCTGCATGTGATTTGGGTTATGTTTGCATGCTTGTTATCTTGTACGTGTGCATGTATAATTATATATCCATATATGTATTTTAGATTGCATGCATGGAATTTGTTTGTGCATGATAAATTGCATACATATTTAATACATTAGATTTGCATGCATGAATGTGTACGTGTGCATGTATATATAAATATATATATATTTTTTATATATATGTTTATTATATATTAAATATTATTTGAATTAATTGAATTATAGAATTTAATTGTTACCTAATTCATGTTTGATTTAATTCCCAATTTTAAAGTGAATGAATTTAATTGTTTATTCTCTAATTAGAAATGTGGCTTAACTTGTTCTTTGATCCTAATTGAAATTCTTGAATTGAATTGATTGGAAATGTGAAATTAGGAATTCGAATGAAAGTGAACGAATGATTGAATGACTTGATTATATGATTTAAATTCCTTAATAGTGCACATGAACATTTTTATAACATAATCTTTTCTTTTATATATTCATATCATGATCATAACATTTGCCGAGCGTCTTAATTGGTCATATTGAGTCTCACTTCACCTTTATTGCACATATTTTGATTCCGTTGGAGACGAGGCCGGTCCGAGAGGCTCTTGTGTTCTCCTTTTTGCAGTTTAAGGTGAGTTTCTCTTCTAATTTGATAAATGACCCTATATACCTTCAATGTGAAAAGTTTTCGTCCAAAATGAATATATATATATATAGTCGTTTTCAAGAGTAAATGCTTTCAACGTAAAGCCTTATTTTATGAATCCTACCCAATGTTTTGGCGAGAAATGAATGAATGAATGCGCTGAATGGGGCCCAGGGACTTCATGTGAGTGGTGACCCGAGGAGGCAAGGGCTGACGGTGAACCCTCACACTAGTCCCACCAATGAACGGCGTAACCGGACCTCGTTAGGAGTTAGCGAGGAATGGACGTTGAGTGCCATCTGGGGAGAAATGTTCCCC
Source organism: Lantana camara (assembly GCA_037501455.1). NCBI lineage: Eukaryota > Viridiplantae > Streptophyta > Magnoliopsida > Lamiales > Verbenaceae > Lantana > Lantana camara. The sequence goes on along the minus strand of CM074862.1, from coordinate 42,482,245 downwards.
TTTTGGTCAATGAATGTGTGGATGGGCCTTGCAAACCCGCCACCAACCCGGAGGAAGAAGGTGTAAATGTTATTGAATGTGAACGAAAGAAAGAATGATATGCATGAACAGAATGAATGAATGAATGTTTAAATGAATTACACAAGGTGTTGGTTGGAGATAATGCACGCCCACTTGCCGGGCCAATAATGACCTAATGTTAATGATTCGTTATAATCTCTTTTGATGATTTCTATTCACCCACTTGGGAAATTCTTTAAAACCTCAATTGGGATTATAACCTGCATGTGAATGTTTAATAACCGTCGTATATTATATTATGCCCTGTTTTTATACCCACCAATCCCTTTTGGACTAAACCCGTTTGGCTTTCAGTTGTGTTGTGCAGGTGTCAAGGGAGCTAGACGGGAATTCGAGTCATAGGTCTTATTTTCGCTTTTAGCTCTTGTATATTGGTCTTACACGTACATATTGCACTTTTGATCATTGTATATGATTATTAATGGAGCGTACATATTTTGAGACTTGATGGTATTGGATGATGTTATGATTTATTTTGGAGCTGTGATGCTCATGGTATATAAATGTTGTAGGTTCGGTTAATGTTTCCGCTTTAATGTTTACTTTGAATTTTTTTGGTTTAAGGGTTAGCCCGCTTAGCATAGAGTGTGTGTATGTCCCCGTTCGCCTTGATTTAGCTAGGGTATGGATCGTCCATTTCATATTCGGGTCGGGTCTCGGTGCGGGGGATATGGTACCTTGCGCTCGGGTGCTATAACGATACACTAAGCTCCGGGGCCCGTGATCATAACATACAAGCAATCTCGCCAAAACATAAGGTAGGTTTTCATAAAAAAATGGCTTAACAATCGAAAATCATAGACTCGAGAAAAGACTCAATATATGTATAATATATTTTGGCTCAAAACTTTACAAATAAGTGGTATAGAGGGTCAATTTATCTATTAGAAGAGAAACCCACCTTAAACCTTCAAAAGAAGACACAAAAGCCTTAAGGACCGGCCTCGTCTCCAACGGGATTAAAATCTGTGCAAGAAAGGCAAAGTGAGACTCAAAATGACCAATTAAGACGCTCGGCGATGAAATGATCATGATATGAATGCATAAAAGAATATATATTATGCAATGAACACGTTCATGTGCACTATTAATGTCTTAAAGACATATAAACGTTCATTTCAATTCATTTCAAGAATCATTTAAAATCGTTCAAATACATAACCTTCACATTTAAATCAAATTGATTCAAGAATTTCAAATAACGAATATAACACATAGTAGCATAACATGTTTACACTTAGAAATTAGGCAAATAGAAACATTCAAGTCATATTCGGAAATTAAATAACACAACATAAAATAGATAACAATTAAATTCTAAAATTTAAATAAATTAAACAATATTTAAATATATATAACAAATCATATTTATATATATACATATATATAAATAAAGTGTACGTAACCATGCATGAAGTTTTAAATAAATTAAATAATTATGCATGAATTTGAAACAAGTTCAATATTTCCATGCATGCATGCAATTTCATTTCAACAAAACAAAGGTAATTAATGTCCAGGCATGCAACTAACATAAGCAATTAAAACCATGCATGCATGCATAAGAAGGAATTGGGAAAGCAATTAAAAGCCATGCATACGAATTTGAAAAACCGAATTTCTTGCAGCGAGAGTAGGGGTCGCGGCCGCGACCCATTTTCTTCTTGAAATGGTAGCGGCCGCTACCCATTAAATTCAGAATTTTTGATCCAATTTTGCAGAATACGTGAGCAGCTCAAATATCAGTCGCGGGCGCGACTGAATTTCATGCATTTAGGGTCGCGGCGCAACCCTGCGTGCTACAGCAGAAATGGTGCAGAACGATAGAGAAAAACAGAGCACAACCCAGGCACAACCTTCTCAACACATTTAGCCAACAAAAGATAACAAAAATGCAATGAAACACCTTAGAAACAAATGCTAATCATGCTCCCAAAACCTTAAAACGTGAGATGTAGTGTGTAGTGATCAATTCATGTCAAAGCTTCAATAACTCATTAATGGTGGCTCATAAATGCCTCAACTAACAGCTAATAAATCACCATAAATGTAAAGAGGATATCAAAACAATCATTTTCGTGCTTGGAATCATTCAAAAAGCTCAAGAATTGAAAGAGATCAACCAAAATGCTCAAAACCTAAATATATATCCATCTCTGCCGAAACTCATGAAACCATACTCAAATTTAGGGGTGAATTAATGAAAATGACTCATATTGAATGTACATAACATATCTAAGCTTACCTTGTGGATTAATGGAGGTTTGGAAGGAGGTTTGAGCTTGAGTGTTAAGGTTTGGCTTGAGCTACGGGTGAAACTGGAGAACAGAGGATATTTGGCCAATTTACTCCAAGTGGGAAGGGTTATCTCGGTTTGGGGGTTAATGGCTGAATAAAGGGTTGAGTTAGGGTTCCAAAGACTTAAACCATGGTTAATTTGGTCAACAAATGAATAAGTTATGATTTATTTGGTAAAAGGTGGCAGATTGGGTTCCCGTTGCATGTTTCGGTTGAATTTCGGATGTTCAAATGATTTTTGAAAAATATAAGGCTAAGTTCACTAAACTCGAATTTTCGTTGCGAGTTCAGCGAAGTTGACGAAACTCGAATCCGAGTTTCCTAGCTCAAGATAATAAATACGGAACCAAGGGTGCGCTAATTGCTCATTAGCCCCCGATTTGGATTCCAACAAACAAAATAAATTCGAAACGTATGCAAACAAACCCGAAAACATGAAACGATCATATATTCATATTCATAACACATATAAGTCCAACATATTAAATTTTCACGAAATTTCGGCATCAAATCATATAAAAACGAAGTACGTTTATAACACTCATACACAAGGTATTCAAAATTCATAACATCTCAAATAATAAAAAAAATTAAAATCTTATATATATATATTATAAATAATAATGCAATCATTAATTAATCTTGTAAAACAAAACACGCTAACTAATTCAATTAAATTCAAACCACGAGATAAATTGCATAATTAATATTAAATACTTAGGTTATAAATAATTAACATTTTAATATTTAAAATAAAATTAAATATATATAAAACACTTATAAACAATTAATTCGCGCAATTTGGTAAACACATACATCATACCTGTATGATCAAAATATCGGGGTGTCACACGATTTATAGATGTGGACTTTGAGAACAGAGGGAAAAGGAGGACAGATAGCCTCAAAGTCAGATTGCAAATCTCCTTGAAGAAACCTCTTCCCCGCTGCCTTAAAATCCAGAATACGGAAGGAAAGGAAATGTTGGTAACTTTTACGTTTGAGCGCCTCTCAAATTTCTGTTACCTTTGGAGCCTGTGCGATCATACTGAGAAGATGTGTGCCACCCGTTTTGAAGAGAATTTTTCGGAACCAGGGCCAAATTTCCCGTTTGGAGCTTGGCTCCGGGAAAACCCGTCGGAAACACTGCTTACCGGAACCACTTCTACAGCAAGAATGAAGCCTCGTTTCGTGGAACAAAATTTTCTCCAGAGTAGGTGGGGGAAAGATTCTCCCTCAAAAGTTCTGCAAGGTTCACAGCCGTCAAACCCTGATTTTCCTATGCAAGAGTCAACACCAATCCCTGATTCCCGTATAACCACAGACATGATCAAGTCCCCTTCTCTGGAAAAGTTCCCTACCTTTTCAGAAAATCCCATCAATCCTCTTTACAGTAATCAAGATCTCTCCAACTCTTCAAACCCCGTAAAACCTGCTCTTACTGCCATGGAAGATCATAAGCCCAACGCACATAAATTTAAATTACCAACTTCTAGCGGCCCAGTCTCACCTAATACCATCTACATCGCCAAGCCCATTGCCCATGAGCCCATATCAAATAGACAAGGCCCGTTTATCAAACAAGAACCTACTTCTGAAAATAAAGAGTTTTTTCCCTCTAAGGAACGCACCCCTGATTTTCCCATAAAAAATCCGCTAGCCCAACATTTTAATAAGCCCAATCCTTATACTCAGGCCCCTTTCCCTCAAAAACCCACCTATATGACTACTGAAACTCATAACAGAAAAACATTTTCTTCTTTAAACCCACTGAAACAATCCATCTGTAACGCCCCATTTTTCATTTATGCATTACGTTACATTATAATTAATTTCATAACATTATGTGTAATATACTCTTATGCATTTATATGAATTATTAATAACGTGAATTAATTGATAACGTGCTTAATTGCTATTATGTGACTTTATTTGGTCATTTCTTAATTTGGTGAACTTAATTGCATTACATAATTTGGAGTTAATTGATCATATTCCATGAGATGAAACTTGATTGCATCCACTCAAACAATTCAAGGACTTAAGTGCAAATAATGATGATTCATGCATTTAGTGGGAGATATAATATATCATATATGTATATCATCTCTCCCATTACATTTTCATTCATCAAACTCATCCAAAACTCCCACATATACACACACTAAGACACGATATTTACACCAAGGAAGGAGAAGAGGGATTTCATCATATTCCAAGCTAGAATTCAAGGAAGAGAATTGCATATATTGGAGCATCATCATCATCCGTTCATATCATCCATTATACTTTCCATTTCAAGGTATAGTATGAAAGTATATGAATTTCTTGATCCATGCTTGGGTAGGGTTGATGATCTTGGTGGGATTCCTTGAATATATGAGTTTAGAAGAATGTTTAAGACCTTTATACTTGAAGCTTGCATGATTTCTTGAGTTTAAATTGGAGATTGGAAGCATGAATATATATAGGGTTTCCATGATTAATTCTTGATGATTTGGTGCATGTTTCATGGACTACTTGATGCCTAATTGATATATATGAGTTATATGCATGATATATGATAGTTTTAAGTTGAATTCTTGCATTGATTTGGTGTTGGGATGGATTGGGAGCCAAATCCCGTGCCTATACCCTGTTTTTCCCCTGTTTTTCGCCCAGATTGCTTCCAAACGGGCATTTGGTCCCTTAGTTATTTTACCAAACGCCCGTGTGAGATGTGTTTGCCTTACCCGAGTGCTTCCAAACGCCCGTTTCTGCTTTCAGACCAATTTTTAAACGGGTGTTTCTCCCTCATCCGAACTCCAAATGACCTGAGTTTTGAACTCACGAAAACATCTTGAAGTCTAGAACAACCTCCAATTGGAATCATCCCAATATCTTTTTTACTTTGAGAGTTATAATCAATTCTTTTAGGTGTCGCCACTTTCCCTACAAACTGCACTACCCTAACTTCAAGCGCATGCCATTTTCTCCTCGGTTTGAACTAGAAAATGAGCCATATATCATCAGAAAGGCCTTTGTGTCTAGTTTCATTACCAATAAACAAAACTCAATTCCCACTTCTATAATTAAAGATATTTCAGTTTTCCCTCAGCATGTACGTTTCCTAAAATTGTCCGTTTTTACCAAACTTCACCAAAACCTCTCCTATTGCATTCCTTTCACTTCCTTGGCTCCCGTATGTGAATTATGTGATATATATATATATATATATATATATATATATATATATATATGGATTATTGATAATTATGATTTTATTTGATATTCCTTAATTGTGATTGCATGACATATTGATCATAACTTTGTCGTGTGTCGTAAATGGTTCATGCGAGTCGTGTCTCACAAACACTTGTCCCTTTTTACACAGATTGTCTTCCCGTTGACGAGGAGCAATCTCTATAGCCATATCCTTGTTATTTTTTCGGCACAGGTGAGGTTTAATTACTAGATATATAGAACCCGTAAAACTCCTACGTGATGTTTTCGGCCAAAATATAAACGTAGATCTATATATATATATATATATATATATATATATATATATCTTTCTCAAAACCTTATGGATTGAAAATGGTTTTCGTGACATTGAACTTATCGTGATTGATCGTGTTTTGGCGAGTAAACATGTCGTGTTCACTTGGGCCCGAGGGTAGTGTATTGAGCCAACCGAGGAGGCAAGGGCTGACGGGTAACTCTTGCACTATCCTCAGTGTTTTGGGATCACCTCTGAATCCACCAGGAGGTTTGGTGGAGGAAGAAATCCCGTACGTGGGAGTCATGCTCCTAACGTACACAGTGCGTGGATGGTTGAAGGCTAGAAACCTTCCCGTCATTGGAGGGAAAAGGGTTATGAAATTGCTACGTGTGCACTGTATAACTTGCATGATCATTATTGAAATATAACCTAAAGATTGTATAAATTGTACACTGTCGGAGAAAGGTTGGAGAATTGTCCTCACTTGCCGGGCCACTGATTGAATTAAAGTGAATTGATTGATTGATATTGTTAAATTGGATAGTTGTAGTCTCGTGCGAGATCTATCTTATTATTGAACTTATATTATTCCTTTTATAAAATCTTACCCGAGACTATAACTTGCATGATATGTGCGCTAATATTTATTTAAACCCCTCACTCAGTCTTTCATAGACTGACACCTCAACATTTTCAGGTTTTCAGGGTTGGCGCTAGGCGGGAGTCAAGTCAAGTCAAGTGGTCTTTATTTCGAGTCTAGCACGGTTCATGTACATTATTGATGCATATGTATTTTATAACTAGAGCTTGGTATCCTTGAGATTGTGTATATGGAATCATGGAAAATGCACTTGAATGATAATGATATAAACTTATAGTATGTTTTTCTTTGATTGTTATGCTTTGTTGTATTTAACTGAGGGTTAGCCCCGCCTAGCTAGAAGTTATTTTCTTTTGTCACCCGTTCGCTATAGTCTTAGTTCATGTACGGATCATCCATTTTGTATGTGGACTGAGCTATAGTGCGGGGGTGTGGCATCTCGGCATTCCGGGTGCTACACCATCGCTCCTACTGTTGTACTCGCACAGATGATAGCTCCCATGGAGAGACCTGATGCCTCATCCCTACCAATACCCAACCGAAAATTAAGAAAATTCAAAACCAAGAGAAGCCCCATTAACCAATCCCCTATTCCTCCTTCTAGATACCAAGCAGGCTAAAATTTCCCAACCTGGGATTTCTTCCTCTTCGACAGATGGTTATCTTCGATTGGCGGGCGCTGCGACGCAGCCCTGCCAGAAAACATGAATTTCATCACCTGGAACTCTCGGGGCTTGGGGGGTCCCCGGAAAGTTCAGACAAATAATTCCCTCATTAGGGAATTCAACCCCTCACTCTTCTTTATCTGCGAAATACGGTGTCGTAGTCGAAAAATCGAGAAGATTAAGGATTCTATTAAATGGTTCGGTGTGAGTGTTGATTGTGTGGGCAAGAGTGGCGGTTTGGGCCTACTTTGGAGAAGGGATATGGATGTCAGCTTACAATCTTATTCTAAATACCATATTGACGTGTTGGTGGGAAGTGTTGGCTCTAACCCTATTGGTGCTTTACTTGTTTTTATGGGGATCCGGATAAACAGCTTCGTTGGAGATCTTGGGAGATGCTCGTTGGTTTGGGACGCAGGTCGAATTACCCTTGGCTCGTGTGTGGAGATTTTAATGAGATCATGAGTAACAATGAGAAGGAAGGTGGCTCTTTGCGCGCCTGGACTTATAGCGGTGTTCCACAAGGCTTTGGATGAAACAGGCCTCTTTGATCTTGGCTTTGAAGGGAGACGTTTTACTTGGAGCAATAATCAGCCCTACCCCTCTACTATCAGAGAACGTCTTGATCGGGCAACAACTTCACAAGCCTGGTTAACTCTGTTCCCCTCTGCCCGTGTCTCTCATGTGCCTAACTCAACTTCTGACCATCTTCCCATTCTTGTGGAGACGATCAAAGATAGACAGAGGCTTAAACATAATAGGTGTCGGCCTTTTCGTTTTGAAGCTATGTGGGCCCGAACTGAAGATTGTGAGAGGATTATTAGGAACTGCTGGAGGAATGACACTGGTGACTTGGCTATTTTATCGGCTTTGGATAATACGAACAACTGCAAAGTGGGATTCCTAAATTGGCGAAAAAATCACCTTTTCAACCCGGAGAAGGAGATCAAAAAATTGGAGTCCGAGGTTGACACACTGCTTTCTAGTAATATCTTAGAGAGTTCGAAGGGTAAGGTGAGGGTGCTTCGGGATCGTACTGATGAGTTGGCTAAACAAGCTGAAATTATGTGGATGCAAAGGGCCAAGAGCACTGGCTTAAAGAGGGAGATAGAAATACTAAGTTTTTTCATTCCAAAGCTTCAGCTAGGGCGAAGAATAATAGAATTGATGGTTTATTTGATGAGGGGGGCCGCTGGTGTACGTTTAAGGGAGAGATACGGAGAATTATAGAGTGCTATTTTGGGGAGATTTTTTCGTCATCCGACTGCTCAGACTCTGAGTTGGAGGAGGTCATTCGCTTGGTTAGACCCAAAATTAATGACTCCATGAGAGACAAGCTGGCCCGTCCATTCATCGTTGATGAGGTAAAGTGTGCTTTAAATAGTATGTACCCCCTTAAGTCACCAGGGCCCGACGGGCTTCCCCCCTTTTTCTTTCAAAAATTCTGGCACATTGTTGGAAGTAATGTCACAGCATGTGTTCTCATTTTTCTTAACAGAGGTATCTTTGCTAGGGAGCTTAATTTCACGCATATTGTTCTTATCCCAAAGTGTCAGAATCCTGAGGTTATCTCCCATTTTCGCCCAATTAGTCTGTGTAATGTGATATATAAAATTGCTTCGAAATGCATAGCTAACCAGATCAAACCGTTTCTTGATGATATTATCTTTGTGTCACAGTCAGCTTTTATCCCTAAGCGCCTCATTACAGATAATGTCCTGCTCGCTTTTGAGATTAATCATTTTCTAAAAAATAAGAGGAAAGGAAATGAGGGTTTTTTCGCTCTAAAATTAGACATGAGCAAGGCGTATGATAGAGTGGAATGGAGGTTTTTACAACGGATGCTTGAGAGGTTGGGTTTCCCGATTTCTCTGGTGAACCGTATTATGACTTGTGTTAATTCTGTCTCGTTCTCGTTTATCCTTGATGGTGCTCAGTTTGGTTCGATTTTCCCGAAGAGAGGTATTCGCCAGGGCGACCCTCTCTCGCCTTACCTTTTCCTTCTTTGTGCAGAGGCTTTCTCTCGTTGCCTTCAGGACCTGGAGAATCGGGGAATTATCAAAGGTATGTCCATATGAAAAAATGCCCCTAGTATTTCTCACTTGTTGTTTGCTGATGATACCTTGGTTTGTGGGAAGGCGGATTTCAGGGCACTGGATGGAATTATTGGCGTGTTAGAGGCTTTCTCTAGAGCTTCGGGTCAATTGGTAAACTTCCAAAAGTCGTCTGTGGTTTTTAGCGGGAATATTAGGCCGGCGGTTTGTGAGCTTATGTCTGGTCATTTGGGAGTACAACAGGTGGAAAAATTTGATCTTTATTTGGGCTTGCCCTCAGTGGCCGATAAATCCAAGAGAACTTTGTTCGCCTCTCTTCGTGATCGTATTAGAAAGAAAGTCAATGGTTTTTCTAAAAAGAACTTATCAGCGGCAGGAAAAGAGATGTTAATTAAAGCTGTTATCCAGGCAATTCCTTCATACTCTATGAGCTGCTTCAAGTTGCCGGATTCTTTTATTAGAGAGCTTGATTCCTTTTCGGCTAACTTTTGGTGGAACAGCAAAGATCGAAATCGCATACATTGGCTTGCATAGCAAAAACTGTGGATTCAGAAATAGAAAGGGGGTCTCGGCTTTAGAAACTTCAAGGCTTTTAATCAGGCGCTTCTGGCAAAACAGGCTTGGAGAATTATTACCTGCCCATCGAGCCTACTTAGTCGGGTTCTTAAGGCAAGATACTTCCCTCATACGGACTTCTTTGGAGCCGGGATCGGAAGGTCACCCTCTTTTACTTGGAGAAGCATTCTTTCGGTGAAACCTATCTTGGTGACGGGCTCTAGGTGGAGAGTTGGATCGGGAACCTTGATTGATATTTGGAGGGACAGGTGGATTCCGAGACCCAACTCTTTCAAACCCATTATCCGACAGCCTCGTGATCCGACGATCACTCGGGTGAATCAGCTTTTGCTTCCTAACAATGCTGGATGGAATTTCAGTTTGATTGATGATACCTTTTGCCCCGTTGATGCTAAGTTTATTCGCAGTATCCCGCTAGGAAGGACTGATTGTGAAGATAAACTTATTTGGCACTTTGAGAAGAGTGGCGTTTTCTCCGTTTGCAGCGCCCATCGAGCTCTCGCTTTGGAGAGTGCAGCCCGTGCTTCCTCATCTACCGCCATGAACAAGCCTGTTTGGAAAAAGATTTGGAAGCTACACGTTGGCCCAAAGGTCCGGGTCTTTATGTAGAGGGCTCTTCATGATATTCTCCCAACCTCCTTGAATCTCTCCTCTCGTAGATGCCAAGTCGACTTGCATTGTCCGATTTGTGGGGAAGCTCCCGAGGACCTGAAACACACCCTTTTGGACTATACGTTTGCTCGTCAGGTTTGGGCAATCTCGCTCCTCCCTTGGACTTCCGTTTCGAATTTTACGGGGGGAGTCCACGAGTGGATCGAGACGGTTTTGTCTTCTCTTGAGGTGGGTGAGTGTCCTAGTTTCTCCTTAATCCTTTGGGGCTTGTGGTGGTTCCGAAATAAGGTTAGGATGGAAGGATGTAAGTGGCGTCCGGATGAGTTGGTTGCTTTTGCTCTTTCGTTGCATGATTCCACCCCCTTGGTTCCTATTCCGTCCCTCTCTTCTGATGCCTCCAATGAGCTGTGCAATTGGAGTCCACCACCTCCTGGGGTGATTAAATTGAATGTTGATGGGGCACTTTTTTTGGAGAAGGGTGAAGTCGGAGTGGGAGTGGTGGCGCGAGATCGGCTTGGATCTTGTGTAGGATGGTTATGTGACAGGTTTGTGGGTGAGCTCGAACCTGAGGCGGTTGAAGCTGTGGCTGTTACGAGAGCTTTGGATCTTGCCCGTGAGCACATATGGGAGAATGTTTGGATTGAGAGTGACTGCTCAAATCTTATTAATAAGATTTTGATTACGGATGAAGATTTATCTCCAATTGGTAATTTGGTACAAGACATTAAAGTGGCGGCAGCATCCCTCTCTTGTTGCCGTTTCATGTTCGTTCGTCACGAAGCTAACGTGGTGGTTCATACTCTTGCTCGAAATGCAGCTCCGGCTTGCGCGGGGGGGGGGATCGCCTTGTCCTTCCTTTCTGCTTGATTTTCTTTTGGTTCACTTTTCTGAGTAATTTTTGCCCTCTGTTGAGGGCCCTGCTGTCAAAAAAAAAAAAAAAAATAAATTTACAAGACTATAAATAATAAAATAATAATTAAGCTAAATCAGAAATTCAGACAAACCAACTCAACATTTGTACTAATTTTCCCTTGCGATTGTAGCTTCCAACTGGTCAACACTCGTCGTTCCCCAATCCCCCCTTTTACTTTGAATCTTCATCTCCGCTGCCGATGTCGGTGCCGTTTCTGCTTCGGCTTCTGCTGCCGTGCCTCGCTATCTCGAGCTTTGCCCATTTGGCGGCGGCTCATCAAGAATCCGGCGACTGGCACTGCGACGCCGACGAGGAATCCCGAATCGAGGCTCAGTTCCGGCCCGGCGTGGTTACCCTCGATGGCCACGCCGACGACTGGGCAGATGTCGATGGGTTCGAGTTTCCCTTGCGACCAGCTCTGGACCCGGATGAAGATAATGAGTATAAAGATGGAAAAATGACTGTTAAGGTATCATAATGATGTGTGTTTTGAGATTTTCAGCTATTTCGGTGCTACTAGAGTTGGGTTTTGTTAATTATAATGTTGTTGGTAATTGGTTTCATGTTTTGTGGGCTGGAGTTGATTGATGAATTACCATGGGAGGGCCTTCGTTTCTGGATTTAGTGAATTGCAAGAGAGTGCTTCTGTAAATGTGATGGGGAAAAACAGTGTGCCAATTGTAACTTGAAAACATTCTAGGGAAAATAGAGCTGAGAATATATAATGGGGTTCTTGTTAATCTTTGAATCAACTCTATCCTTTAATTATATGATCAATCATATATTTTATAAGAATCGATAGCATTCAGCAATAGTTCATATCTATTTTGTTGTATATGATGAAAGATAAGCATATGTGAGTGTTCTTCGAGTAGGAAATCGTGAAACTGTGCATTTTGGAAGAATGGTAGATAAATTTATATATTCCGTTCGAGTTATATAAATTGATTATTGACAGTTAGTCGTGGTACATACTGCATAGGCTTTGCATGATGGAAAGGATGTTTACTTCATGTTGAAAGTTGATGGGGATTATGCATACACCAAAAGGTAAGTCTTTTTTGATAATGAAAATTTGAATTTAACTGCTTCCTTTATGTTTTTCCTCTGTTTCTTGTTTCATTTCATTTCTTCATCTTGGCTAATACCTTTACCTTTGGCTTGGTTTCTGAATCATGCAGAGACCACCATAAATGCCCGTCAGTTGCCTTGATGTTTCAAGTCGGTGAGAGTGCAACATATAAAAATGTAGGTTTTCTTTTTCTAAAATTGATCTGTTAATCTGCAATATAGTTTGTCCCTTTCTAATTATATCTCTTTTATTTGAAATTTTGTTTCTTTCTTATTTTATTAAGATGGGAGGATGTAAAGAGTCACCTGACACATGCAACATCACAAGCTGCCGTGGCTATGAAGTTGATATCATGCACTTCTCTATTGGAGATTCTATTCCAGGAAGATTGTATGGTGCCGGTTCCTTAACTGGAGGAGACAAAGTAGACAAGTATGTATTTTTAGTATTTTCCACTCAATAAAAAATGAAAATTTTAGTGAATGTATATTAAGTGGAAATGCAAACATTAAAGTTGACTACAAATTCTGTTGTGTCACAACTAGGATCTTACAAATTCAATAGTAATAAATGTGTGATTACAGTGTCACTCTCTCTCTCTCTATATATATATATATATTTGGTGATCTATATTATTGTGTTGTTACTATATTTGTTTTGCTAACGGCAGCAGCAACTTAGATCATTAAGTTGTAGAGCCGCTAGGAATTTCGAGAAATTACTCAAATGCCCCTAGCGATTTGGAAAAATTACACATGTACAGCCTTAATATAGGGTGGTTTTTGCAATTTAAATATTGTTTGGCGTGTCTGGTTATTTTTTTAAACTTGCAAGTACCAAAAGTACTGTGACAATCTCCGAAGTGGTATTTATCAGATATGCAGTTAAGTCTTAGTACAAAATAAAACCTATTGAGATCGAGTACATATTGCTAGTGATGATTTTCACATTAGTTTTCTTCTTCTTTTTTTTTTTTTTTTTTTTTTTTTTAACTTTCAATTAATATACATATTTTCTGTTGGAACAGAATTGGGTTGGTGGACATGTATGCATGGAATCCACACTGCCGCAATGTTGATGGACGCGGTACTTCAGGTAACTCTTCGAGAAACCCCATGGATTTGTTTGTATGTAGTATTTTCATTTGTGTAATTGGTTGTAGATGATTTGAATAGTTAAAGACTAATTTATATTTATCTATAATTTATCATAGTGAAATTTACGTCAGAGATATGTTCAATAAATGTATATTGTCATATTTAAAGAGTTTCTTGAAATACTATATTTTGAGTTTTGTGATGATTCGGTTATAATTTGTAATTGCCTGACAACTTTTCATACGTTATTACCTTATAAATTGATCGATGTTTCAGCTAAACCATATAAAGGACCGATTTTAAGATTAAATATTTCAAGGGCCTCGTAGTAAAACCACGTCTAATGACACATTTTTGTTAATTTTCACAGGAAATGATTCGACTGCACTGAATAACTGGGAAGGTGCTTGGTGGCACAGCAGTTTTTCAGTCCATTCAGGCATGTATTTATATATTTCTCTGCTTTGCAAATGAAGTTTATATTTATGTTTTCGACCATAGGAATTTAATTTATTTAGTTATTATACTAAGAAACGAGTTTCATAATCTTTTATATTGCTCCAAACACTAGTACTTATAGAATTTATACGAATGTCAGGATTTATTGAGGACGATAGTCCTTATGGATTGTCCGGCGAGAAAGGCGCGTATTACTTTGAATTCTCTCGGCCTCTAAGAACTATGGATCGTCTTCAGCAGGTATAACGATTTTAAAACTTAAAAGGATCTTTGCAGATTACTTTGACACTGTGAAATCCAATTCCAGTGCCGGTTTCCAGAAATCCACATGCCCTTCCGAAAACCAAGATTGAAGGATATGTGGGTGCTTAAGAAAAACTTTTTTCCGGTAACTTAAAGTAGAAACTAAAGTTGTACAGAGTTGCAGCGGTAAAAGTTGTATGTACTCGGAGAGAAACGGTGACAAGCACTTTAAATAAAAAGAACACCAAACCTAAAAGCAAGCTAGAGGTGTTTCTAGCTTCTAGCTTATTTAGGCAAAAACAATAGAACAACCCAAAAAAAAAAAAAAACAAAAAAAGAAAAACTCAATTTATGTTTTTCTTGAGCGAGCCAACGCTGACAAAGCTTTTTCATTTTTTTAGTGTTGGCAAGCGCAGTCTATACATCAAAATATATGATCTACACACACATATAGAGAGATTTTCAAAATTTTGATAATGAATGATGCTTGCAAACATGCAATGAAGTTAAGAGTAAAGAAGAATAAAGTAATATACAATTTTTTTCCCCCCGTATTTTCAGTATTCTATTCTGTTTATATGTGGATGCAGGATGCCCAATTTACTATCGGGCAATCTAGCAAATTTTCAGCAGCATTTTGGTACCCAACGGATGGAAACCCGTGGCATGGGTCAGGCCATTATACCGTGAGCTGTGATTGGATACCGTTGGATGTGAGTCCTGGATTAAGTTCTACGCGGCTTAGAGGAGGAGCACCCGAAAGCTCTTGGAATGCTGCTTCAGCTTTTGCTTTTCTCTTATCTTTCGTTGCCTTCTTCGTCTCTCTCTTTGTTGGCTACTCAGTTTCCAAGTCCAAAGCCGTACCGTTTACACATATCGATCATCTCTAATGGCTTGGACGTCTTTCATTGGTGGTGAGTTGTTGTATGTGCCGATACATCAGTCATGGGTTTGAGTCTGGAGGGGTAGACGTGGAATCAGGAGAAAGTTTTCATTTTTAGGACAAAATGAAGAAAAATGAACCTTAATTCTTTGCTTGCTTGTTGTTTACAGTCACACGAGTGACTGAGTGAGTTTTATATGTAGTGTATTTGTTGTTGGAAGGAGAATTTATACCTGTTTTGGAGGAAATTTTGAGATACTTGTAATTTTGTATAGACTCGTGCTATGGATGGCATATAGCACGGTATTAGTATTAAGAATTATAGTACATAGCAAGGTATTATTTTCAAGAATTATAGTATGTAAGTTTAACATTTATGAATACTTCTATTTAATCACTATTAAAAAATAGAATAAAAAGCAACTAACATATATTTTAAGTATGAACATTATAAACAAGATGAAAAAAATGCTTAGTGGAAAGTATCTGTACTTGTGAACAGATAGGTCGTAGGTTCGAGTCCTATTAGGGGTCATTGGGGAATCAGCATTGATCCTCTTAAAAAAAATGGTATGAACATTATAAATCGAAACAATATCAAAAGATAATCTAGATTTATTAGGATGAAAAAAAAAAATTCACTTGAAATAAATTTAATAAAATATTATACTTTATTTTTTGTGTCAAAAGGAGACTCAAGGAGTTTCAATGAAGATAGTCGTCTTTCTCCAACAACTTCTTTAATTTATCATTTGGACAGTTCTATAAAATCAAATTGTTACATGTGTGGTCATTTCTTACAAGGAGATTCGCGTATTTTGTGGCACCGTGACGTCAATGTAACGCCCCAATTTTCAAACAGTCAGGTACGCTTGACACGTATGGGTTTCAAGCGTTAGGATTTTATTTTATTATTTTCGTTTATTCAACTTATATGTGTTATATTAATTTTATAAATTGTATCCCACTATGTTTACATGAAAATATGTGAAATATCAACCAATTTGGGAATTGCTTTATAAATTGAATTCATTTGGTACGTGAAATAATTGTCGAACATGAATTATTTGCTTAATTGTCCCTATGTGATCGTTCTTTTAAATTAGAGGACCGAATTGCATATTTATTTCTTTGACTAAATTGGATTCATTGCTAAACATTCATCTTTAATTACATGATTTGCTAACCTTGGAGGATTTATTAGTAAATAATACATTTCATCAAATTTGAGGAGAGAGATCATGTTATATTTCTTCCTTCTTCCATCCCATTCCATTTTCATCTTAAACATACATACACATTTGCTTCCTTCTACAGAGCCAAAACCACCAAGGAGGAAGAAAGGATTTCATCCAATTCAAGCTTATTTTCCGGAGAAATTGCATAAGATTAAGTCATCAAGCATCTCATCTTCATCTCTTCCCTTCTTCTATTTCATTTCAAGGTATAGATGATTATATGCATTAATTCTTGAAATTATTAGGTGAAGCTAGGGTTAGTGGTTTGGTTAGCTAACTTGAGTATTTGATGTTAGAAGCATGATTCTAGGCCTTAAACATGAATTGGTGCATGAAATCTTGAGAATTATGAGATTATATGATGAGTTCATATATAAGCTAAAGTTGATGATTATGATGATTGAGGCATGGTTTGTGTGTTTATATTGAGTTTTATTGTACCAAAAGCATGTATATATGTTTCTCTTCATGAATTATAGCATTTAGAATGGAATTATAAGTGATTTGATGAATTTGGAGCTTGGTTCGCGCAATCCCCTGTTTTCAGCTCTGTTTTATTTCTGGCATGACTCTAGGTCGCGACCGCGACCTAAACACAGACCAATCTGGTTGCGCCCGTGACCCACTCACAAATCTGGCAGAACAGTAGGTCGTACCCGCGACCTGAATTACACATAAAACAGGTCACGACCGCTACCCAAATTTGGCTAAGTTTCGACTTTTTGAAAAATTACACGAAAAATTCATGAAAAATTAGGTCGCGGTAGAGCAAAAATGGTCGCGACCGCGACCCCTGCATAATCTGCATAAAATTGAGTTTTCCAAATCCTTTTCTAATCTCTTAATTGACACCAACATACTATTAAACGATCAATATCATGCCATAATATGATTATTAAGTACTACATTTTATAATGCATGTCATCTCGTTGCATGAACAAGCCGTGCGTCATATATAGTGTCATTATTGAGTCATTGTCTTACGTGTACACAAATGTTTCCATTTCTTGTCCAGTTCTTCTCCAGGGCGGAGATTGCTGATCATGAGCACGTTCACGCGTCCATGAGTCGTTGTGTCGCCTGTCAGGTGAGGTTTAATTCTAGTTACATAGAACCTATACAACCCATACGTGAGCTTTCGGCCAAAAGGTATTTATATTTATACTTTTCCATGAAAATACTCATGATTTCAAGCAAGTCACGTTTAATGCAATCAAGCCATGTTCATGAAAAGCAAGCAAGCCATGTATCGTGCATGTTTTAGGCGAGTAAGCATGATTGTTCACTTTGGGCCCAAGGGTAGTGGCTTGAGCCAACCGGGAAAGCATGAGCTGGCGGGTAACTCTCGCGCTGTCCTCACCACATTGGGATGACCCCTGAATCCGCTAGCAGATTAGCGGAGGAAGGAGTTTCGGGCTTAGGGATTCATGCACCCTCTGCTCAACATGTCGTGGATGGTAAAGGCCAGCTACCTTTCCATCATTGGAGGGAGAAGGAGACTGGGGACGGGTCAGGCACCACGGATTGTCCTCGGGTTATTGCATGATTTCCATTCTTTGATTGTATTGCCTGAATACACTATCGCACTAATGCACGGTAATTGAATTGCATGACCACCTATTGATTAATCAAGCAAGCATGATTCATTTACATTTGGATTAAGATTGGAGAACGCCCTCACTCGCCGGGCCACATATCGCATGAAATGAATTGAATGGGTAATTAAATTGGACAGTTATATTCTCGGGCGAAGAATGTCTCATTATTGAACTTATATTCTTATCTTTTCCAAAGCTTTACCCGAGAATATAACTTGCATGTTAACTGCGCTAATATTTATTTGAACCCCTCACTCAGTCTTCCATAAACTGACACCTCCACCTTTCAGGTACGTGCTAGGTGGGAATCGAGTCAAGTCCAGTCTTTGCATTTCGAGTCATGCACGGTTCATTTATTTATTGTTACTTATGAAATTATTGCTATTGTTATTGACACGGATTATGTATTATGGAGATGATCATGTATTGGTATGTGAGACATAGTTAGAGATAGCATGTTTTGATAATTGGTATGTGATATTGGATATGTTATGCTTCCACGTTATTTCTGATGCATTTACAACTTAGTCCCGCCTAGCTAGTTGTCATTTTATTTTTATTGTCACCCGTTCGCTGCAGATTGGTTCATGTACAGTCAAACCCCCACATCATCTCACTAGAGCTCGATCCATATACGAAATGGATGACTCGTATACACACCAAACCATAACGCATGGGAGACATGATAGAAAATCCTAGCTAGGCGGATATAACCTTGAATCAAACAACATTCAAAGTGCACGGTCCGAAAGTTACAACAAATTAAGCTTAACACTCGAGACAAAACCGGGCAATCAATCAAGACAAGCATATTAATCAACACAAACCTAGAACGGGTTCGGCTAAACATGCAACCTGTCCCAAACTATCAATTTTATAATAAAACCTACGTGGCCATGTTCAAAATCAATAACATTACAACCATAATGCAAATAGCCGGAGAGGCTCAACAATGATGTAATATAAAGTATGTTGTTTAAAGTAAAGTACAAGACCTAAAACATAACTCCGACTAAGGAAAAGTAAGTAGTCACGTATCATGTAAACCATAATTTCGAGTAACGTTTTTGAGATTAGTTTCCAAGTAGACAAGAAATAATAGTTTTTAATGTCATTACAGTTTAATTAGTCAATCAGTGAGCCTGTGACGCCCCGTGTTCTCGACTTCCAGGTACGCGCGCCACGCGTGTGGTTTTTCGAGAGTTAGGATTATTTATTTATCTTGATTTCACTTATTATGTAAATTTGTAAGAATAAATACTTAATTAATTACAATTGGCCTTAAATGTATTAATATAACTTAAGTGCATCATGCATATATACATATATATTACACTTAGCTTTATATATATATATACACATTTCTACAACTTATATATAAATATATGCATCCAGTTGATCAATACATTATATACAATTGCATACACACCCTCATAGCACTATCTCTAACATGTGATTAAATAAGTAATAGGGGTCTAGTTGCAATAATCATAAGGGTAATCTTACTTTGCACCCCAACCTTTGGGGTGTATTCCACTTTAGTACCCAACCTTTGAAACGTTGCACTTTAGTACCCAACCTTTGAATTTTATGCACTTTTAGTGCCCCGACCAATGAGAAAATGCCACGTGGTACCAACCATTGGGGTACACGTCTGCACTTGGGTACTAAAGTACAACAAAATTCAAAGGTTGGGTACTAAAGTGCAATACACCCCAAAGGTTGGGGTGCAAAGTAAGATTTACCCTAATCATAATCATGCAAGACTTTTACACTCTCATCATATATACATATATATATATATATATATATATATATATATATATATATATATTATATCATAATATCTTCATTTCACTTTATACATACATATACATACAAATATATCATACAATATTATATACATATATACACAAGAACACACACTTCATCTCTAACACACCTAAAACACACACTCCCTCTAAATCTCTTCACACACACACTCCATTTGATTCAAGCAAGAGGAAGAGAAGGAGGAGCCAAGCATCATCATCATCTTCATCATCTCCATCATTTCATACCTCCATCTCCTTCATTCCATTTCAAGGTGTGTATATGTGTGTGTGTGTGTGTGTTCATGTGTGTGAATGTGTGTCTTGCTAGAGATTAATATGATTTAAGTTTAGATTCTTGTTCCTTGATGATATTATGCTAATATATGTTAGGATCTATGATTTTATTTCGAGAATTAGTTGATATATATGTGTATGTAGATGTGTATATATATGTGTGTGTTTTGATGTGGGTTTGTGGATTAATACTTGTTCTAATGTGTTTTATGTGTGCTACATCTTGTGTTTTGTGGTATTTGTGAGTTCATATGGTTGGGATGATGATTTGGAATGTTTTGGTTGAGGTTTGCTTGTGCTTTGGTGATTTTTACTTCCTCTCGTGTGTTGCCCGGTTACTGCTGCGTTTTTTTTAGCTCTTGACCCAAATCCATGGGGGTGGATTTTTCCCCTTTGAGAAATCCGCGGGGTGGATTTGAGGCAGTGGAGTTCCTGACCAGAATCCATGGGGGTGGATTTTGTCCAGCCGATTCTCTTTGCTCCGAATCTCGTTTTCTTGGTTTTCTTCGCTTGTTTGATCTTCTCCTACCTCTTTTATGATACCTATTCTTTATTAACTTGTTAATATATGAATTATATGCTTGCTTAATTGATAATTATGCTTTTATTTGACACTCATTGGTCTTTACTTGCTTAAACTTGATTGTTTGAAATCGTGCTTTATATATGAATTGAATTCGTTTGAGTAATTGAGCATATGAGCACGATCACACCATTCCATGACATTCTTATGCTTTATTTCATATTGAATCATGTCATGACAAGTTTCATCACTTCATAAACATTCTTCCCGTGCGTCCTACTTGGTTCCATTTTAAGTCGTGTATCACAAGTATACCGTGTTTTCTTTCTTGTACAGTATTCTCCTAGGTGGAGACTTTCCAGCTTTGTGGTCCTTCTCTTGGTCTTTCTTGCACATGGAGGTGAGGGTTTTCTTTTATAAACGACCTATAACCTTGCATGTCTTGAACAAGCCAAATGGTTTTATATTAAACAAACCATATCTTTTGTACCGGCTATGTACCGAAAATGCTTTATAAACTGTATAGTGTTAACCCTGAGCCTGTTTTACGAGATCCTATTATTGCCCCCTGCTCTCCTAGCTTTGGTGTAGCGCCCCAACGGTGGGCACCACACCCCCGCACCATAGCTCAACACGTGTAACGAAACAAGGACTCCGCACACGTGCCAAACCATAACGAACGGTGACAAACAAAACAAACTCAAACTCTGAACTAGGCGGGACGTAGACCCTGCACACATAATACTTAACGAATATATGGAAGCGTGATCATGCCAAACAAAAATTCAAGTCATGTAAACAGTTGACGGGTTCAATCTAGCATAATTCCTAATCCCGAAATTTAAATCATAACATAAATCATCAATACAAACGGGTTCACCTAATCCGAGCACCTGTCCTAACCTGTCCCGAATAATCATATAATCAAAACGGGTTCATCTAATCCGAGCACCTATCCTAACCTGTCCCGAATTCAAATCATAAATGAACAAATCATATTTAAACATATTCGTTCATAGGTTAATAACACAAAACTAAAACTGAATTCAAAATGCAAATGCAAAGACTCAACTAATACAAGACTTGACTCCAAGAGACTCACACCGCCTAGCTTGAACTCCAAAGCAAACCTGCAGAGCTAAAACATAAAGAGGGAGGGTTCAGTCACACTTGACTGAGCGAGGGGTTAACACACGCACGCTATACATAATATACATAGCAAAGAACATAAAAAGAAGATGTTCATGAAGCCGGGAGTAGTTTTTGCACGCCAAAATATTTGCCCGTGATAATATATATATAGGGTGATTTAGCAAAGCAGAACAAACGAAACTTAACTTATTTAATGCGTACATTCAAAACATGCAGACGAAGCACACATATCCAAACATGTTTTATTAGGTTAAAAGTATATCAAATTCTATCTTAATTCGAGAATCTACCCCCGTTTCATGAACTTATAACCGACAGACATAACGAAACTCGGCGGGTACGAGCACATAGACAGACTAACCAAAACATAACAAAACAAAACATACCAGGTAAGTGTGATGGAAGGGTTGCGCGACCCTAGCCATCCAGAAGCGGAAGTGGGGAGTGCTCAATGCTGCTCAAACCCTCGGACTCCATCCCCCAACCTACGCTCAGGTGGGTTCCGGTACATCCCATACACAGAATTTGGGGCCCCACACATACACAGATCACGGAAATCGGAAGCTTAACCCGCTACAGACAGACAGACATATTTCATGCATATCGTACTTAGCTATCGTACGTACATATCACGCAGACTGACCTCAAAATCATAACAAAATCAAAGCTAGCTTACATAGGCTTATACATAACTTCATACTTTCAAACTTATTGCAAAGCCAACAAAATACACATCTTACACATATCTACATATACATAAAGGCTTATAAGTCGCATGCATTCGAAAACCGGCACATTTCATTAGGGTATAACTATATCCTAACCTCACCTCGAACCAAACGAAGTCGAAGACCTAGCACTTGATTCACCCCGGAATCAACTGACGAATAAAATACCACCCCGGGTGCACCTGGACAAACTGAAGGCAAAAGACAAGACTTAGACTCAAGAATGAACCACATAGACGCACGGCGTATGTTCATGCATATAAGAGATGCAATCAAGTAGGCATAACACATATTCGAATCAATTACTTGCAAACCAAGACAATACATAGCTCAACATATTCATTTATAATCATATAACACGTTCATGCACACAAACAATTTATATTACAAGGCGGAGATACATAATAAGGTGCATTGATGCTTCGTGCAAATAATTCATATTAAATAAGCAACATAAAACACATATAGCAACAAGTACATACACATACACAAGATAAAACAAGTTAGGAATGAGTTCGGAGGTGGCAAGGTGCAAGAAAAGCGGAAGGACAGCATAAGAGATGGTTCCGAGCAAAACCGGCAAAACTGGAAATTATTCCGAAATGGACAAGCTGTAGTAAAACGGTTATAACTTGAGTTTGAGAGATGGGAATTGAGTATTGCTTCTTGAAACTGAAACTAGACACAAATATATTTAAAATGGTAGGTGGCTCAAAACGTGGTTCAAAGCGAGCCGAAAATGGCGTACGTTTGAAGTTGGACGAAAGCAGAATTTCGGCGGGATGGCGACACAAATTTCAAACTATTATAACTTACAATCTAGAACGAATTTTGAGGTGATTCCAATTGGAGGATGTTCTACACTTCAAGAGGTTTCCGCAGGTTCAAAAATCAGGCAAATCCGAGTTCAAACGAGGTCATCACGGCCGTATCAAAATTGGCCTGGAAGCTGACACATCCGTGTCCGAATAAAAAAATTCAAAGTCGAGGGCTTGACACGGCCGTGTCAGAAATGAACTAGGGGCTGACACGGCCGTGTTGGGTCGTCTTCTCCGAAAAAAAAGAGCAGGAAAGCAAGGGGTCGACTGGGGTGGTTCCCAAAGCACCCCAAACCACATTCCAATCAATTAGTACACCAAAAACACTCAAATTCAAGATATATCACATATATATATCACATTAGAACATAAATCGGGGTTCGAAATGAGTCTAAACACCCAAAACACGAAACCTATACTATTCATCATCTCCAACCAATCTCAAGAAATATGGCAATAAAGCGAGATTCAATCGGTAGAATCGAAACACGTAAGGAGAGGGTCACATTGCTTACCTTGGATCGTTGATTGGGCGAACAGGGGGTCGGGGTTCTTGAGCTCGAAAAGGGTTGGCTTTCTTCTTCTTCTCTTCTCTTCCTCTCCCTCTCTCCTTGCTTGAACCGATCAAAATGGGGAAGAAAAGAGGGTTCGGTTCCTTTTAGGGCCAAGAAACGGGTCGGGTTAACAAAATGGGTAGGATCAAAGGATATCTGATCCAAACGAATCGGATTTTAAAACGATAGGGCTAACAAATGGCTTTGAAAATATAAAGTTAATTTCATTGAATCCGAATCGTCGAAACGAACTCAATAAAGGGGTCGGAATTCGAATTCGAACTCCCGAGCTCAAGATTGCCACGAAAGCCAAAGCACCCTAATTAATTAGGTCCCTAAACGTCAAGTATTGAGCATTCGAGCCCAAACAATTAATTAAATCTAAAGCGCATAAACTTAAATAAATTTGATACGAACTCCACGTACTTGCCGTGAAACCCTATACTAATACTTGGAGATCTTGATTTTCGATCATCCACTTCAAGGTTAAAATAGAGGAGTGTGACCCGTTTGCTATAATGAGCAAGGAACCAACACTATCAGATTGTAACTAACGCACCCCGTCGACTATAAGGAGTCGAGAAATAACGTTATCCTGGAAAGGGGTTTGAAACCCTAATGTCGTTCAGCAAAGAACTTGAGAGAAAATCTCACTTGAATGAAAATTCAATAATTTTACTTCTTGATTGAAAGAAAAACAAGTTACAATGCTGAATATAAAGATGCATGCATGGAAACCTAAGAGACACTAGAATACTAAAGGACACAAGCTATTCCCGCCACTTGCCACGAAGGCTTACAAAAGTGGGCTTAAATAAACTAATATGCAGCTAAATAATGATAAAATAAAGGCCCAACTAATATTATAATAGGCTTAGGGCCGAATTACATCATTTCCACACTTTGGACTTTAGGAATTGGACATAAAAACGTTGAAGTATTCTGAATTTGGTTCAGCAGCCCATCTTGAAGGTTGGAGTCCAGTTTGAGCAAATTGGTTTAAGAGATTTCCAACTTCCTCTTGGATAATTTTGGCCCGAGCTCTTGTAATTGGACCACCATAACTTTGTTCCTTTTGTATGCTATCTTCTTGAGTTGTGGATCGGTCCAGGTCTTCATTTGGGACAAGATATGGCCGCGGTTCATCATGATTCACATCAAAATTACACGTTGACATTTAAGGCATACGAATTATATAAATCACGAAATTAAACTCTCTCGTGAAGCGTACCTAGAATTGCCAAAGTAGCGGGATGTTACTTTTGGGATAGCCGTTGCGGATCCTGTACCTGTTCTTGGGCCCATGGGGCTTGTGTAAGGAAAACCGGGGAGGTATCGGGCCGATGGTGACCTCCTGCACAAGTCCTATCCTGTTGGACTACCCGGATATCAGCCAGGAGGTTTGGTGGAGGATGGGGCTCCAGGTCTGGGGGAATCATGAACCCGCAGTTCATCCTGCCTGGATGGCGATGGTTAGCTACCCGGACCATCATTGAAAAAGGAGGGTAACTTGTACCTGTTTTCCCGTTAATTATAACTGTAACTGATTCCTGATTTCCTGCTTATCTCCTGTATACCTGCTTGTTCCTGTCATTTAATAACTGAGAAGTGGAGTCCAGGATGTAATAAATACCTTTTCTCGTCGGGTCCCCTAAAATGTAAAACATAGATATCCGTAACCTCTGGTATACCTCCAGTCCCTGTTCAGCAGCTGGAGTCGGTGGCTTGTTAAGGTGAAATGGGCATCAACAGAGGGCGTACGGATATCGACACATGCATTTTATATCTTGCTTACCTGATTGCATGCTTGGACGTAATCCCCCCGTACGTGTTATTGATTCCTGATTCCTGTTACTTGTTTTAAATAACAAATCACCTATAGGGATTACGCCTGCCTGACTGCCTGCTTATATATATATATATGCATGTGTTAACACCTTCACTTAGTCAGTTGGCTGACCCCTCCCTCTCGTTGTTTTTAGTTCTATCTTGCTGGTTCAGTGGTCGTTAGGCGGGAGTCAGTTGAGGTCTTGTTCGAGTCATGGTCCTGTACACACCTTGCTTTGTATAACATTCCTTTCCTGCTTGTATTGGGCCTTGTAGGCCACATTGTATTATTATCGCTTTCTTGAACTCGGGACAAGATTCTAGGGTCCTAGTCGAACCCATTTTTATATTAATGTATTGGTATATGATTCGAGACAGGTTAGGACAGGTTCTCCTGACTTAGTTGAACCTGTATTTACATTCATGTTTCAATTGTATTCATATTGTTATCTTGATTGTCTTGCTTCCGTATTCCTGTTCTGTCAATTTGTTGGTATAGGGTCTAGTCCCGTCTAATACAGGGTTGCTTTTGTTCTGTCTCCGTTCGCTATGAGTTTAGTTCATGTATGGATTTTCTATTTCATAGGTGGACCGGACTCATGGTGCGGGGGATGTGGGGCCCTCCGCTCAGGGTGTCACAGAGCCCGATGAGTGAGGGCGACAATCTCCATCCTTACTCCCAACAATATACTTATGTCAATATCTATACTATTATATTAAGCGAGAGAGGCAGATAATAACCGTTTGATCTCTTTGACTCTTTTTTTCTTTTTTATTTATTTACCTTTTAGATCCATTTTGTTTTCTTGCATTCTTTTCTTTTCTTTTTATTTATTTATTTATTTTATAACCCCAATAACATCTTCTTAACTTTTCTCCTTTTATCTGCTTTAATTCTTTTTCTTTTATTTATTTATCATATTTAATAATTATATTAAATATTATTATAAAATATATATTTGATGGGGCTTAATCCAAGGTGGCAAACCCCAACACTTTAGAATTTGCTTGGGTGTGAGGAAACAGAGATCAGGACTCAGGCGAGGATCGTCAGAGAAAATGGGTTCAACCTACTACGAACAAACACCAAACGGTCAGAAGTCCAAGCTGGGGGAATGGGGGGTGAAACCCAGTTTGGCTCTCCGACGCTCAAGTCAGTGGAACAAACTTAGGTGAATATCGATGAAAGTATATCAGAGCTCAAGTAATGGAAGCTTGCTTACAGGGCATGTGTGAGATCTGAGTATTTATAGTTGAGGGTCAAGACCCTTTTGGTAATTGTTACCATGTGGTCCTGCATTGATGTTGCCCTAGACACGTGGCGCAAAGAGGAGTCTCTAAAAGGTATCTCCTACAAAAGCCTGTGAAAAGTTTGGTGGCGACAACAGTGCCAGGTGTGCGGACCTGTACTATGTGTCAGAAAGCTTTTTGGGTTGTTATCGAGGGCCAAGCATGCTCGGGTTTGGATAAGGGATTTTTGGGCTCGCTTGGTCCGAGGGGACGCCAGGGCCAAAAGCATGATCATGAAGAGAATAGCTTTACCCTTGTGATGTCAGGGGAGTGCTCTTGAGGGCCAGTTTGGGAGCACTCCCGAGGGTTGAACGTTGTCCGTATCCGAAATCTCGTTCATACGCTCAGGAAGCCCAAGGTCCCTTTATGAAGATGGGGCGATCATTTCCTCGAGGGGAATACCCAATCGCGAGGGATGATTTCAAGGGTCCTCGATGCGCCACACTGTGATGCGAAGATTGGGCCACGCGTCGCTTACGTGTCACGAGCATAATTTAGCCTCATCATTTTGTCCCCCAATTCTGTAGTTCACAGTAATGTGGACTGTAGAATTCGAAAACTTTTAAATCTCGAGGGTCATTCCTTGGCGGGGAAGTTTTATGGTCGCCGCCTCAGCTCTGAGCCGCATTTAATGCAGTCCTTTCACCTTGACCGCTCGAGATGTCAAGCATTTAGTGCTATTATGGCGAGTGGGTGTGCCTTTTCAGGAAACGACACGTGAATCTTGGGGCGTGTGTGACGGTTCACAAAAGTGGGCAGTTACCTAGGCGGGAATGATTGCAACTTTTGTATTTATTGCACAAATCCCACCAACTCTCTCCTTATAAATAGCGATTTGCACTTCCATTTCTTCTCTTTACGCAACCATTTTCATAGCATTTTAGGACTTCCAGAAATTCTTTAGCAATCTACAGAGAACTTCAAGCACCCTTCAAGGTTTTCAAGAACTCTAGGTATTTTCTTGTTTCCTTTCTAACTTTCTGATTTGCTAACCTTAGATCTGTAGGCATTCCCTTCTCCTCCATCCCCTCCGCCCCTTCCATTATCCAGAGTTAGCCATGTCCAAAGAAATTATTGAAGAAACAATGAGGGAGATTGAGGATATGGCAAGAAATTATTGAAGAAACAATGGGGGAAATGTTTGGCGAAGCCAGCGATGAGGATCTCGATGCCGCCGTGTTTGCCATGGAGGAGAGGAATCCCAGTGGGGTTGATCATGTCTTTGAAGAGATGGGCTTGGTAATGGAGGCAGAACGTCAGGGTGTTACATTGCCTTTGATGGAGAGTTCCATTAATCCTCAACGAAATACGGTAATTATAGCCGTTTCGGGCTCCATCCAGGAGGAGGTGGCTGGACCTTCAGAGAAACCCCCTGCCAAGCGCAGAAAGAGAACTAAGAAATCCATGAAATCCACTAAGGGAGAAAGCTCTGACATGTAGGCCACTGAGAGTGTAACACCCCGGAGCGAGGGGCGCCATATCCCCCACACCATAGCCCAACACATGAAGCGAAATGGAACTCCGTCCACGCATCAAGCCATGGCGAACGGGTGACAAACAAAAAACAACCTAAGCTAGGCGATCTAGACCCTACTCAGAGCGTGCAACAAAACAAATAACGAATGCGGAAGCACCAAAATCTCACAAAAATCACGCAAAGAGCAAAGCTTATCTTTCAAAGCCACATATCTCGCTTACACACACACGCTTAATCAAATGCTTTTCAAAACAAAGGAAAAATAGCTTATATACTTATACAAACCGTTTTCAAGATCATATAACAAATGGGACAAGCCCTCAATATACATATCTTACACTTATCTATCATATAATATACGTATTTCTCATGCGAGACTTCAAACCATACAGGGGATGTAGGTCAAATAACTAAAAGAATCAAAACCTCACCTTGACGCGGGTAGTGGAACAAAAGAGTAAGAACTGGGCGCTAAGGAGCGACCTCGTCGTCCACGGGAAGGTCTTCTGAACAAAACAAACACAAGGGTTACACTAAGACTCAAAATGAACCACATTGACGCTCGGAAAATGCGTATGTACGTTTATGATGCAAATGAAATGAAACAAATTCACACTTAAGTCATATGAGAGCATGAATTGCATATAAGATCATAATTCACAAACGAGGTTATAAAACGAGTCAATGATTCACAACATAAAGCTTAACACATAATATAACAAGTTAATCAAGCATACAAGTCATAAAACGAGACAAGAAAACCAACAAAAAGCAATGGAACCCCAAAAGAAACCTCGCCGGAAGCTACCGCATTAAGTACGGTCGTACCCAAAACTCATCTCCCCGCCCGGGGAGATTTTGTTCTTCAAAGTACCCACCCGGGTACATAACATGCAGAAAGTTTCTGCATAAGAAGTACCCGGCCGGGCACTTCCTAGGCCAAAATCTCCCCGCCCGGGGAGACTATTCCAGCCGCGAGAAATGGTGGTTTCACCCCTGTTCAGCCCTATAAACCTTCCCAAACAAATACCAACTCATCTAGGCATGTTAAGGCATGAAGTAAGGCAGCAAATCAACACAAAAACTCCATCAAACTTGATCAAATCGAGCAGCAACTGACAGGAATAAAAATGAAGCAATAATCAAGCATAACTTCTCTAGAACCTCAAGAACACTAATGGTGGATTCATGTAATCAACTCTGACACTTGGAAAAAAGTCCAGGCAACTCAAAGTGGATGACTAAGGAATCATAATCATGCATCAAGCTCAAATAATTCACAAGGAAACATGCTAGAATCAAGAAAATGCTTCAAACCCTTACTATTCATCTTATATGCCAAAACTCATGCAATCCATGGTGAAATCTTGCAAAATGAAAGGTAAAAGATGCAAAAAGACATGGAGAATCCAAAAAGAGACTTAGCTTTAAAATTTGAGAAGAAATGGCCAAGGTTTGAGCTCAAAACTCCAACTTGTGTAAAGGGGCTCTTTCTCCCTCTTATTTCTTCTTTGTTGCTGCACTTGGGGAAACTTTTTCTCTTCTTGGGGTGAGGGGGTTCGAATGGCAGCTGGTAGGGGAAGATATAGGGAGATATTTTGGGTTAAAAGTTAAGGGTTGGCTTAATTAGGGTCATGTGGGGTCCACAACTCAAGACTAGTCAACAAAAGGGTGCTCTTGGTGCGAAGTGCTCGTTCCGGTCGAAATTAGAAGGCTCAAATGGGCTTAGAAAAATATAAATCTTGATTCCTTGACTTCTTCGTTTCAAATCCGACGCATCTTCTGGAATTCGAATCCGAATTCCCGAGCTCAAGTTACTCCTCCCGGGACACAAGGTGCGCTAAAGCTCGTTAGGTCCTTATGTCCCTAACACATAAAACGGTTCCAAAAACCATAGCAAACGAACTCAAAAACAAGTAACGAGCACAAAGACATACTCACAACACGTATGAATCATGCATAGTACCTAGTTACGGTAATCAAGAACAAAAACGGGTACAAACGGAACAAGAACGAAGCAAAGAAGGCAAAGACGTACAAATAAGTCACATACGGTTCAAATAAAAGTCATGTAATTCAAATATATCACATAAAGAGTATAAAGAACAAGTAATTCACATAATTAAATAAATAAAAGCACACGTAGCTCACTCGTGATGACATACCTAGAAAGGCCGGACGAGCGGGATGTTACAACCTCCCCTCCTTAAAAAAGGACCTGTCCTCAGGTCCTAAGCGAGGCCTTGAACGACTTTGAAGACAACCAAACTCTAAGCTTCCCCAATCACACTCTACCCTCGGAGATCTTAGGCTTCTAAGATATTACCTCCTTGGTTAGAAAACCGGACACACAGTCCAAGTCGTCTGCTCCCACATCCCAAATTAAAATTCGGGAGTAGTTGGAGAATCCTCAGCCTTGGCATATAGACGTTACTACACGAGGTCCATAACATCTTTCTTATGCCACCACTACCGATCTCCCAAAATCGAACAACTTCAACCCAAGAGTAGGATAAGTTCGTGACATTGCACTTCTCAAGGCGTAGGCTACTATTCTACTACAAGCAACACACAACAAAGGCCTTCCTTTATGCCTCGGTTGGAAACAGAGTAGCCTTCGTACCTCCGGTTAGGCAAAAGCCAACACCGGGGTAACTCTCTTCAACCGCCTCTTCCCACTCCAAACGGTGCCTCTTAATTATCACACATGTCAATGGGTTGGCTTTCTTAAAGAAGATTGCGTAGTATTCCCCACTAACATGAGGGACTTCTCGCTTGAGGCAATTCTCGGCTCTTCTACGGAAATATTAATGGGTTAGCCTTCAATTTAACGCCCGTAAATATTGTTGAGCCCCGAACGGACCTCCTCGAAGCAACCACCAAGTTCAACTCGACCCTCACAACTTACCCTCCCGAGCATTCAACTTACCAAACTCTCGACAAAAGAGAGTTCACACAAGAAGGCAACAAACGCAACCACAACAAGCAATAAGCAACAAACAAAAAGGAGCAAATAAGGGAAACAATTCAATCAAGCAAGTGGGTTTCCCCAAGATTAAAATACGTATGTATGAATGCTATGAATTCTTTATGTACCGTTCACCATGGTTGTAGAGTCGAACTTGGCATCCACCTCTTTACTTTCCAAGATGGTACCTTGTACTTGAACCGGGATCTTGAAGTTACGGCGTCTTGAAAATCTCTAATTCTTATTGCTTGAATGATCGCTTTCCAATTGTCCCAACTCTTCCTATTTGAAGCACTTTTCACTTCTTCCCCATTATTTAGCCCTTGGCAGAAGATTGTTGAATCGACTTCGATATCGAGGCATCAAATCCATCCTTGGTAGCGAATCCTTCTTACTCTTGGCATTATCACATCTTGAAATCCTTGAAGATCCTTCTTGAGGTTTGGATTCCATTCTCAAGTTAGGAATCCAACCGAATCCTTCCTTTGCATTCAAACTCAATCCGGGTTGTTCTTGTCCCACGTAAGAAATATGAGATTAGAAGCCTTGGTTGCCCACCTCCCTTATAACTGCACCCCTTAATTCTAAAATGAGTGAATACACTTGAACTTGGGAAGCCTTTGAATCCCATCTTCACTTGAACCACTTCGCTACTCCCTTAGGACCAACTATACGTCGTAAATCTTGAATTGTTGATCATCTTCTTCAATTCCCATTTAAGGTTCGAGAGTTCTCCAAATTATTATTATTATTATTATTATTATTATTATTATTTTTTTCCCATTATCCTTAGAGGGATGAGCACGTTGTAAAACCCCAATTAAGACCTCCAAAATCGACTTTCTCGAGTTCTTCGAATTCCTACTTCATTCTTTTGAATTTCCTTGAAGCTCGAATTTTGAATTAAACGGGTCATGTACTTTACGTTCTCCTGGAATACCCCCAAACCAATCTTTTTCGTCTCCAGATCACTTAGATTTCCAATAAAGAGTCCTCCATCTTTTCCATTCCATTGTACTTGGAGGGGATAGACTTATAGAAAAGTTTTCGAGCAGGATTTCTAAAATGGGCTCCTCTCGGACTCCTCAAACTCCGACTCCGCTTCTTGAGCCACTTGAACCTTGACCTCAATCAATCATCATTTAACTTGGACATCTTCCACATCGAACCATTTCAATGGATCAAAATGTCTAAACTTCTAGGTATACCATAAGCTCTTGTCTCCTTTGCGCCCTTCCCGGTGATACTCCTCGACATTGAGATGATTCCTTGAAATAAAACATAATTCCCAAGAAATATCGATGCATGCAGGGTTTCGATGAATGTTCTTGTACACGATTAATGCAAATAATTCAAATAATTCACATATTTGATGTGGATGAATGCAAACAAGCACATAACCCTAAGCCGAACTGTAACACCCCAAACGGATGATGCCACATCCCCCGCACTAAGACCCAGACCCGGTCATGAAATAGGAAGTCCATGCCCGAATCCGAATCATAGCGAACGGGAGACCAACTCACACACTAGGCTAGGCGGATCTAACTTGACAAACTCAGAGTGCGAAAGCAAATAAAACCAACAATAGATAGCCGAAGCATTTATTACAAAACATGCAAAACAGGTGACGGGTTCATCTAGAATAGATACCTAATCCCGAATCAATTCATAATCCAACATAATAAACATCATAAGTGTCATCATAATATCTATTAACATCCATATACTAGCTTATTAACCCCACACGGGTTTAAGTCTAAGTAGAACATAATGATAACCTCCAAATGTGAAACATAAATACATAACATAAATAAAGTATGCGATAAATGCATCCTAATACCAACTAGACTGACAAGTGTGACTCAGGAGACTCACTTCCGCCTAGCTCAAGCAAAAAGGATACCTGCAAACTTAAAAGATAAATGAGGTGTCAGTCAACTGACTGAGCGAGGGGGCTAACGCACACCTACAATATATGTATACAGAGCACAACACATATCAAAAGGGTGGACTCATGAACCGGGAATAGGTGTTGCATACCAAAGCGTTTCAAAGCAAAACCCAAATATATATATATATATATATATATAAGTTTAGAAACCATTTTCAGAAAGACTCTATCCCGATTCATAATTCCCATAACAGATCATAACATATTCTCGGCGAGTACGAGTTTCCAACCTCAACTCCTCATATCATAACAAAACAGAAATAACATACCAACCTCAACTCCGAGTGATGGTAGGGTTGCACGACCCTAACCATCCATACAGTCGAGGGGAGTGCTGATGCTACTCAAACCCTCAGGACTCCGTTTCCCAACCAAACCTCCTGGTGGGTCCCGGTAGATCCTTTTCATACAGATGGAGACTACGCACAGGTATATCCCCGACGGCCCTAACCGTCCCGGGGGCTCCTTACCCGTAGCTCCTGGGCCCCATAACAGAACATAACATAACATATACCAACTTTCATGGCAATTATCGCTACATAATCATAACTTAACTTTTCAAAATAGCTTACATATGCCTTCATATTTAATTTCCAAAACTGAAGTTGTATCATAAGGTCATAATCATATCATATCCAACATATATTTAATCGTATATATAGTATATAATCGCATGCGGGGATTGAAATCATCATATTGGGGTCATAGGTCGTTTAACTATACAAAATCCTAAACCTCACCTGAGAAGCGACGAGAAACGAGAACTGATAAGACGAATGCCAACTTGATCGGGTTGTCTCCGCCGTGGAGATTACTGAACAGAAAGGAAATACAATGTACTCGTGAGACAAGACTCAATCGTGAACCACAGAGACGCACGACGACAATTATGAGGTGACATGGAATGATATGATATGTACATAGAAATTACAAGAATGACATGAAAGTGTTCATGTGCACATTTAATATCTCGCATTTCAATTAAATATACAATTCAATTATCACTTAAGTGACGTAGCATCTAACTTATCGAAACATTCAAGTCACTAATTGGTTCTATTAAAGACAGTTAATCATAAGACTGCAAGTTGAATCCAAAACAAACCCAACCATTAATATTTCAACCACCCTTAATTTCACAATCCAAGAATCCTATTTAAAACATAAATCATTTAGAAACATTAAGCTATACCATCCCAATTAATGCAATTACTTAGAGAGAACGAATTACAGGTCTAATTAGATGTGTTATAGTTTACATTAAGTTTAAGTTTCAAGAATCCATATCAAAGTAATTTCATTATTAATCCAAAAATCTCAATTATAACATTCGTATTTAGGAGATTTGTTCACGTACATATTCATCTAATTATTAATTTACATACCACAATTAAACTTTACCAATAAAGAATTCGACACCGCAAGTCTCCAAACAATCAACCTGTTTAATTATCAAATTACAATTAGCTATCTGAGCTAACCTCCACTCAAAACAACTTAGATTATCTGAATGAATCCCAAATTTAAATGCTAATCATTTCTTACTGTCATACAC
The DNA here is from genome assembly GCA_037501455.1 of Lantana camara. Lineage (NCBI taxonomy): Eukaryota > Viridiplantae > Streptophyta > Magnoliopsida > Lamiales > Verbenaceae > Lantana > Lantana camara. Next base: position 42,447,420 of record CM074862.1, on the reverse strand, counting down.
TAATCAGAGATTTAATCAATATGCATAACTCACGGTTATCCCAGACTAAGAATCACATGTTATCAGCAACATTCAATCACTTATGAGTAAAAACAATATCATTATTAACCCTACAAGGCAGTTTACACATCCTCAATCCCCAGCAGTCCAAATTCTCATACATGCATAATTATACATCATAAATATAACAGACTATCAACTGATTAATTAAATAAAAATACAAATTCATACAACAACAATTGCATATGATTAGTATTTCAAACCTTAATAACGACATACAGTTACCACTTCACTCACACAAAACCAAAACAAAAGCTAATTAATTCAATTTAGTGACAGCTAATTAATCAAGAGTTACATTGAACACTCATACATAAATCTAGTTATAAATTATACAGAATTGCATAAAGTATGAAATTGGAAAGAGGTTGAATTACAATTAAAAGAGAGCCAGCGATTTGAGGCGATGGAGATGGTGGCTGGACAGTTGTTAGCACCCGGTGGTATTGGCGGCGAAGCTATCCGAAGAAAGAGATTTGCCCACTACTGAAGGGGGCGGCGCCGGTACTCGATTGCTGCTGGGTTATTCCCTTGTTTCTGAAGAGGTGAAGGCGCAAAATCAGAAAAACCGATGGCGAATGGTGAATGGTGGCATGTGAGGCGCCAAATCTGGCGTGGTGGTGTGAGGCGGAGGAGAAGAGAGAGTGGTGGTTCGACAGTGGTTGTCTGGTGGTGGTTGGGTGGTGCTGCGAGTTCCTTTCTTGGCAGAAAGACTGGAGGCGACCGTGACTCTCGGTTATCGCTGCTGGGGTGGTGGCGGCCTTAGGTCTTTCCCTTTAGATCTGGAACGAGAGAGAATGGCTGGTGGAGGAGTTCACCGGACTTGGTTGGTTGAAGAGGTGGCTCTGAAGTTCGTGGCAGAGCAGGGAGTATTCCCTTGCGCGATGTGGTGGCTATTGGCGGTAGAAGGGGGATTTCGGTTCTGCTTCGAGCCGGGTGAAGAGGGAAAGAGGAAATAGGGCGGCTGTCGGATCTGACCTCTGACAGTGGCGGTGGTCGTGTGTCGGATCTGTAACCAGTTTGTCATGGCTGTCGGTGCACGGAGGTGGGAGAGCTCACTGGGGTGGCGGATTTGGCCGAGGTGGTACGCTGGGGCACCTCGTTGGAGAGAAGGAACGGGGGAGGAATGGCGGTGTTCAGGGGGGGTAGCTGAGGAAGATGGTGTCGCCGGCGAGCGAGGGTAGCCGACTGTGGTGGCGGATTCCATTGTTGCGCCGCTGCTATGGAGAGTGAAAGAGAGAGAGAGAGAGAGTCTGAGAGGGTGGTGGTTCACTGGCGATGGTGGCGGTGGCCATCGACCCTTGCGGTGGTGGAGGGCTGAGTCGCGACGGAGGTTCGGTGGTTGGGGATTCTCGCGCAGCTGCTGCTGCTGAAGACCGAAAGGGGAAGAAATGTAATGGAGAAGGAGAAGGAGAAGGAGAAGGCTGCTAGGGTTCTATGATATATCAGCCCCAACTTTCATAAATTGCAATCAGGTCCCTCAATAATTTAAATCGTTCGATTAAGTCCCCACGTTTCCATACAAAGTCAATTAAGTCCAATTAATGTATTTAAAATTACAAAAACAGTCCCACAAGAAATTTAATTATGCAATTGAGTCCACAGATTTTAAGTAAGATTTAGATCAAGCCCAATTAAAGTTTCGATAATTATAAAAGCAGCCCCAGGGTTTTAAAGTAGTACACAATTAAGTCCAATTCGATTTCTCATAGTTAGAAATAGATCCCCAATTTTAGTTAATTTCAAATCAACCCACATAATTTAAGTTAAAGAGCAAATATGTATTAACTCATATTTCAATTAAGTTCACATATTTTCATAAGATTGAAATCGAGTCAATCGAACTATTAAAACACAAATAATGAGATTCAAGCATAAGCAGAGTTAAATAAATAACAATCTAATCGCACGAGAACGACATCGTATCTTGCTCCGAAAATATAGGGTGTTACACGAACGACCTAGACAAACCCAACATGACACTAAAGCTCCGGTTTTGCAACCCACAGCTGATGGAATCAAGATGATGTGAATCATAAGACAAGGCCACACTTTGGTCCAACAAGGCCACACTTTGATCCAAATGATGATATGATCACAACTCAAGATGAACCAAGTTATGTTGGACCTATCACAAGGTCACGGTCCAAAAGAATGCAAGAAGAAGTTCAATCTCTTTTGATCCAAATAACTCAAGATTAGCTCCAAGCAGACAAGTATTTAGCTGGACCCAATCCACCTTGTTTCAATGTCTTAGTGATAGAATTTTAAGCCCAAATTGTGTTAAGTTTATTGTAATTTGGCCCTGAACTATTATATTATACTTTGGGCTATCTTTTTATTTATTTTGCATGCATTTCGATTAGGTTAAGCCCATTTTATTCAGCCTACAAGAAAGGTGATGGGATTAGCTTGTCTCTTTGAATTCTGAATTGTCTCTTAGAATTCCCATGCATGCATCTTTATATTCCAGCCTTGTAGTTCGAAATATTCAGTCAAAAAATGAATGAATTGTGATTCAAGTGAGTTATACTCACAAGTTCTTAGTTGAACGACACCGGAGTTTCAAACCTCCACCGGATAGTGTTTGTTCCTTGCTCATTATAGCAAACGGGTCACACTCCTATAATTCAAATCTGATAGTGTGGGTTCCTTGCTTATTATAGCAAACGGGTCACACTCCTCTATTTTAACCTTGAAGTGGACGATCGAAAATCAAGAACTCCAAGTATTGGTATAGGGTTTCACGGCAAGTACGTGGAGTTCGTATCAACAGCTCTGATACCACTTAAAGATGTAACACCCCCGGAGCGAGGGGCGCCACATCCCCTGCACCATAGCCCAACACATGAAGTGAAATGGAACTCCATCCACGCATCAAGCCATGGCGAACGGCTGACAAAAAAAACTAACCTAAGCTAGGAGATCTAGACCCTACTTAGAGCGCGCAACAAAACAAATGGTGGTTTCACCCCTGTTCAGCCCTACAAACCTTCCCAAACAAATACCAACTCATCTAGGCATGTTAAGGCAGCAAATCAACACAAAAACTCCATCAAACTTGATCAAATCGAGCAACAACTGACAGGAATGAAAAGGAAGCAATAATCAAGCATAACTTCTCTAAAACCTCAAGAACACTAATGGTGGATTCATGTAATCAACTCTAACACTTGGAAAAAAGTCCATACAACTCAAAGTGGATGACTAAGGAATCATAATCATGCATCAAGCTCAAATAATTCACAAGGAAACATGCTAGAATTAAGAAAATGCTTCAAACCCTTATTATTCATCTTATATGCCAAAACTCATGCAATCCATGGTGAAATCTTGCAAAATTTAAGGTAAAAGATGCACAAAGACATGGCGAATCCAAAAAGAGACTTACCTTTAAAATTTGAGAAGAAATGGGCAAGGTTTGAGCTCAAAACTCCAACTTGTGCAAAGGGGCTCTTTCTCTCTCTTCTTTCTTCTTTGTTGCTGCACTTGGGGAAACTTTTTCTCTTCTTGGGGTGAGGGGCTTCGAATGGAAGCTGGTAGGGGAAGAGAGAGGGAGATATTTTGTGTTAAAAGTTAAGGGTTGGCTTAATTAGGGTCATGTGGGGTCCACAACTCAAGACTAGTCAACAAAAGGGTGCTCTTGGTACGAAGTGCTCGTTCCGGTCGAAATTAGAAGGCTCAAATGGGCTTAGAAAAATATAAATCTTGATTCCTTGACTTTGTTTCTTCGTTGCGAATCCGACGCATCTTCCGGAATTCGAATCCGAATTCCCGAGCTCAAGTTACGCCTCCTGGAACACAAGGTTCGCTAAAGCTCGTTAGGCCCTTATGTCCCTAACACATAAAACGGTTCCAAAAACCGTAGCAAATGAACTCAAAAACAAGTAACGAGCACAAAGACATATTCACAACACGTATGAATCATGCATAGTACCTAGTTACAGTATTCAAGAACGAAAACGGGTACAAACGGAACAAGAACGAAGCAAAGAAGGCAAAGACGTACAAATAAGTCACATACGGTTCAAATAAAAGTCATGTAATTCAAATATATCACATAAAGAGTATAAAGAACAATTAATTCACATAATTAAATAAATAAAAGCACACATAGCTCACTCGTGAAGACATACCTGGAAAGGCCAGACGAGCGGGATGTTACAGAGAGGACCCCTGATGAGATTAAAAGCACCATATCCACGAGAGATTTGGTTACAATGAGGGCTCCAAGATATTATGACGATCGATTTACATACTGGATACCAGTAGTGCACGAGAGGGCTAATAACCCACCCCTCAGGGAATTGGCGGTATATAGGGATGCAGTAGAGGCTGGAGGGTTAAGATTTCCTATCTCTGTTCCAGTGGCGAGTATTCTCAATTGCTTAAACCTGAGCCCTTCTCAAATTGTCCCAAATGGCCTAGCCCTCATCAATGCCTTTGTAATCCTGATGATGTAACGCCCCCACCCGTACTGGAACATGAGGAGAGCGCGTGTCAACCCCCGCACTGAAGCACCTCTCAAGTAATGGTGTAAGCCATCACTCAAGAAATACTCCAGCGAATGGCTGCCTACCTCAGAACTATACATGTATAACGATGTAGCTATGCAGCGAAAAATCAGAGTATTTTAAAACTTTTCAAAAAATGTGCGTGATGGCATGTAACGAGCAAGAACATATTGATCGTGTAAGAGAGACTTGGCATATCAGAACATGTACCATATTCACATATAAGCACCGATATAGCAGAGTTCAAAATATCGGTAACAGAGTAGTAGAAAGAGTATAACAAGGATACTCAAGTATTCAGAAACATAAAGTGACGCAGCCATAAAACATATGCAAGACACAAAAGAGAAAGTAACACTAAGTCCTGACTGAAACAAAAATGACAATCTAGAGCTTCAAGATACCTCTAGACTACGGCTGCAAGACCTGAAACCACGAGGCAAGAAAACGGGAGAGGTATTAGTGAAAAGGACTAAGTGAGAGAATACTTAAAAGAAAGTACTGAGTGATAGAGAACTTGAAGTAAAGTTTAGAACTGTTAAATGCAATGCTTTAAAGAAGACCTTGAAACAAGTTCGATTGATAAAACTGTTAGAATGCAATGCTGTAAAAGAATACGAGTTTCAAAACTCTTTTCATGAATGCGATCACAAGCGCACACATATGCTGTGGGTGGTTCATAGTTCTTATATAAAACGGGATAAGGGTAAAGTGAACTTTTCCAAATATGAACCATCCTTTAGGAAACAGAATTTTGCCTGCAAACTAGGCTATTCCATCCTTACTCCGGAAAAACATGATGAAGTAGAGTATTGGACCAGGATCAACAATAACTCCACATATAGTAGAGTATCGGACTAAGGTCAACAATACCCCACCAACACATACAAGCATGCACCATCCTCCACCGGTTGTCACTTCGGGTAGCTAGCCCTAGGCGACATGTAAACATGTAATGGGAACAGATTTGCGGTTCGTTCCCAGACAGATTGTCCTGACTTAACAAACCTCCTGTTAAAAGTCGGTGTCAATTGTCTAATTGTGGCGGACGGTACTAGTGATGTCGTTGGTGCGCACCTCCCGAACATCACCTCTACACATAACCGCCGGGCCCAAACTGTAAACTGTAAGCTTGCATTTCAAGATTAGCAGTGACCAGAGTACCACTCCGGGTGCTAACTATAACATGTGAAACTGTCTGTAAACATATGATGTTGTCTGTAAAACATGTGATGCTGTCTGTGAAACATGTGAAACTGTACTTTGAAAACATATGCAGAACTGTCTTTGAATAAGAATGCAGAACTTTGGAAAACATGTGCTTTAGATCAAGGTATACTATTAAAGTATGAATGATCCTTTTAAAAGAATTTCCCTATAAAAGTGATAGTTCAAAACAAGGTTTAGCTTTAAATTCAAAAACATGTAATACGATAGTATAATCGTGGTTCCAGTTTGGAAACATTTTAACTTCACCTCACCTAATAGTAACAAAAGGTAGGTAGACAGAGTACGCTGTGCCCTGGGGATGCCAGTGCTCAACTTTAACTCCTGTAGGTGGTGTACTAGAGTGAGCTTAAGAACTAAGACCCACTACTAACCAAGATGCATATGAAATGCATGAAACAAATGAATAAGGAACATGTAACACAAGAGAGTAATACCATTGAAGGTATTCAAGAAAGGTAACACACAAAGGAATACGTTAAAGTGAGTTACTCTTAACGTGGGACTATAATCTTACTGTAATCGAGTAAGCTTTAGTCAAATTATGAATTTTATCGCAAACCTTAAGTTATGAAAGAAGTCCTCGAAAGAAAACACATTTTGAAAACACACTTTAGACCCTGGATTTAAAATCCCTAGGTGCAAATGTCTATTAAGAAAGCACAAGTTTTATTTCACTTTTACTATTCAAAAGCACTATTCAAAAGTACTATTCAGGATTACTATTCTAGATTACTATTCATAGTTACTATTCACATGTCGGGTCAAGGGGTTGGGTCAAACCCTTACTATAGACACACACACACACACACCATGCACGTACACACACACACACACGGCATGCACACCCCCCCCCCCCTTAATTAAATTATGATCTTGATTATAACCTATTGTTTCAAGTTCGTGATATTATAATCAAGTGTGATCTAGGTTAAAGGTATAACCTATGGTTAAGAGGTCCAATTAAGGTATAAGATCAAGTTATGAAACACTATTCTATCTTAGGTTATAACATGTGACACTATCGAAGTGTATAACATATGATCAAGGCTCTATTCCATTAATCCATATCATATCATAAGCTCAATTCATAATTAATGAATCATGTAACCATATAAGAACATGTCTCTACATATATCATATCATATATCATGTCATGAACCTTGGGCATGTAGCATGTAACAAATTAATTCCAATACCAACATGTAACAAGTTGTGACATAATTAATTGTAAATCACAATTCCATTAGCTAGCATGCATGAAAATAATTCAAATTCCATAATCATACATCAATTCTCATAATATAACAACCATATCACATGATCATAGCATATACTAGGGCATTTCATAACATATTCAAGCATATACTAAACAATTAAAACATATAAACAACTATCTAAACATATCATGAAAACTATGTAATAAATGCATAAAATAAAATCCTATATGGCTTAGGGAAGACCCTAAGACCCAACCTAAACATAATATAAACATACCATAACATAAAAACATAAACTAAACTAAAACATAACATAAACTAAAGCATAAAATGAAACAACTAACCTAACAATGGAGGGGGTGGCCGACGGCCAAAGAGGGGGAGGAGAGGGAGAAGAAAGGGTGTTGTCAACACAACATTGAGAAAGGAATGAAATGACTCTTGCCGTCTATTTATAGTTGAAGAGAAGCCCCTCACATTGGAAATAAACTTGAGGTAAGGGTATGAGAGCAAAAGTGGGATAGCTTCTCTTGAAAGCTTTAGGCATGTTGAAGCTAAAATGGGAATGCTGGGGGTTATTTCAGTAATTTTACTGACAAAACGTGAAGGTAAGTGGCTGGAAGTATAACCATTCCGTCCGGGCAAAAATTAGCTTCGAAACGCATATTTATACGTCGAAATCGGATTTACCTTTTGAAAGATACATTAGTTTTAGTGAATAAAAGTTTTGAGCTCGAAACTCAACACGAGTGAAAAACGACTTTCTAGAATGGTTTTCAAGTCCGGATTGTTTCCAAAATTCAAGAAATAAATCGAGAAGCGTTTTGAGTCCAATATCGACTATAAAACATTCTACCGTTAAAAAGTTGAAAACATAGAATGAATAGTGAATTCTTACGTACAAGACTACGCTTCAAAATTTCAAGCTAGGGTTTGAATCAAGAGTTGTAAAACATCTCAAAAATCTTGAAATAGCTCAAGTAGTGCAAATTCGAAGAGAAAACATTTTCTGAATGAAAATCATTCGTAGAAGAAATAGTGAACTAGGGTTTTCGTAAATATTTTCAATAAAACCAATGCTCAAAATAGATTTCCAAGTCAAGAATGATTTCAAAAGACTCGTCTTGACTCAAGGGTCGATTTGACTGTAAACTTGGGTGGGAAAAGATATCAGAATCAAAAGCTCATTTTTAGATGAATAATAACATTGGTCGGTAAGTTCCAAAAATACCCTTATGGTTCAAGAAAGACTTTCTGAGCTCGAGAAACAAGTTCAAATGATAGGGAACCATGTATGGTGAACCTCTAGGGTTCGAGTAATAATATGAACAAGGTAGGCTCGGGTTATAAATAGTAAACTGTATCAAAGGTCAAGAATTCCCCCTTAAAACATGTCAGATCATATACGAGCACAAAGTTCATGTAATAATGCAATGCATGATGGTTCAAAAAGTTGGATCACGGTCTATAAACGCTTTACCAATGCCCTTAACTTACTGTTTTCATCCAGGCCCTATTTTGGGCTGTTACAATCACCCCTCCTTAAAGAGAATCTGTCCTCAGATTATTCCGCTGTGCCTGCAAACAACTCGGGGTGATGCTTCTGCATTTTCTCTTCTGTCTCCCAGGTTGCCTCTTTTGTCCCATGTCCCTTCCAAAGGACTTTAACCAAAGGAATATTCCTATTCCTCAGCTCTTGAAACATTCTATCTAGAATCTTAGCGGGTTTCAAAACATAAGTCAAATCTGGTTCCAACGGTATCTCCTCTACTGGAAAAACCTCTGTCTCATCCGAGAAACACTTGCGAAGCTGAGATTCATGAAATACATTGTGGATTCCTGTAAGACTTGCAGGCAAATCCAATCTATAAGCGGTCGGTCCGACTCTGTCCAGTATCTCATACGGTCCAACATATCTCGAGTTTAACTTTCCTCCTTTTCCAATTCGGAAAAACCCTTTCCTTGGCTATGCCTTCAGAAATACCTTTTCGGCCACTGCGCATTCCAAATCCCTTCTTCGTCGATCAGCATAAATCTTCTGCCTATCCTGGGCAGCTTTCATTTTTTGGCGAATGATCTGAATCTTTTCTGTCGCTTCTCTTAACCACTTGGCTGAATTCACTCTGATCGGTCCCTCCTCAGTACATCTTGTTTCATCTAAACCCCAATAAAATGGGGATCTACATTTCCTTCCATACATATGGAGCAGCTTTAATAGAAGCTTGATAACTATTGTTGTATGCAAACTCCACAAGAGGTAAACACTCTTTCCAACTTTCCTGGAAGTCCAAAGCGTAAGCTCTTAGCATATTTTCTAAGTATTTAATCATTCTTTCTGATTGTCTATCCGTCTGAGGATGCGCTGCAGTACTGATGTTCAACTTTGTTCCCATCAAAGTCTGAATCTCTTTCCACAATTGCGACGTGAATTTCGGATCTCTATCCTATACTATGCTGTTTGGAACTCCGTGTAGTCTGACAATCTCTTATTGATACAACTTTGCCAACGTGCTGACCTTATCCGTCATTTTTATTGGCAAAAAGTGTGCTGCCTTTGTTAATCGATCAATGATCACCCAGATACTATCTTGTCCTCCTCTGACTTTGGGTAATCAAGTGACAAAATCCATCGTGATTTGCTCCCATTTCCATGTCGGAATCGGTAATGGTTGCAACTTCCCACTGGGCTTCTGGTGCTCAGCTTTAACTTTCTGACAAGTTAAACACTTCTTGACATAGTTGGCTATGTCTATCTTCATTCCGTTCCACCAGAAATGCATTTTAACATCTTGATACATCTTAGTGCCTCCGGGATGTATCGTGTACTTAGTCTTATACGCTTCGTCGAGAATCTCTTTCCTCAAAACAGTTGGCACGCATATTCGACCTTTGTACCTCAATATTCCATGTTCATCAACCCTGAACTTAGTCTCATCATCTTTTTCCTTAGATTTGAGACATTTCTTGATCCACTCATCGTTCTTCTGAGCTTCCAGCACTTGCTCTTTCAACTGTGATATCATCACAATGTTCGGGATTCGAGCTTTAGTTATCACCTCCATTCTTTCTCTTCGATCAATCTCGGGGTTGGCAAAAATCTGTGCCAAATGAACTTTTCTGCTTAGTGCATCTGCTACAACATTCACCTTTCCTGGATGGTACTGAATAATGCAATCGTAGTCCTCCAGAAATTCCATCCATCTCCTCTGTCGCATATTCAACTCCTTATGAGTGAATAGATATCGCAGGCTCTTATGATCAGTAAAGATCTCAAACGTAACCCCATACAGGTAATGTCTCCACTTTCCAAGAGCGAAGATTATCGCGGCTAACTCGAAATCATGTGTCGGGTAGTTAACTTCATGCGTTTTGAGTTTCCTTGATGCATACACAATCACCTTTCAATTCTGTATCAAAACTCCTCCTAGTCCTTCTTTCGAAGCATCGATGTAAGCAGTATAACCTTCTTTTCCTTCTAGTATCCGACTTTCATCTTCTTCCAAGATGATCTCTTTCTTGTAACAACCCAACTTAGCACGGTATTTAAACAACCAATCCATACCGAGTATAACATCGTATCTTGTCATCGGCAACTCAATAAGATCCATCGGGTAACAACGGGTACCAATACATATAGGGCAGCGTTTATATACTCGATCCGTAACAAGGCAAGTTCCTAAAGGAGAACTCACTTCAAATTTATATGGCAAGTATTCAAGAGGAAACTGTAAATGCACACATAATTTAGATGCAACAAATGAATGCGTGGCACCAGGGTCATACAAGACCTTAACTGGCGTGTTAAGAATGTGCACAATACCTTCCACAACCAACGAAGGATCAACCTCCTCATTACCATTCAAAGCATAAGCTCTGCCTTTGACCACCGGTTTGTTCGTCGTACCCACCACCGCTTTTCCTTTATCCTGGACCCCAAATCTCCTGTTCTTGTTCGGGTAGTTCTCCATCTGGTGCTTAGGGGAACCACACATGAAGCACTGTCCAGCTTTCTTACGACAGTTCTCCTCAGTGTGTCCCATTCGACGACAATATCGGTAAACAATTTCCTCTTGAGCATGTTGAGGTGCTTTCTGTTGCTACCGTGGTGCCCTCTGATACTGCTGTGGCGCTCTCTGATGCTGCTGTGGCACTTTCTGCTTCTGTGCTTGCTGTTTCTGTGGAGGCTTTTGCTACTGATGCTGTGATGCTACCCTTGGCTTCTTTCCGGTTCCTTGGGGAAAAGATCCAAATGGTCGCTTGTTCCCTTGATAAGGCTTAGGGTTAGAAGGTCCCTGACGTGCAGTAGTTATCTTGATCTCCTTGTGGGCTGCTTCAACCTTATTGCCTTGTCAACGGCCCTGTTGTAGTTCTCAATATCCAAAGAAGCAAGTTCCCACCGAAGTTTGGGCTTCAGTCCATCAATAAACCTCTTCGTCTTGCGACGCTCATCATTTAGAATATGAGGCGCATACTTGATCAGCCTCACAAACCTAGCCTCATAATCCATTACTTTCATAATTCCTTGAACCAGACTCATGAACTCAGCCTCTAGTACATCACGAGTCACTTGAGGCGTATACTTCTGCTGAAACTCTCTGATAAACTCATCCCAACTTCCTTTAACGTTATTCTCAATCCACATATGCTGAACGTGCCTCCACCAATTGTATGCAGCTCCTTCCATAAGAAAAGTAGCATACCGAACTCGTTCATGATCCTCTGGGTAGATCTCGCCAAAGAACTTAGGTGGATTCATCCTCAGAAACTTTTCCAGTGACCTTTCATTTGGAGGATTATCCCTCGGCGCGCAAGCCCTCATAAATTATCGTAGTACATCCCTTAATTCTGGAGTTCTCTCCCGTTCAGGGGGTGGCGTGACATCTCTTTGGGGTGGCGGTGGTGGTATACGATTCCGGGGTGCTCTTCTCGGTGGCATGTTGTTACTGAATTCATAAGCATTCAGATACATATTCGATGCATGACATATAATGATTCACAGAATCCATAACCACGTATTCAAATTCCCACGTAGTCACATATAAGTATGAGAACAACACATTCCCATAACAACATATCAACAAAGATTCAAGATCTCCACACATATCATGTAATCAGAAACAACTATCAGACAACATGTAAACGGGAACAGAAGTTCGTGTAACATATCAACATATCAGAAACATGTATAACATATCCCAAAACATGATCAACATACAAACGAAAACAGAACATGTACTGTCATATCAACCAGAACTGTATCACGTGTAACATGATTAGAAGTATGATCAACATATCAAGAATAATAGCATGCTAAATGAAATGGCATGATCCAACTATCGGCCCTAATGGTATCTTGAAGCAACTCTAAGACTCATGCAATGACAGTTATGGAAAGCAGTAAACAGATATCCAACATAAAACCGAAAGTGTTATAACTATACAAGGTTTGGTAAAATTTACTACAGACCACATGTTAACAGTATCAATTCCAAATGGGCAGGGCCAGATACTATCGAGCTGACTCCCTTACAGGCCTTACCAATCCGTCCAACCCTGCTGAAAATAACCTAGTAGGTACCAAGCCATCTGAATCGTCATCCGTGGTGCAAAAAGTCGGGGATCATCTATCATAGCTATACATCCCCTCATCCAAAAGTCAGTCCTGAACTGCCCCGGCTATACGCCTGCCATCCATAGATAGATATATATGCATCAGTACTATATACAGAAAACCTCCCATCAGCAATCAACCCTGATAACTGTGGTCCAAAGAACCCCTGGTTGTGTCATCAGAAACAGCAACGACCTCACCCTGTCCGTTTCCTGTCGGGTCATCTCCGCCATCGTCATCATCGTCATCAGACCCTCCATCGTCTCCATCAGACTGCTCGCATAGGCTCGGGCTCATGAGAAGCCTGACTGAGATCCTGACCCTCGACCTCCTCAACTGCCTGCTCATCGGACAAGTGATAGGTATCATACAGGCGAGCTCTCATGCATGCACGGTAGTGCTGGTGACACTCCATAGAGGAGTCGCGATCGATAGTCATCTGCATAAGATCTGCCTGCAGCTCAGCAATACGAGCAGCCCTCTGATCAGCAATATGAGTCATCTCTGCAGCATGCTCACGAGCGATGTCCCTATCAATCTGGTGCTGCAGTGACTGATCCTAATGGCACATAGACTCCAACCTGACCTCACGGGTCCTCTGATACTCCTGAAAGTAACCATCTCTCTCAGACTCGAGATAGTGCACAACTCTGTTAGGATAGGAATACCCAGGTCTGCCACTGTTCCTAGACCTGAGCCAAGTATAGAAATGAGTGCCTCCACGGTGAGAAACTGCCACAGTACGCGGGGCCTCAAACTGTTCAAAGAAAGCCTCATCCATCTGTTGATGATTAGGATCACGGTGCGGCTGAACTACCATAGCTATACAGAAGATACCACAGATATGAAATCCAGATAACAGAACCATGCAATCTCCAAATATCCTGTCTTGATGCAATATGAGAATGATCCTTGATGCAATGCGTGAACAATCCATGATGTAACATGAGACCAATGTAGGTTAAGTCTCTTCTTACTTAACCCAAGGCTCTGATACCACCTCAGGCTGTAACGCCCCCACCCGTACTGGAACATGAGGAGAGCGGCATCTCAACCCCCGCACTGAAGCACCTCTCAAGTAATGGTGTAAGCCATCACTCAAGAAATACTCCAGCGAACGACTGTCTATCTCAGAACTATACATGTATAACGATGTGGCTATGCAGCGGAAAATCAGAGTATTTTAAAACTTTTCAAAACATGTGCGTGATGGCATGTAACGAGCAAGAACATATTGACCGTGTAAGAGAGACTTGGCATATCAGAATATGTAACATATTCACATATAAGCACTGATACAAAAGAGTTCAAAATATCGGTAACAGAGTAGTAGAAAGAGTATAACAAGGATACTCAAGTATTTAGAAATATAAAGTGATGCAACCATAAAACATATGCAGGACACAAAAGAGAAAGTAACACTAAGTCCTGACTGAAACAAAAATGACAATCTAGAGCTTCAAGATACCTCTAGATAGCGGTTGCAAGACCTGAAACCACGAGGCAAGAAAACGGGAAAGGTATTAGTCAAAAGGACTAAGTGAGGGAATACTTAAAAGAAAGTACTGAGTGATAAAGAACTTGAAGTAAACTTTAGAACTGTTAAATGCAATACTTTAAAGAACAACTTGAAACAAGGTCGATTGATAAAACTGTTAGAATGCAATGCTGTAAAAGAATACGAGTTTCAAAACTCTTTTCATGAATGCTATCACAAGCGCACACATATGCTGTGGGTGGTTCATAGTTCTTATATAAAACTGGATAAGGGTAAAGTGAACTTTTCCAAATATGAACCATCCTTTATGAAACAGAATTTTGCCCGCAAGCTGGGTCCTCCATCTTTACTCAAGAAAAACATGATGAAGTAGAGTATCGGACCAGGATCAACAATAACTCCACAAATAGTAGAGTATCGGACCAAGGTCAACAATACCCCACCAACACATACAAACATGCACCATCCTCCACCGGTTGTCACTTCGGGTAGCTAGCCCTAGGCGACATGTAAACATGTAATGGGAACAGATTTGCGGTCCGTTCCCAGACAGATTGTCCTGACTTAACAAACCTCCTGTTAAAAGTCGGTGTCAATTGTCTAATTGTGGTGGCCGGTATTAGTGATATCGTTGGCGCACACCTCCCGAACATCACCTCTACACATAACCGCCGGGCCCAAACTATAAACTGTAAGCTTGCATTTCAAGATTAGCAGTGACCAGAGTACCATTCCGGGTGCTAACTATAACATGTGAAACTGTCTGTAAACATATGATGTTGCCTGTAAAACATGTGATGCTGTCTGTAAAACATGTGAAACTGTACTTTGAAAACATATGCAGAACATGTAACTGTCTTTGAACAAGAATGCAGAACTTTGGAAAACATGTGCTTTGGAACAAGGTATACTATTAAAGTATGAATGATCCTTTCAAAAGAATGTCCCTATAAAAGGGATATTTCAAAACACGGTTTAGCTTTGAATTCAAAAACATGTAATACGATAGTATAATCGTGGTTCCAGTTTGGAAACATTTTAACTTCACCTCACCTAAGAGTAACAAAAGGTAGGTAGACAGATTACGCGGTGCCCTGGGGATCCCAGTGCTCAACTTTAACTCCTGTAGGTGGTGTACTAGAGTGAGCTTAAGAACTAAGACCCACTACTAACCAAGATGCATATGAAATGCATGAAACAAACGAACAAGGAATATATAACACAAGAGAGTAATACCATTGAAGGTATTCAAGAAAGGTAACACACAAAGGAATACGTTAAAGTGAGTTACTCTTAACGTGGGACTATGATCTTACTATAATCGAGTGAGCTTTAGTCAAATTATGAATCCTATTGCAAACCTTAAGTTATGAAAGAAGTCCTCGAAATAAAACACATTTTGAAAACACATTTTAGACCCTGGATTTCAAATCCCTAGGTGCAAATGTCTATTAAGAAAGCACAAGTTTTATTTCACTTTTTCTATTCAAAAGCACTATTCAAAAGTACTATTTAGGATTACTATTCACAATTACTATTCACATGTTCCTATTCACATATCGGGTCAAGGGGTTCGGTCAAACCCTTACTACACACACACATACACACACACACACACCACACACACACACCATGCACGTACACACACAGTATGCACACACACATACACCCTAATTAAATTATGATCTTGATTATAACCTATAGTTTCAAGTTCATGTTATTTTAATCAAGTGTGATCTAGGTTAAAGGTATAACCTATGGTTAAGAGGTCCAATTAAGGCATAAGATCAAGTTATGAAACACTATTCTATCTTAGGATATAACATGTGACGCTATCAAAGTGTATAACATATGATCAAAGCTCTATTCCATTAATCCATATCATATCATAAGCTCAATTCATAATTAATGAATCATGTAACCATATAAGAACATTTCTCAACATATATCATATCATATCATATATCATGTCATGAACCTTGGGCATGTAGCATGTAACAAATCAATTCCAATACCAACATGTAACAAGTTGTGACATAATTAATTGTAAATCACTATTCCATTAGCTAGCATGCATGAACATAATTCAAATTCCGTAATCATGCATCAATTCTTATAATATAATAACCATATCACGTGATCATAGCATATACTAGGGCATTTCATAACATATTATAACATATATTAAACAATTAAAACATATAAACAACTATTAAAACATATCATGAAAACTATATGGGAGTTTTGAGAAAACTCCCTATGGGTTGAAAAATTTTTAGTTTGCTCCCCAGGTCTAAAAAAATTTTAGTTCACTCCCCAATTCACATGCGTAATTTGAGTTGGCTCCCCAATTTTTGGGGCATATACCACATATGGCGATTTAGATACACCATATGACGAATTAGGTACACGATTATGCATGTTTAATAAAACTCAAGAATCGTGTACCTAAATCGTCATATGGTGTATCTAAATCGCCATATGTGGTATCTGCCCCCGAAATTGGGGAGCTAAGTCAAATTATGCATGTGAATTGGGGAGTGAACTAAAATTTTTTTAGACCTGGGGAGCATACTAAAAATTGACTACACAATTGGGGAGTTTTCTCAAATTACCCGAAAACTATATAATAAATGCATAAAATAAAATCCTATATAGCTTAGGGAAGACCCTAAGACCTAACCTAAACATAATATAAACATACCATAACATAAAAACATAAACTAAATTAAAACATAACATAAACTAAAGCATAAAATAAAACAACTAACCTAACAATGGAGGGGGGTGGCCGACGGCCAAAGAGGGGGAGGAGAGGGAGAAGAAAGGGTGTTGTCAACACAACATTGAGCAAGGAATGAAATGCCTCTTGCCGTCTATTTATAGTTGAAGAGAAGCCCCTCACATTGGAAATAAAGTTGAGGTAAGGGTTTGAGAGCAAAAGTGGGATAGCTTCTCTTGAAAGCTTTAGGTATATTGAAGCTAAAATGGGACTGCTGGGGGGTATTTCGGTAATTTTACTGCCAAAACGTGAAGGTAAGTGGCTGGAAGTATAACCATTCCATCCGGGCAAAAGTTAGCTTTGAAACGCATATTTATACGTCGAAATCGGATTTACCGTTTGAAAGATACATTAGTTTTAGTGAATAAAAGTTTTGAGCCCGAAACTCAACACGAGTGAAAAATGACTTTCTAGAATGATTTTCAAGTCCGGATTGTAACCAAAATTCAAGAAATAAATCGGGAAGCGTTTTGAGTCCAATATCGACTATAAAACATTTTACCATTAAAAAGTTAAAAACGTAGAATGAATAGTGAATTCTTACGTACAAGCGTACGCTTCAAAATTTCAAGCTAGGGTTTGAATCAAGAGTTGTAAAACATCTCAAAAATCTTGAAATAGCTCAAGTAGTGAAAATCCGAAGAGAAAACATTTTCCGAATGAAAACCGTTCGTTGAAGGAATAGTGAACTAGGGTTTTCGTAAACATTTTCAATAAAACCAATGCTCAAAATAAATTTCCAAGTCAAGAATGATGTCAAAAGACTCGTCTTGACTCAAGGGTTTATTGGACTGTAAACTTGGGTAAGAAAATATATCAGAATCAAAAGCTCATTTTTAGATGAATAATAACTTTGGTCGGTAAGTTTCAAAAATACCCTTATGGTTCAAGAAAGACTTTCTGAGCTCGAGAAACAAGTTCAAATGATAGGAAAACATGTGTGGTGAACCTCTAGGGTTCGCGTAACAATATGAACAAGGTAGGCTCGGGTTATGAATAGTAAACTGTATCAAAGGTCAAGAATTCCCTCTTAAAACATGTCAGATCATATACGAGCACAAAGTTTATGTAAGAATGCAATGCATGATGGTTCAAAAAGTTGGATCACGGTCTATAAACGCTTTAACAATGCCCTTAACTTACTGTTTTCATCCAGGCCCTGTTTTGGGCTGTTACGGATGAAGTGTACTGGAAACGAACCCTCGATCCACAATTTTAATGGCCTTTTTTCGGTGGCCGGCTCACCACGCTCGACGGGTTTTTACTATGTTCAAGAAAAATCTAATTTGAGACTGATAGACGCACCCTCGACGTCCTATGGCGCTGAATGGAAGGAGAAATTTTTTTTTGTGAGGGCCCCAAAGGGTAACGACTTCGGCGTCCAACGGGAGTGGGTTATCCATGGAGAGGGACCTCTTGTAAAATCCCGTTTACAGCCCTCATTCCCTTTATCCTGGGCTAAAGATTTGGCCCTTCTGATGAGGAATGCGGGTTGGCTCATTAGAGCCAAAGAATTGTTGGATGATGAAGAAATACTATTCCTTTGCGGGCTCATGAATGATCCTGACATGATTGCTAACCCGCTAGCTCTGTAAGCCCCACGGTTTCATACGTACAAGAATGACATCGCGAGTGAGTTTAGGTCGAGTGTTTTATGATCTAATTGTGTTTTAATTGCTAATTGAATGTTTAATTTAATAATTTTGCCAATTAATTGCTATTATGTGACTTACGACTTAATTGATTATGTTCCTTAAACTCGATTTTAATATGTTTATTTGTTAATTGAATGTTTTATTTTGATTATGTACCTATTTGAACTTATATGAAATCCTTGGATTCAATTAAACTTTGAAATCGAATCCTGTTGCTCAATTACCAAACCTTGGGGGCCTAATTGAATCACTTATATTATCAAAGGACTTGATGGTAATTTCCCTCATTTTCTTTCTTGTTTTCATGATATGTATGTATATAGACATACATCTCTTCCTCCATTTCTTACATACAACAAACAAGACACACACACCCCTCCTATCCCTCACTCCTTCCATTTCGATCCAAACAAGGAAGCTCAAGACAAGGATTTAAGTTCTTCTTCTTTAGGAATTCAAGCCAAGACCTCTTCTTCTTCATCATCTTCTTTTCTTCCATCCAAGGTAAAGTTGTATATATGTGTATTTGAAGAATTCTTCAGTTTGTGTTAGGGTTTTTGGCTTGAATGATTTCCACTTGAGTTGAAGTTTATGTCTTGATAATGAGCTAATATGATGTGTATTTGTTAGATTTTGGGTTGTTGGTTGAAACATGAGTGCCATTTTTGGAGCTTAAAATGTTGAAAATGGTAACTTGTTATATGCTTGAATTCATGCCTTAAGATTGAGATATGTGATAGGACATGTGTATATGAACTTATGCCTTCAATTTGGAGTGTTTTGGTTGAGTTTTGATGTGGTTTTTCCTCCTCTTTCCCCATCGAACAACCCCTGTTTCTGATCTTTTTTCCAGCTGCTACACCTTCCCCGAGCGGGGACTCTTGTCCAGAAATTTTCTGGACAGTTTTCCCTGGGTAGGGAACTTTTGCCTTAGACTTTCCCCAGGCGGGGGTCCACCCATCCGAACTCCGATTGACCTGAAATTTGGATACGATCAACCTCTTTAAGTTTAGAGTATTCTCCATTGGAATCACCTCAATATCTTTTCTGGTTTGTGAGATATAATCAATTTAAAATCAGGTCGCCACTTCCCCGGAATTCTGCAATTATCCAACTTCAAACCTTCGCCATTTTCACATCGCTTTGAACCAAAATTCAAGCTATATATACTCGGAAATCTCTGTTTGTCTAGTTTCATATAAAACAAAAAAAACCTAATTCCAATTTCTAGAACTCAAAATATTTCCATTTTTCTACAACTTGTGCAATTCGGGAAAACTGTCAGCTCTTACCGAAATCCCTTTTTCTCCTCGTACCTTTCACTTCCTTGACCTTCGTATGCAATTTAAATGAATTTTATGCATGATTAAGTGATAATTATTGATGTTTGACACTCCTTGGTCCTTGCTTGCTTAAACTTGATTGTTCGACTCGGTCCTTTATATGAATTGAATCTGTATAATTGAAATGCATTTTCTTTTTGTGATCTCCTTGGGTACGAATGGCTATGTTGTGATATGTGATGCTTTTTGTTATGAGGAATTGATACGAATATGAGTTATACGTACGTGATTACATTTCTTACTTGCATGAACTTGATATGAATTGAACATTGAACGAATAAATGGTAATGAATGAAAGAATGGTTATGAATGAACACGATTTATTTGTGTTGTAATGCCCCGACTTTCGGCCGTACAGGTTTGTCATCACGAGTGAGTTTAGTGTGTTTTTATTTATTCTTTTACCTGAATACGTGTTTATTATAATGTTTAAAATGTTATATTTGAATTATATAAAATTATTTGATAAGTTTTCATATGTGATTTTAAACGCTTTTGTTTGTTTACCTTTGTTTTCGATTCGTTTGCCTCGTTTTCAATTTTCGATTTTTGTGCTTATTTGCTATGCATGATAATTATATGATATGAACTTGTTTATGTACTCATTTTATTTTTTTCGAACTCGTTTGTTGTGGTCTTCGGCCATTTAATTGTTTCGGGGACTCGAGGGCCCAACTGAGTTTTAGAGCGCCTTGGGTTCCGAAGGCCGTAACTTGACCTCGGGAATTTCGATTCGAATTCCGGAAGAAGCGTCAGACTCTTAACAAAATTTGGGAGCTTATGAACCTAGCCTTGTATTTTTCTAAGCCCGTTTGAGCCTCCGAAATTTACCCGCAATGTGAGCCTCGCTCGTATACAACACCCCTTCATCGTTTTGCACGTAATTTACTCGTTTTAAGTCCGTTTGACCCGATTCTTGAACCTATATCTCACTAATACTCAACCCTACCTACCCCACTTGCACATTTGAGATCCATCCCTCAAGAACATAGAGAGAGAAGGAAGAAAGGGGAGAGAAAAGGGAATCCCATCACTATTTACTTACCGGAGAGTTTGGGCTCGTTCGACCTCCAATCTTCGTCAAATCCGAGAGGTAAGCATATTTTCTTATCCTCCATTAAATGATACAACTTTCAAGTCATAAATCTTCCATTTTGAGCATGATTTGAGCATGATATGAAATTTTATGTGATAGTAAGGGTTTTGGAGAAATTTTGGTGATTTCTTATGAATCTTTGATGTATTTCTTGGTATGGAACTGAATATATGATCCTTGTTGCATGCTTGAACTTGTTATAAGCTTGAATTTGATTTATATGAATTGTGCTTGGATCCACCATGGCTGCAATGTGAGCTTTCATGGAGTTTGGCACTGTTTTACTTTTCTTTTTGCTGCTACGTGAATTGTTGCTGTTGTGTGCATGATTTGCTGCTTTTTCTTGCCTGTTTTCGTTACTTAATTGCTGCTCTTTATGTCCTGGAGAGCTCCCCTGCTGCTGCTGTAAAAATGATTAGAAAACAGGTGCGTGACTGCTGCAAATTCGCGACTGCTACTCTTAGTCGCGGCCGTGACCGGGAGACGCGACCCAATTTTTCCCAAGTTTCGACCTGCTTTTGTTGGAACTGATACTGGAGTTGATGGTAGTGGGTGCGACTCTATTTGTACTGAAATTTCGTCGCGGCCGTGACCTTTAGTTGGGGATGTTTCGAGCTGTGCCGACTGCTACTGCGTGGATGGTTTCTTTTTCTTTTTATCGTGTTTTACATGGCTTTCCTTGCTCATATATGTTTATTATATGATCCTAACTTGTTGTATATCATGTTATATGTTTGTTATACCTTATTACGTGCATGCATGAATTATTATATGACTTGTTGATATTTCCTTGCTCCGTATATGATATGAACGCGTTATTAACTTCCTGAATTATGTGTTACATGTTTCCTTATGGATTTTTTGTGTAATTTCGATGTTTTTATACGCGAAATATGACATGGATTGCCTCACATGCCCTTATACATGCATGCATGTAAGAATGCTTCGTTTATTCAATTCGTGTGATATTTTTTCGTTACTTTTATGATATGTATGAATTGTTAACAAGTTATATGGTGAATTATGCTCGTTGTTTGAATTATATGAATTTGTTTAACGTGAATTATGCGAGCTAAGATTTATTATGACCTAATGTGACTTAGATGCTCTCTAGCTTGCATGCATGAATTGTTGCTCTATTTATTCATTTAAAATGTTAACTTCTCGTTTCTTTTATGACTTAAAGGTATCGTAAACTTGCTAAAATATGCAGTATGATTATTGTATGAAGCTCATGGATTATTTTGATTCGATATATGAAAGATATGAACACGTATGAATATGATTTCTTCATGTAATAAATGAATTGATCATTTATGTGTTTCAATGGCATTAAATTTGCACCTGAACGTCCTCATAATATGTTATTATCTCATAGGCACTTCATGTCATCTTCATTGCATTGACGTGGGTCATATATGGTTCATTTGGAGTCTTGAGTCTCACGATTGCACCGTGTCATTTCTTGTACAGTTTTCTCTAGGGCGGAGACGTGCCGGGTTCATAGGCTACCTTCAAGTCTTTCTTTCTTTTGGTGTTGTTCGGTAAGGTGTAACAGGTGGGTTTTTCTTCTAATAATTAAAATGACCCGATATATCCTTTGTAGCACCCCAAGCGGTGGGCACCACATCCCCGCACTATAACCCCGAGACGTATAACGAAATAAAGACTCCGCATACATGCCAAGTCATAGCGAACGGGAGATAACAAAAATGCAGGCCTAAGCTAGGCGGTACCTATCCCTGTACGATTGAAAGAATGCAAAACATGACAGAGGAAGCCATACGAAATGCCAACTTTTCAAAAACTTTTCATACATTAAGGATGACAGCATCAAACATACATAAAAATCAATTATACTAGTTCAACTAAATAAACAATCCTGTCTTATCCTGTCCCGAACAGTTACACAACAAAACGGGTTCAACTGGTCCTAGGAACCTGTTCCGAATAATCATATAATCACAACGGGTTCATCTACTCCGAGCACCTGTCCTAACCTGTCCCGAATTCCATACATTCCAGACTTAATCATAAATTTGCTCAAAATGACATAACACAACGAATAAATTAAACTTATACATTAAACAACTTAAATCAAATTCAAACGAATACAAAACATAAAAAAATACAAAGATTGAACTCAACCCGGACAAAATAAAAGACTCGACTCAACAGCGTAGCTCTAAGGCTAACCCAAAGCTAAACCTGCACACTAAGAACATAAAGAGGGAGGGGTCAGTCCAAAGACTAAGTGAGGGCTACACACGCAAGCGTATATACGTATATAGAGCACAACACATAACATAGAGGGGAGTTCATAAACCGGGGCGTGGTTTTTACATTCTAAAAACGAATAAATTAAACTTATACATTAAACAACTTAAATCAAATTCAAACGAATACAAAACATAAAAAAATACAAAGATTGAACTCAACCCGGACAAAATAAAAGACTCGACTCAACAGCGTAGCTCTAAGGCTAACCCAAAGCTAAACCTGCACACTAAGAACATAAAGAGGGAGGGGTCAGTCCAAAGACTAAGTGAGGGGCTACACACGCACGCGTATATACGTATATAGAGCACAACACATAACATAGAGGGGAGTTCATAAACCGGGGCGTGGTTTTTACATTCTAAAACATTTCTCACGTGATACTAGATATAGTAGAGTAAAAGAGTTAGGCCAAAGGCAAAAAAAACCAAATTTTATTAAATAAGAATCCACTCCCATTTCATGAACGATTACGTAATATACTAGCCTATCGAGAACAAACACATAAAGCAAACCTTCAAACAAAAAGGGGAAATGTGCATAGGGATATTACCCACCTCGGATCTCCCTTACCCACATCACGATGATCATGCACAGGAGTAGTACTCAGCGTCCCAAGCAGCACAGAATCAAAACCAGAGTCAAATAATATTCATAGACATAACCAGATTCGTATTCATAACAATATCATAATCGTAACGGGTTCATAAGCATATCATAAGTGTACTCGTATCGTATTCATAACAGGATCATATTCTTAGTCGTAACATAGACATAATCATAGCATATTCCTAATTTTAGCCTATTCATAATCTTAGCATATTCAGATTCCTAGCATACCTATACTTCTAACATGTTCATATCCTAGCATGTTCACATTCTAACATATTTCTAACCATAACATAATCAGACTCTAGAACATAAATCATATCAGGCGTATTCATAACCTATAGCGTATAACATAATCACATGCATTCATAGGGCTTATAGTCACATGCGTACATATTAGTCACGTTTCATTAGGGTTTAACTATAACCTAACCTCACCTGGTACCAAACAAAGCTGAAGACACCGCATACGGTCCACCCCGGAACCAACACGACCATAAGTCACCACCCTGGGTGCACCCGTATCAACTGAACACACAAAACACAACACAGAACTCAGACTCAGACTCAGACAACCACACAGAGACACACGACAGGTGCTCAAACACTTAAGAAATGCAATCACATAAATAGGGTTCAAATTCATATTAATTACATGCAAAAGAAAACATTACATATTCAATCAAATCATATTAAATATTGGGACATGTTCATATGCACAATTAAGGCAGATAAAAGAAATTGAAAGGCAATGTAAATCACATAATTTCATATCAATTGATATATTACAAATTCAAATAAATCATATAATAGCATCCTACGAATTCATTTAAATCCACGAGGTCAGAAGAAAATTCCAACTAAGTCATATAATCATTCAAGGTCTCATATAATTTTTCGATACATAACAAATTCATATATATTACATAATAGATTAAATTCCAATTTACGTGTTTAAACCTTAATTCAAAGTTTCAAGGTTAGTCATAATAACTTCTTTAACGTAATCGTGATTAGCATATTTATTTACCAAGTGACAAGATTTAATTAATTCAAGTCATACAAATTTACATTTTCAAGAAAATTACACATACACCCCTTAAAGTTAGATAAATAGCTCAAATTTTACATGTCGGGATTCAAATTGCAAATCAAAACATCCTTATATACCAAATTACAATTTACACATGTTTTCATATACATTGGAATTCATTTCGATAGACAATTGACGCATATGGCAATTAATTTGAATTTAAAACAATTAAATCAAATATGTCCCAAATACACAAATAAATTCGTAAGAAATAAACCGAGTGTCCGATTGATGAACGGAAAGCGAAATTCGACTCACCACAACGAGGCGGACACACTGTCCAAAGCCCACCTGAACGCTGCCACCGGAGCTGCCGAAACAGTGGCGGGCCAACACTCGGCCGCCGCCGGAGCATGCCGAAAAAATCCCGAAAATTCACCCGTGCAAGAACTCCTCGTGCTTGTTCCAAATCCTCGATCAATTTCTAGAAAATCCAAGTCAATCTCCTCAAATTTTAGATCTAAGAACAAGAAAACCCCCAAATCTTCAAATCCAAATTACGTCCAAACCGAAGAACGAAAATGAGATCCGTAAAAGGCATTGTCTTACCCATGAGGAGCTCCTCGAAACCCATACAGTGGTTGCCGAAAAATATCCCCGGAGCTGACCTCCGCCGTTGAACAGCCACTGCACCGCCGCCGTTCAACCGTCTACGGCGCGAATTGAGCCAAACCGAGGCCGAAAATGGACTCATCACGTCGAACACGTCAGGAAGGGGTACCTGTTCGTCGGAGAAGAAGGTCGGAAGCCGCCAACCGTGGCGGCTTCAGTGACACACCGTGTAACACCCCGATTTTTTAGTTGTATAATATGACGTATGTGTTTATGTAATTACGCGGTTAAATTATTTAATTACATAATTAATGGTTTAAATGATAATTATAATTTTAATTAATCATATTAATTATATTTAATTCGTTATACTTTAATCAAAAGTTAAAATGGAATTTAATTTATAATTGAAAATATTTGAATTTTAAAGGAATTCTTGAATGTTATGCACTTATATGTTTTGATTGCGTGCCGTTCTTACTTGAATTGATTTCGAAATTTGGTGTAATTTTAGCATGTTGTAGATTTATGTGTTATGAACATGTGTACGTGCCCGTTTCATGTTTTCGATCGTGGTTGAGGTGTTAACGAATTTTATTTTGGAAACGAGACCAAGTCGGGAGATTAAGAGAACTATACGCACCTTCGGTTCCGGAGGCCTTAACCTGAGCTCGGGAATTCGGATTCAAATTCCGGAAGAGGCGCTGGACTCGTAACAAAGAAAGAAAACCAAGGAACCTAAATTCATATTTTTCTAAGCCCATTTAGACCCTCGAATTTTGCCCGTATTATGCTTCATCCACGTCTATGACCACCTTTTACCATTTTGCTTATATCTCCCTCAATACTTAAGCTTTTTATCTAATTCTTGGCCCCACTTTTTCCTAATACATAGCTGTATCATTCCATCCCTCATTCATTTTGTCCAAGGCAAGAAGAAGAGGAAAAATTGCTGCAATTTGGAGACCTAACTACTATTCCCATCACTATTCATTCTTGCCCAAATTCAAGCTCAAATCTCCATCAACTCTTCTCCAAATTGAAAGGTAAGTTAATGATCTTGTTGTCCATCTTCTTTGCTCTCTTTTAAGTGCTATATATCTGATTTTCATGGAATATTAAGCATGATATGGAGATATACATGAATGGTAGGGGTTATGAAGTATTTGATGAATTCTTGCCTTTCTTTGATGAAATTCTTGGATTGAATCTGAATATATGATCTTCTTGACTCCCCTAAAGCATGAGTGATGATTTATTCCATGAATTTTGTGTGAAAATCGGACCACCGTGGCTGCTACTTGAAGAAACTTGAGCTTAAAGATGTTATATGCCCCTTTTACTTCCATCCTTGATTGTTGTTCGGTTTTGGGTTGTTGTGGTGTGAGTTTGGTGTATTTTTGCTGCCTTATTACTGCTCTTATTGTTGCCTTTCATCCTGAGCTGCTGTCGCTTCGTGGGAGAAGAGAAATAGGGGAGTTGTTGCGCCATTTTCTCGACTGCATGTAGCAGTCGCGGCCGCGACCGTATGGAGGGCGCGACCCAAATTCTGCCATCTTTCGACTTCTTGCTAGAACTGCTGCGGGTGTGCTGGTACCGGCCGCGACCTGTTTTGAACTGAAATTGGTCGCGGCCGTGACCTCTTTCTGAGGCTGTTTCGGACCCTTTTGGACTGCTGCTGTGCGTTTGGCTTCTCTTTCATTTTAACTTCGTTTACATGGTTTTCCTTGCTTATGAATGTTTATTATATGGCCCTAAATTATTGTATATCATGTATATGTGTATATATATTTATAGTAAGTAGTGTGGGTGTGCACATGATGAGTATATATATATTGTATAGTATGCATGGAGTTTGTGTACGTGTATATACATACATATACGTAATGTTGTGTGTGTGTGTAATTTATGTGGAGCGTTTGTGCTTATGTTTTATCTGTTCATGCATGTGAATATATATATATATATATATATATATATATATATATATATATATGTATATATATTAAGGTGGGATTATTTAATGTAATTGTGCATGTGTGCACGTGAATATATTATATGTATATGTAGTAGATGTAATATATATATCTTAATATTGTGTAATTGCTACAGGAAGTGTATGTATATAAATATATATATATATATATATATATATATATATATATATGTGTATTTGGTAATAGATTGATAAATATGGTATATCACGTATTGTTTAATCTATTTGAAATTATGGAAGTAAAGAGATACCATTTCATGTTTCATTGAGGAATTGTTGTCTAATCTTGATATTTTTATACATGATATATGACATTAGTTGTCTTGTATGCCCATATACGTGCATACACGCCAGAATGCCTCCTTTATTCAACTCGTATGCTTTTTCTTTGTTCCTTTTTATAATATGCATGAATTGTTAACAAGTTGTATGATGAGTTATAATCGATATATGAAATTCAAGATTTAAATTGATATTATTTATGAAATATTTGGAAGGAATGGATATGAAACGTTCATGTATTGATTGAACTTGAATAAATTGCTTGTTTATGTGCTTCTAACGCATTAATTGTGCCCATAAACATCTTTTAATATGTTGTTATCTCATAGGCACTTCATATCATGTTCAATGCATTGCCTTGCGTCATATATGGTTCATTTGGAGTCTTGGGTCTCACGAATTCCCTGCATTGTCCTTTGTACAATTTTCTCCAGGGCGGAGATGCAGGGTTCATAGGTTATTCTCAAGTCTTCTTGTCTTCTTGGGTTTGGTAAGGTGTAACAGGTGGGTTTCTCTTCTAATAGATAAAACAGACCCAATATATTCCAATGTGTATATTTCAAGCCAAAGGTACTATATATATATATATATCAAGTCGTTTTCAAGGAGTCTATGATTTTGATTGTCAAACCCCTTTTCTTTTATGAGTACTTACCGATTGTTTTGGCGAGGTCATGTTTGATTGCACGGGCCCAGGGACTTGGTACATGTGGCTATCCGGGGAGACAAGGGCCGATGGTGATCCCGTGTGCTAGTCCCACATCGTAGTGGTGATACCGACCCTCGCTAGGAGTTTTAGCGGGGAATGGGAGTTGAGTGCCAATTGGGGAATTCATGTAACCCAATTGGTCAATGATTGGGTGGCCGGGTCTTGCTAACCCGTCCACCACCCGGAGGAAGAAGGTGTAATTGCTAATGCATGAATGAATGAAATGATTGTCGCATGATCGCTAATGAATGAAGTTTTGCACACACGAGGTGTAGGTTGGAGATTTTATCCCCCCTCGCCGGGCTTACGTTCTGACCGATTGAATGATTGAATTAAATTGATTGTTGTAATCCGAGCGTTGTTTTATATTTTGTTTTCACCCACTTGGGAAATATTCTAAAAACCTCGCACGGGATTATAGCTTGCATGCATGGGTGTTTAAATTCTTGTATTATTATAATATTAAACCCTGTTTTATACCCACCAGTCTTCTATAGACTGAACCCGGTTTATTTTCAGTTTCTTTGTAGGTTTGGAGCGCTAGGCGGGAAGTCGAGTCTGTCGAGTCCCTTGATCGAGTGGAGTCTGTTCATATGAATTTTATAATTGATTACGTTGTTCAGAATGAAGTAGTGGATTTATATTTTTATGACTTCGGGACTAGGAATCTCTATTAGTTGAACCCATCATTTGTTAATTGTATTTATGACTGATTACAGAGTTTGATTCAACACGTGCATTTTATTCTTTTGAATTGTTTGAGGTGGGTTTCGAAGTTTAGCCCCGCCTAGCATAACGAGTGAGTGAGTTCTCGTTCGCTATGAATCAGCTCATGTATAGACTCTCCATTTCATATGTGGGTCAGGTCTCGGTGTGGGGGATGTGGTGCCTTCCGTTTGGGACGCTACATCCTTAAGTGGTATCAGAGCCTAGGGTTGCAAAACCTGGGTTCTCATGTCGTGATTGAGCCAGTTTAGGTCGTACGGCATAGGAAAAATTTGGCAACGTGTGCATTGCATTGAATTTTCATGGTTAAATTGTTATTAATTGTGTTGGAAAACACGAATCACAAAGTAGCGGAAATTTAAAATTTTCCAACAAAAGGACCTTGGACTCGGAATTGTGTATCCAAATTCGTAGAGTTAAGAAACTTACTTTTCTTTTATTCTTTCTTGAAGCGTTTCAAGCCACCCAAGAACGCTCTTCTCGCGGCTTGATCCCCTCTCCTTGGTAAAGCTCGAATCTTCAAACTTCTAGCTTGAAGCTCTCTAGAGATAGTCCACCAAATTGACTACAATCTAACTAGTAAGGATGCTAGTTGTCTAGTTAGTGTTTAGGCTTAACCTAGGGTTTCGTTTATCTTGGAGAAAGGATGGTGTTCAACACATGAACCAAAAGAATTGCCAAATCTCTCTAAGGGGAGCTCGAGCTCCCCTATTTATAAGAGGGGAGTGGCCGAAATTCCTAGTCCTTATGGACTAGGGTTTTGGTCTCTCTCTCTCCTATTACTTGATCATCAAGTAATTTTGACTTTGACTTTGAATTCAAATTCAAATCAACTTTCAAGAGAGTTAAAAATAACCAAACTATTTTTTGGATAATTTTATACTTTATTTATTTAAAATAAATAACTTATTTTATCTAATTAATTAATTCATAATTAATTAACTAGATTATTTTCTCCAAAATTAGACTTTCTTTTTAATTCAAAATTAAACCAAAGTCTATTAAATAATTAACACATTTAATTATTTAATATATATATATATATATATATATATATATATATATATATATATATATATATATATACAATACATATATTTACACGTGTGGGACAAGTGTCACTCACGTGACCCACACGTGTGGTTTCACACGTGTGGAACCCTCTTGGCCCGATTAACTCGTTTAATCATTTTAAAGCCTCAACTCATGTAACCAAGTTGTTGTGTGTGACCCTCTAGGTTCTCAATTCAATTAGCAGTGACCCTAATTAATTAATTCACTAATTAATTAATCAGTCCACAGATTAAACGACCATAGTCTAGCAATAGGTGTTTAACCCCTAGCTGAATTGGAATGTTCGGATTCGACAGAACCTTTAAGTCATTGATTAATGTGAGATACAATCCTCCTACTTACTATCTCTCAACCAAGATCTAGGGCAAGGGAATAATCAGAACCCTAATAATTGTTGGAAAACACGAATCAGAAAGCAGCGGAATTTAAAAATTTTTCCCAACAAAAGGATCTTGGACTTGCAATCGTGTATCCAAATTCGTAGAGATAGAAAACTTACTTTTCTTTTATTCTTTCTTGAAGCGTTTCAAGCCACCCAAGAACGCTATTCTCGCGGCTTGATCCCCTCTCCTTGGTAAAGCTCGAATCTTCAAACTTCTAGCTTGAAGCTCTCTAGAGATAGTCCACCAACTTGACTACAATCTAACTAGTAAGGATGCTAGTTCTCTAGTTAGTGTTTAGGCTTAACCTAGGGTTTCGTTTATCTTGGAGAAAGGATGGTGTTCAACACATGAACCAAAAGAATTGCCAAATCTCTCTAAGGGGAGCTCGAGCTCCCCTATTTATAAGAGGGGAGTGGCCGAAATTCCTAGTCCTTATGGACTAGGGTTTTGGTCTCTCTCTCTCCTATTACTTGATCATCAAGTAATTTTGACTTTGACTTTGAATTCAAATTCAAATCAACTTTCAAGAGAGCTAAAAATATCCAAACTATTTTTTGGATAATTTTATACTTTATTTATTTAAAATAAATAACTTATTTTATCTAATTAATTAATTCATAATTAATTAACTAGATTATTTTCTCCAAAATTAGACTTTCTTTTTAATTCAAAATTAAACCAAAGTCTATTAAATAATTAACACATTTAATTATTTAATATATATATATATATACAATACATATATTTACACGTGTGGGACACGTGTCACTCACGTGACCCACACGTGTGGTTTCACACGTGTGGAACCCTCTTGGCCCGATTAACTCGTTTAATCATTTTAAAGCCTCAACTCATGTAACCAAGTTGTTGTGTGTGACCCTCTAGGTTCTCAATTCAATTAGCAGTGACCCTAATTAATTAATTCACTAATTAATTAATCAGTCCGCAGATTAAACGACCATAGTCTAGCAACAGGTGTTTAACCCCTAGCTGAATTGGAATGTTCGGATTCGACAGAACCTTTAAGTCATTGATTCATGTGAGATACAATCCTCCTACTTACTATCTCTCAACCAAGATCTAGGGCAAGGGAATAATCAGAACCCTAATAATCCGGTCTTAAAGCTAAGTGCATTTCATATCCACTTGATCTCAATCCAAGAAACCCTTTTCTTGATGTCTTGATCTACTGCCTTGGCCAAGGACTCCATATGGCATATGAATGACTTACACAGTAAGAGATCACCTTGCAAATGCAAGTGTAGGTCCTTTCTTGATTCTCATTCACTTTCATGAATCACTTGTGTAGCCCCAGCATAAGCCTTGAATCAGTTGTGTAAGGCGACACCCTTTAAAGCTTATACCTAAGACTACAGAGTTAACTCATAAAGTGACAAGGAACCTCAAGTCTAAGGATCAATTAATCACATCAATGACTCGTGAGATATTTCCTAATCTGGAAGTTTCTATTTCCTGAAATAGAAACTCCCTTTCCCATTTAGGAATGTTCTCACACGGGGCACCTCAGTGAACTTACTTATTAAAGTAAGCACCCTCATGTATCACGCACGTATCAAATATACACTTTGCACCTCCATGAAACAAAATAAGGTGGTCCTTCTTAAGGGCGTGATCCCACAAGCAAGCCTTAGAGGAGTCAGGTTGACACTCCCACTGTCTGTAGGACTCATCGGCTGGGAGTAATTTACTAATCATGACTTATATGATATAGGGCTCGTTTCATGAACCATTTCACCTAAATGGTAGAGTCCTAAAGTCATCAGGATTAGGGGAGTTCTTATACATGCACAGATAAAGTAAACGCATACCAAACAAGAGCATATAAAGAAGTGTTGCCTCAATTCGTTATTTCATTCAAAGATTGTCTGTGATTACAATAAGGAAAAGCAGAAAGCGGATATACAATCGGCTTTCTAGGGCACTATTCCTAACAATCTCCCACTTGCCCGTCAAAGCCATTCTAAAGCTACTCTAAGTCCCATCTTCTGAAGATGACCTTGGAAAGCTTCTCGACTAAGGGGTTTAGTAAGTGGATCTGCCACGTTCTCTGCTGATGTGACCCTCTCAATTAGCACATCTCCTCTTTTGATAATATCACGGATTAGGTGATACTTTCTCATAATGTGCTTGGTCCGTTGGCGAGATCTTGGTTCTCTTGCTTGAGCAACCGCCCCAGCGTTGTCACAAAACATAGTAATGGGGTTTTTCATGCTAGGAACAACATTCAACTCTTGAATGAAGTTTGTAATCCAAACACCTTCCTTAGCTGCATCATTTGCAGCTAAGTATTCGGCCTCAGTGGTCGAATCTGCCGTGGTAGTTTGCTTGGAACTCTTCCAACTCACTGCTCCGCCGTTTAGGCAGAAAATGTATCCTGACATTGACTTAAAATCATCTAAGTCAGATGCAAAGCTTGCATCGCAGTATCTTTCGACATTAAGATCTTTCTGACCTCCGTAAACTAAGAATAAATCTTTAGTACTTTTCAAGTACTTAAGAATATTCTTCACGGCAGCCCAGTGACCATCTCCAGGGTCAGATTGGAAACGACTCGTCACACTAAGTGCGTAAGCCACATCCGGTCGAGTACATAACATTGCATACATTATGCTACCTATTGCTGATGCATAAGGTGTATGAGTCATTCTTTCCTTCTCAAGGTTAGTCTTAGGACACATCTTATTTGAAAGACATGTTCCTACACTCATAGGAAGGTTCTTAACCTTTGCTGACTCCATATTGAAACTCTTCAATACTTTGTCAATGTACATCCACTGTGATAGTCCTATTAACCTTCTAGATCTATCTCTATAGATTTTAATTCCAAGGATATAGGACGCATCACCAAGATCTTTCATCTCGAATTGGTTCGATAACCATAACTTAGTCACTTTCATGTCATCCTTCGAATTCCCAATAAGAAGGATGTCATCAACATAAAGTACTAAGAATTGCACTAAGGTCTCCAATTCCTTTCTATACACACATGATTCATTCGAAATTTCGATGAAGCCAAACGCTTTGACCTATTCATTAAATCGAATGTTCCAATTCCTAGAAGCCTGTTACAATCCATAGATTGATCTTTGGAGTTTGCAAACCTTTTGCTCACTCCCACTGAATGTGAAACCTATGGGTTGCTCCATATAAATGTCTTTATCAATGTCACCATTGAGAAAGGCAGTTTTCACATCCATTTGCCATATCTCATAGTCATAATATGCAGCAATGGCAAGCATGATCCGAATAGACTTTTGCATTGCAACTGGTGAGAAGGTTTCGTCAAAGTCCACGCCGGGTCTTTGAGTGAATCCTTTTGCAACCAGTCTTGCTTTGTAGGCTGCAATGCTTCCATCAACTCCAAGCTTTCTCTTAAAGATCCATTTGCAACCTATGGGTTTGACCCCATCAGGCAAATCTACCAAGGTCCAAACTTGGTTGGAGTTCATGGAATCCATTTCGGATTTCATGGCTTTTATCCACTGTTCAGAGTCAGAATCTGAAAGTGCCTCCTCATATGTTAAAGGATCATTATCCTTTTGAGAGATTTCATGGAAGAATCCATACTATCTCTCTGGCAGTCTAGGAGTGCGTTCAGAACGCCTTAGAGGAGGATTTACATGTGTATCGAAATTCGTGATTGGTTGTGGTTGATCAGTAGGGGACGTTTCTTCAGTGGGTGGGGTGGGGTTACTTTGTACTTCTTCTAATTCTATGATCTTGCCTTTCTTTTCTTTAAGTAACGGTTCCTCAAGAAAAATGGCATTTCTGGAAAAGAAACACCTTTTGCTCAGATTGATCATAGAAGTAGTATCTTATGGATTCCTTAGGATAACCTACAAAGTAGCATAAGTTAGAACGAGATTCTAACTTATCTCCCACTGTCCTCTTCACGTAAGCAGGACAACACCAAATTCTTAAGTAAGAATAACTAGGGACTTTACCATGCCACATTTCATAGGGCGTTTTAGGGACTGACTTAGAGGGAACTTGATTCAAAATCTTTGCTGCACTTTCTAGGGCATAACCCTAGAAAGAAGGTGGTAAGTCAGTGAAACTCATCATGGAACGAACCATATCAAGTAAGGTTCGATTCCTTCTCTCAGAAACCCCATTAAGCTGAGGAGTTCCCGGAGGAGTCCACTGAGAGATAATCCCATTATCCTTGAGATGATTAAGGAATTCTTCACTAAGATACTCGCCTCCTCGATCAGATCGAAGTGCTTTGATCTTGTGACCAGTTTGGTTCTCAACCTCTTTTTGAAATTCTAAGAATTTCTCAAAAGCTTCAGATTTATACTTAATTAAGTATACATAACCATACCGACTAAAGTCATCAGTAAAGGTTATGAAATACTGATGATTGTTTCTAGTGCTTACACTAAGCGGTCCACAAACATCAGTATGGATCAAATCCAAAACATTAGTGGCACGTTCCACAGTTCCTTTAAAAGGAACTTTAGACATTTTTCCTTTGAGACAGGATTCGCAAGAAGTTAACTCCTTAAGATCATTTTTCAGAGAATGATCCTAAAGTGTTTATCTTGCTAATTCTGTTCTTGGAAATGTGTCCTAATCTAGCGTGCCATAAGGGAGCTGAAACTTTGTCATCTCTCTTACGCTTCGTTTCTCGTTGTATATTCATAATATTGATATTCTGAGTTAGATAAAGTCCATTACTTAGAGTACCGATGTGAACGAAAGAGTTGTTCCGTTTGATAAAGTGTTTACCATTCTTAATATAAGTTTCATAACCTTCACAATCTAATATTGGAACTGAAATTATATTACGAATAATGCTCGGTACATAAAGGACTTTATTCAAGACTAACTCAAAACTACCTAAATCTAATCTAATTGTGCCTAAAGCTCGAGCTTCAACGTTTGAGCCATCACCGATGTTCAAGACACATTCTCCTTCTTTTAGTTGTTGGACTTCAATTAGCATCTGTACATCATTACGGATATGAGTTCCACAACCGGTATCAAGTACCCAAGAACTAGAATTAATAGAAAGATTTATTTCAACGAGAAAGATACCTTTCTTTAGAGTAGCCTTGTACTCTGGGCAGTTTCTCCTCCAATGTCCCGCTTTGCCACAATGGAAGCAAACATCCTCTTTCTGATCACGATTCTTCTTTTGGGCCTTCCCCTTCGAAACACCACCAGTGGGCCTAAGGGGTTTCTTCTTCTTCTTTTGGGCTTTCTTGCCCTTACCTTTAGAAGGCCCAGAAGAGGAAGATGGAGCATTCACCATCAAAACCTTGTTGTCCTTCTTGATCGTGCTTTCAGCAGTCACAAGTTGACTAATCAGCTCAGCTACAGTAGCAGCAGCATGTTTCATGTTGAAGTTAAGGACAAATGGGTTGAATGATGGTGGGAGCGAAGCTAGCAACAAATGCACTGAAAGATCATCTTTCAGTGGCATGTCCATGGAGGCAAGTTTCTCAGTAAGGGCAAGAAACTTGAGTCCATATTCATGGACACTTGAACCTTCCCTCATTCTCAAGTGGAACAATTCCTTTGAAGTGTTATACCTCGTAACACATTCATGAGGGCGGTAAAGTTGCTCTAAGTGGTCGTAAATCTCCTAAGCGAATTCCATGGCCTCATGTTGCCTTTGCAAGTCCGGAGACATGTTAGCCAACATAAGGCAACGGGCTTGGAGATTATCATCCTTCCACTTCTGAATTGTATCCCGCTCGGCCCGAGTGGGAGCGTCACCTTCGGGACTAGGCTCCCCTTCGAAGAGAACATAAGTTCTCTTCTCAGAATCTAAAATGATTTTTAGATTCCTCAGCCAATCAGAATAGTTAGGACCAGTTAACTTGTTTGACTCGAGGATCGATACAAGAGGGTTTTTGGTTGCCATTTCAAAACACGTAGAGAATCACAGAATCTACGACCTAAATGGTAAAATAGAGAACTAGTGAGCATGCTGAAATATAACGATATACAAAAGATAAGGTCTTTAATCTAATATAGCTCCCACTATTTTTCAAAGATCTATAATTCCCAAAGATCTAAGAGGAACACGTTTCCCAATGGGTACTAAGATCCTAGGCATTTTACCTCGAACCTACGACTCGCGGACATTCTAAGTAAGAGCCCTAGGTAGGTACAACTTACCAATTCTAACACCTTTAGAACTCTTAGTAGTTATTTTTGCATCACCTATCTTTCAATATGGACCCACGACTCGTGCGACATCCACATTTACTTAGGCGTTAAGCTAGACCCATCAATCATAAGATCATGATCAAAACTTAGTTCGAACGACCCACGACTCGCGGCATCGCCCTTGCTAAAATTGACCATGAAATATTGATCATTTAAAATGATCAATTAGGTAACTAAGAACTAATAAGCTCCACTAGCTATCCCACGACTCGCGGACAATAACTAGCTTCACTTACTAAACTTAAAACCTATTGATGGAATGCTAGGAATTTAATTCAAAATTTGCATCTCGAATTTAAATACCTATTTGTTCGAAATTAGCTTAATATTTAATGGGAATTTTCGAATCAACCGAAGAGTTGTTCGGTTCGACCTCACCAACATATATGTTATCCAATTTTATTAGTCTTGATTAATGCAAGTACACTTAAATGCATTTCAAACAAGCACATAAACAGAATACATGTCCTAGCATGATACTAACATGTAATGATCATGGGTTCTACCTATCTTATGCGTGATATGTGGGAGCCACTCCACAATCACAAGTTCTAACATACAAACCACATAAACAGTTTAAATCACATAAGGGAAAGCGGTAACAAAATACGAGCCCTATCTCTATTACATTTTTACAATTGAGATTCCCCTCCCTAACATTTTGAGGGGTCTTCACTTATGGCCTCCTTGTTACTTGAATGTGGTCCATCTTACTCCATGGGTGCATTGTCTCCAAAATGAAAATAAAACCTCACTACCTATCTCTACTCTCAAATTACAATAAAAAGAAAAAGACATAAAGTAATAAGGCTCAATCTTCATATTGGCCTTAGACAATTACACGGGGCATACCTCGTCCTCAAAAACAGCAATATGGAAAGCCACATAATAAATCACATAACAGTACGCACATAAGTGAGGCTCCAGCCTCAATTGAAAAACGCAACTATAGGGCTCCAACCCCAATTTAAACCATCCATGTGCATAAATTAAAACCATACATAAGTCTAAACCCATGATCACCTAACATGCATTTGCGAGAATTTAAATTTAACCAATAAATTAAAATTCCCGTTTCAAGTCCTAATGACTTAAAACACGACTTGATGCGAGTCTTATTTACAAAAATTTTCAATAAATCCCTAATTAACAAAACAAATAAAATTCCAATTAATTTCTGAAAATTAATAATTTTATCAAAGATGTATTTTCCCAAAATATAAACCGTTTCTATTTCTCAAAAATCCCAATTTTAAGTTTTATTCAAAAATTAAAATAAATATTCAAAAATAAAAATTTAAAATTAAAATAAAAAAAAATTGGGATTGGAATGAACGAAATACAAAAACGGATTACGAAAACGGGGCCCGTACACAAAAGAGCCGCGCACATCACGCGCGCGTTGTGCGCCGATGCGCGCAGCCTTCTCGGGCGGCTGGCCGGTCTGTCCTGGCTAGGGCTGGCAACGATGGGCGGGCGTGCCTAGGCGCCCCCGGAAGGCCTCTCGCGCGGTTGCGGGAGGGTGCTGGGCGGTTGCCTTGCGCGCGCCTAGGACAGGCGGGCGGCGGCGCACGAAGCCCGCGAGCGCGACGCCTTCGCGCTCGGGGTTTCGCGTGTTCGTAATCCAGGCTTTTCGTTCCGTGTTTTCGTTCAAAAGCAAAACCAATCCAAGAAATCCAAAAACAGTTTATACAGTTTCAAATCTAAAATTATTTTCAAAAAATTAAATTTTGTAAAAACTAATTTCCAGAAACTTTCAGGAAAAAATACAGTTTCGTAATTCAGGCTTTCTAAAACAATTACAAATACTCAATCGCATCAAGCCTAAGAATTTCTACCAAATTCAGTATAATTGAGACGAATCAAAAACACGATTAACGAGGTGGCTCTGATACCACTTGTTGGAAAACACGAATCAGAAAGCAGCGGAAATTTAAAATTTTCCAACAAAATGACCTTGGACTCGCAATCGTGTATCCAAATTCGTAGAGTTAAGAAACTTACTTTTCTTTTATTCTTTCTTGAAGCGTTTCAAGCCACCCAAGAACACTCTTCTCGCGGCTTGATCCCCTCTCCTTGGTAAAGCTCGAATCTTTAAACTTCTAACTTGAAGCTCTCTAGAGATAGTCCACCAACTTGACTACAATCTAACTAGTAAGGATGCTAGTTCTCTAGTTAGTGTTTAGGCTTAACCTAGGGTTTCGTTTATCGTGGAGAAAGGATGGTGTTCAACACATGAGCCAAAAGAATTGCCAATTCGCTCTAAGGGGAGCTCGAGCTCCCCTATTTATAATAAAGGGAGGACCGAAAATCCTAGTCCGTATGGGCTAGCGTTTTGGTCTCTCTCTCTCCTATTACTTGATCATCAAGTAATTTTGACTTTGACTTTGAATTCAAATTCAAATCAACTTTCAAGAGAGCTAAAAATATAAAAACTATTTTTGGATAATTTTATATTTTATTTATTTAAAATAAATAATTATTTTACCAAATTAATTAATTCATAACTAATTAACTAGATTATTTTTCTCCAAAATAAGACTTTCTTTTTAATTTAAAAATTAAACCAAAGTCTATTAAATAATTAACACATTTAATTATTTAATATATATATACAATATATGTATACACACGTGTGGGACACGTGTCACTCACGTGACCCACACGTGTGGTTTCACACGTGTGGAACCCTCTTGGCCCGATTAACTCATTTAATCATTTTCAAGCCTCAACTCATGTAACCAAGTTGTTGTGTGTGACCCTCTAGGTTCTCAATTCAATTAGCAGTGACCCTAATTAATTAATTCACTAATTAATTAATCAGTCCACAGATTAAACGACCATAGTCTAGCAACAGGTGTTTAACCCCTAACTGAATTGGAATGTTCAGATTTGACAGAACCTTTAAGTCATTGATTCATGTGAGATACAATCCTCCTACTTAGTATCTCTCAACCAAGATCTAGGGCAAGGGAATAATCAGAACCCTAATAATCCGGTCTTAAAGCTAAGTGCATTTCATATCCATTTGATCTCAATCCAAGAAACCCTTTTCTTGATGTCTTGATCTACTGCCTTGGCCAAGGACTCCATATGGCATATGAATGACTTACACAATAAGAGATCACCTTGCAAATGCAAGTGTAGGTCCTTTCTTGATTCTCATTCACTTTCATGAATCACTTGTGCAGCCCCAGCATAAGCCTTAAATCAGTTATCTAAGGCGACACCCTTTAAAGCTTATACCTAAGACTACAGAGTTAACTCATAAAGTGACAAGGAACCTCAAGTCTAAGGATCAATTAATCACATCAATGACTCGTGAGATATTTCCTAATCTGGAAGTTTCTATTTCCTGAAATAGAAACTCCCTTTCCCGTTTAGGAATGTTCTCACACGGGGCACCTCAGTGAACTTACTTATTAAAGTAAGCAGCCTCATGTATCACGCACGTATCAACTATACACTTTGCACCTCCATGAAACAAGGTGGTCCTTCTTAAGGGCGTGATCCTACAAGCAAGCCTTAGAGGAGTCAGGTTGACACTCCCACTGTCTGTAGGACTCATCGGCTTGGAGTATTTTACTAATCATGACTTATGTGATATAGGGCTTGTTTCATGAACCATTTCACCTAAATGGTAGAGTCCTAAAGTCATCAGGATTAGGGGAGTTCTCATACATGCACAGATAAAGTAAACGCATACCAAACAAGAGCATATAAAGAAGTGTTGCCTCAATTCGTTATTTTATTCAAAGATTGTCTGTGATTACAATAAGGAAAAGCACAAAGCGGATATACAATCAGCTTTCTAGGGCATTATTCCTAACAAATTACTCGAAATTTCTTGATATATGTGATCTACTTTCAATTTCGTTGCTTCAGGTGTTGCAATTGCATTTTATGTGTTTTGATTGATCTAAATATGTGTCATAAGCATATGCTAATCTACATGCATCTATATTTGAGTGGAATCTTTGGTTATAGGTTATTATCATGTTAATAAAGCTCTTATCAATCTCACCAACAAGTTCTTCTATCAAACCAATGGAGAGGCTATGGAATTAAGGGATTGGAAGGTCGGGCGTTGAATCTGCAAGGCTATCAACATGGAGTTATATTTCATTACTAACATCGTGGTAGAAGGTGGGATTACCTACAAAGATTAGGGGCTCGTGGTCTTTTCTAAATGAGGTCATGCTATTTGGTGTCCTTACTACGGTACAGCAAAGCTCTCTTATCGTTTCAAAGAGCCTCATCGAAAGAGAAGTTAGGATAGAAGCCACAAGGAAGGATTTTATTAGCGAGGAGACGAGAGCCTTTAAGAGAACTCAAATTCGGGCAAAAGGGAGAAGAAGATGTAAATTGAGACACTCGGATTTCGGGCAAGGAAGAAGTCAGCTTGAAAAGAGTTAGTGAGAATCGATCGATATGGCGATTTCAAGTTCATGGAAAGCCAAGGTGCCAAAGGTTCTATCTTCGATCGAATGGAAGTTTGTTTTCCAGGCTTAAGCGAACTTGTCGTGTTCTAAGTTCGAGTTGGGAGACATGGAGCAATAAATGGAAACGATAAAGAAAGGCAAAGAGTTGTTGATGGGAAATTATGTGCTCAAGTACAAGCAATTGGAACATGAGTTCATTCAATCATTGAATTTATAAAGAATAGTTAAGGAAACCTTGAGCAGAGAGACAATTAAGAGTAAGATTTGGAACATCATTTGGGATCAATCTTTGAAGAGAGTCAAGATGCCGATTCCATAGGCGTAAAAGAAGTTGGGTTTCGAGGGATTTCAATTTCGGATCACGGGAACACATAAGTGGATACATGGAAACTTTGAAGATTTAGAAGAATATGGGTTCAAGAGATCGTGATCTCGGACCATGGAGATTTGAGGACTATGGGAAGCAAGTCAAGGATTTGGGAAGTATCATCAACGATCGAACAATGTTCAACCTTACGACTTATGCTCACGACATCGAGATCAAAGGACAAGATGTCGCACTAAAGATACCACTACGGTGACAGGTTTAATGCATTTATAGCACGTGCACCATGCATCGTAAATTAGTTATTTAAATTCATATTATATGCGTTTTAATACTTTAATTGTTAAATTATTGTTGCATACTTATTTGTTGAATTATGTGCCTTGATGTTGCATTTCCTTGATTAAAATATCTACTACATGCATTTATCATCTTAACCCAGCACGAATCATTTTAATGT
This sequence comes from Lantana camara, assembly GCA_037501455.1. Lineage (NCBI taxonomy): Eukaryota > Viridiplantae > Streptophyta > Magnoliopsida > Lamiales > Verbenaceae > Lantana > Lantana camara. The sequence continues at coordinate 42,405,285 of CM074862.1, read as the reverse complement.
TTACTTGTTAGGATTTCGCCGTTTAATACTTTCACTATTACTCCGATTAAAGCCCTATTGAACAAAGTGGAGAAGAAACATTTTGGGTTGATAGAGTGGGTCAAAGACGGAAGTGGATGGTTTTAGGACATATAAATTGTATGAGACAAGTTAGGGAATTTAATGGAGTTAAACAGGAGTTTGGGAAGCAAAGGAAAAGGGTCGTTGATCCAATCAAGCACTTTAAAGTTAACGTGAGCTAGGCCATCGAACACATTTTCCACCTAGAGTTGTTCGTCCCAAGGAAATAAGTTTTGGGAGATCAGAAATTCTTTTTAAGGGGAAGAGCACGACGAAGAGATGAAATTGAGATTTAAAGTGGTGCCCGGAGAGTATCCTAGTAGGAACAACGACAAATGTAAACCATAGATGATATGGAAGTTCAAGTGATGGTGATAGAAAAAGAATAAAACGGTCTTAACTATGGAACCACCAAAATAAAAGTTAAATCACTATACTCAACTTGAAGATTGCTAAGGGATATTCATAGTACGGGGTTAAATTTCTGAAGATGATGGAATTATGAGGGAACTTCTGTGAAATCCTATCACTGTTGGTAAAAGGAAACCGAAAGTGTGGTCATTGAAGGACTTGGATCAAACTTTAAGAATTATAAGGAATGTTTTACATTTAAGTAGGGAATTGAGTGGGCCAGAACCAAATGCTTGCCTACAGGCTTGAAGAGAATAAAGGGATAACTTGAATAAGAGTTGGGAAAGAATCCCCGGGAAGATTGATCGGACTCTAGGAATTGATGGTTTTAAACTTGATTGAAGAAGAATTCATGAAAGGGAAAATCGTGGTGGGAACGATCATGAGATAGGAATCGAACTTAGGGCCTTGGACGTAGTCGATCTTGGGTATGGTGAATTTGGGCATCGACAAGGATAGAAGATTCAAACATGATTCATAGAAGGAAAGTTCCGATGATATGTAGGATAAGTAGAGTTCGACTGGTTGAAAGAATTAGTCATGTCAAGGGAAGATATAGAGGTTAAGGGTGAGGAGTTAGAGAAGGAAGTGAGCACTATCCTAAGGGTTAATTGAATTCCAAGGAATCCGCCAAATTGAAGAAGGTGATCAAGTTGTAAGAGCCAAGCAGGACCAGGCAAGAGTTGTCTTCTTTTCAGCAGGACACTCATGTTAAGGGCATTAAAGATAAGTCAAGAGCCAAGCCAGCTTTTGGGTCACATTATACAATTGCACCATGAATTAGTCAACTTCAAATTTTTTTTTTTGGCTACTGTGAACGGTACATAAAACATTCATGGCATATGCATACATGCAATTTGATTTAATTGATTCTTAATGTTCTATACCTTGCTAATTGATTATTTTTGTTATACCTTGTTATGTTGTAATTGAGGTTATTACGTGTCCCTGTGTGACCTACGTGATTATTCATTATTTTAATTTTCGTTTTGAAATCTTTTCTTCTTGGTGTTTATTCTTTGATGTAATTTCTGCTTTTGAGAGAGGGGGTGATACGAACTCCACGTACTTGCCATGAAACCCTATATCAATACTTGGAGTTCTTGAATCTGATCGTCCAATTCAAGGTTGAAAATAAGAGGAGTGTGACCCGTTTGCTATATTGAGCAAAGAACCAACACTATCAGATTGTAAGTAACACACCCCGTCGACTATAAGGAGTCGAGAAATAACGTTATCCAGGAAAGGGGTTTGAAACCCTAATGTCGTTCAGCAAAGAACTTGAGAGAAAATCTCACTTGAATGAAAATTCAATAATTTTACTTCTTGATTGAAAGAAAAAAAAGTTACAATGCTGAATATAAAGATGCATGCATGGAAACCTAAGAGACACTAGAATACTAAAGGAGACAAGCTATTCCCGCCACTTACCATGAAGGCTTACAAAAGTGGGCTTAAATAAACTAATATGCAGCTAAATAATGATAAAATAAAGGCCCAAATAATACTATAATAGGCTTAGGGCCGAATTACATCATTTCCACACTTTGGACTTTAGGAATAGGACATAAAAACATTGAAGTATTCTGAATTTGGTTCAGCAGCCCATCTTGAAGGTTGGAGTCCAGTTTGAGCAAATTGGTTTAAGAGATTTCCAACTTCCTCTTGGATAATTTTGGCGCGAGCTCTTGTAATTGGACCACCATAACTTTGTTCCTTTTGTATGCTATCTTCTTGAGTTGTGGATCGGTCCAGCTCTTCATTTGGGACAAGATATGGTCGCGGTTCATCATGATTCACATCATTCCCCCTTCTTGAAAAGGATTCGTCCCCGAATCTGAATCTGCATGAAAGGGAGATAAATCAGCAACATTAAAGGTGGAACTTACACTATACGGATCCGGGAGATCAATTTTGTAAGCATTATCATTGATCGTTTTCAACACTTTGAATGGTCCGTCCCCCCGTGGGTCAAGTTTGGACTTTCGCTGATGATTGAATCTCTCTTTCCTAAAGTGAACCCAAACCAAGTCTCCTTCCTTGAAAACAACTTTCTTTCGTCCCTTGTTGGCTTGAATCATAGCTTGGTTGTTTCTTTTGAGAATGTGAAGCCGAGCATCCTCATGCATTTTCTTCACAAGTTCAGCTTTCTCCTTGCCATCTAAGCTTACAAGTTCATTCATAGGTAAAGGAAGCAAATCTAAAGGAGTTAAGGGATTAAAACCATAAACAAGCTCAAAGGGTGAGAAAGAAGTAGAAGAATGTATTGAACGGTTATATGCAAATTCAACAAATGGAATACACTCAACCCAATTCTTTGAATATGTTTTAAACACAGCTCTTAAAAGAGTTCCCAAGGTTCGATTCACTACTTCCGTTTGTCCATCCGTTTGAGGATGACAAGTGGTGGAAAATAACAGTTTTGTTCCCAATTTTCCCCACAATACTCGCCAAAAGTGACTTAAAAACTTCACATCTCGATCACTTACAATTGATTTTGGGATTCCATGAAGTCTTACTACTTCCCGAAAGAACAATCCAGCCACATGTGTTGCGTCATCAGTTTTATTACACGGAATGAAATGTGCCATTTTAGAAAATCGATCAACAACAACAAAAATTGAATCCTTTCCATTTTGTGTTCTTGGCATTCCTAGCACAAAATCCATAGAAATATCAGTCCACGGATGCGTTGGAACAGGCAAGGGTGTGTAAAGGCCATGAGGTTTAACTCGTGATTTAGCCTTTCTACAAGTTAAGCATCTATGACAAGTCCGTTCAACATCCCGTTTCATATGAGGGCAAAAGAAATGTTCCTTAAGTATGCTCAAAGTTTTTAAAACACCAAAATGTCCCATTAATCCTCCCCCATGAGACTCACGGATTAGCAACTGACGCAAAGAACAATTTGGAATGCATAGCTTGTTTTCTCTAAACAAATAACCATCTTGAACATAAAATTTATCACAAGGCTTTTATTCACAAGATGCAATTATTTCAGCAAAATCAGAATCACTCAAGTATAGTTCCTTAATATGATCAAATCCCATGAATTTAGCACTTAAGGTAGAGAGAAGAATGTACCTTCGTGATAAGGCATCAGCAACAACATTATCCTTACCTTGCTTGTACCGAATCACATAAGGAAACATCTCTATAAATTCAACCCAGCGAGCATGCCTTCGGTTCAAACTTCCTTGCCCCTTCAAATGTTTTAACGACTCATGATCCGTATGAATGATGAACTCTTTCGACCACAAGTAATGCTGCCACGTCTCTAAGGCCCTAATTACGGCATAGAGCTCCTTGTCATAAGTAGAGTAGTTCAATGCAGTCCCATTGAGTTTCTCACTAAAGTATGCAATTGGTTTCTTCTCTTGCATGAGCACAGCACCTATACCAACACCCGAAGCATCACATTCGATTTCAAAGGCTTTAGAAAAATCCGGTAAAAGTAAAAGAGGAGCAGAACTTAGCTTTGTTTTCAATGTTTGGAATGCCATTTCTTGAGCTTCTCCCCACTTAAATCCCACGCTTTTCTTGATGATTTCCGTTAAGGGGGCAGCTATGGTGCTGAAATTGGGCACGAATCTCCTATAGAACCCGGCCAAACCATGAAAACTCCTTACTTCTGTGATGGTCTTGGGTGTAGGCCACTCTTTGATTGCCTTAACCTTTTCTTCATCTACCTCTATACCACCTGCACTCACAACAAATCCAAGGAACACGACTCTATCCATGCAAAAGCTACACTTCTTAAGATTAGCATATAACTTTTCATGCCTTAGTATCTCAAGCACTAACCTCAAATGCTCAATATGTTCATGCAAATTACGGCTAAAGATCATTATATCATCAAAGTAAACCACTACGAATTTACCAATATAAGCACGCAATACATGATTCATCAATCTCATGAAGGTACTAGGTGCGTTAGTTAAGCCAAAAGGCATTACTAACCACTCATACAATCCATGCTTAGTTTTAAAAGCTGTTTTCCATTCATCACCTTCTTGCATTCTTATTTGGTGATAGCCACTTTTCAAATCAATTTTAGTGAAGATTGTAGAACCATGCAATTCATCAATCATATCATCAAGGCGAGGTATGGGATAACGATACTTTACCGTGATCTTGTTGATAGCCCTACAATCCACGCACATTCGCCAAGTACCATCCTTTTTAGGCACCAAAAGAACCGGAACAGCACATGGACTCATGCTCTCACGCACATATCCCTTTGCAAGCAACTCTTCAACTTGTTTTTGAAGCTCCTTTGTCTCTTGAGGGGTGCTTCGGTAAGCTGGTCGGTTTGGGATGGCAGCCCCGGGGATGAGGTCAATTTGGTGTTCTATTCCTCATATAGGAGGTAAACCGGGTGGTATTTCCTCCGGGAATACATCCTCAAACTCCTGCAAGAGAGAAGAAACAACACTAGGCAAGGGAGGGGTTTCATTAGATGAAAGAAATATGTTTTTATACATCATCATCATCACAAGCTTTTCTTTTTTTATCACCCCCTCAATCTCTTTTTCTTTTATAAAGAAACTCACTTTTTTTCTTTCTTTCTTTTCAACTAGTTTCTTTTCTCCCTCTTCTTTTCTGTTACACTCTTTTTCTTTTTCCTTCTCCTTTTCTTTTTCATGCTCTTTTTCTTTTTCTTTTTCACATTCTTTCTCACTATTACAATCACTTTGTTTTGAAGAAGCTGAAATGGATTTCTTAATTTGGCGCTGTTCTTCATACACTTGGCTTGGTGGTAAAGGTGCCAAGGTGATGTTTCGCCCATCCTTGGTAAAACTATATCGATTCTTGTAGCCATCATGAACTGTTCGTCTATCAAATTGCCATGGTCTTCCAAGCAATATATGGCCAGCTTGCATTGGTACGACATCACAAAGAATCTCATCCATGTATTTGCCAATTGAAAAAGAGATAAGAACTTGTTTTGTTACCTTCATTTCATCATGTTTATTCAGCCATTGGAGCTTATAAGGTCTCGGGTGCTTCAAGGTTTTAAGGCCGAGCCTTTCTACCATCAATTTACTAGCCACGTTCACGCAACTCCCGCTGTCAATGATCAGCCCACACACTCACTCCTTAACATGACACCGTGTGTAAAAGATGTTTTCCCTTTGTTGTTCATCTTTGTCCTCAAGAGCTTAGATGTGCAAAGCTCTTAGAACCACCAAACTTTGCCCCACAACCGCATGCTCAACATCAGTTGCCTCATCCGATGTTTCAAGGCCTCCATTATCACCCTCATTTTCGGTTTCAAGTTCTCCATTGTCTAACAAGATCATGGCTCTTTTGTTTGGACATTGAGACATTATATGGCCTGTTCCTTGACATTTAAAGCATTTAATATCACGATTGCGATGTGTAGAGGTGTTACCTTTCTCAAACGAACCCTTTGTTGTAGGTGGATCCTCCTTCGATTTTGAAGGCTTTTCGGCTGTTTTTGGAGAAGAATTCCACTTTGGTTTATAGGTATTTGAATCATCACGCCTAACCACAGTCCGTCCTTTCTTAAATTGTCTCTCCACCTTGATAGCCATATGGACCACTTCCTCAAGTTCAACATAGTGATGAAGTTCCACTGCATTGGCGATCTCTCGGTTGAGACCACATATGAACCGAGCCATGGTTGCCTCACGATCCTCCTCAATATTTGCTCGAATCATTGCCATCTCCATTTCTTTGTAGTATTCCTCTACCGTTTTGAACCCTTGCCTCAAACTTTGCAACTTAAGGTGTAGGTCTCGATAGTAGTGAGCAGGTACGAACCTCTTCCTCATAACCACCTTAATCTCATCCCAAGTTTCAATAGGGTACTCACCACTTCTGCGTCTACTTATCACCACTTGATCCCACCATACAATAACATAGTCCGTAAAGGATACGGCTGCAAGTTTTACCTTTTTCCCTTCCGAATAGTTGTGGCAGTCATAAATTAACTCCACCTTTCGTTCCCATTCAATGTAAGCTTCCGGGTCATTTTGTCCTTTGAAGGAAGGAATAGAAAGCTTGATAGATCCGAGGTTATTGTCAATTACCCCTCTTCCTCTTCGTTGTTGTTGGTATCTTGGACGTCTATGATCTCTCGTTGAAGAGGCATTTGATGCAGCCTCATCCAAGTCATCTTCCTCATCATCAAATCCATCACGAGGATTGATACCCTAATCGGCTGGTCGTCGGTTTGGTCTCCTAGCAGGGAGAGCATTTTGTTGTAATTCAGTCACCCGTTCATCATTTTGATCTAATCGATCCCGGATCTCACCAAATTGTACATTCAACCTATCAAATTGTTGTTGCATTGCACGGAGGACAAAGTTAACGTCCATTGGAGGCTGTTCATTTAGTTCTTCCGTCATGTTTTAAACCTGCAAGAAAAATCGTTAGTAAAAATTACCTCACAACACTCCCTCACGTGTTTGCCCTCGTTTAGAGTCACTCACGCTCGTGTATCACTCAAAAATATGGCTTTTTCCCTCTTTTGTGCTCACAACTCAAGCCTTTTACCACTCTTTTCTCTCAATTCTTGAAGAAAGATACAAGAAATTTCAGATCCCTCAACCAAATAATCCTTAAGATGAATGAACCAATAAGGGTGCTAAAATTGTCACAAACGAACTGTTACAACTAAAAAGATACAAACAAACAATTCCACATGACTTATGATTTGAGATTACAAAGAAAATGACTGAAACAAGGCTGCTCTCTTTTCTTTTTTTTTTTTTTTTGGCCTTTTTCGATTTTTTTTGCAGCAATATAACGATAATGAAAAGAAATTATACAAAAGATAAAAGATATGGATACGTAACCTTGAATGGAAAACCTAAACTCTAGATACCAAATGATACGAACTCCACGTACTTGCCGTGAAACCCTATATCAATAATTGGAGTTTTTGAATCTAATTGTCCAATTCAAGGTTGAAAATAAGAGGAGTGTGACCCGTTTGCTATATTGAGCAAAGAACCAACACTATCAGATTGTAAGTAACGCACCCCGTCGACTATAAGGAGTCGAGAAATAACGTTATCCGGGAAAGGGGTTTGAAACCCTAATGTCGTTCAGCAAAGAACTTGAGAGAAAATCTCACTTGAATGAAAATTCAATAATTTTACTTCTTGATTGAAAGAAAAACAAGTTACAATGCTGAATATAAAGATGCATGCATGGAAACCTAAGAGACACTAGAATACTAAAGGACACAAGCTATTCCCGCCACTTGCCATGAAGGCTTACAAAAGTGGGCTTAAATAAACTAATATGCAGCTAAATAATGATAAAATAAAGGCCCAAATAATACTATAATAGGCTTAGGGCCGAATTACATCATTTCCACACTTTGGACTTTGGGAATTGGACATAAAAACATTGAAGTATTTTGAATTTGGTTCAGCAGCCCATCTTGAAGGTTGGAGTCCAGTTTGAGCAAATTGGTTTAAGAGATTTCCAACTTCCTCTTGGATAATTTTGGCCCGAGCTCTTGTAATTGGACCACCATAACTTTGTTCCTTTTGTATGCTATCTTCTTGAGTTGTGGATCGGTCCAGCTCTTCATTTGGGACAAGATATGGTCGCGGTTCATCATGATTCACATCACGGGGTTCTCTCTTTGTTGCTTTTGAGAGACGGGGTTCGCTAATTGTTGTTCGAGAGACGGGGTTCCCTCATTGTTGTTCGAGAGACGGGAGTCTCTCCTTGTTGCTTACGAGGGACGTGATTCTCTCATTAATTATTTTTAGGTGAGCAGTGAATCTGAGGACGAATTCTTTTAAGGGGGAGAGATTGTAACGCCCCGATTTTTCAGTTGTATAATATGACGTATGTGTTGATGTAATTGCGCGGTTAAATTATTTAATTACGTAATTAATGGTTTAAATGATAATTACAATTTTAATTAATGATATTAATTATATTTAATTCGTTATACTTTAATCAAAGTTAAAATGGAATTTAATTTATAATTGAAAATATTTGAATTTTAAAGGAATTCTTGAATGTTATGCACTTATATGTTTTGATCGCGTGCCGTTCTTACATGAATTGATTTCGGAATTTGGTGTAATTTTAGCATGTTGTAGATTTATGTGTTATGAACATGTGTATGTGCCCGTTTCATGTTTTCGATCGTGGTTGAGGTGTTGACGAATTTTATTTTGGAAACGAGACCAAGTCGGGAGATTAAGAGAACTATGCGCACCTTTGGTTCCGGAGGCCGTAACCTAAGCTCGGGAATTCGGATTCGAATTCCAGAAGAGGTGACGGACTTGTAATAAAGAAACCAAACCAAGGAGCCTAAATTCATATTTTTCTAAGCCCATTTGGATCCCCGAATTTTGCCCGTATTATGCTTTATCCGCGTCTATGACCACCTTTTACCATTTTGCTCATATCTCCCTCAATACTTAAGCTTTTTATCTAATTCTTGGCCCCACTTTTTCCTAATAAATAGCTATATCACTCCATCCCTCATTCATTTCGTCCAAGGTAAGAAGAAGAGGAAAAATTGCTGCAATTTGGAGACCTAACTACTATTCCCATCACTATGCACTCTTGCCCAACTTCAAGCTCAAATCTCTATCAACTCTTCTCCAAATTGAAAGGTAAGTTTATGATCTTCTTCTTTGCTCTCTTTTAAGTGCTATATATCTAATTTTCATGGAATATTAAACATGATATGGAGATATACATGAATAGTAAGGGTTATGAAGTATTTGATGAATTCTTGCCTTTCTTTGATGAAATTCTTGGATTGAATCTGAATATATGATCTTCTTGACTCCCCTAAAGTATGAGTGATGATTTATTCCAGGGATTTTGTGTGAAAATCGGACCAACGTGGCTGCTACTTGAAGAAACTTGAGCTTGAAGATGTTATATACCCCTTTTGTTTCCATCCTTGATTGTTGTTCGGTTTTGGGTTGTTGTGGTGTGAGTTTGGTGTATTTTTGCTGCCTTATTACTGCTCTTATTGTTGCCTTTCGTCCTGAGCTGCTGTCGCTACGTGGGAGAAGAGAAACAGGGGCGTTGCTGCACCACGCAGTCACGACCGCGATAGTATGGAGTCCAATTTGGGTTGTGCCTGTAACAGCCCAAAACAGGGACTGGATGAAAACAGTAAGTTAAGGGTATTGGTAAAGCGTTTATAGACCGTGATCCAACTTTTTGAACCACCATGCATTGCATTCTTACGTGAACTTTGTGCTCTTTTATGATCTGACATGTTTTAAGGGGGAATTCTTGACCTTTGATATAGTTTACTATTCATAGCCCGAGCCTACCTTGTTCATATTGTTACTCGAACCCTAGAGGTTCACCACACATGTTTCCCCATCATTATTTTTATTTTTTGAAGCTAAAAACGAGCATTACACAAAAGCAACATCGTCAAACAAACAAGAAATAACAGAATCGGGGAGCTCTAGATCCCCATCACTAGTATTCAGCGCCAAACGCGCTAACGTGTGAGCTACTCGGTTCCCTTCACGACGAACGAATTTGAACTCAACTTCTGCAAATTGGGAGACTTTCCTTCTGACATCGTCTATCAATAGACCTATTGGCGATAAATCTTGCTCTGCCGAATGGAGTTTATGAACCAAATTTAAGCAGTCAGTCTCGAAAATCACTTTGCTAAACCCTCTCACCATTGCCATATTTGCCGCTTCGATTACCGCCATTGCCTCAACTATCTCTGGGTCAAAGCAGCCTCTTTTATGAACACTCCTCCAATCTAACCAATTGCCCAAACGATCTCTAGCCACAATTCCAATTCCCACGCTATTCTCACTTTCAAAGAGAGCCCCATCACAGTTGAATTTTATGCTTCCCATTGGTGGAGCCATCCAATTTCTTAGCAGCAGTGAATTATTTGATGGAGCTGCTGCTCTATCAAGTGTGATTCCTGCATTAAATGTCTGCCTTGCTTCTTCGATAATCCGTATTGTTTCAATCTGTTCACTCTCCGCCCATCTCTTGTTACGGTGATACCACAATGTCCAAGCATAGATTACGAATAACGGACCGTCTTCACCTTCTAGCCTCTGTAGAACTCCACGACACCATTGTTCGCTGCATCCCTCCCATTTCGAAACAACATCCCAAGAAAGGTTTGTTAATGCCCAGTACTGCCTTGTCATCGGACATACAAGGAATGCATGCTCCACGTCTTCATCTTCTTCATTACACCAAGGACATCCAGCAGCTGCAATGCTACGCTTTCGTTTAAGGTTTGTTGTCGTTGGTAGAATATCTCTACAAAGGCGCCACAAGAAGACTTTTATCTTTGGCGTAACATTTAGCTTCCAGATAAACTTCCAATCACGCCCGCTTGATGATTCGGCACGGGACTGTTCCGGCAAATTAATTCTCCGAACCACCTAGTAAGCTGATTTAACAGTAAATCTCCCTGTTTTGGAATAATGGCAGACCCTTTTATCCCAATTATGAGATTCTCCTATTGGAATTGCCGAGATAAACTTAACATCCTGTTCACAGAAATTTTGTTCCAATAAGTCCCCATCCCATACTCTATCATGCGTTATTAACTGACTTACATACAGTAGGCCATTTGCTTCTCCAAATTTTTCCAAAGGTTGGAACGAAGTCGGTCGAGGAATCCATTTATCATTCCAAATTTGTATACAAGAACCGTTTCCCACTCGCCACCTAACTCCTGCTTCGAGTGCAGGCCTTGCTTGGATTAGACTTCGCCAAGTTGAGGATGGTCGATATCCAAGGGTGGCATTCAAGAAATTCCCTCCCAGAAAATATCTAGCTCGCAAGAGTCTCGTAAGCAAACTATTAGGATTCGTGATAAGTCACCACCCTTGTTTAGCAAGAAGAGCCAAATTAAATGCTCAAAGATCTCGAAATCCCATTCCCCCATCTTTCTTCGATTCACACATTTTCCCCCAATTCACCCAATGAATCTTATTTCCAGATTTACCACTCCACCAATACGAGGCCATCATAGATGAGATTTCTTGTAGAAGTGAGTCTGGAACCTTAAAGCAGCTCATTGCATAAGCCGGGATAGATTGAAGAATTGCTTTTATGAGGATTTCCCGACCAGCTCGTGAAACCATCTTATTGCCCCACCCCTGAATACGTTTCGCCACCTTGTCCCTAAGATTAACAAAAACATCTTTTTTTTAGGCCCCAATCATTTTCGGTAAACCTAGATACTTATCACGTTTTTCTTTCACCGTCATCCCTAATCGCCTCCCTAATGCCACCTTATCCTCTGTTCTCAAATTTGGACTGAACACTGCTACCGATTTGTCATAGTTCACAAGTTGGCCCGAAGCACGCCCATATCTTTGCAAGACCTCCAGAATTCCATCAATTGACTCCTCAGAAGCTGCAAAAAAAATCATAGTATCATCTGCAAATAATAAGTGTGAGATTATTGGCGCCTCTTTGCATATTCGAACACCTTTGATTCTTCGTTCCTGCTCAATTAACATACTTAACACCTCACCACAGAAAAGGAATAAGTATGGGGAAAGAGGATCCCCTTGTCTCAAACCTCGCTTTGGGATACACCTTCCGAAACTAATACCATTAAGAATAAAGGAGTAATCGACCGAAGATATGCAACTCAAGATCAAATGGACAAACTCACACTTAAAACCTAGCTTAAGCATCACACGTTCCAGAAACAACCATTCCACACGATCATACGCCTTACTCATATCAAGTTTTAGAGCTAAAAAACTCTCTTTTCCCTGTTTTTTATTCTTAAGAAAATGGTTAACCTCAAAAGCACAAAGCACATTATCAGTAATCAACCTCCCGGGAACAAAAGCACTTTGAGTTTGGGAGATAATATTTTTCAAAATTGGTTTTAACCGATTTGCTATGGCTTTAGAGGCTATTTTGTACATTACGTTGCAAAGACTGATGGGGCGCAGATGAGACATATTTTTTGGATCATCACATTTAGGAATTAACACAATATTCGTTGAGTGCATACATTTATCAAAATGTCCACAATTTAGGAATTCTAAAGTACAATCAACGATATCGTTACGAATGAATTGCCAGAACTTTTGAAAAAAAATTGGAGGCATACCATCAGGCCCGGGGCTTTGAGTGGAAACATCGATTTTAAGGCCTTATCAATCTCCGGCGCAGAGTAAGGGGCCAGAAGTTGGTCATTCATCTCTTGAGTAATCTTTCGAGGTAAAGCTCCAATCACACTTTCAATCTCTTCTACCGACTCCACCTCTGAAGTGAAAATTCCCTTAAAATAGTTTTGTACAATATCACGAATCTCCTCAGATTTGGTGCACACCACTCCATCCGCTCTTTCAAGCTTAACGAATTTATTTTTTTTCTCTCGACTTTTCGTACGGGAAAAGAAATAATTAATATTTCTATCTCCATCCCGTAACCAATGCGCCTTAGCCCTTTGACACCACCACATCTCCTCCCTTGCGTACCATTCTGAAATCTCCCTCTAATTCTTCTCTCCTCAGTTTTGCTGGTTTCTGTAACTATTCCTTCTCTGAGATCTATCAACTCTTTTTCCAATTTTTTGATTCGAATGCGAGGATTCTTGAACTTTTCTTCTTTCCAAGACAGCAGCTCATTTTGACAAGTTTCAATTTTCCTCCAAGCATGAGCAGCTCTACTCACTTCCACTTCCACCCCCGAATTCCAACAATCCTTTACTATCCTCTCGCACTCCTCATCCCGAAGCCAAGCCGCTTCGAACTTGAAGAACATAGGAACGTACTCACCTCTTTTTGGTTTTTCATGATGCTCTAATTCCATCAATAGAGGGAGATGGTCTGAAGCACCAGATTGCAAATGAGTAACTCTAGAGTTAGGGAATAATTTCTGCCAAGCTTCATTAGCAACCACCCTGTCCAAGCGAAGTCTTACTGTATCAGGTTCCTTTTGGTTATTCGTCCAAGTATACGGAAATCCGACATACCCCAAATCAGATAAACAACAGTCATCTAAACATTCTCTAAACCCCCGCATCTGCCATGGAGGTCTTGGTCTTCCACCTCTCTTCTCACTATTACAAACTATTTCGTTAAAATCTCCCAAGACCACCCACGGATTCCTCGGCGCACTGCTTAGAGAGTTAAGTAGCTCCCACGAGACATGCCTACGACTAGTTTCTGGCATTCCATAAAAGCAGGTAAGGTGCCAAGTGATCGAAGAGTGAGACGTTCCAATCATAGCGTCAAAATGGTACTTAGAATAGCTTAGTAAATCCACCATCACCTCACTACGCCAAAGTAACGCCAACCCTCCGCTTTGTCCAACAGAATCAAGGCTCAAACCGAAAAATCCCAATCTGTTCTTCAAGTTTTCAATACGTCTACTCTTACTCTTGGTCTCAGAAAGAAAAATTAAAATCGGATCGTGAATACGGAGAAGGTTCTCCAGCTCTCGAATTGCCCAGGGGCGACCCAACCCCCGACAATTCCAATATAGAAGACTCATTGTGACTGGCGGGGCTGCTGGGCAGCCTCCGCCGGACTAGATGTGTCGTTGATTCTTGACGATGAAGTTGTATTTTTCTTCAAGGGTCGAAAATCTGACTCCACATCTCCAATTTGGTTTAAAGGACGTTTAACAAACTGAAACAGTGAGTCGTCAATCTATATAGCGTGATCTACCAACATCTCTCCGTCAGCTGTAGAAACACTGGTAATAAGCTTCTTGCTCTTAAATTTTCGCTTCTCTTGGTGTTTCTCCTTTTTGATTGCATGGGATTGGGATAGGATTTTAGTATTTTGGCCTATGGAGAAAATAAGGTCCTCTGTTGGTATTAGGCGTGGCAGATTCTTGCCAGGTCTAATTTTTATGTTTTTTGGTTCGAATAGTGTTGGTTGGGTCGGGTCACTGGATATGGTATTAGGTTTGAGGGCTGAGGTGTGGGTTTTGAGGGTGAGGTTCTGACTTATTCTCGGGATCTGCTTGTTTTTTTGTGGTACACCGATGTTCAAGGGATATGGTTGAGTGGTGGGGGCGTTTTTAGTGTTTTGGCTAGTGGGGATATTGGTTAGGGAGTTTGTTTTTTGTGACATGAAGTGTGATATTTTAGTTTGGGTCAACGATAATTCAGGCTTGATTCCTTTTCCTGCTGAACAACCTGGAGTTGTGGGGATATTGTGGGAGCCTCCTTTTTCGTAACCGTTGTGCCACTTTCCTGCCGAATTCATTCCACCTTCACCGAAAAATCCGTGACTTCCCTTCCGATCAGAGAAGAATTCCGGCCTGCTTGGCTTGTTACTTCCGGCAAATCCGTTCTCCTTCCATCCGTAATTCTGAGATTCCGACGTCACTCTAAGCCAACTTCCATATGGGTAATTTGGTCTTGGATCGACAAAGCCTTCCTCACAATGTTTCGGCCATGCATGGAAGATGTGATCGCATTGCCCACAGATGTAGCAAAAATTCGGAAGCCTTTGGTACTTGAAACTTATCAGCCATTCTCTATCACTCTCCTGATTTTGAATCTTTATTGCTCACTTTATTGGTTCCTCCACGTTAATACGAACTCTGATTCGCATTGAAGATCCGAAAACCAGGCTACCTCGTCTCTCCTCAGTGAACTCCAGAAACTCACCAATCTGATTCCCAACAAACTCTGCCATAGCTCTCGTACGCTTCCCAAAAGGAACCCCATTAGCGTGGACATAGAAATCACAAGTGTTTAGTGTGCAGCTTATAGGATCCTCATGATCTTCTAGTTGTCGAAGGATGATTAAGTTTTTCTCAAAAGCCCAGGGACCACCCTTCATCACTTTCTGATAATCATATACATGATTGAAGATTATCAAGAACCTCCCTCCCTCTACTTTTTGGAATTCCATTCCCTTTATCGGATTGAAGACCCCCATCATAGTTGATCTGAATACATCAAACCTGAATGATTTCTTTGATAGAATTCGCCCCACCATCGCCAACTGTTTGTTACCCTCTGATGTTCCCCAAACCGACTCCGGGACTACCCTTTCTAACTCCTCTGTTGTGGTTAGACCGAACGCCCGATTCAAACTTTCCAGTTCGTGCTCCATTGAAAGATTGAAAGTGTGATTGTGCCTTCTACAAAAGCCCTCTGATGATTCCCAGTTCTCCCTCTCCACGCTGAAATTGACAAGTTGCAACGTTAGTAAAAGTAAAAGCCTAATAATTAAATAAACAGAACAAAAAAGATATGAGCGTAGATTGTGGCAATGCGTTATAACCGAATCCGAATGTGCTGAAAGATTTATGGAATAAAGAAAAGGAGAGAAGAACACTCTGACAGATAAGATCCTCATGCGAGAGAAAACAAAGACCCTCATACGAGAGATTGAAAAAAAAAATCACTTTACCGACCAAAGTTATTATTCATCTAAAAATGAGCTTTTGATTCTGATATCTTTTCCTACCCAAGTTTACAGTCAAATCAACCCTTGAGTCGAGGCGAGTCTTTTGAAATCATTCTTGACTTGGAAATCTATTTTGAGCATTGGTTTTATTGAAAATGTTTACGAAAACCTTAGTTCACTATTCTTTCTACAGATGGTTTTCATTCGGAAAATGTTCTCTTCGGATTTGCGCTACTTGAGCTATTTCAAGATTTTTGAGATGTTTTACAACTCTTGATTCAAACCTTAGCTTGAAATTTTGAAGCGTATGCTTGTACGTAAGAATTCACTATTCATTCTAAGTTTTCAACTTTTTAACGATAAAATGTTTTATAGTCGATATTGACGCTTCTCGATTTATTTCTTGAATTTTGGAAACAATCCGGACTTGAAAATCATTCTAGAAAGTCGTTTTTCACTCGTGTTGAGTTTCGAGCTCAAAACTTTTATGCACTAAAACTAATGTATCTTTCAAACGGTAAATCCGATTTCAACGTATAAATATGCGTTTAGAAGCTAATTTTTGCCCGGACGGAATGGTTATACTTCCAGGCGCTCACCTTCACGTTTTGGCAGTAAAATTACCGAAATACCTGTTGGAAAACACGAATCAGAAAGCAGCGGAATTTAAAAAATTTTCCCAACAAAAAGACCTTGAACTCGCAATCGTGTAACCAAATTCGTAAAGATAGAAAAAACTTACTTTTCTTTTAATTCTTTCTTGAAGCGTTTCAAGCCACCCAAGAACGCTCTTCTCGCGGCTTGATCCCCTCTCCTTGGTAAAGCTCGAATCTTCAAACTTCTAACTTGAAGTCTCTAGAGAAAGTCCACCAACTTGATCACAATCTAACTAGTAAGGATGCTAGTTCTCTAGTTAGTGTTTAGGCTTAACCTAGGGTTTAATTTAATCTTGGAGAAAGGAAGGTGTTCAACACATGAACCAAGAGAATTGTCAATTAGCTCTAAAGGGGAGCATGAGCTCCCCTATATATAGGAAAGGGGAGGGGCGGCCGAACCTAGTCCTAATGGACAAAGGATTTGGTCCCTCTCTCTCCTATTACTTGATGATCAAGTATTTTCCAACTTTGACTTTGAATTCTAATTCTAGTCAACTTTTAAGAGAGCTAAAAATATCCAAACTATTTTTGGATAATTTTATACTTTATTTATTATAAAATAAATAACTTATTTTTATCTAATTAATTAATTCGTAATTAATTAACTAGATTATTTTCTCCAAAATTAGACTTTCTTTTTAATTCAAAATTAAACCAAAGTCTATTAAATAATTAACACATTAATTATTTAACATCAGATAATCACGTGTGGCACACGTGTCTTAATGACACGTGTCCAATCACGTGAGCCACACGTGTGGAACCCCTTAGGCTCGATTAACTCGTTTAATCATTTTTTAGCCTCAACTCATGTAACCAAGTTGTTGTGTGTGACCCTCTAGGTTCTCAATTCAATTAGCAGTGACCCTAATTAATTAATTCACTAATTAATTAATCAGTCCACAGATTAAACGACCATAGTCTAGCAACAGGTGTTTAACCCCTAGCTGAATTGGAATGTTCGGATTCGACAGAACCTTTAAGTCATTGATTCATGTGAGATACAATCCTCCTACTTACTATCTCTCAACCAAGATCTAGGGCAAGGGAATAATCAGAACCCTAATAATCCGGTCTTAAAGCTAAGTGCATTTCATATCCATTTGATCTCAATCCAAGAAACCCTTTTCTTGATGTCTTGATCTACTGCCTTGGCCAAGGACTCCATATGGCATATGAATGACTTACACAATAAGAGATCACCTTGCAAATGCAAGTGTAGGTCCTTTCTTGATTCTCATTCACTTTCATGAGTCACTTGTGCAGCCCCAGCATAAGCCTTGAATCAGTTGTCTAAGGCGACACCCTTTAAAGCTTATACCTAAGACTACAGAGTTAACTCATAAAGTGACAAGGAACCTCAAGTCTAAGGATCAATTAATCACATCAATGACTCGTGAGATATTTCCTAATCTGGAAGTTTCCATTTCCTGAAATAGAAACTTCCTTTCCCATTTAGGAATGTTCTCACACGGGGCACCTCAGTGAACTTACTTATTAAAGTAAGCACCCTCATGTATCACGCACGTATCAACTATACACTTTGCACCTCCATGAAACAAGGTGGTCCTTCTTAAGGGCGTGATCCCACAAGCAAGCCTTAGAGGAGTCAGGTTGACACTCCCACTGTCTGTAGGACTCATCGGCTTGGAGTATTTTACTAATCATGACTTATGTGATATAGGGCTTGTTTAATGAACCATTTCACCTAAATGGTAGAGTCCTAAAGTCATCAGGAATAGGGGAGTTCTCATACATGCACAGCTAAAGTAAACGCATACCAAACAAGAGCATATAAAGAAGTGTTGCCTCAATTCGTTATTTTATTCAAAGATTGTCTGTGATTACAATAAGGAAAAGCACAAAGCGGATATACAATCGGCTTTCTAGGGCACTATTCCTAACAATCTCCCACTTGCCCGTCAAAGCCATTCTAAAGCTACTCTAAGTCCCATCTTCTGAAGATGACCTTGGAAAGCTTCTCGACTAAGGGGTTTAGTAAGTGGATCTGCCACGTTCTCTGCTGATGTGACCCTCTCAATTAGCACATCTCCTCTTTTGATAATATCACGGATTAGGTGATACTTCCTCATAATGTGCTTGGTCCGTTGGTGAGATCTTGGTTCTCTTGCTTGAGCAACCGCCCCAGTGTTGTCACAAAACACAGTAATGGGGTCTTTCATGCTAGGAACAACATTCAACTCTTGAATGAAGTTTCTAATCCAAACACCTTCCTTAGCTGCATCATTTGCAGCTAAGTATTCGGCCTCAGTGGTCGAATCTGCAGTGGTAGTCTGCTTGGAACTCTTCCAACTCACTGCTCCGCCGTTTAGGCAGAAAATGTATCCTGACATTGACTTAAAATCATCTAAGTCAGATGCAAAGCTTGCATCGCAGTATCCTTCGACAGTAAGATCTTTCTGACCTCCGTAAACTAAGAATAAATCTTTAGTACTTTTCAAGTACTTAAGAATATTCTTCACGGCAGCCCAGTGACCATCTCCAGGGTCAGATTGGAAACGACTCGTTACACTAAGTGCATAAGCCACATCCGGTCGAGTACATAACATTGCATACATTATGCTACCTATTGCTGACGCATAAGGTGTATGAGTCATTCTCTCCTTCTCAAGGTTAGTCTTAGGACACATCTTCTTTCAAAGACATGTTCCTACACTCATAGGAAGGTTCTTAACCTTTGCTGACTCCATATTGAATCTCTTCAATACTTTGTCAATGTACATCGACTGTGACAGTCCTATTAACCTTCTAGATCTATCTCTATAGATTTTGATTCCAAGGATATAGGACGCATCACCAAGATCTTTCATCTCGAATTGGTTCGATAACCATAACTTAGTCACTTTCATGTCATCCTTCGAATTCCCAACAAGAAGGATGTCATCAACATAAAGTACTAAGAATTGTACTGATGTCTCCAATTCCTTTCTATACACACATGATTCATTCGAAATTTGGATGAAGCCAAACGCTTTGACTGATTCATCAAATCGAATGTTCCAATTCCTAGAAGCCTGTTTCAATCCATAGATTGATCTTTGGAGTTTGCAAACCTTTTGCTCACTCCCACTGAATGTGAAACCTGTGGGTTGCTCCATATAAATGTCTTTGTCAATGTCACCATTGAGAAAGGCAGTTTTCACATCCATTTGCCATATCTCATAGTCATAATATGCAGCAATGGCAAGCATGATTCGAATGGACTTTTGCATTGCAACTGGTGAAAAGGTTTCGTCAAAGTCCACGCCGGGTCTTTGAGTGAATCCTTTTGCAACCAGTCTTGCTTTGTAGGCTGCAATGCTTCCATCAACTCCAAGCTTTCTCTTAAAGATCCATTTGCAACCTATAGGTTTGACCCCATCAGGCAAATCTACCAAGGTCCAAACTTGGTTGAAGTTCATGGAATCCATTTCGGATTTCATGGCTTTTATCCACTGTTCAGAGTCAGAATCTGAAAGTGCCTCCTCATATGTTGAAGGATCATTATCCTTTTGAGAGATTTCATGGAAGAATCCATACCATCTCTCCGGCTGTCTAGGAGTGCGTTCAGAACGCCTTAGAGGAGGATTTACATGTGTATCGAAATTCGTGATTGGTTGTGGTTGATCAGAGTGGGACGTTTCTTCAGTAGGTGATGTGGGGTCATTTTGTACTTCTTCTAATTCTATGATCTTGCCTTTCTTTTCTTTAAGGAACGGTTCCTCTAGAAAAGTAGCATTTCTGGAAACAAACACCTTTTGCTCAGATTGATCATAGAAATAGTATCCTATGGATTCCTTAGGATAACCTACAAAGTAGCATAAGTTAGAATGAGATTCTAACTTATCTCCCACTGTCCTCTTCACGTAAGCAGGACAACCCCAAATTCTTAAGTAAGAATAACTAGGGATTTTACCATGCCACATTTCATAGGGCGTCTTGGGGACTGACTTAGAGGGAACTAGATTCAGAATCTTTGCTGCACTTTCTAGGGCATAACCCCAGAAAGAAGGTGGTAAGTCAGTGAAACTCATCATGGAACGAACCATATCAAGTAGGGTTCGATTCCTTCTCTCAGAAACTCCATTAAGCTGAGGAGTTCCCGGAGGAGTCCACTGAGAGATAATCCCATTATCCTTGAGATGATTAAGGAATTCTTCACTAAGATATTCGCCTCCTCGATCAGATCGAAGTGCTTTTATCTTGTGACCAGTTTGGTTCTCAACCTCCTTTTGAAATTCTAAGAATTTCTCAAAAGCTTCAGATTTATACTTCATTAAGTATACATAACCATACCGACTAAAGTCATCAGTAAAGGTTATGAAGTACTGATGATTGTTTCTAGTGCTTACACTAAGCGGTCCACAAACATCAGTATGGATCAAATCCAAAACCTTAGTGGCACGTTCCACAGTTCCTTTAAAAGGGACTTTGGACATTTTTCCTTTGAGACAGGATTCGCAAGAAGTTAACTCTTTGAGATCATTTTCAGAGAATGATCCTAAAGTGTTTATCTTGCTAATTCTGTTCTTGGAAATGTGTCCTAATCTAGCGTGCCATAAGGGAGCTGAAACTTTGTCATCTCTCTTACGCTTTGTTTCTCGTTGTATATTCATAATATTGATGTTTTGAGTTAGGTAAAGTCCATTACTTAGAGTACCGATATGAACGGAAGAGTTGTTCCGTTTGATAAAGTATTTACCATTCTTAATATAAGTTTCATAACCCTCACAATCTAATATTGGAACTGAAATTATATTACGAATAATGCTCGGTACATAAAGGACTTTATTTAATACTAACTCAAAACTACCTAAATCTAATCTAATTGTGCCTAAAGCTCGAGCTTCAACGTTTGAGCCATCGCCGATCTTCAAGACACATTCTCCTTCTTTGAGTTGTTGGACTTCACTTAGCATCTGTACATCATTACAGTTATGAGTTCCACAACCGGCATCAAGTACCCAAGAACTAGAATTAATAGAAAGATTTACTTCAACGAGAAAGATACCTTTCTTTAGAGTAGCCTTGTACTCTGGGCAGTTTCTCCTCCAATGTCCCGCTTTGCCACAATGGAAGCAAACATCCTCTTTCTGATCACGCTTCTTCTTTTGGGCCTTCCCCTTCGAAATGCCACCAGTGGGCCTAAGGGGTTTCTTCTTCTTCTTATGGGCTTTCTTGCCCTTACCTTTAGAAGGCCCAGAAGAGGAAGATGGAGCATTCACCATCAAAACCTTATTGTCCTTCTTGATCGTGCTTTCAGCAGTCACAAGCTGACTAATCAGCTCAGCTACAGTAGCACCAGCATGATTCATGTTGAAGTTAAGGACAAATGGGTTGAATGATGGTGGGAGCGAAGCCAGCAACAAATCCACTGAAAGCTCATCTTTCAGCGGCATGTCCATGGAAGCAAGTTTCTCAGTAAGGGCAAGAAACTTGAGTTCATATTCATGGACACTTGAACCTTCCCTCATTCTCAAGCGGAATAATTCCTTTGAAGTATTATACCTTGTAACACGTTCATGAGGGCGGTAAAGTTGCTCTAAGTGGTCGTAAATCTCCCAAGCAAATTCCATGGCCTCATGTTGCCTTTGCAAGTCCGGAGACATGTTAGCCAACATAAGGCAACGGGCTTGGAGATTATCATCCTTCCACTTCTGAATCGCATCCCGCTCGGCCCGAGTGGGAGCCTCCCCTTCGGGACTAGGCTCCCCTTCGAAGAGAACATAAGTTCTCTTCTCAGAATCTAAAATGATTTTTAGATTCCTCAGCCAATCAGAATAGTTGGGACCAGTCAACTTGTTTGACTCGAGGATCGATACAAGAGGGTTTTTGGTTGCCATTTCAAAACACGTAGAGAATCACAGAATCTACGACCTAAATGGTAAAACAGAGAACTAGTGAGCATGCTGAATTATAACGATATACAAAAGATAAGGTCTTTAATCTATTGTAGCTCCCACTGTTTTTCAAAGATCTAGAATTCCCAAAGATCTAAGAGGAACACGTTTCCCAATGGGTACTAAGATCCTAGGCATTTTACCTCGAACCCATGACTCGCGGACATTCTAAGTAAGAACCCTAGGTAGGTACAACTTACCAATTCTAACACCTTTAGAACTCTTAGTAATTGTTTTTGCATCACCTATCTTTCAATATGGACCCACGACTCGTGCGACATCCATATTTACTTAGGTGTTAAGCTAGACCCATCAATCATAAGATCATGACCAAAACTTAGTTCGAACGACCCACGACTCGCGGACTTCGCCCTTGCTAAAATTGACCACGAAATATTGATCATTTGAAATGATTAATTAGGTAACTAAGAACTAATAAGCTCCACTAGCTATCCCACGACTCGCGGACAATAACTAGCTTTACTTACTAAACTTAAAACCTATTGATGGAATGCTAGAAATTTAATTCAAAATTTGCATCTCGAATTAAACACCTATTTGTTCGAAATTAGCTTAATATTTAATGGGAATTTTCGAATCAACCGGAGAGTTGTCCGGTTCGACCTCACCAACATATATGTTATCCAATTTTATTAGTCTTGATTAATGCAAGTACACTTAAATGCATTTCAAACAAGCACATAAACAGATAACATGTCCTAGCATGATACTAACATGTAATGATCATGGGTTCTACCTATCTTATGCGTGATATGTGGGAGCCACTCCACAATCACAAGTTCTAACATACATGCCACATAAACAGTTCAAATCACATAAGGGAAAGCGGTAACAAAATACGAGCCCTACCTCTATTACATTTAACAATTGAGATTCCCCTCCCTAACATTTTGAGGGGTCTTCACTTATGGCCTCCTTGTTACTTGAATGTGGTCCATCTTACTCCATGGGTGCATTGTCTCCAAAATGAAAATAAAACCTCACCACCTATCTCTACTCTCAAATTACAATAAAAAAGAAAAAGACATAAAGTAATAAGGCTCAATCTTCATATTGGCCTTAGACAATTACACGGGGCATACCCCGGCCTCAAAAACAGTAATATGGAAAGCCACATAATAAATCACATAACAGTACGCACATAAGTGAGGCTCCAACCTCAATTGAAAAACGCAACTATAGGGCTCCAACCCCAATTTAAACCATCCATGTGCATAAATTAAAACCATACATAGATCTAAACCCATGATCACCTAACATGCTTTTGCAAGAATTTAAATTTAACCAATAAATTAAAATTCTCGCTTTAAGCTCTAATAGCTTAAAACACGACTTGATGCGAGTCTTATTTATAAAAGTTTTCAATAAATCCCAAATTACCAAAACAAATAAAATTCCAATTAATTTCTGAAAATTAATAATTTTATCAAGATGTATTTTCCCAAAATATAAACCGTTTCAATTTCTCAAAAAATCCCAATTTTAAGTTTTATTCAAAATTAAAATAAATATTCAAAAATAAAATTTTAAAATTCAAATAAAAATGGGACTGGATTGCACGAAACACGAAAAGGCCGGATCGCGAAAACGGGACCCGTAAGCGGAGAAGACCGCGCGCGACAGGCGCGCACAGCGCGCGGCCAAGGCCGCACGAGTGCGCACTCTGCGCGCGCAAGCTGCGCACTGCTGGGCACGGCTTTCCCGCAAGCATGCGGGCGGGGTGGGCGGCCAGTCTCGGCCGCCCTGGGCCTGGGCGACTGGCCGGTCTGTCCCGGCCAGGCCTGGGCGGCGACGGGCGGCACGCCCGGGAGGGCCTCCCGCGCGGTTGCGGGAGGGTGGCGCGCGAAGCCCGCGCGCGCGACGCCTTCGCGCGCGGGGTTTCGCGTGTTCGTCGTGATCCGGGTTTTCGTTTCGTGTTTTCGTTCAAAAGCAAAACCAATCCAAGAAATCCAAAAACAGTTTATACAGTTTCAAATCTAAAATTGTTTTCAAAAATTAATTTTTTGCAAAAACCAATTTTCAGAAACTTTCAGGAAAAAATACAGTTTCGTAATTCAGGCTTTCTAAAACAATTACAAATACTCAATCGCATCAAGCCTAAGAATTTCTACCAAATTCAGTATAATTGAGACGAATCAGAAACATGATTAACGAGGTGGCTCTGATACCACTTGTTGGAAAACACGAATCAGAAAGCAGCGGAATTTAAAAAATTTTCCCAACAAAAAGACCTTGAACTCGCAATCGTGTAACCAAATTCGTAAAGATAGAAAAAACTTACTTTTCTTTTAATTCTTTCTTGAAGCGTTTCAAGCCACCCAAGAACGCTCTTCTCGCGGCTTGATCCCCTCTCCTTGGTAAAGCTCGAATCTTCAAACTTCTAACTTGAAGTCTCTAGAGAAAGTCCACCAACTTGATCACAATCTAACTAGTAAGGATGCTAGTTCTCTAGTTAGTGTTTAGGCTTAACCTAGGGTTTAATTTAATCTTGGAGAAAGGAAGGTGTTCAACACATGAACCAAGAGAATTGTCAATTAGCTCTAAAGGGGAGCATGAGCTCCCCTATATATAGGAAAGGGGAGGGGCGGCCGAACCTAGTCCTAATGGACAAAGGATTTGGTCCCTCTCTCTCCTATTACTTGATGATCAAGTATTTTCCAACTTTGACTTTGAATTCTAATTCTAGTCAACTTTTAAGAGAGCTAAAAATATCCAAACTATTTTTGGATAATTTTATACTTTATTTATTATAAAATAAATAACTTATTTTTATCTAATTAATTAATTCGTAATTAATTAACTAGATTATTTTCTCCAAAATTAGACTTTCTTTTTAATTCAAAATTAAACCAAAGTCTATTAAATAATTAACACATTAATTATTTAACATCACATAATCACGTGTGGCACACGTGTCTTAATGACACGTGTCCAATCACGTGAGCCACACGTGTGATTTCACACGTGTGGAACCCCTTAGGCTCGATTAACTCGTTTAATCATTTTTTAGCCTCAACTCATATAACCAAGTTGTTGTGTGTGACCCTCTAGGTTCTCAATTCAATTAGCAGTGACCCTAATTAATTAATTCACTAATTAATTAATCAGTCCACAGATTAAACGACCATAGTCTAGCAACAGGTGTTTAACCCCTAGCTGAATTGGAATGTTCGGATTCGACAGAACCTTTAAGTCATTGATTCATGTGAGATACAATCCTCCTACTTACTATCTCTCAACCAAGATCTAGGGCAAGGGAATAATCAGAACCCTAATAATCCGGTCTTAAAGCTAAGTGAATTTCATATCCATTTGATCTCAATCCAAGAAACCCTTTTCTTGATGTCTTGATCTACTGCCTTGGCCAAGGACTCCATATGGCATATGAATGACTTACACAATAAGAGATCACCTTGCAAATGCAAGTGTAGGTCCTTTCTTGATTCTCATTCACTTTCATGAGTCACTTGTGCAGCCCCAGCATAAGCCTTGAATCAGTTGTCTAAGGCGACACCCTTTAAAGCTTATACCTAAGACTACAGAGTTAACTCATAAAGTGACAAGGAACCTCAAGTCTAAGGATCAATTAATCACATCAATGACTCGTGAGATATTTCCTAATCTGGAAGTTTCCATTTCCTGAAATAGAAACTTCCTTTCCCATTTAGGAATGTTCTCACACGGGGCACCTCAGTGAACTTACTTATTAAAGTAAGCACCCTCATGTATCACGCACGTATCAACTATACACTTTGCACCTCCATGAAAC
Organism: Lantana camara; assembly: GCA_037501455.1. Taxonomy (NCBI): domain Eukaryota; kingdom Viridiplantae; phylum Streptophyta; class Magnoliopsida; order Lamiales; family Verbenaceae; genus Lantana; species Lantana camara. The sequence continues at coordinate 42,379,115 of CM074862.1, read as the reverse complement.
AAGGTGGTCCTTCTTAAGGGCGTGATCCCACAAGCAAGCCTTAGAGGAGTCAGGTTGACACTCCCACTGTCTGTAGGACTCATCGGCTTGGAGTATTTTACTAATCATGACTTATGTGATATAGGGCTTGTTTAATGAACCATTTCACCTAAATGGTAGAGTCCTAAAGTCATCAGGAATAGGGGAGTTCTCATACAAGCACAGCTAAAGTAAACGCATACCAAACAAGAGCATATAAAGAAGTGTTGCCTCAATTCGTTATTTTATTCAAAGATTGTCTGTGATTACAATAAGGAAAAGCACAAAGCGGATATACAATCGGCTTTCTAGGGCACTATTCCTAACAATACCCCCCAGCAGTCCCATTTTAGCTTCAACATGCCTAAAGCTTTCAAGAAAAGCTATCCCACTTTTGCTCTCATACCGTTACCTCAAGTTTATTTCCAATGTGAGGGGCTTCTCTTCAACTGTAAATAGAGGGCAAGAGGCATTTCATTCCTTGCTCAATATTGTGTTAACAACACCCTTTCTTCCTCCCTCTCTCCCCCTCTTGGCCGTCGGCCACCCCTCATATTTGCTAGGTTAGTTTGTTTTATTTTATATTATGTTTTAGTTTAGTTTATGTTTTTATGTTATGGTATGTTTATATTATGTTTAGGTTGGGTCTTAGGGTCTTCCCTAAGCTATATAGGGTTTTATTTTATGCATTTATTATATAGTTTTCATGATATGTTTGAATATATCTTTATATGTTTTAATTGTTTAGTATATGCTTGAATATGTTATGAAATGCCCTAGTATATGCTATGATCATGCAATATGGTTGTTATATTATGATAATTGATGCATGATTATGGAATTTGAATTATGTTCATACATGCTAGCTAGTGGAATAGTGATTTACAATTAATTATGTCACAACTTGTTACCTGTTGGTATTGGAATTAATTTGTTACATGTTACATGCCCAAGGTTCATGACATGATATATGGTATGATATGATATGATATATGTTGAGGCATGTTCTTATATGGTTACATGATTCATTAGTTATGAATTGAGCTTATGATATGATATGGATTAATGGAATAGAGCCTTGATCATATGTTATACACTTTGATAGTGTCACATGTTATAACCTAAGATAGAATAGTGTTTCATAACTTGATCTTATGCCTTAATTGGAGCTCTTAACCATAGGTTATACCTTTAACCTAGATCACACTTGATTATAATAACATGAACTTGAAACTATAGGTTATAATCAAGATCATAATTTAATTAGGGTGTGTGTGTGTGTGTGCATGCAGTGTGTGTGTGTACGTGCATCGTGTGTGTGTGTATAGTAAGGGTTTGACCCGACCGTTGAATAGTAACATGTGAATAGTAATCTAGAATAGTAATCCTGAATAGTACTTTTGAATAGTGCTTTTGAATAGTAAAAGTGAAATAAAACTTGTGCTTTCTTAATAGACATTTGCACCTAGGGATTTCAAATCCAGGGTCTAAAATGTGTTTTCAAAATTTGTTTTCTTTCGAGGACTTCTTTCATAACTTAAGGTTTGCGATAGGATTCATAATTTGACTAAAGCTTACTCGATTATAGTAAGATCATTGTCCCACGTTAAGAGTAACTCACTTTAACGTATTCCTTTGTGTGTTACCTTTCTTGAATACCTTAAATGGTATTACTCTCTTGTGTTACGAGTTCCTTGTTCATTTGTTTCATGCATTTCATATGCATCTTGGTTAGTAGTGGGTCTTAGTTGTTAAGCTCACTCTAGTACACCACCTACAGGAGTTAAACTTGAGCACTGGGATCCCCAGGGCACCACGTAATCTGTCTACCTACCTTTTGTTACTATTAGGTGAGGTGAAGTTAAAATGTTTCCAAACTGGAACCACGATTATACTATCGTATTACATATTTTTGAATTCAAAGCTAAACCTTCTTTTGAACTATCCCTTTTATAGGGACATTCTTTTGAAAATATCATTCATATTTTAATAGTATGCCTTGATCTAAAGCACATGTTTTGCAAAGTTCTGCATTCTTGTTCAAAGACAGTTACATGTTTTGCATATGTTTTCAAAGTACAGTTTCATATGTTTTACAGACAGCATCACATGTTTTACAGACAACATCACATGTCTTACAGACAGCATCATATGTTTACAGACAGTTTCACATGTTATAGTTAGCACCCGGGGTGGTACTCTGGTTACTGCTAATCTTAAAATGCAATCATACAGCTTACAGTTTGGGCCCGGTGGTTATGTGTAGAGGTGATGTTCGGGAGGTGCGCGCCAACGACATCACTAATACCGGCCGCCACAATTAGACAATTGACACCGACTTTTAACAGGAGGTTTGTTAAGTCAGGACAATCTGTCTGGGAATGGACCGCAAATCTGTTTCCCTTACATGTTTACAGGTCGCCTAGGGCTAGCTACCCGAAGTGACAACCAGTGGAGGATGGTGCATGTTTGTATGTGTTGGTGGGGTATTGTTGACCTTGGTCCGAAACTCTACTACATGTGGAGTTATTGTTGATCCTGGTCCGATACTCTACTTCATCATGTTTTTCTGGAGTAAGGATGGAGGAGCCTAGCTTGCGGGCAAAATTCTGTTTCATAAAGGATGGTTCATATTTGGAAAAGTTCACTTTACCCTTATCCCGTTTTATATAAGAACTATGAACCACCCACAACATATGTGTGCGCTTGTGATAACATTCATGAAAAGAGTTTTTAAACTCGTATTCTTTTACAGCATTGCATTCAAACAATTTTATCAATCGAACTTGTTTCAAGTTTTTCTTTAAAGCGTTGCATTTAGCAGTTCTAAACTTTACTTCAAGTTCTTTATCACTCAGTACTTTCTTTTAAGTATTCCCTCTCTTAGTCCTTTTGACTAATACCTCTCCCGTTTTCTTGCCTCGTGGTTTTAGGTCTTGCAGCCGCAGTCTAGAGGTATCTTGAAGCTCTAGATTATCATTTTTGTTTCAGTCAGGACTTAGTGTTACTTTCTCTTTTGTGTCCTGCATATGTTTTATGGCTGCATCACTTTATGATTCTGAATACTTGAGTATCCTTGTTATACTCTTTCTACTACTCTGTTACCGATATTTTGAACTCTGCTATATCGGTGCTTATATCTGAATATGTTACATGTTCTGATATGCCAAGTCTCTCTTACACGATCAATATGTTCTTGCTCGTTACATGCCATCACGCACATGTTTTGAAAAGTTTTAAAATACTTTGATTTTCCGCTGCATAGCCACATCGTTATACATGTATAGTTCTGAGATAGACAGCAGTTTGCTGGAGTATTTCTTGAGTGATGGCTCACGCTATTACTTGAGAGGTGCTTCAGTGCGGGGGTTGAGACGCCGCTCTCCTCATGATCCAGTACGGGTGGGGGCGTTACAGCATGAGGTGGTATCAGAGCATCGGGTTAAGTAAGAAGAGACTTAACCTAGATTGGTCTCATGTTACATCATGGATTGTTCACGCATTGCATCAAGGATCATTCTCATATTGCATCAAGACAGGATATTTGGAGATTGCATGGTTCTGTTATCTGGATTTCATATCTGTGGTATCTTCTGTATAGCTATGGTAGTTCAGGCGCACCGTGATCCTAATCATCAACAGATGGATGAGGCTTTCTTTGAGCAGTTTGAGGCCCCGCGTACTGTGGCAGTTTCTCACCGTGGAGGCACTCATTTCTATACTTGGCACAGGTGTAGGAACAGTGGCAAACCTGGGTATTCCTATCCTAATAGAGTTGTGCACTATCTCGAGTCTGAGAGAGATGATTACTTTCAGGAGTATCAAAGGACCCGTGAGGTCAGGTTGGAGTCTATGCTCCATTAGGATCAATCACTACAGCACCAGATTGATAGGGACATCGCTCGTGAGCATGCTGCAGAGATGACTCATATTGCTGATCAGAGGGATGCTCGTATCGCTGAGCTGGAGGCAGATCTTATGTAGATGACTATCGATCGCGACACCTCTATGGAGCGTCCCCAGCACTACCATGCACGCGTGAGAGCTCGCCTGTATGATACCTATCACTTGTCCGATGAGCAGGCCGTTGAGAAGGTCGAGGGTCAGGATGTCAGTCAGGCTTTTCAGGAGCCCGAGCTTATGCAGGAGCAGTCTGATGGAGGCAATGGAGGGTTTGATGACGATGATGACGATGACAGAGATGACCCGGCAGGACACGAACAGGGCGAGGTCGTTGCTGTTTCTGATGACACTACCAGGGGTTCTTTAGACCACAATTATCAGGGTTGATTGCTGATGGGAGGTTTTCTGTATATAGTACTGATGCATATATATCTATTTATGGATGTCGGGCCTATAGCCGGGACAGTTCAGGACTGACTTTTGGATGAGGGGATGTATAGCTATGATAGATGATCCCCGACTTTTGGCACCACAGATGACGGTTCAGATGACTTGGTACCTACTAGGTTATTTTCAGCAGGGTTGGACGGATTGGTAAGTCTTGTAAGGGAGTCAACTCGATAGTATCGGGACCTCCCCATTTGGAATTGATACTGTTAACATGTGGCCTGTAGTAAATTTTACCAAACCTTGCACAGTTATAACACTTTCGGCTTTATGTTGGATATCTGTTTACTGTTTTCCATAACTGTCATTGGATGAGTCTTAGAGTTTCTTCAAGATACCATTAGGGCCGATAGTAGGATCATGCCATTTCATTTAGCATGCTATTATTCTTGATATATTGAGCATACTTCTGATCATGTTACACGTGATACAGTTCTGGTTGATATGACAGTACATGTTCTGTTCTCGTTTATATGTTGACCATGTTTTGGGATATGTTATACATGTTTCTGATATGTTGATATGTTACATGAGCTTCTGTTCCCGTTTACATGTTGTCTGATAGTTGTTTCTGATTACATGATATGTGTGGAGATCTTGAATCTTTGCTTATATGTTCTTATGGGAATGTGTTGTTTTCATACTTATATGTGACTATGTGGGAATGTGAATACGTGGTTAGGGATTCTGTGAATCATTATATGTCATGCATCGAATATGTATCTGAATGCTTATGAATTCAGTAACAACATGCCAACGAGAAAAGCACCCCGGAATCATGTACCAGCACCGCTACCCCAAAGAGATGTCACGCCACCCCCTGAACGGGAGGGAACTCCAGAATTAAGGGATGTGCTACGATAATTTATGAGGGCTTGTGCGCCGAGGGATAATCCTCCAAATGAAAGGTCACTGGAAAAGTTTCTGAGGATGAATCCACCTAAGTTCTATGGAGAACCGAACGACCTAAAGGCTGAGAATTGGATTACTTGTGACGCCCCGTAGTCTCGAAGGGCGTCCTGACGATATTAACAAGTAAGTCTCTACACTTATGTGTGTTTAATTTAAGAGTTCTTGAATTATGTGATTTAATGTAAATCCAATTTAATATGTGTTCATTCGAATTATTCTAAGATTAATTGCCGACTTGATTAATTACGCGCATATTTAACCCTAACGGTCTAATTTGATTTAATTCAAATTTATTCCATGAAATAATTGTCAAGTTGATTTTAAATCCATCATGTTAGTTAACTTGTTTAATTTCGGTTTACTTGAATTCCTTGAGATTAATTGTCAATCATGTGTTTACAAAATGTCGTTAAATTATACGAAAAGTTTTTAAAATTAAATTGAATTAAACTCTAATTGGTGAATCTCTATTTCATTTTAATTTGTAAAAATTAATTCGGAGCTTGATTGTTTATTCGTAACTTTACCAATTTTATTTACGATTATTTGTACGTGCTATTACTTGCAACGCGATAAGGATACCCGGTTGTATATAGCTTGTGCACAAGACACATTTCTCTCAATCTCTTTTCTCTCTCTCTCTCTCCTCTCCCACTCTCTCTCTCCCGCTGGTACTAGGCGCGGCTTCGGTTACGAGCCCATAAGTCGATGGTTTCTCGACGGAATTCAACAAACGAATAGTCCATTTCGATTATCTCAGCGAGACCGACACAAGAGTACCAATTTCACGGCCTAACGATGAACGGTGGTGGAGTTATGGCCGGATTTTAGTAGCAGCGGCGGAGCTGTCAGACCGCCGCCACTTCGCCGGCATTTCGCGGCATTTTCCGGCCACTTCCTTGGTACACGCGCAAGAGGACTTCCCGGTGCAGAGGTTGACATCGGCGGTGCGGCTATCGGAGTAGAGACGGCGCCGCACGCGCCGCCCAAAGCTCGCGGCGGCTGTAGAAACTTCGACGGCTAACGGGGGCCTTTTCTGGCCATCTTTTGGTCTCGGGCTCTTCACGAAAGTTGTTCGGAACGACGAGAACTAGTGACCTGTGATCAGGCGACTCCAGATTCGGTGGTTTGGCGACGGATCGGCGGCGGCAAAGTGGCGGTGCAACGGCGGCACTAGCTCTGAGGATTTTTCCGGAAAGCTACCTTAGGGCTTTCGAAGAGCTCGTCATGGGTAAGTCAATGCCTCTTTCGGATCGCATTTTGGTTCACCGGTTTGGAAGTAATTTGAGTTTGAAGATTTAGGGTTTTCGTGTTCTTATATTTCAGATCTAGGACAATCGGCTTGGAATTTCCAGAAATTGATTGAGGATTCGGAACGGGCACGAAGACTTCATTCAGGACTGATTTTTTGGGATTTTTCCGACGACTGTTGACGGCGGCCCGCGACTTTTCGGCGGCTTCGGTGGCGGCACTCCGGCGACTTTCGGACAGAATGTTCGTCTCGTTGTGGTGAGTTCAACGCCACTTTCCGTTCGTTAATCGGACACTCGATCTATTTATTATGAATTATTTTGCATAATTGTGATTATTTGAATTAATTGTTTTAAGTGCAAATAAATTGGTTATTGTTGGTTTGTTGATCGAGATGTCTTCCAATCATATTCGAAAACATATATTGAATGGATTGTGATATGCATAAATGTTTCGATTTACAATTTGAATCCCGATGTGATGAATTTATGCTATGTGTTTAGATATGAAGGGGTGTTAGTGTAATATTTAGAAACTAATCTTTTATGTGACTATGAACTTGAATAATATTTTAGAAGAACGAACATGTTGTGATTTCTCTATATGGATTTGAGACGTTCTCAATGTTATGTTTGTTGTAAATTGTGTTTCCAATATTAAATTGAGATATATGAAAGATGCTTGAACAACTTGAGACTTTATGCATGAAAGGAGTTAGAATTGTAATATCTTGATTTACTCTTACTACTTGAAAATGGTATATTATGAATTACGATAAATTGATAATTGTAATGCTTGTAAGTAATTAATTCCTAGTTGAATAATTGTATAAACACTTTAAATGAACAATTATGCTTAGTAATCAACTAAGGGGATGTATGTGTAATTATTCTAAACTTTTATAAATAACTTAGGGGATGTAAGTGTAATATTTATGAAACTATGAATGTGACTTGAGCTTGTGTACCAAACATGTTGTGAAGTTGTAACGTATGATCTTAAGTGAATTAAATGTACTCTTTATTTGTATCAAGCATGCTATCTACGTACAACCACTTTGTATGTTTATATGATCAAGTTGCTCTTACTTATGCACTTTACAACTCGTCATGAACTTGATGCTTAATTCTAATATTATAATTGAACCCTCTGATATTGGATGATTTAATATGCATTTTGTGAATACATTGACTTCCTAAATTGGTCTTGCATCTTTGGATATGGAATTGCGTGTTGGTTGCTTGTAAATATGACCTTGTTGAGCATTGCTATGCCTTGAATGACCACGACACCTTATCCAAGCACAACATGAACACTTATGCATAACCACGATCATGTTGAACAATGCCGTGCGTCTTGTTTGGTTCATATAGAGTCTAAGTCTGGGCTTCTGTATGTCTTGTCACAGAGTTTGGTGGTGCCGGTGGGCCCGAGGTTTAAAGTGTTTGGCCCTTCACACTCTCAGACTCTACTTTCACGAGGTGAGGTTTAGGATTTTGTATAGTTATGCGACCTATGGACTTTATATGCTGATTTCTACCCTTGCATGCGAGTATATCTTATTATAAATACATACGTGTTGGATATGATATGTTTATGTGCTTTTGCGTGCGTCCTGCGTGTGTGGGAGCCTTCGTGGCTTAAATTCCACAGCGTAGGAATATGTATAAAAACCAGTTTTTGAGGCATATGTAAGCTATTTTGGAAAATTCAGTTGTGTTACGATTCTGTAGCGAGTTAGCCATGTTATATGGTATCTGTTCTGTCTTGTTATATTGTGGATCCGAGGAGCTACGGGTAATGGGGCCTCTGGGACGGTTAGGGCCGTCGGAGTTTCAACCATGTGCGTAGTTTCCATTTGAGATATCATTGCGCTACCTTAGGGTGATGAGGGAGGCGTGATATCTTGAGCCTTCGGCTATGGCCGGGGATGACTCTTGTGGGTTCGCTACCCTCTTGAGATCGAGTCTATTTTAGACGGTGTTATTGTAGATGGTTTTGGGGACTGTACATCCCCTCCATCATTGGTGTAGCGGTTGGATTGATTGTGATTTATGTTCTGAGGAGTAAAGGTGGGAAGCTCGTACTCGCCGAGCAGTTGATTATGTTATGTTATGGAATTATGAATCGGGATAGAGTCTTTTTGGAAAATGGTTCCTGAATTTATATCTATATCTTATTCGGGTTCTTTCAAAACATTTTGGTATGTAACCCCTATCCCCGGTTCATGAGTCCATCCTTTTATTCTATGCTATGCTCCTTATATATATATTGTGGGTGTGCGTTAGCCCCCTCACTCGGTCAAGTTGACTGACCCCTCATTTACGCTTTTAGTTGCAGGTTGTTGGCGTGGCTAGGCGGAAGTGAGTCTTTTGAGTTGCACTTCGTCGGTCTAGTCTTTCTATTTGCATTTGTCTTTTCATACACTTTACTTATGCTTTAACTTGTAGACTTGAGAGTATACTTTACTATTTGGTAGCCCTGCGTGGCACTCTCATTCGGCCCCTTGTGGCACTTGATGATTACTACTTTATGTTGATATTCGGGACTAGGGATTTATGCTGGTTGAACCCGTCACTTGTTATGTTGTTGATCTATTATTCGGGATTAGGTATCTATGCTAGTTGAACCCATCACCTGCTTTGCATGTTTTGTTTTAAATGCTTCCGCTATCTATTGTTGTTGGTTTTAATTGCTTCCGTACTATGAGTTTGTCGAGTTAGATCCGCCTAGCCTAGTGTGAGAGTTGTTCTCCCGTTCGCTATGATTCGGATTCGGGCATGGACTTTCTATTTCATGACCGGGTCGGGGTCCTAGTGCGGGGGATGTGGCATCCTCCGTTTGGGGTGTTACATTACTAGTCTTGAGAAGATTTTCGAGGCTATAGAGATCTACCCAGAGGATCGTGAACGAGTTCGGTATGCTACTTTTCTTATGGAAGGAGCTGCATACAATTGGTGGAGGCACGTTCAGCATATGTGGATTGAGAATAACGTTGAAGGAAGTTGGGATGAGTTTATTAGAGAGTTTCAGCAAAAGTATACGCCTCAAGTGACTCGTGATGTACGAGAGGCTGAGTTTATAAGTCTGGTTCAAGGAACTATGAACGTGATGGAGTATGAGGCTAGGTTTGTGAGGCTGATCAAGTATGCGCCTCATATTCTGAATGATGAGCGTCGCAAGACAAAGAGATTTATCGATGACCTGAAGCCCGAACTTCGGTGGGAACTTGCTTCTTTGGATATTGAGAACTACAACAGGGTCGTTGACAAGGTACTAAAGGTTGAAGCAGCCCACAAGGAGATCAAGATAATTACTGCACGTCAAGGACCTTCTAACCCTAAGCCTTATCAAGGGAACAAGCGACCATCCGGATCTTTTCCCCAAGGAACCGGAAAGAAGCCAATGGTAGCACCACAACATCAGCAGCAGAAGGCTCCACAGAAACAGCAAGCACAGAAGCAGAAAGCGCAACAGCAGTATCAGAGGGCGCCACAGCAGCAACAGAAAGCACCTCAACATGCTCAAGAGGAAATTGTTTGCCGATATTGTCGCCGAACGGGACACACTGAGGAGAACTGTCGCAAGAAAGCTGGACAGTGTTTCGTGTGTGGTTCCCCTGAGCACCAGATGGAGAACTGCCCGAACAAGATCAGGAGATTTGGGGTCCAGGATAAAGAAAAACGGTGGAGGGTACGACGAACAATTCGGTGGTCAAAGGCAGAGCTTATGCTTTGGATGGTAATGAGGAGGTTGATCCTTCGTCTGTTGTGGAAGGTATTGTGCACATTCTTAACACGCCAGTTAAGGTCTTGTATGACCCTGGTGCTACGCATTCATTTGTTGCATCTAAATTATGTGCGCATTTACAGTTTCCACTTGAATACTTACCATATAAATTTGAAGTGAGTTCTCCTTTGGGAACTTGCCTTGTTACGGATCAAGTATATAAACACTGCCCTATATGTATTGGTACCCGTTGTTACCCGACGAATCTTATTGAGTTGCCGGTGACAAGGTACGATGTTGTACTCGGTATGGATTGGTTGTTTAAGTACCTAGCTAAGTTAGATTGTTACAAGAAAGAGATTATCTTGGAAGAAGATGAAAGTGGGAAATCAGAAGGGAAAATTGAGAAGTTATCAGTTGTTTTTTCGATGGAAGCTAAGAAGTTGATTCAGGAAGGAGCTAGCGGATTTGAGGCTTATCTTTTGAATAGACCGAAAGATCAACTTAAGATCGAAGAAGTGGAAGTGGTGAACGAATTCTTAGATGTGTTTCCAGAATATTTGAATTCGTTACCTCCTGACCGAGAGTTGGAGTTTACAATTTAGACGATATCAGGAGCTGAGCCGTACTCAAAGACACCTTACAGAATGGCTCCAGCTGAATTGGAAGAACTGAGGAAGCAATTGGACGAACTGATAGAGTCTGGATATGTTCGACCGAGCACATCGCCGTGGGGAGCGCCTGTGCTTTTCGTTAAGAAGAAGGATGGATCATTGCGTTTATACATTGACTATCGAGAGCTGCACAGGATAACGATCAAGAATAAGTATCCTTTCCCTCATATAGAAGAGCTTTTCGATATACTACAAGGATCGAAGGTCTACTCTAAGTTAGATCTAAGACAAGGATATTATCAATTGAAGATCAGGGAAGCAGATATTCCGAAGACTGCTTTCAATAGCCGAAACAGATATTATAAGTTTGTAGTAATGCCGTTTGGTTTGACGAACGCACCAGCTGCATTCATGGATATGATGCACCGTATATTCAAGCCGTTTCTCGACAAGTTTGTAGTAATCTTTATCGACGATATCTTGGTGTTTTCAAAGATTGAAGGAGATGCTGACAACTGCACCCGTGTTAGCGTAACCAGAAGGAAAAGAAGGTTATACTGTTTACACCGATGCTTCGAAAGAAGGACTAGGAGGAGTTTTGATGCAGAATGGAAAGGTGATTGCGTATGCATCAAGGAAACTCAAAACGCCTGAAGTTAACTACCCGACACATGATTTGGAGTTACCCGCGATAATCTTCACTTTGGGAAAGTGGAGACATTACCTGTATGGGGTTATGTTTGAGATCTTTACTGATCATAAGTGTGACGCCCTGCTTTTCAGCTTTCCAGGTACGGCGTCATGAGTGAGTTTAATTCCTTAATTTCTATGAATTATGTGATTTTCATGCTTACGTGTCAACATGAATTTAATTTTATTACTTCTGCTTTAGAATTTAATTAAATTGTTTTTGGGATCAATCACCCAATATTTTCCAATTAGGGACCTAATTTTAATTAGGGTGTTTTGGCCTTCGTGGCTATTTGAGCTCGGGATTTCGAATTCGAATTCTGACCCCACTATTGAATTTGTTTCAACGATTCGGATTTAATGGAAGTAATCTTTTAATTTTCTAAAACCGTTTGATAACCCTACCGTTTTAAAATCCGATCCAAACGGACCGGATACCGTTTGATTCGACCCGTTTGATCAGCCTTAAGGGGCTGATTTGCCCTTTCTTTTCCTCTCCCCCATTTAAACGTGATAAGCCAAGAAGAAAGGAAAGGAAGGAGAAAGCTTACCCCTAATCCTAAAGAGCTCAAGTTCTCTTTCTCCGTTCAATCTTTCGACGATCCAAGGTAAGATTTGTACCCTACTCATTACGTGCTTTAATTTCGTACCTCTTTCGTGACTTGATTTGGTGCCTATGTGTCTCGTTGGGAAGACGATGAATAGTGTAGATTTTGTATTTTGGTATGCTCGGGCTTGTTTCTGGAGGCCTAACTTGTATTTATGTGATATACGTGTTATGTTTGCTTCGTGGTATGAATTTCGGGGTGTTTCGTGGTTGTTTGGGGATGTTTTGGTGCTTTTGTTACTGTTCCTGACACCATGATTTTTGCTGCTGCAAGCTTGGTCATGCCGGCGACCAATTTATGTGTAAAAATGGTCGCGGCCTCGACCAGTTTTTAAGGTATTCTCGAGTTGTGGCTTCGCGGCCGCGACTGGTTTTCAGTGTAATTTTGTCGCGGCCGCTAACGTGCTCGGTTTTGGCTGAATTTTAACCTGTAGAAACTTTTTTGAGTTTAGAACATTCTCCAATTGGAATCACCTCAAAATTCGTTCTAGATTGGGAGATATAACCGTTTTAATTTGGTGTCGCCACTTCGTCGAGATTCTGCATTCGTTCAATTTTGTACCTACGCCATTTTCGCCTCGCTTTGAATCATGATTCGAGATTTATTCCATTTGAAAGATATATATGTCTAGTTTCATTTCCAAGAAACAAAACTTAATTCCCATTTCTCAAACCCAAGTTAGGATCTTTTTCCCACAGCTTATTCGTTTTGAAAAACTGTCAGCTTTTGCCCGTTTTCACTTGGAACCCTTTTTCGTGTTTTTCTTTCGTTTTTCTCGTACCTTTCCACCTCCAAACTTGATTCTAACTTGTTTTATCATGTTTATGCTTATGTATTTGTTCTCATATGCATTATATGTTACTCAAGTAATGTGAATTGTTTGCATGAAACATATTTGCACTTTGTTACGTATCTCTACCTTGTATTATGTCTTAATTGTGCATATGAACGTGACTTATGATTATAAATGATTATGATGGGTTATATAATGTCTTCAATTTCATGGATTTGATTTGAAAATAAGATTTGCCTAAGTATTTGCATTTCTTTAAGTGTCAATGCATATGCCATGCGTCTACGTGGTTCATTGTGAGTCTAAGCCTTGTGTTTTGCCTTTAGTCTGTTCAGGTGCACCCGGGGCGGTGTTTCACAGTCCGTTTTGATTCCGGGGTGAATCGCGTGTTTGGTCCTTGGGTTCGTCGGTGTAAGGTGAGGCTAGGTTATAGTTAAACCCTATGATATGTGCCCATTTTCTCGGTATACGAACTATGGCCTCTATTATATGTATATACGTGCGAGGTATGAATTTATAAATCTAAAATATGTTTCCAAGTATGAAGAGCAATGTACAAGCCTATGTACGCTTGATTTAATTTGATTGGATTCATTATGATTGGTAATGCTAAACCACGCTTCAAACCGTGTACCTCGTATGAGCCGGGAGTTACGAACAAAGGAATATGCTAAGGATTTGACACGGAGAGGTATGTAAAGCGTGGTTGTGGCAATGTAAAGTATGTATCATACATATGTTATGTTTCTAATTAGTAGCGGGTTAGGATATGATTGAATGAATGGGGCCCAGGAGGTTTGGATAAGGGGGACCCGGGACGACCATAGGGGTCGTCGGTTATGACCCCTGTGCACACTCTCCACATGATTGATAGGACTAACCCGGAACCCACCAGGAGGTTTGGTTGGGTGATGGGAACCTGAGGGTTTGAGTGTTCATGCTCCACTCGTCTGATTGGATAGTTTGGGTCGCGCAACCCTTCCATCACCAGAGAAGGAGGTATATGATTGTTATGCATGATTGATTGATATGTTTGATTGTACGATTCGTATGAGGAGCCCAGGATGGGAATTGTTACTCGTACCCGCCGAGTTTTTCATGTTTGCTTTGTCAAAGTTCGTGAAATGGGGATAGATTTTTAACTATGACAAAATATGGATCTTTTGAATATGAAAGATAAGAATTGATAAGAATTGATAAGACTTGATATGAATGGTTATGATTTGATTTGACTTGATTCGGTATGATTTGGTATGATATGGGTCCTTGAAGCTTCAATTCGTTCGGTTTTGTTAAGAATCCCTATATGTATGTATCACGGGCAAAACTTTGGTGTGCAAAAACTATCCCTGAGTTCACGAACTGTGTGTGATTCGAATGTGCTTTGCTCCTATATATATATAACGTGTGTAGGTAGCCCCTCACTCAGTCGAGTTGTAGACTAACCCTTTCCCTCTCCAACTTTTTAGTGTGCAGGTTTGGCGTTGGAGTTTCGAGCTAGGCGAAGTTGTGTTGAGTATTTGAGTCGGTTAAGTTAAGTTAGAAGAGTCTCTGCACTCGCATATGTATTTAAATGGTTTATGATTCGACTTTGTAAGATTATAAATTTGAATCTTTATGTATTTGTTATTGAATTGCCCTTGTCGGGGCTTTGTTATGAGTTAAAAAGAGGCCTGAGGAGCCCAAGTCTGCTTGTGGTTCGTGTGTTTAATTTCTGCAGGCCCGTGGCCAATGCATGTGTTTGGATTTTAGTTTTCCCCTGCATTATGTTTTGTTGGTTGGTTAGATTTGCAGGGTCTAAGTTCCGCCTAGCTTAGGAGGTTTGTTTTGCTTGTCTCCCGTTCGCTATCGTTTGACACGGGTGCGGACTTCCCATTTCGTTACTCGTGTTGAGCCATAGTGTGGGGGATGTGGTGCCTCACGTGCGGGGTGCTACATCCTAAATTGGTATCAGAGCTCCAGGTTGTAAAACCGGAGTTCTACTGTCGTGTCGTGTCATGTCTAGGTCGTACGACTTAGGAACTACTTGATAACTTGTGCATTGCATCGTTCTTGAACTTTGAAATGTGATCATTTCAAAACCTTGTTGATTTATATGTCGGATTTTGCATTGAATTCATGCTTTTGGTGTTAATTATGTGGCATGAGCATATACTAATCGCATGCATTTATTTTTAAATGAGTTGTGATTTATAGCATATGAAGATAACCTCACACCACGGCCAATCTCTGCTACAACCACAATTTATCACAACTTCTTCTCTTTAGTTTGAAAGTTGTAAAGAATGCATCAGGGATTTCACACTAGAACCCAAGAGTTATGGTTAGGTACTGAGATCCAGAATAGAAGGATCAATTGTGAGAGTTACATGCCAGTTTGAGTGAAGTTGGTGGATACTTGAAAGAGAGTGTAGTGGGGTGTGATGTCTATAATTTACAAGACCCACATTCACACATCTACGTTATCAAAAGTTCTTTCAACCGAATTCCATAGGATCATACATTTAAGAGAAAAATGAAGACAGTTTCGATGATGTTTTAGATCCGAGATTTCTATCAACAAGGAGACGATGGCCTTTAAGGGAAGCAAGGTAAAGTGGGCTCCTGGGAATAAGCAACAAAGCTTATCTGATTGAGAAAGAAGTGGGGAAAATATGGAAAATATTATAGCTCGGGATTTTGATCTATGAGGAGGGATGAAGAGATAAAGGAAGTCAATCAACCCGGTGGATACAAAATTTTGGAAGGCAATCATGCTAAAGGTTTTATCTCCGGTGAGTGGTGAATCTTCCAGATCCAAGCTGAATTGTCGTGTTGTGGGGTCACGTGTAACATCCCGGATTTCGGGGCCAAGAAGAAATAGGTAAGTAAAGGGTTAAGAAGAATTTCCTTTAGAACCTTAATTACAATTCACTCATTTTTGTAGAAATTTTTTGAGCCATCTTCACCTATCCAATATTGGGCTCGAATGAATCCTTGCGAAATTTTATGAATTATGATATCAATCCCAAGCCTTAATTCTCGTTATAACTCCCGTAGTAGCTAAAACCGGCCAAAAACCCTAGTTTTGCCCTAAAGTGAAGATTTTCGAATTCTAACGTTTTTCCTACACAATATTTGTAACAGCCCCAAATAGGGCCTGGATGAAAACAGTAAGTTAAGGGCATTGGTAAAGCGTTTATAGACCGTGATCCAACTTTTTGAATCATCATGCATTGCATTCTTACACGAACTTTGTGCTCGTATATGATCTGACATGTTTTAAGGGGGAATTCTTGACCTTTGATACAGTTACTATTCATAACCCGAGCCTACCTTGTTCATTTTGTTACTCGAACCCTAGAGGTTCATCACACATATTTCTCTATCGTTTGAACTTGTTTCCCGAGCTCAAAGAGTCTTTCTTGAACCATAAGGGTATTTTTGGAACTTACCGACCAAAGTTACTATTCATCTGAGAATGAGCCTTTGATTCTGATACCTTTCCTACCCAAGTTTAGAGTCGAATCGATCCTTGAGTCGAGACGAGTCTTTTGAAATAATTCTTGACTTGGAAATCTATTTTGAGCATTGGTTTTATTGAAAATGTTTACGAAAACCCTAGTTCACTATTCCTTCTACGAACGATTTTCATTCGGAAAATGTTTTGTCTTCAGATTTGCACTACTTGAGCTATTTCAAGATTTTTGAAATGTTTTACAACTCTTGATTCAAACCCTAGCTTGAAATTTTGAAGCGTACGTTCGTACGTGAGGACTCACTATTCACTCTACGTTTTCAACTTTTTAACGGTGAAACGTTTTATAGTTGATATTGGATTCAAAACGCTTCTCGATTTATTTCTTGAATTTTGGAAACAATCCAGACTTGAAAATCATTGTAGAAAGTCGTTTTTCACTCGTGTTGAGTTTCGAGCTCAAAACTTTTATTCACTAAAACTAATGTATCTTTCAAACGGTAAATCAGATTTCGACGAATGAATATAATATGCGTTTCGAAGCTAATTTTTGCCCTGTCGGAATGGTTAAACTTCCAGCCAGTTATCCTCGAGTCTTGGGCAATGAAATTACAGAAATACCCCCAGCAGCCCCATTTTTAGCTTCAAGATAATGAAGCTTCTAAGAGAAGCTATTCCATTTTGCTCTCCTACCCTTCCCTACATTTTATTTCCAAGGTGAGGGGCTTCTCTTCAACTATAAATACCCCTCTCATGGCATTGGAATCCTTGCTCATATGCTGTGTTAACAACACCCTTTCTTCTCTCCCTCTCCCCCTCTTGCCGTCTCCCCCCTTGTGAGCGTAGGTTAGTTGTTTTATTTTTTATGGTTTAGTTTATGTTATGTTTAGTTTATGTTTTTATGTTATGGTATGTTTATATTATGTTTAGGTTGGGTCTTAGGGTGTTCCCTAAGCCATATAGGATTTTATTTTATGCATTTATTATATAGTTTTCATGATATGTTTGAATAGTTGTTTATATGTTTTAATTGTTTAGTATATGCTTGAATATGTTATGAATTGCTCTAGTATATGCTATGATCATGTGATATGATTGTTATATTATGAGAATTGATGCATGATTATGGAATTTGAATTATATTCTTGCATGCTAGCTAATGTAATAGTGATTTACAATTAATTATGTCACAACTTGTTACATGTTGGTATTGAATTAAATTGTTACATGTTACATGCCTAAAGGTTCATGATATATGATATGATATGATATATGTTGTGACATGTTGTCACATTGTTATATGATTCCTGAATTATGAATTCAGCTTATGATATGACATGGATTAATGGATTAGAGTCTTGATCATATGTTATACACTTTAATAGTGTCACACGTTATAACCTAAGATAGAATAGTGTTTCAGAACTTGATCTTATACCTTAATTGGATCTCTTAACCATAGGTTATACCTTTAACCTAGATCACACTTGATTATATTAACATGAACTTGAAACTATAGGTTATAATAAAGATCATAATTTAATTAGGGTGTGTGTGTGTGTGCGTGCCGTGCGTGTGTATGTTTA
Source organism: Lantana camara (assembly GCA_037501455.1). Lineage (NCBI taxonomy): Eukaryota > Viridiplantae > Streptophyta > Magnoliopsida > Lamiales > Verbenaceae > Lantana > Lantana camara. The sequence continues at coordinate 42,361,107 of CM074862.1, read as the reverse complement.
TGTGCATGGTGTGTGTGTGTACCGTGTGTGTGTGTAGAGTAAGGGTTTGACCCGACCCTTTGACCCGATATGTGAATAGTAATCTGGAATAGTAATCTTGAATAGTACTTTTGAATAGTGCTTTTGAATAGTAAAAATGAAATAAAACTTGTGCTTTCTTAATAGACATTTGCACCTAGGGTTTCCATATCCAGGGTCTAAAATGCATTTTCAAAATGAGTTTTCTTTCGTGGACTTCTTTTATAACTTAAGATTTGCGATAGGATTCATAATTTGACTAAAGCTTACTCGGTTATAGTAAGATCATAGTCTCATGTTGAAAGTAACTCACTTTAACGTAATCCTTTGTGTGTTACCTTTCTTGAATACCTTAAATGGTATTACCCTCTTGTGTTACATGTTATTTACATGTTCCTTGTTCATTGTTTCATGCATTTCATATGCATCTTGGTTAGTAGTGGGTCTTAGTTCTTAAGCTCACACTAGTATACCACCTACAGGAGTTAAAGTTGAGCACTGGGATCCCCAGGGCACCGCATAATCTGTCTACCTACCTTTTGTTACTATTAGGTGAGGTGAAGTGTAGCACCCCGCACGTGAGGCACCACATCCCCCGCACTATGGCTCAACACGAGTAACGAAACAGCTAATCCGCACCCATATCAAACCATAGCGAACGGGAGACAAACATACAAACCTTCCTAGGCCAGGCAGAACTAGACCCTGCAATGATAACCAATCAACCAAAATATAATGCATTGCAAAGCCAAAATTCAAACATACAAACCATAAGTAGAATTTGGGCTCTTCAGGCCTCTTTTAAACTCATAATTACAGTCCAACAAACCAATTCAATAATAATTACATAATTATTCAAGTTTATGATACTGCAGAATCGAATCAAACCTAAATCCAATACAAGAGTGAGTGCAGAGACTCTCCTAACCTAACTCGACCCACCTAAAGACTCCAAACACCTCCGCCTAACTCGAAACTCCAAAATCAAACCTGCACACTAAAAAGTTGGGTAGGGAGAGGGTCAGTCTCTAGAAGACTGAGTGAGCAGGAGCGATATACATATATAAAAACATGCACATGCGAGTCATAAATTCCGAACAAGGTTTTGGTTGCGATTAGTTCCCAAAAAGGGCAAGAGAATGATTAATCAATGCTCGGATTTTATGACTAATCATATTAATTCATTATATTCATAAATCATACATAAATATAAGGCTCGGCGAGTGAGCGTGCATCATCTCCAACCAAACTCCGACCGTGTACGACAAATATCAATAATATTTTAAATAGGTGGTCATGCAATACGTCATAATACACACAGACCATAAATCATATCATAAACATATTCGTTTGGGCGATCCGGATCCCGGCATTCCCGCACGGTGCATAACCATAACATAAACATATTCATAAGCATAATCAGAAATCATAACCAACCTTCTTCCTCCGGGTGGTGGACGGGCTTGCAAGACCCGGCCACCGGTTCATACATAGGCCAATGGGGGTACATGAATCCCCCAAGGGCACTCAGCTCCCATTCCCCGCTAAACCTCCAAGTGAGGGCCGGTATCACCGTAGTTTGGTTAGGACTAGTATATGGGATCCCCATCAGCCCTTGCTTCCTCGGTTAGCCACATATACTAAGTCCCTGGGCCCGTGAACATAACATATATGAAATCTCGCCAAAACATATCAATACATACATATGATACATACTATAAGGAATCATACCTTACCGTGTAATTTGGCATATGCTATATACGTACCTCTCCGTGTCATCCTAATCCGTAGCTAGCATGAATACACACGGTTTGGAGCATAGCCTCAATACAAAACCATTTTTAAGCTTATATACGCTCATACGTAATATTTCAGAAGAATTTACTCGATAACTTCATTTGAAAACCATATATATATAATCATAAGGTTTTGGCCAAAGCTTTTCACATAAGGGTTGTAGGGTTTAATACGTAGCTAAAACGAAAACACCCTCATCTGAACCGTGACGATACAAGGATACGAATACCAAGTGCCTGAACGATCAAGATCTCTCCACCCTGGAGATAAACTGTACAAAAGACAACATGACGTGTTTGTGAGACTCCAATGAACCATATATGACGCTCGACAATGAAGTGAATATGACATGAATGCATAAATGATCATATTATATCAATAAAATGTTCATGTGCACGATTAAGAAATTTAAAACATATAATCAAATCATTCATTCATATGTTTCGTTCAATTTCATAAATTCATAAATTCATATTTCATAATTTCATAAATTCATAACATTCATAATATTCATAATGCATATCAATTAATCCATGAATTCATTTAATAATCATAACACATAATATTCATATTCACATTTAGGAATAAAATAAATAGAACGTTAAATCAATAGTCGATAAATTAAATACGCGAAATAGAAATCAACTAATTTTCAAAATTGAATTAAATCAAATAATAATTGAAATATATAATAAATATATATAATCATTATATATAATATGTAATAACATATAATGTATATAACATATATATATATACACGTACACACACATTACATATCCATGCATGCATATAGATATATACTCAATACATAATATATATACTATATATACACACATGCATGCATTCACACAATCAAACACCCATGCATGCACACAACACACATAACACATTACTAACACAGCCACCTACAAAGAACAACAACAGCAGCCAAGCACGCAATTACAGTAGCAGCAACAACACACATCACGCAGGGAAGAAGAAGAAGACGCAGGAACAGTTCTGAAAAACGGGGTGACACCCCCGTGTCACCCTCCAAACCTATACCGAGACACGCCCATGTCTCGGTACAGCAACTCCAGGCCACGCTACACCCCCGTTCCTCACTGGAACGGACAGAAGTGGCACGCCCGTGACGTGCAGCAGCAGCAGCCTCTGCTACAGACAGCAACACTCAGAAACAGAGCAGCAAACCAGCAAGAAAACAGGCGACCAAAGCAACATTACAAGGTACAAATTACTACAAGAACTCAACAAGAATGATCCCTCAAAGCCAAGAAAATTGACAGCAAAACATGAAGGAAACGCAGCAGCTTTGACAGCTGAAAATCATGCCAGAAAACAGAGCAACCAACGCGGAAAAACAGGGCAAGAACAAATCACTCCTTCTCCATCTATACACCTCAGTTAAGGCCAACAAATAAGCAGCAAAACATCATGAATTCAACAAGTAAATCAGTCCCTAACAAGCTCAAACAAGAAAACAACCGTACGTGACATTCATGGAAGGTTTTCTCAAAGTACCATAATTAATATCTCATTAATACTTCACCCACCAAGAAATCAATGATCATAAATGATATGAGTATGTTAAAACAATCAATATCAAGCTTGGAATCAATCAAAACCATTGAGAATCGAAGGAGATCAAGAAATTGCCCAAATTTTCTTATTTTCGGAAAAATGCCCAGAAATGATGAAACCATGCTCAACTTCATGAATAAAAGGGTGGAAATGATCATAAATGAACATATAATTCAACCCTAAGCTTACCTTGTTGATTGGTTGAAGTTTGGATGAGATTTGAGCTCCAAAATCTCCAAGGATGGAAGGGTTACGGGACTGGAATGACTGCAGAAGTTTTGGCTGAGTTTTTGGGGATTGTGTGAGTGTTATCTCGGTTAAGGCTTGATATGTCATGATAGATGGCTGAGTTAGGGTTTTAAAGAATCAAACCATGGTTAATTTGGTTATGGTTTGGATAAGATATGACTCATTTTGTACAGCAAGGTCAAATGGATGTCGTTTCGTTTTTCGGTTGGATTTCGGAGGTTCAAATGATTTAGGAAAAATATAAGGCTAAGTTTACTAAACTCGCATTTTCGTTACGAGTTCAGCGGAGTTGACGGAACTCGAATCCGAGTTCCCGAGCTCAAGATATTAAATTCGGAACCAAGGGTACGCTAAGTGCTCGTTAGCCCCCGATTTGGTTCCTCAATACAAATTAAATCCGTTAACACATCAAATGAATTCGAAAATATAAATCGAGCATAAAATCATATTCATAACACATATATTTACAACATACTAAATATTCGTGGCAATCCGAAATCATTTCATATAAGAACGAAGCTCAAAATTAACAAACAAACTCATTCATGCAATTCATGCATATTCAAATAAAATCCATGCATGAATATTATAATTCCCATGCAAAATATAATTTCCCATGCATAATTATTATAAATAATAAATTAATTCTAATATTAAATAAATTATATTAGGTCACGTAATTAATTAACTAAACATGATTAATTAGCATAACATATAATTAGCGTAATCATTAAATTAATAATAATGTAAATAAACGTATACATATATATACTTAAAGAAATATATATATATATATAATACGATATATATATATATATAGAATTAATAATAAATTAAAAATATAATATAATAAAATAAAATAATAACAATTATAATAAAATTAAATATAAAACACATAAAAACAATTAATCACATAATTAAATAATTTAATTGTGCAATTTAGAAGCAAATATGACATATTAATAAAATTGAAAAACCGGGGCGTTACATGAAGTTATAAATGTTTTCCAACTGGAACCACGATTATACTATCGTATCATATGTTTTGAAATTCAAAGCTAAACCTCGTTTTGAACTATCCCTTTTATCGGGATATTCTTTTGAAAGGATCATCCATACTTTAATAGTATACCTTGATCTACAGCACATGTTTTCCAAAGTTCTGCATTCTTGTTCAAAGACAGTTACCTGATCTGCATATGTTTTCAAAGTACAGTTTACAGATAGCATCACATGTTTTACAGACAGAATCATATGTTTTATAGACAACGTCATATGTTACAGTTACAGTTTCACATGTTATAGTTAGCATACTGGAGTGGTACTCTGGTCACTGCTAATTCTTAAATGCAAGCATACAGTTTACAGTTTGGGCCCGGCGGTTATGTGTGGAGGTGATGTTCGGGAGGTGTGCGCCAACGACATCACCAATACCGGCCGCCACAATTAGACAATTGACACCGACTTTTAACAGGAGGTTCGTTAAGTCAAGACAATCTGTCTGGGAACGGACAGCAAATCTGTTCCCATTACATGTTTACAGGTCGCCTAGGGCTAGCTACCCGAAGTGATAACCGGTGGAGGATGGTGCATGTTTGTATGCGTTGGTATGAGTTGTTGTTAACCTTGGTCCGATAGTCTACTGTGTGCGGAGTTGTTGTTGACCTTGGTCCGATGCTCTACTATATATGGGGTTATTGTTGATCTTGGTCCGATACTCTACTATACATGGAATTATTGTTGATCCTGGTCCGATGCTCTACCAAATCATGTTTTTCTGGAGTAAGGATGGAGGAGCCTAGCTTGCGGGTAAAATTCTGTTTCATAAAGGATGGTTCATATTTGGAAAAGTCACTTTACCCGTATCCCGTTTTAGAACTATGAACCATCTACAGCACATGTGTGCGTGTGTGATAGCATTCATGAAAAGAGTTTTAAAACGTGTATTCTTTTACAGCATTGAATTCAAAAGAGTTTTATCAACCGAACTTGTTTCAAGTTCTTCTTTAAAGCATTGTACTTAACAGTTCTGAACTTTACTTCAAGTTCTTTAATTCAGTACTTTCTTTAAAGTATTCCCTCACTTAGTCCTTTTGACTAATACCTCTCCCGTTTTCTTGCCTCGTGGTTTCAGGTCTTGCAGCCGCAATCTAGAGGTATCTTGAAGCTCTAGATTGTCATTTTTGTTTCAGTCAGGACTTAGTATTACCTTCTCTTTTATGTCCTGCATATGTTTTATGGCTGCATTACTTTATGTTTCTGAATACTTGAGTATCTTTGTTATACTCTTTCTGCTACTCTGCTACCGATATTTTGAACTCTGCTATATCGGTATTTATATGTGAATATGTTACATGTTCTGATATGCCGAGTCTCTCTTACACGATTGATATGTTCTTGCTTGTTACATGCCATCACGCACATGTTTTGAAAAGTTTTAAAATACTCTTGTTTTCCACTGTATAGCCACATCATTATACATGTATAGTTCAGATAGATAGCCGTTCGCGGGAGTATTTCTTGAGTGATGGCTCACACCATTACTTGAGAGGTGCTTCAGTGCGGGGGTTGAGACGCCGCTCTCCTCATGTTCCAGTACGGGTGGGGGCGTTACAATATTATAACCATAACGATCCTTGAATTATTTAATGAATTTTAAGATAATCCCCAAACCCTAGTTCAAATCCTAGCTTGTTTTATAAATTTTTCATATTTTTCCTAAAGTACTATTCCCGCCGTAAAAACTAACTTTTAAACCGTACAACATTTGATACTCAATATTATACTCAAAACAATCCTTAAATTATTTTATGAATCATGAACACTTTCTCGGAAATTAAATGCCAATCCTAGCTTAATTTTTTGTATTTTATCATATTTTTTTCAAAATTCCAAACGTCTACTACTTTAATTTTACACGTTTAAACGTTAAGTGTTTATAATCATCGGAAAGCCCTTTCGATGCTCTTTCTTTTGCAATTTTCAACATTTCAAAATAAAATCTGAATATTCTCCTGCGTTTCCATTATTATTTTCACCTTATTTTTGATTTATTTTATTATGATGTATTTATTAGGTAATATATGTATACATAAGCTCCTACATCACATATACATCTAGCATACCACCAAAGTACCCTAATAAATACACTTAGCTTACTCACCACCCTTAGTCATACCGTAAACTCTTAGAAATTGCAAGGTAAGCCCCTAAATCCCAATTATAAATACCTCTCCAAGCTCATTTCCAAGACTACACCAAAATCACTCCAAATCTCTCCTATTTTCGATCAGCCCTATTCCTCTACATAAGGTGTAACATCCCGCTAGTTCGGCATTTCCAGGTACGCGTCACGAGAGAGTTTAATTTCGTGATTTATGTAATTCGTATGCCTTAAATGTCAACGTGTAATTTATTTAAGTTTATGCGCTTTAGATTTAATTAATTGTTTGGGCTCGAATGCTCAATAATTGAACTTTAGGGACCTAATTAATTAGGTGTTTTGGCCTTCGTGGCAATCTTGAGCTCGGGAATTCGAATTCGAATTTCGACCCCTGCATTGAGTTCGTTTCGACGATTCGGATTCGATGAAATTAACTTTATATTTTCAAAGCCGTTTGTTAGCCCTATCGTTTTAAAATCCGATTCGTTTGGATCGGATATCCTTTGATCCTACCCATTTTGTTAACCCGACCCGTTTCTTGGCCCTAAAAGGAACCGAACCCTCTTTTCTTCCCCATTTTGATCGGTTCAAGCAAGGAGAGAGGGAGAGGAAGAGAAGAGAAGAAGAAGAAAGCCAACCCTTTTCGAGCTCAAGAACCCCGACCCCCGTCCGTCCAATTAACGATCCAAGGTAAGCAATGTGACCCTCTCCTTACGTGTTTCGATTCTACCGATTGAATCTCGCTTTATTACCGTATTTCTTGAGTTTGGGGATAGGGATGAATAGTATAGGTTTCGTGTTTTAGGTGTTCGGACTCGTTTCGGAGTCCAATTTATGCTCTAATGTGATATATATATGTGATATATCTTGAATTTGTGTGTTTTTGGTGTATTATGTGATTGGAATGTGGTTTGGGGTGGTTTGGGAACCTCCCCCGTCGACCCCTTGCTTTCCTGCTCTTTTTTTTCGGAGAAGACAACCCAACACGGCCGTGTCAGCCCCTAGTTCATTTCCGACACGGCCGTGTCAAGCCCTCGACTTTGAATTTTTTTATTCGGACACGGCCGTATCAGCTTCCAGGCCAATTTTGACAAGGCCATGATGACCTAGTTTGAGGTCAGATTTGCCTGATTTTTGAACCTACGGAAACCTCTTGAAGTCTAGAACATCCTCCAATTGGAATCACCTCAAAATTCGTTCTATATTATGAGATATAATCGTTTGAAATTTGTGTCGCCATCCCGCCGAAATTCTGCTTTCGTCCAATTTCAAGCGTACGCCATTTTCGGCTCGCTTTGAACCACGTTTTGAGCCACCTACCATTTTAAAGATATTTGTGTCTAGTTTCAGTTTCAAGAAACAAAACTCAATTCCCATTTCTCAAACTCAAGTTATAACCGTTTTACTACAGCTTGTCCGTTTTGGAATAATTTCTAGTTTTTGCCTATTTTGCTCGGAACAATCTCTTATGCTTTCCTTCCGCTTTTCTTGCACCTTGCCACCTCCGAACTCATTCCTAACTTGTTTTATCTTGTGTATGTGTATATACTTGTTGCTATATGTGTTTTATGTTACTTATTTAATATGAATTATTTGCACGAAGCATCAATGCACCTTGTTATGTATCTTTGCCTTCTAATATGAATTGTTTGTGCGCATGAACGTGTTATATGATTATAAATGAATATGTTGAGCTATGTATTGTCTTGGTTTGCAAGTAATTGATTCGAATATGTGTTATGCCTACTTGATTGCATCTCTTATATGCATGAACATACGCCGTGCGTCTATGTGGTTCATTCTTGAGTCTAAGTCTTGTCTTTTGCCTTCAGTTTGTCCAGGTGCACCCGGGGTGGTATTTTATTCATCAGTTCATTCTGGGGTGAATCAAGTGCTTTGTCTCCGGCTTCGTTTGGTTCGAGGTGAGGTTAGGATATAGTTATACCCTAATGAAATGTGTCGGTTTTCGAATGCATGCGACTTGTAAGCCTTTATGTATATGTAGATATGTGTAAGATGCGTATTTTGTTGGCTTTGCAATAAGTTTGAAAGTATGAAGTTATGTATAAGCCTATGTAAGCTAGCTTTGATTTGGTTATGATTTTGAGGTCAGTCTGCGTGATATGTACGTACGATAGCTAAGTACGATATGCATGAAATATGTCTGTCTGTCTGTAGCGGGTTAAGCTTCCGATTTCCGTGATCTGTGTATGTGTGGGGCCCCGAATTTTATGTATGGGATGTACCGGAACCCACCTGAGCGTAGGTTGGGGGATGGAGTCCGAGGGTTTGAGCAGCATTCAGCACTCCCCTCTTCCGCTTCTGGATGGCTAGGGTCGCGCAACCCTTCCATCACACCTACCTGGTATGTTTTGTTTTGTTCTGTTTTGGTTAGTCTGTATTTATGCTCGTACCTACCGAGTTTCGTTATGTCTGTCGGTTATAAGTTCGTGAAACGGGGGTAGATTCTCAAATTAAGATAAAATTTGATATACTTTTAACCTAATAAAACATGTTTGGATATGTGTGCTTCGTCTGTATGTTTTGAACGTACGCATTAAATAAGTTAAGTTTCGTTTGTTCTGCTTTGCTAAATCACCCTATATATATATTATCATGGGCAAATGTTTTGGCGTGCAAAAACTACTCCCGGCTTCATGAACATCTTCTTTTTACGTGCTTTGCTATGTATATTATGTATAGCGTGCGTGTGTTAACCCCTCCCTCAGTCAAGTGTGACCGACCCCTCCCTCTTTATGTTTTAGCTCTGCAGGTTTGCTTTGGAGTTCGAGCTAGGCGGTGTGAGTCTCTTGGAGTCGAGTCTTGTATTAGTTGAGTCTTTGCATTTGCATTTTGAATTCAGTTTTAGTTTCGTGTGTTTAACCTATGAACGAATATGTTTAAATATGATTTGTTCATTTATGATTTGAAATCGGGACAGGTTAGGACAGGTGCTCAGATTAGATGAACCCGTTTTGATTATATGATTATTCGGGACAGGTTAGGACAGGTGCTCGGATTAGGTGAACCCGTTTGTATTGATGATTTATGTTATGATTTAAATTTTGGGATTAGGAATTATGCTAGATTGAACCCGTCAACTGTTTGCATGATTTGAATTTTTGTTTGGCATGATCACGCTTCCATATATTTGTTAAGTATTATGTGTGCAGGGTCTACGTCCCGCCTAGCTCAGAGTTTGAGTTTGTTTTGTTTGTCACCGTTCGCTATGGTTTGGCACGTGTGCGGAGTCCTTGTTTTGTTACACGTGTTGAGCTATGGTGCGGGGTGTGGTGCCCACCGTTGGGGCGCTACATCTGTAAGTGGTATCAGAGCCCCAGGTTGCAAAATCGGGGCTCGGTGTCATATTGTGTCTGTCTAGGTCGTACGGCATAGGACAATTTGGTTACGTGCACGTTTGCATCATGGTTTGATACGTTTTGCTTGTGTAAATTCTAATACTGGGTTGATTTTACATTATGCAATACATTGCATCGCTTAATTGCTCTTGATTGGTTTAATTACGTGACATATGCACATACTAATCGACACGCATATACCTCTATTGTAGTTGTTGAGGTTTTCAGGATACCACCACGTCGGCAAAACTTCGGTCAACCTCACCAACATCCATACCATCAAGGTCAATCCTCAACCGGAGTTCCACCTATAAATCGAATGACAATGATGTACCGGGAATTTAAGGCATTTGATCCTCCCCAATTCCGAGAAGGAGACGATATAAAGGCTGAGGAATGGCTCTCGGAGATAGAGAGCATATTTGAGATATGGCCGTGTGATTCCTAAAATATGGCTCGCCTTGCGATACAACTACTACAAGGACAAGCAAGACAACGGTGGAAAAGAGTTGCCCAACAATTAGAGGCATCAAGCGAAGAGATGACATGGGATGTGTTTGTTCGGGAATTTAGGAAAAAGTTCGCACCGGCCGTTTTACAAGAACGAAGACTCGAAGAATTCCTCGCGTTAAAACAAGGAGATAAAATGGTCATGCAGTACTTAGAGGAATTCGAGAAATTGGGTGCTTATGTACCCCACATTACGAACAACGATGAAATGAAGGCTAAGAACTTTACGGAAGGTCTTCGGGATGAAATCAAGGAAGCTTTAATTGCGAAGAACACGAGTACGTGGGATAAGGCCACAAAGAGAGCTTTAAAGATCGAAACGTGGATTATAACAAGAAGTAAAGAGAAGGATGAATCGGAGCCTAGACTTAAATTGGGTCTATGCTCCAATCTGCAAGTAGAAGGAAAATCCCACCAATCCGGGAATCGAACCAAGAAGATTCGTGGGAAGAAGCATAAGACTGATAACTTTTCAAATTTAAAGAAGGAGCTTCAACCTTGTACCCATTGCGGAGGGACAAACCATGCCTACGACGCTTGTTGGGATAGATTGAAGAGATGCTACGCTTGTGGATCAACTGAGCACAAGATCTCTGAGTGTGACCAATCGAGAGCTAACAAGCACCGAACGCGAGGTCAACGACTTCCAATTGGAGACCTACATGAACCCGAGAATTGAGGTACTTGCATTCATGGCACGTGCATTCATAACATATTAAATTTTGTAATTAAATTGCTCTATGTGTTAAAATCACAAAGTGTAGCATTTTCTACGTGCTCGAGTGACTCTATGATGCATTTCATCTATACATATAATCCGACATGCATATTTAATGTTTACTTGTAGAATGTTGATTCACTCAGCGGCCGAGTTTTGAGCCTTATGAAGTGGGAAGAGATGGTTGAAGTGAGGGTCGAATTAAAGGTCTTCCTTGAGATTTGGTTGCCGACTATAGCATGATACGAAGATATGTCAAGCAAGTAGATTCAAGAAACTATATTTTGGATTGAAGATTTGGGTCCGATAGTGCTTTAAAGAAAAGTTGAAGCTCATCTTCCGAAGAAGGCATTTTGGCATGTAACACCCCGCTCGTCCGACGTATAAGGTACGCCACATTCCAACTTTATTATGTGTCTAATTATGTTATTGTGTGTTTTGCCTGGCCCTATTTTGAACTCTTTTAGAGTTTAGGGGCCTGTTTGTAATTTTTTCTTTTTAGGGGGTTATTCGGTCAATTCTCGTTCGGTCGAGAGTTCGACCTCTTTGACCCTCTTTTGCGTTCGGGGCATCGAGACGAGTCCGTAGACTCTAAGTTTGCCCCATTCTGACTTCGTTAACCCCTTCTTCCGTTCGTTTTCGCGTACGAGGACCCGAGATATAATACCCCGGATCCCCGTAATTCGTGCAAAACGCAGCAGACCTTAGCCTGCTCTCTCCTCTCTCCCGTTTCAACGTTACACACACACTCACGGTGTAAAAACACGCACAACTCCAAACTCGGCCTATACTCGACGGAATTTGACGAACCAATAGTCCATTTCGACGAGCTCGACGAGCCCGACACGATGATACCAGTTTCGTGGCCTGAGGATGGCTGACGGCGGCGCAGTGGTGGTCCGAAGGTGGCGGGTTGCGCCACCTCATCGCCGGCGACAATCCGGCGAGCTTCGCCGGCCAACACCACCCTACCCCCATGTTTTCCGACCCGCTGGTGACGTTTCTGACCTCGGTTCGATGCAAAAACCACCACAGGTGGCGGTTCCAGCGAGTTGCAGTGCGGCGGCGTTTGGTGGCCGGTTTGGTGCTCCGATCGTTGTCCGGCGACGGGGCTTGAGGGGAAAGACTCAGGACGACGAGCTGAGTTGTTTAAGGTCAGTCCCGCCACCTGAATTTCGTCGGAGCGGCGGCGACAGAGCAGCAGTGGTGGCGCGACGGTGCTTCGCGGCGGCGGCCATCTCCGATGACTTTTTCCAGCGAAAAGCATAGGGGTTTCAAAGAGCACATCACGGGTAAGCCAATGCCTCTTTCGGATTCGATTTTCGTTCACCGGTTTGGAAGTAATTTCGATTTGAAGATTTTAGGGTTTCGTGTTGTTGGAACTGAAATTGGAGGAGTTTGGGTTGGAATTTACGGAATTTGATCGAGGATTTGGATTGAGCACGACGAATCCTCACATGAGTGAATTTTGGGGATTTTTCTGGCATGCTCCGGTGGCGGCCGAGCGGCGGCCCGCCACTGTTCCGGCGGCTCCGGTGGCGGTGATCCGACGGGCTTCGGACAGTTTGTCCGCCTCGTTGTGGTGAGTCCATCGCCACTTCCCGTTCGTCAATCGGACACTCGGTTTATTTGTTATGAATTTATTTGTATATTTGGGACTTATTTGATTTAATTGTTTTAATGCGAATTAATCGTCATATACTTAGAATTGTCGATCGGAATGAATTCCAATGAATATGAAATCATGTATTAAATGAAATGATATGAAGTGCTTTGCCTTTAATTTTGTTATTTGCATTAATTATGCACATGAACATGCCTTAATGTTTTGTTTCGCATATAATTTATATAAATTTGAACCTTGCTGATGTGATTGCATTTATTAAGTGTTTGAGCATATGCCGTGCGTCCCTATGTGGTTGTCTGCTTGAGTCTGAGTTCCGTGCTGTGTTTGTGTGTTCAGTTGGTACAGGTGCACCCGGGGTGGTGACTTGAGGTCGTGCAGGTTCCGGGGTGGACCTTCTGCTTTGTATTTGGCTCCGTTTGGTGTAAGGTGAGGTTTTAGGATTTTTGTTTTAGTTACAGCGACCTACAACATTCTGTGCTCGTTTTCAAGCCTGCATGTGATTATTCTATTATATTTATATAATAGATACGTGTTTATATGATATGTTTATGAATTTGTCATACGATTAAAGGTTTTCGAACTGTATATGTACGAGCATATGTAATCTTGAAATGTTTTGCAACGAGGCTATGCTCCAAACCGTGTGTTTTCATACCAGCTGCGGATTAGGATGACACGGAGAGGTACGTTTATAGCATATGCTAAGTTACAAGGTATGGTATGCTCCGATAAGGTACGTAAGTATGATTTTGATTCGATATGATAAGTTTGATATGTAGCGAGTTATGATATGATCTGTCTGATATGCTCTGTTTTGATATGTTGGGCCCCGAGACGTGGGTAAGGGAGACCCGGGACGACCATGGGGTCGCCGGTTATGACCCCTGTGCACGTTCTCATTTGAGATATTCACGTGCGACCTAGGGAGGTTGGGAAGGCGTGGTATCTTGAGCCCTCGGTGGATAACCGGGGAAGGCACAGTGTGGGTTCGCTACCCCGTGTGTGTTTGTATCTGTATGAGTAGTGAGGGTTTGCTCCCCGAACTACATGGTGTTGGGGTTGGATTGTTTATGATATTTGTTGGTTTCTGATATGATACGTATGATTCGATATGGAAGTAAGGTGGGAGACCCGTACTCGCCGGGTATATGATTATGATATGTTATGATGATTATGAAACGGGATAGGAGCTTTCTCTCTTAATAAAATATGAGTATGCTCAGTTTGTTAAGTTATGAATAAGATAAGATATGTATAAGTTTGATTTGATATGATATGTATAAGTTTGATTTGATATGATATGTATAAGTTCGATTTGAAAATGGTTTTGGTATGCAAAACCCTACTCCCGGTTCATAATCTTTCTTTTGATAAGTGCTCTGCTCCTTATTATGTATAGTGTGTGTGAGTTCAGCCCCCTCGCTCAGTCAGTGGACTGACCCTCGCCCCATCTATGTTTTTAGTTGCAGGTACCAATTGTTGGAGTTCGAGCTAGGCGGCTTTGAGTCTGGTCTGTCGAGTCTGTGTCGGTCTGTTTGATTTTGCTAAGTATTTTGTTCTGATTTATTTATGAAAATTATGTATATAGTATGTTCTGTACAAGATGATATTTATGCTTTGATCATATGAATTTTCGGGACAGATTAGGACAGGGTTTAGGTACCGCCTAGCTTTGGTTGGTTTTCGTTTGTCACCCGTTCGCTGTGACTTGGTGCGTGTGCGGACTTTCCATTTCGTACCACGTGTCGGGTCATAGTGTGGGGGTGTGGTGCCCCACCGCTTGGGGTGCTACATCTTAAGTGGTATCAGAGCTACCAGGTTCAGAACCGGTGCTCTGGAGTCGTGTCGTGTCAGTTTAGGTCGGACGGCATAGGAATACTTGTGCATTGCATTCGCCTGATGTGAAATTTTGACTTCTCTGCATGAATTTGTTTGAGCTTATGTGATTGTGTGCACACTATGATTACGATTCTTGCAAAATTATCACTGTTATGCTTTAAATTTTATTAAATTACGTATTGCATGTGCATTACTTAAGTGTTTTTAAGTGTTTTTATTACTTGACATATCCACATACTAAACCTCATGCATAAATATTTATTCAATTTGTGAATAGCAGGGAGTTGGATTGATGAAAACTTTTAATTGATCGTGACCACATTTCCCGCTTTTATAAATTGATGACAGAGGATTCAAAACTACCATGCCTTGATTGATTGAATAAAGGATAAATGGATTTCTGAAAGAATTCGACAATAGCTAGATACTAACCTTATGGAAACAGGTATTATGCATTCATAGCACGTGCATCATGCATTGGATTAAATTATAATTATTTTGAACATTTGTTCTACGTGCTTGACTGCTTTCTTTGCTGGATATGAGTGCCTGCCATTTACATCCCTAATCCCGCATGCATTAGTTTTGTGGTTATATTTAGGTGATTTTGTTACCTGTTTCAACGAGTACTGATTTTAGTGGAAGCTGCATTGGGATCTGAATATGAGTGGATCAAAAAGTGGACAGTTGATTTCACAAACTCGGGGTATAGGGTGGATAAAAGAAGATGTCTGTATACAAGGGAAACGAGGTGACCTTTTAACTAACGAGGTGCCTTCAGGGTTTATGTAGCACCCCGCACGTGAGGCACCACATCCCCCGCACTAAGGCTCAACACGAGTAACGAAATTGTAAATCCGCACCCGTATCAAACCCTAGCGAACGGGAGACAAACATAAAAACCTTCCTAAGCCAGGCGGAGCTAGACCCTGCAACGAATACCAATTCACAAAGTAAAAGCATAGCAAAGCCAGAGTTCAATCATATCAACCATAACTAGAATTGGGCTCTTCAGGCCTCTTTTAAACTCATAATTACAGTCCAATAAAACAATTCAATTATGATTACATAATTATTCAAGTTCGTGATACCATAGAATCGATACAGACATAAATTCAATACATGAGTGAGTGCAAAGACTCTCCTAACCTAACTCGACCAACTTAAAACTCCAACACCTCCGCCTAGCCCGAAACTCCAAAGATCAAACCTGCACACTAAAAGAGTGGGGAGGGAGAGGGGTCAGTCTCTAGAAGACTGAGTGAGCAGGAGCGATACATATATATAAAACATGCACATGCAAGTCATAAATCCTGAGCAAGGTTTTATTTGAATTTAGTTCCCAAAAAGGACAAGAAACTAGATAAACAATGCTCGACTTTTACGACTAATTCATATTAAATTCATTCCATTCATAAATCATACATAAATATAAGGCTCGGCGAGTGAGCGTGCACAACCTCCATCCAAACTCCGAAGGTGTACATAAATATCAGTAATATATTGATTAGGCGATCAGGCAATATATCATAATACACACAGACCATAAATCATAACATAAACATATGCGTTTGGGCAATCCGTGTCCCGGCATTCCCGCACGGTGCATAATTCTATCAAAACATATACATAAGAAGAGGCATAAATCCTAACCAACCTTCTTCCTCCGGGTGGTGGACGGGCTTGCAAGACCCGACCACCTCAATCATAGGCCAATGGGGTTTCATGACTCCCCCAAGGGCACTCAGCTCCCATTCCCCGCTAAACCTCCTAGCGAGGGCCGGTATCACCGTAGTTTGTTGGGACTAGTATATGGGATCCCCGTCAGCCCTTGCTTCCTCGGTTAGCCACATATACTAAGTCCCGGGGCCCGTGAACATATCATATTTGCATAATCTCGCCAAAACATATCAATTCATAAGTACATAACATAATTCATACATACATATCATAATTCATAAGTACATAACATAATTCATAAATACCTTACCGTGTAATTCGGCATATGCTATATACGTACCTCTCCGTGTCATCCTATTCCGTAGCTAGCATGAAGACACACGGTTTGGAGCATAGCCTCATTACAAAACCATTTTTAAGCTCATATACGCTCATACGTATAATTCAGAAGAATTTACTCGATAACTTCATTTGAAAACCAAATATATATATAATCATAAGGTTTTGGCCAAAGCTTTTCACATAAGGGTTGTAGGGTTTGTTACATAGCTAAAACGAAAACCACCCTCACCTTAACCGTGAAGAAACAAGGATCGAGCACCAAGTGCCTGAACGATCAAAAGCTCTCCACCCTGGAGACAAACTGTACAAAAGACCACAAGACGTGTTCGTGAGACTCAAGACTCTAAATGAACCATATATGACGTACGACAATGCACAATCATGATATGAAGGCATAAAGATCATATTAAGTCATGAAAATCATATAACCAATTCATTCACTTGTTCGATCATAAATCACTCAAATTCTTCAATTCATATGTCCAATCAATTTATTTCAAGAACTCAATTAGGAGCATAGAACATATTCAAGCTCTCCCAACAAGCTACTATATACCTCCTATTACATAAGATAGCATATTTCCAAGGTTTGACAACAAGAAGAAATCATATGATATGAAAGATAAGTTATGCGATTCATAAACGACGTATAAACACACATAAACGGCATTATGTAAAAGCATGCCTATAACACATCCAAAAGCCATGAAATTACACCATAATACTCCTAACATATAGTAAAACAAGTTCATAGTTCAACACAAAAGGAGATAAAGCCATTAAGGAGGTGAAACAAATCAAAAACCAAAAAGGAAGCAACACGGACTGCACAGGGGAAGGGACACGGGGGTGTCACCTTCCTTAGCCAAACTGAGCCACGGGCGTGGCTCAGTACAGAGCTGCCCAGAAGGTGTGACACGCCCGTGTCTCACTCTTATGAGTAAATGAGACACGGGGGTGTCACGGTACAGAACGAAAACCGTTCACAAAGTTAAACCGGCAAAACTGATCCCTTACAAACTCAATCCAAAAACATACCAAATGAACTCCAAATGCTCTGAAACTTAATATATAACATATTTGGCATGTTATGAACATTTTTCATTTAGAGTGCAAAGGCTAAATCACACGTTAAGATCACCGAATCCATGCAACAAAACTGGGTTGCCAAAATCGCACATATGAGCCCTAATGATTCTATCATGCCTGGATCACGTACTTAGGGGTTGAGTTTGGATCTGAAACTTTGGGGAAAGCATGCTAACATACTAAAAAACTAATATACATCATATATATGCAAAATGGCACAATTTAAAGCACATTAGGGTGACCAACAACCACACATAGGCAACAGCAACAAATCTGTCATGGAGCATGCATAGAAACAGGCCATGTATTTCGGTTTTGAGGCTTCAAATGGATCCAAATACTTGAAACATGAATGCTAACATATATAACACTGAGTATACATCAACTCCAAGCCATTTCACACGAAATGGAGACCATTTGATCAAGCAACAATACAATATTTCTCACAGCAGTTCGAAAACAGGGGAAGTAGTTTGATCATCAAGTTTGGAGCTCCATATCTCCTAATTTCATTAAAGGGTCAAGAGATGAAATCCTCCTAATCTCATATACTATCAGTTAGGAAAGAAAAGAGCCAAGAAACAAGCTCATATCGTCATTTACAAACAAGGAAATCAGCTACACAAGCAAACAAGATCATAAGAGCAAATTTCCCCAAAAACCCTATTCATGCTCTTAGCCCAAACCCTAACCAAAACTGATCCAAATCATGATGTAAGGAGATGAAATCAAGTATAATAGAGTATAGAAGACATAAATATTCATACCTTGAAGATTTGGTGAAAGAAGATGGTGATTTGAGCTCCAAAATCACAAAGGGCCAAGGGTTTCTTCCTTTCTTCTCTTCTCCCCTCTCTCGATCAGGCTCAGCAGAAATGAGGGAGATATGGTTCGGTTTTTGCTGCTAAAAGGGAGAGGAAGGAGTTAACTCTAGGTACAAAAGTCATGGTTAAGGTATGGTTAGGTTAAGAGGTGTTATGGGGTCCCACCATGAAGACTAGTCAACCAAAAGAAGTTCTTCTTGCACGAGTTGCTCGTTACGGTTGGATTTCGGAGATCTTAATGATCTCAAAAAGGTATGAGGCTTGTTCCATTGTCTCCGGATCGTCGATACAAAGGCAACGGAGGTGTCGGAATTCGAATCCGAATTCCCGAGCTCAAGATATCATGTACGGAACCAAGGGTGCGCTAATTGCTCGTTAGCCCCCGACTTGGTTCCAAAAATCAAATTAAATTCATAAACACGCCAAATGAATCCGAGAACATAAACCGAGCATATAGGCATGTTCATAACACACATATTTACGACATATTAAATTTCCATACCAATCCGATATCATTACATAGAAGAACGAAGCACAAATAGAACACTCATGCGCAAGAACGAATTCATAACGTTAAAATTTAGTTACTAAAACTTAAATTCCATTTTAATTAAATTATAACCAGCTAATAACATGTTGAACTTAATTAACAGAATTACCGAAATAGTTAAGATAACACAAAACCTTAATCGAGAATTTAACACTAAATATCAAAGTAGAATTAAAATGAATTAAATTAAATATTAATAGTTTATAGTTTAAATCAAATAAAAACACTTATGAACAAGTAATCATATAATTAAATAATTGAATCGCGCAATTTATAAACAAATACGCCACATTATTTAAACTGAAAAACGGGGGCGTTACAATCTCTCCCCCTTAAAAAGAATCCGTCCTCGGATTCCAAACACGCTTGAAATCAAACAATGAGAGATTCCCCGTCTCTCACAAACAACAAGGAGAGAGCCCCGTCTCTCGAGCAGCAATGAGAGAACCCCGTCTCTCCAACAATAATGAGAGAACCCCGTCTCTCGCAAGCAAAGAGAGTACCCCGTCTCTCAAACAAAAATAAGAGAATCCCCGTCTCTTAACCGAAAATAAAGCAAGGAAGTCTCCAATACTCCCAAGCAACTCACGCAAAACCAAATTTGAAATCACGTAAGGCACCCAAAGCAAGTAATAAATATCATCCATATTGATTACCAATTATTCCAAGTAATTCAACACGGTACAGATCAAAACACCTAACATAAGAATTATAAAAGTTAAATTTGCATGGATGCATGTATCATGAATGCTATAAGTACCGTTCACCGTAGTTGCAAAATTCCGATTTGTGAGTTGTCGTTGTCCAAGGTATGATCTGTCCTGAAAGTAACTCAGTGCCCAACTTGTCTTGAACCTCTTCAAGGTTCCTCGGTGAAGCAATTGATGAATTCTTTTTGGATTATTCTTAGATCCCTTTTTGACTTGTACTGCTTCCAGTTTTCACCATTTCCCTCAATCCTCATTCGCCCAACCAACTCTTTTTAATTAACCACGCTTGGCCTCCCGAATACCCTTAGATCATCTGTCTCGAAGTTAGACCCATAGGCTACTATCTTACTCATATCAAAGTTTAAAATACCCTCGAGAATAACTACCCCTGACCACCTTGACGATTCAATCCCTACCTTGAGGTATCTGTCAATAGGATCTACCTTAACACGAATCCTTTTTCGTCTTCTGTGCATATTATCCATTCATTCCCTTTAACCCCTTAAGGTTACCTTCGGTATCAGGTCCCACATTTCTTGTATTGAAGATAGAATGTTCTTGATGATTCTTGTCGTTTGATGTAAATCCTCCAATGATCATCTTTTCCGGTTTGGTTTCTTCGTGGATTTCCTTCCGGATCACCTTTGATAGAACCGATAACTTAATAATGTTGTCTCGGATCCCTTAATACTTCTACTAAATAAATCTTGGCCGACAACATCCCCTCATATAATAGATTGATCCAATTTTCCTTTAGTTAATTCCATCTTAGGAGGTCACAGAAACTCCCATATAATTTCATCACTCCCAATTCGGACTTCCAGGCCATAGAGTCGTTCAGTAAACTTTCTTCTTTATCTCGAAAAATCTTCCCCCGAATTTGGCATTGTCACTTCTCTCTTAACAACTTAACCATTACCGTCCTCTTATTCCTTTCCAATGGCCACCATTAGGATATCCAGATTCTCCTTAATTTGCATCCCCGTTGTTGCTATTGACATATTTATTCGAGCACTACTTCCATCCTCCATTTTATCTCTCGGTCGTACTCTCCCCCTTAAAATTTTTGCTCTTTCATCGAACTCCCTCAATCTCTCTTCCCCATTCTTATTCGATCCGAACACCCCAAAGATGAATCTAATCTGACTTTCCTTCGGAGGTCCTTTCCACTAACCTATCCCTTACCTGAAGTTCTTTATTCCCCAATTGTCTTTCTTGTCATGTGTCACGCCATTATTTCCTTTCCCTTAACTCAGATATGGTTCGAGCGAGGATATACTTGACAATTGAGGTGCCAGATTTTCCTATAAAGTAAACACTAAAATGCATGTCGGGTAAAGATGGCAATGCATGTGTCACGTTTACACCAAGCAATTATACCACACATTAGCGCAACAAAACCAATTAGAAATGTACGGATAACATAAGATCAAGAGAATAAATAATTAATGCAAAATATGATGCACGTGCTATGAATGCTTTGGAACCTGTCACCAATGGGGTAAGTAGTTAGCTCGACAGCTTTTCCTTGCTACTCCAAGTCCCGCGGTTACTTTGACTTGGTAATTATTCCTTGCCTTTCCCACAGTCTTCGAGATTCCCATGCATCTTTATAAATCAACTTGTATCTTTCACTTCCAAGGAGTTAGCATCCAATCTATTCTCTAAATTCGACCTTTACTTCCAATCGTCGTCTCAATCAAGAATCCCGCGCTTACCCTTTCGAAAGTTTAATTCACCTCCCCCTGCTTACATTTGACCGCATGATTTCCTTTCAAGGAGTGGTTGTCTTTCTTTACCGTTTCCATTTGTTGCTTCATATCTTCCATTTCAACTTCACAACATGACAATTCAGCTTGGTCTTGGAAAAACAAGCTCATCTCCCACTCAACACCTTGCTTAAGATTACCGTGACTATTGTTTATAAGTTTACCATCACGATCGAAATCCAGAGCACCCAAGTCCAACTCTTCCCGGTCTTAACTTCGATAGACTTGATTTCAATTCACTAGGCTTAATCATAGATCCTTCTTGTCGACCCCCGATACACAGCTCCTACTGAACCCATTTTATCTTAGTCTCTCCTAATTACTGAGACCTCTTGAACGATCCAATCCGGGATCAAAATATCTTCAAGGTTCGTTCACTTCATCCTTTAGGTTGAAAGATCTTGCTGAATCCAATTAAAACACTCCGAGTAGTAGATTCTCATAATTTAGTCTTTTAAGTCCCAACAATCCCATGATTAACTCCTATTCCAATTTCACCAGATATCCCTCTGCCATCGCATCGCCAAAGTCAAACCTCCCATTCAGAATCATACCCGTTAATTGTAACTCAGTCTATGAAGCCGCGCATCTAGCATTCTCCACATTCTTCCCCGGAGTATCCTGCCCATCTTCCATGTCTCAGAAGGTTTGCAATCGATCTTCTTTGTCATAGAACTTGGCCGTGGTTTGATATTATCTCCATAACCTATAAATCATAACTTACTTCAAGAGTAGATGCATGCGATTAGTGCATGCTCATGACACATATTCAATACGAAAGACAAGAATCCATAAAAAAAATGCAACAAGTAATTCAACGAAATTCTTAAAGAAACCAAGTTCCATATTCAAGATCGATGCAATGCACATAATATCACATAGTCCCTATGCCGTTCGACTTAAACTGACTCCGACACGACTCAAGAACACCGGTTTTGCACCCGGGCTCTGATACCACTTAAGGATGTAGCACCCCGCACGTGAGGCACCACATCCCCCGCACTAAGGCTCAACACGAGTAACGAAATTGTAAATCCGCACCCGTATCAAGCCCTAGCGAACGGGAGACAAACATAAAAACCTTCCTAAGCCAGGCGGAGCTAGACCCTGCGACGAATACCAATTCACAAAGTAAAAGCATAGCAAAGCCAGAGTTCAATCATATCAACCATAACTAGAATTGGGCTCTTCAGGCCTCTTTTAAACTCATAATTACAGTCCAATAAAACAATTCAATTATGATTACATAATTATTCAAGTTCATGATACCATAGAATCGATACAGACATAAATTCAATACATGAGTGAGTGCAAAGACTCTCCTAACCTAACTCGACCAACTTAAAACTCCAACACCTCCGCCTAGCCCGAAACTCCAAAGATCAAACCTGCACACTAAAAGAGTGGGGAGGGAGAGGGGTCAGTCTCTAGAAGACTGAGTGAGCAGGAGCGATACATATATATAAAACATGCACATGCAAGTCAAAAATCCCGAGCAAGGTTTTATTTGAATTTAGTTCCCAAAAAGGACAAGAAACTAGATAAACAATGCTCGACTTTTACGACTAATTCATATTAAATTCATTCCATTCATAAATCATACATAAATATAAGGCTCGGCGAGTGAGCGTGCACAACCTCCATCCAAACTCCGACCGTGTACATAAATATCAGTAATATATTGATTAGGCGATCAGGCAATATATCATAATACACACAGACCATAAATCATAACATAAACATATGCGTTTGGGCAATCCGTGTCCCGGGATTCCCGCACGGTGCATAATTCTATCAAAACATATATATAAGAAGAGGCATAAATCCTAACCAACCTTCTTCCTCCGGGTGGTGGACGGGCTTGCAAGACCCGACCACCTCAATCATAGGCCAATGGGGTTTCATGACTCCCCCAAGGGCACTCAGCTCCCATTCCCCGCTAAACCTCCTAGAGAGGGCCGGTATCACCGTAGTTTGTTGGGACTAGTATATGGGATCCCCGTCAGCCCTTGCTTCCTCGGTTAGCCACATATACTAAGTCCCGGGGCCCGTGAACATATCATATTTGCATAATCTCGCCAAAACATATCAATTCATAAGTACATAACATAATTCATACATACATATCATAATTCATAAGTACATAACATAATTCATAAATACCTTACCGTGTAATTCGGCATATGCTATATACGTACCTCTCCGTGTCATCCTATTCCGTAGCTAGCATGAAGACACACGGTTTGGAGCATAGCCTCATTACAAAACCATTTTTAAGCTCATATACGCTCATACGTATAATTCAGAAGAATTTACTCGATAACTTCATTTGAAAACCAAATATATATATAATCATAAGGTTTTGGCCAAAGCTTTTCACATAAGGGTTGTAGGGTTTGTTACATAGCTAAAACGAAAACCACCCTCACCTTAACCGTGAAGAAACAAGGATCGAGCACCAAGTGCCTGAACGATCAAAAGCTCTCCACCCTGGAGACAAACTGTACAAAAGACCACAAGACGTGTTCGTGAGACTCAAGACTCTAAATGAACCATATATGACGCACGGCAATGCACAATCATGATATGAAGGCATAAAGATCATATTAAGTCATGAAAATCATATAACCAATCCATTCACTTGTTCGATCATAAATCACTCAAATTCTTCAATTCATATGTCCAATCAATTTATTTCAAGAACTCAATTAGGAGCATAGAACATATTCAAGCTCTCCCAACAAGCTACTATATACCTCCTATTACATAAGATAGCATATTTCCAAGGTTGGACAACAAGAAGAAATCATATGATATGAAAGATAAGTTATGCGATTCATAAACGACGTATAAACACACATAAACGGCATTACGTAAAAGCATGCCTATAACACATCCAAAAGCCATGAAATTACACCATATTACTCCTAACATATAGTAAAACAAGTTCATAGTTCAACACAAAAGGAGATAAAGCCATTAAGGAGGTGAAACAAATCAAAAACCGAAAAGGAAGCAACACGGACTGCACAGGGGAAGGGACACGGGGGTGTCACCTTCCTTAGCCAAACTGAGCCACGGGCGTGGCTCAGTACAGAGCTGCCCAGAAGGTGTGACACGCCCGTGTCTCACTCTTATGAGTAAATGAGACACGGGGGTGTCACGGTACAGAACGAAAACCGTTCACAAAGTTAAACGGGCAAAACTGATCCCTTACAAACTCAATCCAAAAACATACCAAATGAACTCCAAATGCTCTGAAACTTAATATACAACATATTTGGCATGTTATGAACATTTTTCATTTAGAGTGCAAAGGCTAAATAACACGTTAAGATCACCGAATCCATGCAACAAAACTGGGTTGCCAAAATCGCACATATGAGCCCTAATGATTCTATCATGCCTTGATCACGTACTTAGGGGTTGAGTTTGGATCTGAAACTTTGGGGAAAGCATGCTAACATACTAAACAACTAATATACATCATATATATTCAAAATGGCACAATTTAAAGCACATTAGGGTGACCAACAACCACACATAGGCAACAGCAACAAATCTGTCATGGAGCATGCATAGAAACAGGCCATGTATTTCGGTTTTGAGGCTTCAAATGGATCCAAATACTTGAAACATGAATGCTAAAATATATAACACTGAGTATACATCAACTCCAAGCAATTTCACACGAAATGGAGACCATTTGATCAAGCAACAATACAATATTTCTCACAGCAGTTCGAAAACAGGGGAAGTAGTTTGATCATCAAGTTTGGAGCTCCATATCTCCTAATTTCATTAAAGGGTCAAGAGATGAAATCCTCCTAATCTCATATACTATCAGTTAGGAAAGAAAAGAGCCAAGAAACAAGCTCATATCGTCATTTACAAACAAGGAAATCAGCTACACAAGCAAACAAGATCATAAGAGCAAATTTCCCCCAAAACCCTATTCATGCTCTTAGCCCAAACCCTAACCAAAACTGATCCAAATCATGATGTAAGGAGATGAAATCAAGTATAATAGAGTAGAGAAGACATAAATATTCATACCTTGAAGATTTGGTGAAAGAAGATGGTGATTTGAGCTCCAAAATCACAAAGGGCCAAGGGTTTCTTCCTTTCTTCTCTTCTCCCCTCTCTCGATCAGGCTCAGCAGAAATGAGGGAGATATGGTTCGGTTTTTGCTGCTAAAAGGGAGAGGAAGGAGTTAACTCTAGGTACAAAAGTCATGGTTAAGGTATGGTTAGGTTAAGAGGTGTTATGGGGTCCCACCATGAAGACTAGTCAACCAAAAGAAGTTCTTCTTGCACGAGTTGCTCGTTACGGTTGGATTTCGGAGATCTTAATGATCTCAAAAAGGTATGAGGCTTGTTCCATTGTCTCCGGATCGTCGATACGAAGGCAACGGAGGTGTCGGAATTCGAATCCGAATTCCCGAGCTCAAGATATCACGTACGGAACCAAGGGTGCGCTAATTGCTCGTTAGCCCCCGACTTGGTTCCAAAAATCAAATTAAATTCATAAACACGCCAAATGAATCCGAGAACATAAACCGAGCATATAGGCATGTTCATAACACACATATTTATGACATATTAAATTTCCATACCAATCCGATATCATTACATAGAAGAACGAAGCACAAATAGAACACTCATGCGCAAGAACGAATTCATAACGTTAAAATTTAGTTACTAAAACTTAAATTCCATTTTAATTAAATTATAACCAGCTAATAACATGTTGAACTTAATTAACAGAATTACCGAAATAGTTAAGATAACACAAAACCTTAATCGAGAATTTAACACTAAATATCAAAGTAGAATTAAAATGAATTAAATTAAATATTATTAGTTTATAGTTTAAATCAAATAAAAACACTTATGAACAAGTAATCATATAATTAAATAATTGAATCGCGCAATTTATAAACAAATACGCCACATTATTTAAACTGAAAAACGGGGGCGTTACAATTTATACTTAACTACTTGGAGGTACTCGGGGTTAGCAAATTTTATAAGGAAGTCAGAATTTCTAAATCTGAATGGCATGAGGTGACAATGAAGGAATCAAGGCACTGGTACAATTTAGAAAATTCTAAAGAGGGAACCGGATTACTATTATAGAGACACCACCAGAGTAGTTACTCTTACACAAAGAAAAAAGGGGGAAAATTTTGTAAACTATGGAATTTTGTGCTGAGGACATTGAGGATCAACTCCACCAAATAATGAGGATAAGGACATCATTTACAACGATGGTGTACTAAGCAAGACTGTTTAAAGATTCTTCATCTATCTCTCTACGATTGTCCTGAGAGATTTTACCGTTGGAGGAAATAGCAATTCTTGATTACCGAGGATTTTACTGGGATTTCAAGAGACCCCACGGATCACTTTACTCCGAGAATCAAGTGAGACGGTCCAAGATCATTTGGGTACCCGAGAATATGAGGGAATATTAAAGAATGCAAGTTTGAACGAAGGATTGGAACCACTGCCAGTCAAGGATTCGATTATCCTTCCAAATTAAAGAATTGCCAACCTCGACTTCAATTCCACGGTGAACGGTACCTTAAGCATTCATGGCATTTGTACCCATGCATTTTATAAGCAATTATATTTGATTTTGCGTGATGTATGTGACAACATGTAATGTTTGATGTTGCTCGATTGTAATAACGTGACTAACTGCTTTAATTTTTCATAACTTAAAATTTGTTGTTTTGTTGTTAATTCTTGTAAACTGAATGGAATACTTGTGTGAATTGTTCATGTCCCTATGTTTATAATTTCTTTGGTTACTCACTAACCCTTCATGCACATACAAGCATATTGTGATTTTATTTTACAGAAATTCCATCGCGATATCCCCCTTGAGTTGAGCATGGATGATGAGTCTATACTCTAGGGACACCGATATCAGTTGTGATAAGGTACACGATACATGCATCCCATGTTTTGCATCCAGTGTTATTTCGACGTGTGTATGTTGGAATGCTGAGTAAGTGAACTTGTGTGCTAGAGAGTTGTTGAGATCTCTCTGTTTATGTGTTAGGGGGATGTGGGATTCTCCCTATTTATGTGATAGAAAGATGTTGGATTCTTTCTAATTATGTGAGCAAGAGATGCTGGATTCTCTTGGTGTTAGATATTTGGGAGATGCTGGATTCTCTCGAATTTAGGGGTTTGAGAAATGCTGGATTTTCTCAAACTAGAATGTTTGGAAGATGTGGAAGTCTGCCAGACTTAGGTTGAGAGACGGGGCTCTCTCGATTATGTGGTTGAGAGACGGGGATTCTCTCAATTCTGTGCCTGAGGGACGGGGTTCTCTCTTTTGATGTGCTGGGAGACGGGTCTCTCTCTCTTGCGTGCTGAGAGATGGGATTCTCTCTTGTTTGTTGCGGCTTAGTTACGGGTGGCCTGACAGCAGCTAGCAAGCGATGAGGGTGCGACGGTATTGAGCTTTGGTTGCAGTGACCTAGTGGAGATTGAACGAGTTTGAAGCGATCAATGGTCAAGTGTTGAACAAACCGCTGGGACTACGGAACTCTGAGGGGAGTTGATGCAATTAGTGGGAGTAAACTCCACAGCCAGGGCTATGACTCTACACAATTTCAGGAGACGGATTGAAGTTTTCCAACTCGAAGTTTTATGACTCAGTAATAGGACCTAAGGACAGGTCCTTTTGAAGGAGGGAAGATTGTAACACCCCGCTCGTCCGACGTATAAGGTACGCCACATTCCAACTTTATTATGTGTCTAATTATGTTATTGTGTGTTTTGCCTGGCCCTATTTTGAACTCTTTTAGAGTTTAGGGGCCTGTTTGTAATTTTCTCTTTTTAGGGGGTTATTCGGTCAATTCTCATTCGGTCGAGAGTTCGACCTCTTTGACCCTCTTTTGCGTTCGGGCCATCGAGACGAGTCCGTAGACTCTAAGTTTGCCCCATTCTGACTTCGATAACCCCTTCTTCCATTCATTTTCGCGTACGAGGACCCGAGATATAATACCCCGGATCCTCGTAATTCGTGCAAAACGCAGCAGACCTTAGCCTGCTCTCTCCTCTCTCCCACTTCAACGTTACCACACACTCACGGTGTAAAAACACGCACAACTCCAAACTCGGCCTATACTCGACGGAATTTGACGAACCAATAGTCCATTTCGATGAGCTCGACGAGCCCGACACGATGATACCAGTTTCGTGGCCTGAGGATGGCTGACGGCGGCGCAGTGGTGGTCCGAAAGTGGCGGGTTGCGCCACCTCATCGCCGGCGACAATCCGGCGAGCTTCGCCGGCCAACACCACCCTACCCCCATGTTTTCCGACCCGCTGGTGACGTTTCCGACCTCGGTTCGATGCAAAAACCACCACAGGTGGCGGTTCCGGCGAGTTGCAGTGCGGCGGCGTTTGGTGGCGGGTTTGGTGCTCCGATCGTTGTCCGGCGACGGGGCTTGAGGGGAAAGACTCAGGACGACGAGCTGAGTTGTTTAAGGTCAGTCCCGCCACTTGAATTTCATCGGAGCGGCGGCGGCAGAGCAGCAGTGGTGGCGCGACGGTGCTTCGCGGCGGCGGCCATCTCCGGTGACTTTTTCCGGCGAAAAGCATAGGGGTTTCAAAGAGCACATCACGGGTAAGCCAATGCCTCTTTCGGATTCGATTTTCGTTCACCGGTTTGGAAGTAATTTCAATTTGAAGATTTTAGGGTTTCGTGTTGTTGGAACTGAAATTGGAGGAGTTTGGGTTGGAATTTGCGGAATTTGATCTAGGATTTGGATTGACCACGACGAATCCTCACATGAGTGAATTTTGGGGATTTTTCCGGCATGCTCCGGTGGCGGCCGAGCGGCGGCCCACCACTGTTCCGGCGGCTCCGGTGGCGGAGATCCGACGGGCTTCGGACAGTTTGTCCGCCTCGTTGTGGTGAGTCCATCGCCACTTCCCGTTCGTCAATCGGACACTCGGTTTATTTGTTATGAATTTATTTGTATATTTGGGACTTATTTGATTTAATTGTTTTAATGCGAATTAATCGTCATATACTTAGAATTGTCGATCGGAATGAATTCCAATGAATATGAAATCATGTATTAAATGAAATGATATGAAGTGCTTTGCCTTTAATTTTGTTATTTGCATTAATTATGCACATGAACATGCCTTAATGTTTTGTTTCGCATATAATTTATATAAATTTGAACCTTGCTGATGTGATTGCATTTATTAAGTGTTTGAGCATATGCCGTGCGTCCCTATGTGGTTGTCTGCTTGAGTCTGAGTTCCGTGCTGTGTTTGTGTGTTCAGTTGGTACAGGTGCACCCGGGGTGGTGACTTGAGGTCGTGCAGGTTCCGGGGTGGACCTTCTGCTTTTTATTTGGCTCCGTTTGGTGTAAGGTGAGGTTTTAGGATTTTTGTTTTAGTTACAGCGACCTACAACATTCTGTGCTCGTTTTCAA
Source organism: Lantana camara (assembly GCA_037501455.1). Lineage (NCBI taxonomy): Eukaryota > Viridiplantae > Streptophyta > Magnoliopsida > Lamiales > Verbenaceae > Lantana > Lantana camara. Next base: position 42,330,809 of record CM074862.1, on the reverse strand, counting down.
GCCTGCATGTGATTATTCTATTATATTTATATAATAGATACGTGTTTATATGATATGTTTATGAATTTGTCATACGATTAAAGGTTTTCGAACTGTATATGTACGAGCATATGTAAGCTTAAAATGTTTTGCAACTAGGCTATGCTCCAAACCGTGTGTTTTCATACCAGCTGCGGATTAGGATGACACGGAGAGGTACGTTTATAGCATATGCTAAGTTGCAAGGTATGGTATGCTCCGATAAGGTACGTAAGTATGATTTTGATTCGGTATGATAAGTTTGATATGTAGCGAGTTATGATATGATCTGTCTGATATGCTCTGTTTTGATATGTTGGGCCCCGAGACGTGGGTAAGGGAGACCCGGGACGACCATGGGGTCGCCGGTTATGACCCCTGTGCACGTTCTCATTTGAGATATTCACGTGCGACCTAGGGAGGTTGGGAAGGCGTGGTATCTTGAGCCCTCGGTGGATAACCGGGGAAGGTACAGTGTGGGTTCGCTACCCCGTGTGTGTTTGTATCTGTATGAGTAGTGAGGGTTTGCTCCCCGAACTACATGGTGTTGGGGTTGGATTATTTATGATATTTGTTGGTTTCTGATATGATACGTATGATTCGATGTGGAAGTAAGGTGGGAGACCCGTACTCGCCGGGTATATGATTATGATATGTTATGTTGATTATGAAACGGGATAGGAGCTTTCTCTCTTAATAAAATATGAGTATGCTCAGTTTGTTAAGTTATGAATAAGATAAGATATGTATAAGTTTGATTTGATATGATATGTATAAGTTTGATTTGATATGATATGTATAAGTTCGATTTGAAAATGGTTTTGGTATGCAAAACCCTACTCCCGGTTCATAATCTTTCTTTTGATACGTGCTCTGCTCCTTATTATGTATAGTGTGTGTGAGTTCAGCCCCCTCGCTCAGTCAGTGGACTGACCCTCGCCCCATCTATGTTTTTAGTTGCAGGTACCAATTGTTGGAGTTCGAGCTAGGCGGCTTTGAGTCTGGTCTGTCGAGTCTGTGTCGGTCTGTTTGATTTTGCTAAGTATTTTGTTCTGATTTATTTATGAAAATTATGTATATACTATGTTCTGTACAAGATGATATTTATGCTTTGATCATATGAATTTTCGGGACAGATTAGGACTGGGTTTAGGTACCGCCTAGCTTTGGTTGGTTTTCGTTTGTCACCCGTTCGTTGTGACTTGGTGCGTGTGCGGACTTTCCATTTCGTACCACGTGTCGGGTCATAGTGCGGGGGTGTGGTGCCCCACCGCTTGGGGTGCTACATGACATGTCTACAAGAAGCATATTGGTGAAGAACTTGGACTTAGAGGTCGTCGAGGAACCACCGGATTCAAGAATTATACAAGAAGTCATATTAATAAACCAAGAACTGAAGGATCCAATTCTTGGAAATAAAATCAGGACCAAGAGAACACTTAAGCAAGGAATCTAGGGCTAGGGCGATTGGCTAAAGATGGAACTCAATTATGAAAAGAATACCACGATGATATTGGAAGAAACGAGTAGGACAAGGTTCGAATTGAGGATCTTCTTTGGGATCGGGAATGCCGAAGAGAGGGTGACACCAAAAATGAATCGAGGAGAAGATCGGATTTTAGAAATTTATACATAGAATTGAAGATTTCAAATCAAAGGATACGACATTGAAAGGACCCCAAGTACGGTGTTACTTTGGGAAAACATCACCGGGCGTTAGAACAAGGATCCAGCTTAAGGATTGAGAGTAAGGGTAACCAACCGCAAATACGGGGCATGGGGATTTATTTAATTGTATCTCGGAAGGAAGGAGCAAATTGTCAAAATTTCAGGCTCGAGGATTAACAACGGTTCCGGGATTTTTCAATCGTTCCTAAGAGAAGAAGGTCCCAAGGGACCTTGGCTTCAAAGGATGAAGGAGATGGGATTGTTTCTTGACCCCTTTTTAAAGAAACCTCCGAGCAAAGGAAAAGTCGAGTTTGGGGAAAGAATTCAAGAGTAGACAACAACCGTGGAATGAAGATAATGGAAAGTGTTAAAGTGACAAGTGCATCTAGAATTTCAAGATGGTGGGCAAAAGATTTCGGCAATGATCAAATCCTCACGAACACTCACATATCGGTGAACGGTACACTTAAACACGCATATCACATGCATCATTCATCTTTTAGCTTTGCTTGTGTGTGTTTGTTGTTTGTTACCTTTCGGGGTTGCTTTGAGTGTTCGAGTGCTTTTGCTTCGTGGTTAGTTGAGGGTCGTGCTTTGCAAAGGTATACCCAACGATCTTCCAAGAGTCTTCAGTTAGAGGCAAGCAACGGTTCGAACGTCAACTTTGAGCCACGGGTTGAAGTGGTGTTAGAAGGCCTGTTCGGGTTGGAGAACGAATAGTGGAAGTTCCTTAATGACCCCATTCGTGATTCCGAGTTGTGGGTGGTTTGGATGGATTCAAACGGTGGGAGTTGAATCATTTTTGGACCCTCCTGTCGTGCGAAAACGTCTGAGCTATTCCAAGTCGGGATCAAGTTCGTGTAGAGCTTGGAGGGAAGATCAAACCCCTTGGTGCTTGAAGACCTTTCTCGAGCTAACCCTCGTCGGGACGTCATGAACCTCGAACTTGGGTGAATACGGGAGAGTTGCTCGTAGTTCGTACCCGAGCAGTAGGACCTGGGGATAGGTCCTCTTTAAGGGGGAGAGTTTGTAACATCCCGCTACTTCGGCATTTCCAGGAACGCGTCACGAGAGAGTTTAATTTCGTGATTTATGTAATTCGTATGCCTTAAATGTCAACGTGTAATTTATTTAAGTTTATGCGCTTTAGATTTAATTAATTGTTTGGGCTCGAATGCTCAATAATTGAACTTTAGGGACCTAATTAATTAGGGTGTTTTGGCCTTCGTGGCAATCTTGAGCTCGGGAATTCGAATTCGAATTTCGACCCCTGCATTGTGTTCGTTTCGACGATTCGGATTCGATGAAATTAACTTTATATTTTCAAAGCCGTTTGTTAGCCCTATCGTTTTAAAATCTGATTCGTTTGGATCGGATATCCTTTGATCCTACCCATTTTGTTAACCCGACCCGTTTCTTGGCCCTAAAAGGAACCGAACCCTCTTTTCTTCCCCATTTTGATCGGTTCAAGCGAGGAGAGAGGGAGAGGAAGAGAAGAGAAGAAGAAGAAAGCTAACCCTTTTTGAGCTCAAGAACCCCGACCCCCGTCCGTCCAATCAACGATCCAAGGTAAGCAATGTGACCCTCTCCTTACGTGTTTCGATTCTACCGATTGAATCTCGCTTTATTACCGTATTTCTTGAGTTTGGGGATAGGGATGAATAGTATAGGTTTCGTGTTTTAGGTGTTCGGACTCGTTTCGGAGTCCAATTTATGCTCTAATGTGATATATTTATGTGATATATCTTGAATTTGTGTGTTTTTGGTGTATTATATGATTGGAATGTGGTTTGGGGTGGTTTGGGAACCTCCCCCGTCGACCCCTTGTTTCCTGCTCTTTATTTTCGGAGAAGACGACCCAACACGGCCGTGTCAGCCCCTAGTTCATTTCCGACACGGCCGTGTCAAGCCCTCGACTTTGAATTTTTTTATTCGGACAAAGCCATGTCAGCTTCCAGGCCAATTTTGACAAGGCCGTGATGACCTCGTTTGAAGTCAGATTTGCCTGATTTTTGAACCTACGGAAACCTCTTGGAGTCTAAAACATCCTCCAATTGGAATCACCTCAAAATTCGTTCTATATTATGAGATATAATCGTTTGAAATTTGTGTCGCCATCCCGACGAAATTCTGGTTTCGTCCAACTTCAAACGTACGCCATTTTCGGCTCGCTTTGAACCACGTTTTGAGCCACCTACCATTTTAAAGATATTTGTGTCTAGTTTCAGTTTCAAGAAACAAAACTCAATTCCCATTTCTCAAACTCAAGTTATAACCGTTTTACTACAGCTTGTCCGTTTCGGAATAATTTCCAGTTTTTGCCGGTTTTGCTCGGAACAATGTCTTATGCTTTCCTTCCGCTTTTCTTGCACCTTGCCACCTCTGAACTCATTCCTAACTTGTTTTATCTTGTGTATGTGTATATACTTGTTGCTATATGTGTTTTATGTTGCTTATTTAATATGAATTATTTGCACGAAGCATCAATGCACCTTGTTATGTATCTCTGCCTTCTAATATGAATTTTTTGTGCGCATGAACGTGTTATATGATTATAAATGAATATGTTGAGCTATGTATTGTCTTGGTTTGCAAGTAATTGATTCGAATATGTGTTATGCCTACTTGATTGCATCTCTTATATGCATGAACATACGCCGTGCGTCTATGTGGTTCATTCTTGAGTCTAAGTCTTGTCTTTTGCCTTCAATTTGTCCAGGTGTACCCGGGGTGGTATTTTATTCATCAGTTCATTCTGGGGTGAATCAAGTGCTTTGTCTTCGGCTTCGTTTGGTTCGAGGTGAGGTTAGGATATAGTTTTACCCTAATGAAATGTGCCGATTTTCGAATGCATGCGACTTATAAGCCTTTATGTATATGTAGATATGTGTAAGATGCGTATTTTGTTGGCTTTGCAATAAGTTTGAAAGTATGAAGTTATGTATAAGCCTATGTAAGCTAGCTTTGATTTGGTTATGATTTTGAGGTCAGTCTGCGTGATATGTAAGTATGAAGTTATGTATATGCATGAAATATATCTGTCTGTCTGTAGCGGGTTAAGCTTCCGATTTTCGTGATCTGTGTATGTGTGGGGCCCCAAATTCTATGTATGGGATGTACCGGAACCCACCTGAGCGTAGGTTGGGGGATGGAGTCCGAGGGTTTGAGCAGCATTGAGCACTCCCCTCTTCCGCTTCTGGATGGCTAGGGTCGCGCAACCCTTCCATCACACCTACCTAGTATGTTTTGTTTTGTTCTGTTTTGGTTAGTCTGTCTTTGTGCTCGTACCTGCTGAGTTTCGTTATGTCTGTCGGTTATAAGTTCGTGAAACGGGGGTAGATTCTCAAATTAAGATAAAATTTGATATACTTTTAACCTAATAAAACATGTTTGGATATGTGTGCTTCGTCTGCATGTTTTGAACGTACGCATTAAATAAGTTAAGTTTCGTTTGTTCTGCTTTGCTAAATCACCCTATATATATATTATCACGGGCAAATGTTTTGGCGTGCAAAAACTACTCCCGGCTTCATGAACATTTTCTTTTTACGTGCTTTGCTAATTATATTAGGTATAGCGTGCGTGTGTTAACCCCTCGCTCAGTCAAGTGTGACTGACCCCTCCCTCTTTATGTTTTAGCTCTGTAGGTTTGCTTTGGAGTTCGAGCTAGGCGGTGTGAGTCTCTTGGAGTCGAGTCTTGTATTAGTTGAGTCTTTGCATTTGCATTTTGAATTCAGTTTTAGTTTCGTGTTATTAACCTATGAACGAATATGTTTAAATATGATTTGTTCATTTATGATTTGAAATCGGGACAGGTTAGGACAGGTGCTCGGATTAGATGAACCCGTTTTGATTATATGATTATTCGGGACAGGTTAGGACAGGTGCTCGGATTAGGTGAACCCGTTTGTATTGATGATTTATATTATGATTTAAATTTCAGGATTAGGAATTATGCTAGATTGAACCCGTCAACTGTTTGCATGATTTGAATTTTTGTTTGGCATGATCACGCTTCCATATATTCGTTAAGTATTATGTGTGCAGGGTCTACGTCCCGCCTAGCTAAGAGTTTGAGTTTGTTTTGTTTGTCACCATTCGCTATGGTTTGGCACGTGTGCGGAGTCCTTGTTTCGTTACACGTGTTGAGCTATGGTGCGGGGTGTGGTGCCCACCGTTGGGGCACTACATCTGTAAGTGGTATCAGAGCCCCAGGTTGCAAAATCGGGGCTCGGTGTCGTATTGTGTCTGTCTAGGTCATATGGCATAGGACAATTTGGTTACGTGCACGTTTGCATCATGGTTTGGCACGTTTGCGGAGTCCTTGTTTCGTTACACGTGTTGAGCTATGGTGCGGGGGTGTGGTGCCCACCGTTGGGGCGCTACATAAGGTGTGCTTTTCTTTTATTATTTCATTCTTTATATTATGTTCTTAGTATAATATAGTCATAGCATGCCTAGGATTAATTAAATTATGTTTTTGGAATTTATTTTATGAAATATATGTTATTTATGCTAGTTTTAGGAAAAATATAGTAACATGTATGAATTTTATTTAATTAAATGCATGAGTATGATATGAGATGATATGAATATGTGTTTAAATAAATATGATCTTGTTTAATTAAATTCATGCCTAGATTAATTTCTTTAGAATTAATTTTATGATTAAAGTTACATAAAGTGCTACATTATGAATTTAATTATTTGTTATGAACTTAGAACTTATTAAATATGATCATGAACTAGTATGAACATATTCATAAGCTTAAGAACACATTCATAATGTTCTTGAATTAAAATGATGTGTACGTGTGATAGTGTATGTGTATGTGTGTGTTCAATTTTATGTTAGAAAGTGTTTAATTCATAAGAAATTGAATAGTAAATGTTTTCAATAGTAATTTTGACTTTTTGGTTAACATTTAAAAAATAATTATAAAATAGGTTTTTCAATTTTTAAAGAAAGATTTTATTCAAATTATTCCAAAAATTGGTAAATTGTAAAATAATATCAAAATCAACCTACATTGTTGAATTAAACGCTAAAACTTATTTCTAATATTCCAATTAGGATCATAATGTGAGTAATAAATATTTAAGTGGTCAAGGAATTCATGAAACCTAATTAATTAATCAAATTCCCTTAAATGGTTAAAATTAGGATTTACCGGGAATTCTCTAATATGTTATAAGAATTCTCTAACATGTTACATTTCATGTACTTTGTGTAATTATTTGGTTATGATATTGTATGTGATTGTTTAAGTAGAATAATAAGAACCTAGTTCTAAGGTAGTAGTAGTTATTACTTTCAGGCGTAGAATCGAAGAGTGGAATCCCTACAATTCCACTTAAATCTCAACACTAGGTGAGGGTTAAAATGTTTTCAGCTGGAATCATGCCCATACTTATGTATCTACATAAAAACTATTTCAAGCCTACCTATTACTTATGATTTATTATCCTATATACGTAGTATCATATTACAATATCCCTCTTTATGAGGAAAATACTTTTATGTCGGAATCAGGATCTTACCCGGACCCTATATGTAATTCAGTCTGATTATTATTAAGAACTGATTCCCGACTAAGCAAGCAAAATACATTATCATTATTATTATGGGCCCCGGCGCTTAACCGTATCAAGCAATTACCCGGAAGGTATCGGGCCGAGGGTTTTGTTGGTGATACGGACCGCAACCAACTCTTGGTAGTGGTTTAACTGGAGGTTAGTTACTCCATGCTAAGTTTTAAGGGAACACTACTTCCCGCATATTGTTCATGGCCATTAGGGGTAGCTCCCCACGGCACTGGAGTAAGGAGATATTATCATATTGGTTTTATTATAGTACTGGTGCCTTGATCAGCCTGGTACTGTTTTACCATATTATCTACGGAGTTATGGATAGAGAGGCCTAGCTTGCGGGCATTAAAGTTAATATTACAAACGGTTCATGTTTCTACAAATATTCCAAATTACCCCTATCCCTACTTTTACAATTATTATGAACCGTTTCATATCTGCTATATCCTATTGCTACTATTTTAGATCAAGATCTTCTTGATCATATAAATATACATATACGTATACATATAAACTAATATCCCTTCACTTAGTCACTTTGACTAACTCCTTGCCCTTTTAAATGCATGATTTCAGGCAGCAATGGAACGACACCTAGAGGTATCTTGAAGCAGTAAGGTGTCGAGTATATTAAGTCAGGGCTAATCTAAGGACACTTAGTTATGGGTATGTACATATTATGAATAAGTTGTCCTTACAATTTACTTTAGCATGTACTATATCATATTCCTCTAATATGAACCATTTTGATCCTTAAGAATAAGTTCTTACTCATTACGCATCCCCATTTATTTGCAAAGTTTTGCATTCTATTTAAGTACCACTTAAACCGTTCACCGTAGTATTTCCCGAGTATTAGGTCTAACCTCCACTTAGGAAGTATTGCGGTGTGGGAGTTGTAGTACTAGAGGAGGCGCTACATTACATCAAGAGATATGAAGCAGTAAATGGAAACGATAAAGAAAAGCAAATAATTTTTTTTTGGATGGAATTTAGGTGATTAAGTAAATAATCATAATAATGGAAGGGGAGTTCATTCACTTATTTGAATTCCTCAAGAGTAACCCGAGGAAGTTGTGATCAAAGTGACAATTATGAAGAAGACTCGGACAACAATTGGAGATCAACTATTAAAGAGAAGTAAAGATGCTAATCCCAGGAGCATGGAAGACTTTGGGTTCAAGAAATCATAACCTCGAGCCATGGAAATGTATAAGTTGATGTTAGCGACATTGAAGGTTTAGAAGACCGTGGGTAAATAGGAAATAACCAACAAATTTGAGACAAGCCATACTTGAAGAAACGAGGAACTAATAGCCGAGCTAAAGCTTACCACTACGGTGACAGGTGTATTACATCCATGGCACGTGCATCATACATTGCTTTCAATCATTTAAATTTCTCTATTTATATGTGCATACTTAATTGATATAATTGCTCCAACGGGTTACACCTTTAATTATTTGGAAATGTGCTACGTGCATTAGCATCTTAACCCGGCATGCATTGTCTAGTGTTTACTTGATAGGGAACCTTCTTCGATTCCTCATTAAGCATTACTCCGACCCAGTCTCATTTGAATCAACAAGAGAAGAAATATTTGGGTTATAAATTGTGAATCAAAAAGGAAAATTTTTAAGGGGGAGAGCAAGACAGGGATATGATTTAATGTATAGTTGTGCTCGATTGGATTATATTTAGTAGGGACAATTGAAAATGCTGGAATTAATAAACAACGGGACTCTACAATGATAGCAAGAGAGGAATTGGGAGATTTATTACCCGTTGGATTTCAATACCGGGTAAGATAAAGCTTTGAGAATAAAGGTGAGAGAGATAAACATTTCGACGAACGAAGATATTAATTTAATGGATGCTTGGGAATTGATCCAACGAGACAAGGTAAAGAAAATGAGGGTAACTTGGATACAGAATCAAAACTATTAGTTTTTATGCCGGTATCCGTATCAACTCAATCTTCCAAGAGTGAAGGAATGGTATTTCGTGTAAGGTGTTCCATGCTTTGAAGAATTTCAAGAAGTAGTAAGGAGAATAGTGGGTAGAAACTTAATCGGGTCATCATACTTCGTAGGGAACCACGTGAGAGTCAATTCAAATATTTTGGAGAGAATGTATAACGTGGGAAGAGGGGTTATCGGCTTGTTGGTTACTTTCCATGATGAGTCGGGCGTACTAAAAGGATTGAGGATTAAAATATAAACTTCTAAAGGCTTAAGCTATTAAAAGATAGTCCGAACATTTAAGAAGGTTGAGTACGAATTGTGGAGAGAAACAAGTTAGTTGATTTAATGGCAAGGATATACTTAAGAGTTGAAACTTCCGGTGGCGGTAATTGAAAGGATAAAGAATTTGATCGCAAAGGAAGACCGAGTGGTTATTAAATTGGGTATACATTGGGCATTTCAAGGCATGTCACTATGGTTAGAAGAATTTTCAACAAAGAATCAAGTGTTAAATCGGATCATTGCTATGGGAGTTTCCTAAAACAACGGTGAACGGTACATTCAAACATACATATCACGTGTATCATACCTTTCGTTGATTATTGTTATACGTGGATACTTATTATTTTATTAGTTGTTTGGAGTGAACGAGTTCTTTAGTAACCCGGTGTAACAAGGGTCGTGCTTTGCAACCAGTCTTTCGAGACTGTGTTTAGAAGCTAGTGGCAGTTCACGAAACCAACTTCAAACCATGAAGTTGATGTGATGATAGAAGACCCAATTAGGGTTGGAGAATGAGTGGGGAAGTTCTTTAACGACCCCATTTGTGATTCCGAGTTGAGGGTGGTTTTGGATGAATTCAAACGGTGGGAGATGAATCAAATTTGGATCCTCCTATCATGCGAAAACGTCTGAGGTGCTCCTAGTCGGGATCGAGTTAGTGAGAAGCTAGAAGAACAATTGTTTCCCCTTGTTGTGCTTGAAGACCTTTCTCGAGCTAACCCTCGTCGGGATGTCATGAACCCCGAACTTGGGTGAATATAGAAAGTTGTTCGAGCTTGAAACTCGAGCAGATGAACCTGGGGACCAGGTTCTCTTAAGGGGGGGAGATTGTGAGGCCCGCTTTTCAGCTTTCCAGGTACGGCGTCACGAGTGAGTTTAATTCCTTAATTTCTATGAATTATGTGATTTATATGCTTACGTGTCAACATGAATTTAATTTTATTACTTGTGCTCTTGAATTTAATTAAATTGTTTTTGGGATCAATCGCCCAATATTTGCCAATTAGGGGACCTAATTTTAATTAGGGTGTTTTGGCCTTCGTGGCTATTTGAGCTCGGGAATTTGAATTCGAATTCTGACCCCACAATTGAATTCGTTTCAACGATTCAGATTTAATGGAATTAATCTTTCAATTTTCTAAAACCGTTTGATAGCCTTACCGTTTTAAAATCCGATCCAAACGGACCGGATACCGTTTGATTCGACCCGCTTTGAACCGACCCGTTTGATCAGCCTTAAGGGGCTGATTTACCCTTTCTTTTCCTCTCCCCCATTTCAACGTGATAAGCCAAGAAGAAAGGAAAGGAAGAAGAGAGCTTACCCTTAATCCTAAAGAGCTCAAGTTCTCCTTCTCCGTTCAATCTTTCGACAATCCAAGCTAAGATTTGTACCCTACTCATTACGTGCTTTAATTTCGTACCTCTTTCGTGACTTGATTTGGTGCCTATATGTCTCGTTGGGAAGATGATGAATAGTGTAGATTTCGTATTTTTGTATGCTCGGGATTGTTTCGGGAGGCCTAACTTGTATTTATGAGATCTAAGTGTTATGTTTGCTTCGTGGTATAAATTTCGGGGTGTTTCGTGGTTGTTTGGGGGTGTTTTGGTGCTTTTGTTACTGTTCGCGATGCCATGGTTTTTGCTGCTGCGAGCTTGGTCGCGCCCGCGACCAATTTATGTGTAAAAATGGTCACGGCCGAGACTAGTTTTTAAGGGATTCTCGAGTTGTGGCTTTGCGGCCACGATTGGTTTTCAGTGCAATTTTGTCGCGGCCGCTACCAACTCATACATGCTCGGTTTTGACTGAATTTTGGACTGTAGAAACCTTTTTGAGTCTAGAACATTTTCCAATTGGAATCACCTCAAAAGTCTTTCTACATTGGGAGATATAACTGTTTTAATTTGGTGTCACCACTTCGTCGAGATTCTGCATTCGTTCCACTTTGTACCTATGCCATTTTTGCCTCGCTTTGAATCATGATTCGAGATTTATACCATTTAAAAGATATATATGTCTAGTTTCATTTCCAAGAAACAAAACTTAATTCTCATTTCTCAAACCCAAGTTATAATCTTTTTCCCACAGCTTATTCGTTTTGAAAAAATGTCAGCTTTTGCCCGTTTTCCCTCGGAACCCTTTTTCGTGTTTTTCTTCCGTTTTTCTCGTACCTTTCCACCTCCAAACTTGATTCTAACTTGTTTTATCATGTTTATGCTTATGTATTTGTTCTCATATGCATTATATGTTACTCAAGTAATGTGAATTATTTGCATGAAACATATTTGCACTTTGTTACGTATCTCTACCTTGTATTATGTCTTAATTGTGCATATGAACGTGACATATGATTATAAATGATTATGATGGGTTATTTAATGTCTTCAATTTCATGGATTTGATTTGAAAATAAGATTTGCCTAAGTATTTGCATTTCTTTGTCAATGCATATGTCGTGCTTCTATGTGGTTCATTGTAAGTCTAAGCCTTGTGTTTTGTCTTTAGTCTGTTCAGGTGCACCCGGGGTGGTATTTCGCAGTCCGTTTTGATTCCGGGGTGAATCACGTGTTTGTTCCTTGGCTTCGTCGGTGTAAGGTGAGGCTAGGTTATAGTTAAACCCTATGATATGTGCTCATTTTCTCGGTATACGAACTATGGCCTCTATTATATGTATATACGTGCGAGGTATGAATTTATAAATCTGAAATGTGTTTCCAAGTATGAAGAGCAATGTACAAGCCTATGTATGCTTGATTTAATTCGATTGGATTCATTATGATTGGTAATGCTAAACCACTCTTCAAACCATGTGCCTCGTATGAGCCGGGAGTTACGAGCAAAGGAATATGCTAAGGATTTGAAACGGAGAGGTATTTAAAGCGTCGTTGTGGCAAGGTAAAGTATGTATTATATATATATTATGTTTCTAATTAGTAGCAGGTTAGGATATGATTGAATGAATGATTGAATGAATGGGGCCTAGGAGGTTTGGGTAAGGGGGACCCGAGACGACCATAGGGGTCGCCGGTTATGACCCCTGTGCACACTCTCCACATGATTGATAGGACTAACCCGGAACCCACCAGGAGGTTTGGTTAGGTGATGGGAACCTGAGGGTTTGAGTGTTCGTGCTCCACTCGTCTGATTGGATGGTTTGGGTCGCGCAACCCTTCCATCACCGGAGAAGGAGGTATATGATTGTTATGCATGATTGATTGATATGTTTGATTGTACGATTCGTATAAGGAGCCCAGGATGGGAATTGTTACTCGTACCCGCAGAGTTTTGCATGTTTGCTTTGTCAAAGTTCGTGAAATGGGGATAGATTTTTAACTATGATAAAATATGGATCTTTTGAATATGAAAGATAAGAATTGATACGATTTGATATGAATGGTTATGATTTGATTTGACTTGATTTGGTATGATATGGGTCCTTGAAGCTTCAATTCATTCGGTTTTGTTAAGAATCCCTATATGTATGTATCACGGGCAAAACTTTGGTGTGCAAAAACTATCCCTGAGTTCACGAACTGTGTGTGATTCGAATGTGTTTTGCTCCTATATATATATAGCGTGTGTGGGGAGCCCCTCACTCAGTCGAGTTGTAGACTGACCCTCTCCCTCTCCAACTTTTTAGTGTGCAGGTTTGGCATTGGAGTGTCGAGCTAGGCGGAGTTGTGTTGAGTCTTTGAGTCGGTTAAGTTAAGTTAGAAGAGTCTCTGCACTCGCATATATATTTAAATGGTGTATTATTCATCTTTGTAAGATTATGAATTTGAATCTTTATACATTTGTTATTGAATTGCCCTTGTCGGGCTTTGTTATGAGTTAAAAAGAGGCCTGAGGAGCCCAAGTCTGCTTGTGGTTTGTGTGTTTAATTTCTGCAGGCCCGTGGCCAACGTATGTGTTTGGAATTTAGTTTTCAGGTGCATTCTGTTTTGTTGGTTGGTTATATTTGCAGGGTCTAAGTCCTGCCTAGCTTAGAAGGCTTGTTTTGTTTATCTCCCGTTCGCTATGGTTTGATACGGGTGCGGACTTCCCATTTCGTTACTCGTGTTGAGCCATAGTACGGGGGATGTGGTGCCTCACGTGCAGGGCGCTACAATAAGAGCCTGCGATACATATTCACTCAGAAGGAGTTGAATATGCGACAGAGGAGATGGATGGAATTTCTCGAGGACTACGATTATATTATTCAGTACCATCTAGGAAAGGCGAATGTCATAGCAGATACACAAAGCAGGAAAGTTCGTTTGGTATAGATTTCTGCCAACCCCGAGATTGATCGAAGAGAAAGAATGGAGGAGATAACTAAAGCTCGAATCGCGAACATTGTGATGATATCACCGTTGAAAGAGCAAGTGCTAGAAGCTCAAAAGAACGTTGAGTGGATCAAGAAATGTCTCAAATCTAAGGAAAAAGATGATGAGACTAAGTTCAGGGTTGATGAACACGGAATATTGAGGTACAAGGGTCAAATATGCGTGCCAACTATTTTGAGGAAAGAGACTCCCGACGAAGCGCATAAGACTAAGTACACGATACATCCCGGAGGCACTAAGATGTATCAAGATGTTAAAATGCATTTCTGGTGGAACGGAATGAAGAGAGACATAGCCAACTATGTCAAGAAGTGTTTAACTTGTCAGAAAGTTAAAGCTGAGCACCAGAAGCCGAGTGGGAAGTTGCAACCATTACCGATTCCGACATGGAAATGGGAGCAAATCACGATGGATTTTGTCACCGGATTACCCAAAGTCAGAGGAAGACAAGATAGTATCTGGGTGATCATTGATCAATTGACAATGTCAGCACACTTTTTGGCAGTAAAGACGACGGATAAAATCAGCACGTTGGCAAAGTTGTATCAATAAGAGATTGCCAGTTCCAAATAGCATAGTATCGGATAGAGATCGAAATTCACGTCGTAATTGTGGAAAGAGATTCAAACTTTGATGGGGACAAAGTTGAACTTCAGTACTGCAGCGCATCATCAGACGGATGGACAATCAGAAAGAATGATTAAATACTTGGAAGATATGCTAAGAGCTTGCGCTTTGGACTTCCAGGAAAGTTGGAAAGAGTGTTTACCTCTTGTGGAGTTTGCATACAACAATAGTTATCAAACTTCTATTAAAGCTGCTCCATATGAAGCCCTGTATGGAAGGAAATGTAGATCCCCGTTGTATTGGGATTTGGATGAAGCAAGATGTACTGAGGAGGGACCGATCAAAGTGAATTCAGCCAAGTGGTTAAGAGAAGTGACAAAAAAGATTCAGATCATTCACCAGAGAATGAAAGGTGCCCAGGATAGGTAGAAGAGTTATGCTGATCGACGAAGAAGGGATTTGGAATTCGCAGTGGGCGAAAAGGTATTTCTGAAGGCATCGCCCAGGAAAGGGTTTTTCCAAATTGGAAAAGGAGGCAAGTTAAACCCGAAATATGTTGGACCGTATGAGATACTGGAGAGAGTCGGACCGACCGCTTATAGATTGGATTTGCCTGCAAGTCTTACAGGAATCGACAATGTATTTCATGTATCTTAGCTTCGCAAGTGTTTCTCGGATGAGACAGAGATTGTGCCAGTAGAGGAGATACCGTTGGAACCAGATTTGACTTATGTTTTGAAACCCGCTAAGATTCTAGATAGAAAGTTTCAAGAGCTGAGGAATAGGAATATTCCTTTCGTTAAAGTCCTTTGGAAGGGACATCGGACAGAAGAGGCAACCTGGGAGACAGAAGAGAAAATGCAGAAGCATTACCCCGAGTTGTTTGTAGTCACAACGGAAGAATCTGAGGACAGATTCTCTTTAAGGAGGGGTGATTGTAACAGCCCAAAACAGGGCCTGGATGAAAACAGTAAGTTAAGGGCATTGGTAAAGCGTTTATAGACCATAATCCAACTTTTTGAACCATCGTGCATTGCATTCTTAGATGAACTTTGTGCTCGTATATGATCTGACATGTTCTAAGGGGGAATTCTTGACCTTTGATACAATTTACTATTCATAACCCGAGCCTACCTTGTTCATATTGTTACCCGAACCCTAGAGCTTCACCACACATGCTTCCCTATCATTTGAACTTGTTTCTCGAGCTCAGAAAGTCTTTCTGGAACCATAAGGGTATTTTTGGAACTTACCGACCAAAGTTATTATTCATCTAAAAATGAGCTTTTGATTCTGATATCTTTTCCTACCCAAGTTTACAGTCAAATCGACCCTTGAGTCGAGACGAGTCTTTTGAAATCATTCTTGACTTGGAAATCTATTTTAAGCATTGGTTTTATTGAAAATGTTTACGAAAACCCTAGTTCACTATTTCTTCTGCGAACGGTTTTCATTCGGAAAATATTTTCTCTTCGGATTTCCACTACTTGAGCTATTTCAAGATTTTTGAGATGTTTTACAACTCTTGATTCAAACCCTAGCTTGAAATTTTGAAGCGTACGTTTGTACGTAAGAATTCACTATTCATTCTACATTTTCAACTTTTTAACGATAAAATGTTTTATAGTCGATATTGGACTCAAAACGGTTCTCGATTTATTTCTTGAATTTTGGAAACAATCCGGACTTGAAAATCATTCTAGAAAGTCGTTTTTCACTCGTGTTGAGTTTCGAGCTAAAAAATTTTATTCACTAAAACTAATGTATCTTTCAAACGTTAAATCCGATTTCGACGTATAAATATGTGTTTCGAAGCTAATTTTTTCCCGGACGGAATGGTTATACTTCCAGCCACTCACCTTCACGTTTTGGCAGTAAAATTACCGAAATACCCCCCAGCAGTCCCATTTTAGCTTCAACATGCCTAAAGCTTTCAAGAGAAGCTATGTAACGCCCCGACTTTTCGGACGTAAAGGTACGACGTATGTGTTTACCAATTTGCGCGAATTAATTGTTTTTACTTGTTTTATAATTAATTTTATTATAAATTGTTATTATTATATTTTATTTTAATTTATTAGTAATTCTAATATATTTCGTATTTAAGTGTATATATATATATATATATATATATATGTGTTTATTTATTTTATTATTAATTTAATGATTATGCTAATTAAATGTTATGTTAATTAATTACGTGACTTTAATTTAATTTATTTAATATTAGAATTAATTTATTTATTTAAATTTTATGCATGGAAATTATAAAATTTGCATGGAATTTATAATATATGCATGAATTGCATGAAATCTGCATGTTGTTCATTTTGTGCATCGTTCTTATATGAAATGATATCGAAACGCCATGAATTTGTAGTATGTCGTATATATATGTGTTATGAACATGCCTATATGCTCGGTTTATGTTTTTGAATTTGTTTGATATGTTAACGAATTTAATTTGAATTGTGGAACCAAATCGGCGGCTAACGAGCACTTAGCGTACCCTTGGTTCCGAATTTTATATCTTGAGCTCGGGAACTCGGATTCGAGTTCCGTCAACTCCGCTGAACTCGTAACGAAAATTCGAGTCGAGTAAACTTAGCCTTATATTTTTCCTAAGTCATTTGAACCTCCGAAATTCAACTGAAAAACGAAACGAAGACTAAACTGACCTTGATGTACAAAGATAGCCATATCTTATCCAAACTTTAACCAAATTAACCATGGTTTGATTCTATTGAACCCTAACTCAACCCCCTAACCGGATATGTTATGCCCTAACCAAACCAATCCTCACACAATCCCTAAAACTCAGCCAAAGTCATTGGAATCACAGGCAGTCCCGTAACCCTTCATTCCTTAGAGATTTTGGAGCTCAAATCTCATCCAAACTTCATCCAATCAACAAGGTAAGCTTAGGGTTGTAATATATGTTCATTCTTGACCATTTTCATCCTTTCTTTCCCAAATTTGAGCATGGATTCGTGGATTTTTGGACTGCATCCGAAAATAGAGAGTTTTGGGCATATTGTTGATCTCATTCGATTCTTAATGGTTTTGATTGATTCCAAGCTTGATAATGATTATTTTGTCATCCTCATATCATTTATGATCGTTGATTTCTTGGTGGTTGAAGTATTAATGAGTTATCATTTATAGCACTTTGAGAAAATTTCCATAAATGTCACGTATGCTTCCTTTTCTTGATTGAGCTTGTTTGGAGCTGATACATATGTTGAAATGGTGTTGCTTGACTGAGTATTTATTGTTCTAAACTGATATGAATAGATGGAGATGAAGTGAATCGTTCTTGCCCTGTTTCCCGTAAGCCTTGCTCTGTTTTTGGCTTGAGTTTCAGCTGTCAAAACTGCTGCGATCCTCTTTGCTTTTTGCTGTCATTTTCTTGTCTTTGTGGGATATGTTTTAGCTGAGTTTCTTGCGTCTTTTCATGCTTAGTTTTGCTGCCTTTCTTGCTTGCATTTCTTGCATGAAGTTGCTGCCTTTCCTGCTGCGTTTTTCTGTCATAAACAGGGGAGGCTGCTTGTAATGCCCCTACAAGGGCATCCACGCCTATCCCGCGCTACGGTCCTAGCTTGTATATAGAATTGCTATCCATATACCCGCCAAGAACGAAGCAAGCGGTGACAAACGGACATCCTAGCTAGGCGGTACTAGACTCACAAAGCGGGTAAACAATCACAAGTATGCGGAAGCTTAAATCATAACATATCAAGTGCATAAATTCATTCAACAAGGTCTAAGAGAAATATATATTCAACAAGTAGATGACCGTCACGGTCCAGCACGTAATGCTCAAAATACGGAATGTAAAATCATCCTAGTGACCAACATGGTCCAAACTAGCATAATAACATCATACATTCTAAATCCATAAATCCAAAAACATAAGCGACATAAATAAGAAGTATGTAAAGACACAACGAGTACAAGCTAAACTCGACACAACTCTCAAAGCAAGACACCGCCTAGCAAGACTCCAAAACGCGACCTGCGGACACGAAAGGTAAAGGAGGTCAGTTCAAACGGAACCGGTGAGAAGAAGGTTACATAGTTTAAATATAAGAGGTCAATGCATGCTCAAATCAAAGGTGTTCATGATCCGAATTCTTTTGGAAAACAATGCAAGTTTTAGAAAAATCGAATCATGAACCGAAGCACCGGCTCGGCGAGTACGAGCACTCCATCCTTACTTCCCAAACCAAAAGAAATCAAACCAATCCATCCTTACACCGTTGATGTCGGGAGTGTACAGCCCCCGAACATCGTAAAAGAACCATGGAGAAGTGGGTCCATGAAACCGACCTTCCCCCAAGCTTACCTTAACCCCGAAACCTCCTCGGAGTCTTAGCAAACTTATCCAAAAGTGGGTACTTCGTAAGGGTTTAACCGTCCGCCCTTGCGTTCCCGGTCTTACCACTTACTCCGCCCCGAGCGCTATCAAAAGATCCAACCGAGCAAGCGTCCTTGCAAGGTATACATAACCTCGCTACACAACTCACACATACGTAATATTCGAACGGAAGTCTCAAAACCATTTTGGGTATCTATCCCATATACCAAAACTTCAAGTTTTACTTGTAAACCGTTTTCCACAAGCAAATATTCATAATACGAGCAAAGCTCACAAAACTTGGCTTATAAAGCCTAAATATACGTTTTCAAAATGGGAGTTCAAAACCAACAAATATGAAAGGCTATAGGTGTCCACAGTTTTGAAAACATTTTACATATATATAACTCCTCACCTTTACCAAGAACTCGAAGGTCGACCGCGAGCAACGAACTACTCGGCCAAAGACGCACCACCTAACAAGACAAACGTACTAACAAAGGTGAGACTCGACCCAAACCAAGTAAACGACGCACGGCTTAAGTAACAAGTCACTTATGAGAGTTATGTATGCTTATGGAGTCATATCATGCACTTAATGAAATGTGAGGATTAATCATGAGCATGTATAGCATGTCAAGGTCACACATAACGTAGGAAGTCATACAAGTTCAAGTAAATGTATAACTTAGCAAAATGTGACAACTTAAACTTGATCAAGGCAACAAGATCATAACAAGTGATATGCAAGAAGTTCTACCACATATAATAAGGCCACAACTCATTAAAGGTATTATAGAAACAAGAAAAGGACATACAAGAGTCAAAACAAGCGAAACGAGTCAAGAAAACAAGGCTGGGGAAAATCCACCCCCATGGATTGTCCTTCACAAAATATCCACCCTCGCGGATTGTCCAGAAGCTACTGCCTCAAATCCACCCCCATGGATTTTTCCTTCACAAAAAATCCACCCTCGCGGATTGTCCTGAAGCTACTGCCTCAAATCCACCCCCATGGATTTTTTACACAACAAAAATCCACCCTAGTGGATTCTGCCCAGAACTTAAAAAAAACGTGACAGCCACTACGAATTCGACAGGAATGAGTTCTAAACACCCCAAACCATGAAATTAAGATTCCAAAACCTCAATTAAGCATCATAAAACATTTATACATTATATAAGAACATAATATAAGCATCAAATCCAATAATGGAATCATTTAAGCAAGAATTACATATATGCATAAAAGCTTCATAGTTCAAGCATGCTCTTCAATGGTGAATCTCTAATCCTAGCATGAATTCAACTAAAATTGATTCCAAACCTCATAACAACTCAAGCATAATCATTCTACAACACCAAGATTGCTAGAAATCAAATAAATCCTAGACATGCAAGAATTTCTTCAAATCTTCAAAAACTCAAAAATGGTGAAATCAAGAGAATAGATGGAATCCAACCTAAACATGTTTCTAGGGTCCAAATAGCATACTTAGAACACGAATTCATCAAGAAAACATAGATTAAACTCATAAAATTCAACCCTAGTTCATGCTTCTACCAAGAACTTCAAGCTCAAAGCATAACCCAAGCATTTACACAAAACCTTACCTTAGGAGCTGAGAATCAAAGAGAATAGCTTGGTCTTGAGTCTTGGATCTCTAGCTTCAATCTCCAATCTTGTCTCTTGAAAATGGTTGAAGGTGTTCTTGAGAGAAGATGAATGGGTTGGAGAGAAAAGTGAGGGAGAGAAGGGTTTGAATCTTTCAAATAACGTGAAATGGGATATTGGGTGTTAAAATCTGATTTAGTTATTTGGGTCAGCTATTTGGGTCGCGAACCGGGTCAATTGGAGCGGGTTAGGAGTGAAATTGGGTCTCAAATTGGGCTAAATTCGGAATTGGGTTATAAGTCTTATAAAAAGGTTGACTTTTCGTAGAATGGCCATAACTTCTTCGTCCGAACTCCAAATCGAGCCATTCAAAGACCCACGAACTCGTAATCGAATTATCTACTCAATTACAATAAGTTCTATCCAGTTTCAGGCTTAGAAAATAAATTTACCTTTTGGTCCCTAAATTATACTTTAATGTCCAAATAAG
This sequence comes from Lantana camara, assembly GCA_037501455.1. Lineage (NCBI taxonomy): Eukaryota > Viridiplantae > Streptophyta > Magnoliopsida > Lamiales > Verbenaceae > Lantana > Lantana camara. Next base: position 42,309,936 of record CM074862.1, on the reverse strand, counting down.
CACATTGTTTTGATTAAACACGAAGCATGCCATCGAAGCCAAATGGAAGCAATACGAGCACATAATTACCATATCAAATAGTCACGTATTTCATACATGTCATATATTCCACATAAGTTCAAGCATAACGGTCAATTAAGGCATATTATTCACATAATTCATGCAAGAAAAGTAAATCGTTCACTCTCGTACCAAAGCATACCTTGATTGAGAAACGGGGCGTCACACCCTTCCCTCCTTAAAGAAATCTGGTCCCCAGATTTACCATCGAAAAACAACTCAGGATGATATCTACGCATCTTCTCTTCCGTCTCCCAAGTTGCTTCTTCGGACTTAAGATCTTTCCAAAGTACCTTAACCAATGGAATTTGTCGATTTCTCAACTCTTGAACCTTCCTATCCAAGATCTTTACCGGTTGTTGTTTAAATGTCAAGTCCGGATCCAACTGTACCTCTTCAATCGGCATAGTTTCCATCTCATCCCGAAAATACTACCTCAATTGTGACACATGAAACACGTTATGAATTCCCGTGAGATTAGGAGGCAAATCCAAGCGATAGGCAACTTCCCCAATACGTTCCACAATCTCAAACGGACCAATGAACCTCGGATTCAACTTACCACCCTTTCCAATTCGTGAGAAACCCTTTCTCTGTGTTGCCTTCAAGAAAACCCGATCACCCACTTCGAATTCCACGTCTTTCCTTCTCCGATCGGCATAACTCTTTTGCCAATCTTGTGCCGCTTTCATGTGTTGCTTAGTCCTTTCCAATTTCTCAATTGCTCCCTTAATCAAATCGGGCTCGGTTCCTCTTTCCAAACCGTTTTCCTCTGTCCATCTCCATTCCTCAAGATCCCAATAAAGGGGAGACCTACACTTACGGCCATACAAAGCTTCATACGGTGCCATCTTGATCGAAGATTGGTAACTATTATTGTAGGCGAATTTGATCAAAGTCAATTCCTTATCCCACTCACTCGAAAAGTCCAGTATACAAGCCCTTAATAAATCCTCAAGAAACTTAATCACCCGTTCGGATTGTCCATCGGTTTGCGGATGAAATGCGGTACTAAAACTCAACTTCGTACCCCATAATCTGTTAAGAACCTTCCACAACTTAGAAGTCAAACGAGGATCTCTATCCGAAATGATACTAGCGGGTATCCCATGCAATCTCACAATTTCTTGGTGATACAACTCCACTAATTTCTCCACTTTATCGGTTGATCGAATCGGTAGAAAGTGTGCAGATTTGGTGAGGCGATCTACGACAACCCAAATTCCATCGAACCCCTTTCGAACCCTTGAAAGCCCGGTCACGAAATCCATGGTGACTTGTTCCCATTTCCACTCGGGAATCGGTATCGGTTGCAACTTTCCCGCCGGTAATTGATGTTCGGCTTTAACTTGTTGACAAACTCGACATCTCTTAACGAAATTAGCCACATCTCGTTTCATTCCATGCCACCAAAAGTACTTCTTAAGATCCCGGTACATCTTGTTGCCACCCGGATGCATCGTATAGACGGTCCTATGTGCTTCTTCAAGCACTAACCTTTGCAATCCATCCGGTATACATACTCGGCCTTTGTACCTAAAGATCCCCAAATCATCAAATCCAAACTTAGACCTCGGATTAGCCTTTGCTCGAATCACTTGTCTTTGAATCCACTCATCCCTTGATTGAGCATCTAGGATCCTTTGCCTCAAATCCGGCCTTATAGTGATGTTAGCCAACCTCGATTGCGAAACAAGGATCTCGGTTTCACCCTTACCGGAATCAACCTCAAGATTAGCAATCTTCGCTTTCCGACTCAATGCATCCACAGCTACATTCGCCTTCCCCGGATGATATTGTATGACATAATCATAGTCTTCCAAGAATTCCATCTATCGTCGTTGTCTCATGTTCAATTCCTTCTGTGTGAACAAGTAACGGAGACTCTTGTGATCGGTAAACACCTCAAACTTAATTCCATAGAGGTAGTGACGCCATTTCGCTAAGGCAAATATCACCGCGGCTAACTCAAGATCATGTGTTGGGTAATTCTGCTAGTGCTCCTTTAATTTCCTCGAAGCATAAGCAATCACCCGGCCCTTTTGCATAAGCACACACCCCAATCCTTCCTTGGATGCGTCGGTGTAAACTGAAAACCCATCCGAACCTTCCGGTAGAGTTAACACCGGAGCCGTTGTCAATTTCTCCTTAAGCACACGGAAGCTCTCTTCACAAGCTTCGTCCCACACAAACTTTGTTTCCTTCTTAGTTAATCGTGTGAGAGGTGCGGCAATCTTAGAAAAATCCTTGACGAATCGGCGGTAATAACTTGCTAAGCCAAGAAAACTCCTTACTTCCGACACATTCTTCGGTTGTTCCCAAAGAGAAACTGTTTCTATCTTAGAAGGATCCACTGAAATCCCATCACCGGAAATAATGTGTCCCAAGAATGACACCCGATCAATCCAAAAATCACATTTGCTAAATTTAGCATACAACTTGTGTTCACGTAGCTTCTCAAGTACCAAATGAAGATGTAGAGCGTGTTCCTCAACTGACTTAGAGAAAACTAAGATGTCATCAATGAAAATAACAATGAACTTGTCTAAGAACTCCTTGAAAACACGGTGCATTAAATCCATAAAAGCTGCGGGTGCGTTGGTTAGTCCAAAGGGCATCACAACGAATTCATAGTGTCCGTATCTCGTGTTAAAGCCCATCTTCGGTATATCCGACTCCTTAATCTTTAACTGATAGAAACCTTGTCGGAGATCGAGCTTCGAATATACCTTCGAACCTTGCAACAAATCGAACAACTCTTCGATGTGCGGGAGGGGATACTTATTCTTCACCGTCATCCTATTCATCTCCCGATAGTCTATGCACATACGGAGTGTCCCATCTTTCTTCTTCACGAACAACACCGGAGCATCCCAAGGTGAAGTACTCGGCTGTATAAACCCACGCGCCAATAACTCGTCTAGTTGAGTTTTAAGTTCCTTGAGTTCGGCGGGAGCCATCCTATATGGCGACTTCGAGAATGGCTCGGCCTCCTGGAATAGATCAATAACAAATTCGACCTCTCTTTCCGGTGGCAAAGTCCCCAAACATTCCGGAAAGACATCGGGGAACTCATTTGCCACATTAGTTTCTTCAAGCTTAACTTGATCTTTAGGCCGGTTCAACACATACGCCACATACCCGGTAGCTCCATCACGAATGAGCTTCTTAGCTTCCATCAAACAAATAAACGGACTCCCACCAACACTCGAACCCGTAATCACACCGGTACCCAACTCAACCTTCTTCCCAAAACAGTCCATCTTCGCCCGATGCGCATACAACCAATCCATACCGAGTATCACGTCGTACTTCTTCATCGGAATAGCAATCAAATTCGCCGGGTAAACGCGTCCCTCAATACTCACCGGACAATTACAGTACAAGCAATCAGTTCTAATCATACCACCCAAAGGAGAACGCACAATATAAAGCATAGAATCACTCGCGAGAGGCAAATTTAACATAGTAGCCATAGAAGGAGTAATAAACGAATGAGATGCACCCGGATCATATAATGCATGTATGGGAATGTCATGTATGTGGAGTGTACCTTCCACCACGGCGGTAGGGTCGATCTCGGCATTCTCTTGCTCTCCATCCAAAGCATAAGCACGTGCATGTGCCACGGGCCTTGCCTCATTACCCGAACCATGAGATCTAGGTTGATCACAATTCCTCACCAAGTGCTTAGTGCTGCCACAATTGAAGCATTTACCATGCTTCTTCCAACAATTCTCCCCAACATGTGTAGTACTCCCACAATGCTCACATGGATCATGCCTCTTCACCACTTGCGGAGTTTGCTTTCCTTTCCCCTTATTTCCCATAAAACGGCCCCTAGAAGAAGGTTGTGGTGACTTAGAGAATGATTGTGGAGTTGTTCTCTTAAATCCCGAACCGGAACCTATAACACCCTTCTTAGTTCCAAGCCATTGTTCTTCCGCTTCAACTTTCAAAGCTAACCCGGTAGCATCGGCCCAATTATCAATGTGCACCGGAGCCAAAGATCTTGAAATCTCCCCACGAAGTCCTTCCACAAATTTCTCGCACTTGCGGTCTTCCTCATCGGTGATATGAGGTGCATACGGAGACAATCGATTGAACTCGGCAATGTACTCGGTCACGGACATATTCCCTTGCTCCAAATTCATGAATTCCCTCTCACGGCGCTTCCTTGCTTGCTTCGGGATGTAATGTGCCCGAAACTCTCTAGCGAACATCTCCCATGTAACATTATCTTCACCAATCCCAAGGCGGGATATAGTGCTACGCCACCAATTATAAGCCTCATCACGAAGAAGATCGATAGCACACAAAGCCTTCTCTGTCTCGGTGCAAGTGACAACCCGGAAAATCCTCTCAATGATAGTGATCTAATACTCCGCTTTCAAATCATCCGTAGTACCCGGAAATATAGGTGGACGGCGCCTACTAAATCGGTCAGAAACACTCTCAACCGGAACCGGTGGTGGAGGAGGTGCCGGAGGAGGTACTTGCACGGCTTGTTGAGCGGCTTGTTGTGCATTCACGGCTTCCACAAACTGAGTCATAAGAGCCATAAGATCCGCTGCGTTAGGTAAAGGCGGCGGTGGTGGTGGATTCGGATTATTCCCCGGAGGATCTTGCTCATTTCCACGAGCCGGAGAACGGTCACGACGACGTGGAGGCATCCTACACAATTCAATCATGTATGCATGTTGGTTAGTTATATGCTCATGTCACGTAATATCAAGTAAGAAATGCAATTACAAAAAGTAAAAGCAAGAATTAACGAGATATAAGTAGCATTTAGTCACATATAAAGCGAAATAAATAAACATGATAGCACATTGTCCCTATGCCGTACACTCTAGACGACTCGAGATGACTCAAGAGCCCGGTTTTAAACCTTCGGCTCTGATACCAACCAAATAGGGGTGTAACGCCCCTACAAGGGCATCCACGCCTATCCCGTGCTACGGTCCTAGCTTGTATATAGAATTGCTATCCATATACCCGCCAAGAACGAAGCAAGCGGTGACAAACGGATATCCTAGCTAGGCGGTACTAGACTCACAAAGCGGGTAAACAATCACAAGTATGCGGAAGCTTAAATCATAACATATCAAGTGCATAAATTCATTCAACAAGGTCTAAGAGAAATATATATGCAACAAGTAGATGACCGTCACGGTCCAGCACGTAATGCTCAAAATACGGAATGTAAAATCATCCTAGTGACCAACACGGTCCAAACTAGCATAATAACATCATACATTCTAAATCCATAAATCCAAAAACATAAGCGACATAAATAAGAAGTATGTAAAGACACAACGAGTACAAGCTAAACTCGACACAACTCTCAAAGCAAGACACCGCCTAGCAAGACTCCAAAACGCGACCTGCGGACACGAAAGGTAAAGGAGGTCAGTTCAAACGAAACCGGTGAGAAGAAGGTTACGTAGTTTAAATATAAAAGGTCAATGCATGCTCAAATCAAAGGTGTTCATGATCCGAATTCTTTTGGAAAACAATGCAAGTTTTAGAAAAATCGAATCATGAACCGAAGCACCGGCTCGGCGAGTACGAGCACTCCATCCTTACTTCCCAAACCAAAAGAAATCAAACCAATCCATCCTTACACCGTTGATGTCGGGAGTGTACAGCCCCCGAACATCGCAAAAGAACCATGGAGAAGTGGGTCCATGAAACCGACCTTCCCCCAAGCTTACCTTAACCCCGGAACCTCCTCGGAGTCTTAGCAAACTTGTCCAAAAGTGGGTACTTCGTAAGGGTTTAACCGTCCGCCCTTGCGTTCCCGGTCTTACCACTTACTCCGCCCCGAGCGCTATCAAAAGATCCAACCGAGCAAGCATCCTTGCAAGGTATACATAACCTCGCTACACAACTCACACATACGTAATATTCGAACGGAAGTCTCAAAACCATTTTGGGTATCTATCCCATATACCAAAACTTCAAGTTTTACTTGTAAACCGTTTTCCACAAGCAAATATTCATAATACGAGCAAAGCTCACAAAACTTGGCTTATAAAGCCTAAATATACGTTTTCAAAATGGGAGTTCAAAACCAACAAATATGAAAGGCTATAGGTGTCCACAGTTTTGAAAACATTTTACATATATATAACTCCTCACCTTTACCAAGAACTCGAAGGTCGACCGCGAGCAACGAACTACTCGGCCGGAGACGCACCACCTAACAAGACAAACGTACTAACAAAGGTGAGACTCGACCCAAACCAAGTAAACGACGTTCGGCTTAAGTAACAAGTCACTTATGAGAGTTATGTATGCTTATGGAGTCATATCATGCACTGAATGAAATGTGAGGATTAATCATAAGCATGTATAGCATGTCAAGGTCACACATAACGTAGGAAGTCATACAAGTTCAAGTAAATGTACAACTTAGCAAAATGTGACAACTTAAACTTGATCAAGGCAACAAGATCATAACAAGTGATATGCAAGAAGTTCTACCACATATAATAAGGCCACAACTCATTAAAGGTATTATAGAAACAAGAAAAGGACATACAAGAGTCAAAACAAGCGAAACGAGTCAAGAAAACAAGGCTAGGGAAAATCCACCCCCATGGATTTTCCTTCACAAAAAATCCACCCTCGCGGATTATCCAGAAGCTACTGCCTCAAATCCACCCCCATGGATTTTTCCTTCACAAAAAATCCACCCTTGCGGATTGTCCAGAAGCTACTGCCTCAAATCCACCCCCATGGATTTTTTACACAACAAAAATCCACCCTAGTGGATTCTGCCCAAAACTTAAAAAAAACGTGACAGCCACTACGAATTCGACAGGAATGAGTTCTAAACACCCCAAAACATGAAATTAAGATTCCAAAACCTCAATTAAGCATCATAAAACATTTATACATTATATAAGAACATAATACAAGCATAACATCCAAGAATGGAATCATTTAAGCAAGAATTACATATATGCATAAAAGCTTCATAGTTCAAGCATGCTCTTCAATGGTGAATCTCTAATCCTAGCATGAATTCAACTAAAATTGATTCCAAACCTCATAACAACTCAAGCATAATCATTCTACAACACCAAGATTGCAAGAAATCAAATAAATCCTAGACATGCAAGAATTTCTTCAAATCTTCAAAAACTCAAAAATGGTGAAATCAAGAGAATAGATGGAATCCAACCTAAACATGTTTCTAGGGTCCAAATAGCATACTTAGAACACGAATTCATCAAGAAAACATGGATTAAACTCATAAAATTCAACCCTAGTTCATGCTTCTACCAAGAACTTCAAGCTCAAAGCATAACCCAAGCATTTACACAAAACCTTACCTTAGGAGTTGAGAATCAAAGAGAATAGCTTGGTCTTGAGTCTTGGATCTCTAGCTTCAATCTCCAATCTTGTCTCTTGAAAATGGTTGAAGGTGTTCTTGAGAGAAGATGAATGGGTTGGAGAGAAAAGTGAGGGAGAGAAGGGTTTGAATCTTTCAAATAACGTGAAATGGGATATTGGGTGTTAAAATCTGATTTAGTTATTTGGGTCAGCTATTTGGGTCGCGAACCGGGTCAATTGGAGCGGGTTAGGAGTTAAATTGGGTCTCAAATTGGGCTAAATTCGGAATTGGGTTATAAGTCTTATAAAAAGGTTGACTTTTCGTAGAATGGCCATAACTTCTTCGTCCGAACTCCAAATCGAGCCATTCAAAAACCCACGAACTCGTAATCGAATTATCTACTCAATTACAATAAGTTCTATCCAGTTTCAGGCTTAGAAAATAAATTTACCTTTTGGTCCCTAAATTATGCTTTAATGTCCAAATAAGCACATTGTTTTGATTAAACACGAAGCATGCCATCGAAGCCAAATGGAAGCAATACGATCACATAATTACCATATCAAATAGTCACGTATTTCATACATGTCATATATTCCACATAAGTTCAAGCATAACGGTCAATTAAGGCATATTATTCACATAATTCATGCAAGAAAAGTAAATCGTTCACTCTCGTACCAAAGCATACCTTGATCGAGAAACGGGGCGTCACACTGCTGGTGCGAGACATGGGGGTGTCGTTCCTGCCTTTCCAGCGCGGAACGGGGGTACGAGTTTGGCCTGAAGTTGCTGTACCGAGACACGGGGGGTGTCTCGGTTTGGGCTTGGGAGGTGACACGGGGGTGTCACCCTGTTTTTCCCTGAACTGTTGCCTGCGCTTTCCTTCTGTTGCTTGCATGTTTGTTTGCTGCTGTATATATATATGTTACAGTATGTATTTATCTAAGTGTGCTTGTGTGTGTGTGTAATTGCATGCAAGTATAATATGTACTATATATATATATATATATATATATATATATGCATGGCTGTGTAATTATATATATAAGTCTGTGTGTGTGCATGTGTACATGTATACATATATATATTATATATATACATATGTTATTATATATTATTATATACTTATTATATTATATATATTTATTATATATTTTAAATATTATTTGATTTAATTCAATTTTGGAATTAATTGATCTCTATTTCGCGTATTTAAATTACCGACTATTGATTGAACGTTTTATTTCTTTTATTCCTAATTGTGAACATGAATATTATGTGTTATGATTATTAAATGAATCCTTGGATTAATTGACATGCATTATGAATGTTATGAATTTATGAATTTATGAATTTATGAAATTGAATGAAATATATGAACGAATGGTTTGATTATATGTTTTAAATTCCTTAATAGTATGTGGTCATTAAGTCACATACCTTTTGTTTTGCACAGATTCGGGTTTGGTCGGAGACGAGGGCGAGCATTGAGACGCTTGTGCCTTTCTTTTGCTTTGAAAGGTGGGTTTTTCTTCTAATAGTTAAAGTGACCGATATATCCCTTATGTGAAAGGTTTTAAGCCAAAGTAGTATATTTATATATATCGAGTTAATTTGGGTAAATGATTTCAAACGTATGACCCCTTTTATTTATGAAACCCTACCTTATGTTTGGCCAGACATATTTATGATTTATGATTGCACGGGCCCCGGGACTTAGTATATGTGGCTAACCGAGGAAGCAAGGGCTGACGGGGATCCCATATACTAGTTCCAACCAACTACGGCGAAACGGACTTCGTCAAGGAGTTTTTGATGAGGAAACGCTAACCGGGCTTTGAGGACTCATGAACCTCATAGCCGCATTGATATGATTAGGTGGTCGGGCCTTGCAAACCCATCCACCACCCGGAGGAAGAAGGTGTATATGAATGATTATGATCATGTTATATATGAGCACAAAAGATATATGTATGATAATGAATGATTGAATAATTGATTATGATTACACGAGGAGTAGGTTGGAGATTGTGCACGCCCACTTGCCGGGCCATAAACCCTTATGAACAATTATGAATGAATATGAACGTCGTAAACCCGTTGATGTTTTCTTTTGTTTTAACCACTTGGTAAATTCTTATCAAACTTCACATGGGATTAGGGCTTGCATGTATGTGTTTAATTTATGCGATATTATATCTTATTCCCCGTTTTATACCCACCAGTCTCTTTTAGACTGAACCCGGTTGTTTTCAGTTGCTTTGTGCAGGTATAGGAGTGCTAGGCGGGAATACAAGTAGTCTAGGTCTTGCATTTATGTTTAGCACTTCTTTTCAGTCTCATATGTTCATACTCTTATTGCTATTTGGTATATGATCATAGTATAGCATGGAGCATCATGATTTGTATGCCGTGAGTGCCGTTGAATATTTGAATGCTTTTGTATATCTATTTTTGGAGCTTGGTGGCTCACTGTATTTATTCTATGTCGTTCTTGCTTCCGCGTTTTACTTTAACTCTGATTTTATATTATCTTGAGTTGAATGGTTTAAGGGTTAGTCCCGCCTAGCATAGCGTGTGTGTTGTGTCCCCGTTCACCGTGGATTTGGCACGTGTATGGACTTCCATTTCATATATGGGTCGGGTCTCGGTGCGGGGGATGTGGTACCTCACGCTCGGGTGCTACAAGCTATCCCACTTTTGCTCTCATACCCTTACCTCAAGTTTATTTCCAATGTGGGGGGCTTCTCTTCAACTATAAATAGAGGGCAAGAGGCATTTCATTCCTTGCTCAATGTTGTGTTAACAACACCCTTTCTTCCTCCCTCTCTCCCCCTCTTGGCCATCCGCCACCCCCCACATTTGCTAGGTTAGTTTGTTTTATTTTATGTTATGTTTTCGTTTAGTTTATGTTTTTATGTTATGGTATGTTTATATTATGTTTAGGTTGGGTCTTAGGGTCTTCCCTAAGCCATGTAGGATTTTATTTTATGCATTTATTATATAGTTTTCATGATATGTTTGAATATATGTTTATATGTTTTAATTGTTTAGTATATGCTTGAATATGTTATGAAATGCCCTAGTATATGCTATGATCATGTGATATGGTTGTTATATTATGAGAATTGATGCATGATTATGGAATTTGAATTATGTTCATGCATGCTAGCTAATGGAATAGTGATTTACAATTATTTATGTCACAACTTGTTACATGTTGGTATTGGAATTAATTTGTTACATATTACATGCTCAAGGTTCATGACATGATATATGGTATGATATGATATGATATATGTTGAGACATGTTCTTATATGGTTACATGATTCATTAGTTATGAATTGAGCTTATGATATGATATGGATTAATGGAATAGAGCCTTGATCATATGTTATACACTTTGATAGTGTCACATGTTATAACCTAAGATAGAATAGTGTTTCATAACTTGATCTTATGCCTTAATTGGACCTCTTAACTATAGGTTATAACTTTAACCTAGATCACACTTGATTATAATAACATGAACTTGAAACTATAGGTTATAATCAAGATCACAATTTAATTAGGGTGTGTGTGTGTGTAACATCCCGATCGTTCGGATTTCCAGGTACGCCGCAACGAGAGGGTTTTATATGCTTTAATTTATTTAATTACGTATTTGAATGTTATTTTAATGCTTATATGACTATTTGAATTAATATGAAATTAATTGTTTATATTCTTGAACTTTGTTTTTAAACGTTTAAGTTTCGTATGCTCGTAATTTGCTCGTTATGTGCCGGAATTCAATTCCGATTTTTGTGAGATTTCGATATGCGTGATATATGTGAGTTATGAATGTGGTTGCATGCTCGTTTTATGTTTTCGGGTTCGTTTGTCGAGGTTTTAAACCTTAAGTATTTGACGAGGGACATGAGGGCCTAACTAGTTTTAGCGCGCCTCTTGTTCCGGAGGCCATAACTTGAGCTAGGGAATTCGGATTCGAATTCCGGAAGATGCGTTGGACTCGTAACGAAGAGACGAAGCCAAGGAACCTGATTTGGTATTTTTCTAAGCCCATTTAGACCCTCGTTTTTCGCCCGGAACGAACAGCTTGTGCTTAAGCCACCTTCTTTGACTAGTCTTGTACTTGTGGGGCCAATTTAACCATGCTCAAGCCTAACCCTTGATTTCTTGACTTGAGTTAAGTCTCTCCCTCTCCCTTATCAGCTGAAAACCGATCCAAACTCCCTCATTTTGAGCAGCAACTGATCGAGAGAGAAGAGAAGAAGAAGAAAGAAGCCCTCTCCCATGTCTTGTGATTTTGAAGCCAATCTTCTCCATACTTCTTCATACCTTAAAGGTAAGTTTATTTATGTATTCTCCTCTCTTCTATGCTTCATTTGATCCTTGAAATTCATGATTTGCATCAGATTTAATAAGGTCATGGAGACTTGCATGAATAGTTAGGGTTAGAGGTCATTTGTTGCTTCCTTGCCTTAACTTGAGTTTGTGGCTGATTTGGTGCTTCCTTGTTGATTATATGAACTCCTTTGCTTCCATTCTTGATTCTTACTTCATGCTAGATGTGTTAGAGTTGTTTTCTCTTTGATAGCATGATTGAAACCTTGAATTTTTTGGCCATGAAACTTGAAAACCGAACTGCTGCAAATCTGCTCATTTCCACCAAACTGCTGTCACGTTTTTGAGATCAAATGGATGAATTCTTGCCTCCAATTTCGTATGCTAATGCTTGGTAATGTAGTATACATGTTGTTCTATGAATGTGCTTCGTTTTGCCCGGAATTCATGCTTTAATATGGCTGCAAACTTGAGTTCTTGAACCTTAAAAACTGCTCCCCTGTTTTGGGACTGCTGTGACGTTTTGTGCTTTGTTGCTTGAGTTAATGACTTCCAATTCGTGTGAATTTGCATGGAGATGTTGTATACTAATTGGTTTACATGTTAGCCCTGCTCTTGCAAGTTTTTAGATTCATTTTCAGCTCCTAATCGAAGCATGATGGCCTGTTTGTATGCTATGCGCGAACAGAACTGCTGCTGTTGCGTTTTGTGATTATTTGGTGGTTCTAATGTGCTCCAATTCGTGTCAATTTGCATATACATGGAGTATATTAGTTTGTTATCATGTTAGTATTCATTCCCTAGAGTTTTAGCTTCTTTTTAAGCCCCTAAGTACTTGATCATGGCATGATTGTGCTCATATGTTCGTTTTTGGCGCTCCTGAGTTGCTGCATGATTTCGGTGACCTTAACGCGTGATTTAGCCTTTGAGTTCTAAATGAAATATGTTCCTAACATGCTAAATATGTTGTATATCAAGTTTCATAATATTTGGAGTTGATTTGGTATGCTTTTGGACTGATTTTGTTTAGTGTCAGTTTTGCCGGCAAACTTTGAATGCGTTTTTGGTGCTGTACCGTGACACCCCCGTGTCTCATTTGCCTTGAAAGGTGAGACACGGGCGTGTCATGCTTCCTGGGCATGTCTGGACTGAGCCACGGGCGTGGCTCAGCTTAGTTAAGTTGAGGGACACCCCCGTGTCCCTCCCCCTGCGCAGCCCTTGGTTTTCCTTTTCGGTTTTTGGTTTGTTTCACCTCTTTGATGCCTTTATCTTCATTTGTGATGAACTATGAACTTGTTATAATATGTGTTGGGAATATTGTGGTTCGATTTCATAACTTTTGGGTGAGATTTAGGCGTGCTTTTGTTGAATGCCGTTTATGTGCGTTTTGTGGCGTTTGTGATTTCCATAACCCTTTTTCCCATGTCTTGTGATTTGTTCTTGCTTTCAAACTTTGGAGATATGTTATATGAGGTAATAGGGTGTATGTATTAGAGTTTTGTGTAAGATTGAATACGTTTGAATATGTGTCGAACTTAATTTGCTTCAATGCTCTTATTTGCCTAAATGTTGGAGCTTGTGCCTTGAATTTCTTGAATTGATTGGAAACGTGAAATTATGAATTCGAATGAAAGTGAGCGAACGATTGAATGACTTGATTATATGATTTAAATTCCTTAATAGTGCACATGAACGTGTTCATGACATATTAGCATCTCTTATGTATTCATACGCATTCGCCGAGCGTCAATACGGTTCATTTGAGTCTAAGTTTGCCTCTTGCTCTTTGTTTTGCTCTTAGGTTCATTCCGTTGTTGAGGAAGTGGTTCGCGTGACTCCTTTTGGTCCGTTTTGGTTGGTTTGCTCGTCCAGGTGAGGTTTTCTTTCCTTTTAGTTATGATGACCTAAGACCCTAATTTAATTTCGAACCCGCATGCGACTTATATATGTATATATATAGATATGTGTTTGGATACGTATTTCGTGGGATTTGTCCCGTTTGCCTCAAGAATTTGAAAACGCTTTTATAAGTATATAAGCTCTATTTTCTTTTGTTTTGATAAGCTTTGTTAACTGTGTGTGTGTTTGTAAGCGTGATAAGATTTGTGGATAAGCTTCGCCTGGTAAGTGTGATAAGTGCAAGTTTAAGTGTAAGTGTAAGTTTGGGCCCCGGAGAAGTGGTATGTGATCCCGGGTCGGCCATGGGGTCGCCGGGCTCTCTCATCAACACGACTCCACAAAAGGGAGATTTCGCCCATCCTCGGGAGGTCGAGGGGAAGGCGGGTCTTCTTGTGCCGGCGGTGTGCTTAGTGACCCGTCGAAGGAGCGGGTGGATCCCCCGTCTCATTCAGCTTTCCGCAGGGGTTGAGAGGGGCACCTCTCTCCCCGAAACGGTGTTGGGGTGGAGTTGAGATATGATTTGTTTTGTTTTCGTTTCGCCTTGGTGTATGGAGTAAGTGAGTTGGATTTAAGCTTTCAGTTCGTTATGTTTCGATTATGGTTGTGAAACGGGGGCGGATTTCTAAACTCTAAAACTTGACTGAATTTGGCCTTCGGCTCCAAACTTCTTTCTTTATATATATTACCACGGGTTAAATGTCTTAGAATGCAAAAACCACGCCCGGTTCACGAACCCCTTTCAGCTTTGTATATGCTTTGCTCTTACGTATATGTATGGGTGCGTGTGTTAGCCCCCTCACCAGTCTTTAGGACTGACCCTCGTTATTTCTATCTTTTTCCCCTTTTGTTTTGAGTTGCAGGTACCCGTTCTGAGGTGTTGGAGCTAGGCGGTTGTCTTTGAGTCGGGTTTGAGGATAGCTTGAGTCTCATGCATTGTATTTTCGTTTTCTTTATGCACTTTGGCCAATTCTGAAAAATGTATAAGTTATGCTTTAAATTCGGATTTGTAAAAGTTGTATAACTTGAATCGAAAGTTTGTTATGTCTTGAGTTTGTTTATTTGCTTTATGAGATTCTGGTGCTTCCGCATTCGTTATTTGTTTTATTGCGTGCTCTGAGTAGGGTCTAGACCGCCTAGCTTAGGTTGGATTTTTGTTTGTCACCCGTTCGCCGTGGCTTGATACGTGGACAGGAGTTCCCATTTCGCTTCACGTGTTGGGTTATGGTGCGGGGGATGTGGCGCCCTTCGCTCCGGGGTGTTACATCTGTAGGTGGTATCAGAGCTCTAGGTTGCAAAACCGGAGCTCTCGTGTCGTGTCGGGTTTGTCTAGGTCGTTCGGCTTAGGATTTTGTGTTTGTTGGCATTCACTACATCACTTATGTGACTTACTTGATATTATTTGATATTATTTGTATTAATAGTTCACATGAACATGCACTAGAAACCCCGCATGCATCGATACCTTCTTGGAATTGTATTTTATTTCAGGATACTCCTTCGACATCAACAAGTATTACCGGGAAAAGGACAAGGGAGACAGGTATATTCGGGCTATAAGGGGTTTAGAGACTTTATCTTTTGAAGCGGTTTGAAATGGGGATATCAAGGTCATGTTCTAGGTGATCAAGAGATTTGAATAAAGATTTGAGGAGTTCGAGAATAATTCCTGTGAAGAAGTTCTATTCGAGAACTTTGTGCAAGCACCCTCCTTTCGTGTTTAGTGATAGGAAAGTTTCAAATTTAAGAATGAAAGTAGATGGACGATTTCCAACAAGGGTTTAAAAGATTGGGTATCTTCGAGGACTGTCCTAAGGTTCGGAATTGATTTCAAGCAAGTAAGTATGAAATTCGATCAAATCTTCAAATTTCAAGAATATGTGCGTGATCCGAGGATACAAGATAAAAGGAGCTATGAAGGAATGGGCAATTAATGAAGGGAGTCTTGCCAACACTTATGAGGAGAAAAGATCAGTTTGGAGTTCGAAGATCAAGCAAGAAATCTAAATTTCAAGAAATTTCGAGAAGCTCCAAGATATCAACAATGTCAAGAAAAGAAAGATTCCAACACCGGAGTAAAAGGATCAAATTAAGAGGAATTAGGAATTGTTTCAAGTGTCGCGAGTTGGGAAAATATTTCAAGGTGATATAATTGGGAGACAAGGCGAGAAACTAAGAGACAAGAGAAATTTTGAAAACTTAAGACTTCAAAGTTGCCGAGTATAAGAAGATTCAAATAACGAAGATGGATAGATTTTTACATCTCCTCACCGGAAGCAATTTAATATATATCGTAGAGACTCAAATTACGTGGAATGAAGAAACTCAAGAATCTCATGAGGTCACCAATATCAAGCAAAGAGAAATTTCAATACCAAAGGTGGTAGGAGGACTCAATTGTGGAGGAATCGAAGGCATGATGAAAGTTAAATCGAACAACAAGAAGTTGAGGTCTTCAAGGAAATGCTATGACTTCAAGATCCCGGTTCAAGCACAAGATGATCCTCCCGGAAAACAAGAGGAGGGCACCATACTCAACGCTACTCCTATGGTGAACGGTACATGAAGCATTCATGGCATTACATTTCCCACATATTTTAACATTCGGGGGAAACCCATGTGCCTATTGTCTTACTCCTTATTGTTTTTAGGTGATTCTTCATTATGTTTGTTGCGTAATTATGCCTCTTCTTGTTCTTGCTTGTTAAGTGTTTCTTTCCCTTCGTGGCTCTTACTTGTAATGTGTTTCCTTCCCTTTTCAGTTTTTCTTGATGCGTAATTGCTTTCACCCTTGGTTCTTGCCTATTGTGTGATTCTTTCTCTTCTTGGTTTTTGTTTGAAGTGTGCTTCCTTTATTTCCTAGTTTTGCTTGTTATGTATTTCTTTTCCTTCTTGGCTCTTGTTCGTTGTGTGCTTTGTTTGTTTTCCTTTTTGTGTTAGTACTTTCTTGTGGTGAGAGCTTGTGGTGTGGAGTGTTCGTGAGTGCTTGGTGAGTTGTGAGGGTCGAGCCGCTTTTGATCAGCTTGTCTGAAGGTGCCTTGTTTTCGTTGGCGTTAGCTGATGCTTTTAGGAGGTCCGTCAGGGACTCAACGATATCTTCGGGTATTAGGTAGAAGGCTAACCCGTTGGTATTTCCCGTGAAAGAACCGAGGATTGTCTCAGGAGTAAGAGGCACGGTTTTGAGTGGGAAGAGGCGGTTGAAGAGAGTTACCCACGGTATTGGCTCTCGCCTAACCAAAGGTACAAAAGGCTACCTTGTTTCCAACCGAGGCATAAAGGAAGGCCTTTGTTGTGTGTTGCTCGTAGAAGAACGGTAGCCTACGCCTTAAAGAGTGCAAGGTCACGAGTTTATCCCACTCAGGGTTGAGGTTGTTCGGAGTTTTGGGACCCGGATGTTCTGGCATAAGAAAGACGTTATGGACTTTGTGTAGTAATGTCTACTTGCCAAGGTTGAGAATTCTCCAACTACTCCCGAATCTTTATTTGGGAAGTAGGGCCAAAAGCCTAGGACTTTGTGTCCGGTTTGCTATTTAAGGAGATAGGGTCTCAAGAGGAGTTGTGATCAGAGTGGCGCAGCGGAAGTGTGGAGTTAGACTTGTCTTCGAAGCCGTTCAAGATTCTCCTTAGGACCTGAGGACAGGTCCTTTTGAAGGAGGGGAGTTTGTAACATCCCGATCGTTCGGATTTCCAGGTACGCCGCAACGAGAGGGTTTTATATGCTTTAATTTATTTAATTACGTATTTGAATGTTATTTTAATGCTTATATGACTATTTGAATTAATATGAAATTAATTGTTTATATTCTTGAACTTTGTTTTTAAACGTTTAAGTTTCGTATGCTCGTAATTTGCTCGTTATGTGCCGGAATTCAATTCCGATTTTTGTGAGATTTCGATATGCGTGATATATGTGAGTTATGAATGTGGTTGCATGCTCGTTTTATGTTTTCGGGTTCGTTTGTCGAGGTTTTAAACCTTAAGTATTTGACGAGGGACATGAGGGCCTAACTAGTTTTAGCGCGCCTCTTGTTCCGGAGGCCATAACTTGAGCTAGGGAATTCGGATTCGAATTCCGGAAGATGCGTTGGACTCGTAACGAAGAGACGAAGCCAAGGAACCTGATTTGGTATTTTTCTAAGCCCATTTAGACCCTCGTTTTTCGCCCGGAACGAACAGCTTGTGCTTAAGCCACCTTCTTTGACTAGTCTTGTACTTGTGGGGCCAATTTAACCATGCTCAAGCCTAACCCTTGATTTCTTGACTTGAGTTAAGTCTCTCCCTCTCCCTTATCAGCTGAAAACCGATCCAAACTCCCTCATTTTGAGCAGCAACTGATCGAGAGAGAAGAGAAGAGAAGAGAAGAAGAAGAAAGAAGCCCTCTCCCATGTCTTGTGATTTTGAAGCCAATCTTCTCCATACTTCTTCATACCTTAAAGGTAAGTATATTTATGTATTCTCCTCTCTTCTATGCTTCATTTGATCCTTGAAATTCATGATTTGCATCAGATTTAATAAGGTCATGGAGACTTGCATGAATAGTTAGGGTTAGAGGTCATTTGTTGCTTCCTTGCCTTAACTTGAGTTTGTGGCTGATTTGGTGCTTCCTTGTTGATTATATGAACTCCTTTGCTTCCATTCTTGATTCTTACTTCATGCTAGATGTGTTAGAGTTGTTTTCTCTTTGATAGCATGATTGAAACCTTGAATTTTTTGGCCATGAAACTTGAAAACCGAACTGCTGCAAATCTGCTCATTTCCACCAAACTGCTGTCACGTTTTTGAGATCAAATGGATGAATTCTTGCCTCCAATTTCGTATGCTAATGCTTGGTAATGTAGTATACATGTTGTTCTATGAATGTGCTTCGTTTTGCCCGGAATTCATGCTTTAATATGGCTGCAAACTTGAGTTCTTGAACCTTAAAAACTGCTCCCCTGTTTTGGGACTGCTGTGACGTTTTGTGCTTTGTTGCTTGAGTTAATGACTTCCAATTCGTGTGAATTTGCATGGAGATGTTGTATACTAATTGGTTTACATGTTAGCCCTGCTCTTGCAAGTTTTTAGATTCATTTTCAGCTCCTAATCGAAGCATGATGGCCTGTTTGTATGCTATGCGCGAACAGAACTGCTGCTGTTGCGTTTTGTGATTATTTGGTGGTTCTAATGTGCTCCAATTCGTGTCAATTTGCATATACATGGAGTATATTAGTTTGTTATCATGTTAGTATTCATTCCCTAGAGTTTTAGCTTCTTTTTAAGCCCCTAAGTACTTGATCATGGCATGATTGTGCTCATATGTTCGTTTTTGGCGCTCCTGAGTTGCTGCATGATTTCGGTGACCTTAACGCGTGATTTAGCCTTTGAGTTCTAAATGAAATATGTTCCTAACATGCTAAATATGTTGTATATCAAGTTTCATAATATTTGGAGTTGATTTGGTATGCTTTTGGACTGATTTTGTTTAGTGTCAGTTTTGCCGGCAAACTTTGAATGCGTTTTTGGTGCTGTACCGTGACACCCCCGTGTCTCATTTGCCTTGAAAGGTGAGACACGGGCGTGTCATGCTTCCTGGGCATGTCTGGACTGAGCCACGGGCGTGGCTCAGCTTAGTTAAGTTGAGGGACACCCCCGTGTCCCTCCCCCTGCGCAGCCCTTGGTTTTCCTTTTCGGTTTTTGGTTTGTTTCACCTCTTTGATGCCTTTATCTTCATTTGTGATGAACTATGAACTTGTTATAATATGTGTTGGGAATATTGTGGTTCGATTTCATAACTTTTGGGTGAGATTTAGGCGTGCTTTTGTTGAATGCCGTTTATGTGCGTTTTGTGGCGTTTGTGATTTCCATAACCCTTTTTCCCATGTCTTGTGATTTGTTCTTGCTTTCAAACTTTGGAGATATGTTATATGAGGTAATAGGGTGTATGTATTAGAGTTTTGTGTAAGATTGAATACGTTTGAATATGTGTCGAACTTAATTTGCTTCAATGCTCTTATTTGCCTAAATGTTGGAGCTTGTGCCTTGAATTTCTTGAATTGATTGGAAACGTGAAATTATGAATTCGAATGAAAGTGAGCGAACGATTGAATGACTTGATTATATGATTTAAATTCCTTAATAGTGCACATGAACGTGTTCATGACATATTAGCATCTCTTATGTATTCATACGCATTCGCCGAGCGTCAATATGGTTCATTTGAGTCTAAGTTTGCCTCTTGCTCTTTGTTTTGCTCTTAGGTTCATTCCGTTGTTGAGGAAGTGGTTCGCGTGACTCCTTTTGGTCCGTTTTGGTTGGTTTGCTCGTCCAGGTGAGGTTTTCTTTCCTTTTAGTTATGATGACCTAAGACCCTAATTGAATTTCGAACCCGCATGCGACTTATATATGTATATATATAGATATGTGTTTGGATACGTATTTCGTGGGATTTGTCCCGTTTGCCTCAAGAATTTGAAAACGCTTTTATAAGTATATAAGCTCTATTTTCTTTTGTTTTGATAAGCTTTGTTAAGTGTGTGTGTGTTTGTAAGCGTGATAAGATTTGTGGATAAGCTTCGCCTGGTAAGTGTGATAAGTGCAAGTTTAAGTGTAAGTGTAAGTTTGGGCCCCGGAGAAGTGGTATGTGATCCCGGGTCGGCCATGGGGTCGCCGGGCTCTCTCATCAACACGACTCCACAAAAGGGAGATTTCGCCCATCCTCGGGAGGTCGAGGGGAAGGCGGGTCTTCTTGTGCCGGCGGTGTGCTTAGTGACCCGTCGAAGGAGCGGGTGGATCCCCCGTCTCATTCAGCTTTCCGCAGGGGTTGAGAGGGGCACCTCTCTCCCCGAAACGGTGTTGGGGTGGAGTTGAGATATGATTTGTTTTGTTTTCGTTTCGCCTTGGTGTATGGAGTAAGTGAGTTGGATTTAAGCTTTCAGTTCGTTATGTTTCGATTATGGTTGTGAAACGGGGGCGGATTTCTAAACTCTAAAACTTGACTGAATTTGGCCTTCGGCTCCAAACTTCTTTCTTTATATATATTACCACGGGTTAAATGTCTTAGAATGCAAAAACCACGCCCGGTTCACGAACCCCTTTCAGCTTTGTATATGCTTTGCTCTTACGTATATGTATGGGTGCGTGTGTTAGCCCCCTCACCAGTCTTTAGGACTGACCCTCGTTATTTCTATCTTTTTCCCCTTTTGTTTTGAGTTGCAGGTACCCGTTCTGAGGTGTTGGAGCTAGGCGGTTGTCTTTGAGTCGGGTTTGAGGATAGCTTGAGTCTCATGCATTGTATTTTCGTTTTCTTTATGCACTTTGGCCAATTCTGAAAAATGTATAAGTTATGCTTTAAATTCGGATTTGTAAAAGTTGTATAACTTGAATCGAAAGTTTGTTATGTCTTGAGTTTGTTTATTTGCTTTATGAGATTCTGGTGCTTCCGCATTCGTTATTTGTTTTATTGCGTGCTCTGAGTAGCGTCTAGACCGCCTAGCTTAGGTTGGATTTTTGTTTGTCACCCGTTCGCCGTGGCTTGATACGTGGACAGGAGTTCCCATTTCGCTTCACGTGTTGGGTTATGGTGCGGGGGATGTGGCGCCCTTCGCTCCGGGGTGTTACAGTGTGTGTACATGCCATGTGTGTGTGTGTGTGTACGTGCATGGTGTGTGTGTGTGCCGTGTATATAGTAAGGGTTTGACCCGACCCTCGAATAGTAACATGTGAATAGTAATTGTGAATAGTAATCTGGAATAGTAATCCTAAATAGTGCTTTTGAATAGTAAAAGTGAAATAAAACTTGTGCTTTCTTAATAGACATTTGCACCTAGGGATTTCAAATCCAGTGTCTAAAATGTGTTTTCAAATTGTGTTTTCTTTCGAGGACTTCTTTCATAACTTAAGGTTTGCGATAGGATTCATAATTTGACTAAAGCTTACTCGATTATAATACGATCAACGTCCCACGTTAAGAGTAACTCACTTTAATGTATTCCTTTGTGTGTTACCTTTCTTGAATACCTTAAATGGTATTAATATCTTGTGTTACATGTTCCTTGTTCATTTGTTTCATGCATTTCATATGCATCTTGGTTAGTAGTGGGTCTTAGTTGTTAAGCTCACTCTAGTACACCACCTACAGGAGTTAAAGTTGAGCACTGGGATCCCCAGGGCACCGCGTAATATGTCTACCTAGCTTTTGTTACTATTAGGTGAGGTGAAGTTAAAATGTTTCCAAACTGGAACCAGGATTATACTATCGTATTACATGTTTTTGAATTCAAAGCTAAACCTTGTTTTGAACTATCCCTTTTATAGGGACATTCTTTTGAAAAGATCATTCATACTTTAATAGTATACCTTGATCTAAAGCACATGTTTTCCAAAGTTCTGCATTCTTGTTCAAAGACAGTTACATGTTTTGCATATGCTTTCAAAGTACAGTTTCACATATTTTACATGTTGGGAATGGTGCCCTAGAAATTCAATTTATTGAATTAATTAAACTGAATTTACAGCGAGTTGTGAATATTTCACATATTAACAATTAATGGCGTGTGGTGGTATTCTTATATGAAGTGTGTTTCATAGGAAAAGACTTTGAATACCGAAATCACGTGTCATTAAAGTTCTAGTCGGTACGATAAGAATATGTTCTTATCAAGACTATAACGTGGTTATATAAGATGATTAGTCTTTCGTCATAGGGAATGGTGATTCCAATTATAACACGTTGATGATTTTCAATAGGATTGGAAAAAGCGAACTGGACCACTGAGATAATTCATTTTATAATGCTATCTAAAATGAATAAAATCTCAGGAAGCATTGTACTCTTAATCCTGGTAATATTTCGGCTTTAGGCTTGTAGTGTTAGTCACTGTAACATACTCGAAGTGAGGTCTTGTTAACGGGTGGCCAAAATACTTTGTATGTTCGGTGATTACATGAAATGCGCTAAAGAGTTATATTGATCGAGGAATCTGTGGCCTTGTTGGAAGGTAAGAGATATCCTTGAAATAGATTTGTAAAAATTCGAATTAAGACTTTGGCCAAAGCACTTCGCGTGATACGTCACCGAAGTTGTATGTTGAATGTGTTTCACATACAGAGAATTTGAACTTAAGGCGAATCAATAAATTTCAAATTAGAGATGAAAAAAAAATGATAGTAGTTGTAATTTATTTTTCTTGGATATCAACACGGAGGAGTAAAATGCAAAATTATTCTAGATCGAGAAATTCGTGAATAATTTAATTAATTTTAGAGGGCAACAATATTTATTTAGTGGAATTAAATATTGTTAAACGGTAATTAATTATTGTCAAGAGATGATAATATATTAATCCGTTTGGAGCTAAGATTAATTAGTCCTGCAGGTCCCCCTGCAAGCCCCAATTGTAAACCCAAAGAGAAAATAATAAAAGGAGAAACATAAATGAATTTTCAAAGTGTTTGAAAATGGCCAAGGAATTTATTTTAAGAAAATAAATTAACGTTCCAAAGAGTTGGAAATGCCCCAAATTTTATTTTGGAGAAAATAAAATTTTCATCGAAAAAAAAAAAATCGGTGATGACGTGGCATGCCACGTCAGCAAGATGGGCCCAGGTGGCTCTGACTGGGCAGCCACGTGGCACGCCACGTGTGCGACACGTGGACGGCCCAGATCGCACCAAGTCAGTGCGAAGCTACGGTCTAGATTTGCCTGGACCGGGTCGGTCAAACGGGTCACGGTTCGGTCAACGGGTCGGGTTCCCGGATAGGGTCGGACCGGACCCGTACACGTGGCAGAACCAGAGAGGTCCACGTCACCTGGTGTTAGGAATAGTGCCCTAGAAAGCCGATTCGACGTAATCTACTTTGGGACTTTTCTTGTATTACAGACAATCTTTGAATAATATACGATTGATTATAGGCAAACACTTCTTTATATGCCAATACGTGTTTTGTGTGTTTCCATTACGTGCGCATGTATGAGAACTCCCCTAATCCTGATGACTTTAGGACTCTACCATTTAGGTGAAATGGTTCATGAAACGAGCCCTATATCACATAAGTCATGATTAGTAAAATATGTTGGAAAACACGAATCAGAAAGCAGCGGAATTTAAAAAATTTTCCCAACAAAAGGACCTTGAACTCGCAATCGTGTAACCAAATTCGTAAAGATAGAAAACTTACTTTTCTTTTGTTCTTTCTTGAAGCGTTTCAAGCCACCCAAGAACGCTCTTCTCGCGGCTTGATCCCCTCTCCTTGGTAAAGCTCGAATCTTCAAACTTCTAACTTGAAGTCTCTAGAGAAAGTCCACCAACTTGATCACAATCTAACTAGTAAGGATGCTAGTTCTCTAGTTAGTGTTTAGGCTTAACCTAGGGTTTAATTTAATCTTGGAGAAAGGAAGCTGTTCAACACATGAACCAAAATAATTGTCTATTAGCTCCATAAGGAGCTCGAGCTCCCCTATTTATAGGGAGGGGGGTGCCGAAATTCCTAGTCCTTTATGGGCTAGGATTTTGGTCCCTCTCTCCTATTACTTGATCATCAAGTATTTTCCAACTTTGACTTTGAATTCTAATTCAAGTCAACTTCTAAGAGAGCTAAAAATATCCAAACTATTTTTGGATAATTTTATACTTTATTTATTATAAAATAAATAACTTATTTTTATCTAATTAATTAATTCGTAATTAATTAACTAGATTATTTTCTCCAAAATTAGACTTTCCTTTTAATTCAAAATTAAACCAAAGTCTATTAAATAATTAACTAATTAATTATTTAATATATATATAATATATATATACACAGACGTGTGTGACACGTGTCACAGTGACACGTGTCACTCACGTGAGCCACACGTGTGACTTCACACGCGTGGAACCCTCTTGGCCCGATTAACTCGTTTAATCATTTTAAAGCCTCAACTCATGTAACCAAGTTGTTGTGTGTGACCCTCTAGGTTCTCAATTCAATTAGCAGTGACCCTAATTAATTAATTCACTAATTAATTAATCAGTCCACAGATTAAACGACCATAGTCTAGCAACAGGTGTTTAACCCCTAGCTGAATTGGAATGTTCGGATTCGACAGAACCTTTAAGTCATTGATTCATGTGAGATACAATCCTCCTACTTACTATCTCTCAACCAAGATCTAGGGCAAGGGAATAATCAGAACCCTAATAATCCGGTCTTAAAGCTAAGTGCATTTCATATCCATTTGATCTCAATCCAAGAAACCCTTTTCTTGATGTCTTGATCTACTGCCTTGGCCAAGGACTCCATATGGCATATTAATTACTTACACAATAAGAGATCACCTTGCATATGCAAGTGTAGGTCCTTTCTTGATTCTCATTCACTTTCATGAATCACTTATGCAGCCCCAGCATAAGCCTTGAATCAGTTGTCTAAGGTGACACCCTTTAAAGCTTATACCAAAGACTACAGAGTTAACTCATAAAGTAACATGGAACCTCAAGTCTAAGGATCAATTAATCACATCAATGACTCGTGAGATATTTCCTAATCTGGAAGTTTCCATTTCCTGAAATAGAAACTTCCTTTCCCATTTAGGAATGTTCTCACACGGGGCACCTCAGTGAACTTACTTATTAAAGCAAGCACCCTCATGTATCACGCACGTATCAACTATACACTTTCCACCTCCATGAAACAAGGTGGTCCTTCTTAAGGGCGTGATCCCACAAGCAAGCCTTAGAGGAGTCAGGTTGACACTCCCACTGTCTGTAGGACTCATCGGCTTGGAGTATTTTACTAATCATGACTTATGTGATATAGGGCTCGTTTCATGAACCATTTCACCTAAATGGTAGAGTCCTAAAGTCATCAGGATTAGGGGAGTTCTCATACATGCACAACTAAAGTAAACGCATACCAAACAAGAGCATATAAAGAAGTGTTGCCTCAATTCGTTATTTCATTCAAAGATTGTCTGTGATTACAATAAGGAAAAGCACAAAGCGCATATACAATCGGCTTTTAGGGCACTATTCCTAACAATCTCCCACTTGCCCGTCAAAGCCATTCTAAAGCTACTCTAAGTCCCATCTTCTGAAGATGACCTTGGAAAGCTTCTCGACTAAGGGGTTTAGTAAGTGGATCTGCCACGTTCTCTGCTGATGTGACCCTCTCAATTAGCACATCTCCTCTTTTGATAATATCACGGATTAGGTGATACTTCCTCATAATGTGCTTGGTCCGTTGGTGAGATCTTGGTTCTCTTGCTTGAGCAACCGCCCCAGTGTTGTCACAAAACACAGTAATGGGGTCTTTCATGCTAGGAACAACGTTCAACTCTTGAATGAAGTTTCTAATCCAAACACCTTCCTTAGCTGCATCATTTGCAGCTAAGTATTCGGCCTCAGTGGTCGAATCTGCAGTGGTAGTTTGCTTGGAACTCTTCCAACTCACTACTCCGCCGTTTAGGCAGAAAATGTATCCTGACATTGACTTAAAATCATCTAAGTCAGATGCAAAGCTTGCATCGTAGTATCCTTCGACAGTAAGATCTTTCTGACCTCCGTAAACTAAGAATAAATCTTTAGTACTTTTCAAGTACTTAAGAATATTCTTCACGGCAGCCCAGTGACCATCTCCAGGGTCAGATTGGAAACGACTCGTTACACTAAGTGCATAAGCCACATCCGGTCGAGTACATAACATTGCATACATTATGCTACCTATTGCTGACGCATAAGGTGTATGAGTCATTCTCTCCTTCTCAAGGTTAGTCTTAGGACACATCTTCTTTGAAAGACATGTTCCTACACTCATAGGAAGGTTCTTAACCTTTGCTGACTCCATATTGAATCTCTTCAATACTTTGTCAATGTACATCGATTGTGATAGTCCTATTTACCTTCTAGATCTATCTCTATAGATTTTAATTCCAAGGATATAGGACGCATCACCAAGATCTTTCATCTCGAATTGGTTCGATAACCATAACTTAGTTACTTTCATGTCATCCTTCGAATTCCCAATAAGAAGGATGTCGTCAACATAAAGTACTAAGAATTGCACTGAGGTCTCCAATTCCTTTCCATACACACATGATTCATTCGTAATTTGGATGAAGCCAAACGCTTTGACCGATTCATCAAATCGAATGTTCCAATTCCTAGAAGCCTGTTTCAATCCATAGATTGATCTTTGGAGTTTGCAAACTTTTTGCTCACTCCCACTGAATGTGAAACCTATGGGTTGCTCCATATAAATGTCTTTATCAATGTCACCATTGAGAAAGGCAGTTTTCACATCCATTTGCCATATCTCATAGTCATAATATGCAGCAATGGCAAGCATGATTCGAATGGACTTTTGCATTGCAACTGGTGAAAATGTTTCATCAAAGTCTACGCCGGGTCTTTGAGTGAATCCTTTTGCAACCAGTCTTGCCTTGTAGGCTGCAATGCTTCCATCAACTCCAAGCTTTCTCTTAAAGATCCATTTGCAACCTATGGGTTTGACCCCATCAGGCAAATCTACCAAGGTCCAAACTTGGTTGGAGTTCATGGAATCCATTTCGGATTTCATGGCTTCTATCCACTGTTCAGAGTCAGAATCTGAAAGTGCCTCCTCATATGTTAAAGGATCATTATCCTTTTGAGAGATTTCATGGAAGAATCCATACCATCTCTCTGGCTGTCTAGGAGTGCGTTCCGAACGCCTTAGAGGAGGGTTTTCGTGTGTATCGAAATTCGTGATTGGTTGTAGTTGATCAGTAGGGGACGTATCTTCAGTGGGTGGCGTGGGGTTACTTTGTACTTCTTCTAATTCTATGATCTTTCCTTTCTTTTCTTTAAGGAACGGTTCCTCAAGAAAAGTGGCATTTCTGGAAACAAACACCCTTTGCTCAAATTGATCATAGAAGTAGTATCCTATGGATTCCTTAGGATAACCTACAAAGT
The DNA here is from genome assembly GCA_037501455.1 of Lantana camara. Taxonomy (NCBI): domain Eukaryota; kingdom Viridiplantae; phylum Streptophyta; class Magnoliopsida; order Lamiales; family Verbenaceae; genus Lantana; species Lantana camara. The sequence goes on along the minus strand of CM074862.1, from coordinate 42,282,376 downwards.
AGCATAAGTTAGAACGAGATTCTAACTTATCTCCCACTGTCCTCTTCACATAAGCAGGACAACCCCAAATTCTTAAATAAGAATAACTAGGGATTTTACCATGCCACATTTCATAGGGCGTCTTGGGGACTGACTTAGAGGGAACTAGATTCAGAATCTTTGCTGCACTTTCTAGGGCATAACCTCAGAAAGAAGGTGGTAAGTCAGTGAAACTCATCATGGAACGAACCATATCAAGTAGGGTTCGATTCCTTCTCTCAGAAACTCCATTAAGCTGAGGAGTTCCCGGAGGAGTCCACTGAGAGATAATCCCATTATCTTTGAGATGATTAAGGAATTCTTCACTAAGATACTCGCCTCCTCGATCAGATCGAAGTGCTTTGATCTTGTGACCAGTTTGGTTCTCAACCTCCTTTTGAAATTCTAAGAATTTCTCAAAAGCTTCAGATTTATACTTCATTAAGTATACATAACCATAACGACTAAAGTCATCAGTAAAGGTTATGAAGTACTGATGATTGTTTCTAGTGCTTACACTAAGCGGTCCACAAACATCAGTATGGATCAAATCCAAAACCTCAGTGGCACATTCCACAGTTCCTTTAAAAGGAACTTTGGACATCTTTCCTTTGAGACAGGATTCGCAAGAAGTCAACTCTTTGAGATCATTTTCAGAGAATGATCCTAAAGCGTTTATCTTGCTAATTTTGTTCTTGGAAATGTGTCCTAATCTAGCGTGCCATAAGGGAGCTGAAACTTTGTCATCTCTCTTACGCTTTGTTTCTCGTTGTATATTCATAATATTGATATTTTGAGTTAGGTAAAGTCCATTACTTAGAGTACCGATATGAACGGAAGAGTTGTTCTGTTTGATAAAGTATTTACCATTCTTAATATAAGTTTCATAACCTTCACAATCTAATATTGGAACTGAAATTATATTACTAATAATGCTCGGTACATAAAGGACTTTGTTCAATACTAACTCAAAACTACCTAAATCTAGTCTAATTGTGCCTAAAGCTCGAGCTTGAACGTTTGAGCCATCACCGATCTTCAAGACACATTCTCCTTCTTTGAGTTGTTGGACCTCACTTAGCATCTGTACATCATTACAGATATGAGTTCCACAACCGGTATCGAGTACCCAAGAACTAGAATTAATAGAAAGATTTACTTCAACGAGAAAGATACCTTTCTTTAGAGTAGCCTTGTACTCTGGGCAGTTTCTCCTCCAATGTCCCGCTTTGCCACAATGGAAGCAAACATCCTCTTTCTGATCACGCTTCTTCTTTTGGTCCTTCCCCTTCGAAATGCCACCAGCGGGCCTAAGGGGTTTCTTCTTCTTCTTTTGGGCTTTCTTGCCCTTACCTTTAGAAGGCCCAGAAGAGGAAGATGGAGCATTCACCATCAAAACCTTATTGTCCTTCTTGATCGTGCTTTCAGCAGTCACAAGCTGACTAATCAGCTCAGCTACAGTAGCACCAGCATGATTCATGTTGAAGTTAAGGACAAATGGGTTGAATGATGGTGGGAGCGAAGCTAGCAACAAATCCACTGAAAACTCATCTTTCAGTAGCATGTCCATGGAAGCAAGTTTCTCAGTAAGGGCAAGAAACTTGAGTCCATATTCATGGACACTTGAACCTTCCCTCATTCTCAAGTGGAACAATTCCTTTGAAGTGTTATACCTTGTAACACGTTCATGAGGGCGGTAAAGTTGCTCTAAGTGGTCGTAAATCTCCCAAGCAAATTCCATGGCCTCATGTTGCCTTTGCAAGTCCGGAGACATGTTAGCCAACATAAGGCAACGGGCTTGGAGATTATCATCCTTCCACTTCTGAATCGCGTCCCGCTGGGCCCGAGTGGGAGCCTCCCCTTCGGGACTAGGCTCCCCTTCGAAGAGAACATAAGTTCTCTTCTCAGAATCTAAAATGATTTTTAGATTCCTCAGCTAATCAGAATAGTTGGGACCAGTCAACTTGTTTGACTCGAGGATCGATACAAGAGGGTTTTTGGTTGCCATTTCAAAACACGTAGAGAATCACAGAATCTACGACCTAAATGGTAAAACAGAGAACTAGTGAGCATGCTGAATTATAACGATATACAAAAGATAAGGTCTTTAATCTATTGTAGCTCCCACTGTTTTTCAAAGATCTAGAATTCCCAAAGATCTAAGAGGAACACGTTTCCCAATGGGTACTAAGATCCTAGGCATTTTACCTCGAACCCACGACTCGCGGACATTCTAAGTAAGAACCCTAGGTAGGTACAACTTGCCAATTCTAACACCTTTAGAATTCTTAGTAATTGTTTTTGCATCACCTATCTTTCAATATGGACCCACGACTCGTGCGACATCCATATTTACTTAGGCGTTAAGCTAGACCCATCAATCATAAGATCATGACCAAAACTTAGTTCGAACGACCCACGACTCGCGGACATCGCCCTTGCTAAAATTGACCACGAAATATTGACCACTTAAAATGATCAATTAGGTAACTAAGAACTAATAAGCTCCACTAGGTATCCCATGACTCGCGGACAATAACTAGCTTCACTTACTAAACTTAAAACCTATTGATGGAATGCTAGGAATTTAATTCAAAATTTGCATCTCGAATTAAACACCTATTTGTTCGAAATTAGCTTAATATTTAATGGGAATTTTCGAATCAACCGGAGAGTTGTCCGGTTCGACCTCACCAACATATATGTTATCAAATTTTATTAGTCTTGATTAATGCAAGTACACTTAAATGCATATCAAACAAGCACATAAACAGATAACATGTCCTAGCATGATACTAACATGTAATGATCATGGGTTCTACATATCTTATGCGTGATATGTGGGAGCCACTCCACAATCACAAGTTCTAACATACATGCCACATAAACAGTTTAAATCACATAAGGGAAAGCGGTAACAGAATACGAGCCCTATCTCTATTACATTTAACAATTGAGATTCCCCTCCCTAACATTTTGAGGGGTCTTCACTTATGGCCTCCTTGTTACTTGAATGTGGTCCATCTTACTCCATGGGTGCATTGTCTCCAAAATGAAAATAAAACCTCACCACCTATCTCTACTCTCAAATTACAATAAAAGGAAAAAGATATAAAGTAATAAGGCTCAATCTTCATATTGGCCTTAGAAAATTACACGGGGCATACCCCGGCCTCAAAAACAGTAATATGGAAAGCCACATAATAAATCACATAACAGTACGCACATAAGTGAGGCTCCAACCTCAATTGAAAAACGCAACTATAGGGCTCCAACCCCAATTTAAACCATCCATGTGCATAAATTAAAACCATACATAGATCTAAACCCATGATCACCTAACATGCTTTTGCGAGAATTTAAATTTAGCCAATAAATTAAAATTCTCGTTTCAAGTCCTAATGACTTAAAACACGACTTAGATGCAATTCTTGTTCAAGAGCCTTTTCAATAAAGCCCGAAAAACAATAAACCAATAAAATTCCAATTAATTTCCAAAATTAATAATTTTATTCTTTCATTATTTTCAGAAAATAAAATTCATAATTTTCCCAAAATCCAAATCGCTTCAATTTCTCAAAAATCCCAATTTAATCAAAATTTTAAAATAATTTTATTTTAACAAAACTGATTTTAAAAGATAAAATTAAAATAAAATTAAATCGGGATTTTACGGACCGAAAACACGAAAGGTACGAAACACGAAAAACGAGCCCAAAAAAAAGTGCCCAGCCGCGTGAGGCACCGCCGCGCAGCAGCGCGTGCTGGCGCGCACAGCGCGCGGCAGTTGCCGCTCGCGTGCGCACGCTGGGCGTGCATCATGCGCGCGCCGCGCGGAGCAGCGCCCGCCGCGACTAGGCGGGCTGAGCAGGCGTCCCGCGCGGTTGCGGGACGGACTGGGCGGGCGCGTCGGCTCCCGCGCTGTTGCGGGAGGAGCTGGGCGGCGGCGACGGGCCTGGGCGTTCGACGTGCTAGCACGCCTAGGCTCGTTGCTTTTCGTGTTCGTTTCGTATTTCTGGGTTTCTCGAAAACCCGGTTCAATCCAAAAATTAAAAATTCGATTTAAACATATTTCAATCAAAACGGTTTTCAAAATCACAATTTAAGAAAACTGTTTCTGAAATTCAGGAAAATTTACAGTTTCGTATTTCAGGCTTTCTAAAAGAACTCATGAATACCTAATTCGCATCTAAGCCTAAGAATTTCTACCAAATTTAGAATGATTGAGACGAATCAGAAACACGATTAACGAGGTGGCTCTGATACCACTTGTTGGAAAACACGAATCAGAAAGCAACGGAATTTAAAAAATTTTCCCAACAAAATGACCTTGAACTCGCAATCGTGTAACCCAATTCGTAAAGATAGAAAACTTACTTTTCTTTTGTTCTTTCTTGAAGCGTTTCAAGCCACCCAAGAACGCTCTTCTCGCGGCTTGATCCCCTCTCCTTGGTAAAGCTCGAATCTTCAAACTTCTAACTTGAAGTCTCTAGAGAAAGTCCACCAACTTGATCACAATCTAACTAGTAAGGATGCTAGTTCTCTAGTTAGTGTTTAGGCTTAACCTAGGGTTTAATTTAATCTTGGAGAAAGGAAGCTGTTCAACACATGAACCAAAAGAATTCTATTAGCTCCATAAGGAGCTCGAGCTCCCCTATTTATAGGGAGGGGGGTGCCGAAATTCCTAGTCCTTTTTGGGCTAGGATTTTGGTCCCTCTCTCCTATTACTTGATCATCAAGTATTTTCCAACTTTGACTTTGAATTCTAATTCAAGTCAACTTCTAAGAGAGCTAAAAATATCCAAACTATTTTTGGATAATTTTATACTTTATTTATTATAAAATAAATAACTTATTTTTATCTAATTAATTAATTCGTAATTAATTAACTAGATTATTTTCTCCAAAATTAGACTTTCCTTTTAATTCAAAATTAAAACAAAGTCTATTAAATAATTAACTAATTAATTATTTAATATATATATAATATATATATACACAGACGTGTGTGACACGTGTCACAGTGACACGTGTCACTCACGTGAGCCACACGTGTGACTTCACACGTGTGGAACCCTCTTGGCCCGATTAACTCGTTTAATCATTTTAAAGCCTCAACTCATGTAACCAAGTTGTTGTGTGTGACCCTCTAGGTTCTCAATTCAATTAGCAGTGACCCTAATTAATTAATTCACTAATTAATTAATCAGTCCACACATTAAACGACCATAGTCTAGCAACAGGTGTTTAACCCCTAGCTGAATTGGAATGTTCGGATTCGACAGAACCTTTAAGTCATTGATTCATGTGAGATACAATCCTCCTACTTACTATCTCTCAACCAAGATCTAGGGCAAGGGAATAATCAGAACCCTAATAATCCGGTCTTAAAGCTAAGTGCATTTCATATCCATTTGATCTCAATCCAAGAAACCCTTTTCTTGATGTCTTGATCTACTGCCTTGGCCAAGGACTCCATATGGCATATGAATGACTTACACAATAAGAGATCACCTTGCATATGCAAGTGTAGGTCCTTTCTTGATTCTCATTCACTTTCATGAATCACTTGTGCAGCCCCACCATAAGCCTTGAATCAGTTGTCTAAGGTGACACCCTTTAAAGCTTATACCAAAGACTACAGAGTTAACTCATAAAGTGACATGCAACCTCAAATCTAAGGATCAATTAATCACATCAATGACTCGTGAGATATTTCCTAATCTGGAAGTTTCCATTTCCTGAAATAGAAACTTCCTTTCCCATTTAGGAATGTTCTCACACGGGGCACCTCAGTGAACTTACTTATTAAAGCAAGCACCCTTATGTATCACGCACGTATCAACTATACACTTTCCACCTCCATGAAACAAGGTGGTCCTTCTTAAGGGCGTGATCCCACAAGCAAGCCTTAGAGGAGTCAGGTTGACACTCCCACTGTCTGTAGGACTCATCGGCTTGGAGTATTAGGCTTGGACTCATCGGCTTGAAAGTGTCTATGAATATGGACCCAAGAGTCCTACATCAGCAGAGAATATAGCAGATCCACTTTGGAAACGCCCAAAGTCAATAGGCTCTCAAAGTGCATCTTGAGAAGATGGGACTTAGAATTCCTAAATGGCTTTTACGGGCAAGTGGGAGATTGTTAGGAATAGTGCCCTAGAAAGCCGATTCGACGTAATCTACTTTGGGACTTTTCTTGTATCACAGACAATCTTTGAATAATATACGATTAATTATAGGCAAACACTTCTTTATATGTCAATACGTGTTTTGTGTGTTTCCATTACGTGCGCATGTATGAGAACTCCCCTAATCCTGATGACTTTAGGACTCTACCATTTAGGTGAAATGGTTCATGAAACGAGCCCTATATCACATAAGTCATGATTAGTAAAATACTCCAAACCGATGAGTCCATATGAAGATATCTTACTCGTTGAAAATATGTTTAGTTGAAAATTCACCGGACTCCTGGTGTGTGAACGAGACCAACTAATCATATTTGCAAGTCGTTGAGAAAATTCAAACAAACTAGAAAGTTTGAAAAACGGCTAACACACAACTACTGCTCGGGGATAATACAAGTGTAATTGTATTAGCAGTAAGGACTATAATGTCGTATTTTGGCAATAGGGTTTTATATTACACGTGCCGTATAAAAAGAAATTTAATTTCTGTGAGTTATTTGATAACTAATGGTTTAACTGTTTGTTTTGAACAAAAGTTTACCACTAAGCAAATTAAAAGGTTTATTTACTCTGGCACAATAAAAGATGGTCTTTTATACCTCAATGAAAAACCTATTTTAAGTTTAACATTAAGAAGCTTGACTTACCATCTAAGTGGGAAAACTTCTACGTGGCACCTATCTGTTGGTCAATTGAATTTGAATAGGATCCAAAGACTGATTGTTGAGTCCTATTGACTTGAAAACAGTATCAATCTGCAAATCCTATTAAGAAAGTTGAAATAACCAAGAAACCTTTTTGAGACAAAAGGTATTTAAGTCATGAAGTTGCTTGTGTCAGTTCATACGGATATGTGATCCTATGAATATTCAAACAGGTGCAAGTTTTGGTTAACTTCATTTTTTTTGAATGATTACTCTAGATACAGATATGTTTATTTGATGAGACTTAAGTCTGTAATTTTGAAGAGTTCAACGAATATAGGACTGAAGTCAAAGAGTCAAATTAGAAAACATATCAAGGCACTTCGATTAGATCGAAGTAGTGATAAGTATCTATGTTCAGAGTTAAATAGAATTTCTCATATGAGATTAGATCTCAACCTTTTGTATGAGATACGGTTTAGCAAAGATGTATTGCAGAAAGGAGAAATAGAACTCTGATAATGATGGTAAGATTCATGAAGAGTCGTGCTACCCTATGTGTAACGCCCCAGTTTTTCAGTTTTAATAATGTGGCGTATTTGTTTATAAATTGCGCAAATTAATTATTTAATTATATGATTAATTGTTTATAAATGTTTATATTTGTTTTAAACTATAAACTATTTCTATTTTAATTTAATTCATTTTATTTCTACTTTGATATTTAGTGTTAATTTCTCAATTAAGGTTTTGTGTTACCTTAACTATTTCGGTAATTTCGTTAATTAATTTCAACATGTTATTAGTTGGTTTTAATTTAATTAATATGGAATTTAAGTTTTAGTAAATTATTTATAACAATATGAATTCGTTCATGCGCATGAGTATTCTATTTGTGCTTCGTTCATATGTAATAATATCGGATTGGTATGGAAATTTAGTATGTCGTATATATGTGTGTTATGAACATGTCTATGTGCTCGGTTTATGTTTTCGGATTTATTTGACGTGTTAATGGATTTAATTTTGATTGTGGAACCAAATCGGGGGCTAACGAGCAATTAGCGCACCCTTGGTTCCATGCGTGATATCTTGAGCTCGGGAATTCGGATTCGAATTCCGACACCTCCGTTGCCTTCGTATCGACGATTCGGAGACAATGGAACAAGCCTCATATCTTTTTGAAATCATTAAGACCTCCGAAATCCAACCGTAACGGACAACTCGTGCAAGAAGAGCTCTTTATGTTGACTAGTCTTCATGGTGGGACCCTTTTTACTTAACCTAACCTAATCATACCTTAACCATGACTTTTGTACCATGGGTTAAGCCTTCTCCTACCCCTTTACCTCTGAAAAACCGAGCCAAAATATCTCCTCTTGCAGCTGGAGCTGAACGAGAGAGGAGAAGAGAAGAAAGGAAGAAAACCTTGGCCATCCTTTGTGATTTTGAGCTCAAATCACCATTTTTCTTCACCAAATCTTTAAGGTATGAATATTTATGTCTTCTCTACTCTATTATACTTGATTTCATCTCCTTACAACATGATTTGGATCAGAATTGATTAGGGTTTGAATTATGAGTTTGGTATGAACTTTTAGGGATTTTTGCTCATGTTACCTATTTGCTTGTATAGCTGATTTCCTTGCTTGTAAATGAGTATATGAGCTTGTTTCTTGGCTTATTTCTTTCCTAACTGATAGTATATGATGTTAGGAGGATTTCATCTCTTGCTCCTTTTATGAAATTTTGAGATATGGAGCTCCAAACTTGATGATCAAACTACTTTCCCTGTTTTCGAACTGTTGTATGAAATATTGTGTTGTTGCTTGATCAAATGGTCTCCATTTCGTGTGAAATTGCTTGGAGTTGATGTACACTCATTGTTATATATGTTAGCATTCATGTTTCAAGTATTTGGTTCCATTTGAAGCCTCAAAACCGAAATACATGGCCTGTTTTTATGCATGCCCCATGACAGATTTGTTGCTGTTGCCTATGTGTGGTTGTTGGTCACCCTAATGTGCTTTAAATTGTGCCATTTTGTATATATATGATGTATATTAGTTTTTTAGTATGTTAGCATGCATTCCCCAAAGTTTCAGATCCAAATTCAATCCCTAAGTACTTGATCAAGGCATGATAGAATCATTAGGGTTCATATGTGCGATTTTGGCGACCCAGTTTTGTTGCATGGATTCGATGATCTTAACGTGTGATTTAGCCTTTGCACTCTAAATGAAAAATGTTCATAACATGCCAAATATATTGTATATTAATTTTCAGAGTATTTGGAGTTCATTTGGTATGCTTTTGGATTGAGTTTGTTTGGGATCAGTTTTGCCGGTTTTAACTTGTGAACGGTTTTGGTTCTGTACCGTGACACCCCCGTGTCTCATTTACTCATAAGAGTGAGACACGGGCGTGTCACACCTTCTGGGCAGATCTGTACTGAGCCACGCCCGTGGCTCAGTTTGGCTAGGGTTGGTGACACCCCCGTGTCCCTTCCCCTGTGCAGTCCGTGTTGCTTCCTTTTCGGTTTTTGATTTGTTTCACCTCTTGAATGGCTTTATCTCCTTTTGTGTTGAACTATGAACTTGTTTTACTATATTTTAGGAGTAATATGGTGTAATTTCATGGCTTTTGGATGTGTTATAGGTATGCTTTTACGTAATGCCGTTTATGTGTGTTTATATGTCGTTTATGAATCGCATAACTTATTTTCCATGTCATATGATTTCTTCTTGTTGTCAAACCTTGGAAATATGCTATCTTATGTAATATGAGGTATATAATAGCTTGTTGGGAGAGCTTGAATATGTTCTATGCTCCTATTTGAGTTCTTGAAATAAATTGATTGGACATATGAATTGAAGAATTTGAATGATTTATGATCGAACAAGTGAATGAATTGGTTATATGATTTTCATGACTTAATAGGAGCTTTATGCCTTCATATCATGCTTGAGCATTGCCATGCGTCATATATGGTTCATTTAGAGTCTCGAGTCTCATGAACACGTCTTGTTGTCTTTGTTCAGTTTATCTCCAGGGTGGAGAGATCTTGATCCTTCGAGCACTTGGTACTCGTTCCTTGTTTCGTCACGGTTAAGGTGAGGGTGGTTTTCGTTTTAGCTATGTAACAAACCCTACAACCCTTATGTGAAAAGCTTTGGCCAAAACCTTATGATTATATATATATGGTTTTCAAATGAAGTTATCGAGTAAATTCTTCTGAATTATATGTATGAGCATATATAAGCTTAAAAATGGTTTTGTAATGAGGCTATGCTCCAAACCGTGTGTCTTCATGCTAGCTACGGAATAGGATGACATGGAGAGGTACGTATATAGCATATGCCGAATTACACGGTAAGGTATGATTTCTTATAGTATGTATTGATCGAGTAAACCCTTTTCAAATGATTTATGAATTATGATATGTACTTATGAATTGATTGTTTGGCGAGACACATTTCTGATTTCTGATTGTACGGGCCCCGGGACTTAGTATATGTGGCTAACCGAGGAAGCAAGGGCTGACGGGGATCCCATATACTAGTCCCAACCAAACTACGGTGATACCGGCCCTCGCTAGGAGATTTAGCGGGGAATGGGAGCTGAGTGCCTTTGGGGGAGTCATGAAACCCCATTGGCCTATGTCTGAGGTGGTCGGGTCTTGCTAACCCGTCCACCACCCGGAGGAAGAAGGTTGGTTATGATTTACGCCTTTTCTTATATATATGTTATGTTATGATTATGCACCGTGAAGGAAGGCCGGGACACGGATTGCCCAAACGATTATGATTTATGATATATGGTCTACATGTATTATGATATATCGCATGAACACCTAATTAACATATTATTGATATTTGTCGTACACGGTTGGAGTTTGGTTGGAGATTGTGCACGCTCACTCGCCGAGCCTTATATTTATGTATGATTTATGAATGTAATGAATTCAATATGACTTAGTCGTAAAGTTCGAGCATTGTTTATCTATTTTCTTACCCTTAGTGGGAACTATTTCAAATAAAGCCTTGCTCGGGATTTATGACTTGCATGTGCATGTTTTATATATATATCGCTCCTGCTCACTCAGTCTTCTAGAGACTGACCCCTCTCCCTCCCCAATCTTTTAGTGTGCAGGGTTGATCTTTGGAGTTTCGGGCTAGGCGGAGGTGTTGGAGTTTTAAGTTGGTTGAGTTAGGTTAGGAGAGTCTTTGCACTCACTCATGTATTGAATCTATGTCTGTATCGATTCTATGGTATCATAAACTTGAATAATTATGTAATCATAATTGAATTGTTTTATTGGACTGTAATTATGAGTTTAAAAGAGCCTGAAGAGCCCAATTCTGGTTATGGTTGATATGATTGAACTCTGGCTTTGCTATGCTTTTTACTTTGTGAATTGGTATTCGTTGCAGGGTGTAGCTCCGCCTGGCTTAGGAAGGTTTTTATGTTTGTCTCCCGTTCGCTATGGTTTGATGCGGGTGCGGATTTACTGTTTCGTTACTCGTGTTGAGCCATAGTGCGGGGGATGTGGTGCCTCTCGTGCGGGGTGCTACACTATGAATTTCGTTTTAGGGTCTTGCACACAAAACGACAAACCTATTTCTATCTAAGTCAGTTCCTAAAACACTGATAGATCTGTAGCTAGGGTGAAAACCCTGTATCTTTTATCTTCGGATTTAAGGTAGCCTGGTCCACGAGTTAAGGATGGATCCTGACAAGTTGGAATAAAGAACAAAGGTTTACTTGTTCTAAGGTTATCCTAAGAAGAACGAGAGATGGTATATTTTGTAATCTGAGAAATCACAAAAGATGTTTGTGAATATTTCAAAGATAATTACATAGATAACCACAAAGGGTGGAGGCAAAGTAATGTTAAAAGAAATAACAGTATTAGATACTGATTTCCATAAACCCGTGATAATTGAAAATGTATTAGATACATGTGATGTACCAAATACAACATGTGATGTAGAGACTTGTACACGAGAGCATCATTGTAGTGGGAGGATTATCAGGACACCTGACGAGATATCTAAGATTGACCCAAGTGGTTGAATCTAAAATATCTGATCCTATCACGTGCTGTAGAAGATATAGACGCTGAACTTTTGGTCAAAAGCCATGGAATCTAAGTTAGAATCTCTATATTCTAACAAAGTCTTGAACTTGTAGAGGCGCCTGAAGGTATTAAACCCTATTAGATAAAATTGGGTTCTACAAGACGATAAAAGGAGAAATGGACAAAAGTAGAGACTTTAAAGCAAAGCTTATGGCAAGGGATTTTACCCAGAAAGAAGAGATCATTTATCTGATCTTCTCGCCTATAACAGTGCCTAAGTCCATTATCCTCTCCATTTTATCTCATTATCGATAATGAGATTAGATAAATGGATTTAAAGACTATGTTCTTGAACGGGTACCTTCAAGAAGAGGAGCTACATGCTATAACCTGAAGGCTTCACAACCAGAAATCAGGTGCATATAATGCAAGCTTAATAGATCGATTTATGATCTTAAGCGAGCATCTAGATTATGGAGCATCAGAATTATAAGGCAATTTAAATTCTTTGGATTTGTATAATTGCCTAATGAACCATGAAGTGTACAAAATGACATCATGATAACGTTGTAACATTTTTACCTTCTACGTAATTAATATTCTGCTCATTGGGAATGATGTAAGAATTTTCTCAGTGATCAAGATTCGGACGTCAAATCATTTTGACAAGAAAAGACCTATGTGAAACCAATGTTATTCCAAGGATCAGACTTTTGTCGTGATCATAGGAATGAGGAGATTGGTTTATCGCAAGAAGCATATATAAATAAGATGCTGAGAAGGTATAATATGACGAATTCCAAGAAAGGTTCATTACCTTTTAGATATGGAATTTATCTATCTCGGGGTCAGCGTCCTAAGACAACTGAAGAGATAGAAGACATGATTAGAGTTCCGCAGCGGAAGCTTTATGTATGTCATATTATGTACAAGGCCAGCTGTCTATTATGAAATAGGTCTAAGTCAGCAGATATTAGTCAAACCCTATAATCTAACACTGGGTAGTAGTGAAAACATATATTGGAGTACTTGAGAAGGACTTGAGATTATATGCTTGTCTACTACAGTGATGAGCTTATTTTAATAGAGTACACAGATTCGAATTTACAGTCTAAATTGTATTCTAGATGTTTGACATCAGAATACATGTTTACTCTAGAAAGAGCAACCGTTAATTGGAGAATGTTAAGCAGACTTGTATTGCTTACACCGCCATGGAAGTCAAATACATGGTAGCTTGAGAAGCAGTCAGTTAGATGTATTTCATTCATGCTTTCCTAGTTGTTGGCTTAGAGAAACGTCTAAAAGATTCCTTCACTAAAGTATTGGCGCAAAAGAGTGCAAAACGGGTTTTGACACTCATGTGAAAGGAATAAGACTTAGATGTGTAGCCAAATTGAATTTAGGGAAAGTGGGAGATTATTGGGAATGGTGCCCTGGAAATTCAATATATTGAATTAATTAAACTGAATTTACAGCAAGTTGTGAATATTTCACATATTAATGATTAATGGCGTGTGGTGGTATTCTTATATGAAATCTGTTTCATAGGAAAAGACTTTGAATACCGAAATCATGTGTCATTAAAGTTCTAGTCGGTACGATAAGAATATGTTCTTATCAAGACTATAACGTGGTTATATAAGATGATTAGTCTTTCGTCATAGGGAATGGTGATTCCAATTATAACACGTTGATGATTTTCAATAGGATTGGAAAAATCGAACTGGACCACTGAGATAATTCATTTTATACTGCTATCTAAAATGAATAAAATCTCAAGAAGCATTGTACTCTTAATCCTGATAGTATTTCGGCTTTAGGCATGCAGTGTTAGTCACTGTAACATACTCGAAGTGAGGTCTCGGTAACGGGTGGCCAAAATACTTTGTATGTTCGGTGATTACATGAAGATTGAGCCTTATTATTTTATGTCTTTTTCTTTTTATTGTAATTTGAGAGTAGAGATAGGTGGTGAGGTTTTATTTTCATTTTGGAGACAATGCACCCATGGAGTAAGATGAACCACATTCAAGTAACAAGGAGGCCATAAGTGAAGACCCCTCAAAATGTTAGGGAGGGGAATCTCAATTGTAAATATGTAATAGAGATAGGGCTCGTATTTTTTTACCGCTTTCCCTTATGTGATTTAAACTGTTTATGTGGCATGTATGTTAGAACTTGTGATTGTGGAGTGGCTCCCACATATCACGCATAAGATATGTAGAACCCATGATCATTACATGTTAGTATCATGCTAGGACATGTTATCTGTTTATGTGCTTGTTTGAAATGCATTTAAGTGTACTTGCATTAATCAAGACTAATAAAATTGGATAACATATATGTTGGTGAGGTCGAATCGGACAACTCTCCGGTTGATTCGAAAATTCCCATTAAATATTAAGCTAATTTCGAACAAATAGGTGTTTAATTCGAGATGCAAATTTTGAATTAAATTCCTAGCATTCCATCAATAGGTTTTAAGTTTAGTATGTAAAGCTAGTTATTGTCCGCGAGTAGTGGGATAGCTAGTGGAGCTTATTAGTTCTTAGTTACCTAATTGATCATTTTAAATGATCAATATTTCATGATCAATTTTAGCAAGGGCGATGTCCGCGAGTCGTGGGTCGTTCAAATAAGTTTTGATCATGATCTTATGATTGATGGGTCTAGCTTAACGCCTAAGTAAATATGGATGTCGCACGAGTCGTGGGTCCATATTGAAAGATAGGTGTTGCAAAAACCAATTACTAAGAGTTCTAAAGGTGTTAGAATTAGTAAGTTGTACCTACCTAGGGCTCTTACTTAGAATGTCCGCGAGTCGTGGGTTCGAGGTAGAATGCCTAGGATCTTAGTACCCATTGGGAAACGTGTTCCTCTTAGATCTTTGGGAATTCTAGATCTTCAAAAAACAGTGGCAGCTACATTAGATTAAAGACCTTATCTTGTGTATATCATTATAATTCAGCATGCTCACTAGTTCTCTTTTTTACCATTTAGGTCGTAGATTTTGTGATTCTCTACGTGTTTTGAAATGGCAACCAAAAACCTCTTGTATCAATCCTCGAGTCAAACAAGTTGACTGGTCCCAACTATTCTGATTGGCTGAGGAATCTAAAAATCATTTTGGATTCTGAGAAGAGAACTTATATTCTCTTCGAAGGGGAGCCTAGTCCCAAAGGGGAGGCTCCCACTCGGGCTGAGCGGGACGCGATTCAGAAGTGGAAGGATGATAATCTCCAAGCCCGTTGCCTTATGTTGGCTAACATGTCTCCGGACTTGCAAAGGCAACATGAGGCCATGGAATTCGCTTGGGAGATTTACGACCACTTAGAGCAACTTTACCGCCCTCATGAACGTGTTACAAGGTATAACACTTCAAAGGAATTGTTCCACTTAAGAATGAGGGAAGGTTCAAGTGTCTATGAATATGGACTCAAGTTTCTTGCTCTTACTGAGAAACTTGCCTCCATGGACATGCCACTGAAAGATGAGCTTTCAGTGGATTTGTTGCTAGCTTCGCTCCCACCATCATTCAACCGATTTGTCCTTAACTTCAATATGAATCATGCTGGTGCTACTGTAGCTGAGCTGATTAGTCAGCTTGTGACTGCTGAAAGCACGATCAAGAAGGACAATAAGGTTTTGATGGTGAATGCTCCATCTTCCTCTTCTGGGCCTTCTAAAGGTAAGGGCAAGAAAGCCCAAAAGAAGAAGAAGAAACCCCTTAAGCCCACAAGTGGCGTTTCAAAGGGGAAGGCCCAAAAGAAGAAGCGTGATCAGAAAGAGGATGTTTGCTTCCATTGTGGCAAAACGGGACATTGGAGGAGAAACTGCCTAAAGTACAAGGCTACTCTAAAGAAAGGTATCTTTCTCGTTGAAGTAAATCTTTCTATTAATTCTAGTTCTTGGGTACTTGATACCGGTTGTGGAACTCATATCTGTAATGATGTACAGATGCTAAGTGAAGTCCAACAACTCAAAGAAGGAGAATGTGTCTTGAAGATCGGCGATGGCTCAAACGTTGAAGCTCGAGCTTTAGGCACAATTAGATTAGATTTAGGTAGTTTTGAGTTAGTCTTAAATAAAGTCCTTTATGTACCGAGCATTATTCATAATATAATTTTCTCTTCCAATTTTAGATTGTGAAGGTTATGAAACTTATATTAAGAATGGTAAATACTTTATCAAACGGAACAACTCTTCCGTTCACATCAGTACTCTAAGTAATGGACTTTATCTAACTCAGAATATTAATATTATGGATATACAAGGAGAAACGAAGCGTAAGAGAGATGACAAAGTTTCAGCTCCCTTATGGCACGCTAGATTAGGACACATTTCCAAGAACAGAATTAGCAAGATAAAAACTTTAGGATCATTCTATGAAAATGATCTTGAGTTAACTTCTTGCGAATCCTGTCTCAAAGGAAAGATGTCCAAAGTTCCTTTTAAAGGGACTGTGCAACGTGCCACTAAGGTCTTGGATTTGATCCATTCTGATGTTTGTGGACCGCTCAGTGTAAGCACTAGAAACAGTCATCAGTATTTCATACCCTTTACCGATGACTTTAGTCGATATGGTTATGTATACTTAATGAAGTATAAATTTGAAGCTTTTGAGAAATTCTTAGAATGTCAAAAGGAGGTTGAGAACCAAACTGGTCACAAGATCAAAGCACTTCGATCTAATCGAGGAGGTGAGTATCTTAGTGAAGAATTCCTTAATCATCTCAAAGATAATGGGATTGTCTCTCAGTGGACTCCTCCGGGAACTCCTCAGCTTAATGGTGTTTCTTAGAGAAGGAATCGAACCTTACTTGATATGGTTCGTTCCATGATGAGTTTCACTGACTTACCACCTTCTTTCTGGGGTTATGCCCTTGAAAGTGCAGCAAAGATTTTGAATGTAGTTCCCTCTAAGTCAGTCCTTAAAATGCCCTATGAAATATGGCATGGTAAAATCCCTAGTTATTCTTACTTAAGAATTTGGGGTTGTCCTGCTTACGTGAAGAGGACAGTGGGAGATAAGTTAGAATCTCGTTCTAACTTATGCTACTTTGTAGGTTATCCTAAGGAATCCATAGGATACTACTTCTATGATCAATCTGAGCAAAAGGTGTTTGTTTCCAGAAATGCCACTTTTCTTGAGGAACCGTTCCTTAAAGAAAAGAAAGGCAAGCTCATAGAATTAGAAGAAGTACAAAGTGATCCCGCACCACCCACTGAAGAAACGTACCCTTCTGATCAACCACAACCAATCACGAATTTCGATACACATGAAAATCCTCCTCTAAGGCGTTCTGAACGCACTCCTAGACAGCCGGAGAGATGGTATGGATTCTTCCATAAAATCTCTCAAAAGGATAATGATCCTTTAGCATATGAGGAGGCACTTTTAGATTCTGACTCTGAACAGTGGATAGAAGCCATGAAATCCGAAATGGATTCCAAGAACTCCAACCAAGTTTGGACCTTGGTAGATTTGCCTGATGGGGTCAAACCCATAGGTTGCAAATGGATCTTTAAGAGAAAGCTTGGAGTTGATGGAAGCGTTGCAGCCTACAAAGCAAGACTGGTTGCAAAAGGATTCACTCAAATACCCGGCGTGGATTTTGATAAAACCTTTTCACCAGTTGCAATGCAAAAGTCTATTCGGATCATGCTTGCCATTGCTGCGTATTATGACTACGAGATATGGCAAATGGATGTGAAAACTGCCTTTCTCAATGGTGACATTGATAAAGACATTTATATGGAGCAACCCATAGGTTTCACATTCAGTGGGAGTGAGCAAAAGGTTTGCAAACTCCAAAGATCAATCTATGGATTGAAACAGGCTTCTAGGAATTGGAATATTCGATTTGATGAATCAGTCAAAGCGTTTGGCTTCATTCAAATTTCGAATGAATCATGTGTGCATAGAAAGGAATTGGAGACCTCAGTGCAATTCTTAGTACTTTATGTTGATGACATCCTTCTTATTGGGAATTCGAAGGATGACATGAAAGTGACTAAGTTATGGTTATCGAACCAATTCGAGATGAAAGATCTTGGTGATGCGTCCTACATCCTTGGAATAAAAATCTATCGAGATAGATCTAGAAGGTTGATAGGACTATCACAGTTGATGTACATTGACAAAGTATTGAAGAGATTCAATATGGAGTCAGCAAAGGTTAAGAACCTTCCTATGAGTGTAGGAACATGTCTTTCAAAGAAGATGTGTCCTAAGACTAACCTTGAGAAGGATAGAATGACTCATACACCTTATGCGTCAGCAATAGGTAGCATAATGTATGCAATGTTATGTACTCGACCGGATGTGGCTTATGCACTTAGTGTTACAAGTCGTTTCCAATCTGACCCTGGAGATGGTCACTGGGCTGCTGTGAAGAATATTCTTAAATACTTGAAAAGTACTAAAGATTTATTCTTAGTTTACGGAGGTCAGAAAGATCTTACTGTCGTAGGATACTGCGATGCAAGCTTTGCATCTGACTTAGATGATTTTAAGTCAATGTCAGGATACATTTTCTACCTAAACGGCAGAGCAGTGAGTTGGAAGAGTTCCAAGCAAACTACCACTGCAGATTCGACCATTGAGGCTGAATACTTAGCTGCAAATGATGCAGCTAAGGAAGGTGTTTGGATTAGAAACTTCATTCAAGAGTTGAATGTTGTTCCTAGCATGAAAGACCCCATTACTGTGTTTTGTGACAACACAGGGGCGGTTGCTCAAGCAAGAGAACCAAGATCTCACCAACGGACCAAGCACATTATGAGGAAGTATCACCTAATCCGTGATATTATCAAAAGAGGAGATGTGCAAATTGAGAGGGTCACATCAGCAGAGAACGTGGCAGATCCACTTACTAAACCCCTTAGTCGAGAAGCTTTCCAAGGTCATCATCAGAAGATGGGACTTAGAATAGCTTTACAATGGCTTTGACGGGCAAGTGGGAGATTGTTAGGAATAGTGCCCTAGAAAGCCGTGTTAGGAATAGTAGCCTAAAAGCCGATTGTATATCCGCTTTGTGCTTTTCCTTATTGTAATCACAGATAATCTTTGAATGAAATAACGAATTGAGGCAACACTTCTTTATATGCTCTTGTTTGGTATGCGTTTACTTTAGCTGTGCATGTATGAGAACTCCCCTAATCCTGATGACTTTAGGACTCTACCATTTAGGTGAAATGGTTCATGAAACGAGCCCTATATCACATAAGTCATGATTAGTAAAATACTCCAAGCCGATGAGTCCTACAGACAGTGGGAGTGTCAACCTGACTCCTCTAAGGCTTGCTTGTGGGATCACGCCCTTAAGAAGGACCGCCTTGTTTCATGGAGGTGGAAAGTGTATAGTTGATACGTGCGTGATACATGAGGGTGCTTGCTTTAATAAGTAAGTTCCCTGAGGTGCCCCGTGTGAGAACATTCCTAAATGGGAAATGAAGTTTCTATTTCAGGAAATGGAAACTTCCAGATTAGGAAATATCTCACGAGTCATTGATGTGATTAATTGATCCTTAGACTTGAGGTTCCATGTTACTTTATGAGTTAACTCTGTAGTCTTTGGTATAAGCTTTAAAGGGTGTCGCCTTAGACAACTGATTCAAGGCTTATGCTGGGGCTGCACAAGTGATTCATGAAAGTGAATGAGAATCAAGAAAGGACCTACACTTGCATATGCAAGGTGATCTCTTATTGTGTAAGTCATTCATATGCCATATGGAGTCCTTGGCCAAGGCAGTAGATCAAGACATCAAGAAAAGGGTTTCTTGGATTGAGATCAAATGGATATGAAATGCACTTAGCTTTAAGACCGGATTATTAGGGTTCTGATTATTCCCTTACCCTATATCTTGGTTGAGAGATAGTAAGTAGGAGGATTGTATCTCACATGAATCAATGACTTAAAGGTTCTGTCGAATCCGAACATTCCAATTCAGCTAGGGGTTAAACACCTGTTGCTAGACTATGGTCGTTTAATCTGTGGACTGATTAATTAATTAGTGAATTAATTAATTAGGGTCACTGCTAATTGAATTGAGAACCTAGAGGGTCACACACAACAACTTGGTTACATGAGTTGAGGCTTTAAAATGATTAAACGAGTTAATCGGGCCAAGAGGGTTCCACACGTGTGAAGTCACACGTGTGGCTCACGTGAGTGACACATGTCACTGTGACACGTGTCACACACGTGTGTGTATATATATATTATATATATATTAAATAATTAATTAGTTAATTATTTAATAGACTTTGGTTTAATTTTGAATTAAAAGGAAAGTCTAATTTTGGAGAAAATAATCTAGTTAATTAATTACGAATTAATTAATTAGATAAAAATAAGTTATTTATTTTATAATAAATAAAGTTTAAAATTATCCAAAAATAGTTTGGATATTTTTAGCTCTCTTAGAAGTTGACTTGAATTAGAATTCAAAGTCAAAGTTGGAAAATACTTGATGATCAAGTAATAGGAGAGAGGGACCAAAATCCTAGCCCATAAAGGACTAGGAATTTCGGCACCCCTCCCTATAAATAGGGGAGCTCGAGCTCCTTATGGAGCTAATAGACAATTCTTGGTTCATGTGTTGAACACCTTCCTTTCTCCAAGATTAAATTAAACCCTAGGTTAAGCCTAAACACTAACTAGAGAACTAGCATCCTTACTAGTTAGATTGTGATCAAGTTGGTGGACTTTCTCTAGAGACTTCAAGTTAGAAGTTTGAAGATTCGAGCTTTACCAAGGAGAGGGGATCAAGCCGCGAGAAGAGCGTTCTTGGGTGGCTTGAAACGCTTCAAGAAAGAACAAAAGAAAAGTAAGTTTTCTATCTTAACGAATTTGGTTACACGATTGCGAGTTCAAGGTCCTTTTGTTGGAAAATTTTTTTTAAATTCCGCTGCTTTCTGATTCGTGTTTTCCAACAAGCCGATTGTATATCCGCTTTGTACTTTTCCTTATTGTAATCACAGATAATCTTTGAATGAAATAACGAATTGAGGCAACACTTCTTTATATGCTCTTGTTTGGTATGCGTTTACTTTAGCTGTGCATGTATGAGAACTCCCCTAATCCTGATGACTTTAGGACTCTACCATTTTGGTGAAATGGTTCATGAAATGAGCCCTATATCACATAAGTCATGATTAGTAAAATACTCCAAGCCGATGAGTCCCACAGACAGTGGGAGTGTCAACCTGACTCCTCTAAGGCTTGCTTGTGGGATCACGCCCTTAAGAAGGACCACCTTATTTCATGGAGGTGCAAAGTGTATAGTTGATACGTGCATGATACATGAGGGTGCTTACTTCAATAAGTAAGTTCACTGAGTTGCCCCGTGGGAGAAGATTCCTAAATGGGATAGGAAGTTTCTATTTCAGGAAATGGAAACTTCCAGATTAGGAAATATCTCACGAGTCATTGATGTGATTAATTGATCCTTAAGACTTGAGGTTCCTTGTCACTTTATGAGTTAACTCTGTAGTCTTAGGTATAAGCTTTAAAGGGTGTCGCCTTAGACAACTGATTCAAGGCTTATGCTGGGGCTGCACAAGTGATTCATGAAAGTGAATGAGAATCAAGAAAGGACCTACACTTGCATATGCAAGGTGATCTCTTATTGTGTAAGTCATTCATATGCCATATGGAGTCCTTGGCCAAGGCAGTAGATCAAGACATCAAGAAAAGGGTTTCTTGGATTGAGATCAAATGGATATGAAATGCACTTAGCTTTAAGACCAAATTATTAGGGTTCTGATTATTCCCGTGCCCTAGATCTTGGTTGAGAGATAGTAAGTAGGAGGATTGTATCTCACATGAATCAATGACTTAAAGGTTCTGTCCAATCCGAACATTCCAATTCAGCTAGGGGTTAAACACCTGTTGCTAGACTATGGTCGTTTAATATGTGGACTGATTAATTAATTAGTGAATTAATTAATTAGGGTCACTGCTAATTGAATTGAGAACCTAGAGGGTCACACACAACAACTTGGTTACATGAGTTGAGGCTTTAAAATGATTAAACGAGTTAATCGGGCCAAGAGGGTTCCACATGTGTGAAACCACACGTGTGGGTCACGTGAGTGACACGTGTCCCTTACGTGTAAATATATATATTGTATATATACATATATATATATATTAAATAATTAAATGTGTTAATTATTTAATAGACTTTGGTTTAATTTTGAATTAAAAAGAAAGTCCAATTTTGGGGAAAAATAATCTAGTTAATTAATTATGAATTAATTAATTAGATAAAATAAGTTATTTATTTTAAATAAATAAAGTATAAAATTATCCAAAAATAGTTTGGATATTTTTAGCTCTCATGAAAGTTGATTTGAATTTGAATTCAAAGTCAAAGTTAAAATTACTTGATGATCAAGTAATAGGAGAGAGAGAGACCAAAACCCTAGTGCATAAGGAGTAGGAATTTCGGCCACTCCCCTCTTATAAATAGGGGAGCTCGAGCTCCCCTTAGAGCGAATTGGCAATTCTTTTGGTTCATGTGTTGAACACCATCCTTTCTCCAAGATAAACAAAGCCCTAGGTTAAGCCTAAACACTAACTAGAGAACTAGCATCCTTACTAGTTAGATTGTGATCAAGTTGGTGGACTATCTCTAGAGAGCTTCAAGTTAGAAGTTTGAAGATTCGAGCTTTACCAAGGGGAGGGGATCAAGCCGCGAGAAGAGCGTTCTTGGGTGGCTTGAAACGCTTCAAGAAAGAGTAAAAGAAAAGTAAGTTTCTTAACTCTACGAATTTGGATACACGATTGCGAGTCCAAGGTCCTTTTGTTGGAAAATTTTTAAATTTCCGCTGCTTTCTGATTCGTGTTTTCCAACAATTAATCCGTTTTGAGCTAAGATTAATTAGTCATGTAGGTCCCCCTGCAAGCCCCAATTGAAAACCCAAAGAGAAAATATTAAAAGGAGAAAGAGAAATGAATTTTCAAAGTGTTTGAAAATGGCCAAGGAATTAAAGTTCCAAAGAGGTGGAAATGCCCGGAATTTTATTTTGGAGAAAATAAAATTTTCATCGGAAAAAAAAAAAAAATTCGGTGATGATGTAGCACCCGAGCGCAAGGTACCACATCCCCCGCACCGAGACCCGACCCCCATATGAAACGGATAATCCATAGACGAGCTAAATCACGACGAACGGGGACACAACACACACACTAAGCTAGGCGGGCTAACCCTTAAACCAACAATCCAAAACTAAACGAAATAGAGTATGCAATAGCGGAAGTAATACACGATCAAGATATATATACAATGGGCATTCAAGCTCCAAAATAGAATATTTACAATACTAACGTGTCGTCATGGCTCAAACATGTACGCTCAATTCATACTTAAAGTATAAGAGTCATAAATAATAGTATGTGTGTGTGTAAGACCCAAAATATAGAGCTAGAAACAAATGCGAGACACACTGACTCGAATTCCCGCCTAGCTCCACTTACACCTGCACAAAACAACTGAAACAATCCGGGTTCAGTCTATAGGAGACTGGTGGGTATTAAAAACAGGGTATAAAATATAGATAATGCGAAACTTAAACACATTCATGCATGTTATAATCCCGCAAGAAGTTTTAGAATGGTTTTCCCAAGTGGGTAAAACAGGAAGTCATCCATCGGGATTATAACTCTCATTTTCATATTCAATCAATAGGTTATATGTGAGTCCGGCGAGAAGGCTGAGTCTCCAACCTCCACCTCGTGTAATCCTTTAAAGTATTAATTAGGTGCTCATGCATACAATCTTTCGTGCTCAATCAATTGATCAATCATAATCTTTCGATCATTCATAATCATACATATAATCCCCTTCTTCCTCCGGGTGGTGGACGGGTTTGCAAAGCCCGGCCACCTCAATCATTGGCCAGAGGGGTTTCATGAGTTCCCCAAAGGCACTCAGCTTCCTTTCCTCACTAATCTCCTAGTGAGTTCCAGACTCTGTAGTTTGGTGAAACTAATGTACGGGTTCACCGTCAGCCCGTGCTTCCCCGGTTAGCCACGTACACTAAGTCTCGGGCCCCAATCAGTGCAATCAATCAATACTCGCCAAAACATTTAGGTAGGGTGTTTAAAATAAAGAAAAGGCTTAACATTAAAATCATAGACTCTTTGAAAGACTCAATATAGGTATATAATAATTTGGCTTAAAACCTTTCACATTGGGAATATATATAGGGTTGTTTATCTAAATAGAAGAGAAACCCACCTTAAAAGCCAAAAGAAGTAGCAAGAAGAGCCTCACTGCTCGCCCTCGTCTCCAACTAAACCCGGATCTGTGCAAAGAAAGCGAAGTGTAACTCAAATGACCATATAAGACCCTCGGCGATGTAATGAATATGATATGAATGCATAAAAGATGATATTATGTCATGAACACGTTCATGTGCACTATTAATTCATTTAAAGCATATAAACAAGCCGTTCAATCGTTCAAGGAATCGTTCATAACTTTTACATTCCATAACAAATAAATTCAAGAATTTCACATAAAGATCATAGCACGTACTAAATCACGTTTACAATTTAGAGAATAGGATAGATGATAAAAACATTCAAGTCAAGATTGTAATTAAAAAGGAGCATGAAATAGATAACAATTTAAGTTCCATAATTTAAATAAATTTAAATAATACTTAAATATACATATTTAATTAAGTCTTACATATATATATATTTATATATATACTACGCATGGCATGCATGTATACATTTAAATCAAACAAAGGCATGCAACCATTAAATTAAATAAATACATGCAATACATTTAAACTAACAAATGCATGCAAATATTTCAATTAAACAACATGCATGCATCTTATTATTATATATATATTATACATACTTATTTCATGCATGCTTTTTCAAAACAAATAAAATAATTCATGCATGCAACACTACACCTACGTAACTCATGCATTTAATATATAAACTACATATTCAATGCAAGCAAACATAAACACCATGCACGACTGCTGCACTACAGACTTGAAATCAAACCCAATTTCAGAAAGTATGACACGGCCGTGTTGGTTTTTAGTTCAAAATGGACACGGCCGTGTCCGATTTTATAAAATTCTTGTAGCTAAGTCGAGAGCCCAACACGGCCTCGCCCATTTTTCATTGAATTTGGGCGCGGCCCTGTTGCCTTTCTTCTCGCAACACGCAGTAGTTTCAGCAGCAAAAATACAGGGGAAGAGCAGCAGTTTCACGAAACAACTTAGGCACAAATCAACTAACATATAAAGGCATGAAAGGATGCAGCAAAAGATCAGGAATCCATCTCCAAAACAATCACCAAACGGCCACAAAGTTTCACGCAGCAGCAGATTCATGGAAGAGAAATTTTTTTGCGTGAGATTTCGCCAAGTTCAATAATGGAAACTCAATAAATATTCAACTACCACCAAATACATGACCATAAATGAAATAAGGGAAGTAAATTGGTCACTTTCATGCTTTGAATCAACTAAAAACTCCAAGTATTCAAAGAGATCAAGAATTTTAATCCAAACCTAACTATTCATACAACTTCTTCAATCTCCATGAATATAAGCTCAAAATTAGGGATAAATAGATCAAAATGACCAGAAATGAATGTATATAACTATCCTAAACTCACCTTGTGGATTGTATGAAGGTTGGAAGAGATTTGAGCTCCAAAATCTCCAAAAATGGCAAAGTGACGGGAATGAACTGGAAGTCAGGAACTTTGCCTGAGTTTCTCTCCTTGTGTGAGGGTTGGTTCGGTTTGGAGAGAATGGAGGCTGATACAGGGTTAAGTTAGCTTTCGAAAGACTCCAACCATGGATAATTTGGTTAAGTATGGTGAAAGATATGGCTATTTTGGTGAGATCTTGTTTATTTCCCACCACGAATAAGCTTGTCCTTGTAACAAAGCAATAGTACATCTCGCTATTTTCGGAGCCCCGCAAGGAATAAGTTCCCAAGTCCTCTTAATCTCTTTTAGCCATTGCTCGGCTTGCACGTCATTCCCCGAGTAAAATTTGGGAGGATTTTGATTTCTGAACTCCCGATAGACCGCAGTAATTCCTCCTTCCTGTGCAGGTGCCGGTGCCGGTGCAGGTGGTGCCGGCGGGACATAATCACGAAGCCTTTGATCAATGATATTAATGACAGAATTCACAAAAGCTTCGGCAGGTGGTGGTTGTTGTGGTGGTGGAGTAGGAGAGCGATCATGGCGACGGTGTCGCTCTGGAGATCGATCCCAGTGTCTTCTTGGAGGCATTCTGTAAATAAAACACTGAAATGCATGCGATGTTTAGTGCATGCATGAAAACACAAAATAATTCATTCAAAATGCAAGAATTAAGCACATAAGCACGTAAGAAATGCATATGCAACGCATTGACAATTAGTTCCTAATGTCGAACGACTTAGACAGACTCAACATGACACGAGAGCCCGGGTTTTGCAACCCGAGGCTCTGATACCACTTAAGGATGTAGCACCCGAGCGCAAGGTACCACATCCCCCGCACCGAGACCCAACCCGCATATGAAACGGATAATCTATACACGAGCTAAATCACGGCGAACGGGGACACAACACACACACTAAGCTAGGCGGGCTAACCCTTAAACCAACAATCCAAAACTAAACGAAATAGAGTATGCAATAGCGGAAGCAATACACGATCAAGATATATATACAATGAGCATTCAAGCTCCAAAAATCTTTGTCACGCCCCGGGTCCACGGGCCGGTTGGACACGAGCGCAAGTCTCCAAGCCCACCGAGTATAACCTGAAATTGGGCCTAAACCACTGCCCAAAAGGGATATCCATTGGTTATACTTGGACTCTTTAACTTATAAACTGAACTTAACTCTCATATTTTCCCGATGTGGGACAGGGGTATCACAATCACCCCTCCTTCAGAATCGCGACGTCCTCGTCGCGGCATGACATGTAGCCCATGACCAATTCGTATGCGTTAGGACTCTAGAGGTGGCTCCTACGGGCTCAAGAGGTGGCTCCCACACACGTAACTTTGCCCTGCAGGCTCAAGAGGTGGCTCCCATGTGCGTAGCACTTTGCCCCGTATAACACTTAGCTCCTGCGGCTGACGAGTAGCCCTGATACCATTTGTCACGCCCCGGGTCCGCGGGCCTGTTGGATGCGAGCACAAGTCTCCAAGCCCACCAAGTATAACCTGAAATTGGGCCTAAACCACTGCCCAAAAGGGATATCCATTGGTTATACTTGGACTCTTTAACTTATAAACTGAACTTTACTCTCATATTTTCCCGATGTGGGACAATGTAACACCCCAAACGGAGAAGTGCCACATCCCCCGCACTATGACCTAGACCCGGAACATGAAATGAAAGTCCATGCCCGAATCCGAATCAGAGCGAACGGGAGACCAACTCACACACTAGGCTAGGCGGATCTAACTTGACCAAAACTCAGAGTGCGGAAGCAATTAAAACCAACAACAATAGATAGCGGAAGCATTTAAAACAAAACATGCAAAGCAGGTGACGGGTTCAACCAGCATAGATACCTAATCCCGAATAATAGATCAACAAACATAACAAGTGACGGGTTCAACTAGCATAAATCCCTAGTCCCAAATATCAACATAAAGTAATAAACAGCGAGTGCCACAAGGGGCCGAATGAGAGTGCCACGCAGGCTACCGAATAGTAAAGTATAATCTCAAATCTACAAGTCAAAGCATAAGTAAAGTATAAGAAATGACAAATGCAAAAAGAAAGACTAGACCGACGAATTGCAACTCAAAGGACTCACTTCCGCCTAGCAAATGCCAACAACCTGCAACTAAAAGTGTAAATGAGGGGTCAGTCAACTTGACCGAGTGAGGGGGCTAACGTACACCCACAATATATATATATATATAAGGAGCATAGCATAGAATAAAAAGGATGGACTCATGAACCGGGGATAGGTTTTACATATCAAAACGTTTCGAAAGAACCCGAATAAGATATAGATATAAGTTTAGAAACCATTTTCTAGAAAGACTCTATCCCGATTCATAAATCCATAACATAACATAATCAACTGCTCGGCGAGTACGAGCTTCCCACCTTTACTCCTCAGAACATAAATCACAATCAATCCAACCGCTACACCAATGATGGAGGAGATGTACAGTCCCCAAAACATCTAGAATAAACCGTCTAAAATAGACTCGATCTCAAGAGGGTAGCGAACCCACAGGAGTCATCCCCGGCCTAAGCCGAAAGCTCAAGATATCACGCCTCCCTCATCACCCTAAGGTCGCGTAATGATATCTCAAATGGAAACTACGCACATGGTTGAAACTCCGACGGCCCTAACCGTCCCGGAGGCCCTATTACCCGTAGCTCCTCGGATCCACAATATAACAGTACAGAACAGATATCATATAACATGGCTAACTCGCTACAGAATCATAACACAACTGAATTTTTTTCCAAAATAGCTTACATATGCCTCAGAAAACTTAATTTTTATATATATATTCCCACGCGATGGAATTTAAGCCCTTAGACACCCATCCATGTAAATCATACGTGTAGCACCCCGCACGTGAGGCACCACATCCCCCGCACTAAGGCTCAACACGAGTAACGAAATAGTAAATCCGCACCCGTATCAAACCCTAGCGAACGGGAGACAAACATAAAAACTTTCCTAAGCCAGGCGGAGCTAGACCCTGCAATGAAAACCAATCCACAAAGTATAATGTATAGCAAACCAACTTCGATCATACAAACCATAAACGGAATTTGGGCTCTTCCGGCCTCTTTTAAAATCATGACAAATCCCAATAAAAGCAATTTAATAACAATTATATAATTATTCAAGTTCATAATACTATAGAATCGATACAGTCATAAATTCAATACATGAATGAGTGCAAAGACTCCCCTAACCTAACTCGACCACTTAAAGACTCCAAACATCTCCGCCTAGCTCGAGACTCCAAGTCAAACCTGCACACTAAAAGATTGGGGAGGGAAAGGGGTCAGTCTCTAGAAGACTGAGTGAGCAGGAGCGATACATATATATATAAAACATGCACATGCAAGTCATAAATTCCGAACAAGGTTTTGTTTGCAATTAGTTCCCTAAAAGGGCAAGAGAATGATTAATCAATGCTCGGATTTTATGACTAATTCATATTAAATTTATTCCATTCATAAATCATACATAAATATATGGCTCGGCGAGTGAGCGTGCACAACCTCCATCCAAACTCCGACCGTGTACGACAAATATCAATAATATATTGATTAGGCGATCATACAATATATTATAATACACACAGACCATAATCATATCATAAAACATATTCGTTTGGGCGATCCGGATCCCGGCATTCCCGCACGGTGCATAATCATATCATAACATATACATAAGAAAAGCCTAATTCTTAACCAACCTTCTTCCTCCGGGTGGTGGACAAGTTAGCTAGACCTGCCCACCGATAAATACATAGGCCAATGGGGGTACATGAATCCCCCAAGGGCACGCAGCTCCCATTCCCCGCTAAATCTCCTAGCGAGGGCCGGTATCACCGTAGTTTGGTTGGGACTAGTATATGGGATCCCCGTCAGCCCTTGCTTCCTCGGTTAGCCACATATACTAAGTCCCGGGGCCCGTGAACATAACAGCTTAGCATAATCTCGCCAAAACATATCAGTACATACATATGATACATACTATAAGAAATCATACCTTACCGTGTAACTCGGCACATGCTATGTACGTACCTCTCCGTGTCATCCTAATCCATAGCTAGCATGAAGACACACGGTTTGGAGCATAGCCTCATTACAAAACCATTTTTAAGCTTATATATGCTCTTACGTATAATTCAGAAGAATTTACTCGACAACTTCATTTGAAAATTATATATATATATAATCATAAGGTTTTGGCCAAAGCTTTTCACATAAGGGTTGTAGGGTTTGTTACATAGCTAAAACAAAAACCACCCTCACCTTAACCGTGAAGTTACAAGGATCGAGCACCAAGTGCCTGAACGATCAAAAGCTCTCCACCCTGGAGACAAACTGTACAAAAGACCAAAAGACGTGTTCGTGAGACTCAAGACCCTAAATGAACCATATATGACGCACGGCAATGCTCACACGTGATATGAGAACATAAAGATCATGAAAATCATATAACCAATTTATTCACTTGTTCGATCATAGATCATTCAATTCATATCTCCATTCAATTTATTCAAGAACTCAAATAGAAGCATAGAACATGTTCAAACTCTCCCAACATGCTACTATATATTTCATATTACATAACATAGCATATATCCAAGGTTTGACAACAAGAAGAAGTCATATGATACAGAAAATAAGTGAGGCGATTCATAAACGACATATAAACACACATAAACGGCATCAAGTAAAAGCATGCCTATAACACATCCAAATGCCACGAAATTGAACCACAATACTCCTAACACAAGGCAAAACAAGTTCATAGTTTAACACAAAAGGAGATAAAGTCATTAAGGAGGGGAAATAAATCAAAAACCGAAGAGGAAGTAACGAAGACTGCGCATGGGAAGTGACACGGGGGTGTCACCAACCCTTGCCCAACTGAGCCACGGGCGTGGCTCAGTACAGAGCTGCCCAGAGAGTGTGACACGCCCGTGTCTCACTCTTATGAGTAAATGAGACACGGGGGTGTCACGGTACAGAACTTAATCACCCGTAAAATTTTACCGGCAAAACTGAACTCATACAAATTCAATCCAAAGGCATACCAAATGAACTCCAAATGCTCTGAAACTTAATATTCAACATATTTGGGATGTTATGAACATTTTTCATTTAGAGTGCAAAGGCTAAATCACACGTTAAGATCATCGAAATCGTGAAATAAAACTGGGTCGCTACAATCGGACATATGAGCCCTAATGATTCTATCATGCCTTGATCAAGTACTTAGGGCTTGAATTTGGATCTGAAACTTTTGGGAATGCATGCTAACATACTAAACAACTTATATACATCATATATATGCAAAATGGCACCATTTAAAGCACATTAAAATGACCAACAACCTCACATAGGCAACAGCAACAAATCTGTCAATGATCATGCATAAGAATAGGCCATGTATTTCGGTTTTGAGGCTTCAAATGGAACCAAATACTTAAAGCATGAATGCTAACATACATAACAATGAGTGTACATCAACTCCATGCATTTTCACACGAAATGGAGGCCATATGATCATGCAACAACACCAAATTTCACACAGCAGTTCGAAAACAGGGGAAATAGTTTGATCACCAAGTTTGGAGCTCCATATCTCATAATTTCATAAAAGGAGCAAGAGATGAAATCCTCATAACATCATATACTATCAGTTGGGAAAGAAATAGGTCAAGAAACAAGTTCATATGATCATATATAAGCAAGAAATTCAGCCACACAAACATATAGGTCACAAGAGCAAAAATCCCTAAAAGTTCATACCAATCTCATCATTCAAACCCTAACCAATTCTGACACAAATCATGTTGTAAGGAGATTAAATCAAGTATAATAGAGTAGAGAAGACATAATTATTCATACCTTGAAGATTTGGTGAAGAAAAATGGTGATTTGAGCTCAAAATCACAAAGGATGGCCTAGGGTTTTCTCTCCTTCTTCTCTTCTCCCTTCTCTCGATCAGTTGCAGCTGGAAATGGAGGTATATGGTTCGGTTTTTGCAGCTTAAGGGGAAGAGAAAGGGTTAACTCAAGGTACAAGAGTCAAGGTTAAGGTTTGGTTAGGTTAAGGAGTGTTATGGGGTCCCACCATGAAGACTAGTCAACCAAAGGAGCTCTTCTTGCACGAGTTGTCCGTTACGGTTGGATTTCGGAGGTCTTAATGATTTCAAAAAGGTATGAGGCTTGTTCCATTGTCTCCGAATCGTCGATACGAAGGCAACGGAGTTGACGGAATTCGAATCCGAATTCCCGAGCTCAAGATATCACGCACGGAACCAAGGGTGCGCTAATTGCTCGTTAGCCCCCGACTTGGTTCCAAAAATCAAAATAAATTCATAAACACGCCAATGAATCCGAAAACATAAACCGAGCATATAGGCATGTTCAAAACTCACATATATACGACATACTAAATTTTCACGCCAATCTGATATCATTACATATAAGAATGGAGCACAAGTAAAACACTCACGCGCAAGAACGAACTCATATTGTTATAATTGAATTACTAAAACTTAAATTTCATTTTAAATAAATTAAACAAACTAATAACATGTTGTAATTAATTAAAGAAATTACTGAAATAGTTAAGGTAACATGAAACCCTAATTGAGAAATTAACACTAGATATCAAAGTAGAATAGAATGAATTAAATTATAATAGAAATAGTTTATAGTTTGAATCAAATATAAACGTTTATGAACAAGTAATCATATAATTAAATAATTGAATCGCGCAATTTACAAACAAATACGTCACATTATTTAAACTGAAAAACGGGGGCGTTACAATCTCTCCCCCTTAAAAAGAATCCGTCCTCGGATTCAAAACACGCTTGAAATCAAACAATGAGAGATTCCCCGTCTCTCACAAACAACAAGGAGAGAGCCCCGTCTCTCGAGCAACAATGAGAGAACCCCGTCTCTCCAACAACAATGAGAGAACCCCGTCTCTCGCAAGCAAAGAGAGTACCCCGTCTCTCAAACAGAAATAAGAGAATCCCCGTCTCTTAACCGAAAATAAAGCAAGGAAGTCTCCAATACTCCCAAGCAACTCACGCAAAACCAAATTTAAAATCACGTAAGGCATCCAAAGCAAGTAATAAATGTCACCCATATTGGTTACCAATTAATCCAAGTAATTTTAACACCGTGCAGATCAAAACACTTAACATAAGAAAAATATATAAGTTAAATTTGCATGGATGCATGTATGATGAATGCTATAAGTACCGTTCACCGTAGTAGTAAAATTCAGATTGGTGAGTTGTCATGGTCCACGGTATGATCTGTCCCAAATGTAACTCGGTGCCCCACTTGTCTTGAACCTCGTCTTTGTACCCTATGGGATTACTCGTGATCGCCATCATTCCATCATATGCCAACTTGATTCGACACTCTCTCTTGTCAATTCTGACTTAGGAGTTTCCAGACGCTCCTTTATAATTCTATTATCCCTAGATCCATGTTCCATACATAGGAATATTCTCCAAGACATTTCCCTTATACCTAATGAGGGACTCTAACCCGACTTGAGTAACTTAACTCTCCTCTTCACGGCTTAACCATTCACGTCGTCTTATTTATTTCTGATCATCACTAATAGGACTTCCAGGTCTTCCTAAATTTGTAATTTCGTCATTCCCACTAAAGCATTTCTTCGAGCACCTTTTCAATCATCCAATTTGTTCTTCGGTTGTGCTCTCCCCCTTAAATTTCTGTTGTCCCGGGTTGAACTCCATTGATTCTTCTTTTATCGAACTCTTGATGGGTAAATCCCATGAGGTGGAATTTAACTGATGTAGAAATCAAAAATGTGGCCCTTCAACTCCTTCCCTAGTTCTCTTGATGTCCGAACTCCTTTCTTAATCTTGTCCAGAACTCTAGTCTCACTTCTCCTCCTCATAACTCAGATGCGGCTCGGTTGAACTGATACTTGATAGTTGAGGCAAAAGGCTTCCTATCAAGTAAACACTAAAATGCATGGTGGGTTAAATTGACAATGCATGGGTCACGTTTACATCAAGCAATTATACCATACATTAGCGCAACGAAACTAATTAGAAATGCACGGATAAACATAAGGTCAAAAGAATAAGTAATTAATGCAAAATATGATGCAAGTGCTATGAATGTTTTGGAACCTGTCACCAAGGTGGTAAGCTATTAGCTCGGTAGCTTTTCCTCGTTCCTCCAATCCCAAGGTTACTTTGACTTGGTGATGATCCCTTGCCTTTCCCACGGTCTTCGAGATTCCCATGCATCTTTGTAAATCAACGTGTATCCTCCACTGTCCGAGATTGCAATTTCTTGATCCCTAATTCTTTCACGTCCACTGAGTTAGCATCCAACTTCTCTTTGAAATTCGACCTTTACTTCTAATCGTCACCTTAATCAAAAATCCCGTGCCTATCCTTTGTGAATTCAATTCACCTCCAATTGCTTACATTTGAGCGCATGATTTCCTTTCTTTACCATTTCCATTTGTTGCTCCATATCTTCCAATTTAACCTCACAACATGACAATTCAGCTTGGATTTGGAAAATGAACTCAAATCCTGTTCCCCATATCACCACCTTCCCTCTATTCGTGTTTCCCCAACTGCTTGCCTTCTAGAACCCGACTTCTAATCACTAGACTTAGTTCGAAGTCCTTCTTTGTAAACCCTTGATGTATAACCTTTGCCGGACCCCTGTTGTCTCTACTCCTCTTAATGACTAGTACCTCTTCCATGATCCAAATCCGAGACCAAAATGTCTTCAAGGCTTTGTTTAATTCATTCCTTAGGTTGAAAGATCCTGTTGGATTCAATTAATGCACTCCAAATAGCCGATTCTCATAAGTTAGTCTTTTGAATCTCAACAATCCCATGATTAACTCCCATTCCGATTCCTCATCCTTGACTCTAGCTCCATTTGGAAAGTCTCACATCTCTAAATCTCTACATTCTTCCCAGAATATCCTGCCCATCTTCCATGTCTCAGAAAAGTTTGCAATCGATCTTCTTTATCGTCGAACTTGGCCGTGGTTTGATATTATCTTTATAACCTGGAAATCATAACTTACTTCAAGAGTAGATGCATGCGATTAGTGCATGCTCATGACACATATTCAATACAAAAGACAAGAATCCATATAAAATGCAACAAGTAATTCAACGAAATTCTTAAGGAAACCAAATTCCATATTCAAGATCGATGCAATGCACATAATATCACATAGTCCCTATGCCGTTCGACTTAGACTGACTCCGACACGACTCAAGAACACCGGTTTTGCAACCGGGCTCTGATACCACTTAAGGATGTAGCACCCCGCACGTGAGGCACCACATCCCCCGCACTAAGGCTCAACACGAGTAACGAAATAGTAAATCCGCACCCGTATCAAACCCTAGCGAACGGGAGACAAACATAAAAACTTTCCTAAGCCAGGCGGAGCTAGACCCTGCAATGAAAACCAATCCACAAAGTATAATGTATAGCAAACCAACTTCGATCATACAAACCATAAACGGAATTTGGGCTCTTCCGGCCTCTTTTAAAATCATGACAAATCCCAATAAAAGCAATTTAATAACAATTATATAATTATTCAAGTTCATAATACTATAGAATCGATACAGTCATAAATTCAATACATGAATGAGTGCAAAGACTCCCCTAACCTAACTCGACCACTTAAAGACTCCAAACATCTCCGCCTAGCTCGAGACTCCAAGTCAAACCTGCACACTAAAAGATTGGGGAGGGAAAGGGGTCAGTCTCTAGAAGACTGAGTGAGCAGGAGCGATACATATATATATAAAACATGCACATGCAAGTCATAAATTCCGAACAAGGTTTTGTTTGCAATTAGTTCCCTAAAAGGGCAAGAGAATGATTAATCAATGCTCGGATTTTATGACTAATTCATATTAAATTTATTCCATTCATAAATCATACATAAATATAAGGCTCGGCGAGTGAGCGTGCACAACCTCCATCCAAACTCCGACCGTGTACGACAAATATCAATAATATATTGATTAGGCGATCATACAATATATTATAATACACACAGACCATAATCATATCATAAAACATATTCGTTTGGGCGATCCGGATCCCGGCATTCCCGCACGGTGCATAATCATATCATAACATATACATAAGAAAAGCCTAATTCTTAACCAACCTTCTTCCTCCGGGTGGTGGACAAGTTAGCTAGACCTGCCCACCGATAAATACATAGGCCAATGGGGGTACATGAATCCCCCAAGGGCACGCAGCTCCCATTCCCCGCTAAATCTCCTAGCGAGGGCCGGTATCACCGTAGTTTGGTTGGGACTAGTATATGGGATCCCCGTCAGCCCTTGCTTCCTCGGTTAGCCACATATACTAAGTCCCGGGGCCCGTGAACATAACAGCTTAGCATAATCTCGCCAAAACATATCAGTACATACATATGATACATACTATAAGAAATCATACCTTACCGTGTAATTCGGCACATGCTATGTACGTACCTCTCCGTGTCATCCTAATCCATAGCTAGCATGAAGACACACGGTTTGGAGCATAGCCTCATTACAAAACCATTTTTAAGCTTATATATGCTCTTACGTATAATTCAGAAGAATTTACTCGACAACTTCATTTGAAAATTATATATATATATAATCATAAGGTTTTGGCCAAAGCTTTTCACATAAGGGTTGTAGGGTTTGTTACATAGCTAAAACAAAAACCACCCTCACCTTAACCGTGAAGTTACAAGGATCGAGCACCAAGTGCCTGAACGATCAAAAGCTCTCCACCCTGGAGACAAACTGTACAAAAGACCAAAAGACGTGTTCGTGAGACTCAAGACCCTAAATGAACCATATATGACGCACGGCAATGCTCACACATGATATGAGAACATAAAGATCATGAAAATCATATAACCAATTTATTCATTTGTTCGATCATAGATCATTCAATTCATATCTCCATTCAATTTATTCAAGAACTCAAATAGAAGCATAGAACATGTTCAAACTCTCCCAACATGCTACTATATATTTCATATTACATAACATAGCATATATCCAAGGTTTGACAACAAGAAGAAGTCATATGATACAGAAAATAAGTGAGGCGATTCATAAACGACATATAAACACACATAAACGGCATCAAGTAAAAGCATGCCTATAACACATCCAAATGCCACGAAATTGAACCACAATACTCCTAACACAAGGCAAAACAAGTTCATAGTTTAACACAAAAGGAGATAAAGTCATTAAGGAGGGGAAATAAATCAAAAACCGAAGAGGAAGTAACGAAGACTGCGCATGGGAAGTGACACGGGGGTGTCACCAACCCTTGCCCAACTGAGCCACGGGCGTGGCTCAGTACAGAGCTGCCCAGAGAGTGTGACACGCCCGTGTCTCACTCTTATGAGTAAATGAGACACGGGGGTGTCACGGTACAGAACTTAATCACCCGTAAAATTTTACCGGCAAAACTGAACTCATACAAATTCAATCCAAAGGCATACCAAATGAACTCCAAATGCTATGAAACTTAATATGCAACATATTTGTCATGTTATGAACATTTTTCATTTAGAGTGCAAAGGCTAAATCACACGTTAAGATCATCTAAATCGTGAAATAAAACTGGGTCGCTACAATCGGACATATGAGCCCTAATGATTCTATCATGCCTTGATCAAGTACTTAGGGCTTGAATTTGGATCTGAAACTTTTGGGAATGCATGCTAACATACTAAAAAACTTATATACATCATATATATGCAAAATGGCACCATTTAAAGCACATTAAAATGACCAACAACCTCACATAGGCAACAGCAACAAATCTGTCAATGATCATGCATAAGAATAGGCCATGTATTTCGGTTTTGAGGCTTCAAATGGAACCAAATACTTAAAGCATGAATGCTAACATACATAACAATGAGTGTACATCAACTCCATGCATTTTCACACGAAATGGAGGCCATATGATCATGCAACAACACCAAATTTCACACAGCAGTTCGAAAACAGGGGAAATAGTTTGATCACCAAGTTTGGAGCTCCATATCTCATAATTTCATAAAAGGAGCAAGAGATGAAATCCTCATAACATCATATACTATCAGTTGGGAAAGAAATAGGTCAAGAAACAAGTTCATATGATCATATATAAGCAAGAAATTCAGCCACACAAACATATAGGTCACAAGAGCAAAAATCCCTAAAAGTTCATACCAATCTCATCATTCAAACCCTAACCAATTCTGACACAAATCATGTTGTAAGGAGATTAAATCAAGTATAATAGAGTAGAGAAGACATAATTATTCATACCTTGAAGATTTGGTGAAGAAAAATGGTGATTTGAGCTCAAAATCACAAAGGATGGCCTAGGGTTTTCTCTCCTTCTTCTCTTCTCCCTTCTCTCGATCAGTTGCAGCTGGAAATGGAGGTATATGGTTCGGTTTTTGCAGCTTAAGGGGAAGAGAAAGGGTTAACTCAAGGTACAAGAGTCAAGGTTAAGGTTTGGTTAGGTTAAGGAGTGTTATGGGGTCCCACCATGAAGACTAGTCAACCAAAGGAGCTCTTCTTGCACGAGTTGTCCGTTACGGTTGGATTTCGGAGGTCTTAATGATTTCAAAAAGGTATGAGGCTTGTTCCATTGTCTCCGAATCGTCGATACGAAGGCAACGGAGTTGACGGAATTCGAATCCGAATTCCCGAGCTCAAGATATCACGCACGGAACCAAGGGTGCGCTAATTGCTCGTTAGCCCCCGACTTGGTTCCAAAAATCAAAATAAATTCATAAACACGCCAAATGAATCCGAAAACATAAACCGAGCATATAGGCATGTTCAAAACTCACATATATACGACATACTAAATTTTCACGCCAATCTGATATCATTACATATAAGAATGGAGCACAAGTAAAACACTCACGCGCAAGAACGAACTCATATTGTTATAATTGAATTACTAAAACTTAAATTTCATTTTAAATAAATTAAACAAACTAATAACATGTTGTAATTAATTAAAGAAATTACTGAAATAGTTAAGGTAACATGAAACCCTAATTGAGAAATTAACACTAGATATCAAAGTAGAATAGAATGAATTAAATTATAATAGAAATAGTTTATAGTTTGAATCAAATATAAACGTTTATGAACAAGTAATCATATAATTAAATAATTGAATCGCGCAATTTACAAACAAATACGTCACATTATTTAAACTGAAAAACGGGGGCGTTACAATACGCGATGGAATTTAAGCCCGTAAGCACCCATCCACGCAAAACCCACGCGATGGAATTTAAGCACGTAAGCACCCATCCACGCAGAACACACGCTCAATATCATAAACATATCATATCCAACACATACGTACTTATAGTAAGGTATACTCGCATGCAAGGGTAGAATTCAGCATATAAAGGTCATAGGTCGCATCACTATACAAAATCCTAAACCTCACCTCGTGAAAGTAGAGTCTGAGAGTGTGAAGGGCCAAACACTCTAAACCTCGGCCCACCGGTACCACCAAACTTTGTGACAAGACATACAGAAGCCTAGACTTAGACTCTATATGAACTAAACAAGACGCACGGCTTTGCTCAACATGATCGTGGTTATGCATAAGTGTTCATGTTGTGCTTGGGTAAGGTGTCGTGGTCATTCAAAGCATATCAATGCTCAACAAGGTCATATTTACAAGCAACCAATACGAAATTCCATATCCAAAGATATAAGATCAATTTAGGAAGTCAATGTATTGACAAAATGCATATTAAATCATCCAACGTCACAGGGTTCAATTATAATATTATAATTAAGCATCAAGTTCATGACGAGTTATAAAGTGCATAAGTAAGAGCAACTTGATCATATAAACATACAAAGTTGTTGTACGTAGATGGCATGGTTGATACAATTAAAGAGTGCATCTAATTCACTTAAGATCATAATTTACAACTTCACAACCTGTTTGGTACACAAGCTCAAGTCCCCTAAGTCATTTATAAAAGTTTAGAATTATTACACATATATCCCCTTAGTTGATTATTAAGCATAATTGTTCGTTTAAGGTGTTTATAAAATTATTCGACTAGGAATTAATTACTTACAAACATGACAATTATCAATTCACCACAATTCATAATATATCATTTTCGAGTAGTAAGAGTAAATCAATATATTACAATTCTAACTCCTATCATGCATCAAGTCTTAAGTTGTTCAAGCATCCTTCATATATCTAAATTTATATTTGAAACACAATTTACAACAACATAACATTGAGAACGTCTCAAATTCATATAGAGAAATCACAACATGTTCGTTCTTCTAAAATATCATTCAAGTTCATTTAGTCACATAAAAGATTAGTTTCTAAATATTACACTAACACCCCCTCGTACTTAACAAATAGCGTAAATTCATCACATCGGGATTCAAATTGTAAATCGAACATTCATGCATATCACAATTCATTCA
Source organism: Lantana camara (assembly GCA_037501455.1). Taxonomy (NCBI): domain Eukaryota; kingdom Viridiplantae; phylum Streptophyta; class Magnoliopsida; order Lamiales; family Verbenaceae; genus Lantana; species Lantana camara. The sequence goes on along the minus strand of CM074862.1, from coordinate 42,242,168 downwards.
ATACATATTTTCGTATATGATTGGAATACATCTCGATCAACAAACCAACAATAACTAATTTATTTACACCTAAAACAATTAATTCAAATAATCACAATTACGCAAAATAATTAGTAATAAATAAACCGAGTGTCCAATTAACGAACGGAAAGCGGCGTTGGACTCACCCCGTCTAGACCGGAGCCGTCGGAAAGCCACCGGGCCGCCGTCGAAAGTCGCTGGAAAAATCCCAAAAAATTATCCGAGAATGTAGTCTTCACGCTCGTTCCAAATCCTTGATCAATTTCTAGAAATTCCAAGTCAATCTCCTCCAATTTCAGATCTAAGAACACGAAAACCCTAAAATCTTCAAACTCAAATTACTTCCAAGTCGGTGAACCAAAATGTGATCCAAAAGAAGTGTTGTCTTACCCGTGAAGAGCTCTTCGAAAGCCCTAAGGTAGCTCGCCGGAAAAATCCTCGGAGCTAGCGCCGCCATTGCACAGCCATTGTGCCACCGCGATCCGCTGCCAATCGGCCAAATCTGGAGTTACGTGATCAATGACCACTAGTTCTCGTCGTTCCGAACAACTTTCGTGCAGGGCCCGAGGCCAAAAGATCGCCGGAAAAGGGCCCCGTTGGCCGTCGAAGTTTCTGCCGCCGCCCATGTCGCCGGAACTACCACCTACGGCCAAGATCTGGTGAAATTGATGCCGGAAATGAACTCAGGGGGTCAAAAAACCTTGGAAACCATCAAGCCCCGTCAAAAACCACCGCCGGAATCGCCGAAAACGACCGACGAAGTTTGCCCAGATCCACCACCAGCGGCGTGATCTTTGAGCCGCGCGTGTGGAGCCACCGCTGCTCCAATGACTGCGACACCACTTCCATGTTTTAGATCTTGTCGAGACGTTCGATTTACATACCAATTTCGCTATATTCCAATGTCGGAGGAGACCGTACGAGGCTGTAGAACTTGATGCTGCAATCCAGTCGCGAATTCCGAACCTATCAGCAGCCATGTCTGAAAATCGCAGATTTCTCCTCCACCGTTGGTCATTTGGCCAAGATCTTTACACCATCGTGAACCTCTCGTCAAGCTCATCGAAATGGACTACTCATTCGTCGAATTCCGTCGAGAAACGGCCAAGTTACGATTAGTGTGTGTTTTAGGTGTAGTGTATGTGCGGGAATGAGAGAGAGAAAGAGAGAACCAAGAGAGAGAAGAGGAGGTTGGGAGAAATGTGTCTTGTGCACAAGCTATATACAACCGGGTATCCTTATCGCGTAGCAAAGAGTAATAGTGCGTACAAATAATCGTAAATAAAATTGGTAAAGTTACGAATGAACATTCAAGCTCCGAATTAATTTTATAAATTAAAATGAAATAGAGATTTACCCATTAGAGTTTAATTCAATTTAATTTTAGAAACCTTTCGTACAATTTAACGACACTTCGTAAACACATGATTCATAATTAATCTCAAGGAATTCAAGTAAACCAAAATTAAACAAGTTAAGTAACATGATGGATTTAAAATCAACTTAACCATTAATTTTAGAATAATCCGAATGATCACATATTAAATTTGATTTACATTAAATCACATAATTCAAGAACTCTTTAATTAAACAGACACAAGTGTAGAAACTTACTTGTTAATGTCGTCAGGACACCTTTCGAGAATACGGGTTGTTACAATCTTCAAATCCAAATTACTTCCAAACCGGTGAACGAAAATGAGATCCGTAAAAGGCATTGTCTTGCCCATGACGAACTCTTCGAATTTCATATAGTGGTTACCGAAAATTTCCCCGGAGCTGACCTCCACCGTTGAACCACCACCGTTCAGCCGCCTATGGCTTGAATTGAGCCAAACCGAGGTTGAAAATGGGCTCACCACGTCGAACACGTCAGGAAGGGGTACCTGTTCGTCGGAGAAGAAGGCCGGAAGCCGCCAAATACGGCGGCTTTAGTGACACACCGCCGCCGCGTCAACTTCAGGCGGCACGTGAGCCGCCGTCCGGTGGCTGTTGGTCGCGTTGCCAAAATTAAACGAACCGCTGGGAAGTCTTCTGTCCAGCCCTGGGGCGCGTGTTGTCGGAAGTCCACCGAAAACCGCCGCAAGGGGCCGGCAAAGCCACGGTGGTCCGCCCCCTTTTCCTCTATGACTGAAAGTCAATGAAAAGACCCACCTCTGGTTGTTGTCGGGCCATGATCTTGGTAAGGTTGCAACCGCCTCGTCGAGCTCTTCGAAATGGACTATTCATTCATCGAATTCCGTCGAGTATTGGCCGAGTTTGGAGTAGTGTGTGTTTTGACACCTCAAGTGCATGTGTTTCACCTGGGGAATGAGAGAGAGAGAGTCGAGAGGGAGAGAGAGCTGAAGTGGCACGTAAAGCGAGGATCTAGGTATTAAATCTCGGGTCCTCGTACACGAAAATGGTTCTGAAGAAGGGGTTAACGACGTCAGAATTGGGCAAACTTAAAGTCTACGAACTCATCTCGATGCCCCAAATGCGTTAAAGGGGTCGAAAAGGTCAAAAACTCGATCGAACGAGAAATAACCAAAAAACCCCTAAAAGAGAAAATTATAAATAGGCCCCTAAACTCTTAAAGAGTTCAAAATAGGGCCGTGCAAAGTACAAAATCACATAATTAAACACGTAAAAAGGTTGAATCATGGCGTACCTTATACGTCAAATGAAAGGGATGTTACATCCTTTATGTGAAAGTTTTAAGCCAAAGTATTATATTTATATATCGAGTTTTTTTAGAGTAAATGATTTTCCAACGTAAAGCCCCTCTCTTATTTATCCCTACCTTATGATTGTTAGCGTGGACATGATTGAACACGGGCCCCGGGACTTAGTGCTAGTGGCTATCCGGGGAGGCAAGGGCCGACAGTGATCCCTAGTACTAATCCCAACACCATAACAATGATACCGGTCCTCGCTAGGAGATTAGCGAGGAATCGGAGTTGAGTGCCAATTGGGGGATTCATGTAACCCCATTGGTCCATGATTGAGGTGGCCAGGTCTTAATAACCCACCCACCACCCAGAGAAAAAGGGTGTAAGTGTTTATAATTATTTATGATAATGATTATGAATGATTATGAACGATTATTTATGAATGTGTATGACTGCTAATGAAAGATTGAAATGATATGCACACATGAGGAGTTGGTTGGAGATATTCGCCCACCCGCCAGGGCTAACGTAATAACCGCATGATTGTAATGAATAAATGAACTTAATAGTTATAATCCCGGGCGTTGTTTTCTTTGTTTCCACCCACTTGGGAAATGTTTTAAAAACCTCGTACGGGATTATGACTCGCATGTGTGTGTGCTTTTAATTCTCATAATATTATGATAATAAACCCTGTTTTATACCCACCAGTCTCTATAGACTGAACCCATCTTTGTTTTCAGGGTCTTGCAGGTTTTGGAGCGCTAGGCGGGAAGTCGAGTCTCTTGATCGAATTGGAGTCTGTTCATTTACTGTTGTACATTTTTTAAGTTACCATGAATTGTTAAGATTTTATGTTATTGATTTAGTACAGGCTTCTAGTAGATAGGTTGAACCCGTATTTATAATTATGATTTATTTTTATGTATGAATTTTCGGGACTAGGTCCCTATGTTAGTCGAACCCGTAATTTGATGCTTGTATTGGTAATTATTTTCATGTTATGCTTCCGCCTTATGACTTCTCTTTGTACTTAGTTATTTGGTTTCGAAGGTTTAGTTCCCGCCTAGCATAGTGAGTGAGTGAGTCCCCGTTCGCTCTGATCTGGCACGGTATGGATTTCCCGTTTCATATGCGGGTTGGGTCTGAGTGCAGGGGATGTGGCGCCTTTCGTTTTGGGGTATTACATCCTTAAGTGGTATCACAGCCAGGTTGCAAAACCGGGGTTCTCGTGTCGTGATGTAGTCAGTTTAGGTCGTACGACATAGGAACAACTTGTCAACTTGTGCATTGCATTGAATCTTCATAGTTAATTGTTACTAATTGCTAGAAATTACTTGTTATATGTGAACTAGTTTTAATTTCGTTGCTTTAAGTGTTGCATTATGCATATTATGTGTGTTGATTGATCTAAATATGTGCCATAAGCTTATACTAATCCAGATGTATCTATATTCGAGTTGAATCTTTCGATATAGGTTGTTATCATGCTAATAAAACTACTATCAACAACAACAACTAAAAATGTCTTCTACTTATCAATGAAGGGATGGTGGAGTCAATGAGAATTGATGGTTGGGTGTTGTGCCTTCATAGCTTACAAATGCTATATTCCATTGCTCGACACCATGAGAGAAGACCGTGATCATGGAGAAGTTCGTCAATCTCACCCTCTCAACAAAACTTGAAGATTATCAATGTAGGAGGATCATGGGGACTTGAAGCCTCAGTTTAAAAGATACGTGAGGTAACAGGGTCAGTAGTGAATTCATGTTCATCCGAGTGTGAAGATATTCAATGCAAGACCGAATCATTCAAGGTTCACCACCGAGACCTCGAAGATTGAAGTAGGTGATCAAAACGAAAAGTCAAAGTGAGCAGTTCGAAGGTAATTACAGGTTCGGGATTCGTTATAGGAGATGCTAGAAGTTTCTCAACCAAAATACATGGAATTGAGAGACACCAACCTTTTGGATTCACAATGGAACCTTACAAGCGAGCATAATCGATATATCAACTATCGTGAATTAACAAGGCGGCATAAAGCGGAGGTACGAAGATAGGTTGGAAGAATTGGAGTTATATCAACTCCTCAGGGCTTTAAGACATGCCGCGATACAAGGAAGAAAGGAGTATAAGGATAGGGAATCATCATCAATGACATAATAAGGCTCAACCTTACAACTTACGTTTCAAACATCGAGATCAAAGAATAAGATGTCGTGCTAAAGCCTCTCCTATGGTGACAGGTTCAATGCATTCATAGCACGTGCATCATACATTGCATTTAATTATTTAAATTCTTACTCTATGTGTTTTAATACTGTAATAGATTAGATGTTGTATCTTCCTTGTTGAAAATATGTGCCACACACATTGGACATCTTAACCCAGCATGCATCGTTTTAGTGTTTACTTTTTAGGATACTTTATCCGGTTGACGTTTCAACTACTAATTCAACCGAAACTCTACCGAACGGGTCAGAAAGGAAATTTTGGTGATACGGTTAAGATGGAGATGAAAATCAAATTCCAGAGATTAAGGGTTGGAATTGACTTCGAATTATTCGGATCAAATGAGGAAAGAGAATGGGATTCTGGATTTCAAGAAGATTAAAAGAGAGAATTAAGGGAGCAATGGACAAGGGACGTTATTCCAAATCAATCAACTCAAAATAAATGTGGGTAATACACCGAAACATTTTCTAGCCAGGGTTACTCGGTCAAAGGGGATTAGGAATTGTAATAAAAAGATGAAAGATAGAGTTCGACTTAAGAAGGAAAAATTCTTAAGGGGGAGAGCGTGAACGAGGGACAAACTTAAATGTAAAGTTGTGCTCAGAGAAGTATTTTTAGTAGGAATGACGGAATACAAATCTTGGTAGGCATGGAAATCCTAATGATAGTGATGGAAAAGAATGAGATGGACTATCAGCCTAAGACCTTCAAAGTGGAGATAAGTTTTACTGAGGAAACACCAAGATATATAATACCGCTACTCTCTTGTTAGGAGATACGTACAAACTCAATCTCCCAAGCTTGAATAGGTTTGTTCTCTGCATGATCGTGTCTCAAGTTCTGAGGATGATGGTGTCCGTGGAAGCTATTTCAACTAAGTATGGAAGGGGTTCGGACAACACAACAAAATACAACCTTATTAAATCACTAGTCGTTTTCCACGATGACTCAGAAGGAATTTGAGAAGAAACGAATTATCAAGAAATGACTATGGAAGGATTTGAATTGAATCACAAGAATTAAATGCACGCTTAATGGATTCAAGAGGATAAAAGGACAAAGAAAGATCCAAGAGGAGACTGACCCAAATTTTTTGGAACCGGTGGTCACAACTCGATTTTGAAAGAACTCATGAAGAAGACGGTGACCATTAATTAAAAAGGTTATTTGAATTTCAAGAGCTTCATCAAATTACATAAGGAGACATGAACCATAAAGAAGAATGATCCAAAAATTTGGAGACGTAGAATGAGATTCGTTTTGGAAGGGTAAGTTGATTGGGTCAGGGCCAACACATAACTGAGAAATAGAAGAAGGTAAGAAGGGATAAGAATCAGAGTGGAATCAAGAACAGGACTAATCAAGGGTCTTATCAGCTTCTCAAGTGGATATGTTGATGATATGAAAGATAAGCTAAAAGTCGAGCTAGCTTTTGGGTTCGGACCATACCTTGGAACCACGAAAGCCTTAGCTTCAAATTTGTTTCCACGGTGAACGGTACATCAGACATTCATGGCATATGCATGCACGCATTGTTAATTCAAATAATTTTTATAATATGTGCTTTGATCACATGGCGTGTTAACTACTTTTTTATGATCGATGTTGGATGTAATTGATAGTTATTACCTGGCCTTGTGTGACTGTTTTGATCATAAGTTGCTGTAATTGATGCTTTGATGCCTTCTTAGTGGTGTTTGTTCTTTGGTGTGTTATATTTTGTGCCTTAGTGTGGTTTGCTTCTCATCGTTTGTGAGAGACGGGGTGCTCTCATTATTTGTGAGAGACGGGGTGCTCTCGTTGCTTGTGAGATATGGGGATACTCCTGCTTTTGCGCGAGAGACGGGGTTCTTTCGTCGCTGCATGTTGTCTGTTTAACTTGCTTTGAAGGGTAACTTAGGACCTCGGGAGTTTAGGCTCTCCGGTGAGATAAGGGTCATGCCTAATACGAGCTTCACAAAGTGCCCACGAAGACTTGATGCTTCTTGACGACTGAACGAATGTCCCCAATAACAGATCATGCTCGTGGAGTAGTAGAAATCTTTTTCGTCACTCGAGGCAGTGGACCTGAGGATAGGTCCTTCTTGGGGGGGGAGGTTGTAACGCCTTGATCTTCCATACAAGCTTGTCTTGTTTTTATTTATTCTTTTACCCGAATACGTGTTTATTATAATGTTTAAAATATTATATTTGAATTATATAAAATTATTTGATAAGTTTTCATATGTGATTTTAAACGCTTTTGTTTGTTTACCTTTGTTTTTGATTCGTTTGCCTCGTTTTCAATTTCCAATTTTTGTGCTCATTTGCTATGCATGATAATTATGTGATATGAACTTGTGTATGTACTCTTTTTATTTTTTTCGAACTCATTTGTTGTGGTCTTCGACCATTTAATTATTTCGGGGACTCGAGGGCCTAAAGGAGTTTTACGCGCTTTGGGTTCCGAAGGCCGTAACTTGAGCTCGGGAATTCTGATTCAAATTCCGAAAGAAGCATCGGACTCTTAATGAAATTTGGGAGCTTATGAACCTAGCCTTGTATTTTTCTAAGCCTATTTGAGCCTCCGAAATTTGCCCGGAACATGAGCCTCGCGCATATACGACACCCCTTCATCGATTTCCCCGTAATTTACTCGTTCTAAGTCCGTTTGACCCGATTCTTGAACCTATATCTCCCTAACACTTAAAACTACCAACCCCACTTGCACATTTCAGCTACAACCCTCAAGAACCAAGAGAGAGAAGGAAGAAAGGGTAGAGAAAAGGAAATCCCATTACTAATCACTCACCGGAGAGTTTGGGCTCGTTCGACCTCCAATCTTCGTCAAATCCGAGAGGTAAGTGTATTTTCTTATCCTCCATTAAATGATACAACTTTCAAGCCATGAATCTTCCATTTTGAGCATGATATGAAATTTTATGTGAATAGTAAGGGTTTGGAGAAATTTTGGTGATTTCTTATGAATATTTGATGTATTTCTTGGTATGGAACTGAATATATGATCCTTGTTGCATGCTTGAACTTTTTATAAGCATGAATTTGATTTATATGAGGTGTGCTTGGATCCACCATGGCTGCAACATGAGCTTTCGTGGAGTTTGGGACTGTTTTGCTTCCATTTTTGCTGCTGCGTGAATTGTTGTTATTGTGTGCATGATTTGCTGCTTTTTCTTGCGTGTTATGGCTGTTTAATTGCTGCTCTTTGTGGCCTAGAGAGGTCCCCTACTGCTGCTGTAGAAAGGATGAGAAAACAGGGGCGAGACTGCTATAAATTCGCGACTTCTGAGCTTAGTCGCGGTCGTGAACCGGGAGAAGGTGTTTTTGGGTCGCGGCCTAATTTTTCCCAAGTTTCCACCGGCTTGTGCTGGAACTGATGTTGGAGTTGATGGTAGCGGCCGTGACTCCATTTGTATTGAATTTTGGTCGCGGCCGTGACCTTTTTTAACGCCCCGTCTTTCGGAACAGGTAAAGCGTGTGTGAACGTCCGAGAGTCGTTTGATGTCTAATTGCCAACTACTTGTCCTTGATTGCCAAATTTCCAAAGTATGGGTATTTAAATAAAATTTATTTGGCTTTAGATATTACTAATTCAAGAGTGTGATCATCTAATTGCATAAATTTTATAACTTGAGGATTAAACTCTAAATTTGTTTCTTAAAGTCAATAAAACTTTATGACACATGCAATTGAATTAAATGTTGTATGTTTTTAAGGAAATATCATAATCTTGCATTTTATCTCATGAATTTCAAGAATATCAAAAATCATTCTCCTTCTTCCTCCTTGCTTTCTTCTTGCACGATCCATCACCATACTCACACACCATCACCTCAATTCAAGCTCTTCTAAAATTCAAGGTAAGAATTAGGTGAAATTAAGGTCTTTTCTCATGTATGAACTCATCTCTACCATTTAATCTTGCATGGGAATTACATGTATGAATATGTTGCCATGGAAGCTAGGTTATGGAGAAACATATAGCAAAGCATTTTGGGAGGTAAGTGGTAGAAGCAACATACTAGAAATCATGAACTAGGAAGAATTCAAGAAGCCATCATGCATGATTCGTAAGTTAGGAAAGCTTGGAGGTTCATTAATGGAGTTGATGGTTTGAGGATGATGATGATGGATGTTATGCTGGAGTTCTTGACATATATTTTGATCCTTAAATGTTCATAAGTATGCTTTTATGTGCTATGAGTTGAGAATACTTAATTTTAGTTGTATCTTTGCAAGCTTGGATGGTTGGAGGAATTCTTGTCTTCCTTCCCTCTTTCTCCCCTGTTTTTCTCAATTTTTTTTCGTTCCAGACATGTCCGCACGGCCTTGCGGCTTTCCAGCTCAATTCTCGCACGACCTTGCATAATTCTCGAGTTTCAGAAAAATTTATCCCCACGGCCGTATGAACCTCATATGAGCTCCGATTGAGCTAATTTTTGGATCAATGGAACTTAATTGAGTTTACAACATTTGGAATCACCTTAAAATCATTTCTGAGGAGGGAGATATGATTGATCAAAAATTGTGTTGCCAATCTGCCGGAAATCTGCATTCGACAAACTTTGCACCTATGTCATTTTTAATCCACTTTGAACTAAAATTTGAGCTATACATGGTTGAAAAGCCCTGTTTGTCCACTTTCATTTCCAACAAACAAAACTCAATTCCAACTTCCCAATCTTAAGATATACCCAATTCTTTACAGCTTGCACGTATGGAGAAAATTGTCCGTTTTGCTAAGTTTTGCCTAAATGCTCATTTCTCACCTTTTTCATCGTTTCTTTCCATTTATTGAACCTTATATATCATATATACTCCCTATTTGAAGTGTGAGTGCCCTTATATAAGTTATTGTTTTACCAAAGTTGCATGAAATGTGTCTAAACTTGCCCTAAATGATCTTGAATGTGAAAGTTACTTCCTAAAGTGTCGTGATTGCTTATATTTGCCCATTCCTTGCATGATTATAATCTCATTGCATATGAATGCATACTCATATAATTTCATGGCATTGTTTTGCATCGCCGAGCGTCTTTAATTGTTCTTTTGGGTCTAATGGCAACCGTGATCGTGCCTTTTGCTTAGGTGATCCTCCCAAGGAACCGGTGGTTTAGATTGCATCTTGTTTTGGTTGTCTTTTGTCGAGGTTGTCAAGGTGAGGTTATTCTCTTGCTGTAAACAATTCTATACCGATATTATGGCCTGCACGATTTGATTGTTCCTCACACGAATTATTAAACATATATGTATTTATATAATAAATAAACCATTGCCTACTATTTTCCCGGTTTTACTAGAAATGGTTTCTAATATCAAATGAGTTATATATATATATGTTTTCTAGCGTGTGTTCATGAATCTTAATTGAAAATGGAAAATGTATCTTGAAAAAGTGCTTGTGATTGTTGGGCCGAGGTAACGTGGCATAGGGGATCCGGAAAAGCATAGGACTGACGGTGAACCTACTCTGCGACCTCTATGGGTATACGCGCTATCTTCGGAGGTAGTGGATATCACATATTACCTGTGACCGGCTTTGGCTGAAGGAGCATAGTACCGAACGGGCTACGACTTAAGTGACAAATCGATGATTAGGGAGTAATTAACCCTTCCATCACCCGGAGGGAAAAGGGATCTATTTTATTGTATTGTCTTGTGGAGTAAGGTTGGAGAATGGGTATAACTCGATACCCATTGGATGCTTGAAAACCTTTAACCCAATATTTGCCCTATTATTGTAATGAAAATTATTGTATTATAACATGGGCTATATTCGGTCAAAGCGAAGTGTTATCGTGTATTGCATTAATTATAACTTGTATAATGTTATCCCTCGCCAGTCACTCGATTGACCCTCTTTTTCTTTCCTTCTTGTCCTTTCCTGTTGATTGCAGGTTTTGGGAGTCGACTAGGCGGCGGGTCGTATAACCTTCTTTTAAGTCGAGTCCTAGTCTTGATGCCTTCATGTATAGTATTGGTTAGAAATGATATTGGCACGTGGTGTATTTATGAACTTATACATTGTACTACTTTTGATATGTTAGTTGTGAACTTTATTTATGTAAATAGGTTAATGTTGAGCTCTTGAATTGTTGTTTACTTATGAGTTGCTTCCGCTATGCGTTTAATTATTGTTGACCTTCTGTATAGCGCCGTCTAGATAGGAGTGGTCTTGAGTGCCTCCCGTTTGCTAGCTCTTAACACGTATATGAATTTTTCCATTTCATGTATGGGGTTGGGCTCTACTGCGAGGGATGTGATAGCTCTACGTTTGGGGCGTCACACCTTTAGTTGGGGATGTTTCGAGCTGTGCCGACTGCTGCTGCGTGGATGGTTTCTTTTTCGTTTTAATCATGTTTTGCATGGCTTTCCTTGCTCATATATGTTTATTATATGATCCTAACTTGTTTTATATCATGTTATATGTTTTAATTTGAATTTATAACATAATTTTGAGGCATGTTTACGTGATATATGACGAATATGTTTGTTATACCTTATTACGTTCATACACGAATTATTATATGCCTTGTTGATATTTCCTTGCTCCTTATATGATATGAACGTATTATTAACTTCATGAATTATGTGTTACATGTTTCCTTATGGATTTATTGTGCAATTTCGTTGTTTTTATATGCGAAATATGACATGAATTGCCTCATATGCCCTTATACGTGCATGCATGCAAGAATGCTTCATTTATTCAATTCGTGTGATATTTCTTCGTTCTTTTTATGATACGTATGAATTGCTAACAAGTTATATGGTGAGTTATGCCCGTTGTTTAAATTCTATGAATTAGTTTAACGTGAATTATGCGAGCTAGGATTTATTATGACCTAATGTGACTTAGATGCTCTCTAGCTTACATGCATGAATTGTTTCTTTATTTAATCATTTAAAATGTTAACTTGTCATTTCTTTTATGACTTAAAGGTATCGTAAACTAGCTGAAATATGTATTATGATTATTGTATAAAGCTCATGGATCGTTTTGATTCGATATATGAAAGATATGAACACGTACGAATATTATTTCTTCATGTAATAAATGAATTGATCATTGATGTATTTAAATGGTATTAAATTTGCACCTGAACGTCCTCATAATATGTCATTATCCCATAGGCACTTCATATCATTTTCATTGCATTGTCGTACGTCATATATGGTTCAATTGGAGTCTTGAGTCTAACAATTGCACCGTGTCATTTCTTGTACAGTGTTCTCCAGGGCGGAGACGTGCCGAGTTCATAGGCTACCTTCAGGTCTTTCTTTCTTTTGGTGTTGTTCGGTAAGGTGTAACAGGTGGGTTTTTCTTCTAATAATTATAACGACCCGTTATATCCTTTATGTGAATGTTTTGAGCCAAAGTATTATATTTTTATATCGAGTCTTTTTAGAATAAATGATTTTCCAACGTAAAGCCCCTCTCTTATTTATCCCTACCTTATGATTGTTGGCATGGACATGATTGAACATAGGGCCCCGGGACTTAGTGTTAGTGGCTATCAGGGGAGGCAAGGGCCGACGGTGATCCCTAGTACTAATCCCAACACGATAACGGCGATACCGGCCCTCGCTAGGAGATTAGCGAGCAATGGGAGTTGAGTGCCAATTGGGGGATTCATGTAACGCCATTTGTCACGCCCCGGGTCCGTGGGCCCGTTGGACGCGAGCGCAAGTCTCCAAGGCCACCGAGTATAACCTGAAATTGGGCCTAAACCACTGCCCAAAAGGGATATCCCTTAGTTATACTAGGACTCTTTAACTTATATACTGAACTTAATCCTTATATTTTCCCGATGTGGGACAGGGGTATCACAATCACCCCTCCTTCAGGATCGCGACGTCCTCGTCGCGGCATGACATATAGCCCATGATTGAGGTGGCCGGGTCTTACTAACCCGCCCACCACCCGAGGGAAAAAGATGTAAGTGTTTATGATTATGTATGATAATGATTATGAATGATTGTGAACGATTATGTATGAATGTGTATGATAGCTAATGTAAAGATTGAAATGATATGCACACACAAGGAGTAGGTTGGAGATATTCGCCCACCCGCCAGGGCTCTTGTAATGACCGCATGATTGTAATGAATAAATGAACTTAATAGTTATAATCCCGGGTGTTGTTTTCTTTGTTTTCACCCACTTGGGAAATGTTTTAAAAACCTCGTACGGGATTATGACTCGCATGTGTGTGTGCTTTTAATTCTTGTAATATTATGATATTAAACCCTATTTTATACCCACCAGTCTCCTATAGACTGAACCTGACTTTGTTTTCAGGGTCTTGCAAATTTTGGAGCGCTATGCGGGAAGTCGAGTCAGTCGAGTCTCTTGATCGAGTTGGAGTCTGTTCATATGCATGTTGTAAATTGTTTAAGTTACCATGAATTGTTAAGATTTTATGTTATTGATTAAGGGCAGGCTTCTATGGATAGGTTAAACCCATATTTATAATTATGATTTATGTTTATATATGAATTGTTGGGACTAGGTACCTATGTTAGTCGAACCCGTAATTTGATGCTTGTATTGGTAATTGTTTTCATGCTTTGCTTCCGCCTTATGATTTCTCTTTGTACTTAGTTATTAAGTTTTGAAGGTTTAGTTCCCACCTAGTGTAGCACCCCAGACGGAGGATACCACATCCCCCGCACTAGGACTCAGACTCGGTCATGAAATAAGAAGTCCATGGCCGAATCCGAATCATAGCGAACGGGACACCAACTCACACACTAGGCTAGGCGGATCTAACTCGACAAACTTAGAGTGCGGAAGCAATTAAAACCAACAACAATAGATAGTGGAAGCACTTAAATCAACATACCAAACAATTGACGAGTTCCACTAGCATAGATACCTAGTCCCGAATATCAATATACATAACAGGTGACGGGTTCAACTAGCATAGATACCTAGTTCCGAATATCAATATACATAATAGGTGACGGGTTCAACTAGCATAGATACCTAGTCCCGATTATCAATTCATAATCCAACATAATGAGCAGCATAAGTATCATCAATGTCTAGCAACATCCAAATACTAGCTTACTAACCCCACACGGGTTTAGGTCTAAGTAGAACATAAACATAATCTGTAAGTGTGAAACATAAATACATAACATAAGTAAAGTATGTGACAGATGCATCCTAACACCTACTAGACTGACAAGTGTGACTCCGAAGACTCACTTCCGCCTAGCTCAAGCCAAAAGGAATCCTGCAAACTAAAAGATAAAATGAGCTGTCAGTCAATTGACTGAGTGAGGGGGCTAACGCACACCCACAATATATATATATAAAGAGCACAACATAGAATAAAAGGATGGACTCATGAAGCGAGGATAGGTGTTGCATACCAAAAACATTTCCGAAAGTACCCAAAAAGATAGATATATAAGTTTTAGAAAACATTTCAGAAGCTCTATCTCGATTCATGATTCCCAGACAGAACAGATCACATGCTCGGCGCAAGCTTCCAACCTCAACTCCTCATAACGTAAATCAAAATCAATCCAACCTCTACCCCAATGATGGAAGAGCCACGCGTTGGCCCTAACCATCTATAATAAACCGTCTAAAAATAGACTCACCCTCGAGGGGTGGCGAACCCACAAGAGTCCTCCCCGGCCTTAGCTAAAGGCTCAAGATACCACACCTTCCCTACAGCACGGGTCGCGTGAAGATATCTCAAATGGAACTACGAAATAGATGAATACCCCGACGGCCCTAACCATTCCGGGGGATCTATTACCCGCAGCTCTCCAAGATCAGATCCACAACAGATCACAACGGATCACAACAGAACAGATCACAACGGATCACAACATAATATTGTTGGAAAACACGAATCAGAAAGCAGCAGAATTTAAAAAATTTTCCCAACAAAAGGACCTTGAACTCGCAATCGTGTAACCAAATTCGTAAAGATAGAAAACTTACTTTTCTTTTATTCTTTCTTGAAGCGTTTCAAGCCACCCAAGAACGCTCTTCTCGCGGCTTGATCCCCTCTCCTTGGTAAAGCTCGAATCTTCTAACTTCTAACTTGAAGTCTCTAGAGAAAGTCCACCAACTTGATCACAATCTAACTAGTAAGGATGCTAGTTCTCTAGTTAGTGTTTAGGCTTAACCTAGGGTTTAATTTAATCTTGGAGAAAGAAAGGTGTTCAACACATGAACCAAGAATTGTCAATTAGCTCTAAAGGGGAGCTCGAGCTCCCCTATATGTAAGAGGGGAGTGCCGATCCAAATCCTTGTTGGACAAGGATTCGGTTCCTCTCTCTCCTATTACTTGATCATCAAGTATTTTCCAACTTTGACTTTGAATTCTAATTCAAGTCAACTTCTAAGAGAGCTAAAAATATCCAAACTATTTTTGGATAATTTTATACTTTATTTATTATAAAATAAAAAACTTATTTTTATCTAATTAATTAATTCGTAATTAATTAACTAGATTATTTTCTCCAAAATTAGACTTTCTTTTTAATTCAAAAATAAACCAAAGTCTATTAAATAATTAACTAATTAATTATTTAATATATATATAATATATATATATATACACACGTGTGTGACACATGTCACAGTGACACGTGTCACTCACGTGAGCCACACGTGTGACTTCACACGTGTGGAACCCTCTTGGCCCGATTAACTCGTTTAATCATTTTAAAGCCTCAACTCATGTAACCAAGTTGTTGTGTGTGACCCTCTAGGTTCTCAATTCAATTAGCAGTGACCCTAATTAATTAATTCACTAATTAATTAATCAGTCCACAGATTAAATGACCATAGTCTAGCAACAGGTGTTTAACCCCTAGCTGAATTGGAATGTTCGGATTCGACAGAACCTTTAAGTCATTGATTCATGTGAGATACAATCCTCCTACTTACTATCTCTCAACCAAGATCTAGGGCAAGGGAATAATCAGAACCCTAATAATCCGGTCTTAAAGCTAAGTGCATTTCATATCCATTTGATCTCAATCCAAGAAACCCTTTTCTTGATGTCTTGATCTACTGCCTTGGCCAAGGACTCCATATGGCATATGAATGACTTACACAATAATAGATCACCTTGCAAATGCAAGTGTAGGTCCTTTCTTGATTCTCATTCACTTTCATGAGTCACTTGTGCAGCCCCAGCATAAGCCTTGAATCAGTTGTCTAAGGCGACACCCTTTAAAGCTTATACCAAAGACTACAGAGTTAACTCATAAAGTAACATGGAACCTCAAGTCTAAGGATCAATTAATCACATCAATGACTCGTGAGATATTTCCTAATCTGGAAGTTTCCATTTCCTGAAATAGAAACTTCCTTTCCCATTTAGGAATGTTCTCACACGGGGCACCTCAGTGAACTTACTTATTAAAGCAAGCACCCTCATGTATCACGCACGTAGCAACTATACACTTTCCACCTCCATGAAACAAGGTGGCCCTTCTTAAGGGCGTGATCCCACAAGCAAGCCTTAGAGGAGTCAGGTTGACGCTCCCACTGTCTGTAGGACTCATCGGCTTGGAGTATTTTACTAATCATGACTTATGTGATATAGGGCTCGTTTCATGAACCATTTCGCCTAAATGGTAGAGTCCTAAAGTCATCAGGATTAGGGGAGTTCTCATACATGCACAGCTAAAGTAAACGCATACCAAACAAGAGCATATAAAGAAGTGTTGCCTCAATTCGTTATTTCATTCAAAGATTGTCTGTGATTACAATAAGGAAAAGCACAAAGCGGATATACAATCGGCTTTTAGGGCACTATTCCTAACAATCTCCCACTTGCCCATCAAAGCCATTCTAAAGCTACTCTAAGTCCCATCTTCTGAAGATGACCTTGGAAAGCTTCTCGACTAAGGGGTTTAGTAAGTGGATCTGCCACGTTCTCTGCTGATGTGACCCTCTCAATTTGCACATCACCTCTTTTGATAATATCACGGATTAGGTGATACTTCCTCATAATGTGCTTGGTCCGTTGGTGAGATCTTGGTTCTCTTGCTTGAGCAACCGCCCCAGTGTTGTCACAAAACACAGTAATGGGGTCTTTCATGCTAGGAACAACATTCAACTCCTGAATGAAGTTTCTAATCCAAACACCTTCCTTAGCTGCATCATTTGCAGCTAAGTATTCGGCCTCAGTGGTCGAATCTGCAGTGGTAGTTTGCTTGGAACTCTTCCAACTCACTGCTCCGCCGTTTAGGCAGAAAATGCATCCTGATATTGACTTAAAATCATCTAAGTCAGATGCAAAGCTTGCATCGTAGTATCCTTCGACAGTAAGATCTTTCTGACCTCCGTAAACTAAGAATAAATCTTTAGTACTTTTCAAGTACTTAAGAATATTCTTCACGGCAGCCCAGTGACCATCTCCAGGGTCAGATTGGAAACGACTCGTTACACTAAGTGCATAAGCCACATCCGGTCGAGTACATAACATTGCATACATTATGCTACCTATTGCTGACGCATAAGGTGTATGAGTCATTCTCTCCTTCTCAAGGTTAGTCTTAGGACACATCTTCTTTGAAAGACATGTTCGTACACTCATAGGAAGGTTCTTAACCTTTGCTGACTCCATATTGAATCTCTTCAATACTTTGTCAATGTACATCGATTGTGATAGTCCTATTAACCTTCTAGATCTATCTCTATAGATTTTAATTCCAAGGATATAGGACGCATCACCAAGATCTTTCATCTCGAATCGGTTCGATAACCATAACTTAGTCACTTTCATGTCATCCTTCGAATTCCCAATAAGAAGGATGTCATCAACATAAAGTACTAAGAACTGCACTGAGGTCTCCAATTCCTTTCTATACACACATGATTCATTCGTAATTTGGATGAAGCCAACGCTTTGACCGATTCATCAAATTGAATGTTCCAATTCCTAGAAGCATGTTTCAATCCATAGATTGATCTTTGGAGTTTGCAAACCTTTTGCTCACTCCCACTGAATGTGAAACCTATGGGTTGCTGCATATAAATGTCTTTGTCAATGTCACCATTGAGAAAGGCAGTTTTCACATCCATTTGCCATATCTCATAGTCATAATATGCAGCAATGGAAAGCATGATTCGAATGGACTTTTGCATTGCAACGGGTGAAAAGGTTTCGTCAAAGTCTACGTCGGGTCTTTGAGTGAATCCTTTTGCAACCAGTCTTGCCTTGTAGGCTGCAATGCTTCCATCAACTCCAAGTTTTCTCTTGAAGATCCATTTGCAACCTATGGGTTTGACCCCATCAGGCAAATCTACCAAGGTCCAAACTTGGTTGGAGTTCATGGAATCCATTTCGGATTTCATGGCTTCTATCCACTGTTCAGAGTCAGAATCTGAAAGTGCCTCCTCATATGTTAAAGGATCATTATCCTTTTGAGAGATTTCATGGAAGAATCCATACCATCTCTCCGGATGTCTAGGAGTACGTTCCGAACGCCTTAGAGGAGGGTTTTCGTGTGTATCGAAATTCGTGATTGGTTGTAGTTGATCAGTAGGGGACGTCTCTTCAGTGGGTGGCGTGGGGTTACTTTGTACTTCTTCTAATTCTATGATCTTTCCTTTCTTTTCTTTAAGGAACGGTTCCTCAAGAAAAGTGGCATTTCTGGAAACAAACACCTTTTGCTCAAATTGATCATAGAAGTAGTATCCTATGGATTCCTTAGGATAACCTACAAAGTAGCATAAGTTAGAACGAGATTCTAACTTATCTCCCACAGTCCTCTTCACGTAAGCAGGACAACCCCAAATTCTTAAGTAAGAATAACTAGGGATTTTACCATGCCACATTTCATAGGGCGTCTTGGGGACTGACTTAGAGGGAACTAGATTCAGAATCTTTGCTGCATTTTCTAGGGCATAATCCCAGAAAGAAGGTGGTAAGTCAGTGAAACTCATCATGGAACGAACCATATCAAGTAAGGTTCGATTCCTTCTCTCAGAAACTCCATTAAGCTGAGGAGTCCACTGAGAGATAATCCCATTATCTTTGAGATGATTAAGGAATTCTTCACTAAGATACTCGCCTCCTTGATCAGATCGAAGTGCTTTGATCTTGTGACCAGTTTGGTTCTCAACCTCCTTTTGAAATTCTAAGAATTTCTCAAAAGCTTCAGATTTATACTTCATTAAGTATACATAACCATACCGACTAAAGTCATCAGTAAAGGTTATGAAGTACTGATGATTGTTTCTAGTGCTTACACTAAGCGGTCCACAAACATCAGTATGGATCAAATCCAAAACCTCAGTGGCACGTTCCACAGTTCCTTTTAAAGGAACTTTGGACATCTTTCCTTTGAGACAGGATTCGCAAGAAGTCAACTCTTTGAGATCATTTTCAGAGAATGATCCTAAAGTGTTTATCTTGCTAATTCTGTTCTTGGAAATGTGTCCTAATCTAGCGTGCCATAAGGGTGCTGAAACTTTGTCATCTCTCTTACGCTTTGTTTCTCGTTGTATATTCATAATATTGATATTTTGAGTTAGGTAAAGTCCATTACTCAGAGTACCGATATGAACGGAAGAGTTGTTCCGTTTGATAAAGTATTTACCATTCTTAATATAAGTTTCATAACCTTCACAATCTAATATTGGAACTGAAATTATATTACGAATAATGCTCGGTACATAAAGGAATTTGTTTAATACTAACTCAAAACTACCTAAATCTAATCTAATTGTGCCTAAAGCTCGAGCTTCAACGTTTGAGCCATCGTCGATCTTCAAGACATATTCTACTTCTTTGAGTTGTTGGACCTCACTTAGCATCTGTACATCATTACAGATATGAGTTCCACAACCGGTATCAAGTCCCCAAGAACTAGAATTAATAGAAAGATTTACTTCAACGAGAAAGATACCTTTCTTTAGAGTAGCCTTGTACTCTGGGCAGTTTCTCCTTCAATGTCCCGCTTTGCCACAATGGAAGCAAACATCCTCTTTCTGATCACGCTTCTTCTTTTGGGCATTCCCCTTCGAAATGCCACCAGTGGGCCTAAGGGGTTTCTTCTTCTTCTTTTGGGCTTTCTTGCCCTTACCTTTAGAAGGCCCAGAAGAGGAAGATGGAGCATTCACCATCAAAACCTTATTGTCCTTCTTGATCGTGCTTTCAGCAGTCACAAGCTGACTAACCAGCTCAGCTACAGTAGCACCAGCATGATTCATGTTGAAGTTAAGGACAAATGGGTTGAATGATGGTGGGAGCGAAGCTAGCAACAAATCCACTGAAAGCTCATCTCTTCAGTGGCATGTCCATGGAAGCAAGTTTCTCAGTAAGGGCAAGAAACTTGAGTCCATATTCATGGACACTTGAACCTTCCCTCATTCTCAAGTGGAACAATTCCTTTGAAGTGTTATACCTTGTAACACGTTCATGAGGGCGGTAAAGTTGCTCTAAGTGGTCGTAAATCTCCCAAGCGAATTCCATGGCCTCATGTTGCCTTTGCAAGTCCGGAGACATGTTAGCCAACATAAGGCAACGGGCTTGGAGATTATCATCCTTCCACTTCTGAATCGCGTCCCTCTCGGCCCGAGTGGGAGCCTCCCCTTCGGGACTAGGCTCCCCTTTGAAGAGAACATAAGTTCTCTTCTCAGAATCTAAAATGATTTTTAGATTCCTCAGCCAATCAGAATAGTTGGGACCAGTCAACTTGTTTGACTCGAGGATCGATACAAGAGGGTTTTTGGTTGCCATTTCAAAACACGTAGAGAATCACAGAATCTACGACCTAAATGGTAAAACAGAGAACTAGTGAGCATGCTGAATTATAACGATATACAAAAGATAAGGTCTTTAATCTATTGTAGCTCCCACTGTTTTTCAAAGATCTAGAATTCCCAAAGATCTATGAGGAACACGTTTCCCAATGGGTACTAAGATCCTAGGCATTTTACCTCGAACCCACGACTCACGGACATTCTAAGTAAGAACCCTAGGTAGGTACAACTTACCAATTCTAACACCTTTAGAATTCTTAGTAATTGTTTTTGCATCACCTATCTTTCAATATGGACCCACGACTCGTGCGACATCCATATTTACTTAGGCGTTAAGCTAGACCCATCAATCATAAGATCATGACCAAAACTTAGTTCGAACGACCCACGACTCGCGGACATCGCCCTTGCTAAAATTGACCACGAAATATTGACCATTTAAAAATGATTAATTAGGTAACTAAGAACTAATAAGCTCCACTAGCTATCCCACGACTCGCGGACAATAACTAGCTTCACTTACTAAACTTAAAACCTATTGATGGAATGCGAGGAATTTAATTCAAAATTTGCATCTCGAATTAAACACCTATTTGTTCGAAATTAGCTTAATATTTAATGGGAATTTTCGAATCAACCGGAGAGTTGTCCGATTCGACCTCACCAACATATATGTTATCCAATTTTATTAGTCTTGATTAATGCAAGTACACTTAAATGCATATCAAACAAGCACAAAAACAGATAACATGTCCTAACATGATACTAACATGTAATGATCATGGGTTCTACCTATCTTATGCGTGATATGTGGGAGCCACTCCACAATCACAAGTTCTAACATACATGCCACATAAACAGTTTAAATCACATAAGGGAAAGCGGTAACAAAATACGAGCCCTATCTCTATTACATTTAACAATTGAGATTCCCCTCCCTAACATTGTGAGGGGTCTTCACTTATGGCCTCCTTGTTACTTGAATGTGGTCCATCTTATTCCATGGGTGCATTGTCTCCAAAATGAAAATAAAACCTCACCACCTATCTCTACTCTCAAATTACAATAAAAAGAAAAAGAAATAAAGTAATAAGGCTCAATCTTCATATTGGCCTTAGACAATTACACGGGGCATACCCCGGCCTCAAAAACAGTAATATGGAAAGCCACATAATAAATCACATAACAGTACGCACATAAGTGAGGCTCCAACCTCAATTGAAAAACGCAACTATAGGGCTCCAACCCCAATTTAAACCATCCATGTGCATAAATTAAAACCATACATAGATCTAAACCCATGATCACCTAACATGCTTTTGCGAGAATTTAAATTTAGCCAATAAATTAAAATTCTCGTTTCAAGTCCTAATGACTTAAAACACGACTTAGATGCAACTCTTGTTCAAGAGCCTTTTCAATAAAACCCAAAAAACAACAAACCAATAAAATTCCAATTAATTTCCAAAATTAATAATTTTATTCTTTCATTATTTTCAGAAAATAAAATTCATAATTTTCCCAAAATCCAAATCGCTTTAATTTCTCAAAAATCCCAATTTAATCAAAATTTTAAAATAATTTTATTTTAACAAAACTGATTTTAAAAGATAAAATTAAAATTAAATTAAATCAGGATTTTACGGACCGAAAACACGAAAAACACGAAACACGAAAGCGAGCCCGAAAGGGGCCTATCCGCGCGAGGCGCCGTCGCGCAGCAACGCGCACAGACGCGTGCCAGCAGCGCGCACAGCGCGCGGCATTTGCCGCTCGCGTGCGCGCCCTGGCCGCGCATCATGCGTGCGCCGGACGCAGCAGTGCCCGCCACGGCTAGGCGAGCTGGGTAGGCGTCCCGCGCTGTTGCGGAACGGGCTGGGCGACGGCGACGGGCCTGGGCGTGCGACGTGCTAGCACGCTTAGGCTCGTTGCTTTTCGTGTTCGTTTCGTATTTCTGGGTTTCTCGAAAACCCGGTTCAATCCAAAAATTAAAATTTCGATTTAAACATATTTCAATGAAAACGGTTTTCAAAATCACAATTTAAGAGAACAGTTTCAGAAATTCAGGAAAAATTACAGTTTCGTATTTCAGGCTTTCTAAAAGAACTCATGAATACCTAATTCGCATCTAAGCCTAAGAATTTCTACCAAATTCAGAATAATTGAGACGAATCAGAAACACGATTAACGAGGTGGCTCTGATACCACTTGATGGAAAACACGAATCAGAAAGCAGCGGAATTTAAAAAATTTTCCCAACAAAAGGACCTTGAACTCGCAATCTTGTAACCAAATTCGTAAAGATAAAAAACTTACTTTTCTTTTATTCTTTCTTGAAGCGTTTCAAGCCACCCAAGAACGCTCTTCTCGCGGCTTGATCCGCTCTCCTTGGTAAAGCTCGAATCTTCTAACTTCTAACTTGAAGTCTCTAGAGAAAGTCCACCAACTTGATCACAATCTAACTAGTAAGGATGCTAGTTCTCTAGTTAGTGTTTAGGCTTAACCTAGGGTTTAATTTAATCTTGGAGAAAGAAAGGTGTTCAACACATGGACCAAGAATTGTCAATTAGCTCTAAAGGGGAGCTCGAGCTCCCCTATATATAAGAGGGGAGTGCCGATCCAGATCCTTGTTGGACAAGGATTTGGTTCCTCTCTCTCCTATTACTTGATCATCAAGTATTTTCCAACTTTGACTTTGAATTCTAATTCAAGTCAACTTCTAAGAGAGCTAAAAATATCCAAACTATTTTTGGATAATTTTATACTTTATTTATTATAAAATAAAAACCTTATTTTTATCTAATTAATTAATTCGTAATTAATTAACTAGATTATTTTCTCCAAAATTAGTCTTTGTTTTTAATTCAAAATTAAACCAAAGTCTATTAAATAATTAACTAATTAATTATTTAATATATATATAATATATATATATACACACGTGTGTGACACGTGTCACAGTGACACGTGTCACTCACGTGAGCCACACGTGTGACTTCACACGTGTGGAACCCTCTTGGCCCGATTAACTCGTTTAATCATTTTAAAGCCTCAACTCATGTAACCAAGTTGTTGTGTGTGACCCTCTAGGTTCTCAATTCAATTAGCAGTGACCCTAATTAATTAATTCACTAATTAATTAATCAGTCCACAGATTAAACGACCATAGTCTAGCAACAGGTGTTTAACCCCTAGCTGAATTGGAATGTTCGGATTCGACAGAACCTTTAAGTCATTGATTCATGTGAGATACAATCCTCCTACTTACTATCTCTCAACCAAGATCTAGGGCAAGGGAATAATCAGAACCCTAATAATCCGGTCTTAAAGCTAAGTGCATTTCATATCCATTTGATCTCAATCCAAGAAACCCTTTTCTTGATGTCTTGATCTACTGCCTTGGCCAAGGACTCCATATGGCATATGAAGGACTTACACAATAAGAGATCACCTTGCAAATGCAAGTGTAGGTCCTTTCTTGATTCTCATTCACATTCATGAGTCACTTGTGCAGCCCCAGCATAAGCCTTGAATCAGTTATCTAAGGCGACACCCTTTAAAGCTTATACCAAAGACTACAGAGTTAACTCATAAAGTAACATGGAACCTCAAGTCTAAGGATCAATTAATCACATCAATGACTCGTGAGATATTTCCTAATCTGGAAGTTTCCATTTCCTGAAATAGAAACTTCCTTTCCCATTTAGGAATGTTCTCACACGGGGCACCTCAGTGAACTTACTTATTAAAGCAAGCACCCTCATGTATCACGCACGTATCAACTATACACTTTCCACCTCCATGAAATAAGGTGGCCCTTCTTAAGGGCGTGATCCCACAAGCAAGCCTTAGAGGAGTCAGGTTGACGCTCCCACTGTCTGTAGGACTCATCGGCTTGGAGTATTTTACTAATCATGACTTATGTGATATAGTGCTCGTTTCATGAACCATTTCGCCTAAATGGTAGAGTCCTAAAGTCATCAGGATTAGGGGAGTTCTCATACATGCACAGCTAAAGTAAACGCATACAAAACAAGAGCATATAAAGAAGTGTTGCCTCAATTCGTTATTTCATTCAAAGATTGTCTGTGATTACAATAAGGAAAAGCACAAAGCGGATATACAATCGGCTTTTAGGGCACTATTCCTAACAAATATAACATACGCCAATCTTTCATGGCAATCTCGCTACATAATCACAACACAACTGTTTTCCAAAATAGCTTACATATGCTTCAAAAACTGGTTTATATATTTTATCGCTACGCAATGGAATTTAAGCCACGAAGGCTCCCTCCCACGCAGGACACATGCAAAGTTCATAAACATATCATATCCAACACATACGTATTTATAATAGATATACTCGCATGCAAGGGTTGAAATCAGCATATTAAGGCTATAGGTCGCATAACTATACAAAATCCTAAACCTCACCTTGTGCAAGTAGAGTCTGAGAGTGTGAAGGGCCAAACACTCTAAACCACGGGCCCACCGGCACCACCAAACTCTGTAACAAACGTACAAAAACCCATGACTTAAACTCTATATGAACCAAGTAAGACGCACGGCGTACCAAGAGATGAATGTCATGTAATATGGAATGAAGTGTACACATGGATCACGTAGCATAGTTCACATATTCCTCCAAATCATGCAACTAACGAAGTATTAAGGTTTAACGATGCATTATGGAATGATATGAATCACATAGGTCAAGTAGCATAACATAGGACAAACTTTCAAACGAAGTTATTCGATTAAAATGACGTATTATCATCTAAGAATGGAATCAAAGACATATCATAACATACAACTCATAAAACATCTCAAACGGATCAAGTAAACATAAAAGAACATGCATAAAAGGGGAACAGATGCATGGGAATGGCCATTCCCATGCACAACATAGCATGGGAACGGGCCTTCCCACGCCAAGGCCTGGTGAGGCTAGGAACGGCCGTTCGCAGCTCAACCACACATGGGAACGGTCATTCCCATGGTCGGCGCCCTAAACCAAAACCCTAGCCCGGAAGGGCCGTTCCGGGCTCAAAGCACAAACGGGAACGGCTATTCTGGCCATAGATCTAGAGCAAAAACTTGACAGTTTCGGGAAGAAGAAGGGGAACACCAAAAATCATCAATCCAACACGAAATCTACCATAAAACATCACGAAATTCAAGTATATCATCATATAACTCATGCTTGGCATGAAGACATCAATTAATTCAAGTTTAGGAAGGTTTTGCCCAAAATCTCAAACACCCATTTTCATGAATTTCAAGCTTAAACATGAAGATATGAATCCCTAGTCTTCCTACACGAATTTCCACCAACTAAGACACATAAGGAGCATTGAAATCATCAAAGCTTGCTCAAGGAATTCAAGATCTCATCATATAAGCCATATTCTTCAAGTTGGGCATAAATCACCATTTTCACAGGACTTCCTCATACAAGCTCATACATTCAATTTCATGCTAGGATTCATAGATAGAAATGAAATACATATCAAGGGAAATTCGTAGCTTACCTTGGCTCTTGAAATGATGGAGAAACGATGGAGATATGAGCTTTGGAAGGTGTAGGAAAGTCTTAGATCGTCATCCTCTCTTGAAGCTCTTCCATGGATGATATGATTTGTGTGAAGTGAAGATTTAAAATGAAGCTAGGTTAGGGTTTTATGGTATATATATGGTGGCTAAAGATTTCATTAGGGTTTCCAAGATGTAATATGAGGCTTGGGGCTTTATTAGGATTTAGGCTCAAATAAATGAGTTTCGGCCCAATAGGTCAAGATTAAAAGGTTTACGGTCTAAAACGGTTTTCGAAAAATATAAAGTAAATTCCATTAGACCCGAATCGCCGAATCAAGTCCAATGGTGGTGTCGGAATTCGAATTCGAATTCCCGAGCTCATATTGGTCACGAACGACCAAAAATTACCTAACACGAGTTAGGCCCAAAACACACAAATAGGTCCAAGTCCTATTTAAATCCAACTCTAACAATTAATTTAAATTTACCTAAGTTCCGTTCTTAAGTTGTTATGCAAGAATTCATATTTTACCATTTTGGATTTTTAGTCAATTAAGTCACATTTTCAATCAAAGTTGGAATTAAACACATAAAAAGGGAATTAAATCACATAAGTACGTAACGTAATCTCTCTCGTGACGCATACTTGTACGATTTATCGGACGGGGCGTCACAATCTCCCCCCTTAGGAGAACCTGGTCCCCAGGTTCGCTGCTCGGCTTCAAACAAACCCGGTCACAACTTCTTCATCTCATCCTTAGTCTCCCAAGTTGATTTCTCTGATTTCTGTCCTTCCCACAGTGCCCTGACCACAGAAATTTGCTTGGTTTCCTTAGACTTGTATCTCCCGATTTGGATCTCAACTGGAAACCTCACAATCATCAAGTCCGAAGCAAGTTGTAATTCTTCTATCGTAAAAATAGCCGTCTCTTCGATGTAGGACCAACGTCTCTTCAAGGACGTCCCGTTCTTGCTTCTTGTAGTCTGTAATCGTCGATGTGCATCGCAACCGAGCCGAACAGAGAGAATCCCATCTCTCAGCACAAAAGGCGAGAGAACCCCATCTCTCGAACATAGAAAGCGAGAGAACTCCGTCTCTCGATCACACAAGAGAGAACCCCGTCTCTAGAGCAAATAATTGAGAGAACCCCGTCTCTCAACCTAAGTTGGACAGCTTCCAGCATCTTCCAACATTCTAATTCAAGAAATTCCAGCATTTCTCAAACCCCCTAAATTCAAGAGAATCCAGCATCTCCCGAATTTCTAAGTACAAGAGAATCCAACATCTCTCGTGCACAAAGTTTAGAAAGAATCCAGCATCTTTCTATCACATAAGTAGAGAATCTTACGACTCCCTAACATCTAAATTGAGAGGATTAACATCTCCCAAGCATGTAAATAGAGAGAATTAAATCTTCCTCACACTGAGAATGAGAGATCCTGACATCTCTCTAGCACATAAATACAATTATTTGAAGCACTTGTGCCTACGCACATCAAAATAGCACAGTTGAAAATTACGACAATCAACGCATGTCATAATTAGCAAGTATATCACATAACAATAAGAGTCAAATAAACGATGTATGTATGCTCGTGCTATGAATGTTTATTGTACCTTCCACTTCGGCATTCTGATCAACCTCTGTTGCTTCTTCCTCTCCATCAAGAGCATATGCACGAGCCTGAACCACCGGCCTCTTCTTCGAACAAGTACCCCTCTTGTGATCAGCCGAACCACACACCAAACATCTACCCAAATACCACCAACACCTCTCCGACGGATGAGTACCCTGACAGTGAGAGCAACGAGCTGGAGCTGGTGCCGGTAATGCTGGTGGTCCTGTAGGAGCAGCGGGATGGGGCTTCTTGTTAATGAAGCCCTGTGGACGGAAAGCAGGTGTAGAAGTAGTAGAATCATGAGTAGCGGGCTTCTTGCCCGAATCGGAACCCGAACCATGCCCCGAAGAGAATGATGGGGGCCCCAACTAAGACACATAAGGAGCATTCAAATCATCAAAGCTTGCTCAAGGAATTCAAGATCTCATCATATAAGCCATATTCTTCAAGTTGGGCATAAATCACCATTTTCACAAGACTTCCTCATACAAGCTCATACATTCAATTTCATACTAGGATTCATAGATAGATATGAAATACACATCAAGGGAAATCCGTAGCTTACCTTGGCTCTTGAAATGATGAAGAAAAGAGGGAGATATGAGCTCTTGAAGGTGTAGGAAAGTCTTAGATCTTCATCCTCTCTTGAAGCTCTTCCATGGATGATATGATTTGTGTGAAATGAAGATTTAAAATGAAAATAGGTTAGGGTTTTATGGTATATATATGGTGGCTAAAGATTTCATTAGAGTTTAAAAAAGATATAATATGAGGCTAGGGGCTTTATTAGGATTTGGGCTCAAATAAATGACTTTCGGCCCAATAGGTCAAGATTAAAAGGTTTACGGTCTAAACGGTTTTCAAAAAATATAAATTAAATTCCATTATACCCGAATCGCCGAATCAAGTCCAATGGTGGTGTCGAAATTCGAATTCGAATTCCCGAGCTCATATTGGTCTCGAACGACCCAAACTTACCTAACATGAGTTAGGCCTAAAACACACAAATAGGTCCAAGCCCTATTTAAATCCAACACTAACAATTAATTTAAATTCACATAAGTTCCGTTCTTAAGTTGTCACGCAAGAATTCATATTTTACCGTTTTGGATTTTTAGTCAATTAAGTCACATTTTCAATCAAAGTTGGAATTAAACACATAAAAGGGGAATTAAATCACAGAAGTGCGTAACGTAACCTCTCTCATGACGCATACTTGTACGATTTATCAGACTGGGCGTCACACCTAGCATAGTGAGTGAGTGAGTCCCCGTTCACTCTGATCTGGCACGTGTATGGATTTTCCGTTTCATATACGGGTCGGGTCTGAGTGCGGGGGATGTGGCGCCTTCCGTTTGGGGTGTTACATGTGTAATGAATAAATGACTCGTTTACGTGTCTAAATGGCATTAATTGTGCATATGAACATACTTGTAACATGTTATTATCTAGCATGCATCTCATATAACGTTTATGCATTGACGTCCATCATATATGGTTCATTTGGAGTCTTGAGTCTCACATATGCACCGTGTTGTCTTTTATACAGTTTTCTCCAGAACGGTGACGTGCTGGGTTCATAGGCTACTTCCAGTCTTCTGTTCTTCTTGACTTTGGTTCGGTAAGGTGTAGCCATGTGGGTTTATCTTCTAATAGCTATGATGACCCGATATAGTCCTTATGTGAAAAGTTTTGAGCCAAATTAGTATATTTATATATCGAGTCTTTTCAAGAGTAAATGATTTTGAACGTAAAGCCTTTCTTTTATGTATCCCTACCTTATGATTTTGGCGAGAACATGAATGAATGCACGGGCCCATGAACTTGGTGCAAGTGGCTATCCGGGGAGGCAAGGGCCGACGGTGATCCCTTGTACTAGTTCCAACCAAAACTACGGTGATACCGACCCTCACTAGGAGATTAGTGTGAAATGGGAGCTGAGGCTTTTGGGGCTTCATAAACCCCTCTAGCCGTAATGTATGGATGGACGGGTCTTTGGCCGAGTCCGTCCACTAACCGGAGGAAAAAGTTGTAAGTGTTAATGATTATATATGATTAACTATGCATGATTATGAAATGGATGATTATGAATGAATGTGGTATGATCGCTAATGTAAAGAATGAATAGATAATGCACACACGAGGAGAAGGTTGGAGATTTCATCTACTCGCCAGGGCCCACCTAATGACCTCATGAATGTAATGAATGAAGGAATTGATGGTTATAATCCCGAGCATTGTTTTCTTTGTTTTCACCCACTTGGGAAATATTTTAAAACCTCGTGCGGGATTATAGCTTGCATGTGTGTATGTTTATTTCCAGAAATATTATGGTATTAAGCCCTGTTTTACACCCACCAGTCTCTTAAAGATTGAACCTGGTTTGTTTTCAGTTTTCTTAAAGGTTTTGGACTGCGAGGTGGGTTTCGAGTCCGTAGAGTCTTGGGGAGTCATGTATAGTTTACTTTTACATTACTCTCATATTACTTGCTTTGGTATTATGATTATGAACGGCTGCGAGCGCTTAATGTTTAAATTTGGAGCCTACGAGCTCATTGACTATGTTCACCTATGTTATTGCTTCCGCTCATGTTTCTTTAACCAACACTTAGTTCTTTTATTGCTTATTTGGTTTCGAAAATTAGCTCCTGCCTAGCATATCGAGTGAGTGAGTCTCCGTTCGCTCTGATCTGGCACGTGTATGGATTACCCATTTCATATGCGGGCCGGGTCTTAGTGCGGGAGATGTGGCATCACGCGCTCGGGCATTATAGACTCAGAACTTGGAAAGAGATTGTTAGATTCTAGGAATCTAAGTTTAGATAGGATCACTAACTTTATCCCTTGTAAATTCTAATCAAGGAAGGTAGACCCTGGTTTTCTTCTTTTTCTTTTGTCTTTCTTGACAGGCGCTCTTGGAATGCAGGAAGAGGAGGTATGCGCAATGTGGCAGCGCTTTTGGACACTCGGAGGCGCACTCAGAACCAGCAACAACAACAGCAACAACAACCACAACAACAACCTCGACCTGGACACTCGAGAAGTGGCCAAGGAGATGGCCACAGAGGTGGTCCTGGAGGGACAAGTTCGAGCACCCCAGGCAGGGGACGAGGGGAAGTTCGAGGGACGACCCCTAAAAACATAATAGTCCCTCGCGAGGGGGATGACTCTAGGCCCAGAGGCGGGGATCAGCCTCTTCAAATTGGTCCTGACGATCACCGCGGGCAACATTCGGGGCGTTATCATCAGGGAAATTCAGAAGGGTGACACCCCCCCTTCCAGGAAGAGGAAGAGATTCCCTGAGTCCGTTCCTGTGATGGGGAAGGGGAAAGAGGTGGTGTTAGGTGAGCCTTGGGAAGGCGAAACCTCCTTCTCCAAAGGGAAACACATATGGGCTTTCGAACGTGCTGGGGACAGTTCTGACCAACGAGCCCTTTCTTTGGGCCCCACTCTTCTGGTCGACTGCCCCTCTACTAGGAACCTGGTGTACGGGATTTTCCAGAAATTGTAATTTACGGGCGATCATAGGAAGTTGTTTGCCCAGAGTACAAACCAAGTGGTTGAAGACCTCTGCCATGCCCTCCTCGCGCTAAGTACTTCATCCTTTCATAAACATATCCAAGTTTTGGCTACCCACTTCCTATCTTCAAATATATCTAAGGGTCGCCTGATCATTTTTCAGGAAGTTATCCCAAGGGTCAAGAACTTGCAGCAGCGCTCATTGGCACTTTCTGAGCGCAAGGCAAAATACAAAAAGATGGTTCATGCCGCCAACCCTACCCAGCTCCAGGAAGAAAATGACATTCTGAGGGCCAAGTTTGAGTCCCTCGAGGCTGAACATGATAAGCTCAAGAAGGAGCTGGAGAAGAGGGAGGAGTCCCGGAAAAAAGCCCGTCCTGAATCGACCAAGTACATGGAGAGCAACGCCAAACTAAGTGCCACTGAAAGGAAGTACACCGAGGCCACCAGAAAGCCTTATGAAGAGGAATTCCAGAGGGCACTCCCCGAGTGCATTGTTGAAGCAAACCGTGAGGCTCTGCCCAAGTTATGCCACTCCAAAGCCTTTGGATTCGTAGCCAACCTGCACTGCTATGATGAGGCTCAAAAGGCCTTCAACTTGGCCATGGGTCAGTTGATCACGCTGGGCCTAGCGGACCCCAAGGCTCGAGGGCACTGGTGCGTAGGCTTTTAATATGATGAGGAGTTGGACGCTCCAGCTGAGGCTGAGGACAACCTGGCAGAACCGAAATACGCTTAACTTGTTATGTTCCTTCAAGAGGAGTTTATGGTGGCGCACGAGCCCATCGAGGAGCCCATTACTGAGGAGACTAATGTGGGGCCACAGATGCTATACCCATCCCCGAGGGTCCTTCCACTGCTGCCCACCATGCATCGGCCACTCGAAGAGACTCCCATCCCCGGCTGAGAACACCGAGCCTCAAGCCCCATAAGTGCCCACCAATGCTCTCAATCCTGAAGTGGTAGATTTAGAAGGTGGCCAAGGCCAAGATGCCCATGCCTATTGAGCATGGTTAGATCAATCTTTTCGAAAAATTTATAAAATTTGGTCTGGAGCATCACAACATATTACCCCATCCCTTTAGCATCCCATATGCTCTGTAGTTTGCTTATGCCCCTCAAAGGTCTTCCTGAATCTGTATCTGTTTCTTTGTGAAAAAATCTTGTAACTTCCTGCTGTTTGTCAAAACTTGAATGCCCATCTTCTATAATCGAGCGTACGCTCCTCTTTGAATGAATGAACACCGTTTCTGTCATGAATGCTTTTATTTCTTGCATTTGTACTTACTTAGTATGCTTATCTCTTTTTGAACTTCTGACACGAGAAATTTGAGAATAAAGCTAAGTAAAGTTGGCATAAAGGTTAACATCATTTGCATTAAGTAAAATAACACGAGGGGCCTGCCCTGAGGGCACCCTGGTTATATTTTGGGATTAATTAGAAGAATCCTTTAAGGAAATCACCATTAGAAATATTCCTTTTGGAAAGGAATCTCGAGGGGCCAGCTCTTCGAGGGTGCCGTGGTCCTTAGGAGATTTCTTTAAGGATTATTTCATAAAGAATTTCAACGACGAATTAACTCAAGGGACCTATCTTCATGGGTGCCCTGGTTAACCTGTAGGACCCCTTAGAAGATTTCAAGGAATTTTACCAACTAATGGGAATCATAAGAGTGAGATAAGATGAGCACTAGTGACACGCTTCTGCGGGTCCCTGGTCAAATTTTCTATAAGAGAAATTAATGAATGATGAATGAAGAACGTGAGGGACCCTGTTACCAAGGGCACCCTGGTTACTTAGAGTACTACTTAGAAGATTTTCTTCTTAAGGGATTTTCCCTCAGAAATTCTCCTTGGCAAGAAGCGCGAAGGTCCCGTTCCCGAGGGCTCCCTAGTTCTTTGAGAATTTCTTGGGTGGGATTTCACGCGAGACAAATTGCTAACTGTTTTAATTTTTCAAGTGTGTGCTAGAATCAAGTTCTAGTTACTCAGCTAGGGTTTCGAGCGCGAGCTAGATGTAGGATCTAGTTGGTCAGCCCCCGGCTTGCCATCCCAGAACTGCTTTAACAGTTGGGGATATAGGCAAGTTCGTGATCAAGACTTTCGATGCGGAGGACGCTTGATGTGAAATTAGCGTTTGATAAAAGTTATATGACCCTTACACAAGGGATCCGCTCGCCTTGGGCCTGTGTGGCAATCTGCCTAGGGATCTAAGGGGGGATTAAATAGCATGTTATAAAGTACACTTTGCGGAAAACTTTTTTTTCTGAAAGAAGTAAATCCATTCGCTTTCTTTCTTTAATAAAGGATTACATTTGAGCCCAGAATTGGGACTTTACAGAATGTGTTCTTCAGGAAATTTAAACATAGAACCGTCCAATGTTGCATGCGTTCCAGTGTCGAGGGAGAGGCTTGCCTTCAAGTATTTCAAGTATGTAGGTGTTATTGGCTCTTACTTGGGTGACCTTGAAGGGTCCTTCCCAATTTGGGTCCAATTTGCTGTTGAGTGTGAAATTCGTATGGATTTAAGCATTAATTAGAGTATACTTTTGTGCTGTTTGATGCGTTTATGTGTTTATTTTGCTTTATTTAGGTGATTATTGGGTTGGAGATAAGAAATGACAAAGCAAGACGAATTCACGCATTTTTGGAGAAAAAATTAGTAACTCCCGTTACCCCTTTAGAAGTACAAGGTTGTTAACCCCCGTTAACAGATACATGAGCAACACTTTTGGCGAATCAGAGGGGTAACGCCCGTTACCCCTGGCCAGAAGGAAAGTGGTAACGCTCGTTACAACTTATAAAAGCGTTATTGCGATTTCAAGGCAGTAACGGGCACTAACGAGGATTGTGCATAGATAGGTAACGCCCCGTTACTTAGGGCGGCGAGATAAAATTTTGGGTAGCTATTTAAGTGAGTTTTGGAGTCTTTTTGGGGGAGTGCTCCTTCCATTGGTGACCTAGCCTGAGGGTAGAAGTTCTAGAGTTTTGAAGAGTTGTTCAAAGAATTTCGAGAAGACGAAACGATCGAGTTTTTAAACAATTTTGGTTTTTCGGTTTATTTACAGCTTTAATTTCTCAAACTATTTCCTTAAAGCTTGGTTCTGATTAGTTTCATGTTAGATTCATTTTTCAAGATTCTTACTGAATGTTTATGAGTTTAATTTTGAGACCTTGTCTTGATTGGAAATTATACTTTAGTTTTATGAGTTTTGCTTTAATTATGAGTAGCTAAACCCCTAGGGCTAGGGGAGTGATGATGAATGCATGATATGTGTTTGATATGATGCTTGAATGACTTTTGCTAATTCTTAGTGTGAAAACTGGTTTGAATTGAATTGTGAAGGCTTGATCACCCTTAGCGTAATCTAGAATTACTTGAGAATCGAGAGGTTAATAGTAATTGAGAAGGTTTTCATAACTAGTAGGTTGTGTGAATGCAAAGAGATTTTGCTCTGATCTATACAACAACAAATCCTATTCCATGCGAAGCCGCTAGAATAAGAATTGCACTAGTCTTGGTCTTGTTGGTTTAATTAATGCATTGGTGATTGCGAGAGATACGTTGAGCTTAATTAAATACACGGCTATACCTTGAGAGAGGATAATTCATATATAAGTGACTAGGTTGTAGAATTGCACTTGTCAAACAAGTATTGTATTTAATCCTGAATGCATAAGTCATTATTCACCTGCCTATTTAGTCTACTGAGTTTAATCCTTGTTTAAGTGTGTTATTTATGTTTTCTTAGAGTTAGTTACTTCAATTTTATTCTAGTAGGTAGATATAACAACTTGAATTCGTTCGGTTTCTAGATTAGAAATAACTATTGAGTAGTGATTGATTTCCCTTCCCTGTGGGTACGATCTTATTGTACTACGCATATATTAAGTGTACACTTGAACGATTAGTTTTAACTTAGTGAATCTAAACAACGAACAAGTTTTTAGCGCCATTGCCGGGGAAGGCGTTTTAAATCAATATTACTTAAGTATTTTGATCTAGTGCTTTAGACCATTATTTTATTTTGTGTTTTGATCTTAGTCATTGTGGAATTGAGCTAAGGATTTTCCTTGCTTGTGTGCAGGTATATAGTGCATGCGAAGATCTCAAGATCCGGAATCAGTTCCCTACGATCTAAAAATCGAGAGAACACTCAACGCTGTTAGGAAGAAGAAAAATAAAAGCAAGAAATCCACAACCGAATCAATGGCAGTAGATCCGAACAATGCAAGAGGCGGAGGGGTTGTAGATCCACCACTACCACCTCCTCCTGTGATTAGAGATTACAACTTGCCAAATGCTGGAGCAATCCTGACCGCAACTCGTCCCCCGATTGGAGTAAACAACTTTGAGATCAAACCAACAATAATCAACTCGCTACAGAATATTCCGTTTTCAGGATTATCACTAGAGGATCCAACATCACATCATGAGTATTTCCTTGAGGTGTGCAATACCTTCAAGATCCACAGTGTCACAACTGATGTTATTCGAGTCTGGTTTTTCCCGTTTTCACTAATGGAAAGAGCCAAAGCATGGTTAAGTACTGTACCGAATGAATCCTTTCAGACGTGGGATGTATTTTCTCAGGCTTTCTTAGCCAAGTTCTTTCCTCTCAGTAAGACCATGAAGTACAGGAATGGTATTCAAGGTTTCAGACAACCAGACGGAGAATCCTTCTATGAGGCGTGGGAAAGATTTAAGGATTTGCAGAAGAAGTACCCTCATCATTGGATTCTCGGTTGGTTATTGATTTAAACTTTCTATAATTGGATGTCCCCTACATACAGAGGAGTGATGGATGCCTGCTGCGGGTGGAGCATTCTTGTCCAACTCTGAGACCAATGCTAAAGAACTGTGAGATAATATGTTAAAGAATGATGTTTTTGTGCATGACAAGAGCCATTCCCAACCAGCTAAAGTGTAAGCAGTAGTTGCAGAACGAGATGGATTAACCTCCATCAATGCCCAGTTTGAAGCTCTTAACAAGAGATTAGACCAACTCTCTGTGAATGATGTTGGGACACAAGCCCAACCAGTTCAGGTAATTTGTGAAATTTGTGGTGGTCCACATGCATTTAACGTGTGTTCTCATACCAATGCAGGAGAACAGGTGCAAGAGCAAGTGAATTATGTAAATAACTCAAAACCGGTGAATGACCCTTACTCGAATACCTACAATCCAGGTTGGAGGAACCATCCCCATCTTTCTTGGTCTAACAATCAGAATGTTCAACAACCACCATCTCAGCCTAGACCGTAATTTCAATCGAGAGCTCAGTTTCAACAAAGACCTCCCGTTCTATACCACGCCCCACCTCCTCTTCAGGAACAGAAGCAAGGATGGGAGGCTACACTTGAGAAATTCATAGATGTGTCTACAGATCGTTATCAGAAATTGGAGACTCAAGTGGAACAGGTGGTGAATCAGAACAGAAATTTGGAGACTCATATTGGCCAGATCTCCCAATCTTTGAATATGAGAGGTCCAGGAATGTTGCCGAGTCTGTAACACCCCAAACGGAGGATGCCACATCCCCCGCACTGAGACCCAGACCCAGTCATGAAATGGAAAGTCCATGCCCGAATCCGAATTAGAGCGAACGGGAGACAAACACACACGCTATGCTAGCCGGATCTAACTTGACAGACTTAGAGTGCGGAAACAAATCAAACATTCAAAACAAGATAGCGGAAGCATATAAATCAACATTCAAAACAAGTGATGGGTTCAACTAGCATAGATACCTAGTCCCGAATATCAACAAGCATAACAGGTGACGGGTTCAACTAGCATAGACACCTAGTCCCGAATATCCAATCAACATAACGCAATAATCATCAAGTGCCACACAGGGCCGAATACGAATGCCACACAGGGCTACAGAAAGGTAAAGTATAATCTCAAGTCTACAAGTCATGACATAAGTAAAGTGTATGAAAGACAAATGCAACTAGAAAGGCTAGACCGAAGAAGTGTAACTCAAAGGACTCACTCCCGCCTAGCAAACGCCAACAGACCGGCAACTAAAAGTTTAAATGAGGGGTCAGTCAACTTGACCGAGTGAGGGGCCTAACACACACCCACAATATATATATATATATAGAGAGAGCATAGCACAGAATAAAAGGATGGACTCATGAACCGGGGATAGGTGTTGCATACCAAAACATTTCAAAATAACCCAAATAAACATAGATATAAGTTTAGAAACCATTTTCCAGAAGGACTCTATCCCGATTCATAATTCCATAACAGAATAGAACACATGCTCGGCGAGTATGAGCTTCCCACCTTCACTCCTCAGAACATAAATCAAAATCAATCCATCCTCTACACCGATGATGGAGGAGATGTACCGTCCCCAAACCATCAAGAATAAACCGTCTAAAATAGACTCACCCTCAAGGGGTAGCGAACCCAAAAGAGTCCTCCTCGGCCTTAGCCAAAGGCTCAAGATACCACACCTTCCCTACAGCACGGGTCGCATGAAGATATCTCAAATGGAACTACACACAGACTGATCCCTGACGGTCCTATACCGTTCCAGGGCTGTCTATCCCATAGCTCCTTTGATCCACAATAGAACAGAACAGATCATAACATAACATACGCCAATCTTTCATGGCAATCTCGCTACAGAATTAAAACATAACTGTTTTTTCAAAATAGCTTACATAAGCTTCAAAAACTAGTTTTTTATAGATATATTCCTACGCGATGGAACTTTAAGCCTCATGACCTCCACCCACACAGGACGAACGTAAAGTCATAAACATATCATATCCAACACATACGTATTCATAATAAGGTATACTCGCATGCAAGGGTAGAAATCAGCATGTAAAGGCCATAGGTCGCATAACTATACAAAATCTTAAACCTCACCTCGTGAAAGTAGAGTCTGAGAGTGTGAAGGACAAACACTCCTAAACCTCGGGCACACCACCGCCACCAAACTCTGAAACAGAACATATAGAAGCCCGGACTTAGACTCTATATGAACCAAACAAGACGCACGGCATTTCTCAACATGATCGTGGTTATGCATAAGTGTTCATGTTGTGCTTTGATAGGGTGTCGTGGTCATTCAAGGCATACCAATGCTCAACAAGGTCATATTTACAAGTAACCATCATGCAATTCCATATCCAAAGATGCAAGATCAATTTAGGAAGTCAATGTATTCACAAAATGCATATTAAATCATCCAATGTCACAGGGTTCAGTTTTAATATTACAATTAAGCATCAAGTTCATCTCGAGCTATAAAGTGCATAAGTAACAGCAACTTGATCATATAAACATACAAAGTTGTTGTACGTAGATGGCATGCTTGGTACAGATAAAGAGAGCATTTAATTCACTTAAGATCATACTTTACAACTTCACAACATGTTTGGTACACAAGCTCAAGTCACATTCATAGTTTCATAAATATTACACTTACATCCCCTCAGTCATTTATAAAAGTTTAGAATTATTACACATACATCTCCTTAGTCGATTGCTAAGCATAATTGTTCATTTAAAGTGTTTATACAATTATTCAACTTGGAATTAATTACTTACAACCATGATAATTATCAATTTATCGCAATTCATAACCATTTTTGAGTAGTAAGAGTAAATCAAGATATTACAATTCTAACTCCTATCATGCGTCAAGTCTCAAGTTGTTCAAGCATCCTTCATGTATCTAAATTTATATGTGAAACACAATTTACAACAACATAACATTGAGAACGTCTCAAATTCATATAGAGAAATCAAAACATGTTCGTTCTTCTAAAATATCATTCAAGTTCATTTAGTCACATAAAAGATTAGTTTGTAAATATTACACTAACACCCCCTCGTACTTAACAAATAGCGTAAAATCATCACATCGGGATTCAAATTGTAAATCGAACATTCATGCATATCACAATTCATTCAATACATATTTTCGTATATGATTGGAATACATCTCGATCAACAAACCAACAATAAACAATTTATTTGCAATTAAAACAATTAATTGAAATAATCACAATTACGCAAAATAATTCATAATAAATAAACCGCGTGTGCAATTAACGAACGGAAAGCGGCATTGGACTCACCGCGTCGAGACCGTCATTCTGTCCGAAAGTCACCGGAGTGCCGCCACTGGAGCCGCTGGAAAGTCACCGGGCCACCACCGGGCCACGGCCGAAAGTCGACGGAAAAATCCCGAAAAATTACCCGAGGAATGCTCGTTCCAAATCCTTGATCAATTTCTGAAAATTCCAAGCCGATTGTCCTAGATCTTAAATCTAAGAACACAAAAACCCCAAAAAACTTTGAAGTCAAATTACTTCCAAACCGGTGAACGAAAATGAGATCCGAAAAAGGCATTGGCTTAACCGTGACGAGCTCTTCGAAAGCCCTAAGCTATTCGTCGGGAAAAATCCCCGGAGCTAGCGCCGCGGTTGCACTGCCACTGAGCCACCGCGATCCGCCACCAAACGGCCAAATGAGGAGTCGCATGATCAAAGGCTAATAGTTCTCGTCGTTCCGAACAACTTTCGTGAAGGGCGCGAGGCTGAAAGATCGACGGAAAAGGCCCCCGTTGGACGGCAAAGTTTCTGCCGCCGCATAAGTCGCTGGAACCACCACCTACGGCCAAAATCGAATGAAATCGATGCCGGGAATGGACTCAGGGGGTCAAAAAAGGGTAGAAAACACCAACCTTCGTCGAAAAAGACCGCGGGAGAGGCAAAATCGCCGCCGCTACAGTGATGGGCGCCGCCGCCGTGAGATTCAAGGGGTGGCCCGGAAACGTCAGATGAAGCGCAGGGATGTCCTCTTTATTGGTCTGAGGCACGTGCCCCGAAATCGCCGTCGGAAGCCGCCGCGAATGGGCGGCGAAGCCCCGGTCGTCCACCACCCGCCTGGCATGATTGAAATCCGGCGATATCTCCGCCGTCGGTCTTCATCAGGCTGAGATCTTGGTACGGTTGTGACCGCATCGTCGAGCTCTCCGAAATGGACTATTTATTCACCGAATTCCGTCGAGAAACGATCGAGTTACGGGCTCGTAACCGAAGCCGCGCATAGTACCACGGGAGAGAGAGAGGGAGAGGAGAGAGAGAGAAGAGAGACAGAGAAAAAGGAGATTGGGAGAAATGTGTCTTGTGCACAAGCTATATACAACCGAGTATCCTTATCGCGTAGCAAAGTGAAATAGCGCGTACAAACAATCGTAGATAAAATTGGAGTAGTTTTACATTCAAGCTCCAAATTAATTTTATAAATTAAATGAAAGAGAGATTTACCAGTTAGAGTTTAATTCAATTTAATTTTAGACAACCTTTTTCTACAATTTAACGACACTTCGTAAACACATGATTGACAATTAATCTCAAGGAATTCAAGTAAACCGAAATTAAACAAGTTAAGTAACATGATGGATTTAAATTCAACTTGACAATTATTTCGTGGAATAAATTCGAATTATCACATATTAAATTGGATTTACATTCAATCACATAACTCAAGAAACTCTTAAATTAGTCACACACAACTGTAGAGACTTACTTGTTAATGTCGTCAGGACGCCCTTCGAGAACACGGGGCGTCACAACCTTCCCCCCTTAAGAGAACCTGGTCCCTAGGTTCCACTGCTAAAAGTAGATCATCGAGTTGTAGTGCTCCAACACTTCCCCCCGAACTCGCGTGAGATCATAACTCTAATGGTGAGGCTTACTCTTGTCATCTACATTGAACCTCCTTTAGGATGTCTTGTTATCGTCGAGGTCCGTGCGAATACTTGATCCGTTAGTTTTTCGAACTCGATCGGTCATTTCCATGATCGGACAGCTGCAACTGCACCCAACCTCGTTGTCGTCTCATACTCGCTACTTGCAACCCGTAGTCAGATCAACGCGTAATGTAACCACAACAAACGAGAGAGAATCCCATCTCTCAACACGTAAGTGAGAGAGCCCCGTCCCTCAGCACCCACAAGAGAGAACCCTGTCTCTCGAGCATATATAAAAGAGAGAACCCCGTCTCTCAAGTACATAATTGAGAGAACCGCCGTCTCTCAACCTAAGTTAGACAGATTCCAACATCTGCCAACATTCTACTTTGAGAAAATCCAGCATTCCTCAAACTCCTAGATTCCAGAGAATCCAGCATCTCCGAATATCTAAGTACAAGAGAATCCAACATCTCTCATGCACAAAACTTAGAGAGATTCCAACATTTTTCTATCACATAAATAGAGAGAATCCTACATCTCTCCAACACGTAGAAAGAGGGAACCTAAGGTCTCTCTTGCACATAAACCCACTGATCAGTTATTCATACATACACACATCATAGTAACACTTGACGAAAAGTATGCGATGCATGTTTGGTGTACCTTATACAACTAATATCGGTGTCCCTTGAGTATAGATTCAACGCTCATACCTCAACTCAAGGGGGATATCGCGTTGGAATCCCTATAAAACAAGGTTACAGTATGTATGTATGTTATATGAGAAGTTAGTGAGCAATCAAGAGAGTTTTAAATCACATAGGCACGAATAGTTCACATAAGTACATAACTCATTCATTCCAGCACAGTTCATAACAAGTAGAAATTTCAAGTTACAAATACTAGATCAGGTATCCAAGTTATCACAATTAAAATAGCAATTGTCGTCACCCACATCAAGCAAAACAAGGTAAGAGTATTTAA
Organism: Lantana camara; assembly: GCA_037501455.1. Lineage (NCBI taxonomy): Eukaryota > Viridiplantae > Streptophyta > Magnoliopsida > Lamiales > Verbenaceae > Lantana > Lantana camara. The sequence continues at coordinate 42,200,114 of CM074862.1, read as the reverse complement.
GCGATGCATGTATGCAAATGCCATGAATGCTTGGCGTACCGTTAACCGAAGTGTAACAGTCCTGACAAGAAAGTCGAGATGAAGCAGTAGAAGTTGATTAAGCCGATAATGATGCAACCCTCGTCATCTGAACTTCTTTATCTTGAGTCTTTTAGTAAAGTGGTAACTCAGCAAAGGTCATTTATCACCAACCCCCTTACTAGACCGTAATCCTTGCTCAACTAGAATCATCCTCAGTTTCTCCCAAGAATTCTCATTTATGTGTTAAATCTTAGTCTGCTCATCTTCAAGGAGTTATCCATGATTCGCTTGTCAATCAGTTATTTACCTCAGAGTTTCGTTGGATGATCGTGGTGCTAAGCACTTCCCAAAGTAATCCATGGTATATGATTCTGAGACTTGGATAAAGTCTTTCGGCATCTAAGTGTTCTATTCCCACCTCAACAGTGTCTTTCATCTCATCTTGAAGAAACAACCAATCTTGTCTGGTTAACTCTAACGGCCTCAAAACCTTTAACACTCACCAATGGTTTGTAGCTCGTTGCTTAAGTAACATGATTACCTATCCACAGCCCTTGAACTTGATCGGATCTTATTTGATCGGATTATTCTACATTAACTCGTTTCCATCAGCAAAGTGACTACTTCCAAATAAATGAATCATCAAGGCGAAAGCTCATCAAACTCCTTCAAAACGGTTCTACTTGATCAGATTCTCCTCCATTTACTTATTTTCTCAACAAGGTGACTACTTTCAGATGAACGAATCCTCAAAGTTAAAATTCGTCAAACTTCGTCTTTCAATTGACTTTAAGATAGTAAGTCAATTAGCAAATCTCATTCCTTCAACTCTGAACCTTTTCATGAACATTGATCTTTGTAAGGAATCCTTTCATCTTCGAATTATGGTATGTTTTCGTTGTAGTGCCAATAGATAGTATTCACGGAGGGAAACCTTAGTGTTCACTCATAGGGCACCCTGAAATTCAAACACTAAATTCGATGCATGCGGGTTAAAGATGAAAATGAAATGTAACATGTATATCACGTAAATGCAACAATTAGTTGCAATTTATAAAGCAAATAAAATAAGATGCTGCATAATCAAAGTCATAATGTGCACACAATCATATAATCACGAAATAATTCATGCTGAAGGGTCAAAATATCAAGTCAAACAAATGCAATGAGCAGTTATTCCTATGCCGTACGACCTAGACAGACTCAACACGACTCAAGAGCTCGGTTTTGCAACCTAGAGCTCTGATACCACTTAAGGATGTAACACCCCAAACGGAGGATGCTACATCCACCGCACTGAGACCCAGACCCAATCATGAAATGGAAGGTCCATGCCCGAATCCGAATCAGAGCGAACGGGAGACAAACACACACGCTATGCTAGGCGGATCTAACTCGACAGACTCAGAGTGCGAAAACAAATCAAACATTCAAAACAAGATAGCGGAAGTAACGCGAGAAATGGACGCTGAGTGCCATCTGGGAAGTCATGTAACCCCTTTTGGTCAATGAAGGAGGTGGCCAGGTCTTGCTAGCCCGTCCACCAACTGGAGGAAAAAGGTGTAAGTGATCTTGATTGTGAACAAAGAAAGAAAGTAATGCCTGAAAAGAAAGAAAGAAAAAATGTTTATTGAATTACACAAGGTGTTGGTTGGAGATAATGCACGCGCACTCTCCGGGCCACGAAGGACATAAAGAATGAAAATGAATGTTATAATCCCTTTTGATGATTCTTTATCTCGCCCACTTGGGAAAATGCTTTGAAAACCTCACTTAGGATTACAACTTGCATGTGAATGTTTAAATATCATCTTGTACTATACTTATACCTTATTTTTATACCCACCAGTCTCATATAGACTGAACCTGGCTTGGTTTTCAGTTCTTTAGCAGGTTTTGGAGCACTAGGAGGGATTTTGGGTCTGTGGAGTCCTGTGTTAAGTCCGAGTCACACCATACACATTTTATATATTGATTATGTTATACTTTGAATGTATGAGATGTTATGATTTATGATTTATGTTTGAATTTCGGGATTAGCTATCTATATTAGTGGAACCCGTCAATTGCTATTTGTATTTATGACTGTTTACATGTTATGCTTCCGCACATACATTTTATATTATCGAATTGGTTATTTGGTTTCGAGGTTCTAACTCCCCGCCTAGCATAGTGTGTGAGTTGGTCTCCAGTTCGATATGATTCGGATTCGGGTACGGACTTTCCATTTCATAACCGGGTTTGGGTCTTAGTGCGGGGGATGTGGTGCCTTCCGTTTGGGGCGCTACACACGTGGCGTTACCTGTTCACCTGGAACCGGGGTGTTACAGTGTGGATCCTTCTGGAGGGCTTCTACATTGGAGTATTGAAGAAGAAGAAGAAAGTACCATCCCGGAGTGGATGCATTCCGCTTGAAGGTTGTTCGATATAGGCGATCGAACATCTCAAGAAAGAATTAAACTTAAACCGTAAGTTTGAAATCCCCTCTTGTTTTGGAGTAGGCATTGCAAGTTCCCGGTCCCTTCTTAAGGGCGTGGTCATACGAGCAAGACTCAAATGAGTCAAATTGACACTCCCACTGGAGTATTAAAGAAGAAGAATAAAGAACCATCCTGGAGTGGATTCATGCCGCTTGAAGGTTGTTCGATATAGGGGGTCGAACATTTCAAGAAAGAATTAAATTTAAACCGTAAGTTTTGAATCTCCTCTTGTTTTAGAGTACACATTGCAAGTTCCCGTTCCCTTGTTAGGAAAATTTTTAAATTTTCACTGCTTTACTCTTGTGTTTTCCAGCACCTTCTTAAGGGCGTGATCACACGGGCAAGCCTCAAACGAGCCAAATCGACACTCCCACTGTCTTTTGGACTCATCGGCTTGGAGTGGTTTCTAATCTTAACTTGTGTGATTTAGGGGTCGTTTCATGAACTACTTCTCCTAAGTGACTGAGTCCTATAAGTTAATTAGATTAGGGGAGTTCTTATACATACGCAGTTAAAGTAAACATATAATCCAACAAAAGCATATAAAGAAGTGTTGCCTTTTGATTAAATCAGTTCATTTATTATTTATAGATTAGCTGTGATTTACAATAGGAAAGTACAAAGTGGATTACAATATTGACTTTCAGGGCACTACTCATAGCAAAACGAACTTAACTTTAAGATTAAGATTAGTGGGGCTCTCTTTGTTCCCATGCCCTAAATCTTAATAGAGAGATAGGATGGTGTGAAGATTGTATGCCACAGATATCATTGACTGAAAGGCTCTTTTGATTCAATTTGTTATTCATGTAGGGATCACACATTTGTTGCTAGACTACAGTCGTGTGATCTATGAGCTAATTAATTACTAAGTGTATTGATTAAATCGGTTCATTTCCAACTGAATAATGTACCTAAAGGGTCACACAAAAATGATATGTTCAAAGGGTATCGTTGGAAAGATCAAATAGTTGATCGAAACGAGACCATAAGTGTGGCACCCGAGCAAGTTTGGGCACGTGATCCAACTGAGAAATTGGATCATGTAACGCCCCGCTCATCCGATAAATAAGGTAGGTCATGTTTCAACATTTTTATGTGTTTAATTATGTGATTGGTGCGTTGTGTGGCCCTTTTTTGAACTCTTTTAGAGTTAGGGCCCTTTTTGTAATTTTCTCCTTTTAGTGGGTTTTTCCGGTCACTTCTCGTTCGGTAGAGATTTTGACTTCTTTGATCCCTTTAACGCGTCCGGGGCAGCGAAACGAGTCTGTAGACTCTAAGTTTGCTCAATTCTGACTTCGTTAGTCTGCTCTTCCGACCCTTTTTGCTTACGAGGACCCGAGATATATACCCCGAATCCTCGTTTTGCGTGCCATTTCAGCAGCTCCAGCCGCATAGTCTTCCTCGCGCAGCAACACTGTTCATGCACTCGAGGTGTGTTTTCACACACATGCTCGTTCTCCCTCGTTTCTCGACGGAATTCGACGAATCAATAGTGGAAATTCATCAGCTCGACGAGCCCGTCACAACCGTACCAATTTCGTGGCCAAACGAAGACTGACGGCGGCGAATCGATGGCCTGAAGGTGGCCGGTGGCGCCACCACTTCGCCGCCGGCGTTCCGGCGAGTTTCGCGAGCGGAGCTTGACCCTACCCTATGTTTTTTGACCTTCCCGTTCCATTTCCGGCCTCCGTTCAGCACGAAAACCACCGCAAGTGGTGGTTCCGGCGGTGACGCAGCGGCGCAACTTGGAGGTGGCGGTTCGGCCATTTACGAGCCGATTTCGGTGGTGCTCCCTTCACAAAAGTTATTCCTGACGACGAGTCCGAGCTATTCGTGGTGGTGGCGGCACGAGAACCGGTCGGCGGCGGTGAACCTGTGGCGAACCGGGGCTGGACCGGTGGTCCGGTTTTTCTGATTATTTTTCCAGCGATTTGACTTGGGGCTTTCGTAGGGCTCGTTACAAGCTTTCCAACGGTATGCCCGGATTTTATTTTCGTTTAGCGGTTTGTATTTAATTTCAGTTTTCGTCGTTGGAATTTAGTTCGGTTTTTCGTCAACGAAGTCCGGTGTGTTTGGTATTTTCTGAAATTGTTTGAGGGCTTTTGTCGAGCAGGCCGAGGCGCACGTTTCTGTCCTTCCGGGGATTTTTCCGACCACCGAAGACGGTATTCCGGTGGCGGCCGGTGACTGTTCCGGCGGCTCCGGTAGCGGCATTCCGGTGACCTTCGGAAAGAAGGTTCCTTTCGTTGTGGTGAGTCCAACGCCACTTTCCGTTAGTCAATCGGATGCCCGGTTTATTTGTTGTGATTTATTTTGTGTATTTCTAATTATTTGAAATTAATTGTTTTAATTGCAATGAATTGTCAATTGCTTGATTTGTCGATTAATATGAATTCCAATGTGTACGAAAGCATGTATTAAATGAACTATGATATATGTTGATGCTTTGATTTGCAATTTGAATCCCGTTATGCCGAAATTGTATTAATTGTTAATTGTTTTAAAATGTAATTTGTTCTTGCTTGCTTGATAATTAATGAATATGCATTGTATGACATTTGAAAACATGTAATAAATTATGAATGTATGAATTCATGTTGTTGTTGATATAGTTGGAAATTGATAAATGACTTTGTGAATTTGTATGAAATGTGCTATATGAATTAATATGAAATAATTCGAATTTGCTTTCTCTTTCTATTTCTCTTGTTTACATTAATTGTGCGCATGAATGTGTCCTAATTTGTAATATGTTTTCTTTGATCTATCTGTCTAACTTGAAGGGGTGTATGTGTAATTTTGTAAATAATATGAATAATGTTTGATTTAATTAGGTAACCTTGTTAATTGAATCCGTTTAGTGATATATGAATTGAGTATGCCATGTGTGAATTATATAAAATTGATATAGTTAGAATTGGTATGTGATTTTGTGATATTTTAATGATTTGAATGTCTCTATTTATCTATTTTACAATTGTAAACTTGATATACTTGAATTATAAATGTTATATAAAGTTCATGACTTGATTTGCCTTGAATCATGGAAGATATGAAATGATTGGGCTTGAAACCCTCATGTATGGAATGTACTTGAACGAATTACTTGATTATGTAACTCCATAACATCATTTTACTTCTTTTACATCTCATATCAGGTGTTTAGCATTGCCTTGCGTCTATGTGGTTTCATATTGAGTCAATTCTCACGAGTACACATTGTTCCTTCTCTTGTACAGTTTGTTTCCAGGGCGGAGACTTCCAAATTGAATAGGCACCCGTATTGCTCATGTTTCTTGTCTCGTGGTATTCCAGGTGAGGGTGTTTTCGTTCTAGTTACATATCAAACCCTACAACCTTTACGTGATAAGTTTTAGCCCAAAACCCTATGGATATATATATATATATATATATATCGTTTCAAAATGGAGTCATCGAGTAAATGTTTTTAATAGAGTAAATTATTTTCTAATGAATCGATGTGTATTATGTTTCTTATGAATTAAAATGTTTTGGCGAATGCATGATATGATTATGAACCACACGGGGCCCCAGGACTTAGTGCATGTGGTGATCCGGGGAGGCAAGGGCCGACGGTGATCCCGTGTACTAGTTCCACCAAACTAACGGCGACTCCGGACCTCGCTAGGAGATTTGGCGGGGAATGGGAGCCGAGTGCCTTTGAGGGATTCATGTACCCTCATTGTGCCTATATATGAACCGGTGTTCAGGTCTAGCTAACCTGTCCACCAACCGGAGGAAGAAGGTTGGAACTCATTTTATGATTATGATTATGATTATGATTATGAATATGTTATGATTGATAGGCACCGTGCGGGAAGGCCGGGACACGGATTGCCCAAACGAATATGATTTAGGATATGATATATGATTTGTGTGTATTATGATATATTGCATGATCACCTATTTAATGTATTGATGATATTTGTCGTACACGGTCGGAGTTTGGTTGGAGATAATGCACGCTCACTCGCCGAGCCTTGATGTTTATTTATGAATTATGAACATAATGAATTTAATATGAATTAGTCGTAAAGTTCGAGCATTGCTTACTTAATTTCTAGCCCTTCGAGGGAACTAACTTCAAATAAAACTTTGCTCGGGATTTATGACTTGTATGCGCATGTTTCTATATTATATGTATAGCCCCTGCTCACTCAGTCTTCTAGAGACTGATCCCTCTTTTCACTCTCTCAGCTCTTGCAGGTTTAGCTAGGCGGGAGTCGAGTCTTATCATGTTTGTTCGAATCACTTGTTCACTTGAGTCACATTTCACATTATTATGAATTTAATTGTATCTCTTTATGAATTTAGGCCTCGGTGCCAATTTTGATTATTGGATTTGATTCGGGACAGGTTGCGTGTTTAGTTGCACCCATTGTTAGGATGCATGTCTGATTTAATTTATGTTCATGATATGTATTGGGCTTGTAGCCATTATTGAAATTCATGTTTGGCTCTGATGCTTCCGCAATATGCTTTGGTATTCTGATTTAATTTGGTTCAGGGTTAGATTCCGCCTAGCCAGGATATTTTGTTTATCACCCTTTCGCTATGAGTCCGGTCCATGCTTGAACTATCCATTTCTTGTGTGGGCTAGACTTGTAGTACAGGGGTTGTGGCGCCTATCGTGGTGGGTGCTACAGATCATGTGATAATTAATTGGGGAATTAATTACAAAACCCAAATGAAATTAATTCAAGAAATAATTTTAACCCGTTAGAATTAATTGGGTTAAAATTATTTCTAAAACACGTTACGAAATTAATTGGAAAATTAATTATAAATATTTAATTAGTTGATTATTTCAATGTGATTAGAATAAATAAATAAATAAATAAAAATATCTTCTATTTTATTATTCTAATACGATTAGAATAATTATTATTGTAATTTGATTAGAATATATATATTTAATTATTATAATATGATTAGAATAATTAAATATCAATAATTTGTGTAGCACCCCAGACGGAGGATACCACATCCCCCGCACTAGGACCCAGACCCGGTCATGAAATAGGAAGTCCATGCCCGAATCCGAACCATAGCGAACAGGAGACCAACTCACACACTAGGCTAGGCGGATCTAACTTGACAAACTCAGAGTGCGGAAGCAATTAAAAAAAAACAACAATAGATAGCGGAAGCATTTAAACAAAACATGCAAAGCAGGTGACGGGTTCAACTAGCATAGATACCTAGTCCCGAATATCAATTCATAATCCAACATAATAAACAACATAAGTATCATCAATATCTAATAACATCCAAACACTAGCATACTAACCCCACACGGGTTTAGGTCTAAGTAGAACATAAACATAATCTGCAAGTGTGAAACATAAATACATAACATAACTAAAGTATGCGACAAATGCATCCTAACTCCAACTAGACTGATAAGTGTGACTCAGAAGACTCACTTCCGCCTAGCTCAGCCAAAAGAACCTGCAACTAAAAGATAAAACGAGGGGTCAGTCAACTGACTGTGTGAGGGGGCTAACGCACACCCACAATATATATATAGAGCACAACACATAACATAAGGGTGGATATCTCAAATGTAACTACGCATAGGTATATCACCGACGGCCCTAACCGTCCCGGGGGCTCCTTACCCATAGCTCCTCGGATCCACATACATACATACATACAGATACCAATATTTCATGGCAAACTCGCTACAGAATCATAACATATCATATTTTCCAGAATGACTTACATATGCCTTCATATTTAATTTTCAGAACCAAGGATGGTCCACAAGGTCATAATCATATTGTAACACCCCGGAGCGAAGGGCGCCACATCCCCGCACCATAACCCAACACGTGAAACGAAATTAAGTCTCCATCTACGCATCAAGCCATGGCGAACGGGTGGCAAACAAAAATCCAACCTAAGGTAGGCGGTCTAGACCCTACTCAGAGCACGCAATAGACAAAGTCGCGAAAGCCAATAAATAAAAACTTATAGCATGCAAGCACAAATCATATCTTGTTCTCCACATATTACTTATACAAATTTAGACACCCAAGCAAATATACAAAACTGAATCCCAGGACAGAACTAAGTAGCAAATTAATACATATTTCGAGACTAACAAATTGCGTATAATAAACGAAATACGATGCATGAGACTCAAGCTCTCGAAAATAAAGACTCAAGGGAACCGCCTCGCTCCAAATCCCACAAAACGGATACCTGTAACCTCAAATCAAAGGGGGTAAAAGATAGAAATAACGAGGGTCAGTCCTAGAGACTGGTGAGGGGGCTAACACATGCACCCATACATATACATAATAGCGAAGCATATACAAAGCAGAAAGGGGTTCATGAATCGGGCACGGTTTTTGCATTCTAAAACATTTAACCCGTGGTAATATATATAAAGAAAGAAGTTTGGGGCCGAAGGCCAAATTTATTCAAGTTTTAGAGTTTAGAAATCCGCCTCCGTTTCACAACCATAAACGAAATATAACGAACCAAAAGCATAAATCCAACCCACTTACTCCAGACACAAAGGCGAAGCGAAACACAAAACAAATCATAAATGAATCCCACCTCCACACCGTTTGGGGAAGAGAGGTGCCCCTCTCAACCCACCACAGAATGAAACTTGTGAACCGGAGGATCCCGCTCGGTTCCTTCGACGGCCTGCCAAAATGCGCTCCGTCGGCATAGGAGAACTAAGTCTCCCGTTGGTGGAGAAGTGCACAGGGGTCGTAACCGGCGACCCCATGGTCGTCCCGGGTCTCCCTTACCCACAACTCCGGGGCCCATCACACATATAACACACATATATTCTTATACTTATCACACTTACCAGACGAAGCTTATTCACAAGTCATACCATGCTTATACTCACACACACTTATCAAAGCTTAACAAAGTAAACGAAAATAGATCCTAGATACATATAAAAACGTTTTCAAAGCCTCTTGACAAACGGGACAAAACCCACAAAATACATATCAAAACACATATCTATATATATATATACATATATATAAAGCGCATGCGGGTTCGAAATACAAATAGGGTTTTAGGTCATCATAACTAAAAGGAAAGAAAACCTCACCTTGTCGACCAAACTGGACAAAACGGGCCAAAAGGAGTCAAACGAACCACTTCCTCACATCGGAACGAACCTAAGAGCAAAGCAAAGAGCAAGAGGCAAACTTAGACTCAAAATGAACCATATTGATGCTCGGCGAATGCATATGAATGCAAGTGATGCGTATGAAGCTTAACAAATTGACATATAATGCATACGAGTTTATATTAAACCATAAATCTCATAAATCATACTAAACGAATTCACAAGTTCCATATAACACACATATCATATCAGACAACATGTTATCAAAGCATTAATATCATATAAAGAGCAACAATTGATCATGCAAGGCATATAAACAAGACAAAAGGTCATAAACGCACGTTAAAGGAGCATATCGCACATATGAAGCCATAATTCGAAAACGAGCACATAAATCAAATCATAAATTCATATAACATAAGTTAACACATAATACGTTCAGGTAAAAATGCATATAGGTCACAATCGGGTCAAGAGAAAGCAATTAAAAGCAACAAAACAACTAAAGAAACTCCCTCGGGGCACCACCGTGACATATGACACGGCCATGTCCAAAACACAAAGGAAACGGACACGGCCGTGTCCGAATTTAAGTAAATCAGATGCCCAAGTAGAGGCCTTGACACGACTGTGTCACTAATCAGCACAAACTGGACACGGCCGTGTCCAGTTCAAATTTCTGAAAAAAAACGCTTTTTGGCGCAAGAACATTTTCAAAAGCAAAACCAGGGCATTTCGGGAGCAGCTCTTGTGGAACTTCTTAGGCCTCAAATGCACACATAACATGCATGAAATACGCACAAAAGAATCACATTAAAAGGCTAAAGAATGCAGCAACAAAGATCATTTAAATCAAGCAACAAAAATCGGACAAAGAAGAGCAAACCATGAATTCATGCCATGATCATCAACTTAGGGGCTGAGTTAGGAGTTAAAAGCTTGGGAACTAAATGCTAACATGCTAAGCTACTCAAATACTCCACGTATATGCAAATTGACACGAATTGGAGCACATTAGAACCACCACCTAATCACAAAATGCAACAGCAGCAGATCAGTTTGCACATAGCACACAAACAGGCCTCATGTTTCGATTTAGCAGCTGAAAATGGATCTAAAAGCTTGAAAGAGCAAGGTTAGCATGTAAAGCAATTAGTGTACAACATCTCCATGAAAATTTACACGAATTGGAGGCCATTAACTCAAGCAACAAGGCACAAAACGTCACAGCAGTTCCAAAACAGGGGGAACAGATTTCTAACCTACGTTTGGGGCTCAAAAACGCATAATTTCATCAAAGGATCTTAAGAGCAAATCATCCAAAAATCATGTACTATCAGTTAAGTATCCAAAATGGAGCATAATAAGTTCATATGATCAGGTTTAGCACCCCAAAACAGCCACAGAAAACTGATGCAAGAAAGGCATGAAAACAAGTCATATTCTAACTCATATATACAGCTGAAAAGGGGCATAAAAGCTTAAGGAAACTTAGCTAACATGTAGAAAAACTCATATACTTCATGTCCATGCAATTTCACACGAAAATAAGCACAAGAGATCATCAAACCAAACCAAAAATCCTGACAGCAGTTCATACGTGCGAGCAGATTTTTGCAGCAGTTTTTAAGCTCAAAACTCATCATATAAACCAAGGTTTTCAAGGCAAAACCGAGAATATTTATAAAGCAACATGTGTAACACATAACCAAGCATTAAAACATGAAATTGGATGCAAGAATTCATCAAAGAAAATTCAAAAACATGACAGCAGTTCGGTTAAAAAGGGGCTGGCAGCAGCAGTTCGAACTTCCAGTTTCATGCTTAAAAACTTAAGATTTTCTTCAAGTTATCAATGGTAGATCATATATTACACAACTAACATGAAGTATAAGTCATATATTGAGGTTAAGAAGCTCAAATAATCAGTTAACATGCATCACACCTCCATGAAACTCAAACTAAGACAAGGATTCAAAAAATGAAGTCTAACCCTAACTATTCATGCAAGCCTCCATTCCCTTATTAAATCTGATGTATTTCATGAATTTCAAGGATCAAATGAAGCATAGAAGAGAGGAGAATACATAAATATACTTACCTTTAAGATATGAAGAAGTATGGAGAAGATTTGTCTTCAAAATCTCAAGACATGGAAAGGGCTTCTTCTTCTCTTCTCTTTTCTCCATGGATCAGCTGCTCTTCCTCCTCTTGTGGGTTTGTTGGACGAAATGAAAGGGTAGGGAAGGGATAGGGCTGAGTTAATAACATATAAAACAAGGTTAAAGGCTTGAGCATGGTTAAATTGGCCCCACAAGTGTAAGACTAGTCAAAGATGGTGGCTTTGGCGCAAGCTGTTCATTCCGGGCGAAAAAAGAGGATCCAAATGGGCTTAGAAAAATACCAAATCAGGTTCCTTGGTTTCATCTCTTCGTTAAGAGTCCAACACATCTTCCGGAATTCGAATCCGAATTCCCTAGCTCAAGTTATGGCCTCCACAGCAAGAGGCGCGCTAAAACTAGTTAGGCCCTCATGTCCCTCGTCAAATACCAAAGGTTTAAAACCTCGACAATCGAGCACGAAAACTTAAAACGAGCATGCAAACACATTCATAACTCACATATATCATGCATACCAAAATTTTAAAAAAATCGGAATTGAATTCCGGCACATAAAGAGCAAATTACGAGCATACGAAACTTAAACGTTTAAAATTCAAAGTTCATGAATATAAACAATTAATTTCACATAAATTCAAATAATCATAAAAACATTCAAATAACATTCAAATACGTAATTAAATAATTTAAATCGCAAAAACCCTCTCGTTACGGCGTACCTGGAAATCCGAACGATCGGGATGTTACAAATTGACATATAATGCATACGAGTTTATATTAAACCATAAATCTCATAAATCATACTAAACGAATTCACAAGTTCCATATAACAGACATATCATATCATACAACATGTTATCAAAGCATTAATATCATAAAAAGAGCAACGATTGATCATGCGAGGCATATAAACAAGACAGAAGGTCATAAACGCACGTTAAAGGAGTATATCGCACATATGAAGCCATAATTCGAAAACGAGCACATAAATCAAATCATAAATTCATATAACATAAGTTAACACATAATACGTTAAGCTAACAATGCATATAGGTCACAATCGGGACAAGAGAAAGAAATTAAAAGCAACGAAAAGACAAAAGAAACTCCCCCGAGGCACCACCGTGACATATGACACGGCCATGTCCAAAACACAAAGGAAACGGACACGGCCGTGTCCGAATTTAAATAAATCAGATGCCCAAGTCGAGACCTTGACACGGCCGTGTCACTAATCAGCACAAACTAGATCCGGCCGTGTCCAGTTCAAATTTCTGAAAAAAAACGGTTTTTGGCGCAGCAACATTTTCAAAGGCAAAATCAGGGTATTTCGGGAGCAGCTCTTGGGGAACTTCTTAGGCCTCAAATACACACATAACATGCATGAAATACGCACAAAAGAATCACATTAAAAGGCTAAAGAATGCAGCAACAAAGATCATTTAAATCAAGCAACAAAAATCGGACAAAGAAGAGCAAACCATGAATTCATGCCATGATCATCCACTTAGGGGCTGAGTTAGGAGTTAAAAGCTTGGGAACTAAATGTTAACACGCTAATCTACTCAAATCCTCCATGTATATGCAAATTGACACGAATTGGAGCACATTAGAACCACCAACTACTCACAAAATGCAACAGCAGCAGATCAGTTTGCACATAGCATACAAACAGGCGTCATGTTTCGAGTTAGGAGTTGAAAATGGATCTAAAAGCTTGAAAGAGCAAGGTTAACAAGTAAAGCAACTAGTGTACAACATCTCCATGCACATTCACATGAATTGGAGGCCATTAACTCAAGCAACATGGCACAAAACGTCAAAGCAGTTCCAAAACAGGGGGAGCAGATTTCGAACCTAGGTTTGGAGCTCAAAAACTCGTAATCTCATCAAAGGATCTGAAGAGCAAATCATCCAAAAATCATGTACTATCAGTTAAGTATCCAAAATGGAGCATAATAAGTTCATATGATCAGCTTTAGCACCCCAAACAACCACACAAAACTGATGCAAGAAAGGCATGAAAACAAGTCATATTCTAACTCCTATATACAGCTGAAAAGGGGCATAAAATCTTAAGGAAACTTAGCTAACATGTAGAACAACTCATATACTTCATGTCCATGCAATTTAACACGAAAATAAGCAGAATAGATCATCAAACCAAACTAAAAATCCTGACAGCAGTTCATACGGGCGAGCAGATTTTTGCAGCAGTTTTTAAACTCAAAACTCATCATATAAACCAAGGTTTTGAAGGCAAAACCGAGCATATTTATAAAGCAACATGTGTAACACATAACCAAGCATTAACACATGAAATTGGATGCAAGAATTCATCAAAGAGAACTCAAAAACATGACAGTAGTTCGGTTAAAAAGGAGCTGGCAGCAGCAGTTCGAACTTCCAGTTTCATGCTTAAAAACTCAAGATTTTCTTCAAGTTATCAATGGTAGATCATATATTACACAACTAACATGAAGTATAAGTCATATATTGAGGTTAAGAAGCTCAAATAATCAGTTAACATGCATCACACCTCCATGAAACTCAAACTAAGACAAGGATTCAAAAAATGAAGTCTAACCCTAACTATTCATTCAAGCCTCCATTCCCTTATTAAATCTGATGCATTTCATGAATTTCAAGGATCAAATGAAGCATAGAAGAGAGGAGAATACATAAATATACTTACCTTTAAGATATGAAGAAGTATGGAGAAGATTTGTCTTCAAAATCTCAAGACATGGAAAGGGCTTCTTCTTCTCTTCTCTTTTCTCCATGGATCAGCTGCTTTTCCTCCCCTTGTGGGTGTGTTGAACGAAATGAAAGGGTAGGGAAGGGATAGGGCTGAGTTAATAACATATAAACCAAGGTTAAAGGCTTGAGCATGGTTAAATTGGCCCCACAAGTGTACGACTAGTCAAAGATGGTGGCTTTGGCGCAAGCTGTTCGTTCCGGGTGAAAACCGAGGGTCCAAATGGGCTTAGAAAAATACCAAATCAAGTTCCTTGGCTTCATCTCTTCGTTATGAGTCCAACTCATCTTCCAGAATTCGAATCCGAATTCCCTAGCTCAAGTTATGGCCTCCGGAACAAGAGGCGCGCTAAAATTAGTTAGGCCCTCATGTCCCTCGTCAAATGCCAAAGGTTTAAAACCTCGACAAACGAACAAGAAAACTTAAAACGAGCATGCAAACACATTCATAACTCACATATATCACGCATACCAAAATTTCACAAAAATTGGAATTGAATTCCGGCACATAACGAGCAAATTACGAGCATACGAAACTTAAACGTTTAAAATTCAAAGTTCATGAATATAAACAATTAATTTCATATAAATTCAAATAATCATAAAAGCATTAAAATAACATTCAAATACGTAATTAAATAATTTAAAGCACAAAAACCCTCTCGTTACAGCGCACCTGGAAATCCGAACGAACGGGATATTACACATATCATATCCAACATATATCTAGTCATATATATATATATATAGTATATAGTCGTATGCAAGGATTGAAATCATCATATTAAGGTCGTAGGTCGCTTAACTATACAAAATCCTAAACCTCACCTTGTGCAAGTAGAGTCTGAGAGTATGAAGGGCCAAACACTCTAAACCTCGGGCCCACCGGCACCACCAAACTCTGTGACAAGACATACAGAAACCCAGACTTAAACTCTATATGAACCAAGTAAGACGCATGGCGTACCAAGAGATGAATGATATGTGATATGGAATGAAGTGTACACACATAGTTGATATATTCCACCAAGTCATGCAATTAACGAAGTATTAAGGTTTAACAAAGCATTTGAAATCATATTAAAGCATACAAGTCATAAAGCAATTCAAACGGATCAAGCAAACACGGAAAAGACAAGTGCAAAGTGTAACAGTAGCTCCGGAACAGCCATTCCCATGCATAACTAAGCATGGGAACGGTCCTTGCTAGAAACCACCTAGCGAGCATGGGAACGGCCGTTCCCATCTCAAGGCAAAAACAGGAACGGCCCTTCCCGTTCTCGCATGCTGACATCAGCCCTTGGCGGGAAGGGCCGTTCCGAGCATCAAGCCCAAACGGGAACGACCGTTTCGGCCAGATCTGGGCATCTGTCTTGTGCAGAAGCTTCACAGCTTCGGGAAGAAGACAACCATGGCCGAAAATGGCCGATTTCACACCATTTAAACCATAAAATTTCCACAAAAATCATATATATTATCACATAAATCATGCTCATCACATAAATATCAATTTAGCTCAAGAACAAGGGTGATTTTGGCCAAAACTCATACAACCCATTTTCATGAAAATCAAGCTCCAACCATGGCAAGATGCATTCAAACTCACTCCTTATCATACCATCAACAGCTATAGCACATATTCATGCTCAAGAACTCAAGGATTCACCATTAGAGTCATATTCTTCAAGTTGGGCATAAATCACCATTTTCACAAGACTTCCTCATACAAGTTCATACATTCAATTTCATGTTAAGATTCAAGGATAGAAATGAAATACACATCAAGGGAAATTCGTAGCTTACCTTAGCTCTTGAAATGATGAAGAAACAAGGGAGATATGAGCTCTTGAAATGATGAAGAAACGAGGGAGATATGAGCTCTTGAAGGTGTGGAATGGCTTAAATCTTCATCCTCTCTTGAAGCTTCTCCATGGCTGTCACAATGAGGCTATTTTGAGGTTTGAAGTGAAATGAGAAAGGGGATCTAGGATAGAGTTTCAAGATATAAAATGAGGTTAGAGGCTTTATTAGGATTTGGGCTCAAATAAATGACTTTCGGTCCAATAGGTCAAGATTAAAAGGTTCAAGGTCTAAACGGTTTTCGAAAAATATAAAGTAAATTCCATGGGACCCAAATCACCGAATCAAGTCCAATGGTGGTGTCAGAATTCGAATTCGAATTCGAATTCCCGAGCTCGTATAGGTCCCGAACGACCCAAAACTCACCTAACTCATGTTAGGCCCCAAACACACAAATAGGTCCAAGTCCTATTTAAATCCAACTCTAACAATTAATTTAAATTCACATAAGTTCCGTTCTTAGGTTGTCATGCAAGAATTCATATTTTATCATTTTGGATTTTAGTCAATTATGTCACATTTTCAATCAAAGTTGGAATTGAACACATAAAAAGGGAATTACATCACATAAGTGCGTAAGGTAAACTCTCTCGTGATGTATACCTGTACGATTTATCGGACGGGGCATCACAATCTCCCCCCCTTAGGAGAACCTGGTCCCCAGGTTCGCTACTCTGCTTCAAACGAACTCGGTCACAACTTCTTCATTACCTCATTAATCTCCTAAGTTGGTTCCTCCGATTTCTGTCCTTCCATAACCCGACTTGAATCTCGTCCAAATACTTCACAATCATCAAGTCCGAAGTAAATGGTAATTCTTCTATCGTAAGAACGGTCGACTCTTCGGTGTTGAACCAACGTTTCTTCAAGGACGTCTCGTTCTTGCTTCTTGAAGTCCGTAATCATCGACGTGCATCGGAATCAAGACAGACAAAGAGAATCCCATCTCTCAGCACAAAAGGTGAGAGAACCCCGTGTCTCGAACACAGGAAGCGAGAGAACCCCGTCTCTCAATCACACAAGAGAGAACCCCGTTTCTCGAGCAGGCAATTCCCGTCTCTCAGCCTAAGTTGGACAGATTTTAGCATCTTCTAACATTCTAGTTCAAGAAATTCCAGCATTTCTCAAACCCCTAAATTCAAGAGAATCCAGCATCTCCCGAATATCTAAGTACAAGATAATCCAACATCTCTCGTGCACAAAACTCAGAAAGAATCCAACATCTTTCTATCACATAAGTAGAGAATCCTGCGACTCTCTAACATATAAATTGAGAGAATGAACATCTCCCAAACACATAAATATAGTGAATTAAATCTTCCTCACACTGAGAACGAGAGATCCTAACATCTCTTAGCACATAAATACAATTATTTGAAGCACTTGTGCCTACGCACATCAAAGTAGTACAGTTGAAAATTACAACAATCAACGCATGTCACAATTAGCAAGTATATCACATAATAATAAGAGTCAAATAAACGATGTATGTATGCTCGTGCTATGAATGTTTATTGTACCTTCCACTGTGGCATTCTGATTAACCACTGCTGTTTCCTCCTCTCCGTCGAGGGCATATGCACGAGCCTGAATAGCTGGCCTCTTCTTTGGACAGGTGTTCCTCTCGTGCTCAGCCGAACCACACACCAAACATCTATCCAAATACCTCCAACACCTCTCCAACGGATGAGAACCCTGACAGTGAGAACAAATAGCTGGAGCTGGTAAAACTGGAGGTGTTGTGGGAGTAGTAGTTCGGGGCTTCTTGTTGTTAAAGCTCTGTGGTCCTATGGGGGTATCAGAAACATCGGATCCTTGTTGGTTCTCAATTTGAAGGCGCCGCTCTCGTACTCGTCGCATCTTAGCTCTCGATCGGTCACAATCAGAAATCTTATGCTTCGGCGACCCGTAACAATAACATCTCCCCAACCTCTCCCAACACGTATCGTACACATGGGTGTTTCCTCCACAATAAGTACACCACTGGGGTTCGCTCCTCGGCTTTGAAGTACTCCCGGTCTCGTGTCCCTTTCCCTGGGTTTTCTTACCTCGAGTCCCATGCGGATGGAATCCTCCTCCCATCGGAGAGTCCAAATACACTCTCGTCCCAAGTCCGATCCCCGATGTATGTCCTCTTCTGTCCAACTCTCTCATGCCAACCTCCACCGCTAATGCTCCCTCAGTGACCTCCTCCCAAGTGCCCGTGTTCCCCACGAGTACAAACTCCTTTAAGTTCACTCCGTAGACCTTCCAAGAAATGCCTAGCCTTCATCCAATCATTTCCCATGATGTGGGGTACAAACCTACCCAATCTCTCAAACTCCTCCATGTAGCCCTCAACGGTCTTATCCCCCTGTTTCAACGTGAAAAAGGCTTCCAATCTCTGCTTCTGTAGGGTGGCCGGTGTGAACCTCTTCCTAAACTCCAGAACGAACACATCCCATGTCAATCCTTCACCCCTTGCCCCAAAACCCTGAACAATTTCTCTCCACCATTGTTCTGTAGGCCCACGTAAAAGTAGAGAGATAAGTCGTGCCATATTGTGAGTGTTGCATGGTCACGCTTCAAATAAGCCCTCTATCCCCGAAAACCACTGATTAGCACAAATTTCATCACCTCCTTCGAATAGGGCAGGGTTGAAAGACTTGAACTCCAGATACATCCTTGTCACGGGGTTCATAGGCGGTAAGTCGGTTGAAAGTTACTCTTGATTGTACAGATTGGGTTGAGAAGACTGACTACAGGCTAGCATCCTGAAATGTCAACAATTACAACTCCTGTGTATGCATGTCAGTTAGTAAATGCTCATGTCAGATCATAAATCAGTTATCAACATCAAGGCAAGTAATGCTTCACATTATATAAATTCAGCAATGTGATGAGAATTCAAATGTATAGCTTATCAAACAAAGAAGTTCATACACATAAGTTATCACAATAGTCATCATGCACATCAAACAAAACAAGGTAAGAGTATTTAAGATATGCATGTATGCAAATGTCATGAATGCTTGGCGTACGTTAACCGAAGTGCAATAATCTTTACAAGAGAGTCGAGGTGAAGCAGCAGGAGTTGATTAAGCTGATAATGATGCAACCTTCCTCATCTGAACTTCTTTGTCTTGAGTCTTTTCGTAAAGTGGTGACTCAACAGAGCTTGTCTATCACCCAACCCCCTCACTAGACCGTAATCCTTGCTCAACTAGAATCATCCTCAGTTCTCCCAAGAATTCGGATTTATATGTTAAATCTTAGTCTACTCATCTTCAAGGGGTTGTCCATGATTCGTTTATCAATCCGATATTTACCTAAGAGTTTCGTTGGATGATCATGGTGCTAAGCACTTCCCAAAGCATTCCATGGTCTATGATTCTAAAACTTGAATAAAGTCTTTCGGCGTCTAAGTGTTCTATTCCCACCTCAACAGTGTCTTCCATCTCATCTTGAAGAAACACCCAAAGAGCTAGCAAGCAATCTTGTCTCATCGTTTGTTAAGTCTAACCAACACCAAAACCTTCAAGGCTCACCGATGGTTTGTAGCTCGTTGCTTAAGTTAGCACCAACATGGCTACCTATCCACATCCCTTGAACTTGATCGGATTCTTCCACATTTACTCGTTTCCATCAACAAGGTGACTACTTTCAAATGAATGAATCCTCAAGGTCAACATTCGTCAAACCCTATCTTCCATTTGACTTTAAGATAGTAAGTCAATATAGAAAATCTCTTTCCTTCAACTCTGAACCTTTTTATGACCATTGATTTTGGTAAAGAATCCTTTCATCTTCGAATTATGGTGTGTTTTCATTGTAGTGCCAATAGGCAGTGTTGACGGAGGAAAATCTCAGTGTTGACTCATAGGGTACCGTAAAATTCAAACACTAAATTCGATGCATGCGGATTAAAAGGTAACACGTATATCAAGTAAATGCAACAATTAGCTGTAATTTATAAAGCACATAAAATAAGATGTTGCATAATCAAAGTCATAATGTCCACACAATCATATAATTGCTAAACAATTCATGCCAAATGGTCAAAGTATGAAGTCAAACAAATGTAATGCGCAGTTATTCATATGCCGTACAACCTAGACAGACTCAACACGACTTAAGAGCTCGGTTTTGTAACCTAGAGCTCTGATACCACTTAAGGATGTAGCACCCCAGACGGAGGATACCACATCACCCGAACTAGGACCCAGACCCGGTCATGAAATAGGAAGTCCATGCCCGAATCCGAACCATAGCGAACGGGAGACCAACTCACACACTAGGCTAGGCAGATCTAACTTGACAAACTCAGAGTGCGGAAGCAATTAAAACCAACAACAATAGATAGCGGAAGCATTTAAACAAAACATGCAAAGCAGGTGATGGGTTCAACTAGCATAGATACCTATTCCCGAATATCAATTCATAATCCAACATAATAAACATCATAAGTATCATCAATATCTAATAACATCCAAACACTAGCATACTAACCCCACACGGGTTAAGGTCTAAGTAGAACATAAACATAATCTGTAAGTGTGAAACATAAATACATAACATAAGTAAAGTATGCGACAAATGCATCCTAACTCCAACTAGACTGACAAGTGTGACTCAGAAGACTCACTTCCGCCTAGCTCAGCCAAACGAACCTGCAACTAAAAGATAAAACGAGGGGTCAGTCAACTGACTGTGTGAGGGGGCTAATGCACACCCACAATATATATATAGAGCACAGCACATAACATAAGGGTGGACTCATGAACCGGGATTAGGGTTTGCACGCCAAAACAGTTGAAATACCCAAAATAGTATAAGTTTGGAAAACCATTTAGAGAAGCCTATCCCATTTCACAAATCCCATACATTCAAAATATATACCCGGCGAGTACGGGCTTCCAACCTTTAGTCCTCATAACTGAACAGAACATAAAGCAGAATCAATCAATACTCTACTCCAATGATGGAAGAGCCACACGTTGGCCCTAACCATCAATAACATACATACATACTCACAAGGGGTAGCGAACCCACAAGTGCCCTCCCCGGATGTACACCGAAGGCTCAAGATATCACGCCTTCCGCTATCTCCCTTAAGAGTCATGCAATGATATCTCAAATGGAACTACGCATAGGTATATCCCCGATGGCCCTAACCGTCCCGGGGGCTCCTTACCCTTAGCTCCTCGGATCCACATACATACATAAATACGGATACCAATATTTCATGGCAAACTCGCTACAGAACCATAACATATCATATTTTCCAGAATGGCCTACATATGCCTTCATATTTAATTTTCAGAACCAAGGATGGTCCACAAGGTCATAATCATATCATATCCAACATATATCTAGTCATATATATATAGTATATAGTCGCATGCAAGGATTGAAATCATCACATTAAGGTCGTAGGTCGCTTAACTATACAAAATCCTAAACCTCACCTTGTGCAAGTAGAGTCTGAGTGTGTGAAGGGCAAACACTCTAAACCTTAGGCCCACCGGCACCACCAAACTCTGTCACAAGACAAACAGAAACCCAGACTTAAACTCTATATGAACCAAGTAAGACGCACGACGTACCAAGAGATGAATGATATGTGATATGGAATGAAGAGTACACACATAGTTCATATATTCCACCAAGTCATGCAATTAACGAAGTATTAAGGTTTAACAAAGCATTTGAAATCATATTCAAGCATATAAGTCATAAAACAATTCAAATAGATCAAGCAAACGTGGAAAAGACAAGTGCAAAGTGTAACAGTAGCTCCGGAATGGCCATTCCCATGCATAACTAAGCATGGGAATGGTCCTTCCCAGAAACCACCTAGCGAGCATGGGAACGGCCGTTCCCATCTCAAGGCAAAAACGGGAACGACCCTTCCCGTTCTCGCGTGCTGACATCAGCCCTTGGCGGGAAGGGCCCTTCCAGGCACCAAGGCCAAATGGGAATGGCTGTTCCGGCCAGATCTGGGCGTCTGTCTTGTGCAGAAGCTTCACAGCTTCGGGAAGAAGACAACCATGGCCTAAAATGACCTATTTCACCCCATTTAAACCATAAAATTTCCATGAAAATCATATATATTATCACATAAATCATGTTTATCACATAAATATCAATTTAGCTCAAGAACAAGGGTGATTTTGGCCAAAACTCATACAACCCATTTTCATGAAAATCAAGCTCCAACCATGGCAAGATGCATTCAAACTCACTCCTTATCATACCATCAACAGCTATAGCACATATTCAACATGGAGAAACATATATTCATGCTCAAGAACTCAAGGATTCACCATTAGAGTCATATTCTTCAAGTTGGGCATAAATCACCATTTTCACAAGACTTCCTCATACAAGTTCACACATTCAATTTCATGTTAAGATTCAAGGATAGAAATGAAATACACATCCAGGGAAATTCGTAGCTTACCTTAGCTCTTGAAATGATAAAGAAACGAGGGAGATATGAGCTCTTGAAATGATGAAGAAACGAGGGAGATATGA
This sequence comes from Lantana camara, assembly GCA_037501455.1. Taxonomy (NCBI): domain Eukaryota; kingdom Viridiplantae; phylum Streptophyta; class Magnoliopsida; order Lamiales; family Verbenaceae; genus Lantana; species Lantana camara. The sequence goes on along the minus strand of CM074862.1, from coordinate 42,177,231 downwards.
GCTCTTGAAGGTGTGGAATGGCTTAAATCTTCATCCTCTTTTGAAGCTTCTCCATGGCTGTCACAATGAGGCTATTTTGAGGTTTGAAGTGAAATGAGAAAGGGGATCTAGGTTAGGGTTTCAAGATATAAAATGAGGCTAGAGGCTTTATTAGGATTTGGGCTCAAATAAATGACTTTTGGCCCAATAGGTCAAGATTAAAAGGTTCAAGGTCTAAACGGTTTCCAAAAACTATAAAGTAAATTCCATGGGACCCAAATCACCGAATCATTTCCAATGGTGGTGTCAGAATTCGAATTAGAATTCTCGAGCTTGTATAGGTCCCGAATGACCCAAAACTCACCTAACTCATGTTAGGCCCCAAACACACAAATAGGTCCAAGCCTTATTTAAATCCAACTCTAATAATTAATTTAAATTCACATAAGTTCTGTTCTTAGGTTGTCATGCAAGGATTCATATTTTATCATTTTGGATTTTAGTCAATTAAGTCACATTTTCAATCACAGTTGGAATTGAACACATAAAAAGGGAATTAGATCACATAAGTGCGTAAGGTAAACACTCTCGTGACGCATACCTGTACGATTTACCGGACGGGGCGTCACAATTTGATTAGGAGTTCTTTTTCTAAAAGGATAATATCTTATTTCGATAAGATCAAAATTGGAGATAAAGTAAAATAAGGAATCGTTTCATAGTAAGACTTGTGGATTTGAGAAATTTCCTATAAAAATAAGGGGTTAGAGAAACATTTCTCTATCTAACGAAATAGAAAAAGAAAAATATTTCACATTGAGAAGATAAATAAAGTGACTTTTTCTCTCTCATGTTTCAATCCGGGTTTTGAAGGGAAAAATTTCGTACTCTCATAATTCTCTGTTCTTGTTTTTTTCAATACCCTGATTATAATATTAGCATACTCACTTATCTTGTAACGGTCCAACTTTTCCGTAGTCTAAAATGACGTATGTGTTTACTAATTTGCGCGAATTGATTGGCTATATAAGTGTTTTATATATAAAATGTTAAATGTTTATATCTTTAATTTCTTTAATATTAATTATATACGAATTAGTGACTTTTAAATCTTAATGTATTAATACTACATATATACATTTATGTAATTCGTGCTATGTATTTTTAAATTATATGTAATTAGTGCATTTTGATTTAATGTTTATTTAAGTCGCACCTTGGATTATATATTTAAAAATGAGTTTAAATTTGTTAATTATTATGAAATGTTATGAATTTATTTATACAATGCTAACGAGCGTTATAAAACGTGCTTCGTTTTTATATGATTTGATATCGAAATTTCGTGAAAATTTAATATGTTGAAGATTTACGTGTTACGAACATGGATATATGCACATGTTTTCGTGAAAATTTTGTTCTTGGAATCCAAATCGGGGGCTAATGAGCAATTAGCGCACACTTGGTTCCGTATGTGATATCTTGAGCTAGGAAACTCGGATTCGAGTTTCGTCAACTTCACCGAACTCGTAACGACAATTCGAGTTTATTGAACTTAGCCTTATATTTTTCCAAAGGTATTTGAACCTCCGAAATTAAACTGAAAAACGCTACGTTCTTCAAAACTGCCACATCTCAATAAAATGGACATAACATTCTCAAACCTTGACCAAATTAACCATGGTTTGATTCTTTGGAACCCTAACTCAACCCTATAACAGATTTTAACTAGCCTAAACTGAATAAACCCTCACACTTAGAGAAATTTTCACAAAAGACCCCTGCTCTCCAGAAAATCCCATAACCCTTGTGCACATTGGAGATTCAAGGTCAAATCTCTTCCATCTTCCATCCAATCCACAAGGTGAGTTTAGGGTTGTGATATACATTCAATATTTGTCATTTTAAACTATGCATCCCTAATTTTGAGTTTATATTCATGGAGTTTGAAGGAGGTGAATGAATAGTTAGGTTATAACTTCATTTTTGAATTCATGGTTTAAACTTGGTTTTCTTGAGAATTTATGCATGAACTCCGACCACTTCAGTTTCCATTATGTTTATTTGAACTTGAATATGATGTATGTTAAGTGTATGAGAACCCACTATTGTTGAACTTCATGAAACTTGAAGGTTTGTGCAAGAATAAACTGCTCTTCGTTTTGAACTGTTGTTGCTGCGTTTTGGGACTGTTTTTGTAATCATTTGTTCCCCCTCTTTACCTTGTTCATTGCTTGTTTGATGGTTGATGTATGCATGAGGTAGCTTCTTTGTTTTATGATGTTTTGCCGTTGTTTTTCAGCTTGAATTATTGTTGTCGGCTGCTGCTAATTCCTTACTTAGTTGCTGTTAGTTTTCAGTCTGTTTTGTGGGAGTTTTGGCCTGAATTTGTATGCATTTCATTGAGTTTTAAGTTGGTAACATGGTTCGTTTCCTTTCCCTTTCGTGCATGCCCTGTTTATGTGTTTTTTTTGCTACAGACACAAATCCACGGGGGTGGATTTTTCCCTTTGGAAAAATCCATGGGGGTGGATTTGAGTCAGTGGGGTTCTGGCGAGAATCCATTGGGGTGGATTTTTCCCTTATGAAAAATCGATGGGGGTGGATTCTATCCAGCCTATCCTCAGGACTCTGGTTCTGTTTTTCTTGTTTCTCTTAGCTTGTTTATTCTTCTTCCACCTCTTTTTGACTTCTATACTATATTAACATATCATATAATGTGTTATCTTATGTGTTACAAAGTTTGGTGAGTTTTCGTTGAATATTTTTCGAGTTATGGGTCAATATGTCTTTAATGCTCCTAATGTATGCATGCATGGATCTTTTGCTTCCAAAGATGAGCCCTAATTGTTTCTTATCTCTTATTTTATGGGTTATATGATATGTATACATGTTATACTATGTGTTATGCGCATTATGGGAATTTCTTGGATTAATTTGGTATGATTTATGGAAGTGATGAACGCAAACGAATTTGAATGATTCTTGAAATGAATCTATTGAACGTTTAGACGTCTTTCAGTTATTAATCGTGCACATGAACGATTCCTTAAGATAATATCACCTCTTGGACCTTCATAACATATGTTATACTTGTTGTATATAGTTTATGGCTCAATATGTCTTCCTTGCTCCAATATGGTACATGCTTGCATTGATTCTTCATGTTTGAACCCTAAATGATGTTGTGCTTCTTTTTAATGTTTGATATGAAGTGTTTACATGTTATACTATGTGTGATGATCCTTATTTGAATTTCTTCAATTTTTAGGGTATAGAAATGAAAGTCATGAACTCATATGGATATGAACGCTTCATGAAAATGAATGGCTTCTATACATGACGTTAAGACATTAATTGTGCACAAGAATGTTTCTATGACATGATATCATATCATATACTTTCATATCGTATTCATTACATTGTCGTGCGTCATATATGGTACATTTGGAGTCTTGAGTCTTACGTGTATACTCTATTGTCCTTTGTACTGTTTTCTCCAGGGCGAAGACTTTCCGGGTTTTAGGACACTTTCGGGTCCTCTTGTTTCTTCTTAGTTTTGGTTGGTAAGCTAAGGACAGGTGGGTTTCTCTACTATTTAGTTAAATGACCCTATATACTCCCAATGTGTAAAGATTTCAGCCAAAAGCATATATGTATATAGAGTCATTTTCATGAGTCGATGATTTTAAAGTAAAGCCCTTCTTTTATGAACATACCAAATGTCTTGGCGAGAAAAAATGAATGAATGCACAGAATGGGGCCCTGGGACTTGGTGTGAGTGCTGATCCGGGGAGGCATGGGCCGACGGTGATCCCTCACACTAGTTCCACCGTTGAATGGCGTAACAGGACCTCGTTAGGAGTTAGCGAGGAATGGACGCTGAGTGCCATCTGGGGAGTCATGTTCCCATTTTGGTCAATGAATGGATGGTTTGGGCCGATCACCCGGCCATCACCCGGAGGAAGAAGGTGTAAATGTCTATGAATGTGCACGAAAGAATGAAATGCATGAAAGAAAGAAACAAACAAAGAATGTTTAATGAACTACACGAGGTGTTGGTTGGAGATAATGCATGGCTACTCGTTGGGCCACGAAAGACCTAAAGAATGAAAAATGAACATTATAATCCCTTTTAATGATTTCTTTATTTTAACCACTTGGGAAACGCTCTAAAACTTCATTTGGGATTATAACCTGCATGTGAATGTTTAAATATTGTTATATATGCTACTTATGCTTCATTTTATACCTTCCAGTGTCGTATAGACTGAACCCGGATTGTTTTCAGTGTTCTTGCAGGTTTGGAGTGCTAGGCAGGAAGTCAAGTCTATTAAGTCTTTCGGTTAAGTCAAAGTCAGTCCATGTGCATATTCAATCATGATTTGTTTCAGTATGAAGATGAAAGATTTGTATTGATTATTACTGCTATCATGAATTCTGAATGAGTTTATTATAAGAGAAGGAACCCGTAGATGGTGTTTTGTGATTTTATTGGAATTTCGGTATTAGATATCCATGCTAGTCGAACCTGTTACTCTGTACTTACCTTGCTATTTATGAAAGTACTTTGCTTCCGCATTGGTAATATTTCTATTTTATTTTCTATTTCGTTGCCAAAGTTAGATCCCGCCTAGCCTAGCAAGTGTGTATGTCCCCGTTCGCCATGATTTAGCTCGGGTATGGATTGTCCATTTCATATTCGGGTCGGGTCTCGGTGCGGGGGCTAACGAGCAATTAGCGCACCCTTGGTTCCGTATGTGATATCTTGAGCTATTCGGGTCGGATTCGAGTTTCGTCAACTTCGCCGAAATCGTAACGAAAATTCGAGTTTAATGAACTTAGCCTTATATTTTTCCAAAGTTATTTCAACCTCCGAAATTCAACCGAAAACTGCTACGTTCGTCTAAACTGCCACAACTCAATAAAATGGCCACAACTTTCTCAAAACATAACCAAATTAACCATGGTTTGATTCTTTGGAACATTAATTCAACCCTCTAACAGCTTTTAATCAGCCTAAACTGAACCAACCCTCGCACTTAGAGAAATTTCAGCAAAAGACCCCTGCTCTCGAAAAAATCTCGTAACCCTAGTGCACTTTGGAGATTCAAGCTCAAATCTCTTCCATCTTCCATCCAATCCACAAGGTGAGTTTAGGGTTATGATATACATTCCATATATGTCATTTTAAGCTATGCATCACTAATTTTGAGCTTATATTCATGAAGTTTGAAGGACGTGAATGAATAGTTAGGTTATAACTTCATTTTTGAATTCATGGTTTAAACTTGGTTTTCTTGAGAATTTATGCATGAACTCTGACCACTTCAGTTTCCATTATGTATATTTGAACTTGAATTTGATGTATGTTAAGTTTATGAGAAACCACCATTGTTGAACTTCTTGAAACTTGAAGGTTTATGCAAGAATAAACTGCTCTTCATTTTGAACTGCTATTGCTGCGTTTTGGGACTGTTTTTGCTATCATTTGTTGCCCCTCTTTGCCTTGTTTGTTGCTTGTTTGATGGTTGATGTATGCATGAGGTGGCTGTTCTGTTTTATGATGTTCTGCCCCTGTTTTTCGGCTTGAATTGTTGCTATCAGCTGCTGCTATTTCCTTGCTTAGTTACTGTTAGTTTTCAGTCAGTTTTGTACGAGTTTTGGCCTGAATTTGTATGCATTTCATTAAGTTTTATGTTGGTAACATGCTTCATTTCCTTTCCCTTTCGTGCATGCCCTGTTTATGTTTTTTTTTTGGCCACAGACACAAATCCACGGGGGTGGATTTTTCCCTTTGGACAAATCCATGGCGGTGGATTTGAGTCAGTGGGTTTCTGACCAGAATCCATGGGGGTGGATTCTGTCGAGCCTAACCTCATGACTCCGGTTCCGTTTTTATTGTTTCTCTTCGCTTGTTTATTCTTCTTCCACCTCTTTTATTACTTCTATGCTATATCAACATGTCATATAATGTGTTATAAAGTTTGGTGAGTTTTCGTTGAATATTTTTCGAGTTATGCTTCAATATGTCTTCAATGCTCGTAATGTATTCATGCATGGATCTTTTGCTTCCAAGATGAGCTCTAATTGCTTCTTCTCTCTTATTTTACGACTTATGTGATATGTATACATGTTATACTATGTGTTATGCGCATTATGGGAATTTCTTGGATTAATTTGGTATGATTTATGAAAGTGATGAACATAAACGAATTTGAATGATTCTTGAAATGAATCTATTGAACGTTTAGATGTCTTTGAGATATTAATCTTGCACATGAACGATTCCTTTACATAATATCACCACTTGGACCTTCATAACCTATGTTATACTTCTTGTATATTGTTTATGGCTCAATATGTCTTCCTTGCTCCAATATGGTATATGCATGCATTGATGCTTCATGCTTGAACCCTAAATGATGTTGTGCTTCTTCTTAATGATTGATATGAAGTGTTTACATGTTATACTATGTGTGATGATCGTTATTTGAATTTCTTAGATTTTTCGGCTATAGAAATGAAAGTCATGAACTTATATGGATATGAACGCTTCTTGAAATAAATAAATGGCTTGTATACATGACTTTAAGACATTAATTGTGCACAAGAATGTTTCTATGACATGATATCATATCCTATAATTTCATATCGTATTCATTACATTGTCGTGCGTCATATATGGTACATTTGGAGTCTTGAGTCTTACGTGTATACTCTATTGTCCTTTGTATAGTTTTCTCCAGGGCGGAGACTTGCCGAGTCTTAGGACACTTCCGGGTCTCTTGTTTCTTCTTATTTTTGGTTGATAAGCTAAGGACAGGTGGGTTTCTCTACTATTTAGTTAAATGACCCTATATACTCCCAATGTGTAAAGATTTCAACCAAAAGTATATATGTATGTAGAGTCGTTTTCATGAGTCAATTATTTTAAAGTAAAGCCCTTCTTTTATGAACCTACCAAATGTTTCGGCGAGAAAGAATGAATGAATGCACAGAATGGGGCCCACGGACTTGGTGTGAGTGGTGATCCGGGGAGGTATGGGCCGACGGTGATCCCTCACACTAGTTCCACCAATGAACGGCATAACCGGACCTCGTTAGGAGTTAGTGAGGAATGGACGTTGAGTGCCATCTGGGGAGTCGTGTTCCCCTTTTGGTCAATGAATGGATGGTTCGGGCCGATCACCCGGCCATCAGCCGGAGAAAGAAGGTGTAAATGTCTACGAATGTGCACGAAAGAATGAGATGCATGAAAGAAAGAAATAAAGAAAGAATTTCTAATGAACTACACGAGGTGTTGGTTGGAGATAATGCACGCCTACTCGCCGGGCCACGAAAGACCTAAAGAATGAAAAATGAACGTTATAATCCCTTTTGATGACTTCCTTATTTTACCCACTTGGGAAATGCTCTAGAACTTCATTTGGGATTATAACCTGCATGTAAATATTTAAATATTGTTATATATGCTACTTATGCCTCATTTTATACCCTCCAGTCTCGTATAGACTGAACCCGGATTGTTTTCAGTGTTCTTGCAAGTTTGGAGTGCTAGGCGGGAAGTCAAGTCTATTAAGTCTTTCGGTTAAGTCAGAGTCTGTCCATGTGCATATTGAATCATGATTTGTTTAAGTATGAAGGTGTAAGATTTTTATTGATTATTACTGCTATCATGAATTCTGAATGAGTTTATTATAACAGAAAGAACCCGTAGATGGTGTTTTGTGATTTATTGGAATTTCGGGATTAGATATCTATGCTAGTCGAACCCATTACTTTGTACTTACCTTGCTATTTATGAAAGTACTTTGCTTCCGCATTGGTAATATTTCTGTTTTATTGTCTGTTTGGTTGCGAAAGTTAGCTCCCGCATAGCCTAGAGAGTGTGTATGTCCCCGGTCGTTGTGATTTAGCTCGGGTTATTGGAAAATACGAATCAGAAAGCAGCAGAAATTTAAAAATTTTCCAACAAAAGGACCTTGGACTCGCAATCGTGTCTCCAAATTCGTAGAGTTCAGAAACTTACTTTTCATTTATTCTTTCTTGAAGCATTTCAAGCCACCCAAGAACGCTCTTCTCGCGGCTTGATCCCCTCTCCTTGGTAAAGCTTGAATCTTCAAAATTCTAACTTGAAGCTCTCTAGAGATATTCCACCAACTTGACTACAATCTAACTAGTAAGGATGCTAGTTCTCTAGTTAGTGTTTAGGCTTAACCTAGGGTTTCTTTTATCTTGGAGAAAGGATGGTGTTCAACACATGAACCAAAATAATTGCCAATTAGCTCTAAGGGGAGCTCGAGCTCCCCTATTTATAATAAAGGGAGGACCGAAAATCCTAGTCCTTATGGGCCAGGGTTTTGGTCTCTCTCTCTCTCTCTCCTATTACTTGATCATCAAGTAATTTTGACTTTGACTTTGAATTCAAATTCAAATCAACTTTTAAGAGAGCTAAAATATCCAAACTATTTTTGGATAATTTTATACTTTATTTATTTAAAATGAATAACTTATTTTATCTAATTAATTAATTCATAATTAATTAACTAGATTATTTTTCTCCAAAATAAGACTTTCTTTTTAATTCAAAATTAAACCAAAGTCTATTAAATAATTAACACATTAATTATTTAATCACCAAATAAATATTCACGCACATGCACACGTGTCCATGAAAGACACGTGTCACGCACGTGACCCACACGTGTGGTTTCACACGTGTGGAACCCGTTGGCCCGATTAACTCGTTTAATCATTTCAAAGCCTCAACTCATGTAACCAAGTTGTTGTGTGTGACCCTCTAGGTTCTCAATTCAATTAGCAGTGACCCCAATTAATAAATTCACTAATTAATTAATCGGTCCACAGATTGAACGACCATAGTCTAGCAACAGGTGTTTAACCCCTAGCTGAATTGCAATGTCTGGATTCGACAAAACCTTTAAGTCATTGATTCATATGAGATACAATCCTCCTACTTACTATCTCTCAACCAAGATCTAGGGTAAGGGAATAAACAGAACCCTAATAATCTGGTCTTAAAGCTAAGTGCATTTCAAATCCATTTGATCTCAATCCAAGAAACCCTTTTCTTGATGTCTTGATCTATTACCTTGCCCAAGGACTCCATATGGCATATGAATGACTTACACAATAAGAGATCACAAAGCATAAGAGATCACCCTTTTCTTGATGTCTTGATCTATTGCCTTGGCTAAGGACTCCATATGGCATATGAATGACTTACACAATAAGAGATCACCTTGCTAATGCAAGTGTAGGTCCTTTCTTGATTCTCATTCACTTTCATGAATCACTTGTGCAGCCTCAGGATAAGCCTTGAATCAGTTGTCTAAGGCGACACCCTTTAAAGCTTATACCTAAGACTACAGAGTTAACTCATAAAGTGACAAGGAACCTCAAGTCTTAAGGATCAATTAATCACATCAATGACTCGTGAGATATTTCCTAATCTGGAAGTTTCCATTTCCTGAAATAGAAACTTCCTTTCCCATTTAGGAATGTTCTCACACGGGGCACCTCAGTAAACTTACTTATTAAAGTAAGCACCGTCATGTATCACACACATATCAACTATACACTTTGCACCTCCATGAAAAAAGGTGGTCCTTCTTAAGGGCGTGATCCCACAAGCAAGCCATAGAGGAGTCAGGTTGACACTCCCACTCTCTGTAGGACTCATTGGCTTGGAGTATTTTACTAATCATGAGTTATGTGATATAGGGCTCGTTTCATGAACCATTTCACCTAAATGGTAGAGTCCTAAAGTCATCAGGATTAGGGGAGTTCTCATACATGCACAGCTAAAGTAAACGCATACCAAACAAGAGCATATAAAGAAGTGTTGCCTCAATTCGTTATTTCATTCGAAGATTGTCTGTGATTACAATAAGGAAAAACACAAAACGGATATACAATTGGCTTTCTAGGGCACTATTCCTAACAATCTCCCACTTGCCCGTGAAAGCCATTCTAAAGCTACTCTAAGTCCCATCTTCTGAAGATGACCTTGGAAAGCTTCTCGACTAAGGGGATTAGTAAGTGGATCTGCCACGTTCTCTGCTGATGTGACCCTCTCAATTTGCACATCACCTCTTTTGATAATATCACGGATTAGGTGATACTTCCTCATAATGTGCTTGATCCGTTGGTGAGATCTTGGTTCTCTTGCTTGAGCAACCGCCCCAGTGTTGTCACAAAACACAGTAATGGGGTCTTTCGTGCTAGGAACAACATTCAACTCTTGAATGAAATTTCTAATCCAAACACCTTCCTTAGCTACATCATTTGCAGCTAAGTATTCGGCCTCAGTGGTCGAATCTGCAGTGGTTGTTTGCTTGGAACTCTTCCAACTCACTGCTCCGCCATTTAGGCAGAAAATGTATCCTGACATTGACTTAAAATCATCTAAGTCAGATGCAAAGCTTGCATCGCAGTATCCTTCGACAGTAAGATCTTTTTGACCTCTGTAAACTAAGAATAAATCTTTAGTACTTTTCAAGTACTTGAGAATATTCTTCACGGCAGCCCAGTGACCATTTCCAGGGTCAGATTGGATACGACTTGTAACACTAAGTGCATAAGCCACATCCGGTCGAGTACATAACATTGCATACATTATGCTACCTATTGCTGACGCATAAGGTGTATGAGTTATTCTCTCCTTCTCAAGGTTAGTCTTAGGACACATCTTGTTTGAAAGACATGTTCCTACACTCATAGGAAGGTTCTTAACCTTTGCTGACTCCATATTGGATCTCTTCAACACTTTGTCAATGTACATCGACTGTGATAGTCCTATTAACCTTCTAGATCTATCTCGATAGATTTTAATTCCAAGGATATAGGACACATCACCAAGATCTTTCATCTCGAATTGGTTCGATAACCATAACTTAGTCACTTTCATGTCATCCTTCAAATTCCCAATAAGAAGGATGTCATCAACATAAAGTACTAAGAATTGCACTGAGGTCTCCAATTCCTTTCTATACACACAGGATTCATTCGAAATTTGAATGAAGCCAAACGCTTTGACTGATTCATCAAATCGAATATTCCAATTCCTAGAAGCCTATTTCAAACCATAGATTGATCTTTGGAGTTTGCAAACCTTTTTCTCACTCCCATTGAACGTGAAACCTATGGGTTGATCCATATATATGTCTTTATCAATGTCACCATTGAGAAAGGCAGTTTTCACATCCATTTGCTATATCTCGTAGTCATAATAAGCAGCAATGGCAAGCATGATCCGAATAGACTTTTGCATTGGAACTGGCGAAAAGGTTTCATCAAAGTCCACGCCGGGTCTTTGAGTGAATCCTTTTGCAACCAATCTTGCTTTGTATGCTGCAATGCTTCCATTAACTCCAAGCTTTCTCTTAAAGATCCATTTGGAACCTATGGGTTTGACCCCATCAGGCAAATCTACCAAGGTCCAAACTTGGTTGGAGTTCATGGAGTCCATTTCGGATTTCATGGCTTCTATCCACTGTTCAGAGTCAGAATCTAAAAGTGCCTCCTCATATGTTAAAGGATCATTATCCTTTTGAGAGATTTCATGGAAGAATCCATACCATCTCTCCTGCTGTCTAGGAATGCATTCAGAACGCCTTAGAGGAGGATTTTCGTGTGTCTCGAAATTCGTAATTGGTTGTGGTTGATCAGTAGGGGACGTCTCTTCAGTGGGTGGCGTGGGCTCACTTTGTACTTCATCTAATTCTATGATCTTCCCTTTCTTTTCTTTAAGGAACGGTTCCCCAAGAAAAATGGCATTTCTGGAAACAAACACCTTTTGCTCAGATTGATCATAGAAGTAGTATCCTATGGATTCCTTAGGATAACCTACAAAGTAGCATAAGTTCGAATGAGATTCTAACTTATCTCCCATTGTCCTCTTCACGTAAGCAGGACAACCCCAAATTCTTAAGTAAGAATAACTAGGGATTTTACCATGCCACATTTCATAGGGCGTTTTAGGGACTGACTTAGATGGAACTAGATTCAAAATCTTTGCTGCAGTTTCTAGGGCATAACCCCAGAAAGAAGGTGGTAAGTCAGGGAAACTCATCATGGAACGAACCATATCAAGTAAGGTTCGATTCCTTCTCTCAGAAACTCCATTAAGCTGAGGAGTTCCCGGAGGAGTCCACTGAGAGATAATCCCATTATCTTTGAGATGATTAAGGAATTCTTCACTAAGATACTCGCCTCCTCGATCAGATCGAAGTGCTCTGATCTTGTGACCAGTTTGGTTCTCAACCTCCTTTTGAAATTCAAAGAATTTCTCAAAAGCTTCAGATTTATACTTCATTAAGTATACATAACCATACCGTAACTAGAAGTAGTATCCTATGGATTCCTTAGGATAACCTACAAAGTAGCATAAGTTCGAATGAGATTCTAACTTATCTCCCATTGTCCTCTTCACGTAAGCAGGACAACCCCAAATTCTTAAGTAAGAATAACTAGGGATTTTACCATGCCACATTTCATAGGGCGTTTTAGGGACTGACTTAGATGGAACTAGATTCAAAATCTTTGCTGCAGTTTCTAGGGCATAACCCCAGAAAGAAGGTGGTAAGTCAGGGAAACTCATCATGGAACGAACCATATCAAGTAAGGTTCGATTCCTTCTCTCAGAAACTCCATTAAGCTGAGGAGTTCCCGGAGGAGTCCACTGAGAGATAATCCCATTATCTTTGAGATGATTAAGGAATTCTTCACTAAGATACTCGCCTCCTCGATCAGATCGAAGTGCTCTGATCTTGTGACCAGTTTGGTTCTCAACCTCCTTTTGAAATTCAAAGAATTTCTCAAAAGCTTCAGATTTATACTTCATTAAGTATACATAACCATACCGACTAAAGTCATCAGTAAAGGTTATGAAATACTGATTATTGTTTCTAGTGCTTACACTAAGCGGTCCACAAACATCAGTATGGATCAAATCCGAAACCTTAGTGGCACGTTCCACAGTTCCTTTAAAAGGAACTTTGGACATTTTTCCTTTGAGACAAGATTCGCAATAAGTTAACTCTTTAAGATCATTTTCAGAGAATGATCCTAAAGTGTTTATCTTGCTAATTCTGTTCTTGGAAATGTATCCTAATCGAGCGTGCCATAAGGGAGCTGAAAGTTTGTCATCTCTCTTACGCTTTGTTTCTCGTTGTATATTCATAATATTGATATTTTGAGTTAGATAAGGTCCATTACTTAGAGTACCGATGTGAACGAAAGAGTTGTTCCGTTTGATAAAGTATTTACCATTCTTTATATAAGTTTCATAACCTTCACAATCTAAAATTGGAACTGAAATTATATTACGAATAATGCTCGGTACATAAAGGACTTTATTTAAGACTAACTCAAAACTACCTAAATCTAATCTAATTGTCCCTAAAGCTCGAGCTTCAACATTTGAGCCATCGCCGATCTTCAAGACATATTCTCCTTCTTTGAGTTGTTGGACTTCACTTAGCATCTGTACATCATTACATATATGAGTTCGACAACCGGTATCAAGTACCCTAGAACTAGAATTAATAGAAAGATTTACTTCAACGAGAAATATACCTTTCTTTAGAGTAGCCTTGTACTCTGGGCAGTTTCTCCTCCAATGTCCCGCTTTGCCACAATGGAAGCAAACATCCTCTTTCTGATCACGCTTCTTCTTTTGGGCCTTCCCCTTCGAAACGCCACCAGTGGGCCTAAGGGGTTTCTTCTTCTTCTTTTGGGCTTTCTTGCTCTTACCTTTAGAAGGCCCAGAAGAGGAAGATGGAGCATGCACCATCAAAACCTTATTGTCCTTCTTGATCGTGCTTTCAGCAGTCACAAGCTGACTAATCAGCTCAGCTACAGTAGCACCAGCATGATTCATGTTGAAGTTAAGGACAAATGGGTTGAATAATGGTGGGAGCGAAGCTAGCAACAAATCCACTGAAAGCTCATCTTTCAGTGGCATGTCCATAGAAGCAAGTTTCTCAGTAAGGGCGAGAATCTTGAGTCCATATTCATGGACACTTGAACCTTCCCTCATTCTCAAGTGGAACAATTCCTTTGAAGTGTTATACCTTGTAACACGTTCATGAGGGCGGTAAAGTTGCTCTAGTGGTCGTAAATCTCCCAAGCGAATTCCATGGCCTCATGTTGCCTTTTGCAAGTCCGGAGACATGTTAGCCAACATAAGGCAACGGGCTTGGAGATTATCATCCTTCCACTTCTGAATCGCGTCCCGCTCGGCCCGAGTGGGAGCTTCCCCTTTGGGACTAGGCTCCCCTTCGTCTCAGAATCTGAAATGATTTTCAGATTCCTCAGCCAATCAGAATAGTTGGGACCAGTCAACTTATTTGACTCGAGGATCGATAAAAGAGGGTTTTTGGTTGCCATTTCAAAATACGTAGAGAATCACAAAATCTTCGACCTAAATGGTAAAACAGAGAACTAGTGAGCATACTGAATTATAACGATATACAAAAGATAAGGTCTTTAATCTAATGTAGCTTCCACAGTTTTTCAAAGATCTATAATTCCCAAAGATCTAAGAGGAACACATTTCGCAATAGGTACTAAGATCCTAAGCATTTTACCTCGAACCCACGACTCGCGGACATTCTAAGTAAAACACTAGGTAGGTACAATTTACCAATTCTAACACCTTTAGAACTCTTAGTAATTGTTTTTGCATCATCTATCTTTCAATATGGACCCACGACTCGGGCGACATCCACATTTACTTAGGCGTTAAGCTAGATCCATCAATCATAAGATCATGATCAAAACATAGTTCGAACGACCCACGACTCGCGGACATCGCCCTTCCCAAAATTGACTACGAAATAATGATCATTTAAAATGATCAATTAGGTAACTAAGAACTAATAAGTTCTACTAGCTATCCCACGACTCGCGGACAATAACTAGCTTTAGTTACTAAACTTAAAACCTATTGATGGAATGCTAGGAATTTAATTCAAAATTTGCATCTCGAATTAAACACCTATTATTCGAAAAGAGCCTAATATTTAATGGGAATTTTCGAATCAACCGGAGAGTTGTCCGGTTCGACCTCACCAACATATATGTTATCCAATTTTATTAGTCTTGATTAATGCAAGTACAATTTAAATGCATTTCAAACAAGCACATAAACAGATAACATGTCCTAGCATGATACTAACATGAGATGATCATGGGTCTATCCTATCTTATGCGTGAAAAGTGGGAGCCACTCCACTATCACAATTCTAACATACATGCCACATAAACAGTTTATATCACATAAGGGAAAGCAGCAACAACATACCAGCCCTATCTCTATTACATTTTCAATTGAGATTCCCCTCCCTAACATTTTGAGGGGTCTTCACTTATGGCCTCCTTGTTACTTGAATGTGGTCCATCTTACTCCATGGGTGCATTGTCTCCAAAATGAAAATTAAAACCTCACCACCTATTCTACTCTCCAAAACAATGAAAAAGTACTGAAAATTAATAAGGCTCAATCTTCATATTGGCCTTAGACAAATACACGGGGCATACCCCCGCCTCAATACAGTAATATGGAAAGCCACATAATAAATCACATTACAGTACGCACATAAGTGAGGCTCCAACATCAATTGAAAAACACAACTATAGGGCTCCAACCCCAAATGTAAACCATCCATGTGCATAAATGTAAAGTATATAAAGACTACTACCCATGATCACCTAACATGCTTCTTGCGAGAATTTAAACTTAGCCAATAAATTAAAATTCCCGTTTCAAGTCCTAATGACTTAAAACACGACTTGATGAGAGTCTTATTTATAAAAGTTTTCAATAAATCCCCAATTACTAAAACAAATAAAAATTCCAACTAATTATAAACAGTTTCTATTTCTCGAAAATCCCAATTTTAACTTTTATTCAAAATAAATTAATTTAATTAAAACAAGTTTTTAATAAAATAAATAAAATTGGGAATGGATTGCATGAGAACGAAAGATCGAATTACGATGGAAAAACGGGGCCCGTACGCGAAGAAGACCGCACGCACTGCGGTGCGCACGAGCTCGCGCGCGATAGGACCGTGCGAGTGCGCGTGCTGCTGCGCACGGTCCTCTCGCCAGGTTGCGGGCGTTCTCGGCAGCCCATAGCGGCGCCTCCCGCGCGGTTGCGGGAGGGAGTAGCCACAAGGCCTGCGCACGCCTAGGTCAGGCGGGCGGCGGGGCTCGAAGCCCTCGCGCACGACGCCTTCGTGCGCGGGGTTTCGCGTGTTGGTCGTAATCCGGGTTTTCGTTTCTGGTATTCGTTCAAAAGCAAAACCAATCCAAGAAATCCAAAGACAGTTTATACAGTTTCAAATCTAAAACAGTTTTCAAAAACAAATTTTTATAAAACAGTTTTCAAAACCTTTCAGGAAAAAATACAGTTTCGTAATTCAGGATTTCTCAAACAGTTACAAATACTTAATCGCATGAAGCCTAGGAATTTCTACCAAATTCAGTTAAGTGGAGACGAATTAGAAACACGATTACCGAGGTGGCACTGATACCACTTGTTGGAAAAACGGAATCAGAAAGCAGCGGAAATTTTAAAATTTTCCAATAAAAGGATCGAAACTCGCAATCATGAATCCAAATTCGTAAGGTAAAGAAACTTACTTTTCAATAATCTATCTTGAAGCCTTTCAAGCCACCTAAAAACGCTCTTCTCGCGGCTTGATCCCCTCTCCTTGGTAAAGCTCGAATCTTTAAAAACATCTAACTTGAACCTCTATAGAGATAGTCCACCAACTTGACTACAATCTAACTAGTAAGGATGCTAGTTCTCTAGTTAGTTTTAGGCTTAACCTAGGGTTTATGTGATCTTGGAGAAAGGATGGTGTTCAACACATGAAACAAGAAGAATCGATCAATCCATAAGGGGAGCTCAAGCTCCCCCATATACAGCTAGAGAGGGGTGGCCGAACCTAGTCCTTTTGGACTAAGGATTTGGTCCCTCTCTCTTATTACTTGATCATCAAGTAATTCCAAACCTTGATTTTGAATTCTAATTCAAATCCACTTTTAAGAGAGCTAAAATATCCAAAACCCTTTTTGATAATGTTATACTTTATTTATTAATAAATAAATAACTTATTTATCTAATTAATTAATTCATAATTAATTAAATAGATTAATTTCTCCAAAATATGACTTTCATTTCAATTCAAAAATTAAACCAAAGTCTATTAAATAATTAACACATTTATTATTTAATACATAAACAATATACACGTGTGACACACATGACCCCAAGGACACGTGCCAATCACGTGAACCACACGTGTGTTTCACAAGTGTGGAACCCTCTTGGTATGATCAACTCGTTTTATCATTTTAAAGCCTCAACTCATGTAACCAAGTTGTTGTGTGTGACCCTCTAGGTTCTCAATTCAATTAGCAGTGACCCTAATTAATTAATTCACTAATTAATTAATCAGTCCACTGATTAAACGACCATAGTCTAGCAACAGGTCTTTAACCCCTAGCTGAATTGGAATGTCTGGATTCGACAAAACCTTTAAGTCATTGATTCATATGAGATACAATCCTCCTACTTACTATCTCCTAACCAAGATCTAGGGTAAGGGAATAATCAGAACCCTAATAATCTGGTCTTAAAGCTAAGTGCATTTCATATCCATTTAATCTCAATCCAAGAAACCCTTTTCTTGATGTCTTGATCTATTACCTTGGCCAAGGACTCCATATGGCATATGAATGACTTACACAATAAGAGATCACCTTGCTAATGAAAGTGTAGGTCCTTTCTTGATTCTCATTCACTTTCATGAATCACTTGTGCAGCCTCAGGATAAGCCTTGAATCAGTTGTCTAAGGCGACACCCTTTAAAGCTTATACCTAAGACTACAGAGTTAACTCATAAAGTGACATGGAACCTCAAGTCTAAGGATCAATTAATCACATCAATGACTCGTGAGATATTTCCGAATCTGGAAGTTTCCATTTCCAGAAATAGAAACTTCCTTTCCCATTTAGGAATCTTCTCACAGGGGGCACCTCAGTGAACTTACTTGTGGAAGTAAGCACCCTCATGTATCACGCACGCATCAACTATACACTTTGCACCTCCATGAAACAAGGTGGTCCTTCTTAAGGGTGTGATCCCACAAGCAAGCCTTAAAGGAGTCAGGTTGACGCTCCCAGTGTCTGTAGGACTCATCAGCTTGGAGTATTTTACTAATCATGACTTATGTGATATAGGGCTCATTTCTTGAACCATTTCACCTTAATGCTAGAGTCCTAAAGTCATCAGGATTAGGGGAGTTCTCATACATGCACAGCTAAAGTAAACATATACCAAACAAGAGCATATGAAGAAGTGTTGCCTCAATTCGTTATTTTATTCAAAGATTGTCTGTGATTACAATAAGGAAAAGCACAAAGAGGATATACAATCAGCTTTCTGGGGCACTATTCCTAACATAAAGCTCGGTGAGTACGAGCATCCACCATCACTTCTCATTATATTACATTACATAAAACAAATCACATTCAATCCCCGACTTCGGTGATGGAAGGGTCGGCCGACCGTTAACCATCCATTAGTGAATTCCTCGAGGGCCGATGAACCCACACGAGTGCCATTATAAATTCCTCTAGGGGTAGCTAACCCACACGAGTCTTTCCCTCTTTCAAACCGAAGGCATCAAGTGCATCACGCCTTCCCAACCTCCTGGGATCGTACGTAATAGCTCGATGGAGATCGGGCACAGGGGTGATAACCGGCGACCCCATGATCGTCCCGGTCTCCCTTACCCACGTCTCTGGGGCCCGACATTACCTTTACATTACCTTTCCGTTGTAATCTCGCTCATTACAAACCATTAACATTACATACATAAGCACTAAACTTTCATAAACATTAAACTTTCATTAAAAACATAAGCTCATATATGCTCGTAAATATAACCCTTTCAAAAGCCAAAACTTGATCGCAAGATCATAAACATATCGTACATTACAAATATTTAACTATATATATAATATATATTGTAGCACCCGAGCGCAAGGCACTACATCCCCCGCACCATAACCCGGCCCGTATATGAAATGGATTTCCATACACGTACCAAATCATAGCGAACGGGGACACACACACCGCTAAGCCAGGCGGGACTAGCCTAACACTTAAACCCTAAAACCACAACAATCAAAGTAGCAGAATAACAGAAAAGCGGAAGCAATAAGTCATATATCATATATTGAGCTATATGCTCTAGGTACCAACAGTTATTCCATATATTGAGCTCTATGCTCTATGTACCAACATTTAGGTTCACGGGAGTTAAAACCCAATACAATTACGCTCCAGATCATCATCAACTTTCACATGCCATCACGGCTCAAAACAATATCCAAAAACAATAACCAAAAGTACGAGGATGCAAGTGTCACACCAAAATACTAGAGCTAGAAACGAATGCAAGACCTAGGACTCGTATTCCCGCCTAGCTCCCTCGACTCCTGCACAAAACAGCTGAAAACCAACCGGGTTCAGTCCAAAAGGGAGTGGTGGGTATAAAACAGGGCATAAATAGAATATATATAACGGTAATTGAACAATCACATGCAAGCTATAATCCCAAGTGAGGTTTTAAAGAATTTCCCAAGTGGGTGAATAACAATCATCAAAAGGGATTATCACGAATCATTAACATTAGGTCATTAGTAGCCCGGCGAGTGGGCGTGCATTATCTCCAACCAACACCTTGTGTAAAACATTTAAACATTCTTTCATTCATTCTGTTCATGCATTTCAATCTTGTGTGCACATTCCTTAACATTTACACCTTCTTCCTCCGGTTTGGTGACGGGCTTGCAAGACCCGACCACCCATTCATTGACCAAAAGGGATTACATGACTCCCTAGATGGCGCTCAGCGTCCATTCCTCGCTAACTTCTAACGAGGTCCGGTTACGCCGTTAATTGATGGAACTAATGTGAGGGATCACCGTCGGCCCATGCCTCCCCAGATAGCCACTCACACTAAGTCCCTGGGCCCCAATCGTGCATAACATTCATTTCTCGCCAAAACATTTGGTAGGATTTATAAAATAAGATCTTTACGTTGCAAACATTTACTCTATGAAAATGACTCTATATATGTATATACATTTTGGTCGAAAACTTTTCACGTTAAAGGTATTTATAGGGTCATATAGCTAAGTAGAAGAAAAACCCACCTCGAACGGTAAAAGAAGAACACACGAGCCTCACTGACCGGCCTCGTCTCCAAAGGAATCAAAATCTGTGCAAGACAGGTGAGGTGAGACTCAATATGACCAAATAAGACGCTCGGCAGTGCAATGGTTATGATATGCTCGCATAAAAAAATGTAATGACACGTTCATGTGCACTATTAACATCAGAAGGCATATAACCGTTCATAACTATCATACTTGCAATTCTTGCATTAAATAACAATCATAAACATAGCTTAATCGGAGTCACGTTCAATAT
This sequence comes from Lantana camara, assembly GCA_037501455.1. Classification (NCBI taxonomy): domain Eukaryota; kingdom Viridiplantae; phylum Streptophyta; class Magnoliopsida; order Lamiales; family Verbenaceae; genus Lantana; species Lantana camara. The sequence continues at coordinate 42,156,712 of CM074862.1, read as the reverse complement.
AATCCACAAATATGAGCCACGCATGCAGTTCAAGCAAGAAAAGAGACTTCTCAAGGCTGCCAATTCAAATGACACGGCCGTGTTGAGTTTCAAAGGAAAATGGACACGGCCGTGTCCGAGCTTTAAAAATCAGAAAATTCAAAGTCGAGGGCTTGATACGGCCGTGTTACTTTTTTCAAAGGATTTGGACACGGCTGTGTCCGAGGTTAAAATCAGAAAAATTCAAAGTCGAGATCCCAACACGGCCGTGTCAGCTCGTCGTTTTGAAAGGGAAAATAGGGCAGCAGCTCTGTTTCTGCGTAGGAACCACAACTCTGGTTTTGAACCTTAGAAGCCCGGTGTCATCAAACCCAAACGGACTCTCTGACTCATTTCTAGCTTTCTGCACTAACCTCTGAACCTCGAAATCCACTCTTTGCGCTTCAAACAATCTCTGCTGAAGGTCCGGTTGAACCGTAATATTCCGAATACTAGCTCTTAGCTTGAAAGACTCAGATTCATCCATAGTTTCCACTTTAACACTTGACACGCTAGCTTTCCTACTAAGCGCATCCGCGACCACGTTGGCCTTTCCGGGATGGTAACGAATCGTACATTCATAGTCCGCTAACATCTCCATCCATCTTCTCTGTCTCTTGTTTAATTCCTTCTGAGAAAACAAATACTGAAGACTCTTGTGGTCGGAAAAGATCTCAAAAGAAACTCCGTAAAGATGGTGTCTCCACTTTCCCAAAGCGAAGATCACTGCTGCAAGTTTGAGATCGTGAGTGGGATAATTCTGTTCATGATCTTTCAATTTCCCCGAGGCATAAGCTATTACCTTACCATTCTACATCAAAACACATCCCAACCCATCTTTCGAGGCGTCCGTATAAACCAGGTATCCTTCCGTGCCTTCAGGGAGTGCTAATACCGGTGTAGTGGTCAACTTTTCCTTCAAGAGTTGAAAATTAGCTTCGCATGCCTCGTCCCACTCAAATTTAGCTTCCTTCTTAGTTAATCGAGTTAAGGGACCGGCTATCCTCGAAAAATTCTTCACGAACCGTCGGTAATAACCTGCCAATCCCAAAAAACTTCTTACCTCGGAAGCATTTTTTGGACTCTGCCACTGAGTAACTGTCTCGATCTTTGAAGGATCAACTTCCAAACCCTTGAAATAATATGGCCTAGAAAAGCAACTCGGTCGATCCAAAACTCACATTTACTAAACTTCGCGTACAACCGGTGCTCTCTCAATGTCTCCAATACCAATTTGAGATGCCTAGCATGATCCTCCAGAGTCTTTGAATACACGAGAATATCATCAATAAAGATTACGACGAATTTATCTAAATAAGGCCGAAAAATCCGATGCATCATGTCCATGAATGCTGCAGGGGCATTTGTTAAACCAAAAGGGATCACGACGAATTCATAATGTCCATACCGGGTATTGAATCCTGTCTTTAGTATATCCTTTTCCCGGATTTTCAGTTGGTAGTAACCTTGCTTTAAATCCAATTTCGAAATAAACCTTTGAACCTTGCAACATATCAAATAAATCCTCGATGTGGGGCACAGTTATCTGATTAAGCTCCCGGTAATCTATACACATTCTCAACGACCCATCTTTCTTCTTGACAAAGAGAACCGGAGCACCCCACGGAGATGAACTCGGTCGAATACAACCAATCTTGAGTAATTCCTCGAGTTGAATCTTTAATTCCTTCAACTCTGTCGGAGCCATTCTATAAGGAGTCATGGAATACGGTTCTGATCCTGGATATAAATCAACAACAAATTCAATCTCCCGATCCGGTGGTAGAGAACCCAAATTCTCTGGAAATACATCTGGATATTCCTTTACCACAGCCGTCTCCTCAAAACTTGATTGATCCTTTGGTTTATTAAGGAGATAGGCTATAAATCCCGTGGCTCCATCCTTAACCAACTTACGAGCTTCCATAAAGGACAATAAAGGTATATTCTTCGACCCAACTTCTCCAATCAACTTATCACCCAATTTAATTTTCTTCTTAAAACAATCCACTTCGGCCCGGTGCCGATACAACCAATCCATCCCGAAAATTACACCATACTTCTTCATAGATATCACGATGAAATCTGTCGGATAATCTTTCCCTTCTATCAACACCGAACAACCCCTAACAACCCGATCCGTCTGCAAATTACCTCCAAGAGGCGAACTCACATAATAACAAGAAATTGAACAAGTAATAGATAAGCACAAAGGGGCACATAAATCAGAAGATATAAAAGAATGAGTGGCACCCGGATCGAATAATGCGTGAATGCTCGTGTTATGAATGCAAACGATACCTTCCACCACAGCATTTGGATCAGCTTCAACTTTCTGCTCCTCACCCTCAAGAGCATAAGCTTGATACCCTGGTGTCTTGTCCGGGCATGCAAAAGCCATATGATCTCCTTTCCCGCAAATCAAACACAACTTCAATCTCTTTCGGCAGTTGTTGTAAGAATGAGTTGGCCATCCACAATAGGTACACGGAGGCTGATCATTACGAGATCCTTTAGGAGCCGGTGGAGCCTGAGGTGGTCGTGGAACGGGTGCAATCTGACCTCCAATTCTCGACTTTTTGAAGGGTCCTTTTGGTGGTGGAGCTGGTAAATTCATCGGTCTCTTCCCTTTGTTAAATCCCAAGCCGAATCTTGACCTCTGTCCCTGGCGATAAGCTGGCCTCCTAGCATTTACAGAATCCTCAACCTTTAAGGGTTTAGAAGTAGCCTTCGCCCAAGTGCTCGTGTTAACCGCCTCAAGAGCTGCCTGGATGTCTGGTCGAAGTCCATGAATAAACTGCATAGCTTTGTGGAAGACATCACCTGCTATGTTAGGTGCATAACGAGACAATCTCTCATAATCCGAGATATACTCGGCCACAGATCTCGATCCCTGCTTCAATTCGGTGAATTCCCTCAATCTTCGAGTACGGGAGGAGGGAGGGATGAACTTATTCTTGAATTCCCTTGAAAACACTTCCCAGTTAATATCTTCTCCAACTGCTTCCAATACAATCCGTGTGCTTTCCCACCAAGAGTAGGCTTCCCCTTGTATCAAAGTAAGAGTGCACCGAGCCTTCTCTCGGGAATCACATGGAATGAGCTCCCATATCCTCTCGACTTCTTTTAACCACATTTTTCGCCTGCATATCATTCCCCTTGAAAAACTTAGGAGGTCTTTGGTTCTGAAACTCCCTAAATATAACCGAAATCGGTGTCTCATGCGGTACATCAGGTGCAGGTGGTACCGGAGGTGCTGGTGGTACATAATCTCGAAGCCTCTGGTCTATAATGTTGATAACCGAATTAACAAAGGCCTCTGCTGGCGGTGGCTGTGGAGGTGGAGGTGTAGGAGTACGATCACGATGATGACGTCGTCCTGGAGATCGATCACGTTGTCTACGTGGAGGCATCCTGTCAATAAATGCTGAAATGCGTGCTAGGCTTAGCTCATGCATGATAATGCAATCAATTCCATCAAAATTCGAAATTTAAACCAATTAAGCACAAAAGAGATGTATAAAAGAGATGCATATGCAACAGATTGTCAATTAGTTCCTAAGCCGAACTACCTGGACAGGCTCACACGACACGAAAGCCCGGGTTTTGCAACCCTAAGCTCTAATACCACTTAAGGATGTAGCACCCGAGCGCAAGGCACTACATCCCCCGCACCATGACCCGGCCCGTATATGAAATGGATTTCCATACACGTACCAAATCATAGCGAACGGGGACACACACACCGCTAAGCCAGGCGGGACTAGCCTAACACTTAAACCCCAAAACCACAACAATCAAAGTAGCAGAAAAACAGAAAAGCGGAAGCAATAAGTCATATATCATATATTGAGTTATATGCTCTAGGTACCAACAGTTATTCCATATATTGAGCTGTATGCTCTATGTACCAACATTTAGGTTCACGGGAGTTAAAACCCAATACAGTTACGCTCCAGATCATCATCAACTTTCACATGCCATCACGGCTCAAAACAATATCCAAAAACAATAACCAAAAGTACGAGGATGCAAGTGTAACACCAAAATACTAGATCTAGAAACGAATGCAAGACCTAGGACTCGTATTCCCGCCTAGCTCCCTCGACACCTGCACAAAACAGCTGAAAACCAACCGGGTTCAGTCCAAAAGGGACTGGTGGGTATAAAACAGGGCATAAATAGAACATATATAACGGTAATTAAACAATCACTTGCAAGCTATAATCCCAAGTGAGGTTTTAAAGAATTTCCCAAGTGGGTGAATAACAATCATCAAAAGGGATTATAACGAATCATTAACATTAGGTCATTAGTAGCCCGACGAGTGGGCGTGCATTATCTCCAACCAACACCTTGTGTAAAACATTTAAACATTCTTTCATTCATTCTGTTCATGCATTTCAATCTTGTGTGCACATTCATTAACATTTACACCTTCTTCCTCCGGTTTGGTGACGGGCTTGCAAGACCCGACCACCCATTCATTGACCAAAAGGGGTTACATGACTCCCCAGATGGCGCTCAGCGTCCATTCCTCGCTAACTCCTAACGAGGTCCGGTTACACCGTTAATTGATGGAACTAATGTGAGGGATCACCGTCGGCCCATGCCTCCCCGGATAGCCACTCACACTAAGTCCCTGGGCCCCAATCGTGCATAACATTCATTTCTCGCCAAAACATTTGGTAGGATTTATAAAATAAGAGCTTTACGTTGCAAACATTTACTCTTTGAAAATGACTCTATATATGTATATACATTTTGGTCGAAAACTTTTCACGTTAAAGGTATTTATAGGGTCATATAGCTAAGTAGAAGAAAAACCCACCTCGAACGGCAAAAGAAGAACACACGAGCCTCACTGACCGGCCTCGTCTCCAAAGGAATCAAAATCTGTGCAAGACAGGTGAGGTGAGACTCAATATGACGAAATAAGATGCTCGGCAGTGCAATGGTTATGATATGCTCGCATAAAAAAATGTAATGACACGTTCATGTGCACTATTAACATCAGAAAGCATATAACCGTTCATAACTATCATACTTGCATTTCTTGCATTAAATAACAATCATAAACATAGCTTAATTGGAGTCACGTTCAATATAATCCACAAATATGAGCCACACATGCAGTTCAAGCAAGAAAAGAGACTTCTCAAGGCTGCCAATTCAAATGACACGGCCGTGTTAAGTTTCAAAGGGAAATGGACACGGCCGTGTCCGAGGTTTAAAAATCAGAAAATTCAAAGTCGAGGGCTTGACACGGCCGTGTTACATTTTCAAAGGATTTGGACATGGCCGTGTCCGAGGTTAAAATCAGAAAAATTCAAAGTCGAGAGCCCAACACGGTCGTGTCTATTTTCAGTTCAAAGCTGACACGGCCGTGTCAGCTCGTCGTTTTGAAAGGGAAAACAGGGCAGCAGCTCTGTTTCTACGTGGGAAAAGCTTTGACGAACAGGGCAGCCCTAAGAAAGCTCTTAGATACCAACCAGACATGTTTTCAAGCCATATAATTCATACAAATCATGCAATTCACTCATATATGCAAGAATCCATATCCAAAGTTGGCAAAAGATCAATCAATGTCAAGCTTTCATTCATGGAAGCTTCAAGCTTCAACAATGGAAAATCATGCTCTAACCATCAACCCTTGAATTTAAACATGTAAGAATGATAGAAAGCTTACAAGAATCGTTTATCAAGCATCAAATTTCACTTTAAATCAAGACAACCAAGGAACAAGCTCAAACCCTCAACTCATGCTCATATTCAACCTCAAGAATTCCCCAACTTCTAACATGCTTCACTTAGATGAAAATATAGAGGGGAAGATGGAGATTACAAATCCTAGCTCACCTTGGAAAAAGATCGGATGGAAGCTAGACTTGAGCTCAAGTTTGGTTAATCCAAAAATGGAGGGTTTCTTGAGAGTGCTTCCTTGCTCCTTACCTTGCCTGCTTTGATCGATCAAAATCGGAAGAAAAGGGTAAGAATGCTGATATCTAATAAGGAAATGGGTAGGGTACGGGTTGGTCCAAGTCCGGTTCGTTTAAGAAAAGGTTCAAACAAGTTATAATGTTGAGGTTATGAAACGGTTCGTCGTCAAAGACCCAAATGATATCAAAAAGGTACAAGGTCAAGTTCAAAGGATAGGTAACGTCGAAACAAGTTCAACGCCGGTTATGGATCTCGATTTCGAGGTCCGGAGCTCAAGATATCGCGAAAACCGTTCAGGGTTGAGTATTATACAAATAGGTCCCTCAACTTTCAAAAAGTGGCAATTAAGCCCAAACTCAATTTCCAATTTAGTCCAAAACATTCAAATATCTAACAATCAAGCCCACGGATTTCACGGAACACGTAATTTCATTCCATTAACACCACATTCACAAAATTCATATTTTCACAGATCCGATCACATATTCATAGCTCAAATAGACAATCAAAAGAAATTTTTAAACGAATAATCAAATTATAACGAATTCAATTAACAACTCAAAATATAAAGTCATATAATTAACTATAAATACGCACGTAACACTTACCTGCACGTGTGAAGACTCGAGGCGTCACATATATAGTCGCATGCGGCCTACAAAATGAGCATTTAGGGGTCATAGGTTGCTTAACTAAAAAGAAAAGATCCTAAACGTCACCTTTGAACAAAATGTGAAGTGGTGCGAGAAAACAACCCCAAACACCCTTAAAATTCGGGTACGACTCCTCCCAGAAGCACCCCTATGACAAAAAAATGTAATACTAAAGACTTAGACTCAAATATGTATGATTTGGATGCATGGCGATGCAAATGACTACAAGAAAGTGGCATAAGGTGACATTTAGACGTTCACATTTTCATTTCACATTCAATCCATTAAATACCATAGCATAAAATTCGAAATTAAATCAATACATATCACATATTCATCAATTAATATCATAAAATAAAATTAAAGGCAAAAGAAATTATTTAAAACGTCAGGCGAATACCGAAAAAATACAAATGCGACGTCAAATGGTATCATATAAATCACTTGAGCTCATATAATATAAAACTCATATTAAATAATCTCATAAATTAAATATAACACATGAGACAAATAATATAACATATTTAGTGTTTAGAAGTTGGAAACAATTAAAATAAATACATGCGTAGTAGATATACAAGATCATGCCATTTAATATTCAAGATCAGCCATTTAGTATGCCCAAGTTCATGCAACGTTATCACTTGAATTCCTATCAATTAAACCCACATATATATCATGAAATAAATAGCATACAATATAATTTAGATGTACATATCTTACAACTCAAACAAACAAGAAAAGAAGGTATCATAAGGCAAGGAAACAAACAACACACATAGCTAAACACGTACACTCATACACTTACACACACATCACGTGTGTATATATATATATATATATGTATATATATATACGATCACACACATGCATACAGGTGGGGGATGGTAAAGGGCGTTACCATCCCCATAGGTATGAAAAGGTAACGGGGCTACTCACAGTAGCCACATCTCGCCAAGAGCTGCTGCAACCCCTTTTTCTCAAGCTCAAAAAATAGCAACAAACATGGGAGCAAGATAGCAGATAAAGGTCGAAGAAAGGAGCAGGAAAACAACATAAATCAGCCACAAAGTTCATATATTCAACCGGCAAAACATGTGATCAAGTATGGCTTGTTTTCCTCCAATAAAATAGCATGACACTTGAGCAAAATCCCTTGTTTTAACAACACATAGCAGCAACACGAAATGGAGGAAAAGCAGCAGTTCAAACCTGTTGGGTAAAACAAGATCAGAGAGCACAACGGAATTTAAAAAAATTTCCCAAGGAGTAAGATCGGACTTGCAATTTCTATTTCCAATATTAGTGATTCAGGAACTTACAAGAATCGTTGTTTTCTTCACACAATTTCAGCCCCCGTCAAACGTGCTTCATGCGGTAATAGCAAACCTGTCCCTCGAAAGTTTTTTTCTACTTTAGATTCCACGATAGGTTTCCTCTAGAGTAATAATCCACACGAGTCCCAGATTCGAATCATGTGAGTGAGCATGCTAGTACAATGACATGTTTAAACAATGAAACAAGAAACGAGATTAGAAAAGCATGATTAAACTCCCTTCGAAACTCAGTTTGACAAAATCGAAAACTGCGAATCCAGTCCTATTTTTTCAACCGAACACCCTCATTGAAAAAACTCGTCCCTTCACCGTTTGCACGAAAGAAGCTCGCCATATATAGTGGACCGATCTTTTCATTCAAAATCTTGCTTTAAAAAATTCGTTCCACCAGCCCTTACTGTCGTTTGGGCGTGATCTCTCTATCACGCGTAAGACACAATTTTCAAACCCCTTAGCCTATAAATAGGGCTAGGGTTTCGAACACCCCAAAGTCAAGTTAGAATTGGATTCCAACTTTGACTTTTCTCCTATTTTCTTTTTCTCCAAGTAATAGGAATCTTATTCAAAATAAGATATTTATTTCTTCTAGAAAAAGAGCTTCCTAATCATATTAGGAATATTTAATTATTCTCATAATAAATAAATAAATATTTATTCTAATCATATTAGAAGAATAAATAGAAGATGCTTAATATTTATTTATTTATTTATTTATTGTAATCAAATTAGAATAACTAAATAATTCAATATTTAGAATTAATTCTCTAATTAATTCCACAATGGGCTTTAGAATTAATTCTCCTAATTAATTCCAATGGGCTAAAATTAATTCTCTAATTAATTTCTTTGGGTTATACAATTAATTCTCTTAATTAATTATATTAGGGATATATAATTAATTCTCTAATTAATTATATTTGGGCTTTATAATTAATTCTCTAATTAATCAATCACATGGTCCAATTTCACAATTGGACCACATGCCCAAAACATGCTCACGTGCCACACGTGTACTTTTCATGTGTGGTCTCGTTTCGATCAACTATTTAATCTTTCCTTCAATACCCTTTGAACCTGGCATTTGTGTGTGACCCCCCTAGGTTCATTTTCAGTTAGCAGTGAGCGCAATTAATTAATACCATTATTAATTAATTGAGTCACAGATCACACGACCATAGTCTAGAAACAGGTGTGTGACCCCTACCGGAGCAATGAATATATATTCGAAAGAACCTTTCAGTCAATGACAGCTCTGAGGTATGATCCTCGTACCATCCCATCTCTCGATTAAGATCTAGGGAATGAGAATAATGAGAGCCCCATTAATCCCGATCATAAAGCTAAGTTCGTTTCATATCCATTTGATCTCAATCCAAGAAACACTTTTCTGGATGTCTTGATCCACTACCTCGGCCGAGGGTTTAGGATGGCATATGAACGACTTATGCAATAAGGGATCTTCTTGGCCCTTTGTTGATTCTCATATGCTTCTATGTGCCACTTGTGCAGCCCCAGCATAAGCCTTAAATCAGTTGTCTCATGAGACATCCTTTAAAGATTATACCTAAGACTACAAAGTTAGCCCACAAAGCATCAATGGAATCTCAAGTAAAAGGATTACTTTACTCACGCCATTGATCTGTGAGATATTTCCTAATCTGGAAGTTTCCACTTCCTGAAGTGGAAACTTCCTTTTCCATTTAGGAATCTTCTCACGCAGGATACCTCAGTGTACCCGTTCTAATAACGAGCACCCTCATGTATTGCGTAGGTATCAACTTATGCACTTTACACCCCATGAAACAGGATGATTCTTCTTAAGGGCACAATCCCACGAGCAAGTCTCAATCGAGCCTAATCAACACTCTCACTATTTGTTGGACTCATCGACTTGGAGTGGTTTCTAATCCAGCCTTGCGTTAGGGCTTGTTTCATTTGTCATTCACCTAATGACAAAGTCCCTAACAACCTTATGGATTAGGGGAGTTCTCATACAAGCACACATAATGGAAACATAGAAAACATGTATTGCATATAAAGAAGTGTTTGCTTATCATAATAATCAATTGTATATTATTCAATGATTGTCCCTGACATAAGGAAAGTCCCAAAGCAGATTACGACGAATCAGCTTTCTAGGGCACTAGGCCTAATAATCTACCACTTTCCCGTAAAAGCCATTTAGGTACTCTAAGTCCCATCTTCTCAAGATGCACTTTGAGAGCCTATTAACGTTGGGTGTTTCCAAAGTGGATCTGCTATGTTCTCTGCTGATGTGACCCTCTTATTTACACATCTCTAAGGAAACACTTTTTCCTTATAAAGTGATTCGTAATCACGTGTTCAGTGTCTTGGTGATGTCTTGGTTCTCTTACTTGAGCAACCATCCATTTTATCATACAATATGATAATGGAGTTGTTTCATGCTAGGAACTTAATATAACTTGTTAGATGGAGTTTCTTACCCAAACACTTAGCAATATTTAATATGGCTAAGTTCTCAACTACAATAATCGAGATTTGGAATGTTCGCGGTGGGAACGCATTTCCAACACATTGCTTTACCATTCAGGTAAATCTTATATCCTTTCGATGACATGCAATCATCTATGTTTTATGCAATGATTACATCAAATTATCCTTCTTACGACAAGATCTTTCTGGGCTCTATAAAGATATTCTCATTTCTTCTAAAGTACTTTGAGGCTATATTTTACAACAACCCAGTGACCTTCTCTAAGGTCATATTAGATTCGGCCCACTAAGCTTAGTGTTGCGCCATATTAAGTCTAGTACATAACTTTGCATACATTATGCACCCTTTCACTTAAAGGGGTTTCGGACATACTAACTTTCTTAAAGTTATCTTAGGACACATACTCTTCAAAAGAGATGTTCCATTATCCAAACTAAACTAATTTAGTATCGTGGTTATGCACTTGATTGTGATAATCCATTTATTCTCTTAGAGCAATCTCTATAGATCTCAAGTTGAGAATTTATGATTTATCACAAAGATCTTTCATGTCGAACATATTTTGGTGACTTTTATGTTATCCTTCGCATTCCTAATGAGAATGATGTCATAGCTAAAGTACCCAAGGTTGAGTCTAACATCACTAACTATCACACGTGCATTTGAGAGTTATTCGACTTTCATCTGAGTCAAACGATTTTGACTATCCTATGGAATCGAATTTCTCGAACACCTAGAAGCCTTTATCAATTGACTTAGGGGTTTGCATACCTTATGCATACTCCCACTGAATGTGAGATTTATAGATATACCATATTTCAGTTTCTTTCAATCTCCTATTGAGGTAGATGGTTCTCACATTCATTTAACATATCTCATAGTCAGAATATGCACATATGCTAAAACAAAACCGAACGGACTTATGTATTTTAACCGTCAAGAACATTGTAATGCTTTCCATTTACTCCAAGCTCTACTAGCTTGATCCTATCAGGTGGATCAACCAAGATTCAATCTTGGTTTGAGTATATAGAAGTCAAATTGTATTTCAAGGCTTATTTATACTACTGAGATTCCAAATCTGATAGTACCTCCTCATTAAGTATTTCTTTAGGCTTTCTAGGAATGCGTTCTGAACGCATCATGAAGGAGGACATCACACGTGTACTTACTCTAAAAGTTGGCCAAGTTTTATCAGATGGTCTCGTTTCTTCTATGTCTGGCGTGCGGTATTTATCCTCAAATTTCGTTGAGGTCTGCCTACTTGTCTTATAGGAACTATTCCTTAAAGAAAAGTACATTCCTTAAAACAAACAACATTTGTTCAAGAGAATTGCAGAAACAATATTCTATATTGCTGTGTAAACTTAAACTCGTTTCAAACTTATCTCCCACTATCCTCTTCACTTAAGAGGATTTCCCAAAATTCTCGGATAAGAATAATTGGGGAACTATTAAATGCCACATTTCATAGGGCAATTAAGGAACTGGGTCTTGAAAGGTAATAGATTTGAAATCTCTAACAACATATTCTAGGGGTTTATTCGTAGAATGAGTATAAGTCAGTAAAACTTGCTATGGAACGAACTATATCTTATAAGGTCTTATTCCTTCATTCAGAAACACATAGGTGTTTTAGAATGAGTTTATTGAGAGATAATCCTACTGTCTCTAAGATGAAAAATGAATAAGTCACTAAGGTATTCGCCATCTTTATCAGATTGAGTTGCTCATGTCTGATGACTACTTGGGTTCCTAACCTCCTTTTAAAATTCCAAGAATTTCATATAAGTTTCAAATTTGTACTTCAACAAGTACACTCATTCCCAATGATTAAACTAATGATTATTTCTATTGCTTACACTGAGCAATAGATAAACATCAGTATGGATTGAAATCCACTAAGTGTTATGGCACGTTTCAATGTTTCTTATAGACAGGGTTTTGGGAATATTTCCCTTAAGATAGGATTCAAAGGAAGTTAACTCTCTAGGTCCATTTTGTAAAATGATCCTAAGAAGTCTAACTTGCTAATCCTTTCATATCTTAATGTGCCTATGTAATTTGAAACTTTGTCATCTCACTTATGTTATCTCATTGTATGTTCCAAACATTAGTACTTTGAGTTTTGCACAACGGATTATGCAACATCAACTCAAGACTTGTGAATTCTATTCCTATTAGAATTAATACACGAGATAACCCATCAGAGTACCCATACTCTTTGTAGTTCCCATTCAAAGTCCCTAGATTGCTACTATGGAAGCAAACGCCCTATTCTGATCTCTATTGTCTATTAGAAGATCTTAAAATCCCAATGATCTTAGAGGAAACTTGTTTTCCTAATGGGTACTAAGATTCTAAGCACAATATTTTGGGCCGACGAGTCGCAGACATCCTCAATAAAGTCTTAGGTAGGCACAATTTGCCAATTCCATCTCTATGGAACTCTCAGTAACATTTTTACATCACCCATCTTTCAATATGAACCCACGACTCGTGCTAGATCCATATTTACATAGGCGTTAAGCAGAACCCATCAATCATAATATCATGATTAAACTTAGTCTGGAACGACCCACAACTCGCGGACATCGCCCATTCCAAAATAACCATGAAATATTAATTTACTTTAAGTAATTAATCAGGAAACTAAGAACTAATAGGTTTCACATAGCCACCCCACGACTCATGTACAACAACTAGCTCCCCTATTAAACTTAAATCCTATTGATGGAATGTTAGGAATTTTATTTAAAGTTCTCACTTTATACAAAATACCTATTTTTCGAAATTGTTTAATATTTATGGGATTTTCGGATACTGAAGAGTTGTCCAGTTTTGACCTCACCAACTTGTAAAGTTATCCTTTTTTATTAGTCTTGTTTAATGCAGTTTAACATAAATGCATTACACACAAGCAATTAGCAGATAACATGTCCTAGCATGATACTAACATGAGATGATCATGGGTTCTACCTATCTTATGAGCGATATGTGGGAGCCACTCCACAATCACAAGTTCTAGAATATATACCACATAAAATAGTTTAAATCACATACGGGAATTGAAAAAAAAAAACGATACCCTATCTATTGCAATAATAGAAACCCTCCCTAATAATTTGAGGGGTCTTCACTTATGGTCTCCATATTATTTGTTGTGTGGATCCATCATACTCCATGGGTGCAAATCTTCAAAGTAAAATAGAAAAACCTCACTTTCCTATAATCTACTCTCTTTGCATAAAATAATATTGCTCAATCTTTATATTGGCCATAGACAAATAAACAGGGCATACCCCGGCCACAAAACAGTAATATGGAAAGCCGCATAATAAACACATAACAGTACGTACATAAGTGGGGCACCAACCCCAATTGAAAAACGCAACTATGGGGCTCCAACCCCAAATTTAAACCATCCATTTGCATAAATTAAAACATCACAAGACTAAAACCCATGGTCACCTAACATACATAAATAGTAAGAATTTAAATTTACCCATAAATTAAAATTCCCGCTTTAAGTTCTAATACATTAAAATACGACCTACATGCAATTCTTGTTCATGAGCCTTTTCAAACAATCCAAGAATAATTAAATCAATAAAATTCAAATTAATTTCTGAAATTATTAATTTTATCTCTTAATTATACAAAATAATAAGTGTGAATTTTCCCAAAAAATTAAATCCATTTTAATTCCTTAAAGTCCCAATTTTTAAAATTTTCAAAAAATAATATAATTTTAATAAAACAGATTTTAAAAGAAAATAAATTGGGATTGGATCTATTAAAACATGAAAACGAGCCACAACCCGTTCCCGCCCGGAATCACCCACCTACCGGCCCGGGTGCACAGCGCTACCGGCATGCCGGCAGCGTAGCGTGCAACTCAAGCACCCGTCGCGGCGAGCGACCAAGCCGGGCAATGGCGTGATCCTCCCGCGCGGTTGAGGGAGGGAATGTCGGACGCGCCTAAGCGCTGGCGGTTCTTGCGTGGGGTTGGGCGTGCGACGCCTTAGCACGCCCAAGCCTCGCGTGTACGTAACGCGATTTTGTGTTTCATAATTATGTGAAATAATTTTCATTGATAATTTTCATTGATACTTCTCATTGATACGTTAAATAATTTCCAAACGTGACTTAATTGCCTATGTTTCCTTAATTGATTATTCATTCAAATTAGAGGACTTCATTGCATGAACCATTCTTGGCGTTAATTGATCAGTTCCCATAAATTAAGGACTTAATTGCATTAATTTGAATAGGATTTAATTGATCGTATTTCATTAGATAGAACCCAATTGCATTGCTTTCATTTCTTGAGGACCAAGTGGCAATTTCCCTTTCTTTTCCCTATCTTTTGATCGATATATGTTATACATACATCTTATTCTTCCTTCCTCATTCAATAAACAAGAGGATCATCTCTTCCTCCCTTTCTCCATGTCAGTTGATTCAAGGAAGCTAGGAGCCAAGATTTTCACCCAATTTCTTCAAGGAATTAAGCTCCATATCTTCATCTCTTCTTTCCCCTTAATTTCTTCTTTCACCCAAGGTAAGATCAAGCATGTATCTTTGTTAATTCATAAGGCTTGAGTAGGGTTTGAGAATTATGATATGCTTTCTTGTTTAATTGAGAATTAGAAGCATGGTTATGATCTTTAGACTTGGAAACTTGCCTGAATTCTTGTTGAATATGATGGTGGGATGACATGAAATTTTATGGGTTTGTTGGATGAGATTTGGGTTGATCAAAGCATGTTTCCATGGATTAAATGTTGTTTAATTGATATATATGATCATATACATGTTATATGTTAGTTTGGAGTTAAATTCTTGCTTTGGTTTGGTGTGAAAATGGATTGGGAGTCAAAATTCAAGCTTGCCCTATTTTTTTTGAAGCTTTTGCTACTTCTGGAGTTGTGGTCGCGCCAGCGACCGTTTCGTGACCATTTTTGGTCGCGGCCGGGACCAACAAGTCGAAAAGTTGGCCAATTTCCTTCGTGGCCACGACAGCTTTTCAGAATAATTTTTGTCATGGCCGCGACACCCTCATCCGAACTCCGATTGACCTAATTTTTAAACCGATGGAAACCTCTTAAAGTCCAGAATACTCTTCAATTTGAATCACCTCAATATCTTTTCTAGATTATGAGATATGATCAATCCTTTTTCGTGTCACCACTTCGCCGGAAAACAGCTTTCACCCAAATTCGAGCTTCTGCCATTTCCTCCTCACTTTGAACTAAAATACGAGCCATATATCACCGAAAAGGTCTGTGTGTCTAGTTTTATACCCAACAAGAAAAACTCAATTCCATCTTCTATAAAACAATATATTTGACTTTCCCTACAACATATGCTTTTCCGAATATTGTCGGGTTTTGCCCAACTTCACCAAAAACCTCTCTTCTTGGTTTCTTTTCACTGTCTTGGCTCCCATATGTGAATTATATAATATATGCTTGGTTAATTGATAATTATGCCCTATGTGACATTTCTTGGTACTTAATTGCTCTAAAATGATTGTGTGACTCCATACTCTATATGAGTTGAACTTGAAATAATTGAATTATATGAATACATGATTCCTTGATATTAATTTCACCTCTTAGGTGTTAATTGGTTTTCATACATGCTAAGTGTCACTTGATTGCCAGTTTATTTATTTACATGAGCATAGTCGTGCGTCATACTTGGTCTCATATTGAGTCTAATCTCACGAGTTCCCGTTATTTCCTTTCTTAACCAGTTTTCTCTAGGGCGGAGATCATTGATCGTATGGGCACTTTCTCGTATCCTTGTTTTGTTTCATCGCTCATCAGTTGAAGTTTCATTTCTAGATATATAGAACCATGAAACCCTATGTGATGCTTTCAGCCAAAATGTATATTTATATCTATAGTTTTGCTAATCTGAAATGATTGCAAGCAAGCCATGTTATTATATTGAACCAAGCAAGCCATGTTATTGCATTGAATCAAGCAAGCCATGTTATTGTATTGAATCAACCATGATTGGGCAAGTAAGCATGTTCACTGTAGGCCCGAGGGTAGTATATTGAGCCAACCGGGAAAGCAAGGGCTGACGGGTAACTCTTGGACTATCCTCACGACTATTGGGATCACCTCTGAATCCACCAGAAGGTTTGGTGGAAGAAGAAATCCTGTACATGGGAGTCATGTTCCCGACGTACAACATGATTGGATGGTTGGGTCTTGCAAGCCCACCATCACCCGGAGGAAGAAGGGTTCATGAAACTGCTAATTGATCGCACGTAATGACTTGCATGATCACTTAATAAATTAAAATAGACCTGTATTATTCACTATTGTAGAAAGGTTGGAGAATTGCCCTCACTCGCCGGGCCGCGGATTGAATGAAATTGATTGAAAGAAATTGTTAAATTTGGTAGTTGTAATCTCGAGCGAAGAATATGTCATTCTTGAACTTATAGTATTTTAAATTTCAAATGCTTTACCCGAGGTTATAACATGCATGTTAATTGTGCTTATATATTATTTATGCCCCTCACTCAGTCTTTGGTAGACTGACACCCTCACTTTTCATGTAATCGCAGTCGCGTGCTAGACGGGAGTCAGAGTCGTGTCTTGTCGTCCAGCTGAGTCTAGTATCGCATTTTCATATTCTTGATACTCATAGATTGATCATGTTATGGTTATTATTATATTTTGGAGAAATTTTGCATTTATGGTATGATGGAAACAAATACTTTTAATATATATATGATGAGTATGATGCCTAGAATAATATTGATTATGCTTCCGCTTGTGAATTTTCATGTAATTGTTTTAAATGAATTGGGGTTTAGTCCCGCCTAGCTAGTTTTTTTTTTATTATTGTCTCCCGTTCGCTATAGGCTTGACTCATGTACGGGTGCTCATTCCATATGTGGATTAAACTATAGTGCGAGGGATGTGGCTACCTAGTGTTCCGGGTGCTACATCCTAAGGTGGTATTAGAGCCCGGTTACAAAACCGAGGTTCTAGTGTTGTGTCTAGTCTAGGTCGTACGACATAGGAATTAATTTTAATTTGAGAGTCTTGCATTTTATTTAAATTCCTTGACCTACTTGAATCCTTTGAATTAATTGAATTACTTGATAACTTGTGCATTGCATTGATTTATGGTACTAATTGTTGACTAATTGATCTTTAACTGTTGAAAGAAAATCTATATGTTCAATATTTTTATTTTGAAATTTTGCTGAACTAGTTGTGGCATTATGCATCAAATTCATGTCCGTGGTATTAATTATGTGACATGAGCATGCCTTAACTACATGCATTTATTTTCAAAATGAGTTAAGTTTCACAGGATACAAAGATAATATCAAACCACGGCCAATTTCTACCACAACATTGAAGAATTTTCAGCCCAACTTTTAACCATGGAAGGTGTAGGGAACGTACCGGGATTTCATGTAGGAAGGCGGGTTCGTGATCTTTCTTAACCGGGACTATAACTCGAGTGATTGAATCCGGGATAGATGATCAAATTCCTAAGAAGGGTTGTAAGTTTTGTGGAATTGGCAAGTATTCAAAGTTGGGGTTTATAGTGACTTTCTTCACAAGATCAACATATACGCCACGCTGCGAAGATCTTTCAATAGGATTCTAGGGGAACATTTACTCAGGGAAAGAAAATAAAAATAATAATATATTTGATGGACACACTCTTGAAGATGTTTAGATGCAAGGTTCCTATCAACAAGGAAGCGGTGATCTTCAAGAGAATTAATGGTGAAGTAGGCTTGGGGTTGATAAGCTACCAAGGTTATCTAATTCAAGAGTGAAATAAAGGAATATGGGAAATATATACAAGGATTGAGGATTCATGGTTTGCCCTAATTGGAGGTGCTCGTTTGAAAGTTAGATCGGACTTTAGGTCAATTATGGGGGAAGATTCGTGATTTTATGGAAGAAGGTTGCTAAAGATTCTATATTCGGGTGGATTGAGGCTATTTTCCCGATCTAAACTGAATTGTCGTGTTGCGAGGCTGAATTGAAAGATATGGAACAACAAAGGGAAACAATAAAGAAAGGCAAAGCGAAACTAGGGAAAATACTAGGACCACTGTTCGAGATTAACTCTTTGAGAAATATCGAGATATCAGAAGCATTCGAATTCAAGAATTATCATCTGGGAGCATAAAGCTACAGAAGGTACTACCACGAAATTTTGATCAACGAATTAGTTATGGTAAAGGTTCGAGAAACCCCAGACGTCAATAGTTGGGAAAGAGTTAGGTTCAAGAAATTTCAAAATCAAGTAATGGAAATGTATGAGCTGAGGCAAGAGAATTTTGGAATTTAGAAGACCGTGGGAACCTAGAGATGATCAACAGTTCGAGACAAGCTTGTGATTTGACAAACAAGGAACAGGTGCCGGATTAAAGCCTAGCATTACTACGGTGACAGGTTCAATGCATTCATAAGCAGGTGCATCATATGTGTATTAATTTAATTTGCATCCTATTTACGTATGCTACCATAGTTGTTATTCAAGATTGCATATTTGAGGTGTTAAGTGCATTGTTTAAATTGTTTAAATTATTTAACTTTCTTCATTATATGCATATCTTTAATTAATATAATTGCTCCAGTATCTTTAAATTTTCTTTACAAGTATGATACGTGCATTAGCATTTTAACCCAACATGCATTATTTAGTGTTTAACTGTTAGGATGACCTCCTCTCTATCCATCTTATGTTCCATGGCCGCTTCAACCCGAGTCCTACCGAAGCAAGAAGGAAAAGGAATATTTTTCGGCAGTAGTCATCACTCCTTTGCAATTGGGTTATCTGGCTCTATTCAAGTCGTCGTAAGAAAGTTGGAACAAGTAGACAACCCGATCCGAACTTCAAGAGAATTAGAGAGAAGAAAGGTCTTCGAGTTGGGAAATAGTAAAACAAGTTTAAAGAGTTAGGCAGAAAATTTTTATTTTCTTAAGGGGGAGAGCCGGCCGGGAAACGACTTAAGGCTGAAGATTAGACTCACTAGGGAGAGTTGGAACTTCAAGAAAATGATTCTCTCTGGAACCCTTTATCAGAACCATGTGAAAGAAGGATTAAGGATTAGAATTAAGTTATTAGACGTTAGTCGAGCATCCGAGGAAGTTAAGTATAGAGTATGGAAAGAACGAAGTCTTCAATATTCTAAATCCCGCGCCAAAAATTCTCAGGATAGAGAATCCTAGAACCGTAAGGAGGCGTATCTGAGCCGAGCTGAAATTAAAAGAAATTTGAGAAAAATGGGGAAAGATAATGACTTCTACGAGCTGATTGACCATACTTTGGTTAAAGGTGAGAATTCTACAATGAAGTTGACTATCATTCAAGATATGCGCGAAATGACCAAAATGGTGGTAGATAATAACAACTTGATGAGATTATCATATATTACAGAGAACGACGTGGGAGTCAAATCAACTGAGGTTGAAACTGGAATATCTAGGTGAAAAGGTATTAGGAGAACAAGATGAGTTAGCTGTAAAGAATTGAACTTTGAACCATGATGGTAGAAAGGATAAAATATCGGAAAGGGTAAGTGCTTCAAGGAACCGGAGGAAATGGGTAATCTAAAAGATAAAGTTGTCTATTTAGAGAATGCCTGGGGATTGATGGGAACAAGACGGTGCAAAGAATCAGTGATGGTAACTTTGGGTGCAAGATCAACACCGTTAGTTTTCTTCTGGGAACCATATAAATTCAAAATTTTCGAGGGTGCAAGGATATTGAGGATAAAAGTAAGAGTTCAGTCCATTGAGTGTTCAAAGGGATAAAATTTGGGAGGAAAGCTTAACATGAATAAGATGGATTACCGACTCGTTGAATTTTCCATGAAGAACAAGAAAAACTATGAAGATTAAAGATTAGAACTTGAGCCATTAACTGAATATTTGAGCATCCAAGAAAACTGATTACAACATATAATGAAGTTAAGTATGCACTGGGAAAGAAGAAAGTTAGTTAGGGTGAAACCAAGCATACATTCGAGAGTTAAAATTTCAGGCTGTAATGCTAGGAAGGATAAAGAATTTCAACACGGGGTGAAGAGTGAGTGGGTATTAGAGTATATTCGTCAGACATTTGGCCATGGTGGTACTGTGAGAAGAAATCTGAACCATGGAATCAACTATTCAACTGAATTGTTACAGTGCAAGAATTTCAATCACCGATGAACGGTACACTTAACCATGGATATCACGCGCATCATGTATAAATGTCGTATATGATTTCTTGTCATTTGCTACTTAATTTTATATAATGGTAAATAACGTAATTGATATTTTCTATCTGCTCCTTACGTGATAACTGTGTGAAGGTTTATTTAATTGTTCTGTTAGATTTTATTTTGTTTGCGTGAGAGACGGGGATTATCTCATTGGTCTTCGAGAGACGGGGTTCTCTCGTTGTTTGAGAGACGGGATTCTCTCACTGTTTACTTGAAAGATGGGGCACTCACATTATTACTTGTTACTTATTAACCTGTTTTAGCGGCAGATTAGATTTTCTTTCGAGTGTGTAGATTCCGGTAAGTGAGGGTCGTGACTTAACAACATTAAAGGAACCTTGTTGATTGAAGATCTCTTCCGAACTAATTCCTGACGGGGAGTTGTTAACCCGCGTGGGATGAACACGGGAGAGTTATTTAAATTCTAGGAACTCGAGACAGTGGATCCAGGGACCAGATCCTTTTAAGGGGGAGAGAATTGTAACGCCCCAATTTTCCAGACATTCAGGTACACACGCCACGTGTGAGTTCCCAAGAGTTAGGATTTATTCCAATTCTTTCGTTTATTAAATTCCTACGTGTCATGAAAATTATATGAATTATATTTCAACCTGTTTACGTGAAAATATGTGAAAGTATTGTTAATTCGTGAATTATTGTATGATTCGCAATTTCATGATACGTGAATTAATTTTCGAACATGTCTTATTTGATTAATTGTCTTTAATTGATCATTTTTCATAACTTGAGAATTATTATATGATTTATTTCTCATTGATACATGAAATAATTGTCAAACGTGACTTAATTGCTTATGTGTTCTTAATTGATTATTCATTCAAATTAGAGGACTTCAGTGCATGAACCATTCTTGGCCTTAATTGATTGGTTTCCATAAATTAAGGACTTAATTGCATTAATGTGAATTGGATTTAATTGATCATATTTCATGAGATAGAAGCCAATTGCATTGCTTTAATTTCTTGAGGACCAAGTGGCAATTTCCCTTCCTTTTCTCCATCTTTTGATCGATATATCTTATACATACACATATACATACATCTTACTCTTCCTTCCTCATTCGAGAAACAAGAGAATCATCTCTTCCTCCCTTTCTCCATGTCGGTTGATTCAACGAAGCTAGGAGCCAAGATTTTCACCAATTTCTTCAAGGAATTAAGCTCCATATCTTCATCTCTTCTTTCCCCTTCATTTATTCTTTCACCCAAGGTAAGATCAAGCATGTATCTTTGTTAATTCATGAGGCTCGAGTAGGGTTTGAGAATTATGATATGCTTTCTTGTTTAATTGTGAATTAGAAGCATGATTACGATCTTTAGACTTGGAAACTTGCATGAATTCTTGATGAATATGAAGGTGGGATGACATGAAATTTTATGGGTTTGTTATATGACTTTTGGGTTGATCAAAGCATGTTACCGTGGATTAAATGTTGCTTAATTGATATATATGATCATATACATGTTATAAGTTAGTTTGGAGTTGAATTCTTGCTTTGTTTGGTGTGAAAATGGATTGGGAGTCAAAATTCAAGCTTACCCTATTTTTCTCGAAGCTTTTGCTACTGCTGGAGTTGTGGTCGCGCCCGCGACCGTTTCGTGACCATTTTTGGTCGCGGCCGCGACAACTTTTCATAATAATTTTTGTCATGGCCGCGACACCCTCATCCGAACTCCGATTGACCTAATTTTTAAACCGCTGGAAACCTCTTAAAGTCTAGAATACTCTTCAATTGGAATCACCTCAATATCTTTTCTAGATTGTGAGATATGATCAATCCTTTTTCGTGTCACCACTTCGCCGGAAAACTGCTTTCACCCAAATTCGAGCTTCTGCCATTTCCTCCTCACTTTGAACTAAAATACGAGCCATATATCTCCGAAAAGGTCTGTGTGTCTAGTTTCATATCCAACAAGAAATACTCAATTCCATCTTCTATAAAACAATATATTTGACTTTCCCTACAGTATATGCGTTTCCGAATATTGTCGGGTTTTGCGCAACTTCACCAAAACCTCTCTTTTTGCTTTCCGTTCACTCTCTTGGCTCCCATATGTGAATTATATGATATATATGCTTGGTTAATTGATAATTATGCCCTATGTGACATTTCTTGGTACTTAATTGCTCAAAAATGATTGTGTGACTCCATGCTCTATATGAGTTGAACTTAAAATAATTGAATGATATGAATACATGATTCCTTGATATTAATTTCACCTCTTAGGTTTTAATTGGTTTTCATACATGCTAAGTGTCACTTGATTGCCAGTTTATTTATTTACATGAGCATAGTCCTGCGTCATACTTGGTCTCATATCGAGTCTCATCTCACGAGTTCCCATTATTTCCTTTCTTGTCCAGTTTTCTCCAGGGCGGAGATCATTGATCGTATGGGCACTTTCTTGATTGGGCGAGTAAGCATGTTCACTATGGGCCCGAGGGTAGTGTATTGAGCCAACCGAGAAAGCAAGGGCTGACTGGTAACTCTTGCACTATCCTCACCATTGTTGGGATCACCTCTGAATCCACCAGGAGGTTTGGTGGAGGAAGAAATCCTGTACGTGGGAGTCATATTCCCAACGTACAACATGATTGAATGGTCGGGTCTTGCAAGCCCACCATCACCCGGAGGAAGAAGGGTTTATTAAACTGCTAATTGATCGGATGTAATGACTCGGATAATCACTTAATAAATTAAAATAAGCATGTATTATTCACTATTGGAGAAAGGTTAGAGAATTTCTTTCACTCGCCGGGCCACTAGTTGAATGAATTGATTGAAAGAAATTGTTAAATTTGATAGTTGTAATCTCGGGCAAAGAATATGTCATTCTTGAGCTTATAGTATTTTCATTTTTAAATGCTTTACCCGAGGTTATAACTTGCATGTTAGTTGTGGTTATATATTATTTATGCCCCTCACTCAGTCTTTGGTAGACTGACACCATCACTTTTCAGGTAATCGCAGTCGCGTGCTAGGCGGGAGTCAGAGTCGTGTCTTGTCGTCCAGCTGAGTCTAGTATCGCATTTTCATATTCTTAATACTCATGGATTGATAATGTTATGGTTATTATTATATATGATGAGTATGGTTCCTAGAATAATATTGATTATGCTTCCGCTTGTGAATTTTCATGTATTGGTTTTAAATGAATTGGGGTTTAGTCCCGCCTAGCTAGGGTTTTTTTTTATTATTATTGTCTCTCGTTCGCTATAGGCTTGATTCATGTATGGGTGCTCGTTCCATATGTGAATTGAATTATAGTGCGAGGGATGTGACAACCTTGCGTTCCGGGTGCTACAGTAAAAAATGAAACAAGAAACGAGATTAGAAAAGAAAGATTAAATTCCCTTCGAAACCCAGTTTGATGAAATTGAAAACTTCAAATCCAATCCTACTTTTTCAACCAAACATCCTCGTTGAAAAAACTCATCCCTTCGCCCTTTACATGGACGGAGCTCACTATATAAAGTAGATCGATTTTTTCTCTCAGAATCTCGCTTGAAAAAATTCGTTCCACCAGCCCTTACTGTCGTTTGGGTGTGATCTCTCTATCATGCGTAAGAGACGATTTTCAAACCCCTTAGCCTATAAATAGGGCAAGGGTTTTGAACACCGCAAAGTCAAGTTGGAATTGGTGTAGCACCCGAGCGCAAGGTACCACATCCCCCGCACCGAGACCCGACCCGAATATGAAATGGACAATCCATACCCGAGCTAGATCACGGCGAACGGGGACATACACACTCACTAAGCTAGGCGGGAACTAACTTTCGCAACCAAAGATACAGTAAAATAGAAAGAATACCAATGCGGAAGCAATGTACATACATATATAACAAGATAAGCCAAGAGCAACGGGTTCAACTAGCATAGGTACCTAATCCCGAAAATCAATAAAATCATAAAACTTCAATTACGGATTCTTTCTGTTCCTATAAGCTTATTCAGAATCATGATGGTAGCAATAATCAATACAAATCATATATTCTTTATAATTTAAACAATTCATGATACACTACGCATAAGAACAGACTTTGACTTGACCGAAAGACTTAACAAACTCGACTTCCCACCTAGCACCCCAAACCTGCAAGAAAACTGAAAACAAACCGGGTTCAGTCTATAGGAGACTGGTGGGTATAAAATGAGGCATAAATAGCATATACATCAATATTTAACATTCACATTCCAGTTATAATCCCAAATGAGGTTTTTGAGCATTTTCCCAAGTAGGTAAGATAAAGAAGTCATCAAAAGGGATTATAACGTTCATTTTCATTCTTTAGGTCTATTGTGGCCTGGCGAGTAGGCGTGCATTATCTCCAACCAACACCTCGTGTAGTTTATTAAACATTCTTTCTTTCTTTCATTCATGCATAACATTCTTTTGTGCACATTCACGAACATTTACACCTTCTTCCTCGGGGTGATGGCCGGGTGATCGGCCCGAACCATCCATTCATTGACCAAAAGGGGAACATGACTCCCCAGATGGCACTCAGCGTCCATTACTCGCTAACTCCTAACGAGGTCCGGTTACGCCGTTCGTTGGTGGGACTAGGGTGAGGGTTCACCGTCAGCCCATACCTCCTCGGGTCACCACTCACACCAAGTCCCTGGGCCCCATTCTGTGCATAACATTCATTCTCGCCAAAACATTTGGTAGGGTTCATAAAATAAGGGCTTTACGTTGCAAATATTTACTCTTGAAAAGTGACTCTATATACGTATAATAGTTTTGGCCGAAATCTTTACACATTGGAAGTATATAGGGCCAATTAACTAATAGAAGAGAAACCCACCTTTACACTTTACCGACCAAAACCAAGAAGAAAACAAGAGGACTTGAAAGTGTCCTATGAACCCGGCAAGTCTCCGTCCTGGAGAAAACTGTACGGAGGACAATAGAGGGTACACTTAAGACTCAAGACTCCAAATGAACCAAATACGACGCACGACAATGTTATGAATATGATACGAATGCATAAGAGATGATATGGTATCATGGAAACATTCATATGCACAATTCAATACTTAAAGTCATGTAAACAAGTCATTCATTCTTTCCAAGAGACGTTCATATCCTTTTGAGTTCATAACTTCCATATAGTATTCATAGAAGCTACATAAACAAGTTTACAATGTATATAATAAATATAGAAGCAAAAGAAATCATTTAAGATATCAAAATATTATAAGAAGGTACTTAAGATTTCACGCATTAGCACTTATGTCATATCATATCATAGTAGTTTGTTGCTCGACCAAAACATATCAATTCAAGTCATGAATTCCATTTCATAATCATAACACATAATAATACATGTTAGCATAGTGTAGAAGTCATAAAAGAGGTGGAGGAAGATCAAACAAACGAAGAAAAAAGGAATCGGAGTAACAAAAACAGGCTGGACAAAATCCACCCCCATGGGGAAAAAATCCACCCCCATGGATCTAATCCAGTCCCACTGCCTCAAATCCACCCCCGCGGATTTTTTCCAAAGGCAAAATCCACCCTCATGGATTCAGGTCAGTGGCGAAAAAACGCCCAACAAGCAGGGCAAAACTCATGCTAAACCATATAAACATCAAATTAACACACATAGGTAAGTTAGGGTAGCAAATATTCATGCATTTCAATCCATTAAGACAACCAAAGATGCAACAAATCAAGCAAGGAAAGAATATGGAACAAGTTCATGCAAACTCTTCACTTTTCACAAATGGAAAAGTCATGGATCCTAATCCACTACCCAAACTAAGTTCATACCTATCACATATGATGTGTTAGGAATAAAATACATGATTCATACCAAAAGAATTCACAAGAAAGCAAGCTAGAATCATCCATTTCTCCCAACCCGTCACTATTCATGCCATATGCCCAAACATGCTCAAATATTGGAGAAATCATGAAATATGGAACTTAAAATGATTACCAAGTGATACACAACACAAATATGAGTTTACCTTTCAATTTGGAGAAGAAAAGGTGGGGAGATGAGCTCAAAACTCCCATGGCCAAAAAGGGTTTCTTCTTCTTCTTCTTCTTTTCTTCCTTCCTTCTTCTTCTTTTCTTCCTTCTTCTCCTTCTCTCCCCATAAAACTGAAAATATCTAAGTGTGGGGGGTTAGGGTGTCGGTTTGGGGCAGAAAAGGGTGAGGCAGAGAGTGTGCAAGTGGGCTAGGGTCAATGGATAGGGTCTAGGTGCGTAATAATAGGTCCGTGACTTAGGTATAGTCTTGATCGGTCAATTTAAGCTCGAGTTGCTCGTCCGGTTGAAATTTGAGGATCCAATTGGTCTTAGAAAAATATGAGGCTTATCCCATTGTCTCCGATTCATCGATTCGGATCCAATGGAGGTGACGGAACTTGATTCCGAGTTCCCGAGCTCAAGATATGCCGCCCGGAACACAAGGTACGCAAAATGCTCTTTAGCCCCCTTTTCGGTTCCGATCACACAAACGAACACAAAACTCAAACATGCAAGAACAAAATCATGCAACGAGCAAATAAACATGATCTTAAAGCACATAATTCACTCATGCCAAGAATCCACGAAATACAGAAATCAAATCGAATAAGAACGACACTCAAACAAGAGCATATACGCAAATACGATCAAGTATTCATAATTAAACAATAAAACTTAACAAAAGAATCCATAATTAAAAATCATATATAATTAATTAAATTGCGCACTTTAGTAACCACATACGTCAAGCTTAAATCACAGAACTGGGGCGTTACAAACTCACCCCCTTAAAAAGAATCTGTCCTCGGATTCACTAAAACTAAAGCAAACAAAGATAGAGCCCCGTCCCTCGAAAGCAACAAAGAGAGAACCCCGTCTCTCAAACAACAAGAAGAGAGAACCCCATCTCTCAAACAACAAGGAGAGAGAACCCCGTCTCTCAAACAACAAGGAGGCAAGGGAGTCTCCAATACTCCCGAGCGACGCAACCCAAACATAAGCGACAACAACAACAAAGAGCAAATAACAAGGAGGAGGTAACAATGGCAATTACAACAATTAACATCAAATAAGACACGTATGGCCAAGTAATATATATATATATATATGGCAAGCATATTATTCATCAATTATACAAGGCAATTATCATGAAAAGAGACCAGGGCACACAACAACAAAATTATTGAATTAAATTGCATGTATGTATATGCCATCAATGTTTGTGATATCGTTCACCATTGCAATGAGGTTGAAGGTTGATAATTGATAAAGTAGTTGGAGGATCCGATTTGACTCCCGATCAATTCTTGAAGTTTCCTTTTTCTCTTGAGAAGTTGAGTTCGTAAAGGTATTCATCCCTTCCACTATTACTTCCATGACTTCATCTAATTGAATCTTGAAATGATAGAAAGTGCTAAACCTTTCCATGAAGCCTTCGTGAAGGGATGATCGACCACTAGGTAAAGTTGGTGTGTCGTACATTAACCACATCCCTTCAATATTTAGTGGCGTCCTTTGCTAATCTCCGAATTTATTTCATCTTCGACCTTTATACGTGCACTTCCCTTCTGTTTCTTTAATTTACTCCTAAGGTTCAATTCAAACCCTTCAATAATTACTTCCTTCTGATTCCCCAACTTTTCTCTTTCTTGCTCTTCTTGAAATCTGGACTAATTTAATCCCCTCTTGTATCAAAATTCTTGATAAGCCGTTTCTGGTAGAGAGGTTATCGCCATAAACCCAAATTTGTTGCCCCACCAATTTCTCACCTAATTCTCTTAATTCTTGGAATACTATTCTCTAGTCTTGTTCTTCCTATAATCCCCAAGGTTAACCCAAAACTTTCTCGCTCCCTAAGATTCCAGCTCCATTTGTCCTTTATCCCTCATATGAAGTTTTCGTTACTTGTTGTCTCTTGTATTTCCATTCTTTCAACTCAAGGTAATCCCTTCAAGGATCGAAAAGGATTTACATTATTTCCTAATCAATGCTCCCTTATTTGGAAATTTAGTTGAATTCTGTACTTCGCCTATGAGATTAAGGTTTCCCCAAAACTCTTCAACTTAGTTTCTTCGGTGTAGATTGTGCTAGCTAAGCTATATGCCCGGAACTCTTGCTTTCACTCAATCCGACATGATTGATAGGGTTAAGCATCCGTTTTTGCTCTACTCCGGTTTTAATTTCCAAGCCTCCAAATTCCTTTTTCCTATTTTTGTTTTTTTTTTTTTTTTTTTTTTTTTTTTTTTTTTTTTTTTTAACTCCCAAGATATAACCCAACTATTCTTCTCGTCTTGATTCGAGTAAGCCTTGATCAAAGAATCGCTTGATGAACAAGGTGGAGCCATTCCTTATCAATTAAACACTAAGCCATGCATGTTGGATTAACATGCCAATGCACATAGTAAACAATTAAAGATGCAACGATGCAACACGTTGGAGCAATTATATTAATTAAACATAAACGTACATATAGATAAAGAAAGTAATTAATTTAAATCGATGAATGATGCTCGTGCCATGAATATGCAGAACCTGTCACCGAGGTGGTAAGCTTTTAGCTTGATGACGTGTTCCTCATTCCCATAATTGTAGCTTTCTTGGGAGACATTGATAATTCCTTAGCTTTTCCATGGTTTTCGAATCTCCATAATCTTCTTACATCCATTCGTATATCCCACGGCCCGAACGTGCTATTCTTGAACCCAAGGTCTTCTTTGTCCATGGAGTTTACACCTCAACGTGGTTCCAAGCATCGACCTCGAAAGGTCGTCCGAATCTTCATCTTGATGTCCTCTCCTGTTGAAGTTCCCTTAGCTTATCCTTTGTTTCCGATCTACGCGCATAATTCATCAGTGATAACGCTTTCCATTCTTGCTTGCTTCTTGATGTCTCCATGTTCCAAGGTTCCAAGATGACGACGCGATTTGAATTCCTCGATGCTCTTAAGTCTCTTTGCCTTGCGTCCATTTGTTGTCCCACGCTTGTATTCGTATCAGGTGAGCTTCCATATTTGACCTCATAGTGAGCTTTATGATTAACGGCTCCCAATCCTCGCATCTGAGTTGAGTCGAACCTTTTTAACACATCTTGCATCCTATCCCTAGAAGCTTCCCAATTTGGTCTTCCAATCGCCCAACCATTCCAAACTCAGAGCTCCAACGGTGAACCTTGGAGCATTTAATCTTGTATTAAATGTCTTCAAAAATCGGGGTGGTGAAAAGTTCCACACCCCTCTCGTTGTCTCACGCACCCCTCAAGTTAGAACTTGAGTCTTTACAATTCTTGTATTTTGAGAACCTTCAAGGTTTGTAGGTAGGGCATGATTGATGAACCTTCCCATGATCCAAGCTTCCTCCCATGATACGAGCCATAATATGTAGTTCCATTGTGCAAGCTGCGGAATTTGAACACTCGGCCTTCAAGTTACTTTGTCAATTGTAGTTGGTGTGAATTGTAGCTTTGTTTGCATGATAGTAGCCTATATAAGAAAAATCAACTCAAATATGGATGCATGAAGATTATTGTATGCTTATGGCACGTAGTTAAGTTAATCAATGCACATAGAATACAAAATGAAACATTTAAAGCAACTAAATAAGAGAATAGATTGTATACATGTATTAAGCAATTTCCAACAATTAGTATCAAATATTTATGCCAAATCGATGCAATGCACTCATTAACAAGTTGTTCCTATGCCGTGCGACCTAACTGACTCAATCACGACACTAGAACACCGGTTTTGCAACCGGCCTCTGATACCACTTAAGGATGTAGCACCCGAGCGCAAGGTACCACATCCCCCGCACCGAGACCCGACCCGAATATGAAATGGACAATCCATACCCGAGCTAGATCACGGCGAACGGGGACATACACACTCGCTAAGCTAGGCGGGAACTAACTTTCGCAACCAAAGATACAGTAAAACAGAAAGAATACCAATGCGGAAGCAATGTACATACATATATAACAAGATAAGCCAAGAGCAACGGGTTCAACTAGCATAGGTACCTAATCCCGAAAATCAATAAAATCATAAAACTTCAATTACGGATTCTTTCTGTTCCTATAAGCTTATTCAGAATCATGATGGTAGCAATAATCAATACAAATCATATATTCTTTATAATTTAAACAATTCATGATACACTACGCATAAGAACAGACTTTGACTTGACCGAAAGACTTAACAAACTCGACTTCCCACCTAGCACCCCAAACCTGTAAGAAAACTGAAAACAAACCGGGTTCAGTCTATAGGAGACTGGTGGGTATAAAATGAGGCATAAATAGCATATACAACAATATTTAACATTCACATGCAAGTTATAATCCCAAATGAGGTTTTTGAGCATTTTCCCAAGTGGGTAAGATAAGGAAGTCATCAAAAGGGATTATAACGTTCATTTTCATTCTTTAGGTCTTTTGTGGCCGGGCGAGTAGGCGTGCATTATCTTCAACCAACACCTCGTGTAGTTTATTAAACATTCTTTCTTTCTTTCATTCATGCATAACATTCTTTTGTGCACATTCATGAACATTTACACCTTCTTCCTCCGGGTGATGGCCGGGTGATCGGCCCGAACCATCCATTCATTGACCAAAAGGGGAACATGACTCCCCAGATGGCACTCAACGTCCATTACTCGCTAACTCCTAACGAGGTCCGGTTACACCGTTCATTGGTGGGACTAGTGTGGGGGTTCACCGTCAGCCCATGCCTCCTCGGGTCACCACTCACACCAAGTCCCTGGGCCCCATTCTGTGCATAACATTCATTCTCGCCAAAACATTTGGTAGGGTTCATAAAATAAGGGCTTTACATTGCAAATATTTACTCTTGAAAAGTGACTCTATATACATATAATAGTTTTGGCCGAAATCTTTACACATTGGGAGTATATAGGGTCAGTTAACTAATAGAAGAGAAACCCACCTTTACACCTTACCGACCAAAACCAAGAAGAAATTAAGAGGACTTGAATGTGTCCTATGAACCCGGCAAGTCTCCGTCCTGGAGAAAACTGTACAAAGGACAATAGAGGGTACACGTAAGACTCAAGACTCCAAATGGACCAAATACGACGCACGACAATGTTATGAATATGATACGAATGCATAAGAGATGATATGGTATCATGGAAACATTCATATGCACAATTCAATACTTAAAGTCATGTAAACAAGTCATTCATTCATTCCAAGAGACGTTCGTATCCGTTCAAGTTCATAACTTCCATATAGTATTCATAGAAGCTACATAAACAAGTTTACAATGTATATAATAAATATAGAAGCAAAAGAAATCATTTAAGATATCAAAATATTATAATAAGGTACTTAACATTTCACGCATTAGCACTTAAGTCATATCATATCATAGTAGTTTGTTGCTCGACCAAAACATATCAATTCAAGTCATGACAGCCATTTCATAATCATAACACATAATAATACATGTTAGCATAGTGTAGAAGTCATAAAAGAGGTGGACGAAGATCAAACAAACGAAGAAAAAAGGAATCGGAGTAACAAAAACAGGCTGGACAAAATCCACCCCCATGGGGAAAAAATCCACCCCCATGGATCTGATCTAGTCCCACTGCCTCAAATCCACCCCCGCGGATTTTTTCCAAAGGCAAAATCCACCCTCATGGATTCAGGACAGTGGCGAAAAAACACCCAACAAGCAGGGCAAAACTCATGCTAAACCATATAAACATCAAATTAACACACATAGGTAAGTTAGGGTAGCAAATATTCATGCATTTCAATCCATTAAGACAACCAAAGATGCAACAAATCAAGCAAGGAAAGAATATGGAACAAGTTCATGCAAACTCTTCACTTTTCACAAATGGCAAAGTCATGGATCCTAATCCACTACCCAAACTAAGTTCATACCTATCACATATGATGTGTTAGGAATAAAATACATGATTCATACCAAAAGAATTCACAAGAAAGCAAGCTAGAATCATCCATTTCTCCCAACCCGTCACTATTCATGCTATATGCCCAAACATGCTCAAATCTTGGTGAAATCATGAAATATGGAACTTAAAATGATTACCAAGTGATACACAACACAAATATGAGTTTACCTTTCAATTTGGAGAAGAAAAGGTGGGGAGATGAGCTCAAAACTCCCATGGCCAAAAAGGGTTTCTTCTTCTTCTTCTTCTTTTCTTCCTTCTTCTTCTTCTTTTCTTCGTTCTTCTCCTTCTCTCCCCATAAAACTGAAAATATCTAAGTGTGGGGGGTTAGGGTGTTGGTTTAGGGCATAAAAGGGTGAGTGAGAGAGTGTGCAAGTGGGCTAGGGTCAATGGATAGGGTCTAGGTGCGTAATAATAGGTCCGTGACTTAGGTATAGTCTTGATCGGTCAATTTAAGCTCGAGTTGCTCGTTCCGGTTGAAATTTGAGGATCCAATTGGTCTTAAAAAAATATGAGGCTTATCCCATTGTCTTCGATTCATCGATTCGGATCCAATGGAGGTGACGGAACTGGATTCCGAGTTCCCGAACTCAAGATATGCCATCCGGAACACAAGGTACGCTAAATGATCTTTAGCCCCCTTTTCGGTTCCGATCACACAAACGAACACAAAACTCAAACATGCAAGAACAAAATCATGCAACGAGCAAATGAACATGATCTTAAAGCACATAATTCACTCAAGCCAAGAATCCACGAAAAACAGAAATCAAATCGAATAAGAACGACACTCAAAGAAGAGCATGTACGCAAATACGATCAAGTATTCATAATTAAACAATAAAACTTAACAAAAGAATCCATAATTAAAAATCATATATAATTAATTAAATTGCGCACTTTAGTAACCACATACGTGAAGCTTAAATCACAGAACTGGGGCATTACAATTGGATTCCAACTTTGACTTTTTTTCTATTTTCTTTTTCTCCAACTAATAGGAATCTTATTCAACATAGGATATTTATTTCTTCTAGAAAAAGAGCTTCCCAATCATTTTAGGAATATTTAATTATTCTCATAATAAATAAATAAATATTTATTCTAATCATATTAGAATAGTAAATAGAAGATACTTAATATTTATTTATTTATTTATTCTAATCAAATTACAATAACTAAATAATTAAATACTTAGAATTAATTCTCTAATTAATTCCACAATGGGCTTTAGAATTAATTCTCCTAATTAATTCCAATGGGCTAAAATTAATTCTCTAATTAATTTCTTTGGGTTATATAATTAATTCTCTCAATTAATTATATTAGGGATATATAATTAATTCTTTAATTAATTATATCTGGGCTTTATAATTAATCAATCACATGGTCCAATTTCACAATTGGACCGCACGCCCAAAACAAGCTCATGTGCCACACGTGTACTTTGCATGTGTGGTCTCGTTTCGATCAACTATTTGATCTTTCCTTCAATACCCTTTCAACCTGACATTTGTGTGTGACCCCCTAGGTTCATTTTCAGTTAGCAGTGAGCCCAATTAATTAATACCATTATTAATTAATTAACTCACAGATCACACGACCATAGTTTAGCAATAGGTGTGTGACCCCTACCCGAACAATGAATACATATTTGAAAGAACCTTTTAGTCAATGACAGTTGTGAGGTACGATCCGCCTTGTAACACCCAGCATTTTAAATTATTTAGGTACACGCGCCACACGTGTGAGTTTGGGAGTTATAATTGTTAAGCATGTTTAATTGTATTATATGACCAAGTGATTATTTGATTAATTGCCTAATTGCTTATGGGATCATTTTAATTACAATTCTATTTCTTAACATATGCACAATTTATATATTCATTCATGAGACATGCATTATATATGTGTGTATATATATATTTATATATATGAGCACTAAGAATAATTATATACATATTATATTCATAATGTAGTACCCCGCACGTGAGGCACCACATCCCCCGCACTATGGCTCAACACGAGTAACGAAACTGTAACTCCGCACCCGTATCAAACCATAGCGAACGGGAGACCAACATAAAAACTTTCCTAAGCCAGGCGGAGCTAGACCCTGCAATGAAAACCAATCCACAAAGTATAATGCATAACAAAGCCAAAGTTCAATCATACCAACCATAAGTAGAATTTGGGCTCTTCAGGCCTCTTTTAAAACATAGCAAATCCCAATAAAATCAATTCAATAATAATTTCATAAATATTCAAGTTCAGGATACTATGGAATCGAATCATACATAAATCTAATACATGAATGAGTGCAGAGACTCTTCTAACTTAACTTGACCACTTAAAGACTCCAAAACCTCCGCCTAGCTCGAAACTCCAAAGCCAAACCTGCACACTAAAGTGTTGGGGAGGGAGAGGGTCAGTCTCTAGAAGACTGAGTGAGCAGGAGCGATATACATATATAAAAACATGCACATGCAAGTCGTGAATTCCGAACAAGGTTTTTATTTGAAATTAGTTCCCAAAAAGGGCAAGAGAAGGACTAATCAATGCTCGGATTTTAGGACTAAGTCATATTAGTTTCATTACATTCATAAATCATACATAAATATAAGGCTCGGCGAGTGAGCGTGCACAATCTCCAACCAAACTCCGACCGTGTACGACAAATATCAATAATATATTGATTAGGCGATCATGCGATATATCATAATACACACAGACCATAAATCATAAATCATAAATATATTCGTTTGGGCCATCCGTGTCCCGGCCTTCCCGCACGGTGCATAAACATAATAAAATCATAACATAAATCATAAATCATATCCAACCTTCTTCCTCCGGGTGGTGGACGGGCTTGCAAGACCCGACCACCTCAATCATGGGCCAATGGGGTTTCATGACTCCCCCAAGGGCACTCAGCTCCCATTCCCCGCTAAACCTCCTAGCGAGGGCCGGTATCACCGTAGTTGGTTGGGACTAGTATATGGGATCCCCGTCAGCCCTTGCTTCCTCGGTTAGCCACATATACTAAGTCCCGGGGCCCGTTCAGTCATAAGTCATAAATGTGTCTCGCCAAAACATATCAATCATAAGTACATACCATAATTCATAAATCTTTTGAAAAGGGTTTACTCGATCAATACATACTATAAGAAATCATACCTTACCGTGTAATTCGGCATATGCTATATACGTACCTCTCCGTGTCATCCTATTCCGTAGCTAGCATGAAGATACACGGTTTGGAGCATAGCCTCATTACCAAACCATTTTTAAGTTATACGCTCATACGCATAATTCAGAAGGGTTTACTCGATAACTTCATTTGAAAATCATATATATATATAATCATAAGGTGTTGGCCAAAGCTTTTCACATAAGGGTTGTAGGGTTGGTTACGTAGCTAAAACAAAAACCACCCTCACCTGAACCGTGAAGAAACAAGGATCGAGCACCAAGTGCCTGAACGATCAAAAGCTCTCCACCCTGGAGATAAACTGTACAAAAGATCACAAGACGTGTTCGTGAGACTCAAGACTCTAAATGAACCATATATGACGCACGGCAATGCACAAGCATGATATGAAGGCATAAAGATCATATTAAGTCATGAAAATCATATAACCAATTCATTCACTTGTTCGATCATAAATCATTCAAATTCTTCAATTCATATGTCCAATCAATTTATTTCAAGAACTCAAATAGGAGCATAGAACATATTCAAGCTCTTCCATAATGCTACCACATACTTCATATTATATAACATAGCATATATCCAAGGTTTGACAACAAGAAGAAGTCTTATGATATAGAAAATAAGTGATGCGATTCATAAGCGACATATAAACACACATAAACGGCATTAAGTAAAAGCATGCCTATAGCACATCCAAATGCCATGAAATTAAACCACAATACTCCTAACACATAGTAAAACAAGTTCATAGTTCAACACAAAAGGAGATAAAGTCATTCAAGAGGTGAAACAAATCAAAAACCGAAAAGGAAGCAACACGGACTGCACAGGGGAAGGGACACGGGGGTGTCACCAACCCTAGCCAAACTGAGCCACGGGCGTGGCTCAGTACAGAGCTTCCCAGAAGGTGTGACACGCCCGTGTCTCACTCTTATGAGTAAATGAGACACGGGGGTGTCACGGTACAGAACTTGGGGCGTTCACAGAGTTTTCCGGCAAAACTGAACTCATACCAAATCAATCCAAAAACATACCAAATGAACTCCAAATGCTCTGAAACTTAATATACAACATATTTAGCATGTTATGAACATTTTTGATTTAGAGTGCAAAGGCTAAATCACACGTTAAGATCATCGAATCCATGCAACAAAACTGGGTCGCCAAAATCGCACATATGAACCCTAATGATTCTATCATGCCTTGATCAAGTACTTAGGGCTTGAATTTGGATCTGAAACTTTGGGGAATGCATGCTAACATACTAAACAACTAATATACATCATATATATGCAAAATGGCACAATTTAAAGCACATTAGGGTGACCAACAACCACACATAGGCAACAGCAACAAATCTGTCATGGAGCATGCATAAAAACAGGCCATGTATTTCGGTTTTGAGACTTCAAATGGAACCAAATACTTAAAGCATGAATGTTAACATGTAGAGCAATAAGTGTACATCAACTCCATGCATTTTCACACGAAATGAAGGCCATATGATCAAGCTACAACACATAAGTTCACACAGCAGTTCAAAAACAGGGGAATCAATTACATCATCAAGTTTGGAGCTCCATATCTCAAAATTTTATAAAAGGAGCAAGAGGTGAAATCCTCCTAACATCATATACTATCAGTTAGGAAAGAAATAAGCCAAGAAACAAGCTCATATACTCATTTACAAGCAAGGAAATCAGCTATACAAGCAAATAGGTCACAAGAGCAAGAATCCCTAAAAGTTCATACCAATCTCATAATTCAAACCCTAATCAAATCTGATCCAAATCATGTTGTAAGAAGATGAAATCAAGTATAATAGAGTAGAGAAGACATAAATATTCATACCTTGAAGATTTGGGAGAGAAAGGTGGTGGTTTGAGCTCCAAAACCACAAAAATGGCCAAGGTTTTCTCTCTTCTCCTCTTCTTCCCTCTCTCGTTTCAGTTGCAGCTGGAAATGGAGGTATGTGGTTCGGTTTTCAGAGCTAAAGAGGATAGAAAGGACTTAACCCAAGGTACACAAGTCATGGTTAATCTTTGGTTAGGTTTGGTTAAGTAAAAAGGGTCCCACCAAGGAGACTAGTCAACAAAAGGAGCTCTTCTTGCACGAGTTGTCCGTTACGGTTGGATTTCGAAGGTCTTAATGATTTCAAAAAGGTATGAGGCTTGTTCCATTGTCTCCGAATCGTCGATACGAAGGCAACGGAGTTGACGGAATTCGAATCCGAATTCCCGAGCTCAAGATATCACGCACGGAACCAAGGGTGCGCTAATTGCTAGTTAGCCCCCGATTTAGTTCCACAATCAAAATGAAATTCATAAACACGTCAAATGAATCCGAAAACATAAACCGAGCACGTAGGCATGTTCATAACACACATATATAC
This sequence comes from Lantana camara, assembly GCA_037501455.1. NCBI lineage: Eukaryota > Viridiplantae > Streptophyta > Magnoliopsida > Lamiales > Verbenaceae > Lantana > Lantana camara. The sequence goes on along the minus strand of CM074862.1, from coordinate 42,118,474 downwards.
GACATACTAAATTTCCATACCAATCCGATATCATTACATATATGAACGAAGCACAAATAGAACACTCATGCGCATGAACGAATTCATATTGTTATAAATAATTTAATAAAACTTAAATTCCATATTAATTAAATTAAAACCAACTAATAACATGTTGAAATTAATTAACGAAATTACCGAAATAGTTAAGGTAACACAAAACCTTAATTGAGAATTTAACACTAAATATCAAAGTAGAAATAAAATGAATTAAATTAAAATAGAAATAGTTTATAGTTTAAAACAAATATAGACATTTATAAAGAATTAATCATATAATTAAATAATTAATTTGCGCAATTTATAAACAAATACGCCACATTATTAAAACTGAAAAACTGGGGCGTTACAATCTCTCCCCCTTAAAAAGAATCCGTCCTCGGATTCAAAACACGCTTGAAATCAAACAACGAGAGATTCCCCGTCTCTCACAAACAACAAGGAGAGAGCCCCGTCTCTCGAGCAGCAATGAGAGAACCCCGTCTCTCCAACAACAATGAGAGAACCCTGTCTCTCGCAAACAAAGAGAGTACCCCGTCTCTCAAACAAAAATAAGAGAATCCCCGTCTCTTAACCGAAACAAAGCAAGGAAGTCTCCAATACTCCCAAGCAACTCACGCAAAACCAAATTTAAAATCACGTAAAGCACCCAAAGCAAGTAATAAATGTCGCCCACATTAATTTCTAATTATTTCAAGTAATTTGACACAATACAAGATTGAAGCACCTAACATAAACATTATATAAGTTAAATTCGCATGGATGCATGTATCATGAATGCTATAAGTACCGTTCACCGAAGTTTCAAAGTTTAGAATTGAGAGTTGTCGTTATCCAGTGTAGGATCTATCCTGAAGATAGCTCAGTGGTCAGCTTGTCTTGAACCTCTTCAGGGTTCCCCGGTGAAGCGATTGATGAATCCTTTTAAGGATCATATTCTTAGATCCGTTCCGACTTGTACTGTTTCCAGTCTTCACCATTTCCCTCAATCCTCATTCGACCATCCAATTCTTTTTAATTAACCGAGCTTGACCTCCCCGAATATCCTTAGACCATTTCTCTCAATGTTAGATCCATAGCTACTATCTTACTCATATCAGAGTTTAAAATATCCTCAAGAATAACTACCCCTGACCACCTTGACGATTCAATCCCTACCTAGAGGTATTCGTCATTAAGATCTACCTTAACACGAATCCTTTTCCCATCTTCCGTTCATGTTATCTATTCATACTCTTTAACCCTCTCAGGGCTATATTTGGCATCTAGCTCCACATTTCTTGAATCGAAGATAAAATGTTCTTGATGCGTTTTGAAGTTTGATGTAAATCCTCCAATGATCATCTTTTCCGGTTTGGTTTCTTCGTGGATTTCCTTCCGGATTTGGCATTGTCACTTCTCTCTTAACAACTTAACCATTACCATCCTCTTATTCATTTCCAATGGCCACCATTAGGATATCCGGATTCTCTTTAATTTGCATCCCCGTTGTTGCTATTGACATATTTATTCGAGCACTACTTCCATCCTCCATTTTATCTCTCGGTCGTGCTCTCCCCCTTAAAATTTTGCTCTTTCATGTCGAACTCCCTCAATCCCTCTTCCCTATTCTTATTCGATCTGAACACCCCAAAGATGAACCTAATCTGACTTTCCTTCGGAGGTCCTTTCCACTAACCTATCCCTTACCTAAAGTTCTTCATTTCCCAATCGTCTTTCTTGTCATGTGCCACACCATTATTTCCTTTCCTTTAACTCAGATATGGTTCGAGCGAGGATATACTTGACAATTGAGGTGCCAGCTCTTCCTATCAAGTAAACACTAAAATGCATGTCGGGTAAAGATGACAATGCATGTGTCACGTTTACATCAAGCAATTATACTACACATTAGCGCAACAAAACCAATTAGAAATGTACGGATAACATAAGATCAAGAGAATAAATAATTAATGCAAAATATGATGCACGTGCCATGAATGCTTTGGAACCTGTCACCAATGGGGTAAGTAGTTAGCTCGACAGCTTTTCCTTGCTACTCCAAGTCCCGCGGTTACTTTGAATTGGTAATTGTTCCTTGCCTTTTCCACGGTCTTCGAGATTCCCTTGCATCTTTATAAATTAACTTGTATCTTCCACTTCCAAGGAGTTAGCATCCAATCTATTCTCTAAATTCGACCTTTACTTCCAGTCATCGTCTCAATCAAGAATTTCGTGCCTATCCCTTGTGAGTTCAATTCACCTCCAACTGCTTACATTTGAGCACATGATTTCCTTGCAAGGAGTGATTGCCTTTCTTTACCATTTCCATTTGTTGCTTCATATCTTCCATTTTACTTCAAAACATGGCAATTCAGCTTGGTTTTGGGAAAACGATCTCATATCCCAATCAACACCTTGATCAAGATTCCCGTGACTATTGTTTATGAGTTTCCCATCACGATCGAAATTCAGAGCACCAAGTCCAACTCTTCCCGGTCTTGACTTCGACAGACTTGATTTCCATTCACTAGGCTTAATCATAGATCCTTCTTGTCGACCCCAGATACACAGCTCCTACCGGACCCATTTTATCTTAGTCTCTCCTAATTACTGAGACCTCTTCAACGATCCGATCCGAGATCAAAATATCTTCAAGGTTCGTTCACTTCATCCTTTAGGTTGAAAGATCTTGCTGAATCCAATTAAAACACTCCGAGTAGCAGATTCTCATAAATTAGTCTTTTAAGTCCCAACAGTCCCATGATTAACTCCTATTCCGATTTCACCAGATATCCCTCTGCCATCGCATCGCCAAAGTCAAACCTCCCATTCTGAATCCTACCCGTTAATTGTAACTCAGTCTATGAAGCCGCGCATCTAGCATTCTCCACATTCCTCCCCGGAGTATCCTGCCCAACTTCCATGTCTCAGAAGGTTTGCAATCGATCTTCTTTGTCATAGAACTTGGCCGTGGTTTGATATTATCTCCATAACCTATAAATCATAGCTTACTTCAAGCATAGATGCATGCGATTAGTGCATGCTCATGACACATTTTCAACAATTAATGCAAGGATCCTTATGTAAATGCAACAGATAGTCTAGCCAAATTCAAAAAGGAAAGCCAAATTCATGTTCAAGATCAATGCAATGCACACATTGTCATATAGTCCCTAAGCCGTACGACCTAGACTGACTCACACACGACACGAGAACACCGGTTTTGCAACCGGGCTCTGATACCACTTAAGGATGTAGTACCCCGCACGTGAGGCACCACATCCCCCGCACTATGGCTCAACACGAGTGACGAAACTGTAACTCCGCACCCGTATCAAACCATAGCGAACAGGAGACCAACATAAAAACTTTCCTAAGCCAGGCGGAGCTAGACCCTGCAACGAAAACCAATCCACAAAGTATAATGCATAACAAAGCCAAAGTTCAATCATACCAACCATAAGTAGAATTTGGGCTCTTCAGGCCTCTTTTAAAACATAGCAAATCCCAATAAAATCAATTCAATAATAATTTCATAAATATTCAAGTTCAGGATACTGTGGAATCGAATCATACATAAATCTAATACATGAATGAGTGCAGAGACTCTTCTAACTTAACTTGACCACTTAAAGACTCCAAAACTTCCGCCTAGCTCGAAACTCCAAAGCCAAACCTGCACACTAAAGTGTTGGGGAGGGAGAGGGTCAGTCTCTAGAAGACTGAGTGAGCAGGAGCGATATACATATATAAAAACATGCACATGCAAGTCGTAAATTCCGAAAAAGGTTTTTATTTGAAATTAGTTCCCAAAAAGGGCAAGAGAAGGACTAATCAATGCTCGGATTTTAGGACTAAGTCATATTAGTTTCATTACATTCATAAATCATACATAAATATAAGGCTCGGCGAGTGAGCGTGCACAATCTCCAACCAAACTCCGACCGTGTACGACAAATATCAATAATATATTGATTAGGCGATCATGCGATATATTATAATACACACAGACCATAAATCATAAATCATAAATATATTCGTTTGGGCCATCCGTGTCCCGGCCTTCCCGCACGGTGCATAAACATAATAAAATCATAACATAAATCATAAATCATATCCAACCTTCTTCCTCCGGGTGGTGGACGGGCTTGCAAGACCCGACCACCTCAATCATGGGCCAATGGGGTTTCATGACTCCCCCAAGGGCACTCAGCTCCCATTCCCCGCTAAACCTCCTAGCGAGGGCCGGTATCACCGTAGTTGGTTGGGACTAGTATATGGGATCCCCGTCAGCCCTTGCTTCCTCGGTTAGCCACATATACTAAGTCCCGGGGCCCGTTCAGTCATAAGTCATAAATGTGTCTCGCCAAAACATATCAATCATAAGTACATACCATAATTCATAAATCTTTTGAAAAGGGTTTACTCGATCAATACATACTATAAGAAATCATACCTTACCGTGTAATTCGGCATATGCTATATACGTACCTCTCCGTGTCATCCTATTCCGTAGCTAGCATGAAGATACACGGTTTGGAGCATAGCCTCATTACCAAACCATTTTTAAGTTATACGCTCATACGCATAATTCAGAAGGGTTTACTCGATAACTTCATTTGAAAATCATATATATATATAATCATAAGGTGTTGGCCAAAGCTTTTCACATAAGGGTTGTAGGGTTGGTTACGTAGCTAAAACAAAAACCACCCTCACCTGAACCGTGAAGAAACAAGGATCGAGCACCAAGTGCCTGAACGATCAAAAGCTCTCCACCCTGGAGATAAACTGTACAAAAGATCACAAGACGTGTTCGTGAGACTCAAGACTCTAAATGAACCATATATGACGCACGGCAATGCACAAGCATGATATGAAGGCATAGAGATCATATTAAGTCATGAAAATCATATAACCAATTCATTCACTTGTTCGATCATAAATCATTCAAATTCTTCAATTCATATGTCCAATCAATTTATTTCAAGAACTCAAATAGGAGCATAGAACATATTCAAGCTCTTCCATAATGCTACCACATACTTCATATTATATAACATAGCATATATCCAAGGTTTGACAACAAGAAGAAGTCTTATGATATAGAAAATAAGTGATGCGATTCATAAGCGACATATAAACACACATAAACGGCATTAAGTAAAAGCATGCCTATAGCACATCCAAATGCCATGAAATTAAACCACAATACTCCTAACACATAGTAAAACAAGTTCATAGTTCAACACAAAAGGAGATAAAGTCATTCAAGAGGTGAAACAAATCAAAAACCGAAAAGGAAGCAACACGGACTGCACAGGGGAAGGGACACGGGGGTGTCACCAACCCTAGCCAAACTGAGCCACGGGCGTGGCTCAGTACAGAGCTTCCCAGAAGGTGTGACACGCCCGTGTCTCACTCTTATGAGTAAATGAGACACGGGGGTGTCACGGTACAGAACTTGGGGCGTTCACAGAGTTTTCCGGCAAAACTGAACTCATACCAAATCAATCCAAAAACATACCAAATGAACTCCAAATGCTCTGAAACTTAATATACAACATATTTAGAATGTTATGAACATTTTTCATTTAGAGTGCAAAGGCTAAATCACACGTTAAGATCATCGAATCCATGCAACAAAACTGGGTCGCCAAAATCGCACATATGAACCCTAATGATTCTATCATGCCTTGATCAAGTACTTAGGGCTTGAATTTGGATCTGAAACTTTGGGGAATTCATGCTAACATACTAAACAACTAATATACATCATATATATGCAAAATGGCACAATTTAAAGCACATTAGGGTGACCAACAACCACACATAGGCAACAGCAACAAATCTGTCATGGAGCATGCATAAAAACAGGCCATGTATTTCGGTTTTGAGACTTCAAATGGAACCAAATACTTAAAGCATGAATGTTAACATGTAGAGCAATAAGTGTACATCAACTCCATGCATTTTCACACGAAATGAAGGCCATATGATCAAGCTACAACACATAAATTCACACAGCAGTTCAAAAACAGGGGAATCAATTAGATCATCAAGTTTGGAGCTCCATATCACAAAATTTTATAAAAGGAGCAAGAGGTGAAATCCTCCTAACATCATATACTATCAGTTAGGAAAGAAATAAGCCAAGAAACAAGCTCATATACTCATTTACAAGCAAGGAAATCAGCTATACAAGCAAATAGGTCACAAGAGCAAGAATCCCTAAAAGTTCATACCAATCTCATAATTCAAACCCTAATCAAATCTGATCCAAATCATGTTGTAAGAAGATGAAATCAAGTATAATAGAGTAAAGAAGACATAAATATTCATACCTTGAAGATTTGGGAGAGAAAGGTGGTGGTTTGAGCTCCAAAACCACAAAAATGGCCAATGTTTTCTCTCTTCTCCTCTTCTTCCCTCTCTCATTTCAGTTGCAGCTGGAAATGGAGGTATGTGGTTCGGTTTTCAGAGCTAAAGAGGAGAGAAAGGAATTAACCCAAGGTACACAAGTCATGGTTAATCTTTGGTTAGGTTTGGTTAAGTAAAAAGGGTCCCACCAAGGAGACTAGTCAACAAAAGGAGCTCTTCTTGCACGAGTTGTCCGTTACGGTTGGATTTCGAAGGTCTTAATGATTTCAAAAAGGTATGAGGCTTGTTCCATTGTCTCCGAATCGTCGATACGAAGGCAACGGAGTTGACGGAATTCGAATCCGAATTCCCGAGCTCAAGATATCACGCACGGAACCAAGGGTGCGCTAATTGCTCGTTAGCCCCCGATTTAGTTCCACAATCAAAATGAAATTCATAAACACGTCAAATGAATCCGAAAACATAAACCGAGCACATAGGCATGTTCATAACACACATATATACGACATACTAAATTTCCATACCAATCCGATATCATTACATATATGAACGAAGCACAAATAGAACACTCATGCGCATGAACGAATTCATATTGTTATAAATAATTTAATAAAACTTAAATTCCATATTAATTAAATTAAAACCAACTAATAACATGTTGAAATTAATTAACGAAATTACCGAAATAGTTAAGGTAACACAAAACCTTAATTGAGAATTTAACACTAAATATCAAAGTAGAAATAAAATGAATTAAATTAAAATAGAAATAGTTTATAGTTTAAAACAAATATAGACATTTATAAACAATTAATCATATAATTAAATAATTAATTTGCGCAATTTATAAACAAATACGCCACATTATTAAAACTGAAAAACTGGGGCGTTACACATAATATCTAACTTTATACATATACATTTTATATCTATAATTATATTACATATATTGTATATACATTACATTACATACACACAAGAACACACACTCTTTCTCTAACATACACACTAAACTCTTTCATTCATCATGTTCATCACACCTTTGATCTTCAAGCAAGAAGAGAAGGAGGAGTTGAATCATTCATCAAGAATCAGTAGCACCATCATCATCTTCTTCTTAATCTCATCATCCTCATCACTTTCTTCCTTCCATTTTAAGGTTAGTTTGAGATTATATATGGTGAATATGTGAGGGATTTTAATTCTAAACTTGATAACTTGAATTCTTGGGCGTATATGCATGAATGTATGATAATATATGAATTCTATGCTTGGTTGTTGGAATTCTTGGAGCAAGAGTGTGTGTATCTATATGTGTGTATATATGTGTGTGTGTGTTTGATGTGGGTTTGATGAATTCATAGATTAAAACTTGTTTTAATGTGTGTTTGGTGTGCTATATCTTATGTTTTGATGTATTTGTGAGTTATTTTGGTTGGGTTGATGATTTGGGGTGTTTTGGAGCCTTCCCTTCGAGCTATATCGGTTCCCCTGCCCTTTTTTCAATGAAAACACTTCCACACGGGCGTGTGGATACCTAGTTCATTCACCACACGCCCGTGTAGCAACCTACTGCCTCAACCCGAGGAGCTTCACACCCCCGTTTCTGCTTTTAGTACATTTTTCAAACGGGCGTTTCTCCCTCATACGAGCTCCGATTTACCTAATTTTAAACCCATGGAAACCTATTGAAGTCTAGAATACTATCCAATTAGAATCGCCTAAATATCATTTCTATCTAGTGAGTTATAATCATTTTAATTTGGTGTCACCACTTTCCCGGAAATCTACTCTCCTTCAAATTCTGATCTATGCCATTTCCTCCTCGCTTTGAACCACGATCCAAGCCATGTATCATTTTAAAGGTCAATGTGTCTAATTTCATATCCAGTGAAGAAAACCCAATTCTAACTTCTTAAACTCAAGATATACCCATTTTCCTACATCTTGTAAATTTCCGTAAATTGTCTGTTTTTACCAAACTTCACCAAAACCCCTCATATTGTATACCTTTCACCTCTTTGGCTCCCGTATGTGAATTATACGAATTATATGTTTGCTTAATTGATAATTATGCTCTTATTTGACACTCCTTGGTCTTTACCAGCTTAAGTTTGATTGTTTGAATCCGTGTTTGGTATATGAATTGAATTTGTTTGAGTAATTGAGCATATGAACACGATCACACCATTCCACGACATTCTTATGCTTCATTTCATATTGAATTATGTTATGAAATGATACTCCACTTCATAAGCATTATCGTGCGTCCTATTTGGTATCATATCGAGTCTTATCTCACGAGTACCCATTGTTCTCTTTCTTGTACAGCTCATCTCCAGGGCGGAGATATCGTGATCCAATAGGCACCGGCATAGCTCTTGTTCCTGTATTGTCGCTTTCCAGGTGAGGGTGTTTTCATTCTAGTTATGTAAAACCCTACAAGCTTATATGATAAGTTTTGTCCAAAACCTAATGTATATATATGTATTGTGTGACACCCCGCCTCTTCGGAAATCTAGGTACGGCGTCACGAGTGAATTTAATTCAGTATTTTATGTGAATTATGTGATTCGCATGCTACGTGTCAACGTGAGATTTCTTTTAATACGTGGGCATTAGAATATAATTAATTATTCTTGGGCTCAATCGGCCAATATTTTCCAAATTAGGATACCTAATTTTAATTAGGACGTTTGAGCCTTCGTGGCTATTTGAGCTCGGGAATTCGAATTCGAATTCTGACCCCTCTATTTGATTTGTTTCGATGATTCGGATTTAATGGAATTAACCCTTTAATTTTGTAAAGCCATTTGATAGCCCTACCGTTTTAAAATCCGATCTATTTGGACCGGATACCGCTTGACCGACCCGTTTGCCCGACCCGTTCTTAGCCTTAAAGGCTGAAAACATTTCCCTTTTTCCCCACTTGAACGATCAGCTAAGGGAGAGAGACAGAGAGAAGAGCTTCCTCCATTTTTGGCCCCAAGCTTTGAGCTCAAGCTTCCAATGATCCAACCGTCCGATCAACGACCCAAGGTAAGATTTGTGACCCTTTCATTACGTGTTTTGATTTAATATCCCTTTTGTGCCTTGGATTTGTGTTATTTGTCAATTTGGGGAAGATGATGAATAGTGTAGGGTTCGGGTTTTATGTGTTCGAGCTCATTTCGGGAGCTTTTATATGCAAATATGTGACCTACGTGTAATATATGTTTCGTTGTATGAATTTCGTGCGTTCCGGTGTTGCATGGGTTCGTGTGAGCTTGGGGTTTGGTCCCATTTCTGCCATTATTACTGTTCCACCATTTTTCTGGCGGACAAATTCCAAACGCCCGTTTCGTGTCTCAGTGTAATTCCCAAACGCCCGTTTGGGCAGCTTCTGTTTTGACCAGAGAGCTTCCAAACGCCCATTTCTGCTTTTAGTGTATATTTCAAATGCCCGTTTCTCCCTCATAAGAAATCCAAATGACCTGATTTTTTATTCTTTGGAAACCTTATGAAGATTAATACAACCTCCAATTGGAATCAACTCAATATCCTTTCTATATTGTGAGATACAATGATTTTAATTTGGTGTCGCTATTTTCCAAAACTCTGCGATCACCCAACTTTGATCCTACGCCATTTCCTCCTCACTTTGAACTAGTATTCGAGACTTATATCATTTTAAAGTCTATTTGTCTAGTTTCATTACCAAGAAACAAACTCAATTCCTATTTGTCAAACTGAAGATATTCCAGTTTTCCTACGACCTACGCATTTCGGAAAATTTCCAGTTTTGCCCGATTTTACTCAAAACCATGTTTGGTGTCTTTCTTCCACTTTTCTTGTACCTTTCCAACCCCGAGCTTCTTCTTAACTTGTTATAACATGTTTATGTGTTGATATTTGTTCTATTTATGCATGTTATTTATGAGTTTTGCATTCCGTATTCGTTTGTATGCCTTTCTTATGCATGAATTGGTTAGTATGCAATCATGCGCATCTTGTTTGCTCTTAATTGGATTAATTGGGTACATGAGTGTTTCCTAAGCATGATTATGACTCCATTACATTATGAGACGCATACGTTTGCATGAATTTCATTTGTATATGAACTTTGCCTACCTACTTGCATTCTCCAAGTTCGTAAACGTATGCCGTGCGTCAATGTGGTTCATTTGGAGTCTAAGCTTTGTGTTTTGTCTTCAGTTGTTTCAGGTGCACCCGGGGTGGTGTTTCGTGGTCCGTTCTGATTCCGGGGTGAATCATTTGTCCGGTATTGGTTTCTTCGGTGTAAGGTGAGGTTTAGGTTTGTTTCTTTTAGTTAATGCGGTCTACATCCCTATGTGCTCGTTTTGAAGCCCGCATGTGAAGATATTATATTATTTATATAGTAGATATGTGCTTATACGATATGCATATGACTTTGTCATTTGATTAAAGGTTTTCGAACTATGTATACGAGCGTATGTAAGCATGAAAATGTTTTACAACAAGGCTTTGCTCCAAACCGTGTGTCTTCATACTAGCTATGGATTAGGATGACACGGAGAGGTACGTTTATAGCATATGCTAAGTTGCAAGGTATGGTATGCTTCGATAAGGTACGTAAGTTTTGGTTATGTTTTGTTAAGTGTGTTTTGTAGCGAGTTTATCCCTGAAAGATGGGAGTTTGGTTTGTTTTGGTTTGTTGGGCCCCCAGAATTACGGGTTGGGAGCCCCGGTACGACAATGGTCGTCGGGTTTGACCTGGGCGTAATTCCATTTGAGATATTCATGTGCGACTATTGGAGCTTGGGAAGGCGTGGTATCTTGAGCCCTCGGTGGATAACCGGGGAAGGCATATCGTGGGTTTGCTACCCCGTATGTATTTGTAATTTGGGTGGAGCGTGTTTGACTCCCGAACACCGTGGTTGTTGAGGTGGGATTGTTTGTGATATTTGTTTGTTTTCTGTTTGATTCGTATGTTAGGATTTGGAAGTAAGGTTGGAGACCCGTACTCGTCGGGCATTAGATTTGTTTTGTTATGATGATTGTGAAACGGGATAGGAGCTTCTCTTATATTATTGTGATCTCGTTAAGCTTGCTCTGTTTATTATGTATAAGTATAAGTTTGCTACGAAATGACTGTGGTATGTAAAACCTTATCCCGGTTCATAGTCTTTTGTTAATCTGTACTTTGCTCTATATGTATATATGTGTGGGTGTGCGTTAGCCCCCTCACTCAGTCGAGTTGAAGACTGACCCTCTCCCTCCCCAAGCTTTTAGTGTGCAGGTCTGCTTTGGTTTAGTCAGCATTTGCATTTGTATTATTGGAATTTGGATCAATATGTAGGATATATATACGTATGCTTATGCATTGCTATTTGGAATTGCCTTGATGAGATTTGTATTTTATTAAAAGAGCCCTGAGGAGCCCAAGTCTGCATGTGAACCGTGTGTTTAATTCCTGCAGGCCCATGGCCAATATATGTGTTTGATCTTTTGTCTTTCACTGGTTTATGCTTTGTTGGTTGGTTTTGCTTGACAAGGTCTACGTTCCGCCTAGCTTAGGTGTTTGTTTTGTTTGTCTCCCGTTCGCTGTGGTTTGATCCGGGTGCGGACTCTCCATTTCGTTGATCGGGTTGGACCGTAGTGCGGGGGATGTGGTGCCTCACGTGCGGGGTGCTACATCCTGAGGAGGTATTAGAGCCTCAGGTTGCAAAACCGGGGTTCAGTGTCGTTTTATGTCTGTCTAGGTCGTACGGCATAGGACAATGTGGCTATGAACTTATATGTGCATCACTATTTGCTATAATATGCATTCGAATTCTTAACACTTTGTTGATTTTACATTTTGTGATGCATTGCATTTATCTAATTGCTCTTACTTGATTTAATTATGTGTCATCCTCACGTACTAACCAGCATGCATATATCTATGTAAGTTATGGGATTTTCAGGATGCCACCACATCGATCGGATTTTTGGTCAACCGAATTGCCACCTGTGAATCCGATGACAACATTATACCGAGACTTAAGAGCATTCAATCCTCCCCAATTTCTTGAAGGTGATGGAATACAAGTAGAAGAATGGATATTCGGGGTTTAAAGTGTCTTCGAAGTGTGGCAGCGCAACCCACAAGATAAGGCATGCCTTGTAACTCTACTACTACAAGGACAAGCAAGGCAATAGTAGAGACGAGTTGCCCCACAAATTGAAGTCAAGAGCGAAGGATTAACTTGGGGATGTCTTTGTTCATGAGTTCAGGAAGAGGTATACCCCGACTGTTCTACATAATCGAAGAATTGAAGAATTTCTCAACCTCAAACAAGGCAAAGGAACGGTTGTGAAGTATACCAATAAGTTCAAAAAATTAGGCAAATATGTACCTCACATATGGACAATGAAGAGATGAAAGTAAGGTGAATTATGGGAGGTCTTCGAGAGGAGTTCAAGGAAACTTTAGTTACAGAGAATACGAGCATTTGGAACAAGGTAATTACTAAAGCTTTAAGGGTTGAAAATGGAAAGTGACCGGTGGAAAAGAAGGTGAGGATTCGGAATCAAGAAATGAGTTGGGGTTTCGCTTCAATCTATGCATAGAAGAAAATCTCAACCTTCGGGTATCCAAGCTAAAAGGAAGAACCTTGGGAAGAAGTATAAAGTCGGGAATTCTTCTAAAACACGAAAGAAGCCTCAACCGTGTGCTATTGTGGAGAAACTAATCACGCCTACAACATGTGTTGGGACCGGTTGAAGAAGTGTCATGCATGCGGATCGAAGAATCACTTGGTCACAGAATGGGTTCGTTCAAGGAATCACAAACGATGGGGATGAAATCAAAGGCTCCAATTTGAACATCAATAAGAATTTGAGGATCGAGGTATATGCATTCATGGCACGTGCATACACGACATATTTAATTTTCGCACTTATTATTTGTTTTGGCATTATATTTTGTGTGGCATTTCTACATGTCTAAGTGCCGAATATGTGTTATATTCCATTTGCACTTTAACTCGGCATGCATAAGTTGGTGTTTGATTTTTAGCTTGGTACTCCCCACATGACACGAGGGATGGTTTGTTGAGAATTGAGAAGAGTAGGTTGAAGATGAAAGAGGTGATTCGGGACTCTTTTTGTAAGGGGGTAGGCTAAGGAATTGGTATGTAATTGGAACAAAGGCTAACGCAAGGATATGTCGGAAGCCCTTAACTCTGCTGATGAATGAAGGAACGAGGTAGTAGACGAGGTTATTAAAAAGGCACAAGAAGTTATTGTATGATGCTTCCGAAACTAAGAAGATCAACTCGATTTGGGAGCATGAAGATAACCTCTGCTTAACCACGACTTTGAAGAAGTGGATCCGGGGAAGACAATTTAAAGTCTATTCGAGTGGTCCAATGAATCTAGGGCCTCAAGGAAGAAAGATAATGCATTCGAGATGATGGAAGTGCAATGAGTGTCGAAAGGATCCACGAGGAAGTTAATGCTACATATCATATAACATACGATCATGCAATGAGTTATCTAAAGAGACCAATATAAATTCCGAAGCATGAAAGAGACCTCTATGTAATCGTAGCTTTGAAAGAAGGGGATTCCATGAGGGAAATTTTGAAGGTTCCTTTCGGGTTTTCCAAGGACTTTAGAACTCCGAAGAGGAAAGTTAGTGATAGCGAGGTTTGGTCTTGCACTCAAAGGGGGAAGAGAATATCGGGGGAAATAATTTCATACTTCAAAGGAATACCGAAGAAGAGGAATTTTCACAAGGAAACGAGGCCGGTTCTTTGGGAAATTTTACAAGATAGGTATGAGGCAAGGAAATGGAGATATAAAGATATTGATGTTTCATTGACTTCGAGGATCGGGTGAAGGGTTTAGTCAATAATCGAAGTCCGAGGAACTCCATTTTGGGGAAAACAAGAACAAAGCTAAGAGCATACTGAAGAGCGGAATTGGAAACTAAGGAAGAGTAAAGGCTAACCAACGACTATGGGATGAAGCCCGGAATGATGATTGAAGTGGTGAGTGAACTACAAAGTTCATGGCTCAAGTGTGAACAAAGAACCTTGGCAACAATCAATTCCTTAAAGATAAGATTTACAAAGCATCGGTGAAAGGTACCTCGAACATGCATATCACGTGCATCATGCATATCTAAGTTGTTATACTTGTTTTGTTGTTTTCTTTTTGCTTTGTGAGATGTTTTGAGAGTTCGGGAGTTGTTGTTTTCGGTAAGATAAGGGTCAAGCTTTGCAACCGGATCAACACCCTTTTGAAGACTTTAGTGGTGTGAAGGGAGTCCGGATGTGTGACACTTCGGACTCTAGATCGTGATGAAGTAGATTCGGTTAGAGCTTGGTTATAGGGCGGCGTGAATTTGATAACTATGCCAATCGTTGAATACCGAGCCTTAGAGTTGACTCAGTTGTACTCAAACGGCGAGAGTTGAATCTACCTTAGACCCTCTTTATCGTGCGAGTCGAGCAATTCATGACCGGATAGATTTGAAGATTCAAACCCCTTGTGCTTGAAGACCTTTCTTGGGCTAACCTTCGTCGGGATGTTATGAACCTCAAACTTGGATGAATACAGAAAGTTGTTCGAGCTTAAAACTCGAGCAGGTGAACCTGGGGACCAAGTTCTCTTAAGGGGGAGATTGTGACACCACGCCTCTTCGGCATTCTAGGTACGGCGTCACGAGTGAATTTAATTCAGTAATATATGTGAATTATGTGATTAGCATACTACGTGTCAACGTGAGATTTATTTTAATACGTGTGCATTAGAATATAATTAATTGTTCTTGGGCTCAATCGCCCAATATTTGCCAAATTAGGATACCTAATTTCAATTAAGACGTTTGAGCCTTCGTGGCTATTTGAGCTCGGGAATTCGAATTCGAATTCTGACCCTGCCATTTGATTCGTTTCGATGATTCAGATTTAATGGAATTAACCTTTTAATTTTGTAAAGCCATTTGATAGCCCTACCGTTTTAAAATCCGATCTGTTTGGACCGGATACCGCTTGACCGACCCGTTTGCCCGACCCGTTCTTAGCCTTAAAGGCTGAAAACATTTCCCTTTTTCCCCACTTGAACGATCAGCTAAGGGAGAGAGACAGAGAGAAGAGCTTCCTCCATTTTTGGCCCCAAGCTTTGAGCTCAAGCTTCCAATGATCCAACCGTCCGATCAACGACCCAAGGTAAGATTTGTGACCCTTTCATTACGTGTTTTGATTTAATATCCCTTTTGTGCCTTGGATTTGTGTTATTTGTCAATTTGGGGAAGATGATGAATAGTGTAGGGTTCGGGTTTTATGTGTTCGAGCTCATTTCGGGAGCTTTTATATGCAAATATGTGACCTATGTGTAATATATGTTTCGTTGTATGAATTTCGTGCGTTCCGGTGTTGCATGGGTTCGTATGAGCTTGGGGTTTGGTCCCATTTCTGCCATTATTACTGTTCCACCATTTTTCTGGCGGACAAATTCCAAACGCCCGTTTCGTGTCTCAGTGTAATTCCCAAACGCCCGTTTGGGCAGCTTCTGTTTTGACCAGAGAGCTTCCAAACGCCCATTTCTGCTTTTAGTGTATATTTCAAATGCCCGTTTCTCCCTCATAAGAAATCCAAATGACCTGATTTTTTATTCTTTGGAAACCTTATGAAGATTAATACAACCTCCAATTGGAATCAACTCAATATCCTTTCTATATTGTGAGATACAATGATTTTAATTTGGTGTCGCTATTTTCCAAAACTCTGCGATCACCCAACTTTGATCCTACGCCATTTCCTCCTCACTTTGAACTAGTATTCGAGACTTATATCATTTTAAAGTCTATTTGTCTAGTTTCATTACCAAGAAACAAAACTCAATTCCTATTTGTCAAACTGAAGATATTCCAGTTTTCCTACGACCTACGCATTTCGGAAAATTTCCAGTTTTGCCCGATTTTACTCAAAACCATGTTTGGTGTCTTTCTTCCACTTTTCTTGTACCTTTCCGACCCCGAGCTTCTTCTTAACTTGTTATAACATGTTTATGTGTTGATATTTGTTCTATTTATGCATGTTATTTATGAGTTTTGCATTCCGTATTCGTTTGTATGCCTTTCTTATGCATGAATTGGTTAGTATGCAATCATGCGCATCTTGTTTGCTCTTAATTGGATTAATTGGGTACATGAGTGTTTCCTAAGCATGATTATGACTCCATTACATTATGAGACGCATACGTTTGCATGAATTTGATTTGTATATGAACTTTGCCTACCTACTTGCATTCTCCAAGTGCGTAAACGTAAGCCGTGCGTCAATGTGGTTCATTTGGAGTCTAAGCTTTGTGTTTTGTCTTCAGTTGGTTCAGGTGCACCCGGGGTGGTGTTTCGTGGTCCGTTCTGATTCCGGGGTGAATCATTTGTCCGGTATTGGTTTCTTCGGTGTAAGGTGAGGTTTAGGTTTGTTTCTTTTAGTTAATGCGACCTACAACCCTATGTGCTCGTTTTGAAGCCCGCATGCGAATATATTATATTATTTATATAGGAGATATGTGCTTATACGATATGCATATGACTTTCTCATTTGATTAAAGGTTTTCGAACTATGTATACGAGCGTATGTAAGCTTGAAAATGTTTTGCAACGAGGCTTTGCTCCAAACCGTGTGTCTTCATACTAGCTATGGATTAGGATGACACGGAGAGGTACGTTTATAGCATATGCTAAGTTGCAAGGTATGGTATACTTCGATAAGGTACGTAAGTTTTGGTTATGTTTTGTTAAGTGTGTTTTGTAGCGAGATTGTCCCTGAAAGATGGGAGTTTGGTTTGTTTTGGTTTGTTGGGCCCCCGGAATTACGGGTTGGGAGCCCCGGTACGACAAGGGTCATCGGGTTTGACCTGGGCGTAATTCCATTTGAGATATTCATGTGCGACTATTGGAGGTTGGGAAGGCATGGTATCTTAAGCCCTCAGTGGATAACCGGGGAAGGCATATCGTGGGTTAGCTACCCCGTATGTATTTGTAATTTGGGTGGAGAGGGTTTGACTCCCGAACACCGTGGTTGTTGAGGTGGGATTGTTTGTGATATTTGTTTGTTTTCTGTTTGATTCGTATGTTAGGATTTGGAAGTAAGGTTGGAGACCCGTACTCGCCGGGCATTAGATTTGTTTTGTTATGATGATTATGAAATGGGATAGGAGCTTCTCTTATATTATTGTGATCTCATTAAGCTTGCTCTGTTTATTATGTATAAGTCTAAGTTTGCTACGAAATGACTTTGGTATGTAAAACCTTATCCCGGTTCATAGTCTTTTGTTCATCTGTGCTTTGCTCTATATGTATATATGTGTGGGTGTGCGTTAGCCCCCTCACTCATTGGAGTTGTAGACTAACTCTCTCCCTCCCCAATCTTTTAGTGTGCAGGTCTGCTTTGGAGTTTGGAGCTAGGCGGAGTTGAGTCAAGTCTTTTGAGTTGGTCGGTCTGAGTTGGTTTAGTCTGGATTTGCATTTGTGTTATTGGAATTCGGATCAATATGTAGGATTGATATACGTGTGCTTATGCATTTTTGTTTGGAATTGCCTTTATGAGATTTGTATTTTATTCAAAGAGGCCTAAGGAGCCCAAGTCTGCATGTGAACCGTGTGTTTAATTCCTGTAGGCCCGTGGCCAATGTATGTGTTTGATCTTTTGTCTTCCATTGCTTTCTGCTTTGTTGGTTTGTTTTGCTTGACAGGGTCTACGTTCCGCCTAGCTTAGGTGTTGGTTTTGTTTGTCTCCCGTTCGCTATGGTTTGATCCGGGTGCGGACACTCCATTTCGTTGCTCGGGTTGCACCGTAGTGCGGGGGATGTGGTGCCTCACGTGCGGGGTGCTACATATTGCTTTCAACGTAAAGTCTTTGGGTAAATTCTTATCGATTAAGCCTTTTCTCAATAATTATGAAATGAAACGTATTATGATTCTCATGACTTGAAATGTTTTGGCTAGATTATGCACATTGATCATGCACATGTATTGGGCCCCGAGGAAATTTATGAATGGAGACCGGTTCGGCATCGGGTCGACGTATAGCTAAGCCATTGTACAAAGTCCTCATCGAGAATCTCTTACGTGACCATGTAGTGTGGAAGGTGAGTTATTCTTGAGCCGATGGTTAACCCATCGAAGGAGCGGGTAGGAGTCATGTGCCCCGGTCTCGATATTGTTATTATTAAATGGTCCGGGTCTGCAGCCCCGACCATTATGGAGGGAGAAGGTTTGAACTTATTTTCATGATTATGATTATGTTCATGTTATATTTGTTATGCACCATGCGGGAAGGCCGGGACACGGATTGCCCAAACGCTTAAGTCTCGTGTTTTATGTCTCGCAAGTATAATTAAATACTGCATGATCACGTATTCAAAGTATTATGTCATGTTCATTGTACACGGTCGGAGTTTGGTCGGAGAATTATGCATGCTCACTCGCCGAGCCATTATGATTATTCATGAATTATGAACTTAATGAGTTTAATATGAATTAGTCGTAAAGTCTAAGCACTACTTAGCTACTTTCTTGCCCTTCGTGGGAGCTAACTTTAAATAAAACATTGCTCGAGATTTATGACTTGCATGTGCATGTTTCTATATATATGTACAGCTCCTGCTCAGTCAGTCTTCTAGAGACTGACGCCTCTTTTCCCAACTTTTTAGTTCTTTGCAGGTTTGCTAGGCGAGAGTAAAGTCTTAGAGGTTGTCTTGAGTCACACTTGTACACTCGAGTCACATTCCATCTTGTTATGTTTTAATTATATCTTTTTATGTAATGGGGCCTGTGTGCCCAATTATGAATTGTTGATTATTGATTCGGGACAGGTTGTGTGATTAGTTGAACCCGTTGCTAGGTTGCATGATCGAATTTAATTCTACATGAAATTGTTGGGCTTGTAGCAATTATCTGAATTTATGCATGGTATTATTGCTTCCGCACCGCATTTTGGGTATACTTAATTAACTGGTACAGGGTTAATTTCCGCCTAGCCAGGTTGTTTTATTTTGTCACCCGTTCGCTATGAGTCCAGTTCATGCTTGGATTATCCATTTCATGTGTGGACTAGACTTATAGTGCGGGGGATGTGGTGACTTTCGTTGCGGGTTCTACATCCTTAGGTGGTATTAGAGCCCAGTTGCAAAACTGGGGTCTCTAGCATCTTGTCATGTCCAGTTCAGGTCGAACGACTTAGGAACAATGTGTCAATGTGTGAACCGCATTGATCATGAGCATGTATTATTGGAAAATTTGATAAATTATATGCTGAAATTTAAATTTTGTTGAATTTTGTGTTCCATTGTGCCTACGTACGTGTTTTGGTGTTAATTGTGTGACATTTGCATTCAATAACTCACATGCATTTATATTTGAATTGGGTTGTTATTGTAGGTTGACATTTTAGCATCAAACCACGACCAAATTTTCGAGATAACTACTATATATGACAAGTATTCCTTATGGACATGGGTGATTTGAAGAAGGCTCCGCGTGTTAATAAGAATTCGGATAATTAGTAGTTCCTATGACGGGGCTTTAGCTAAGGAATTCAAGACCGAGGTAAGAATTATATTATGTAAGAAGATGGTTACGGTCAAGGTAAGGGTACGAGAGTGTGATGTTATAACTTTACAATAAACACACACTCCTATCCCACAAATGGAGTAGATCAACCGAGTTCAAGAGGCCGTTTAACTCAAAGAAGAAGTGAAGAAAAGACCTTGAAGTTATTAAGATTCAAGGTTTCCATTTATGATCAAGTTGAAGACCTTTAAGTAGTTTGAATTAAGGTTAACTTGCGGGGGTAAAGAGCTAAGTCAAGATTATCCGGGTTGAGATGGGGTCAGGACTTGGGTTCAAGTTAAGAAAGAAGAGGATTTCTTGAGATTGAAGATATAATCGGGAATTCAGTTTGGGGTGAAGAATAAAAGACTTTTGGTATCGGGCGTCGTATCAAGGTGAACTAAGAGACTACTCGAATTTTGGATTCATGAAGGGGATAAACAAGATACTTGGATCGGTATTTAAGTTCAAGGTTCGGTGGAAGAGGAAGTTGCTTGACCGTTGGAACCCTTCAAGGTTAGAACAAGGGAGCTATAGTCGGGGTAATGAATGCGGTAGGGAATTGGTCAAATGAAGATTTGTTCAAGAGAAGATGGGAAAGAATTGTGTCGCTCAGACCTAGAAGACTTGGGATCAAAGGACAAGCCCGGGTTGTGAAAAAATAATCCTCATTGATAATGGAATTAAGAAGTCGGGGGTTTGTATTGTGACGCAAGAGATATGAAGAAGAGAAGGATTAGAGAAAACTAATCAACGTGATGAGTACAACATCATAGAAGATATGAAACAACAAAGAGAGACGATAAAGAAAGACAAAGAGCTTTTAGAAGGGAATTATGTGCTCAAGCGTAAACTATAGGAGGATGAGTTATTCAACTAAATTCAATTCACAAGACAAAAGTTAAAGGGTTTGATCAAGAAGAAATTAAGTTCAAGAATCACGAAATTTCGGATCTTGGGAGCTCACAAGAGGTACAAGGAAGCATGGAAATTTAGAACTGGTTTTTGGGCAGAAGTAATGCACTGAGAGACTCGGGTATAGAAGAATTGGAACTCAATATGGCATTTGGATTTTGGAAAACGGGGTAATATAAGAGGAATTAAAGAAGCTAGAAGACCGTGTGCATACAAGAAGTGATCGATGAACTTGAGCACAAAGGACTAAATTGGCGAGCTAAAGATTTCCACAAAGGTGAAAGGTACTTGCATTCATGGCACTTGTAACGCCCCAGTTTTTCAGTTTTAATAATGTGGCGTGTTTGTTCATAAATTGCGCAAATTAATTATTTAATTATATGATTAATTGTTTATAAGTGTTCACATTTGATTAAACTATAGACTGTTGTTATTTTAATTTAATGCATTTTATTTCTACTTTGATATTTAGTGTTTAATTTCTTAATTGAGGTTTCACGTTACCTTAACTATTTCGGTAATTTCGTTAATTAATTTCAACATGTTATAAGTTGGCTTTAAATTTATTTAAAATGGAATTTAGGTTTTAGTAATTAATTTATAACGTTTTGAATCCGTTCATACGCATGAGTGTTCTATTTGTGCTTCGTTCATATATGTAATGATATCGGATTGGTATGGAAGTTTAGTATGTCGTAAATGTGTGTATTTAAACATGCTTGTATGCTCGGTTTATGTTTTCGGATTCATTTGACGTGTTTATGAATTTAATTGTGATTGCGGAACCAAATCGGGGGCTAACGAGCAATTAGCGCACCCTTGGTTCCGTGCGTGATATCTTGAGCTTGGGAATTCGGATTCGAATTCCGACACCTCCGTTGCCTTCGTATCGACGATCCGGAGACAATGGAACAAGCCTCATACCTTTTTGAGATCATTAAGACCTCCGAAATCCAACCGTAACGAGCAACCCGTGCAAGAAGAGCTTCTTTTGTTGACTAGTCTTCATGGTGGGACCCTATAACGCCCCTTAACCTAACCCTACCTTAACCATGACTTATCTACATTGAGTTAAGCCCTTTCTCTCCTCTTTAGCTCTGAAAACCGAACCACATATCTCCATTTCCAGCTGCAACTGAAACGAGAGAGGGAAGAAGAGGAGAAGAGAGAAAACCTTGGCCAATTTTTGTGGTTTTGGAGCTCAAACCACCACCCTTCTCTCCCAAATCTTCAAGGTATGAATATTTATGTCTTCTCTACTCTATTATACTTGATTTCATCTACTTACATCATGATTTGTGTCAGATTTGGTTAGGGTTTGAGGGATGAGTTTTATATGAACTTTTAGGGATTTTTGCTCTTGTGACCTATTTGCTTGTGTAGCTGATTTCCTTGCTTGTAAATGAGTATATGAGCTTGTTTCTTGGCTTATTTCTTTCCTAACTGATAGTATATGATGTTAGGAGGATTTCTTCTCTTGCTCCTTTTATAAAATTTTGAGATATGGAGCTCCAAACTTGATGATCAAACTACTTCCCCTGTTTTCGAACTGCTGTGTGAAATATTGTGTTGATGCTTGATCAAATGGTCTCCATTTCGTGTGAAATTGCTTGGAGTTGATGTACACTCATTGTTATATATGTTAGCATTCATGTTTCAAGTATTTGGATCCATTTGAAGCCTCAAAACCGAAATACATGGCCTGTTTTTATGCATGCTCCATGACAGATTTGTTGCTGTTGCCTATGTGTGGTTGTTGGTCACCGTAATGTGCTTTAAATTGTGCCATTTTGCATATATATGATGTATATTAGTTTTTTAGTATGTTAGCATGCATTCCCCAAAGTTTCAGATCCAAACTCAACCCCTAAGTACTTGATCAAGGCATGATGGAATCATTAGGGCTCTTATGTGCGATTTTGGCGACCCAGTTTTGTTGCATGGATTCGATGATCTTAACGTGTGATTTAGCCTTTGCACTCTAAATGAAAAATGTTCATAACATGCCAAATATGTTGTATATTAAGTTTCAGAGTATTTGGAGTTCATTTGGTATGTTTTTGGATTGAGTTTGTAAGGGTTCAGTTTTGACGAAAATTCTGTGGACACTTTATAGTTCTGTACCGTGACACCCCCGTGTCTCATTTACTCATAAGAGTGAGACACGGGCGTGTCACACCTTCTGGGCAGCTCTGTACTGAGCCACGGCCGTGGCTCAGCTCGGCTAGGGTTGGTGGCACCCCCGTGTCCCTTCCCCTGCGTTTTGCTATGTGTTAGGAGTATTGTGGTTCAATTTCATGGTATTTGGATGAGCTTTAAAGCATGCTTTTGGTGAATTTCTATGACGTGGCTTGAATGCTTCTATATGAAATATTAAGTTCATTCTTGCATTCTTTGGATGTCTTAAGTGATGTTCTTTACCCTTTTTGTGTATCATACTCAATGTAAACATGTTTGAAGGTATAATATGATTATGGTTCTAAGATTTTGTAAGATATTGCTATGAATTATGAAGGATATGAAATAAATGAGTATGATACCTTCACTTCTTGAAAGTATTTAAATGAATGACTTGTTCATATGCCTTAATTGCATTAATAGTGCACTTGAACGTTTTTATGATATAACATGATCATATATGCATTCATATCATAATCATTGCATTGCCGAGCGTCTTATTTGGTCATATTGAGTCTCACCTCACCTCTCTTGCACAGATTTTGAGTCCGTTGGAAACGAGGCCGGTCAGTGAGGCTTGTGTTTGCTCCCTTTTGCGGTTAAGGTGGGTTTCTCTTCTACTTAGATAAAACAACCCGGTATATCTCCCTATGTGAAAAGTTTTAAGCCAAAGTAATATGATATATATATTGAGTCTTTTGTCGAGTAAATGATTGCAAACGTAAAGCCCTTATTTAATGAATCCTACCTAATGTTTTGGCGAGAATGAATGAATGTTCACAATGAATGGGGCCCAGGGGCTTGGTGTGAGTGGGGAACCGAGGAGGCATGGGCTGACGGGAAACCCTCACACTAGTCCCACCAATAAACGGCGTAACCGGACCTCGTTAGGAGTTAGCGAGGAATGGACGCTGAGTGCCATCTGGGGAGTCATGTTCCCCTTTTGGTCAATGAATGGGTGGATGGGCCTTGCAAACCCGCCACCAACCCGGAGGAAGAAGGTGTAAATGTTATTGAATGCGCATGAAAGAATGTTATGCATGAAAAGAAAGAAAGAATGAAAGAATGAATGTTAATGAATGTTAATGAATTACACGAGGTGTTGGTTGGAGATAATGCACGCCCACTCGCCGGGCCACTAATGACCATGACCTAATGTTAATGAATTGTTATAATCCCTTTTGATGATTTCTAATTGCCCACTTGGGAAATCCTTTAAAAACCTCACTTGGGATTATAGCTTGCATGTGATTGTTAAATTCCGTTGTATATTATAATTATGCCCTGCTTTTATACCCACCAGTCCCTTTTGGACTGAACCCGTTTGGCTTTCAGTTGTGTTGTGCAGGTGTCGAGGGAGCTAGGCGGGATTCGAGTCATAGGTTTTTCCTTCGTGTTAGCTCTTGTAATTTCTTGGTCTTACACTCGCATTTTGCACTTGTGATCATTGTATATAACTGTTCCTATTGGAGCGTACATGTTTTGAGTCCTAATGGAATCGTTGGATTAATGTATATGGATCATCTTTGGATTTTTGGTTACTCATTAATTAAGAAATGGCTAGTTATTGCTTCTTTGTTTGTAATTATTCTGATTTTATGGTTCAAGGGTTAGTCCCGCCTAGCATAGAGTGTGTGTATGTCCCCGTTCGCCGTGATTTGGCTCGGGTATGGATCGTCCATTTCATGTTCGGGTCGAGTCTCGGTGCGGGGGATGTGACACCTTGCGCTCGGGTGTTACAGCACTTGCATCATACATCGGGTTAACTTTTAATTCTGCT
The DNA here is from genome assembly GCA_037501455.1 of Lantana camara. NCBI lineage: Eukaryota > Viridiplantae > Streptophyta > Magnoliopsida > Lamiales > Verbenaceae > Lantana > Lantana camara. The sequence goes on along the minus strand of CM074862.1, from coordinate 42,093,629 downwards.
TTATATTCATTTAACTGAGATAATTTCCTAATATGATGTATACCTTGATTGTCCCAAATGTGCTACATGCATCGAGCATTTTTACCCGGCATGCATAGCTTGATGTTTGCTTGATAGGAAAATCTACTCCATCACGTTCATCAAGAATAAGTCCTATCAAGTTATATGAGATCAAGAAAGGAATCGAACAAAATTGGGATCTAAAGGGATTTTGGAATTTGAAACAGGAGAATGTGAACGAGAGAAGTTAGTTATTATTCCTACTAATCATTTCAAAGTGATTGTAAGTGAGATCACCGGATCGGGAAAGCAAAGCTAAAGGAGTTGGGGATATTCTATCCCATGGGTGATAAAACAAGCTCAAAGAATTGGGAATAGAGCTTTTAAGGGGGATAGCCTGACTGGGAAATAAATTAGGATCACAATCATGCTCCATGGGTCACTCTCAGAAGGAATGTCGGAAATTTAAGAGTTAGCAAGCAAGAAGAATTCGATAAAAGTGATAAGAGAAGAGATGGGAGTTCTGACATTAGATGTAATCCCAAACCCGGAGAGGATGAACTTCGAGGATAATACTTAGATACTATAGGAGATGAAGTTGGGAATGCAAAGAAAGTTAATAACTAAAGAGGACAAGATGGTGAAAAAGGATGATTGATGGTAACCTCGACTACAAGATCAATGTCGTGAGTTTCTTATCATGGGACATTCATCAAGTTAATCCTCTAAGATTAAAAAGAATGGTGCTTCGAATAATATACTTTATATCGCGTAGTTGATGGGACCAAGAGGAAATTGGCAAGGATTAATAAGGAAGATATTGGATAAGAAAAAAATCAATTAAATTATCATATCTCAAAACGCGATAAAGTGAGATTTAATTCAACCGAGCGATGGAAGTGGATGATCTACGAGGCAAATTAACATGAACAAGATAGGTTACCGGTTTGTTAGTGTTCCATAATAAACTAATAATACTTTTGGAATTTGGGATTGGAATTTAAGCTGTTAAAGGCTAGCTTTAGCATCCGAGAAGACTGAGTATAGTTTGTGGGGAAGGATGAGTGGATTGGATTATGATCAAGTGCCCACTAAAGAAGGGAACTTCAGACCGTAAGGTTCATAAGGAAAGAAAAGTTGATCGTGGAGTAAAACACTGATGGACATTGAAGTGTTGAACATATCGGGCATCTCGCGGCGTAACATTAAAGGTAGAGGGATCTCCAAGGACAAATCGAGTGTCGGGACTGCTCACTACCATGGAAGATTTCCCAAACAACGGTGAAAGGTACTCCAAGCGTTCATAACATGTGCATACACGTAACTTGACTTTGAATATTTTATGATGATTAGTGCTTTGATCGTTGTTGTATTAATTACTTCTTGTGTGCATGTGTGTAACGTGACTGTATTTTGTGTGTTGGTGCTTGCTTTTGCCTTGGGGTGTCGAGCCCTGTTGTGTCGTGTTTAGAGTTTCCCTTTATTTATGTTTGAGAGACGGGGTTCTCTCTTTTCTTGTTTGAGAGACGGGGCTCTCTTGTTGTTATTTGCTCCTTGTTTAGTTGCTCTTACCTCAGTTTAGTTTTTGAATTAGTAGTTCCGGTGAGTTAAGGGTCGTGACTTACAGTTTTGAAGACCCTTTGTTACTTTAAGATCTTTTTCGTACTAATTCCGGACGGGGAGCTGCTAACCCGCGTGGGATGAACACGGGAGAGTTGCTTAAGAGTCCAAAACTCGAGACGGTGGACCTGAGGACAGGTCCATTTTAAGAGGGAGAGATTGTAACACCCCGTATTTTCAATTATTCTGGTACACGCGCCACACATGTGAGTTGGAGAGTTATAATTGTTAAGCACGTTTAATTGCATTATATGACCAAGTGATTATTTGATTAATTGCCTAATTTCTTATGTGATCATTTTAATTAGAATTCTATTTCTTAACATATGCACAATTTATACATTCATTCATGAGACATGCATTATATATATATATATATATATATATATATATATATATATATATATATAATTATATTACATATATTGTATATACATTACATTACATACACACAAGAACACACACTCTTTCTCTAACACACACACTAAACCCTTTCATTCATCATCTTCATCACACCTTTGATCTCCAAGCAAGAAGAGAAGGAGGAGTTGGATCATTCATAAAGAAACACTAGCATCATCATCATCATCTTCTTCATCTCATCATCCTCATCACTTTCTTCCTTCCATTTTAAGGTTAGTTTGAGATTATGTGTGGTGAATATGTTAGGGATTTTAATTGTAAGCTTGATAACTTGAATTCTTGGGCGTATATGCATGAATGTATGATAATCTATGAATTCTATGCTTGGTTGTTGGAATTCTTGGAGCAAGAGTATGTGTATGTATATGTGTGTATATATGTGTGTGTGTTTGATGTGGGTTTGATTAATTCATGGATTAAAACTTGTTTTAATGTGTGTTTGATGTGCTATATCTTGTGTTTTGATGTATTTGTGAGTTATTTTCGTTAGCTTGATGATTTGGGGTGTTTTGGAGCCTTCCCTTCGAGCTATATCAGTTCCCCTGCCCTTTTCTCGATCAGAACACTTCCACACGGGCGTGTGGATACCTAGTTCATTCACCACACGCCGTTGTAGCAACCTACTGCCTCAACCCGAGGAGCTTCACACGTCCGTGTCTGCTTTTAGTACATTTTTCAAATGGGCGTTTCTCCCTCATACGAGCTCCGATTGACCTAATTTTTAAATCCACGAAAACCTCTTGAAGTCTATAATTTTATCCAATTAGAATCACCTCAATATAATTTCTATCTTGTGAGTTATAATCATTTTAATTTGGTTTCACCACTTTACCGGAAATCTACTCTCCTTCAACTTCGGACCAATGCCGTTTCCTCCTTGCTTTGAACCACGATCCGAGCCATATATTATTTTAAAGTTATATGTGTTTAATTTCATATACAATAAACAAAATCCAATTCTCACTTCTTAAACTCAAGATATACCAATTTTACTACAGCTTGCGCATTTCCGTAAATTGTCCGTTTTTTCCAAACTTCACGAAAACCCCTCATTTTGCATTCCTTTCACTTTCTTGGCTCCCGTATGTGACTTATATGAATTATATGCTCGCTTAATTTATAATTATTCTCTTATTTGACACTCCTTGGTCTTTACTAGTTTAAGTTTGATTGTTTGAATCCGTGCTTGGTATATGAATTGAATTTGTTTGAGTAATTGAGTATATGAACACGATCACACCATTCGACGACATTCTTATGCATCATTTCATATTGAATTATGTTATGACATGATACTCCACTTCATAAGCATTGTCGTGCGTCCTATTTGGTATCATATGGAGTCTTATCTCACGAGTACACATTGTTCTCTTTCTTGTACAGCTCATCTCCAGGGAGGAGATATCGTGATCTAATAGGCACCGGCATAGCTCTTGTTCTTGTATTGTCGCTTTCCAGGTGAGGGTGTTTTCGTTCTAGTTACGTAAAACCCTAGAACCTTATATGATATGTTTTGGCCAAAAACCTAACGTATATATATGTATTGTTTTCAACGTAAAGTTTTTGAGTAAATTCTTATCGAGTAAGCCTTTTCTCAAGAATTATGTAATGAAACGTATTATGATTCTCATGACTTGAAATGTTTTGGTGAGATTATGCCCATTGATCATGCACATGTATTGGGCCCCGAGGAAATGTGTGAATGGAGACCGATTCGGCATCGGGCCGACGTATAGCTAAGCCATTGCCCAAAGTACTCATTGAGAATCTCTCATGCGACCGTGTAGTGTGGAAGGTGAGTTATTCTTGAGCTGATGGTTAACACATGGAAGGACCCGTTCGGTTTGGGTTGATGATATGGTGAAGCTACTTAAAACAGTCCCTCTAGATTTAAGTGCCTGTTGAAACTTGAAATGTGACCATGTTAACGACAGCATTTCTGTATTTGTTAGTGTATTCCAAGAAGTGCCCAAGTTGATGTTTAGATTAGTGCTTTATGGGGTCGAAGGTTCTTGTGTTTGCATGACAGCCATTACTTCTCCTTAAAGTTTGGCAATTAGAAGTTGTTGGGTCGTTTTGACATACTGGTTGTGTAGCATTATCGGACGATTTTAGTTTTGTAGTTCAAATCATATGCCTTATTGTCAAATAAAGGCAGCCCCTATCTGGTGTTCCATTCTGAAAAGTTTTATGTAGATTGGATTTAAGAGTAAAAGGAATCTGAGAACAATGAACTTGTTATACATAATTCTACATTTCTATCTAGTTGTTGTACTTTTGGAATCTGAGTCCGATTTGGCCAGCAAATTGATAAAAATCATAGGGAAATTAATTAAGCACATGCTAGGTTGTATAAGATGCCACATGTAACTTTCCTATGAATTATATTTTTGATAAACTTTGCATCGGATCGTGTTCTTGTATCTATAAAATCATGAAAAACTATAATACAGTTTTACATCACAATTACATAGAAGTATAGACTTCTAGACTCCAGTAGATAGACATTAAATTACTTCACTCATATAATAAATAATATTAATTATACCTTCATAATAAAAAATTACAAAAACATCCCCTACGAAAGAAGTAAATCAGAGCCATTTATTAGAGAAGGGGTCATCCATTGTCCTTGTAAGAAGTGCATAAGGAAGTATAACTTATTAAAGCCCGATGATTTGAGATGGAATTTGTACGCCCATGGTTTTAAACTGAACTACTGGTACTGGACGGATCATGGTGAAATAGCTCCGCCTATGCACCAGGGTGCCCCTAGCAACACAAACAATCAAAACTATAAAGATCCGTTAAGTTAGTACCGAGATATGTATTGTGATGCTGTTATGCATGATGGTGGGGGAATGTCAGGCCAGAGTGAGCCACCTAATCCAGAAATACAAAGGTTCTATGACCTATTGGATGAATTTAACAAACCTGTTTGGGTTGGGTGTGAGAAACATTCACCTTTGTCAATTGTAGTGAGGATATTGAGTATCCAAGGTGATTATAATGCCACACACGATCTGGTCGATGAATTCTTCCAGTTAATGTCAGATTTGTGCCCGTCAGGTCATAAGGTGCCTAAGAACTTCTACGAAGCACGAAAACTTGTACATAAGTTAGGATTGCAAACCATTAAGATTGATTGTTGTGTGAGAGGGTGCATGTTGTATTACAAAGTGGATGAAGAACTAACAGAATCCAAATTTTGCGGTGCTGCTCAATACAAGGAAAAAGAGAATGAAAGAGACAAGAGGAAAAAAAAAAACAGTCTATGCAATGCATTATCTTCCTCTCATTCCAAGACTGAAACGACTATATACGTCAATGAGCTCAGCGCCGCATATGACATGGCATGCAAAGAACAAAAGGTCAGAAGGGACAATATCTCATCCCTCCGATGGAAAAGTATGGAAACATTTTGACGAGACACATCCTGAGTTTGTGAGTGATCCGAGAAACATAAGACTTACGTTGTGCGTAGATGGTTTTACTCCGTATTCACAGTCAGCGGCTTCCTATTCATGTTGGCCTATCATCGTGACACCATACAATCTTCCGCCAGAAATGTGCATGACGATGCCTTACATGTTCTTGACCTATATCATTCCTGGCCCCAATAATACAAAACAGAACATTGATGTGTATTTACAACCATTAATTGACGAATTGAAAGAGTTGTGGGATGTCGGTGTGCCGACATATGACGCATCAACAAAGCAAAATTTTAACCTGAAAGCTGCCTTGATGTGGACCATTAACGACTTCCCGATGTATGCAATGCTTTCTGGTTGGAGCACGCATGGTAGATTAGCATGCCGTATTGCATGTGTGAAAGTAAGGCAATATACTTGCCAAACGGAAGAAAATTCAGTTGGTTTTATTGTCATCAGATGTTCCATGATCCAAGTCATCCGTACAGGCATAATAAAAACAATTTTAGGAAAAACCGAACTGAATATGATCCTCCACCACGAATGTCAAGTGGGCATGAATTGTGGGAAACCGTGCAAAACTTCCCAAAAGCTACAGAGCACCCTGATAATCCAAGAATACCTGGTTGTGGTGACTCACATAACTAGAAAAAAGCAGTCTATCTTTTGGGATTTTTCTTACTGGAAAGATCTTCTGATACGGCATAATTCAGACGTGATGCACATCAAGAAAAACTTATTCGATAATATTTTCAACATGGTCATGGACATGCCTACGAAGATAAAAGATAATGCGAACGCACGGTTGGATATGCAGGAGTTGTGTAGGCGGTCAGAGTTGAATTTGGTGCCCTCAGGAAACGGGCGATGGGCAAAGCCAAAGGCTAAGTATGCCTTTACGTTAGCACAAAAATGTATAATTTGTGTGTGGATAAAACAACTCATTATGCCTGACGGATATTCATCAAATTTGGCAAGGTGTGTTGACGTTCAAGCAGCCAAGATAAATGGAATGAAGAGTCATGATTGTCACATTTTTATGGAGCAATTGTTACCGATTGCATTCAAAGAATTGCCGGAAGATGTTTGGAAGCATTTAGCTGAATTGAGCAAATTTTTCAAGGACTTGTGCTCAAGTACCCTAAGACACGAAGATCTTGACAAAATGAAAAAAAAAACATTCCTATTATACTTTGTAAACTTGAGCGTGTATTTCCACCGTCTTTTTTTGACGTGATGGAACATTTGCCAATTCATTTGATCAAGGAGGCTCGTAATGGAGGCCCTGCACAATTCAGATGGTTGTACCCATTTGAAAGGTAATGCACCTAATGCAAATATATTCTTACATTTTTACAATTTTAGCACCTTTAACCAAACTGACAGTACTTTTTTTTGGCAATAAATATAGGTTTCTAGGGAAAATTAAAAGAACCATTAAAAATAAGGCGAGGGGGGAGGGCTCAATTTGTCAGGCGTATTTACGCCGTGAGACTGCTAGCTTTTGCTCATACTACTTTGAATCTGAAGTTCTTTCCATGAGAAACAGGATAGGTAGAAACGATAATGGGGGTGATAATGATGATTCGACAGCACCTACAATATCTATTTTCAACACACCGGGTTGTGCATCTGGTGCAATTAAAGAACGTTATATTACAACTTCTAAGGAGTTCACTACAAACTCGGTTCATATTTTGCTAAACTGCGACGAAGTTCTGAAATATTACAAGTAAGTAAATAGGGTTACAAATAGATTCTGTCCATTAAGTTAGTAGCTAATATTTTATAAATGAGAATAAAAATTTTAGTGAATTCATCGCACTGACGGACACGGACGATGGAGATAATAGCGACCACATTGAAAGAAACTTTGTAAGATGGTTCCAGCATCATGTAAGTTTTAATAAAGTTTGTACCAGTAACTACATATTGCGAAAAATATATAACAAAAAATAACAATGAAACTTATATTGCTTAGGTTCAAAACCCAAACAATGGAATTGATGATCCTTTGTTGCAACACTTGCCTTGGGGATCGAATACAAAGGTTAGGACATTTCAGAAGTACTTTGTCAATGGTTTCAAATTCCATACGAGGTCATGGGGCCAAGGGAAGAAAACAATGAATTTCGGTGTTAAGGTAAAAGAAAGTGCGAATAAAGGAGATACAACAGATGACTATTACGGGACTTTGGAAGAAATCATCGAACTTGATTACCCAGGTTCTCCAACAAAGAAGGTTGTTTTATTCAAATGTGATTGGTTTGATCCCACACCACGCCGGGGGACCGGTATTGGTAATGCAGAAAGCACAATCATTGAGGTAAAACATATGGGTAGATACAAAAGGTATGATCCTTTCATCCTAGCACAGCTAGCCCAACAGGTTTATTATATTCCGTACCCTGGTCGAATAAAGGATAAGCAAAATTGGTGGGCAGTAATTAAAACCAAGCCATGAGGAAGAGTAGAAATAGAGTAATCGTTTGAGATTGCATATCAAAACAATGAGACAACAATTATCAATATGGTACAAGCAGATGATGTAGTTAGCCCTTTAGTCGACACGAACGTTGACTTAGATGACTGTGTACAGCTTGAAATTAACACATTTGGTGAATATGTAGAGGACGATGAATTAATAGATGATTCGGCAGACCAGGAAGTGGAAAACACCCTTAGTGATTGATTTGGTAATATGTTTTACCTAAACTTCTTCTGTTGTACTAGATTTTTTCGTACATCCATATTTCTATTGCATTTGCTTCATAAGTATCAAATTGTTTGCATCTTATAATTAATTTTACATTTCCTTGTAACTTGTCCTAATTTGGTTTGTATTTTACGTTAGCAAATGAATATACTATCTATTAATGTAAATTGATTTTTCAATTGTAGATGGACCATGTAACGCCCCGGTCATCCGATAAATAAGGTATGTCACCTTTCAACCTTTTTATGTGTTTAATTATGTGATTGGTGCGTTGTGTTGCCCTCTTTTGAACTCTTTTAGAGTTAGGGCCCTTTTTGTAATTTTCTTCTTTAAGGGGGTTTTTCCGGTCACTTCTCTTTCGGTAGAGATTTTGACTTCTTTGACCCCTCCTTTGCGTTCGGGGCATCGAGACGAGTCCGTAGACTCTAAGTTTGCCCAATTCTGACTTCGTTAGCCCGTTCTTTCGATCGTTTTTTAGTACGAGGATCCGAGATATATACTCGGGTTTCCTCGTTTTATGTGCAAAGATCAGATCAGCTTCCTGCATCGTCTTCCTCCAGCGATCAGCACTGTTCACATACAGTGAAGGTGTGAAAACACACACATGCTCGTTCTCCCTCGTTTCTTGACGGAATTCGACAAACCAATAGTGGAAATTTATCAGCTCGACGAGCCCGTCACAACCGTACCAGTTTCATGGCCAACCAAAGACCGACGGCGGCGCATCGGCGGCCTGAAAGTGGCGGGTGGCGCCACCTCTTCGCCGGCGGCGTTCCGGCGACCCTCACCGGCCAACAACCACCCAACCCCACGTTTTCGACCCTTCCCATTCCATTTCCGGCCTCCTTTTTTAGCGAATCGCGGTAGAGATGGCCGAATCGGTGGAGGCGCAGCGGCGGAACTTCGGCGGCGATGTGGGCCCTCTTCCCGACCGATTTTGGTGGTGGAGCCTTCACAAAAGTTTCTTGGATTGACGAGACTTAGTGGATGGCATCGACGGCGCTCAGAGAACCGGCCGACGGTGGTGGACCAGTGGCGGACTGGGCCTGGACCGGCGGTCCGATTTTCCGGCGGTTTTTCCGGCGATTGGACTTGGGGATTTTGTAGGGCTTGTTACAAGATTTCCAACGGTATGCTCGGATTTCATTTTTGTTTTACGGTTTATATTTAATTTCTGTTTTTGTACTAGGATTTAAGTTCAGTTTTTCGTCAACGAATTCCGGCGTGTTTGGCATTTTCTGAAATTCATTGAGGGCTTTTGTTGAGCAGGCCGAGACGCACGTTCCTGTCCTTCCGGGGATTTTTCCGACCACCGGAGACGGTGTTCCGGTGGAGGCCGGTGACTGTTCGACCGGCTACGGTAGCGGCATTCCGGTGAGTTTCGGACAGAAGGTCCCTTTGGTTGTGGTGAGTCCAACGCCACTTTTCGTTCGTCAATCGGATGCCCGGTTGATTTGTTGTGATTTATTTTATGTATTTCTATTTATTTGGAATTAATTGTTTTAATTGCAATGAATTGTCAATTGCTTGATTTGTTGATCAATATGAATTTCAATGTGTACGACAGCATGTATAAAATGAACTATGATATAAGTTGATGGTTTGATTTGCAATTTGAATCTCGATATGCCATATTTGAGCTAATTGTCTAACTTGAAGGGGTGTATGTGTAATTTTGTAAACAATATGAATATTGTTTGATTTAGTTAGGTAACCTTGTAATTGAATCCGTTAGTGATGAATGAATTGAGTATGCCAAGTGTGAATTATATAAAATTGATATCGTTGGAATTGATATGTGACTTTGTGAGATTTAAGTGATTTGAATGACTCTATTTTCTCTATTTTATAATTGTAAACTTGATATACTTGAGTTATAAATGTTATATGAAGTTCATGACTTGATTGCAAGGAATTATGAAAGATATGAAATGATTGGGCTTGAAACCCTCATGTTTGGAATGTACTTGAAAGAATTACTTGATTATGTAACTCCATAACATCATTTTACTTCTTATACATCTCATATCATGTGTTTAGCATTGCCGTGCGTCTATGTGGTTTTATATTGAGTCAATTCTCACAAGTACACATTGTTCCTTCTCATGTACAGTTTGTTTCCAGGGCGGAGACTTCCAAATTGAATAGGCACCCGTATTGCTCTTGTTTCTTGTCTCGTGGTATTCCAGGTGAGGGTATTTTTCGTTCTAGTTATGTATTCAACCCTACAACCCGTATGTGAATGTTTTGGCCTAAAACTATATTGTATATCTATATTGTTTCCAAAAGATTGATCGAGTAAATATTGATCGAGTAAATATTGATCGAGTAAACCCCTTTTCAAATGGATAATGATGAAATATGTTATGTTACTCATGGATCAAATGTTTTGGCGAGAAAAGAATGATTGATTGATTGCACTGAATGGGGCCCAGGGGCTTGGTGTGAGTGGGGACCCGAGGAGGCAAGGGTTGACGGTAAACCCTCACACTAGTCCCACTATTGAACGGTGGTACCGGACCTCGTCAGGAGATTGGCAGGGAAAGGGAGCTGAGTGCCATCTGGGGAGTCATGTAACCCCTTTTGGTCAATGATTGGGTGGTCGGGCTGTAACGCCCCAGCTTTCGGCAATTCAGGTATGAACGACACGTGTGCGTTTGAGAGTTAGATTTAATTATTAATTGATCATTTAATTCATTTTCCTATCATGACATAATTTTATAAAAATTATATTCTTAACATTTTATTGAAAATTCATATCATATCATATTTTTGGATTTATTGAACGTGATTGCAATGTGAATTATTTTCCCGAATGTGATTTATTTCTTTTATGTCCTTAATTGTTCATTTGCATGAATACGGGATTTAATTGCATTGGCCCTAATTGATCATTGAAAATTGGATTGGGACTTAATTGCTTAACTTAATAAGTGGAGGGATTTAATTGCAAATTGGACATCTTTTCCCTTCTCTTTAGCAGCAACATCACGTACCAATTGCTTCTCATTCATACAAAACATTTCAAACCTTGTTCTTTCTTTTCCACCTTCAACCGAGAGCAATCCTTGTGAAGGAGAGGAAGATTTCAACCATTCAAGTTAATAATTGTGGGTTTTGGGATCATAGAAGCATCATCAACATCACTTCATCATCTTAGCTTCCATTTCTCTCATTTGAGGTATTTATGGAGCTTGAATGATTTTATTGAAAATATATGTTATATGGGGCTTTGTAAAGGCTTGAATGAATTGTGTATTGGTTGTTGGAAAATTATTTGTGAACCTTAAGCTCAAGTTTGATGCATATATCTTGAGTTATATGAACCTGGAGCATGATGGAGTGTGTGGGTTTGGATTGATGGATTCTTGATGATCTAATGTGCAAATATGTGTTTTTATAACTTGATGTTAATATATTTGTGTGTTAGCATATTTATTGCATCTAATATTGGCATTTGAACTTGGCTTGAATCCATTTTTGTGGTTGTTTGGGGTGATTGCCATGGCTGCTCTGTTTCTGCTCTCCATTCTTTTGCTCATGTATTCTGGGAACGGCCCTTCCTAGCTCCAGTTCAAAACTGGAACGGCCGTTCCTATGATGCTGAGTTAGGCCAGCGAGACTGGGAACGGCCGTTCCCACTTTGGCCTATGAGCCGGAACTGCCCTTCCCAGCCAAAACGCTTTTTAATTTTAAAAACGCTGGTGCGTTTTCTTCAGGCCTGGGAACGGCCCTTCCCATTTTCAAAGGGAAGCCGGAACGGCCGTTCCCATCGTCCAGTATGTGTGCAAATTCACTGCATAAAATTTCATTTTCCGCACCTCGATCCGACGGCTTCCTTGACCCCTAATTGCTATTATATGACTGATTACATGTCGAAACGTGATATTTTTATGGTGCATTATTTTTTTCTCGTCGTCTCGTAGCATTTTGCCGTTCGTCATATTTGGTACATTTTGAGTCGTGTTTCACGGACAATTGTCTTTCTTGCACAGACCAGCTTCCTGGTGACGAGGAGCAGGCCCCGTGAGCTGTTTCCTTGGATTATTTTGGGTCGTCAGGTGAGGTTTAATTTTAGATACATAGGACCCGTACAACCCTATGTGAAGTTTTAAGCCAAAACCTATATTATACTTATAGTTTTCAAATGAGATTGGTTTTCAAATGTTTTATCGAACTATTGAAGAAATTGATTGATTGATTGATTGATTGGGCGAGTATTGTATTGCACTGTGGGCCCGAGGGTAGTGACTCGAGCCAACCGGGAAAACACGGGCTGACGGGTAACTCGAGAGCTATCCTCACCAAATTGGGATGACCCCTGAACCCTCTAGGAGATTAGGGGAGGAAGGAGTTCCGGGCTTAGGGATTCATGTACCCTCTGCCCAGATTGATTGGATGGTGGGGCCTTGCAATCCCATCATCACCCGGAGGAAGAAGGCGTTATTGAAACTGCTAATTGTGCACATTAATGAATTGCTTGATCACCTAATCACCTAATAATTGATTGATTGATTGTACATAGTCGGTGTAAGGTTGGAGAATTGCCCCACTCGCCGGGCCACTATTGATTGAATTGAATTGATTGAATTGAAATTGGATTAGTTGTAATCTCGGGCGATAGTATCTCTTTTAACCTATTGGATCGTATTGTTTTTCCAAAATTATTACCCGAGGTTATAACTTGCATGTATGTGCGCTTATATTTATTTATACCCCTCGCTCAGTCTGTGTTGGACTGACACCTCAACTTTTCAGTGTTTTGCAGGGTGTGCTAGGCGGGAATTTAGAGTCATGTGGTCTTTAAATTTGGGTCTAGCACACTTCATTCCCACATTTTGTTATGTATAGCTATTTGGGATATTTTGCATATTGCCTTGATATATATTGTTGGGAGATGTTAATGTATTGATAGTGTGAACGTTGGTACCTGTAAGTAAATAAATAAATATGGTATCTAATGAACGTTATTGCTTCCGCTTTCTAATACTCTGATTTGATTGTTGGTCGGTTTCAAATTGAGGGTACCCGCCTAGCCTTGAGTCATTTTATTGTCTCCCGTTCGCTATCGCTTTGATTCATGTATGGATTGCCCATTTCATATGTGGATTGGAGCTATAGTGCGGGGGATGTGGTGCCTGGCGTTCCGGGTGCTACATCCTACGGTGGTATCAGAGCCCGGTTGCAAAACCGGGTCTCTAGTGTCGTGTCTTGTGAGTCTAGGTCGCACGGCATAGGAACTAAGTGTCAATTTGAGAGTCTTGCATCGTTATTTGATACTTGAACCTACCTGACCTACTTGAAATTGGTGGATTGTTGGAATTCTGAACTTATGTGCAATTTTGAATTATTTACACACATTGGCATTGACTAATCGAACATGCATAATAGTGACTTGATTTCAGGATGGCTCGCGATAGATATCACCGTGATCGTTCTCCTAGACATCGACATCATCGACATCATCGCAGGGAGAGATCACCACCTCCTCCTCCACCTCCTCAGGCTCAGCCACAGGACTTCATGAACGCAGTGGTGGGTCTTATTGATTAGAGAGTTCGGGATTATGTTCCTCCACCACCACCAGTTGCACCACCACAGCCTGGAGTCCAGATTTCAGCTGTTTTCAGGGAGTTTCAGAACCAGCATCCTCCCAACTTTTACAAAGGAAATGATATTCAGGCCGAGCAGTGGCTGAAAGAGATTGAGAGGATATGTGAGCTTATCCCGTGTGAGTCCAGGGAGAAGGCCCGTTGCACCATTTCTTTGATTCAGGGTGAGGCCTACTCTTGGTGGCAGAGTGCTCGGATTGTTTTAGATGCCGCAGGCGAGGAAGTGAACTGGGAAGTGTTTATTAGAGAATTTCAGAACAAGTTCATTCCTCCATCTTCTTGCACTAGGAGATTGAAGGAATTTACCGAGTTGAAGCAAGGAAACAGGTCGGTCTCAGAGTACATCGCCGAGTTTGAGAGGTTGTCCCGCTATGCCCCTAATATAGCGAGTGACGATTTCCATAAAGCGATGCAGTTTGTTCAGGGCCTTAGACCGGATATTCAGGTAGCGATTGAGGCGGCCAACACGAGCACCTGGGTGAAGGCTACCAAGAAGGCTCTATTGGTTGAGGATTCAGTGAATGAGAGGCGGTCTACCTACCGTTCAGGTTCAGGTTCGGGCTCAGGGTCAGGATCGGGATTCAGAGGTTCTGGATCAGGTTTCAGAGGTGCCGGATCAGGGTATAAGGGTTCTGGCTCGGGTTCTGCTTCAGGCAAGAGGCCGATGGTTTATTCTTCTCCACCACCAGCTCCACAGGGCCCAGGGAAGAAGCCCCGACCAGTAGGACCAGTGATTAGAGCTCCAGTTGCTCCAGTTGCTCCAGCTTTGCCACCACCACCCGAGAGACCTTATTGTACCTTCTGTGGACAGAGGACACACGTCTATGATAACTGCAGGAGGCGTCTGGGATTATGCTTACTTTGTGGGAGCGATGAGCATTTGGTAGATGGTTGTGCGGATCGCAGGATACCACCACCGGGGGCACCGAGACCACTGATTAGGGCTCGTGCTTATGCTTTGGAGGGTGAGCAGCAGGATGCTGATGTTGATCCAGCCGCGGTAGTTGAAGGTACCATTTGCATACATGGCACGAACATTCATACGTTGTTTGATCCAGGAGCTACTCACTCCTTTCTTTCGAGTGCTATATCTGTTTCTTTGCCTTTGCCTGTTTCTCGTTCTTCTGCATGTTATGTGGTTAGTACTCCTTTTGGTGGTAGTTTAGAATCTGATCGGGTGTTCAGAGAGGTTCCGGTGAGCATCGAGGGTCGAGTTTTCTTGTCAGACTTCATTGAGCTGCCGATGACTTGCTATGGATCTATTTTGGGCATGGATTGGTTGTACAGACATTCTGCCACAGTTGATTGTAGAGCGAAGAAGGTTCAGTTGGGATCAGATTTGGTAGTAGGTTGGAGTTCCAAGACTATACCGCTACTTTCTTTTTCTGGAGCTCATAAGTTGGTTCGAGAGGGAGCCACGGGTTTCATTGCTTATATTCTCAATAAACCCAAGGATCAAAGTAAGCTGGAAGAGACGGAAGTAGTGAAGGAATTTCCCGAGGTTTTTCCTGAGGAATTGGATTCTTTACCTCCAGAACGGGAAATTGAGTTTGTGAACGACTTGTACCCTAACGCAGAGCCGTACTCCAAGACTCCGTATCGTATGGCTCCGGCCGAGTTGAAAGAGTTGAAGACTCAACTTGATGCGTTGTTGGAGATTGGGTACATTAGACCGAGTTCTTCTCCTTGGGGTGCACCGGTTTTGTTTGTAAAGAAGAAGGACGAAACCTTGAGAATGTGCATAGACTATAGAGAGTTGAACCGGATGACGATCAAGAACAAGTATCCTCTTCCACACATCGAGGAGTTGTTTGACATACTTTAGGGTTCGAAAGTCTATTCGAAACTGGACCTGAGACAAGGATACTACCAGCTGCGTATCCGAGCGGGGGATATTTCTAAGACAGGATTTAACACTCGGTACGGGCATTATGAGTTTGTTGTGATGCCGTTTGGTTTGACTAATGCCCCAGCAGCTTTTATGGATATGATGCACAGGATCTTCAGGCCTTTTCTGGATAAGTTCGTGGTCATTTTTATTGATGATATCTTGGTTTTCTCGAAGTCGGCCGAGGAGCATGCAAGACACCTTCAGTTGGTATTAAGGACTTTGAAGGAGCATCAGTTGTTTGCCAAGTTCAGCAAGTGTGAGTTCTGGATTTACAGGGTGTCATTCTTGGGTCACGTGATTTCGGGCAACGGTTTGGAAGTCGATCCTTCCAAGATTGAGTCGGTGTTGAAGTGGGAGAAACCTAGGAATGCCTCTGAGATTAGGAGTTTCTTGGGATTGGCAGGTTATTACCGGAGGTTTGTTAAGGATTTCTCCAAGTTAGCAGCTCCTTTAACCCGGTTGACAAAGAAGAATGTGAAATTTGATTGGAATGAAGATTGTGAGAAGAGTTCCACTTTCTTGAAGGAGAAGTTAGTGTCTGCTCCAGTGTTAGCCCTTCCGGAAGGTTCTGAAGGATATGCTGTTTATACGGATGCTTCTAAGGAAGGTTTGGGATGTGTGTTGACTCAGAAGGGTAAGGTAATTGCTTATGCATCACGAAAGTTGAAAGAGCATGAGAAGAATTATCCGACACATGATCTCGAGCTTGCTGCCGTAGTCTTTGCACTTGGAAAGTGGAGACATTATTTGTACGGGGTGTCTTTCGAGATTTTCACTGACCACAAAAGCCTCCAGTATTTATTCACTCAGAAGGATTTGAACATGAGGCAACGGCGTTGGATGGAAAGGTTGGAAGATTATGATTGCACGATCAAGTACCATCCCGGCAAAGCCAACGTGGTCGCCGATGCACTCAGTAGGAAGGCTAGTGTGTCGAGCATGGAAGTGGGTGAAAGTAGTGGAATCGAGCCAATTGTTTTAAAGGCTCGAATTTCTAATATTTCGGTCCAGCCAGAATTGAAGCACAAGTTGTTTGAGGCTCAGAGTACAGATTTGGAAGTTCAGAGATTGGTAGCTAAGGCAAGAGCTGATCCAGAGTGTCCATTCGGGTTCGATGAAACCGGTCTTCTTCGTTTCAAGAACCGAGTGGTTGTACCCGAAGAGTTGAAACGGGTGTTGCTCGAGGAAGCTCACAGATCGGCTTATTCTATCCACCCCGGAGGAAACAAGATGTATAAGGACTTAAGGCAATATTATTGGTGGCGTGGATTGAAGAAAGATGTGGCCGAGTTTGTGAAGCATTGTCTCACTTGTCAGAAAGTGGAAGCCGAGCATCAGAAACCGGGAGGTCTTCTTCAGCCGTTACCTATTCCTGAGTGGAAGTGGGAACAGGTGACGATGGATTTCGTGTCCGGATTACCTAAGGTGAAAGGTGGATTTGATGGGATTTGGGTGATTGTGGACCATTTGACGAAGTCTGCACATTTTCTACCGGTTCGGATGTCGTATAAGATTCGCAAGCTAGCTGAGCTTTATAACCGGGAGATTGTTAGACTTCACGGGATTCCGATTAGTATCGTTTCAGACAGAGATCCACGGTTCACTTCGAGGTTGTGGCGTGAATTGCAAGAGGTTTTGGGTACAAAGCTCCAGTTCAGTACAGCTTTTCATCCGCAGACGGATGGTCAGTCCGAGAGATTAATAAGGTATCTCGAGGATTTGCTTCGAGCTTGTTCTTTGGATTTTCAATCTTCTTGGCATGATCAGCTACCTTTGATTGAGTTCGCGTACAACAACAGTTTTCAGGCTTCGATTGGAATGGCACCGTATGAGCTACATTATGGACGGAAGTGTCGTTCTCCGTTGTTCTTTGACTTGGAAGAGTGGAAATGGACTAAGCAGGAAGGTGTTAAGAAAGGTGAGAAATTGGAAAAACCTTCCAAGGCCGTTGAAGCTATGATTGAGAAAGTCCAACTAATAAAACAACGGATGAAATCAGCTCAGGACAGACAGAAGAGCTACGCCGATCGTCGCAGAAGGGATCTCGAGTTTGAGGTTGGAGACCGGGTATTCTTGAAGGCGTCTCCACGTAAAGGATTTGCTCGGATTGGGAAAAGAGGTAAACTTAAACCTCGTTATTTAGGTCCTTATGAGATTTTGGAAAGAATTGGAGAAGTTGCTTACAGGTTGGACCTACCACCGAGCCTCACGGGGATTCATAATGTATTTCACGTGTCTCAGCTGAGGAAATACTACCCCGATGAAACCGAGATCATTCTTGTTGAAGAAGGGGAATTGGAACCGAGTCTTACCTTTGTTCAGAAACCGGTTAAGATATTGGATAAGAAGTTTCAGGAATTAAGAAACCGGAGGATTCCCATGGTTAAGGTTCTTTGGAGAAGTTATAAGACCGAAGAAGCCACGTGGGAGACCGAAGACAAAATGAGACGGTTCCATCCAGAGTTGTTCCCTTCCGATCAGTGAATCTGGGGACCAGATTCTTATAAGGAGGGAGGATTGTAACGCCCCAGCTTTTGGCAATTCAGGTATGAACGACACGTGTGCGTTTGAGAGTTAGATTTAATTATTAATTGATCATTTAATTCATTTTCCTATCATGACATAATTTTATAAAAATTATATTCTTAACATTTTATTGAAAATTCATATCATATCATATTTTCGGATTTATTGAACGTGATTGCAATGTGAATTATTTTCCCGAATGTGATTTATTTCTTTTATGTCCTTAATTGTTCATTTGCATGAATACGTGATTTAATTGCATTGGCCCTAATTGATCATTGAAAATTGGATTGGGACTTAATTGCTTAACTTAATAAGTGGAGGGATTTAATTGCAAATTGGACATCTTTTCCCTTCTCTTTAGCAGCAACATCACGTACCAATTGCTTCTCATTCATACAAAACATTTCAAACCTTGTTCTTTCTTTTCCACCTTCAACCGAGAGCAATCCTTGTGAAGGAGAGGAAGATTTCAACCATTCAAGTTAATAATTGTGGGTTTTGGGATCATACAAGCATCATCAACATCACTTCATCATCTTAGCTTCCATTTCTCTCATTTGAGGTATTTATGGAGCTTGAATTATTTTATTGAAAATATATGTTATATGGGGCTTTGTAAAGGCTTGAATGAATTGTGTATTGGTTGTTGGAAAATTATTTGTGAACCTTAAGCTCAAGTTTGATGCATATATCTTGAGTTATATGAACTTGGAGCATGATGGAGTGTGTGGGTTTGGATTGATGGATTCTTGATGATCTAATGTGCAAATATGTGTTTTTATAACTTGATGTTAATATATTTGTGTGTTAGCATATTTATTGCATCTAATATTGACATTTGAACTTGGCTTGAATCCATTTTTGTGGTTGTTTGTGGTGATTGCCATGGCTGCTCTGTTTCTGCTCTGCATTCTTTTGCTCATGTATTCTGGGAACGGCCCTTCCCAGCTCCAGTTCAAAACTGGAACGGCCGTTCCCATGATGCTGAGTTAGGCCAGCGAGACTGGGAACGGCCGTTCCCACTTTGGCCTATGAGCCGGAACGGCCCTTCCCAGCCAAAACGCTTTTTAATTTTAAAAACGCTGGCGCGTTTTCTTCAGGCCTGGGAACGGCCCTTCCCATTTTCAAAGGGAAGCCGGAACGGCCGTTCCCATCGTCCAGTATGTGTGCAAATTCACTGCATAAAATTTCATTTTCCGCACCTCGATCCGATGGCTTCCTTGACCCCTAATTGCTATTATATGACTGATTACATGTCGAAACGTGATATTTTTATGGTGCATTATTTTTTTCTCGTCGTCTCGTAGCATTTTGCCGTTCGTCATATTTGGTACATTTTGAGTCGTGTTTCACGGACAATTGTCTTTCTTGCACAGACCAGCTTCCTGGTGACGAGGAGCAGGCCCCGTGAGCTGTTTCCTTGGATTATTTTGGGTCGTCTAGTGAGGTTTAATTTTAGATACATAGGACCCGTACAACCCTATGTGAAGTTTTAAGCCAAAACCTATATTATACTTATAGTTTTCAAATGAGATTGGTTTTCAAATGTTTTATCGAACTATTGAAGAAATTGATTGATTGATTGATTGATTGGGCGAGTATTGTATTGCACTGTGGGCCCGAGGGTAGTGACTCGAGCCAACCGGGAAAGCACGGGCTGACGGGTAACTCGAGAGCTATCCTCACCAAATTGGGATGACCCCTGAACCCTCTAGGAGATTAGAGGAGGAAGGAGTTCCGGGCTTAGGGATTCATGTACCCTCTGCCCAGATTGATTGGATGGTGGGGCCTTGTAATCCCACCATCACCCGGAGGAAGAAGGCGTTATTGAAACTGCTAATTGTGCACATTAATGAATTGCTTGATCCCCTAATCACCTAATAATTGATTGATTTATTGTACACAGTCTGTGTAAGGTTGGAGAATTGCCCCACTCGCCGGGCCACTATTCATTGAATTGAATTGATTGAATTGAAATTGGATTAGTTGTAATCTCGGGCGATAGTATCTCTTTTAACCTATTGGATCGTATTGTTTTTCCAAAATTATTACCCGAGGTTATAACTTGCATGTATGTGCGCTTATATTTATTTATACCCCTCGCTCAGTCTGTGTTGGACTGACACCTCAACTTTTCAGTGTTTTGCAGGGCGTGCTAGGCGGGAATTTAGAGTCATGTGGTCTTTAAATTTGGGTCTAGCACACTTCATTCCCACATTTTGTTATGTATAGCTATTTGGGATATTTTGCATATTGCCTTGATATATATTGTTGGGAGATGTTAATGTATTGATAGTGTGAACGTTGGTACCTGTAAGTAAATAAATAAATATGGTATCTAATGAACGTTATTGCTTCCGCTTTCTAATACTCTGATTTGATTGTTGGTCGGTTTCAAATTGAGGGTACCCGCCTAGCCTTGAGTCATTTTATTGTCTCTCGTTCGCTATCGCTTTGATTCATGTATGGATTGCCCATTTCATATGTGGATTGGAGCTATAGTGCGGGGGATTTGGTGCCTGGCGTTCCGGGTGCTACACGGGCCTTGCAAACCCACCACCAACCCGGAGGAAGAAGGTTGGAACTTATATATGATTGATTATGATTGATTGATTGATTATTGATTAATAAGCACCGTGCAGGAAGGCTGGGAAACGGATTGCCCAAACGAATATGTTTAGGACATGATATGTGATCTGTGTGTATTATGATATATTGCATGATCACCTATTTAATGTATTAATGATATTTGTCGTACACGGTCGGAGTTTGGTTGGAGATTGTGCACGCTCACTCGCCGAGCCTTATTGATTGAATATGATTTATGAACTTAATGAATTTAATATGAATAGTCGTAAAGTCTGAGCATTGCTGAGTCATTCTTTTGCCCTTTTTGGGAACTAACTTTAAATAAAACCTTGCTCGAGATTTATGACTTGCATGTATATGTTTCTGTATTATATGTATCGCTCCAGCTCACTCAGTCTTCCAGAGACTGACCCCTCCTTCCCCCTTTTTCCAATTTCTTTTGCAGGTGTTGGTTACTAGGCGGAGTTAGAGTGTCGAGTCATTGTTGTAGTCTCACTCATTTACACTCACTGCGTATTATATTGTCTTTAAATACTGTATTGATTAATTATTGATTTATTATTGATGGCCTGTGTGCCCTTATTGAATTGATATTGATTCGGGACAGGTTAGGACAGGTGTACTGATTAGTGGAACCCGTATTTATGTTCGTATTGGATTTCATTTGTTTCATGGATATTACATAAATGATTTCCTTGCTTCCGCATTTTGGTTTTTGGTTGTTGGTTCTAGGGTTAGCTACCGCCTAGTCAGGGTTGTCCTTTTGATTGTCACCCGTTCGCTGTGAGTCCGATTCATGTGTCGACTGCTTATTTCATATGAGGATTAGACTCATAGTGCGGGGGATGTGGTGCCTATCGTTCCGGGTGCTACATCTTTAGGTGGTATCAGAGCTACCAAGTTCAGAACCGGTGCTCTGGGTTCTGTTGTCTCGAGTATAGGTCGCACGGCATAGGAACTAATTGTCAATGTGTGCATTGCATCATTCTTGAACACTGAATTGTGATTTTTTTTCAAACTTTATTAGATTATTTGTTGCATTTTGCATTGAATCCATTCTTTTGGTGTTAATTATGTGGCATGAGCAACTTCATGGGTGTTGAAGACAAAGAACTATTGGAGGGAACTATTGGAGGGAAGATTGTAACGCCCCGCTCATCCGATAAATAAGGTATCTCACCTTTCAACCTTTTTATGTGTTTAATTATGTGATTGGTGCGTTGTGTGGCCCTCTTTTGAACTCTTTTAGAGTTAGGGCCCTTTTTGTAATTTTCTTCTTTTAGGGGGTTTTTCCGGTCACTTCTCGTTCGGTAGAAATTTTGACTTCTTTGACCACTCCATTGCGTTCGGGGCATCGAGACGAGTCCGTAGACTCTAAGTTTGCCCAATTCTGACTTTGTTAGCCCGTTCTTCCGATCGTTTTTGAGTATGAGGATCCGAGATATATACTCGGGTTTCCTCGTTTTACGTGCAAAGATCAGATCAGCTTCCGGCATCGTCTTCCTCCAGCGATCAGCACTGTTCACACACAGTGAAGGTGTGAAAACATATACATGCTCGTTCTCCCTCGTTTCTCGACGGAATTCGACGAACCAATAGTGGAAATTTATCAGCTCGACGAGCCCGTCACAACCGTACCAGTTTTGTGGCCAACCGAAGACCGACGGCGGTGCATCGGCGGCCTGAAAGTGGCGGGTGGCGCCACCTCTTCGCCGGCGGCGTTCCGGCGACCCTCACCGGCCAACAACCACCCAACCCCACGTTTTCGACCCTTCCCGTTCTATTTCCGGCCTCCTTTTTGAGCGAATCGCGGCGGAGATGGCCGAATCGGCGGAGGCGCAGCGGCGGAACTTCGGCGGCGATGTGGGCCCTCTTCCCGACGGTTTTGGTGGTGGAGCCTTCACAAATGTTGCTTGGATTGACGAGACTTAGCGGATGGCATCGACGGCGCTCAGAGAACCGACCGGCGGCGGCGGACCGGTGGCGGACCGGGCCTGGACCGGCGGTCCGATTTTTCGGCGGTTTTTCTGGCGATTGGACTTGGGGCTTTTGTAGGGCTTGTTACAAGCTTTCTAACGGTATGCTCGGATTTCATTTTCGTTTTACGGTTTACATTTAATTTCAGTTTTTGTACTAGGATTTAAGTTCGGTTTTTCGTCAACGAAGTCCGGCGTGTTTGGCATTTTCTGAAATTGATTGAGGGCTTTTGTTGAGCAGGCCGAGACATACATTCCTGTCCTTCCGGGGATTTTTCTGACCACCGGAGACGGTGTTCCGGTGGTGGCCGGTGACTGTTCGACCGGCAACGGTAGCGGCATTCCGGTGACTTTAGGACAGAAGGTCCCTTTCGTTGTGGTGAGTCCAACGCCACTTTCCGTTCGTCAATCGGATGCCCGGTTGATTTGTTGTGATTTATTTTGTGTATTTCTATTTATTTGGAATTAATTATTTTAATTGCAATGAATTGTCAATTGCTTGATTTGTTGATCAATATGAATTTCAATGTGTACGAAAGCATGTATTAAATGAACTATGATATATGTTGATGCTTTGATTTGCAATTTGAATCTCGATATGCCATATTTGAGCTAATTGTCTAACTTGAAGGGGTGTATGTGTAATTTTGTAAACAATATGAATATTGTTTGATTTAATTAGGTAACCTTGTAATTGAATCCGTTAGTGATGAATGAATTGAGTATGCCAAGTGTGAATTATATAAAATTGATATCGTTGGAATTGATATGTGACTTTGTGAGATTTAAGTGATTTGAATGACTCTATTTTGTCTAGTTTATAATTGTAAACTTGATATACTTGAGTTATAAATGTTATATGAAGTTCATGACTTGATTGCAAGGAATTATGAAAGATATGAAATGATTGGGCTTGAAACCCTCATGTTTGGAATGTACTTGAAAGAATTACTTGATTATGTAACTCCATAACATCATTTTACTTTTTATACATCTCATATCATGTGTTTAGCATTGCCGTGCGTCTATGTGGTTTCATATTGAGTCAATTCTCACAAGTACACATTGTTCCTTCTCTTGTACAGTTTGTTTCCAAGGCGGAGACTTCCAAATTGAATAGGCACCCGTATTGCTCTTGTTTCTTATCTCGTGGTATTCCAGGTGAGGGTGTTTTTCGTTCTAGTTATGTATTCAACCCTACAACCCGTATGTGAATGTTTTGGCCTAAAACTATATTGTATATCTATATTGTTTCCAAAAGATTGATCGAGTAAATATTGATCGAGTAAATATTGATTGATCCAGTAAATATTGATCGAGTAAACCCCTTTTCAAATGGATAATGATGAAATATGTTATTTTACTCATGGATCAAATGTTTTGGCGAGAAAAGAATGATTGATTGATTGCACAGAATGGGGCCCAGGGGCTTGGTGTGAGTGGGGACCCGAGGAGGCAAGGGCTGACGGTAAACCCTCACACTAGTCCCACTATTGAACGGCGGTACCGGACCTCGTCAGGAAATTGGCAGGGAAAGGGAGCTGAGTGCCATCTGGGGAGTCATGTAACCCCTTTTGGGCAATGATTGGGTGGTCGGGCCTTGCAAACCCACCACCAACCCGGAGGAAGAAGGTTGGAACTTATATATGATTGATTATGATTGATTGATTGATTATTGATTAATAAGCACCGTGCGGGAAGGCCGGGAAACGGATTGCCCAAACGAATATGTTTAGGACATGATATGTGATCTGTGTGTATTATGATATATTGCATGATCACCTATTTAATGTATTAATGATATTTGTCGTACACGGTCGGAGTTTGGTTGGAGATTGTGCACGCTCACTCGCCCAGCCTTATTGATTGAATATGATTTATGAACTTAATGAATTTAATATGAATAGTCGTAAAGTCTGAGCATTGCTGAGTCATTCTTTTGCCCCTTTTGGGAACTAACTTTAAATAAAACCTTGCTCGGGATTTATGACTTGCATGTGTATGTTTCTATATTATATGTATCGCTCCAGCTCACTCAGTCTTCTAGAGACCGACCCCTCCTTCCCCCTTTTTCCAATTTCTTTTGCAGGTGTTGGTTACTAGGCGGAGTTAAAGTGTCGAGTCATTGTTCTAGTCTCACTCATTTACACTCACTGCATACTGTATTGATTAATTATTGATTTATTATTGATGGCCTGTGTGCCCTTATTAAATTGATATTGATTCGGGACAGGTTAGGACAGGTGTACTGATTAGTGGAACCCGTATTTATGTTCGTATTGGATTTCATTTATTTCATGGATATTACATAAATGATTTCCTTGCTTCCGCATTTTGGTTTTTGGTTGTTGGTTCCAGGGTTAGCTACCGCCTAGTCAGGGTTGTCCTTTTGATTGTCACCCGTTCGCTGTGAGTCCGATTCATGTGTGGACTGCCTATTTCATATGTGGATTAGACTCATAGTGCGGGGGATGTGGTGCCTATCGTCCCGGGTGCGACAGACCAACCGAGAGTTCCAAATAAAGCATTGCGTGTTAGAATTGGCGGTTCCAGGGGTAGAGACCGAGGTATTCAACT
This sequence comes from Lantana camara, assembly GCA_037501455.1. Lineage (NCBI taxonomy): Eukaryota > Viridiplantae > Streptophyta > Magnoliopsida > Lamiales > Verbenaceae > Lantana > Lantana camara. The sequence continues at coordinate 42,068,262 of CM074862.1, read as the reverse complement.
AGAAGCCTCACCAGATGCCTCTCCTACACAACCACTTATCCCCATCTACGCTACATACATCGTCCCCATTGACTACACCGTCAAATGTACCCGAAACGGGCGAACGACGGACTTCGGGATCCATGTCTGGCCAGTCTAGTCATGGAATGTTTGGCTCAGATCAGCACAGCCCCACTGATACCGACGCCCCTCCAGCTGGCAAAAAGTTTTTAATTCCTGTTGGAAAGAGGGGGCAAGTGTTACCTATTAAATTCTTGTTTTTATTTTTATTTATTTTTGTTATGCAACATATTAATGTTTATAATTATTCAATGAAATTCTTGCAGGTATCATGACAACAAAGACGACACAAACACCATTACGAATGTGCTCAAAAGTAGGCTGACCACCGCATACGATAAGTGGAGTAATGTTCCTCAGCCAGTGAGGGAGTGTTGGTTCCAAGATTGGAAGGTAACCGTGATTTTATTAATTTATTTGTAACTATAGGCCGCTCTCATGGAAAAGATGGGTGAAAGAATGAGAGGTATCTTCCACGACATTAGGAAAAGTGGTCGTAAGCCCGGGTGGATGCTAGATGGAGTTTATAATGAGCTGTCTGGGCTGTGGGCACGCGAAGATTACCAAACAGTTCGCCAAAGGAAAAAAGCAAACAGATTGTCCGCAGCGGGGGCACCGACATATGCGGGGGGTTCTCAAAGTATCCATACGATCATTAAGAAGCATGTAAGTAATATATTAGCCACAAATGGTTATTATAGTGTTGGACTTTAATATCATTGTACGTAATCATGTATAGGAAGCTGCTACGGGCCAAAGTTTGACCACAGAAACCTTATACATCAAGACCTTTGTTACGCAAAAGATAGGGAAAAATTACTTGAGATTGTTCCCGCCGAAAATTCACGTCTACAGTACAAGGTTTGCTCTGATCTCTTCTTTTCAGGTTATAACTATGCAATCATTAATTTTTAAATTACGAATTCCACCTAACTTTCATATATTTGTATACATATATATATATATATATATATATATATACAAATATATACATAGGTGCGATACCAGAAGGCCCTTGAAGAGCATCAGAGGCGTTTTCTTGAGGATCCCGACTATGTTGTACCGGATTATATCTCATTGTGGTCCACGGCGAAAGGGGGTCGAAACAAGAAAGTGCGATTGACTGGTTTGAACCACTTGCCGAAGACCTCTCCCATCAGACCTTCTAGTCCAGGGTCGTCATCTTATGACCCACGTTCAGAAGGTGCACACGAAGATAGTGAAATGAAACAAATGAAGGATGAAATTTCCGAGCTCAAAGCTTCCCAGCAACAGATGATGTCAACCATGCAACAGATGCTCGATCTGCTACAAGCGCAAAGCAAGGGAAAACGTGTGCGTGACCCGGTGGAGGATGACGACAATGAGGTGGCAGAGGTTGATGACTGAGGTAAGTGAGTATATGTGCTACCATTATTCATTTATTAGATTCTATATACGTTTTAATTGTTAATACATTTGTCTTATTTAATTGGCAGGTCCTACGTGAATTCGGTCTTATTTTTATGCTTCTGAGTCCAAGATGTATCGAGGTTAATTGGAGCTACAATGTGTGTGTTTGGACTTAGGTACAACTTAATATTTGTATAAATTCACAAGTGTTGCCCTCTTTTTCTAGTTGCCCTCTTTTTCTGGCGACACTATTGTTGAAATTTAGAATTTGGTTTGCTTTTACGAATTAATGACACTGATTTGGTATTGCGGGTTTTAAAGCCACGTTGTTTTGTTCGCTGTAATATTGCTCAGTTGTTCGGATGTATTTATTAGGTTGTGGTTTAGTTTTGCTTGTAAATTTCAGAATCCCGCAGGGTAAAGCAGCATAAAACAGAAAAAAACCAAAAAAATTTTACCCAGATTTCCGACGGAATCCCGTTGGTTATCCGTCGGAAACATTACCCGGGGAAAACGACGGGAAAGCGATGATGAAGAACCCGTCGGTAAATTTCCAACGGATGGAAAACCGACGGAATCCCGTTGGTAATCCGTCGGAAACATTACCCGGGGAAAACGACGGGAAAGCGACGATGAAGAACCTGTCGGTAAATTTCCAACGGAAAAATGACGGCAATGTCCGTCGCTATTTTGAACGATAACTTTTCCAGCTAAAAAAGCGACGGCGACCAGACCGTCGGATATCCGTCGGTAAACTATTTCCGATGGATATCCGACGGATGCCTAGACGTCGGTATTAACGGAAATAACGAACCATTGGTATGGTACCACAGAAAAAGGCCGTCGGAATATCGTACTCTTCCCGTGGGAAGATCTTCCCGACGGAAGACTGACAGCCTCTCCCGTTGGTGATGTGTATTACAATTCTCTTAAAAAATTTGTCGGTATTCAGTCGGTTCCCCGTCGGTAATTATAATCCGACCGCTTTCCTACGAATGTTACAGTTGGTGTTTGTATTCCGACGCTGCATTTACCGATGGGCTTATGCCCGTCGAAATTCCGTCGGATATCCATCAAAGATCACCATTATAGATGGAAAACCCACAGAATTTCATAAATGGCCGTCGGTTTTTGCCCGTCGGTTATCGGTGGTTTTTTTGTAGTGTATTAAATGGTCTGCGTCAGCAGGCCCGACCATTATGAAGGGAGAACGTTGGAACTTATTTTCATGATTATGATTATGTTCATGTTATATTTTTTATGCACCATACGGGAAGGCCGGGATACGGATTGCCCAAAAGCTTAAGTCTCATGTTTTATGTCTCACATGTATAATTAAATATTGCATGAGCACGTATTCAAAGTATAATGTCATGTTCATTGTACACGGTCTGAGTTTGGTTGGAGAATTATGCACGCTCACTCGCCGAGCCATTATGATTATTCATGAATTATGAACTTAATGAGTTTAATATGAATAAGTCGTAAAGTCCAAGCACTACTTAGCTACTTTCTTGCCCTTCGTGGGAACTAACTTTAAATAAAACATTGCTCGGGATTTATGACTTACATGTGCATGTTTATATATATATATATGTACAACTTCTGCTCACTTAGTCTTCTAGAGACTGACCCCTCTTTTCCCCACTTCTGAGTTCTTTGCAGGTTTGCTAGGCAGGAGTCAAGTCTTAGAGGTTGTCTTGAGTCAAACTTGTACACTCGAGTCACATTCCATCTTGTTATCTTTTAATTGTAACTTTTTATGTAATGGGGCCTGTGTGCCAAATTATGAATTGTTGATTATTGATTCGGGACAGCTTGTGTGATTAGCAGAACCCGTTGCTAGGATGCATGATGGAATTTAATTATATATGAAATTGTTGGGCTTCTAGAAATTATCTGAATTTATGCATGGTATTATTTCTTCCGCACAGCATTTTGGGTATACTTAATTAACTGGTACAGGGTTAATTTTCGCCTAGCCAGGTTGTTTTATTTTGTCACCCGTTCGCTATGGGTCCACTTCATGCTTACATTATCCATTTCATATGTGGACTAGACTTATAGTGCTGGGATGTGGTGCCTTTCGCTGCAGGTGCAACATCTTTGGGTGGTATTAGAGCCCAATTGTAAAACCGGGGTCTCTAGCATCATGTCATGTCCAGTTTAGGTCGAACGGCATAGGAACAACGTGTGCACCGCATTGATCATGAGCATGTATTATTGGAAAATTTGATGAATTATATGCTGAAATTTAAATTTTGTTGAATTTTGTGTTGCATCTTGCCTACGTACGTGTTTTTGGTGTTAATTGTGTGATGTATGCATTCAATAACTCACACGCATTTATATTTGAATTGAGTTGTGATTATAGGTTGATATCCTAGCATCAAACCACGGCCAAATTTTCGAGATAACTACTATATACTACAAGTATTCCTTATGGACATGGGGGATTTGAAGAAGGCTCCGGGTGTTAATAAGAATTTGGATAATTGGTAGTTCCTATGATGGGGCTTGTAGCGCCCGAGCGTGAGGCACCACATCCCCTGCACCGAGACCCGACCCGTATATGAAATGGGAAATCCATACACGTGCCAAATCACGGCGAACAGGGACACAACTCACACGCTATGCTAGGCGGGAGCTAAGCCTTAAACCAAGCATAACCAAAACATAATTAAATGAGAGTGACCATAACAATAGCGGAAGCAATTCAACATAAGTACTTATAGGTACCAACACATAGCAATACATATCGTATTTACATATAGGTACCAACACTTACAACCTGTACAAAAGCCATCACGGCACAAAATAACATAATATATGCTCCATACATAATCATAATACAAGAGTAATAAGAACAAGTAGATATGAGTGTTAAAGGAAATGCTAGACACTAATGCAAGACTTAGAGGACTCGTATTACCGCCTAGTACCTCCAAACCTGCACAAAATAACTGAAAACAATCCGGGTTCAGTCTAAAAGAGACTGGTGGGTATAAAAAAAAAGGGGCATAATATATAATACAACGGAATTTAAACATATACTTGCAAGCCCTAATTACATTCGAAGTTTGATAACAATTTCCCAAGCGGGCAAAACAAAGAAAACATGAATGGAATTACGACTATCATATTCATTCACAAATAATTATAGGGTTTCATGGCCCGACGAGTGGGCGTGCATTATCTCCGACCATCACCTCGTGTAATCATATTCATAATTCATTTATTTTCATGCATAATAATCTTATGTGCACATTCATACGATTCATAATCATACATATACACCTTCTTTCTCCGGTGGTAGACGGGTTTGCAAGGCCCGACCACCTCATACATTGACCCAGGGGGGTACATGATTCCCCCAAGGGCGCTCAGCTACCATTCCACGCTAATCTCCTAGCGAGTTCAGATCTCTGTTAAATGGTTGGGACTAGCACATGGGATCACCGTCGGCCTTGCCTCCCCAGATAGCCATATGTGCTAGGTCCCGGGCCCGTGCATCATTAACAATCATGTCTCGCCAAAACATAAGGTAGGATTCATAAAAGAAAGGCTTACGTTTGAAATCATTTACTCGAGAAAAGACTCTATATACGTATATTATACATTTAGGTTAAAACTTTGTACATTGGGTTTATATAGGGTCATTTTAGCTAGTAGAAGAGAAACCCACCTTAAAGCGGCAAAAGGATAAGAGTAGAGCCTCAAACGACGCCCTCGTTTCCAACTAGACCCGAATCTGTGCAAAGGAGGTAGTGTGAGACTCAAAATGACCATATACGACGCACGGCAATGCAACGTGGATGATATGAGATGCATAAGAAAATGTTCTCAAGTCATGGAGGTATTCTTAAGCACAATTAACACAATAAAGTCACATAAACGTTCAAAATCATTCATTGCATTCAATAAGTGGAAGTACCAAGTTCATTCGTTCATAAATCATAACAAAACAAACCATAGACTTGATACATTAATCATAACACATAATAATACATATTAACATAGCATAGAAGTTACAAAAGAGGTGGAGGAAGATCAAACAAGCGGAGAAAAAGAAGAAAAATGGAACCGGAGTGAAAAAAAAAAACGCAGGACAAAATCCACCCCTATGGATTTTTCCTAAGGGAAAAATCCACCCCCATGGATTCTGTCCAGCCTACTGACTCAAATCCACCCACCCCCGTGGATTTGGTTCAGTAGCCAAAAAAACACACAAACTTGGAAAAAAACGAAATGGAAGCCATAAATCACCAAGCCAACACAAAACTCAACCTAAAAGCACACTAAATCATGTCATTAACTCATGTATTCAAGCTATAACACATTAGACAACAAGAACTTCCAGAAAAAAAAATCAAGAGATCATCAACCAATTCATATCTTCCAAAACCTTCAAGTTCTTAATGGAACATATTAAATCCCTCAACCACCATCCAATATAAGTCCATAAAATCATAAATGCATGTCTTAGAATCATATATAACTCAAGAAACTCAAAGAAATTCTAAGGAAGCATGCTAGAATCATAATTTTACATGAAACCCTTACTATTTAATCATTTCCTCCAAACTTGATCAAATCATGGTGAAAACATGCAAACTTGGACTTAAAAGAACCACAAGGAGATGTACATATCAAAATGGGGTTACCTTTAAGAAATGGTGAGGAATGGATGAGAGATGAGTTCAATTTATCTCTTGGTGAATAGTGGTCTCTTTCTTCTCTTGCTTTTCTTCTTTTTCTTCTTGTTTGGCTGAACATGTGGGTTGTGGGAAGGGAATGGCTCGGTATGGGGGGGTTGAGAGAGGGTAGTGGGGTGGTTGGCAAGTGGGTAGGGTCAAAGGGTAGGTCTTAGGTACGTTTAAGTAGGTCCGTAGCTTGTGTCGAGTTATAATTGGTCATTTTGAACGTAACGTGCTCGTTTCGGTTGAATTTTAGGAATCCAAATGATCTTAAAAAGGTATTAGGTTTGTCCCATTCCATCCGAATCGTCGATACGGATCCAACGGAGGTGAGGAAACTCGATTCCGAGTTCCCGAGCTCAAGTTTCAACACTCGGAACACAAGGTACACTAAATGCCCTTTACTTCCCTTTTCGGTTCCGATCACACAAACGAACACAAAACTCAAACAAACAAGAACAAAATCAATCAACGTTCATATAAACATGAACATAGAACACTTATATCAATCATACCAAAGTATCACGAAAAACGGAGATCAAATCAAGCTCAAACAAGGTCACGTAAACAAATGCATTCAAACTCGAGTAAAATTCAATGAATAAGAATTCAAGTTAAATATCAACTAAGCATATAAAATATGAAATTAATGAAGTAATTATGAAAATAAAACAAGTAATTTGCACAAATTGGTAAACACATACGTCTTACCTGTTTGACCGAAAAGTCGGGGCGTTACAATCTCTCCCCCTTAAAAGAATCCGTCCTCGGATTCATTGCTCGCCCAGAAACAATTCAGGGTGGAACTTCTTCATCTTTTCTTCCGTTTCCAACGTAGCCTCTTCGGTTTTATCACTTCTCCAAAGAACCTTGACTAGTGGAATACGCCGATTTCTAAGTTCTTGAAACTTCCGGTCCAATATCTTAATCGGCTTTTGAACAAAGGTCAGATTCGGTTCTAGTTCCACTTCTTCAACCGATATGCTTTCGGATTCATCTTGATAGTACTTCCGGAGTTGTGAAACGTGGAACACATTGTGAATTCCGGTCAAATTAGGAGGCAAATCCAAACGATAGGCCGTATCACCAATTCTTTCCAAGATCTCAAACGGACCCAAATATCGAGGATTCAACTTCCCTCCTTTCCCGATCCTTGAAAATCCTCTCCTTGGAGAAGCTTTCAAAAAGACTCTATCTCCTACCTCGAACTCAAGATCCTTTCTTCGTTTATCTGCATAACTTTTTTGTCGGTCTTGAGCTGCTTTCATCCTTTGTCTAATAATTTGGACCTTATCAATACCATCTTGAACAACCTTAGAGGGTTTTTGCTTTCTCTCCCCTCTCTTCACGCCCTCTTGTTTAGTCCAATTCCACTCCTCCAAATCAAAGAACAACCGAGACCTGCACTTACGTCCGTAGAGAGCTTCATAATGTCCCATCTCTATCGAGGCTTGGTAACTATTATTATAAGCGAACTCGATTAATGGCAATTGCTCGTTCCTAGAGCTCTGAAAATCCAATGCACATGCTCTCAACATATCTTCCAAATACTTAATTAACCTCTCCGATTGCCCGTCTGTCTGAGGATGGAAAGCTGTGCTGAATTGAAGCCTTGTTCCCAAACACTTATGTAATTCTTGCCAAAATCTTGAAGTGAACCTTGGATCCCGATCCGACACGATGCTAACCGGTACTCCATGAAGTCGGACAATCTCATCCTTATACTTCTTAGCTAGCTTACTTACCTTGTCGGACATCCTAATGGCAAGAAAATGAGCAGATTTCGTTAATCGATCCATGATCACCCAAACTCCATCAAACCCACCTTTCACTCTGGGTAACCCGGAAATGAAATCCATACCTGTCTGCTCCCACATCCATTCTGGAATAGGTAAAGGTTTAAGTAATCCTGATGGCTTGTGATGTTCAGCCTTCACCACTTGGCAAGTCATACAATGCCTTACAAAATTAACCACATCCCGTTTTAATCCATTCCACCAATAAAACTGCTTCAAATCTTTATGCATCTTGTTTCCTCCGGGATGGATCGAATATCCTGACCGATGAGCTTCCTCAAGAATAATCCTTTTTAATTCTCCCGGTACCATAACTCTATTCTTGAATCTTAGAAGTCCCATATCATCGAAACCAAATGGACTTTCTGGATCAGCTCGAGCCTTCTCTACCAATTTCTAAACTTCAGGATCAATTCTTTGAGCCTCAAACAATTTCTGTTGAAGATTCGGTTGAACCGTGATACTCCGAATACTAGCTCTTAACTTGAATGATTCCTCATCAACTCCCGTTTCCAATTTCACATTAGATACACTAGCCTTCCTACTAAGTGCATCCGCGACCACGTTGGCCTTGCCGGGATGGTATCGGATTGTACACTCATAATCCGCCAATATTTCCATCCAACGCCTTTGTCTCTTGTTCAACTTCTTCTGAGATAATAAATACTAGAGACTTTTATGGTCGAAAAAGATCTCGAATGATATTCCATAGAGATAGTGTCTCCACTTTCCCAAAGCAAAGATCACAGCCGCTAACTCGAGATCATGAGTGGGGTAATTTTGTTCGTGATCCTTCAATTTCCTTGAGGCGTAGGCAATCACCTTTCCATTTTGCATCAAGACACAACCCAAGCCTTCCTTTGAGGCATTCGTAAAAGCCGTATATCCTTCAATACCTTCGGGAAGTGCTAATATTGGTGCAGTTGTCAACTTTTCCTTCAAGAGTTGAAAACTCGCCTCGCATGCTTCATCCCACTCAAATTTAGCCTCTTTCTTAGTTAGTCGGCTCAAAGGGGCAGCAATCTTTGAAAAATCCTTCACGAATCTCCGATAATAGCCAGCCAAACCCAAGAAACTTCTTATCTCTGAGGTATTCTTGGGACTCTGCCACTGTAAAACCGTCTCAATCTTTGAAGGATCTACTTCCAAACCTTTCCTCGAGATTACATGGCCGAGAAAAGCTACTCGATCAATCCAAAACCTGCATTTGCTGAACTTAGCATATAACCGACGCTCTCTCAAGGTATCCAAAACCACTTTGAGATGTCGAGCATGATCTTCCGGTGTTCTTGAATACACGAGTATGTCATCAATGAAGATAACCACAAACTTGTCCAAGTAGGGCCGAAAAATTCGGTGCATCATGTCCGTAAATGCAGCCGGAGCATTAGTTAATCCAAAAGGCATCACTACGAACTCATAATGCCCATACCGGGTGTTAAATCCCGTCTTCGAAATGTCCTCTTCCCGGATTTTCAGCTGGTAGTACCCTTGTCTTAAGTCCAACTTCGAATATACCCCCGAACCTTATAACATATCAAATAAGTCCTCAGTGTGGGGCAAAGGATACTTGTTCTTCACGGTCATCGGGATATTCTTTAACAACGGTAGTGTCCTCGAACTTTACTTGATCTTTCGGCTTGTTAAGGAGATAAGCTATAAATCCCATAGCTCCATCTCTAATCAATTTGTGAGCTTCCATGAAAGACACTAGAGGAGCCGCTTTCGTACCAATACTAACAATATCTTCTTCACCCAACTTAATCTTCTTAGAGAAACAATCAACCGTAGCCCGATGCCGAGACAACCAATCCATTCCCAGAATAACCCCATATCTCTTCATAGGCATGACAATGAAATCTGCCGAATACTCTTTCCCTTCCAACAACACTGAGCAGTCTCGTATCAATTGATCCGTCTGCAAACTCCCTCCTAGAGGAGAACTCACCAAATAACAAGAAGATATACAGATAACAGGCAAGCATAGAGAAGCAGCTAGATCACAAGAAATAAAGGAATGCGTGGCACCCGGATCAAAGAGTGCATGAATGCTCATGTCATGAATGTGTATGGTACCTTCCACCACGACGGTAGGATCAACATCTGCATCTTGCTCCTCACCCTCAAGGGCATATGCACGGGCTTGGATCATGGGCCTTTGAGCTCTTCTTTGAAAGCATGGAGTTTTGTCGGGACACACATCTGCCCTATGGTCAGCTTTCCCACATATAAGGCATAAGTTTAACCTCTTCCGGCAGTTATTATAGGCATGAGTCGGACCTCCACAATAAAGACATGGGGGTACTTCTCGGCACTGTGCTATAGATGTCGGTGCCACTGGTAATGTTTTCGGGGCTTGCGGGGCTTGTCCTCCAAACCGAGGCTTCGTGAAGGGACCTTTAGATGGTGGAGTAGCTTGAACCATAGGCCTCTTTCCCAAACTTGACCCGGAGCCTTGTCCCATTGGAGCTCTAAAAACCGAATCTTTCTTTTTGAATTCCTCTTCTTGTTCCATTGCTCGTTGTACCGTATCGGCGAAAGACAAATAATTGTGTCCAGCTTGGCCATGCCTCAGATCCTGTCTTAGTCCGGCGATGAACTTCTTGGATTTCCTCTTCTCATCCCGAGTTATGTGAGGTGCATACTTCCCAAGTCGATTAAAAGTTGCAATATACTGAGCCACGGAACGGTTACCCAGCTTTAAGGTCATAAATTCTTGTTCCTTCCGTTCTCTTACAACTTCTGGCACAAAACATTCACGGAACTCTCTCTTAAAAACTTCCCAAGTCACTTCCTCTTCATCAACCTCTAGTTTTTCCCTTGTCCTCTCCCACCAATCATAAGCTTCGCCATCTAGTTGAAATATGACGAATTGGGCCTTTTCTTGAGTTGTAAACTGTCGGACCCCAAATATCCTCTCCATTCTTGTTAGCCATCCTTCCGATAGCTCGTCATCTATGGAACCAGAAAACCGTGGAGGGTTGTAGCTTAGAAACACTCCATGAGGATCCCTATTATTGTTTGGTAGAGCCGGTTGTTCTACAGGTTGTGGTGGGGGAGCTTGAGCTCTCCTATGCTCGACATAATTGTAGACAGCTTCCATTAAATTCCCCATATCCATCGGAGGCTGTTGAGGTTGTTGTTGTTCCGGCGTAGGATTTCGGTCTCGGCGATGTCGTCGCTCTGGAGATCTATCTCTATCTCTTCTTGGAGGCATTCTGTCAATAGAACACTGAAATGCATGCCTTCTTTAGTCCATGCATGTGCCTGCAAATAATTTAAGCAAAAGTTAAGAAATAGAGCACATAATCACATAAGAGATGCATGTGCAACACAATGACAAGTTATTCCTGGAAGCCGTACTACTAAGACTGACTCACATGACACAAAAGCCGGGGTTTTGCAACCCTTGGCTCTGATACCACTTAAGAATGTAGCGCCCGAGCGTGAGGCACCACATCCCCCGCACCAAGACCCGACCCGTATATGAAATGGGAAATCCATACACGTGCCAAATCACAGCGAACGGGGACACACAACACATGCTAAGCTAGGCGGGAGCTAACCCTTAAACCAAGCATAACCAAAACATAATTAAATGAGAGTGACCATAACAATAGCGGAAGCAATTCAACATAAGTACTTATAGGTACCAACACATAGCAATACATATCGTATTTACATATAGGTACCAACACTTACAACCTGTACAAAAGCCATCACGGCACAAAATAACATAATATACGCTCCATACATAATCATAATACAAGAGTAATAAGAACAAGTAGATATGAGTGTAAAAGGAAATGCTAGACACTAATGCAAGACTTAGATAACTCGTATTCCCGCCTAGCACCTCCAAACCTGCACAAAACAACTGAAAACAAACCGGGTTCAGTCTAAAAGAGACTGGTGGGTATAAAAAAAAAGGGGTATAATATATAATACAACGGAATTTAAACATATACATGCAAGTCCTAATTACATTCGAAGTTTGATAAGAATTTCCCAAGCGGGAAAAACAAAGAAAACATGAATGGAATTATGACTATCATATTCATTCACAAATAATTATAGGGTTTCATGGCCCGGCGAGTGGGCGTACATTATCTCCAACCCTCACCTCGTGTAATCATATTCATAATTCATTTATTTTCATGCATAATAATCTTATGTGCACATTCATACGATTCATAATCGTACATATACACCTTCTTCCACCGGTGGTGGATGGGTTTGCAAGGCCCGACCACCTCATACATTGACCCAGGGGGGTACATGAATCCCCCAAGGGCGCTCAGCTACCATTCCACGCTAATCTCCTAGCGAGTTCAGGTCTCTGTTAAATGGTTGGGACTAGCACATGGGATCACCGTCGGCCCTTGCCTCCCCGGATAGCCACATGTGCTAGGTCCCAGGCCCGTGCATCATTAACAATCATGTCTCGCCAAAACATAAGGTAGGATTCATAAAAGAAAGGCTTACGTTTGAAATCATTTACTAGAGAAAAGACTCTATATACGTATATTATACATTTGGTTTAAAACTTTGAACATTGGGTTTATATAGGGTCATTTTAGCTAGTAGAAGAGAAACCTACCTTGAAGCGGCAAAAGGATAAGAGTAGAGCCTCAAACGTCACCCTCGTTTCCAACTAGACCCGAATCTGTGCAAAAGAGGTAGTGTGAGACACAAAATGACCATATACGACGCACGGCAATGCAATGTGGATGATATGAGATGCATAAGAAATTGTTCTCAAGTCATGGAAGTGTTCTTATGCACAATTAACACAATAAAGTCACATAAACATTCAAAATCATTCATTGCATTCAATAAGTGGAAGTACCAAGTTCATTCGTTCATAAATCATAACAAAACAAACCATAAACTTGATACGTTAATCATAACACATAATAATACATATTAACATAGCATAGAAGTCATAAAAGAAGTTGAGGAAGATCAAACAAGCGGAGAAAAAGAAGAAAAACGGAACCGGAGTGAAAAAAAAAAAAACGCAGGACAAAATCCATCCCCATGGATTTTTCCAAAGGGAAAAATCCACCCCCATGGATTCTGTCCAGCCTACTGACTCAAATCCACCCCCGTGGATTTTTCCCTTTGGATTTGGGTCAGTAGCCAAACAAACACACAAACTTGGAAAAAACGAAATGGAAGCCATAAATCACCAAGCCAACACAAAACTCAACCTAAAAGCACACTAAATCAGGTCATTAACTCTTGTATTCAAGCTATAACACATTAGACAACAATAACTTCAAGAAAAAAAACATCAAGAGATCATCAACCAATTCATATCTTCCAAAACCTTGAAGTTCATAATGGAACATATTAAATCCCTCAACCACCATGCAATATAAGTCCATAAAATCATAAATTCATGTCTTAGGATCATATATAACTCAAGAAACTCAAAGAAATTCTAAGGAAGCATGCTAGAATCATAATTTTACATGAAACCCTTACTATTTAATCATTTCCTCCAAACTTGATCAAATCATGGTGAAAACATGCAAACTTGGACTTAAAAGAACCACAAGGAGATGTACATATCAAAAATGAAGTTACCTTTAAGAAATGGTGAGGAATGGATGAGAGATGAGCTCAATTTCTCTCTTGGTGAATAGTAGTCTCTTTCTTCCCTTCCCTTTCTTCTTTTTCTTCTTGTTTGGCTGAAAGTGTGGGTTGTCGGAAGGGAATGGCTCGGTATGGGGGGGTTGAGAGAGGGTAGTGGGGTGGTTGGCAAGTGGGTAGGGTCAAAGGGTAGGTCTTAGGTACGTTTAAGTAGGTCCGTAGCTTGTGTGGAGTTATAATTGGCCATTTTGAACGTAACGTGCTCGTTTCGGTTGAATTTTAGGAATCCAAATGATCTTAAAAAGGTATGAGGTTTGTCCCATTACATCCTAGTCATCGATATGGATCCAACGGAGGTGAGGAAACTCGATTCCGAGTTCCCGAGCTCAAGTTACAACACTCGGAACACAAGGTACACTAAATGCCCTTTAGTTCCCTTTTCAGTTCCGATCACACAAAAGAACACAAAACTCAAACAAACAAGAACAAAATCAATCAACGAGCATATAAACATGAACATAAAACACTTATATCAATCATACCAAATTATCACGAAAAACGGAGATCAAATCAAGCTCAAACAAGGTCACGTAAACAAATACATTCAAACTCGAGTAAAATTCAATGAATAAGAATTCAAGTTAAATATCAACTAAGTATATAAAATATGAAATTAATGAAGTAATTATGAAAATAAAACAAGTAATTTGCAAATTGGTAAACACATACGTCGTACCTGTTTGATCGAAAAGTCTGGGCGTTACAGGGCTTTAGCTAAGGAATTCAAGACCGAGGTAAGAATTAAATTATGTAAGAAGATGGTCATGGTCAAGGTAAGGGTACGAGAGTGTGATGTTATAACTTTCCAATAAACACACAGTCCTATCCCGCAAACGGAGTACATCAACCGAGTTCAAGAGGCCGTTTAATTCAAAGAAGAAGTGAAGAAAAGACCTTGAAGTTATTAAGATTCGAGGGTTCCATTTATAATCAAGTTGAAGACCTTTAACTAGTTTGAATTAAGGTTAAGTTATGGGGGTAAAGAGCTAAGTCAAGATAATTCGGGTTGAGATGGGGTCAGGACTTGGGTTCAAGTTAAGAATGAAGAGGATTTTTTGAGATTGAAGATATAATCGGGAATAAAGTTTGGGATGAAGAATAAAAGACTTTTGGTATCGGGAGTCGGATCCAGGTGAACTAAGAGACTACTCGACTTTTGGATTCATGAAGGGGTACAAGATACTTGGATCGGTATTTAAGTTCAAGGTTCGGTGGAAGAGGAAGTTTTTGGATAGGGAATTAGTCGGGATAACGAATGCGGTAGGGAATTAGTCAAATGAAGATTTGTTCTAGAGAAGATGGGAAAGAATCAAGTCGCTCGGACCTAGAAGACTTGGGATCAAAGGACAAGCCCGTGTTGTGAGAAAATAATCCTTATTGATAAAGGAATTAAGAAGTCGGCGGTTTTTATTGTGACGCAAGAGATACGAAGAAGAGACGGATTAGAGAAAACCAATCAACGTGATGAGTACAACATCATGGAAAATATGAAACAACAATGAGAGACGATAAAGAAAGACAAAGAGCTTTTGGAAGGGAATTATGTGCTCAAGCGTAAACTATAGGAGGATGAGTTATTCAACTAAATTGAATTCACAAGAGAAAAGTGAAAGGGGTTTGATCAAGAAGCAATTAAGTTCAAGAATCACGAAATTTCAGATCTTGGGAGCTCACAAGAGGTACAAGGAAACAAGGGAATTTAGAATCGGTTTTTGGGCAGAAGTAATACACTCAGAGACTCGGGTATAGAAGAATTGGAACTCAACAAGGTATTTGGATTTTGGAAAATGGGGTAATATAAGAGGAATTAAAGAAGCTAGAAGACCGTGAGCATACAAGAAGTGATCGATGAACTTGAGCACAAAGGACCAAATTCCCAAGCTAAAGATTTCCACTAAGGTCAAAGGTAGTTGCATTCATGGCACTAGCATCATACATTGGTAAACTTTTAATTCCGCTTTATATTCATTTAACTGAGATAATTTCCCTAATATGATACATACCTTGATTGTCCCAAATGTGCTACATGGATCGAGCATTTTTACCCGGCATGCATAGCTTGATGTTTTCTTGATAGGAAAATCTACTCCATCTTGTTCATCAAGAATAAGTCCTATCAAGTTATATGAGATCATGAAAGGTAGAACCTCGGGTTTGCAATGAATCGAACAAAATTGGGATCTTAAGGGATTTTGGAATTTGAAACAAGAGAATGGGAACAGGAGAAGTGAGTTATTATTACTACTAATCATTTCAAAGTGATTGTAAGTGAGATCACCGGATCGGGAAAACAAAGCTAAAGGAGTTGGGGATATTCTATCCCATGGGTGATAAAACAAGCTCAAAGAATTCGGAATAGAGCTTTGAAGGGGGAGAGCCTGATGGGGAAATAAATTAGGATCACAATCATGCTCCAATGGGTCACTCTTAGAAGGAATTACGGAAATTTAAGAGTTAGCAAGTAACAAGAATTCAATAAAAGTGGTAAGAGATGAGATGGGAGTTCTAACATTAGACGTAATCCCAAACCCAAAAACGATGAACTTCGAGGATAATACTTAGATACTATAGGAGATGAAGTTGGGAATACAAAGAAAGTTAAGAACTAAAGAGGATAAGACGGAGAAAAAGGATGATTGATGGTAACCTCGACTACAAGATCAATGTCGTGAGTTTCTTATTATGGGACATTCATCAAGTTAATCCTCTAAGATTAAAAAGAATGGTGCTTCGAATAATATACTTTTTATCGTGTAGTTGATGGGACCAAGAAGAAATTGGCAAGGATTAATAAGGAAGATATTGGATAAGAAAAAAATCAATTAAATTATCATATCTCAAAACGCGATAAAGTGAGATTTAATTCAACCGAGCGATGGAAGTGGATGATCTACGAGGCAAATTAACATGAAGAAGATAGGTTACCGGTTTGTCAGTGTTCCATAATAAACCAGTAATACTTTTGGAATTTGGGATTGGAATTTAAGCTGTTAAAGGCTAGCTTTAGCATCCGAGAAGACTGAGTATAGTTTGTGGGGAAGGATGAGTGGATTGGATTATGATCAAGTGCCCACTAAAGAAGGGAACTTCAGACCGTAAGGTTCAAAAGGAAAGAAAAGTTGATCGTGGAGTAAAACACTGATGGACATTGAAGTGTTGAACACATCGGGCATCTCGCGGCGTAACATTAAAGGTAGAGGGATCTCCAAGGACAAATCGAGTGTCGGGACTACTCACTACCATGGAAGATTTCCCAAACAACGGTGAACGGTACTCCAAGCATTCATAACATGTGCATACACGTAACTTGACTTTGAATATTTTATGATGATTAGTGCTTTGATCGTTGTTGTATTAATTACTTCTTGTGTGCATGTGTGTAACGTGACTGTATTTTGTGTGTTGGTGCTTGCTTTTGCCTTGGGGTGTCGAGCCCTTTTATGTTGTGTTTAGAGTCTCCCTTTCTTTGTGCTTGAGAGACGAGGTTCTCTCGTTGCTTGTTTTGGAGACGGGGTTCTCTCTTTGCTTGTTTGAGAGACGGGGTTCTCTTTTTTCTTGTTTGAGGGACGGGGCTCTCTTGTTGTTGTTTGCTACTTGTTTAGTTGCTCTTACATCAGTTTAGTTTTCGAGTGAGTAGTTCCGGTGAGTTAAGGGTCATGACTTATAGTTTTGAAGACCCTTTGTTACTTCAAGACCTTTTTCGAACTAATTCCTGACGGGGAGTTGCTAACCCGCGTGGGATGAACACGGGAGAGTTGCTTAAGAGTCCAGAACTCGAGATGGTGGACCTGAGGAAAGGTCCATTTTAAGGGGGAGAGATTGTAACACCCCGCATTTTCAATTATTCAGTTACATGCACCACACGTGTGAGTTTGAGTTATAATTGTTAAGCATGTTTAATTGCATTATATGACCAAGTGATTATTTGATTAATTGCCTAATTTCTTATGTGATCATTGTAATTACAATTCTATTTCTTAACATATGCACTATTTATACATTCATTCATGAGACATGCATTGTATATATAAATATATATATATATATATATATATATATATATATATATATATATATATATATATGAGCACTAAGAATAATTATATACATATTATATTCATAATATCTAACTTTATACATATACATTTTATATCTATAATTATATTACATATATTGCATATACATTACATTACATACACACAAGAACACACACTCTTTCTCTAACACACACACTAAACCCTTCCATTCATCATCTTCATCACACCTTTGATCTCCAAGCAAGAAGAGAAGAAGGAGCTGGATCATTCATCAAGAAACACTAGCATCATCATCATCATCTTCTTCATCTCATCATCCTCATCACTTTCTTCCTTCCATTTTAAGGTTAGTTTGAGATTATGTGTGGTGAATATGTTCGGGATTTTAATTGTAAGCTTGATAACTTGAATTCTTGGGCGTATATGCATGAATGTATGATAATCTATGAATTCTATGCTTGGTTGTTGGAATTCTTGGAGCAAGAGTATGTGTATGTATATGTGTGTGTATATGTGTGTGTTTGACGTGGTTTGATGAATTCATGGATTAAAACTTGTTTTAATGTGTGTTTGGTGTGCTATATCTTGTGTTTTGATGTATTTGTGAGTTATTTTGGTTGGCTTGATGATTAAGGGTGTTTTGGAGCCTTCCTTCAAGCTATATCGGTTCCCCTGCCCTTTTTTCGATCAGAACACTTCCACATGGGCGTGTGGATACCTAGTTCATTCACCACACGCCAGTGTAGCAACCTACTGCCCCAACCCGAGGAGCTTCACACGCCCGTTTCTGCTTTTAGTATATTTTTCAAACGGGCGTTTCTCCCTCATACAAGCTCCGATTGACCTGATTTTTAAACCCACGGAAACCTCTTGAAGTCTAAAATATTATCTAATTCGAATCACCTCAATATAATTTCTATCTTGCGAGTTATAATCATTTTAATTTGGTGTCGCCACTTTACCGGAAATCTGCTCTCCTTAAACTTTGGACCTATGCCATTTCGTCCTCGCTTTGAACCACAATCCTAGACATATATCATTTTCAAGGTCTACGTGTCTACTTTAATATCCAATAAACAAAACCTAATTCTCACTTCTTAAACTCAGGATATACCCATTTTCCTACAGCTTGCGCATTTTCGTATATTGTACGTTTTTGCAAAACTTCACCAAAACCCCTCATATTGTATTCCTTTCACTTCCTTGGCTCCCGTATGTTACTTACATGAATTATATGCTTGATTAATTGATAATTATGCTCTTATTTGACACTCCTTGGTCATTTCTAGTTTAAGTTGGATTGTTTGAATCCGTGCTTGGTATAATTGAGCATATGAATACGATCACACTATTCCACGACATTTTTATGCTTCATTTCATATTGAATTATGTTATGAGATAATACTCCACTTCATAAGCATTGTCGTGCGTCCTATTTGGTATCATATTGAGTCTTATCTCACGAGTACACATTGTTCTCTTTCTTGTACAGCTCATCTCTAGGGCGGAGATATCGTGATCCAATAGGCACCGACATAGCTCTTGTTCTTGTATTATCGCTTTCCAGGTGAGGATGTTTTCGTTCTAGTAACGTAAAACCCTACAACCTTATATGATAAGTTTTGGCCAAAAACCTAATGTATATATATGTATTGTTTTCAACGTTTTATTTTGTCACCCGTTCGCTATGAGTCCAGTTCATGCTTGGATTATCCATTTCATGTGTGGAGTCGACTTATAGTGCGGGGGATGTGGTGTCGTGCTACATCGTTTGGTGGTATTAGAGCCAGGTTGAAAAACCGGGGTCTCTAGCATCTTGTCATGTCTAGTTTAGGTCGAACGGCTTAGGAACAACGTGTCAACGTGTGCACCACATTGATCATGAGCATGTATTATTAGAAAAATTGATGAATTATATGCTGAAATTTGAATTTTGTTGAATTTTGCGTTGCATTTTGCCTACGTACGTATTTTTGGTGTTAATTGTTTGACATATGCATTCAATAACTCGTACGCATTTATATTTGAATTGAGTTGTGATTATAGGTTGATATCCTAGCATCAAACCATGGCCAAATTTTTTTAGATATGGGAGATTTGAAGAAGGCTCCGGGTGTTAACGAGAATTCAGATAATTGGTAGTTCCTATGACAGGGTTTTAGCTAAGGAATTCAAGACCGAGGTAAGAATTAAATTATGTAAGAAGCTAGTTATGGTCAAGGTAAGGGTACGAGAGTGTGATGTTATAACTTTCCAATAAACACACACTCCTATCCCACAAACGGAGTAGATCAATCGAGTTCAAGAGGCCGTTTAACTAAAAGAAGAAGTGAAGAAAAGACCTTGAAGTTATTAAGATTCAACGTTTCCATTTATAATCAAGTTGAAGACCTTTAATTAGTTTGAATTAAGGTTAAGTTGTGGGGGTAAAGAGCTAAGTCAAGATAATTCAGGTTGAGATGGGGTCAGGACTTGGGTTCAAGTTAAGAAAGAAGAGGATTTCTCAAGATTGAAGATATAATCGGGAATTCAGTTTGGGGTGAAGAATAAAAGACTTTTGGTATCGGGAGTCGGATCAAGGTGAACTGAGAGGCTACTCGATTTTTGGATTCATAAAGGGGGTAAACAAGATACATGGATCGGTATTTAAGTTCAAGGTTCGGTGGAAGAGGAAGTTACTTGATCATTGGAACCCTTCAAGGTTAAAACAAGGGAGCTATAGTCGGGGTAACGAATGCGGTAGGGAATTGGTCAAATAAATATTTTTTGTAGAGAAGATGGGAAAGAATCGAGTCGCTCGGACCTAGAAAACTTGGGATCCAAGATCAGGTTGTGAGAAAATAATCCTTATTGATAAAGGAATTAAGAAGTCGGGGGTCTATATTGTGACACAACAAATACGAAGAAGAGAAGGATTAGAGAGAACCAATCAACGTGATGAGTACAACATCATAGAAGATATAAAACAGCAAAGAGAGACGATAAAGAAAGACAAAGAGCATTTGGAAGGGAATTATGTGC
The DNA here is from genome assembly GCA_037501455.1 of Lantana camara. NCBI lineage: Eukaryota > Viridiplantae > Streptophyta > Magnoliopsida > Lamiales > Verbenaceae > Lantana > Lantana camara. Next base: position 42,047,601 of record CM074862.1, on the reverse strand, counting down.
TCAAACGTAAACTATAGGAGGATGAGTTATTCAACTAAATTGAATTTACGAGAGAAAAGTTAAAGGGGTTTGATCAAGAAGAAATTAAGTTCAAGAATCACGAAATTTCGGATCTTGGGAGCTCACAAGAGGTACAAGGAAGCATGGGAATTTAGAACCGGTTTTTGGGCAGAAGTAATGCACTGAGAGACTTGGGTATAGAAGAATTGGTACTTAACAAGGCATTTGGATTTTGGAAAACGGGGTAATATAAGAGGAATTAAAGATGCTAGAAGACCGTGAGCGTACAAGAAGTGATCGATGAACTTAAGCACAAAGGACCAAATTACCGAGTTAAAGATTTCCACTAGGGTGAAAGGTACTTCCATTCATGGCACTTGCATCATACATCGTGTTAACTTTTAATTCCGCTTTATATTCATTTAACTGAGATAATTTCCCTAATATGATGTATACCTTGATTGTCCCAAATGTGCTACATACATCAAGCATTTTTACCCAACATGCATAGCTTGATGTTTGCTTGATAGGAAAATCTACTCCATCACGTTCATCAAGAACAAGTCCTATCAAGTCATACGAGATCAAGAAAGGAAGAACCTCGGGTTTGCAATGAATCGAACAAAATTGGGATCTTAAGGGATTTTAGAATTTGAAACATGAGAATGGGAACGGGAGAAGTGAGTTATTATTCCTACTAATCATTTCAAAGTGATTGTAAGTGAGATCACCGGATCGGGAAAGCAAAGCTAAAGGAGTTGGGGATATTCTATCCCATGGGTGATAAAGCAAGCTCAAAGAATTGGGAATAGAGCTTTTAAGGGGGAGAGCCTGACAGGGAAATAAATTAGGATCACAATCATGCTCCAATGGGTCACTCTCAGAAGGAATGACGGAAATTTAAGAGTTAGCAAGTAACAAGAATTCAATAAAAGTGGTAAGAGATGAGATGGGAGTTCTAACATTAGATGCAATCCCAAACCCAAAAAGGATGAACTTCGAGGATAATACTTAGAAACTATAGGAGATGAAGTTGGGAATGCAAAGAAAGTTAAGAACTAAAGAGGATAAGACAGAGAAAAAGGATGATTGATAGTAACCTCGACTACAAGATCAATGTCGTGAGTTTCTTATTATGGGACATTCATCAAGTTAAACGTCTAAGATTAAAAAGAATGTAGTTGATGGGATCAAGAAGAAATTGGCAAGGATTAATAAGAAAGATATTGGATAAGAAAAAAATCGATTAAATTATCATATCTCAAAAAGCGACAAAGTGAGATTTAATTAAACCGAGCGATGGAAATGGATGATATACGAGGAAAATTAACATGAACAAGATAGTTTACCGGTTTGTCAGTGTTTCCATAATAAACCAGTAATACATTGGGAATTTGGAATTGGAATTCAAGCTGTTAAATGCTAGCTTTAGCATCCGAGAAGAATGAGTATAGTTTGTGGGGAAGGATGAGTGGATTGGATTAAGATCTAGTGCCCACTAAAGAAGGAAATTTCATACCGTAAGGTTCATAAGAAAAGAAAATTGATCATGGAGTAAAACTCTGATGGACATTGAAGTGTTGAACACATCGGGCATCTCGCGTCATAACATTAAAGGTAGAGGGATCTCCAAGGACAAATCGAGTGTCGGGACTGCTCAGTACCATGGAAGATTTCCAAAACAACGGTGAACGGTACTCCAAGCATTCATAACATGTGCATACACGTAACCTGACTTTAAATATTTTATAATGATTAGTGCTTTGATCGTTGTTGTATTAATTACTTCTTGTATGCTTGTGTGTAACGTGACTGTATTTTGGGTGTTGGTGCCTGCTTTTGCCTTGCGGTGTCGAGCCCTTTTGTGTTGTGTTTAGAATTCCCCTTTCTTTATGTTTGAGAGACGGGGTTCTCTCGTTGTTTCTTCGGGAGACGGGGCTCTCTCGCTGCTTGTTTGAGAGACGGGGTTCTCTCTTTGCTTGTTTGAGAGACGGGGTTTCAAACTAATTGCTGACGGGGAGTTGCCAACCCGCGTGGGATGAACACGGGAGAGTTGCTTAAGACTCCAGAACTCGAGGCTGTGGACCTGAGGATAGGTCCATTTTAAGGGGGAGAGATTGTAACAGCCCGCATTTTCAATTATTCAGGTACACGCGCCACACGTGTGAGTTTGAGAGTTATAATTGTTAAGCATGTTTAATTACATTATACGACCAAGTGATTATTTGATTAATTGCCTAATTTCTTATGTGATCATTTTAATTACAATTCTATTTCTTAACATATGCAAAATTTATACATTCCTTAATGGGACATGCATTATATATATATATATATATATATATATATATATATATATATGTATATATGTATATATATATATATTTATGAGCACTAAGAATAATTATATACATATTATATTCATAATATCTAACTTTATACATATACATTTTATATCTATAATTATATTACATATATTGTATATACATTACATTACATACATATAAGAACACACACTCTATGTGATTAGCATGCCTTATGTGTCAATTTGTAATTTTATTTAATCATGTGCGCTTTAGAATTTATTAAATGTACTTGGACTCAATCGTCCAATATTGGCCGATTACGGACCTAATTTTAATTAGGGTGTTTTAGGCCTCGTGGCTACCTTGAGCTCAGGAATTCAAATTTGAATTCCGACCTTGTCATTGAGTTCGTTTCGAGGATTCGGATTCGATGAAATTAACCTTTTAATTTTCTAAAGCCGTTTGATACCCCTACCGTTTTAAAATCCGATCCGAGTAGAGAGTATCCTTTTTTACCCGACCCGTAATGTAGCACCCCGCACGTGAGGCACCACATCCCCCGCACTAAGGCTCAACACGAGTAACGAAATAGTAAATCCGCACCCGTATCAAACCCTAGCGAATGGGAGACAAACATAAAAACCTTCCTAAGGTAGGCGGAACTAGACCCTGTAATGATAACCAAATCACAATATATAATGCATGGCAAAGCCCAAGTACAAACATACAAACCATAAACGGAATTTGGGCTCTTCAGGCCTCCTTTAAAACATAACAAAACCCAGTAAAAGCAATTCAATAATGATTACATAAATATTCAAGTCCAAGATACTACAGAATCGAATCAAACATAAATCCAATACATGAATGATTGCAGGGACTCTCCTAACCTAACTCGACCCACTTAAAGACTCCAAGCACCTCCGACTAGCTCGAAACTCCAAAGCCAACCTGCACACTAAAATGTTGGGGAGGGAGAGGGTCAGTCTCTAGAAGACTGAGTGAGCAGGAGCGATATATAAAAATATAGAAACATGCACATGCAAGTCATAAATTACGAACAAGGTTTTATTTGAACTTAGTTCCCAAAAAGGGCAAGAGAATGACTAATCAGTGCTCGGATTTTATGACTAATCATATTAATTCATTACATTCATAAATCATACATAAACATAAGGCTCGGCGAGTGAGCGTGCACAATCTCCAACCAAACTCCGACCGTGTACGACAAATATCATTAATAAGTTGATTAGGTGTTCATGCGATATATCATAATACATGCGGACCATAAATCATATCATAAATATATTCGTTTGGGCAATCCGGGTCCCGGCCTTCCCGCACGGTGCATAATCATATCAAAACATAACAAAACATAAATCATAAATCATTTCCAACCTTCTTCCTCCGGGTGGTGGACGGGGTTAGCAAGACCCGACCACCTCATACGTAGGCCAATGGGGTTTCATGACTTCCCCAAGGGCACTCAGCTCCCATTCCCCGCTAAACCTCCTAGCGAGGGTCGGTATCACCGTACATAAGTTGGGACTAGTACAAGGGATCACCGTCGGCCCTTGCCTCCCCGGATAGCCACTTGCACTAAGTCCCTGGGCCCGTGAACATATCATAAATGCATAATCTCGCCAAAACATATCAGTTCATAAGTACATATCATAATTCATAAGTCATTTTAAAAGGGCTTACTCGATCAATATTTACTCGATAACTTTACTTTAAAGGTAACATATTTATAATCATAAGGTTTTGGCCAAAGCTTTTAACATAAGGGTTGTAGGGTTTGTTACATAGCTAGAACAAAAACACCCTCACCTGAACCGTGACGAAACAAGGATACGAGTTACTAAGTGCTCGAAGGATCAAGATCTCTCCACCCTGGAGATAAACTGTACAAAAGACAACATGACGTGTTCGTGAGAATCAAGACTCTAAATGAACCATATATGACGTACGGAAATGCACAAGCATGATATGAAGGCATAAAGATCATATAACCAAGTCATTCACTTGATCATTCATTTTCATTCGAATTCTTCAATTCAAATCTCCAATCAATTAATTCAAGAATTCAAATAGGAGCATAGAACATATTCAAGCTCACCCAACATGCTACTACATACTTTATATTACATAAGATTGCATATTTCCAAGGTTTGACAACAAGAAGGAAGCATATGAAATAGAAAATGAATTACGCGATTCATAAACGACATATAAACACACACAAATGGCAATAAGCAAAAGCATGCCTATAACTCATCCAATTGCCATGAAATTAAACCACAATACCCCTAACACATAGCAAAACAAGTTCATAGTTCAACATAAAGGAAGATAAAGTCATTCAAGAGGTGAAACAAATCAAAAACCGAAAAGGAAGCAACAAGGACTGCGCAAGGGAAGGGACACGGGGGTGTCACCCTCCTTAGCCAAACTGAGCCACGACCGTGGCTCAGTACAGAGCTGCCCAGAAGGTGTGACATGCCCGTGTCTCACACTTATGTGTAAATGAGACACGGGGGTGTCACGGTACAGAACTTAACCACCCACAAAGTTTTACCGGCAAAACTGAATCCATACCAAATCAATCCAAAAGCATACCAAATCAACTCCAAATGGTATGAAACTTAATATAAAACACATTTAGCATGTTAGGAACATTTTTAATTTAGAGTGCAAAGGCTAAATCACACGTTAAGATCATCTAAATCATGCAGCAAAACCGGGTCACCAAAATCGCACATAAAAGCCCTATTGTTTCAATCAGCCATGATCAA